>CM076902.1:31910713-33299387 GCA_039519145.1 Kokia cookei
AGGACCAGTAGAACCACTAACACTACCCACAGGAGCTGCCCATACTGCAGGCCTCACCCTCGGATAACTAGGCTAAACTGCCTCCTCTTTAGGCCTCTTAACAGAAGGACCACTAGAAATAGGTCGAACTGGGGCGTCTGCTAGCTTCTTACTACGCTCCCTATTTGGAACTCTCTAAGCCTCAGTATGAGCCTCCAAACTCTCAGCAGATTTAGCTCGACTAACCAAATCACTAAATACCCTATCGTTATGCATGTTAACCTCAGCCTGGAGTGAGAGTCGAAGTCCCTTCCTAAACTAATCACATTTCTCTTTCTCATTAGTCACCAACCTCGATGCATAGCGGACCAACCTCAAGAACTCAATCTCATACTCATTAACAGACATGTCTCCCTACCTTAAATTCATGAAGTCGTCCCTACACTTATCAAGGAAGTCCTCACCCACATAATGATCCTAGAAGATCTCTTTAAAATAATCCCAAGTAATCTGGCCAGCAGGAGTAGACTCTTCCACAGTATCCCACCAATTTTGGGCCTCACCCTCAGTAAAGAAACAACAGCCCTAACCTTTTGACCGGCAGGATAATTCATCTCCACAAATAATCTCTGCAGATCCTTCAACCAATACTCAGCAACAAAATGATCCGTACCAGTCCTACCCTCAAAGACCTTCATCCCAACAGCTATAAAATCGACAGAAATAGGCCTCTCGGACCCTCAAACTGACTCCTAGATGATCTACGGAGTAATCTTAATAATTCTCAACTAACCGTAGCACAATCCAACTCTACGGTCTGGCTATCCCTAGTGTTAGGAGCTTCCTTAGTAGGTAAGTCTCCTCCAGCAGCTTGCTGACCCTCAACACCTATGGGCGGCTCATCCTCCTCAACATGTGGCAATTCATCCACATTCACCTCAAGCTCAAACACAGGAGTAAGGTCACTGACGGCCGTAGTAGTATGCCCTCGGCCTTGACCTTGGTCGCGACCAATCGTAAGTCTAGCACTCTTACGCGGTGGCATACTATCTATCTACATAAGTAAGAAGTATTAAGGTAAGAATTGGTACCGGAGATTTAGAATAAATCAAAATTATATATATATATATATATATAATTTTATAACATATTAATTTATTTAAAATCCCCATTAAACCCCAAATTTTTTTAAAACCAAGTCTGGAGAGCCTTACAATCCATAGGTTGAACTCAGTTCTGATTCCACTAAATGTAACCCCTTTTACCCGGCCCAAGAGATATGATCGGATGCAGAAGGTTATTTACGTAATTATTCCCACACGTAATCCGAAAGATCACAATTATTCACATAGATTCGTATAAATATATATATATATAGCCTATAATTATAAAATAATTAATTCCAAAAATAAATACCAAAATCCCCAAAATAAAATCTGACTTACAACCCAAATAGATAATAATTAAAAAATATAATAAAAACCCCAAAAGTAAAATAATAAGGTAAAATAAAATGAAATAAATCTATAATTATGCCTTCGGGTATCAAGTCTCCTATATCTCGAGTATCTGTAAGGGAAACTGTAGGGAAGTGAGCTATAGAACCCAGTTTATCTCTAAAGTACATACAACCTAGTATATTATCACAACAGTTTATAACAGGAAAAGTAACCACAGATCATGATACAATCACAAGCACAATGCAATGCATCCATACTCCAACACACCAACAAAGTGAAAGGGTTCCTCAGAACCCTTTCCCAACCAAACGTCACCAATCGCAGTGTGGTTTTAATATCAACCATTTAAAGGAATGATAACCACTTCTTCCTTCGTACAATCCCACCCCATGAACACACAATGGTATGATTACATAATTATCACAATTAATCTCAGTATCAATCTCATTGCATTTCTCATATATCATAATACAGAGTAGAATAATCACAATTATTATTTAGCCACATGCTCAATATATTTATACATGACATTATCAACATACATTACACAACTCAATCTCAAATCATACAATCTTTTCATCACAACACAATCATCTCAATAACAACATACCTCAACACAGCAAGAAATCACATATAAAACAACATCTCATACAATAGGCTATGTTACAGCTAGAAACACACCTTTAGTAAGCAAAAACTCTAACAACGAAGAGGTCATCCACCACGCACTGATCGAGTACCCGGTCTAACAAGATTAGATCAAGTAGCTCTCGGAACCAGTGCAGGAGTAGGTTGCATAGGTGGAGGAGGTAAATCGTCAGCCTCGGAGTCGTGATCACCAACTTCAAAAACGACGAAACACGAATGAACCACCAAAGAGCAAATGGTCGAATGGTTTTGCTATTGAAACTCACGAACGGCGACACCTATAGTGATGTGGGTTGAGGGGTTTTGATAATGAGGGCATGAGGAAGGTTTTGCTGATGGCGTTGTTTGACAAGCACGATCGAAGGCCGTTCATCGGAGGTTGGCCGGATTGAAGAGAAAAAAGAGAGAGCTTTGGGGGGGAGAAAAATTCGACAACAGCAACAAATTAGAGAGGAAAAGACAACCCCAAAGTTTAAGGGTGTTTAAATACTTGAGAAAATATGGGTATTTACTCGAAGATCCCTAAAAAGTTCTAAGGTTTTCGATTTGACCCAAAAGTTTCACACGCATACAAATCAGTCCTAAAGTTCCTAAACAACAAAATAGCCTCTTTAATTTATCAATTTCCCAAATACGTCCTTTAAAAAAACTATAGTGTTAAACTACAAGACTTACCGGGTGGCTGAAACATCCATCGATTACCCTAGAAACCTTAGCTTCTAGTTTAACGAAGAAGGAGAGAATATTTGGATTTAATAAGAACCTGAATGTAGAACAAAAGGAAGAAAAGCCATCTGAATGTTCCCTTCTTACCATATATATACTTAGTTCCTCTTAGTGGATCTTGAAAAGTTTCAAATGCATACATAAATTGTCCCTTAAATGCCCTATAAAAATCGAGAAAAATATTAAAGAGAATCCGGTACAGATGTTGTTTGACCAGTCAATCCACTAAGTTGACTCCCAACTAATCATGCTACAAAACCCACCTTGCACAATGTTCGAGCAAGCCGGGCATACCATACCTATAGCGATAACTCGCATATGGCGTGGCCTTAAAAACATTTTAGTCCCTTACAACTTTCTCATGCACTTAGTTGGAGTGTCAAGCTTATCCAAAACTCTGAGGTGTATTCTTCGTTTCTCATGAATACTACAATAATAAATCCTTAGATACTTCTAGTAGTGGATACTCTATACGCCAAACTTTAGTTCACCAAAAATCTATAAATTGGTAGACTATACTACCATAGTGCGCCAAAACAATTACCATGCAAGCCTACTTGTCTTATTATCGGATCTGTCGATGTTGGGGTGTGATAGTGTAATAGAACTAGAATATAAATGGCATAATTTAGATGTTTAGCAAAGGATAAATGACTAATAAGTGATATTCATGCTTGAAATGAGACTAGATGATTGAAAGATTGTAATGAACTAGTGTCAAACATCATGATTCTTCTTAAAGTAGTTAACAAGTGGAATGAAGCCAAATCTTGATACCTATGTACATAAATAATCTGTTTAACGTGTCGTGGTTTCATGCATGTAGGTTGTTAGTGGATTACGTGAAGTCCAAGATCGTATTTAGGGGATTAGATCACCTTGTCAAGGCTTGAAGAGTAAGAAACCCTAGTGAACGTACAAATTGGTTTAATACTTGGCATATACATAGGAGTCTAAGTTAGTACAAGTCTATTTGTGGACACTTTAGTTTCATGCCACTTAAGGGCTTTGAAGACATGTTGGTATTTGATACGAATCATAATGACAATGATATGAGTAGCATGCATACTTTGTTTTAGACACCATATTATGTGTTACAAGATTGATTATGTGATAATCTTGATGAATGTGCTAATATGGTAGCTTTTTAGTGCCTATATGAAAATGTCATGATTTGGTTGAGGTTTGATATGCTTTGTGTTGGAGCCCAATTTGTCCGGGCTGAACAAAAATAAAACAAAAATAGACCAAATAAATTAAAAAGAAAAAGTTCCCTAAATAATGTTTTTTTATATATACCCAAATCTATTACAAATTCAACCTACACCACCTAAACTACCCATGGCCCAACCTTAAACCCAAATTACACCTAATTTCCCTAAGGCCCAACAAGCCCAAATTTTTGAAAAATTTTGAAACCCTAGTTGCTAAGGTTTCTAGTCGTTCCTATGCTGCCACCTATGCCTCCACGTCAGCCACGCTGCCCCACTTGCCTCTACCACCATCTGACACCAACCACCACCTGCCACCACCACGTGGTTACTTGCAAAAATAAAGAGAAGAGACAGAAGCAATAACAGAAAAATGCATGTATTCATTCGGCTATAAAAGTCATGTAAAAATTATAAAAAGGGGATCCCCTTTCGATTTTCACAAGAAATTAAAAAAATAGCAAACAACAGATTCAAATTCAAGATTGCAAGAGCTTTCTTTTGGCAAGGTATATTGTTTTTTTGTACGTGTATATATAGTATATTTATATCTTTTCATTTTCAAAGGCATATATACGCACATATATTAATCTGTTTTCCAAAAAAATAGATTTACATATATGATATATATACATGTTTACTACTCTATTTTATTTATATACTTTTGAAACAAAATAAATGAAATAAAAACAAGAAGAAAAGATTCGAAAATCATCAAATAAACAAACTTCTTTCAAAAGTTTTTAAAGATTGAGACTCGATCATGATAGATCCGACCTCGATCTACCTTTTAAAAGAAAAAAAAATGAGGACGGTGGCAGCGAGCGACGATTGGCGGGGAACGACGACGGTGGCGATCGAAGAGAGACTTACCAGAAAAAAAGGAGAGAAAAAAAGAAAAGAGAGAGAAGAGAGAGTTTTTTGGTTTTTTTTTGAAGAAATGAGTGAAAAAATGAGGAAGAAAGAGGTTAAAAAGGGGTTATATAGGTTCCCAAAACAACGTAGTTTTGGGAGTAACTTAAAACCCCCCAAAACTACGTCGTTTTGATGCTACATGAATCAGATTTTTTTTAAAAATGAATAATTTTCACATTTGGTCCTTCCGCATTTTTATTTGTTTCAATTTAGTCTTTTTTGCATATTTTTAATTTATTACAATTTAGCTTAATAATTTTAAAAGCTTTACAATTTAGTCTCTTAACTTTCTAAAGGCCAGAAGACTGCCACGTGTCCCATTTGACCCTCGAACCTTTCCAAAATTTCATTTTGGCCCTTAAGTTTTCCAAAATTACATTTAAACCCTAAACTTTACCAAAATTACATTTTAACCCCTAAATTTTTCCAAAATTACATTTTGATCCATAAACTTCTCCAAAATCACATTTTCATCCTTGAACCTTTCTAAAATTACATTTTGACCCCCTAAGCTTCTCCAAAATCACGTTTTGACCCTCAAACCTTCCTAAAAATCATATTTTTACCTTAAACTTCTCCAAAATCACATTTTGACCCTGTATTCTTTGAAACTTCATTTTCGATCCCGTTTTTTTCCTTTTCCTTCGATTTTTGTACATAAAATTTAATTATTTTTCTTTGCCTTTTGGATTAGTCCTACTTTCTGATTTTGTTTCGCGTTTTTTATTTCGTACTTTGTATATTATTAATCCTGTGTTTATTTTTGCATCTATTTATCTGCTTAATTATTATTTAATTTTTTTCATTATTTTTATATTCATGTTTAATTTACACACTCATATTTAAATTAAATTTTCTTTCTGATTTTCTCTAAAAAATTCGAATATTTTAAAATCGAGGCAATATTCCTTTATTTCGGGTTTTTGAATAATTGTACCTTAACTTAATAGGCGCAATTTTTTCTTCAAATCGAAATAATCGAATACACTTTTCAAGGTTTGAAATTGGCAACGAGGGAATGCTCATTATTTTGAATCTTGAAACGTTATGTCCTAACTCACTGGACGTGACTTTCTTCCTCGATCATTTCGAAATAACGAGACTTCCTTATGAAATTTGATTTTCCTTCTTAAACGTGCACATCAAATAAATCATGCATTCAAGGATCATATCTTAAAATTCACTCGAGATTTCAAGTTTTTAACAAACAAGACCAGATAATAATCGACGTGCTACCAATTTTGGGCGTGTGAGGGTGCTAATCCTTCCTCACACGTAACCGACCCCCGGACCCATTTTTTGGATTTCGAAGACCAAAAATGTTTCCAAACGGATTTTAAATGTTTTGTAGTGATCCAATCACACCGAATAAAAGATTGGTGGCGACTTCCATTTTTCAATCATTAAAAATATTTTTCGAGACCCTTTTTTGTTTTTTCGAAAAAAACGTTTCGACAGCTTGGTGACTCCGCTGGGGAAATTTTTTTTAAAAGAGTCAAGCCAAAAATTGATTATTTTCGGGTTTTTTTTGTTAAAATTTTAAACACTTGATTTTGGTTTAATATACGATCCTTTGCATTTTGTGTGATACCATGATAATATTGCGTTTATATTGCTAGTATAAGCTTGCATTCATGTGCAACTATTACTACACCCTTTAAGTGAAAGTGAGAAACTACTCCTTCGTGAGGTTTTCACCTCCGTGCAGGATAGTGGATCGCTTTCGGAATTACATCTGTACCCATGTTCTCGTGAAGTTTTCACTTTCGTGCAAACATATGGGAAATGTGTCCCCCTAAATCAAACTCATCCGTATGAGCCTATAATGGGCGAGGATTAAGGAATCTGTTGGTTTGGGTACCTTTTTACTCTAGAGACTAAACCATAAATAATGAGCCATAAATACTTGCCTTAGAAGAAGTTATACCGAACCTTTCAGTAGACGAAAATTTAGATTCTTTGTTCTATATCTATGTTTATTATTGATGTTGTACTAACTCACTCTACCTTGTCTCTCTATATGGATTACATCCTCGTCTAAGGCAAGGTGTTGATTTAAGCTCAATTACTAAATAAAAAACTGGTCATGAGAAAATGAGTTTCTTGATAAGGTGGAAAACAATATGGTCGTGCGCATATGGTCAAAAGAAAGATGAAAATCAAGGATTCGTCAGACGAGTAAGATTGAAATGAAGACCGCACAATGAACCAAACTTTGATCCAACTATGAGAAGTGACTGATTACTTAAGCTAACATTTTGGACAAAAATGATGAACCATAACGAAATTGGATAATTTTCTACGAAGATTAAGACACGATCATATGTGTATCTGCCTTATGTAAAGGAACTTGTTTTCTAGTAAAGTTTTCTAATAGAATTGAGCTATGAGTTAATGCCTTTCTTATGCATACATGCATTAATAAGCAGCACATTTTATTAATTTGCATATAATTTCATGAGAGCCTACCTTAAGTAGAACTGTGCCAAACCTTTAGTGGTTACATGAAGAACGTAAGAGATACGGTTATATTCTTGTCTCTTTACTTTTAATTGCAATTTATTTTCAAGTTTTATTCCTATATTAATCATACTAATTTATTTATTTTGAATCTGTTTGCATTGCATTTTCATAAATAAAAAAAAAGGGTGTTGATTCATGTTCTATTTCCAAATAGAGAACTGGTCATAAGAAAACGGATTCCTTGATAAGGCAGAAGTCAATGTGGCCGTACATATGTGGTTAAAGAAAAACAAGAATAGAAGGGTGATTGCCTGTCAAAGAGGCACATATCAGAGTTCTGGGATTACACCCAAATAAATGAAATCCAACAGTTTGCGAGAGCTAAAAGAAGTATGAGGCAGATGTTCTAATTCGAATATGTTGATTTGCCTACTCAAGCTTAGTTGCTTCACTTTCAGAAATATGAACATAAAGAATACGCTACGTCGCTCCATTGCCCGAGGATTCAAAATCATAAGGCCTATTCTGGATAAGCGAACATTGAATTACAACCTTAATCAGGGAAAGAAAGGATAACAAATACATTACTTTGAAAAACCTGCAAGACACAATGCACCCAGAGGCGAGAAAGAAGTTGACATCTTCGTTTCAAATGCATATGAAGTAGTCGACTTTCTTAAAGTTTCGAGGCACGTAGAGGACACGGTTGCAAATTCATTTTATCGACGTGATAAGAAAATCACTCATGTTCTAACAATCTCAACCACTAAACACTTATCAAAGAAAAGGCAAAAGAAGGTGTATTGGTGCATAACTTTTTGCTAGTATGGTTTCGTGGC
Source organism: Kokia cookei (assembly GCA_039519145.1). Taxonomy (NCBI): domain Eukaryota; kingdom Viridiplantae; phylum Streptophyta; class Magnoliopsida; order Malvales; family Malvaceae; genus Kokia; species Kokia cookei. The sequence goes on from CM076902.1 coordinate 31,918,955, forward strand.
CATTTTTGAAAATTGAAAAAGTCTCTTGTTGAGTATTCTCTGAGGACTATTCTTTGTCGAAGGGATTTATGCTTATCTAAAGACAAGAAGATATCGCCAAAGAAAAGTTGAAATAAATGAGGAATAACTCCAACGCTCTTAGGGGCAAGTTTGAGATAGGGACCATGTCGAAAGCAAGGATTTGACCAAGTACGAGAAATGTCTAACCACTCGTATATTTTAGCCATTCAAGACTGACATACATGTATTAAGGCACGACCATGCATGTATCTGCCTTACATACAAAAATTTGTTTTCTAGTAAAGTTATTCTAATGGAATGGAAACACGAATCAATGCCTTTTTGCATACATTTTATCATTTATTTGCATTGCACTTCATGCATTAAATTTCAATAAGCCCTACATATTTGAAACATTCGTGTGTGTGAGATTCACCAATCCTAAATGAAAACTGAGAGGAAGCTTGATAAGTTAAGATAGGGAATGCTAAAAATTCGAGCAAAGTTATGTGGAGAGTGAAACCTATTGAGAGTTCGTCCCTATACCCTTGGATGCGTTTTGACAACTAGATTGTGAAGGGGTTTCCTGTAGTTTTTAGGACTTTTCTAGAGTAATATTCGAGACATATTATTGCTCTAAGCTTGAGAGCAGTAGTGGTCCTTTTATAAAGGGCACATGACTACTATCTTTTATTTCAATAAAAATGATACATTGTTTTTGTCCCATTTGGAAAACACCTTACCATTATTCTCATTCGTTCATACCACAATTAATCATTCTTTAGTTCAATTATTTTTTGGATCCCTTTTTGTCTTTATGCTAGGTCCCTTGATATCAAGGATACGAGCGACACTACTATTGACTCGAAGCCCTTTTGAGAAGAACATGTGTCCAGAAAAACCTCAAGAATTTGAAGGTGACCAAGATTGTAACTTATGTCCCGATCTGTTGAGAATGGTGGAGCAAGATGAAAAACAAATCTCACTTCATGAAGAGTCAGTGGAAATTGTAAGTCTGGGAAATAAGGAAGAAAAGAAGGAAGTGAAAATCGAGACGAGCATTTATATCGAAACAAGCTGCTCCATGAGTTCAAAGATGTTTTCGTCTGGTCCTATCAGGATCTATCGGGGTTAAGTACCGATGTTGTAGTACATAGACTCCCCATAAAGGAAGAATGCAAGCCTGTTCAACAAAAGCTTCGAAGGATGAGATCTGATGTGTTATTGAAAGTAAAAGAGGAGTTCAGAAAGCAATTTAATGTTTGGTTTCTCCAAGTAGTTAAATACTCAGAATGGGTAGCCAACATAGTCCCCGTTCCTAAGAAAGATGGGAAGGTACAAATGTACGTTGATTATCAGGATTTGAACAAGGCAAGCCCAAAGGATAATTTCTCGTTACCTCATATTGATACTTTGGTCGATAATACAATAGGTCATGCATTGTTCTCCTTCATGGATGGCTTCTCCGGATACAACTAGATAAGGATGGATCCCGAAGACATGAAAAAGACTACCTTTTTCACAATGTGGGGAACCTTTTGTTATAAGGTCAGGCCTTTTGGACTTAAAAACGCAGAGACGGCATATCAAAGAGCTATGGTGACTTTGTTTCATGATATGATGCATAAAGAAATTGAGATTTATGTTGGTTATATGATCGCAAAATCTCGAACCGGAGAGGAACATGTGAAGGTCCTAAGGAAACTGTTCTTGAGGTTAAGAAAGTTCCAGCTAAATTTAAACCCGACCAAGTGCACCTTTGGAGCCACCTCAGGCAAGTTATTAGGGTTTGTGGTCAGCAAGAGGGGCATTGAGATTGATCTAGATAAGGTCAAGGTCATACAAGAGTTACCACCACCTCATACACAAAAAGAAGTTCGAGGTTTCCTAAGAAGACTGAACTACATCGCTCGATTCATCTCACAATTAACCGAGAAATGTGATCCTATCATTCATCTCCTTAGAAAACATAAGCCGGGTGTGTGGGATGACGAATGTCAGAAAACTTTTGATAAGGTCAAACATTATTTATCCAATGCTCCAATCCTAGTACCGCCAAGCCCTAACAAGCTATTGATCTTGTACTTGACAAATTTTGAAAACTCTATGGGATGTGTACTAGGCCAACATGACGAGACTGGAAGGAAAGAAAAAGACATATACTACCTCAGCAAAAAGCTCACCGATTGTGAAATAACGTATTCATCGATTGAAAAGCTATGTTACGCGTTGGGTTGGACTACTTGAAGGTTATGGCAGTACAAGCTATATCATACAACATGGCTAATCTCAAAGTTAGATCCATTAAAAAACATGATGGAGTCAACCGCATTGAATGGGAGGATGGCTAGATGGCAGATCCTACTCTTCGAATTAGATATAGTCTATGTAAGCCAAAAAGCAGTAAAGGGAAATGCAATAGCGAATTTCCTAGCCAGCAGAACCAATAGATTTTGACTTCCAAAATGAAGATTTAATGTATACTACAACCACTAAGAAATGAGTTTCGAAAGAACAACCTTGGTAGCTAAATTTTGACAGTGCCTCGAATGCCACGAGTAATGGAATTGGGGCAATTTTGCTATCTCCAGAAGGTGACCATTATCCTTTCACTAGTAAGCTCAACTTTGACTGTACAAATAACATGTCTGAATATGAAGCATGTATCATGGGAATACATGCAACCATAGAACGAGAGATCAAACTTTTGGAAATATACGGGGATTCTGCACTGGTAATTTACCAGCTCAAAAGAGAATGGGAAACAATAGACTCCAAGTTAATTGACTATAAAAGATTGGTTCTTGAGTTAATCAAGAGTTTGATGACATTACATTCCATTATCTCCCACAAGATGAGAACCAAATGGTTGACGCTTTGGCTACACTTGCCTCGATGATTAAAGTAAACATGCTAGAGGACATAAGGCCCATTCAAATGAGCATTTACGAGGCTCTTGCCCACTATTGCAACATCGAGGAAGAAGAAAGGGATGACCATCCTTGGGACCAAAACATCTTGCATTATATAAGAGACCGCAAGTACCCAGAGAAAGCTACTGAGAATGATAAGCAGACTTTGAGAAGACTGGCAATTGATTATGTCTTATATGGAGAAATCCTGTATAAGAGGAGTAAAGTCAAGTGTTACTATGATGTTTTGATGCTACTGATGCTAGGAAAATCCTAGAAGAAGTCCATGAGGGTATCTATGGAACACATGCCAATGGTTTCACAATGGCTCGACAAAAATGAGATTTGGTTGTTATTGGTCCACTATGGAAAATGATTGCATTAACTATGACGTGTCACAAATGTCAGATTTATGGGAATAAGATTCATGTGTCGCCTTCACCTCTCCATGCCTTAACATCCCCATGGCCCTTTTCCATGTGGGGCATGGATTTCATCAGACCAATCTCACCAAAAGCTTTCAATGGACATCGATTCATCTTTGTGGTCATTAACTACTTCACTAAATGGGTAGAAGCTGCTTTATACGCCAATGTTACAAAAACTGCAGTTAGTAAATTCCTGAAAAAAGAGGTTATTTATCGATATGGAATGCCAGAAAGGATCATATATGATAATGCTTTAAATTTGAACAAGAGCACGATAGCATAGGTTTGTAGCCAGTTCAACATCAAACATCACAACTCATCTCCCTATCACCCAGTTGAGGCAGTCAATAAGAACATCAAGAAGATCGTTGGGAAAATGATAGAAACCTATAAAGATTGGTATGAAAAGTTACCATTTCCCCTTCTTGCTTATAGGACCTCAGTAAGAACTTCTACTGGGGCAACACTATTCTCGTTAGTCAATGGGATGGAAGCAGTTCTACCTATTGAAGTAGAGATTCCTTCTCTCTGAATTTTGTCAGAATTAAAATTAGATGAAGCAGAATGGGTACAATCCAGATACGATCAGTAGAATCTGATTAAAGAGAAGAGATTGAAAGTGGTTCGTCATGGTCAAATGTACTAGAAACGAATGATGCGATCTTACAACAAAAAGGCTCGCCCTAGAGAGTTTCATGAAGGAGACCTAGTTCTAAAGAAGATACTCCCTATACAAAAGGATTTCAAAGGAAGTGGACGCCTAATTGGGAAGGACCGTATATGGTGAAGAAAGCCTTCTCTGAAGGAGCTCTTGTTTTAACTTAAATGGATGGGAAAGAACTCTACAATCCAATAAATTCAGACTCAATGAAGAAATATTTCACCTAAAAAAAAGAAAATAAAAGAAAAAGGAGAGGTCGAGATGAAAACTAGTAATGGACATCTCAAAACTTAAGGAGATTTGAGTCGAAAACCTGAAAGACAGCTCAAATTTGAATAAGAGAAAAGAGGCATTAAGTGGTCTTCTCTCTCAAAAGTAGCAAGGTAGAGAAACTTTACACCTTGAGGCATTGACGAAGTACTCCAAGTTTCAAGGACACATGTCAAGCTCAGAATGGTCATCATCAAGTTTGCTCAGTGAAGCTCATACTTTGATATTTAGGGCACCTAACTTCATTCTTTGTTCACTTTATGTTTGGCAACTGTTGACCAGTACGGTTCATTTTTAATCCTTTTCTTTCATTTGAGTTTTGCCTCCAAGAAATTCAATTTTATTCGCCTTGCGACCATGTTCAAGCATTTTTGCATCAAAATAACAGTTAATGAACCAATGATCTTTTCATTCATGCAAGCTTTGCCTTCATTCAAATCAAATTTCATCCACCTTACAACCTTGATTCAAGCACTTTTGTATTTGAAATAACGATTAGTGGTCTAACAATATACGGAATAAAAGGATTTCTGCATATTGTTCTGGAAAATTTTTAAATAGTACAGGGACCTGAAATAGGACCACTAGTTGGAAATAACACAAATCCGAGAGATATAAGTGTTTTGAAACAAATAGTTCAAAATATGACCACCTCTTTAGGTTTCATGTCAAAGATATCATACCAAAAGAAAACCATGATAGCACATCAGTGATAGGACTTAGACAAACAACGAACAATGTCGACCTAAGGACTAAAAATAAAATCATTCTCAGAGATGACATTTTTGCATCCATCATTCATACCCATGTGGTTAGGAGCATTTGACTCATTCTAATAATCTGGCCTACATAGAGATCCATTAAAGCATAGCCTACAGGTTTCATTACCATATAATGGCGAAATGAACCAAGAAAACATGAAGATTTAAAGGGAAAGGTTGAGGCCGCAACGGCGAACCTAGTACCTTAGAAGATGAGATGAGAAGGATTGAGGCTGCAACGGTGAATCCGGTACCATTAAATATGACCGGAAAGATTAAGGCCGCAACGGTGATTCTTATACCCTAAAGACGAAGAGGAGTATATTGAAGTCGTAACAATGAATCTTCTACCTCGAAGTTACAGTGGATCAGATCAAACCATAATACCAAGTCTTTATCTCTCTAAAGTTGCAGTAAGAGCAAGATGAAGTTTCGACATCAAATCCTATATTCCTGAAGTTGTAGTGGAGTTGGATTCAAACTACATCATTCCAGTATTTTACACTTAATCAAGAAAGGTAGATTAAAGATTTTAATCTCTTACCTCGAGCTTGGGGCAGATTACAACCATCGATCTTTTACCCTGAGCCTGGGGCAGATCACCATCGGCCAATCTCTTACCCCAAGCTTGGGGCAGTTTGTAGCCATTCGATTTTTTACCCCGAGCTTGGGGCAGATCACCATCAGCCAATCTCTTACCTCGAGCTTGGGGCAGATTGCAGCCATCCGATCTTTTACCCTGAGCTTAGGGCAGATCACCATCAGCCAATCTTTTACCCCGAACCTAAGGTAAATTACAGCCATCTGATCTTTTACCTCGAGCTTGGGGTAGATTGCAGCCATCCGATCTTTTACCCCGAGCTTAAGGCAGATCACCATCAGCCAATCTCTTACCCTGAGCTTGTATCAGATTGTAGCCATCTAATCTTTTACCCCGAGCTTGAGGTAGATCACCATCAGCCAATCTCTTACCTCGAGCCTACGGCAGATTGCAACCATCCGATCTTTTACCCCGAGCTTAGGGAAGATCACCATCAGCCAATTTCTTACCTCGAGCTTGGGGCAGATTGCAGCCATCTAATCTTTTACCCCGAGCCTGGGGCAGATCACCATCAGCCAATCTCTTACCCCGAGCCTAGGGCAGATTGTAACCATTCGATCTTTTACCTCGATCATGGGGTAGATTGAAGACATCATCCAATCTCTTACCTCAATCATGGGGCAAATTGCAGTCATCCGAAGCAATGAGGTGGTCATCTTCCTGATGAGATACAGAGAAGTAGACCAAATCAATGAAGCAAAGCTCAATACGAATGAGACTTCAAACCCCAGCTTCCTAATGAGATACAAAGAAATGAGTCAAAGCAATAAAGAGGTCATCTTCTTGATGAAATATAGAGAAGTGGATCAAATTCGTCTTTCAGATGAGATACAGAGAAGCAGATTGAAACAAGTGATGTGGTCATCTTCCTGATGAGATACAGAGAAGTAGACCAAATCGATGAAGCGAAGCTCAATGTGAGTGAAACTTCAAACCCCATCTTCCTGATGAGATACAGAGAAATGGGTTAAACTAAGAAAGAGGTTGTCTTCCTGATGAGATATAGAGAAGTGGACCAAATCCGTCTTCATAATGAGATTCAGTGAAGCAGATTAAAACAAGTGATGTGGTCAGCTTCCTAATGAGATACAGAGAAGTAGACCAAGAGATGAAGTTACCAAACACCAAACACCTAAAGTGTCAGTGGATTGGATCAAAGACTACGATGAAAAACCTCAATCTTCTTGAAGTTGCAAGTGAATTGAGTGAAGTTACAGTAGAAACTTTTGTCTTTTTAAAATTGCCTTAAGGCAAGATGGAATCACAACACCGAAGATGTAGAGAAGCGGATACAATGAAGTTGAACGACTGATAAATCGAAGGGTGGGCTGATTGAAGAAAGAGTGTCGAAGAGATGAGACCTGACAAAATCGGGCATCCTCTTGGTCTTTGCTCTGTTCCTGTTACACAGCAACGAGCAAAGAGGGGCAGTTGTCGGAACCTAATTTGTTCGGGTCCAACAAAAATAAAACAAAAATAGACCAAATAAATTTTTAAAAAAATGTCCCTTAAATAGTGTTTTTTATATATACCCAAATCTATTACAAATTCAACCCACACCACCTAAACTACCCATGGCCCAACCGTAAACCCAAATTACACCTAATTTCCCTAGGGCCTAACAAGCCCAAATTTTTGAAAAATTTTGAAACCCTAGTTGTTAGGGTCTCCAGCCGTTCCTATGTTGCCACCCATGCCTCCACGTCAACCACGCCGCCCCACTTGCCTCTACCACCATCTGACATCAACCACCACCTGCTACCACCATGTGCACCTGAAAAAATAAAGAGAAGAGACAGAAGCAAGAATAAAAAAATGCAGGTATCCATTCGGCTATAAAAGCCATGTAAAAATTGTAAAAGGGGGATCCCCTTTTGATTTTCACGAGAAATAAAAAAATAGCAAACAACAGATTCGAATTCAAGATTGCAAGAGCTTTCTTTTGGCAAGGTATATTATTTTTTTATACGTGTATATATAGTATATTTATATCTTTTCATTTTCAAAGGCATATATACGCACATATAATAATTTTTTCCTAAAAAATAGATTTACATATATGATATATATACATGTTTACTACTCTATTTTATTTATATATTTTTGAAACAAAATAAATGAAATAAAAACAAGAAGAAAATATTCGAAAGTCATCAAATATACAAACTTCTTTCGAAAATTTTTAAAGATCGAGGCTCGATCTTGTTAGATTCGACCCCGATCTACCTTTTAAAAGAAAAAATAAAAAATTTTACCTTCGTGCCACCGTCAAGGCGACGGCGAGTGGCGGTCGACGGGAACGATGATGGCGGCGGTCGGAGAGAGACTTACCAGAAAAAAGGAGAAAAAAAAAAGAAAACAGAGAGAAGAGAAAGTTTTTTGGTTTTTTTGATGAAATGAGTGAAAAAATGAGGAAAAAAGGGATTAAAAAGAGGTTATATAGATTATCAAAACGACGTAGTTTCAGGAGTAACTTAAAACCCCCCCAAAACTACGTCGTTTTGATGCTACATGAGTTAGATTTTTTTTTAAAAATGGATAATTTTCCAATTTGGTCCTTTCGTACTTTATTTGTATCAATTTAGTCTTTTTGCATATTTTTAATTTATTACAATTTAGCCCAATAATTTTAAAAGCTTTACAATTTAGTCCTTTAACTTTCTAAAGGCCAAAAGGGTGCCACGTGTCCCATTTTTTTGGTTTTATTACCTAGTAAGTCCCTAAACTTTTCATAAATCATATTTTAACCCCTAAACTTCTCCAAAATTACATTTTGACTCCAACTTTTCCAAAATTTTATTTTGACCTCTAAATTTTTCTAAAATTACATTTTAACCTCAAACTTTTCCAAAATTACATTTTAACCCATAAACTTTTCCAAAACTACATTTTGACCCCTCAAACTTCTCCAAAATCACATTTTGACCCCGTATTCTTCGAAACTTCATTTTCGACCCCATTTTTTCCTTTTTCTTCGATTTTTGTACATAAAATTTAATTATTTTTCTTCGCCTTTTTAATTAATCCTACTTTCTGATTTTGTTTCGTGTTTTTTATTTCATACTTCGTATATTATTAATCTTGTGTTTATTTTTGCATCTATTTATCTGCTTAATTATTATTTAATTTTTTCATTATTTGCATATTCATGTTTAATTTACGCACTTATCTTTAAATTAAATTTGTTTTCTAATTTTCTCTAAAAAATACGAATATTTTAAAATTGAGTCAATATTCCTTTATTTCGGGTTTTAAAAATTTGTGCCTTAACTTACTAGGCACGATTTTTTCTTCAAACCGGAATAATCGAATACCCTTTTCAAGGTTTGAAATTGGCAATGAGAGAATGCTAGTTATTTCAAATCTCGAAAAGTTATGTCCTAACTCACTGTACGTGACTTTCTTCCTCAATCATTTCGAAATAACGAGACTTCCTCACGAAATTCAATTTTCCTTCTTAAACGTGTATATCAAATAAATCATGCATTCAAGGATTATATTTTAAACTTCACTCAAGATTTCAAGATTTTAACAAACAAGACCATATAATAATCGACGTGGTACCAATTTTGGGTGTGTGAGGGTGCTAATCCTTCCTTACACGTAACTGACTCCCGAACCCATTTTCTGGATTTTGAAGACCAAAAATGTTTTCAAACGGATTTTAAAATTTTTGTGGTAATCTAATCACACTGAATAAAATATTGGTGATGATTTCCATTTTTCGATCATTAAAAATATTTTTCGAGACCCTTTTTGTTTTTTCGAAAAAAAACATTTCGACACTTTGGACATGTTTTAAAGGCTTAAACTTGTTTCATGCACTTAGGTCTCAAGACATACAAAATCAATAATCGAAATTTAGCTTCAGAATTCAAAAGTCTCAAAACACACAAGTTAATAGCTCAAATGCTACTGTTTAGGGACATGTCTCGAGACATACAACCCTTGTCTTGGGACAAGGTCCATTGCACCCCAAAAGTTGGTTTTTTAAATCATGTGATGCTCGAGAGTTTATTTTATGTATTTGCTTGTTCTAATACCCCGAGGAAAGGTGTCATATGATTTTTAAAAAGTGTTTAAAGCCTTGGAAATGGTGAAATTTGTTTTATGAGATTCTACTAAGTCGAGTAAATATGATTTTGATCAAAAAAATATAAAGCAAGCAGTTTGTTAATATGACTTCACATATCTTTGACGGTCATCGATTCGTACAAGAGGCGTTATATAAAATGTATAAATAATTTATTGCACGATTTTCATGAGCTAAATAAGTTGAAGAGAATTGTTTAGGGTCAACTTAACAAAATAATTAATTAATTGTATTTTCGTGTTAATAATATAATGAATAAAATTTAAAATTATATATGAATTTTGGTTTAACATGAAATTGTATCCATGAATTTTAATTTGGTGCAATTATACACGTGAAACTTTAATTGTGGTTTAAATATATATTTGAAAACTTTGATTTAATCATACACATTTAAAGAAATAAATACATCAATTTATTTTTATATTGAATAAATATAATTATTTATGTATGCAATATATAAAAATAAAATGATGTTTATAAATAATTATATTAATAATTTACAAGAATTGAATCAAATCAAAATTCATATATAATTACATATTAAATTATAATTTGGTAAAACAAGACATATAGGCTTTTTTTAAATGATTAGGGTTTTGCGTCGTTTTTAAAAATATTTAAAGAAATAGGTCGATTTAATGGAAAACTAGTCCAACTAGATGAGGTTTTCTTACACGTGTCAGGAACTGGACGCGCTTTTTCTAAGTTACAATTTTTAATTTTTTTAATATAATTAAATTTTTTATTCAATCAATCATTTAAGAAAAAAATATTTATTATAAAAATACTAAATTCAATCAATTATATTTAATAAAATTGTCTAAATTAATTTATTATTTATTAAATATGATTGATTGAATAAAAAAAATTAAAACAACATGAAATAAAAATGAAAGGAAAATATAAAAAGTGCATTTAATTGGACGAATTTTTTTTACACATATCAAACATAAAATTTTAATTTTTTTTAAAAACGACATAAAATTCTAATTAAAAAAAAAAGATATACCCTTATTTTACCTTATAATTTATGTATAATTTGAAATTTAACTCTAATATAATAATCGAAGCTCATGGATCACACTAGCTTAGCAAATATGAAACAGTCAAAACAACACAGAAGGATAGCTTTGCACGCATTTGGATTTCGACTCAAATGCCTAGGGACTTACATCTGTATGTATGAATATTCATTTTCAAATCTTTCTTTGACTTTGACCGCTCCAATTGTATTCAGATGTGTTTGGATGAGCTGACACATTAGTATAAAAATAAAAATATAGTAAAATTATATATTTTAATAATATTATAATATGAGATAAAAAATGAATTAAAAATATATTATATCGTACCCATTGTTTATTTAAATTCACTCCTAAATTATAATTCTGAAAATTCATCTTTCGATTTAAATACAATTTAATTTAATAATAAAATATAAATAATCGAAACTTAAAATATTTTAATGAAATAATCCAAATTTAAAATTATTCAAAATTTTGAGCAAACCTTAAATGAGAAAATCGCAAATTTAAAATCATTTAAATTAAATATCAATAAAAGTTGAATGTAATTGTAAGCTAATTTTAAGGTGAAAAATCAAATTCAAACCCTAAAAACAATGTTGTTAAAAAGAAAAAGTCACGATAAAAATGTAAAATAGTTGGATCAGTTTATTAGATAATTTTAATTTTAAATAAAGCTTTAATATAGGTAATAGTTAACAATTGAATTAAAAAATATTAAAATATTAAAAATTAAAATGAAGAGAATAAATTTCAAAGCAAATTTTAACCAAGAAAAATAAAACTTTCACGGCTGGGCCATGTGTTGCTGACTCATCCATCCCATCCCAATCGAGTTCTGGTTCCGACAAATGCCTCCTCCGTTTTTTAACGTGTCCCGAATATTCTCTACCACATTGTTATTTATGTATTCCGCCATCATAACCTTACCATCTTCACAAACTTCCATTTCTTCACTTTCACCTTCCTTATCTCCAAAACTCTCGGTAGTATTCAACATCTTCTTTTAACACAATCCATGGAAGTTCCAGTTATCAACAGAATAAGTGATTTTGAAACGGCCGGCATAACCTCTCTAAACTACCCACCTTTCAATTCCCGACTTCATTTGCTTTCTGGGATTCACAAAATCTATGAAACGCATAACTTTTTTAAGTGGGGAGCTTTGATTCTTGCCCTAATAGCTTCGCTATCTACCATTATCAATAAACTCAAGGCTTTCATCATCGGATTCCGGTCACACCATTCTTTACCATCCCAAGCTCTTCTTTATGACACAGATTTCGACACTGACACTGATTCCTCGTCGGACGACGAACCAGAATATGAGGAACCGTCGTTTACTTCCAGGACCTGGAGACAAGTTGACGAGGATTTTCGTGTTAGAGAGTCTGGATCCGGTCATCTTGTCGGCGACGAGTGGAGAAAGAGTTATTTTACCATTCCAAAGAGGCGAAGCAGTGAGGAGCTAAGCAGAGGGAAAAGCGTAGTGAAACTATGGGACGACCTAAAGTTCGGGTTTGGTGTCGAAAGCAACGACGTTTTGAACGTGTACGACACTAACAAAGGAACGAATGCCGCTTCCATATTCGGCGGAAAGGATGGCTTTCAAGCGATTTCTGCACCGTTGTCATCGCCCGCGGTCATCATTTCTGCTGGCGTTGACTCGTTACCTGGACGAGTTGCCGTAGGCGTGTGGGATACTCGCCTTCGTTGTAGGGTACCGGCTATTGTAGCAGAATGGAGTACCAAACAATCAGTGGAGAAAATTGCAGCGATCAATGCGGACGGCGTCGAGAAGGTTTACATAATGGGTGACGTCACGGGGAAGTTGGCGACAGTGGGTGATATGAGGATGGTAATGTCGCCGTTAAGGAACTTAACGAAATGTGAGTGTGATATTTGGTAGGATGCTGACTCCGGTATCGTCTCCGAATAGCGGGTTGACGATTCAATGTGACTGTGTTAACGCGTTTATTTATTTGGACTCCTTAAATGTGAAAATTCTTACTCCTGGACGAAATTTGTAAATTATCATCATATTCATTAATAAATTATTAGTCACGTGGACTTTTAATACTATTTATTTGATTAAAATATTCTCTTATATTACTTTTAAAAAAATATGCTCTTATATTATTTGTTTAGTAAAAATATGCACTAAATCTTTGGGATGAGATTGTATGAACACAATATTTTGTATCTTTCGCCAATTATTTAATGTCATTTTAATATTTTTTATTATAATTGATATACTATTTTGATAATTTTTTTAATTTGAATCCTCGATCTTAGACCTTGAATCCTAAACTTTAAATTTTAAACGTTGAACCTAAACTCTAAAACACTAGACCTATACCTTGAAACCTTAATCTCTAAAACCATGAATCTTGAATTTTGGACCCTATACCTTGAAACGATGGATCATGGACCTTGGAACCCTATGTCGAAACCATCCCCTTTTTAGAAAACGGTGAGTTTCGAAAATTATTTTAAAATTGAAAAATAATGGGAGTCGCCACCAATCTTTTATTTGGTGTGACTGGATCACCATAAAACGTTTAAAAAACCGTTTTGAGAACATGTAGGTCTTCGAAATCCAAAAAAATAGGTTCGGGAGTCGGTTACGCATGAGGAAGGATTAGCACCCTCATACACCCAAAATTGGTAACATATTGATTATTTTCGGGTCTTAATTTGTAACATTTAAAAGCTTAAAGTTTAAAATACGATCCTTGAATGCATGAGTTGAATTTTAAAGAAATGGGGTTTGTTTGGAAATCCCGCTATCTCAAGGTGATCAAGGAAGAAAGTTATGTCCAGTGAGTTAGGACATGACATTTCAAGATCTAGAAATAACGAGCTTCCTTTGTAAAACCCTTTTCTTTAAATTTTTTTTTTTTGCAAAAAGGGTATTCGATTATCTTGATTTGAAGAAAGGTTGCACCTAGTAAGTTAAGGCGCAATTTTTCAGAATCGAAGATAAGGAAACATTGCCTTGATTAAGGGTATTCGATTATTTCGATTTGAAGAAAAATTGCGCCTAGTGAGTTAAGGCACAAATTTTCGAAACTCGAAATAAAAGAATATTGCCTCGATTTTTTAAAGCTTAAAAAAAAAAATTTTGAAAACAAGCATGCGAGTTGAATATGAATAAGCAGTTAATAGTGGATATCATATAACGCGAAGTAAGATAAATAAGAAGATAAATTATTCACGAAAAATCAAAAATGCAAAATACGAGTGCATAATAATTTAAAAATAAATGCAAATGTTGATGAGAAAGGAGAATGATGCAATCGGAGTTCAAAACGAGACTTTTTGGATGCACGGGGGCAAAATGGTAATTTTGGGAAAATTTAGGGTTAAAAATGGAATTTTAGACATTCGGGGGTAAAAGGGTAACTTTGAGAGTTTCGAGGTCGAAAACGGAGTCTTCGGACATCCGGGAGTAAAAATGGTAATTTTTGGAAGTTTCGGGATCAAAAATGGGATTTTTGGAAGTTCAGGGGTAAAATGGTAATTTTGGAAGTTTCGAGATCAAAAATGGGATTTTTGGAAGTTCGGGGGTAAAATGGTATTTTTTGGAAGTTCGAGGGTAAATGGTACTTTTTGGAAGTTTTAGGGTTAAAATGAGATTTTTAAAAGTTCGAGGGTAAAATGGTAATTTTTAGAAGTTTTGGGGTCAAAATTGGGATTTTTGGAAGTTCGGGGGTAAGATGGTAATTTTAGAATACTTTAGGGACCTTTGGGGTAATAAAACCAAAAATAGGTGACACGTGGCAGCCCCTGAGGCATCCTGAGGTCAAAGGACTAGTTTAAAAACCATGAAAAATTTTTGGGTCAATTTTGTAATTAAAACGAACTTGATTTAAGGATTAAATTAAAATAAATTAAAAAGAAAAGGGACCGTTCGTAGAAATAAACCTAAATAATGACACGTGGCAGCCCTTGGTGCTTTCAAAGGGTCCAAGGATTAAATTGAAAAGAATTGGAAATTATTGGGCCAATTTAAAATTAACTAAAAGTACGAGAAAGACCTGATTGAAAATTTGAGAAAAAGCGGAATGACCAAATGCATAAATATCCCTTTTCTCAAAAACACGCGGACCCTTTAGGCGGGTCGGGTCGGATCGAGTCGAACACGGGTAACGGCTTAAAATGATGCCGTTTTGGTGTTTAAAAACCTTGGCCAAAACATCGTCGTCTTGACGCCCTATATAAACATTCCAAAACCCTTTTTTTTCATTTCTTTTTTCCCTTTTTTACAAAAACCTTCAAAAACACTCTCAAGTTCTCTCATCCCCCTTCCCCATGGCCGACCACTCCAAGCCGTCCGGCCACCGTGGTTCCGCTGCACGTGCCTCGCTGGCTGCGCGAGTGACCACCATGCCTCGTCATCCGTCACCTGCCGGTTCACGCGCTGCCGTTCCCTTTGAGCGTTGCCGCTACGCATCACCGTCTGCCGTCGTTTCCGACTGTCGGTAAAGTAAAACACTTCCTTTTGTATTCTTTTATTTAAAAAAAAAACCATAGATCTGGGTTTTGAAAGCTTTAATCCTAAAGCACTACCATCAAAAAATTGCTTATTCCACTTCCTTTTTTAAACCCTAGGTATGAAATGGAAGAACCCGATTTTGAATATTTTAAGAACCTATATCTTAGGTTTCGAAAACTATTATAGGTTTAAAACATTGTTCTGAAACTCTCTTGTTCTTTTTTTGTCTTTGTTTCTATGCGGAGGAGCTGACGGCGATCGGAGCGTAACCCGACGTGCTTCCGACGACGATGGTTCCGAACTAGGGAAGTGCTTTCCGTCCCTTCGCTTCCCCTTTTTTTTAAAAAAAAAAAATTACTAACATTTATTGATATTGATTACCATTATTACCGCCATTAGTATTACTAATGTTATTAGTGATATTCATTATTATTATTATTATTATTATTATTATTATTATTATTATTATTATTGCTATTGTTATTATTATGACTAAAGATATTTAGGGTATTTATTATACCTAAAAAACGAGTCAAAATAATAAATGAAATAATAGGATTTAATGCATGTATGAATGCGTTTTCGAAATTGATTTAATGAAGGCTTTCTTAATTTATGAAGGATGATAAATGCAAATTAAAAATACTTGGGTAACTTAATGGAATCTGACTTGTATTTCTTGGTTACTTATCGTGGCTATTCGAATACTTCCATTGCTGTTGACTGTTTCTGTCTGGGTTTGGAAGATACCTTAGAAATCTATTTTCTTTTTATTGATTAGTAAAATTTTTCAAAGAACAAAAAAGGATCCCTTACAAACCCTTTGAATCTGGTTTTTATACTCAGTATTACAATGATGGTTTGCAATTTAATGCCCATCTTTTCTTCTTGCAGGTACCAGTGGTGGCTATGGTAGCTGATGACAGAGGTGCAAGTTGAAGCTGGAGATGGCAACTTGATTGCTGACGTGGCGCGTCCTGGTTGGTTGAGGTGGAGGCAGCAATAGCACTTAGCAGATTAGGGGTTTGGGTGTAATGGGTTTGGGTGTATTCGGGCCATTTAAGTTTAGGTTCGGGTCATTTGAATTTGGGCCCAATTTGGCTTTGTAATTGGACATTGTTATTTTTTGGACTTTTTAACTTTGAAATTAAATTAAAATTAAAATTAAATTTAAAATAAATTAAAAAGGGTCTAGTCAAAATTGGGCTCCAACACCCTGCATACTGGACCATGGAACTAAGGCCTTGGACCCAGGGCTCAAGGTTCACGGTCCAAGGTTCAGGGTAGAGGATTCAAGGTTTAAGGTCTATGATATAAGGTTTAGGGTTTTAGGATTTATATATTGAAATGACACTAAATAATTGGTAAGATATAGAGGATGATGTGGCATTTTTATTTCATTCAATCCTTTCCCTTAAATCTTTATATTATTTCTGTATTTGAAATTTAGTTTCTTTATTTTTATTTCAAGAAATATAATCCCTTTACTTCTTGAATATAAAAATACAATTGTTAATACTGTTAAAATTCTTTTATTAAATTTATAAATTTGTTTCTATGTAAATTTCTTTGTTAGATAACTATTAAGCCAAGTTTTTTTTTTAAATCTTTTAGAAACTATCGAATTTTTCCGTAGAACTTTTTAATACAAAATGAGTTTTAATAAGTTTTTATGATTGTCAAATTATTGTGTTGTGTTGAGGATTTTTACTTGTAATTTTCTAAAGATTACAATTAAATGTCGTGTTAAGTAGCAAATACAATATAATTATTATACAAACTGGGCAAAATTTATTTATTTGGCACTTATTGAAGAACAAAGATGTGTACAAAATTGTTTGGATTCAAGTTGATAAATGACTTATCTTACTCTGATAAACTGGATAAAATATTGCATTTTTTTTGGTGAATTAAAGGGGAGGATAAAGCCCTAACAATAACACGGTTGACGCGACTTGAACTCAAATCACACCTAGAACAATAAACATCCTTAACTATCAAGCCAACACACAAACTTTAAAATATTGCATATTTAAGCTACCCAAAATCACAAGTTTGAGTAGATTTTTGTGAGTGCTTTATTTGTATTACTTGGGAATATTTTGTTGGTATTTTTACTTATTCACTTTAAGGTTTTTTTTAGAGATTATACTTATAAACAAGATATTTGTTTAGAGAGAGTGAAGGTAAATAATTGGACAACATTGAGGTTATAATTATTTTTGTAAACATAATAGATTGGGCTTAAATTAATTGTTTTATCAAAAAGACTATTTAGTGAATTCATTCTCTTAGCTAGACCACACAAAGGTAGGATTGTTTAGTCCAAATTGTGTTAATAGTTTCGGTCTCTCGCTATAATCTACCCCTTGCTAAAACTTGCAAAACAACTTTGTTGAAAACCTTGCTATAACATATGTTTTCATAGAAACTTTAACAAAAGTAAATCGAAGTGATTTTTCATATTTCAAAATGTCAAACTAGCAAATTTAAAAGATGAATTTTAATGATGTTCATAATTGATATAAATTTTAAAATATAAAAAGTAAGACTATATTCCAAATGTACAGAGTATAGGAACTTGGAGCATAATATAACCTATTTATTATTAGGGTAAATTACATCAACAGTCACTCAACTTTGAGGTAGCTGACAAAACAGTCACTCTGGTTTCAATTCAGTCACTCAACTTTGGAAAAATAAGAAAATAGTCCTTTTAACTATTTTTCGTTACAAACATAACGAAAAAGTTACATGGCAGTTAACCGATCACCATATTATTTCCAACCCAAAATATATATATAAGGGTAAATGACAAAATAATCACTCAACTTTCATAAAATAACAAATCAGTCTTACTAACTTTCAAAAAACTAGACACCCAAAAAGATGAACAAATAAAACCCTTGAATGAATTCTTCTTGTTCAGGAAGAAGAGAACCATGGCTTCGTCATTGTCACTAACTTAAAATACCATTTTCGATATCCTTTCTAGATTACCCATTAGGTTCATGACTCGGTTCAAATTACTATCCAATGACTAGGCTCACCTCACCTCAACCCCAACTTTTGTTAACAACCATTTCCGCCACTCTTCTTCTTATCCATCTCTCATCCTCCTTTACTACAATACTCAGTCTGATTTCGACTTTGGGATATTGCTAATCATTGACACGACCCAAAATTTCACTTGTTGGCATTTGGTTGTCCCTTTAGAGGAATCGCTTCCTTTGTTCCTGAAATTCATGGATTTAGTCGATTGTGTGGTTTGTTTAGATGTTCCCTTTGTTTTGCTTCTGATTTTGTTTTATGCAACTTGATAATGTTGGCAATAGAGTTAGTGTTGTTTAGCTTAATCAATGACCCTTTTATTTATATCATCATATCCCATGAAGATCTTGACAAATCCGAGTCGTTTTGGTTCTTGAATAGCTTGAATGTGGCTTTGGAGGATTTTTTTCCTCACCGTTTTGGTTGTGGCCATTGATAGTTTGACCCAAAATTGTCTTCAATCCCATTTCGATCCGATTTTTTTCATAGTTAATGGCTTTGGGTAGCAAAAAAAGACAGTTAGATCCCAATCGTGGTAGCTCCTTTATTAGGGGTTGAAAAAGAAAAAAGAGAAAAGGGTGGTGGTTGTGACGAAGGCGGTGATTGCGAGATTGTTAGAATGAAGAAGTATAACCATATTGGGTCATTTACGCAAAAAATAAAAATATTGGATCGTTTATTAAAAAATGAAAAAGGAAGGATGAAAAAAACAATCACTTAACTTTGCCTTGTCTAACGTGGTAAGTTTACTGGCCACATTAGCTAATTTACTGGCCACGTCACCTGTCTCATTAGGCCTATAACGGAAGTTGTACATGAGTGACTCATTTGTCACTTTACGATAACTTTAGTGACTGATTTGTTATTTTTTGAAAGTTAAGTGACTGAATTGAAACTTTGTATCATCTAACGTGGCAAGTTAACTGGCCACGTTAGCTATCTTGTTAGGCCTATAACGGGAAATGTTAATGGGTGATTGATTTGTCACTTTTTTATAACGTTAGTGACTGTTTTGTTATTTTTCCAAAGTCGAGTTACTAAATTGAAACCAAAGTGACTATTTTGTTAGCTACCTCAAAGTTGAGTGGCTGTTGGTGTAATTTACCATTATTATTATTATTATTATTATCGGTAGTAGCATAACTAGTTTCGATAGATATTACACTTGTATCGGTAAAACTATCACAAGTATCGTTAGAAGTCTACATTGTTTCCAAATTGCTTACTAACTTGACTATTACCAATACCTGTCTAGTAGGTATCGGTAGAAGTCTCCAAAAATCTGGGAAATAACCTTTTTTCCCTTGTTGAATTGTATTTATAAATAGGCATAATGACAAATTTAGCCTCTATCGTTCGGGTGTTTTGTCACTTTGGCCCTTATGGTTTTTTTTGCTCACTTTCATACATAACCTTTGTTTTTTTTGGTCAAATTAATCATTTTTTAACGGTCTTGCTGACGTGGCCATTAAGGGATTAACGACACTGATGTGACGATTTTTTTTTCAATTGGGCGCGTTCACGTAAGCATCTGCTAACGTGACACTATTTTATCTTATATGCCATGTCAGCAAATGATTTTAAAATTATTAAAATTATTTTTTAAAATATAAAATTATTAAAATTATTTTTTTGAAATAATAAAATTATTAAATAATTTTAATTTTCAATTTTATCATCTTCTTCTTCAACAAAAAAAATTCCAAATTTTCTCACATTTTCCCATTAACCAAATAACCAAAAAATTTTATTTTTCTTACATAACCCTATGCTTCCTCATTTTCTTTCATGAAAACCCCTCAAATTCCACCATTTTTGTCTTCTATTTCAAAATCCCTTACTCTTTTCATCCTCGCAAAACGTCAAGCTGTGACCAATCCAACCAACATAATTTTTAGAACCAAGCGTCTAATCTATAGAAGATATGAAGATCCTCAGATGAAAAAGGAAAAGGGAATGGTTCCTTTCAAGATTGTCAAGGCTCCCAATGGAGATACGTGGGTTGAAGAAAATGGGCAGCAATATTCTCCTAGTCAAATTGGGGCATTTATTTTGACCAAAATGAAAGAAACTGCAGAGGCTTATCTTAGAAATGGTGTTTCTAAATCACCGTTCCAACTTATTTCAATGATGCCCAGAGGCAAGCAACTAAGGATGCTGGTAGAATTGCAGGCCTTGATGTTGAGAGAATAATCAATGAACCTACTACTGCACTTTAGAGGCTTCGAGAAGCAGTTGAGAAAGCTAAAATTGAACTCTCATCAAAAGAGCAAGGGATTTTGAAATGGAAGACAAAAATGGTGGAATTTGAGGGGTTTTCGGGAAAGAAAATGAGGAAGCATGGTATTATGTAAAAAAAAAAACAAAATTTTTTGGGTGTTTGGTTGATGGGAAAATGTGAGAAAATGTGAAAAAATCTGGAATTTTTTGTTGTTGAAGAAGAAGATGAAATCAAAAATTAAAATTATTTAATAATTTTATTATTTCAAAATAATAATTTTATATTTTAAAAAATAATTTTAATAAATTTCAAAATCATTTGCTAACGTGGCATATAAGACAAAATAGTGCCACGTCAGCAGATGCTTACGTGGACGCGCCCAGCTGGAAAAAAAATCACCACATTAGTACAGTTAATCCCTTAACGACCACGTCAGCAAGACCATTAAAAAATGATCAATTTGACCAAAAAAATAAAGGTTATGTATGAAAGTGAACCAAAAAAACCATAAGGGCCAAAGTGACAAAACACCTAAACATTAGGGGCTAATTTTGTCATTATGCCCTATAAATAAATAATAACTTACGATGTGTTTGGTGTATTTCTTTAATAATGTAAGAACGAATGCCATTATTTTAAAAGAAGTTCAGTGATAGATGTTTGAGTGACACCGGGACCCTAATCGGTGACGATTTCGGGTTTTGTGTGTTATATTTAGTGGTATCAGAGTATGGTTTAGTCGATTCTTGGACTGCATAGTATGAAATTTAAAGTTTAGAAATACATGCCATATAAACTTGTGATAGTGTGATATTGGTGAATCCGATCTAACCTTAGTTTTTGCATATAATTGAAAATGTTAGACTCGGAGTGAGATGAGATAAATGAGGTAAACAGTAATATTTCGACAAATGATTTTGGAGCAAGTCATGGAGTACCAATATTATCGATGATAAAAAAACAAAACCAAAAATATGTTCTTTGATTTAATGGGGTAATGGTTCTCGGAATTCATGAGAAACAACCCGATGGCACCGCAACCTCCACCTCTTATGGCACAGCCTACTGTAAGACCTGCAGTACCACTCATACCACCTGTCAAGCCTCCACCTCCCTTAATGGTTGAACAAAGGCAATGAATCCCAACAGATAAGGTAAGGAAGTATGGTGCAGAGCAATTCAGAGGTAGTATTGAGGATAATCCTTCTAGGGCTGAATATTGGTTAGAGAACACGCTGAGAGTTCTCAATGAGATAACTTGTCTTCCCGAAGACTATTTGAGATGTGCTGCGTGATTGTTGAAGGATGAAGCTTATTACTGGTGGACGACTTTGTTAGCCATAGTTCTTGAAAATAGAAATACATCAACAAAAGGTACTTAGATCGGAAGAAGGAAGAGTTTTTAGATTTGAAATAGGGAAACAGGTCAGTGATAGAATATGAGCGAGAATTTGTGCAACTCAGTAAATACACTTGGGAGATAGTGTCGACTGATAAGGATATGTGCATTCGATTTGAAGATGGGTTGAATGATGAGATAAAAATGATTATGGGTGGCTCGGAGCTGCAATCGTTTGTTGTTTTAACTGACTGTGCTTAGAATATGGAAGAAATATATAACCAAAAAAGCCAGAGGGAAGAGAGGTTCCGAGAATTCGATAAGAAGAGTTCTTCTAGACCATTTTCAATGCCACCACCGAAGAAATTCAGAGAGAATGAGAACCGACCAACTGTATTGTCTGGATTTCAGAGCAAGAGCAAGTCGATGTAGCCTGATTCAAGATTTCAAAATCGATCGGTGGACAGTGTTGCCAGCATCCGTAATGTATCGAAACCTACTTGTGAACACTGTGAAAAGTTCCATCTTGGAGAGTCCGCACTGAGGAAAAACTTGTGTTTTAGATTTGGAGCCACAAATCGTTTCATTCGGTTTTGTCCGATGGCATTTGAGGCAAATGAAGGGTAGACGATCGGGTCAGAATAGTAGTATGGTCGGTAGTCGAAGTAAAGCAAAAGAAGGTGCAAACAGGTCTGAGAGTTGGGCACTTGCACGCACATATGTTATCCGTGCTAGAGAGGAACCTATCGCGCCTGATGTTATTACTAGTATATTTTATTTTTTTAATAATATTATATGTGTGCTGATTGATCCAGAGTCGACTCACTCTTATATTTGTATTGTGTTAGCAAAAGATAAAAAGTTGTCTGTTGAGGCGACTAAAATTAATGTGCAAGTTACCAACCCTTTGGGTCATAGTGTCGTAGTTAATCAGGTGTGTCGTAAATGTCCACTGAAAGTCTAAAGCTATGAATTTCCTACTGATTTGATGTTACTTCCCTTTTATGAGTTCGATGTAGTCTTAGGTATGGACTAGTTGATTGAGCATGATGCAGTGGTTAATTGCATACAGAGACAAATTGGGTTGAAATGTCTGACAGGTGAGATGATTACAATTGAGTCTGGTAGGCTGAATAGTGATGTGAATGTGATTTGGTTCGTAAAGGTTGTGAAGCATTCTTAGCATATATCTTGGATACTCGGGAGTTAAGAATAGAGCTGAATCAAGTTCCAGTCGTTAATGAATTCACAGATGTGTTTCCTAAAGAGTTACTGGGTTTGTCTTCGATCAGAGATGTATAGTTTAGTATTGATTTGGTGCCAGGTACTGCTCCAATATTTATTCCACCATATAGAATGGCGCCAACTGAGTTGAAAGAGTTAAAGGTGCAACTACAAGACTTGTTAGACAGAGGCTTTATCCAATTGAGTGTATCACCCTAGGGTGCACCAGTACTGTTTGTGAAGAAAAAGGATGGCTCAATGAGAATGTGCATTGACTATCAACAGCTAAATAAAGTCACAATAAAAAATAAATACCCGTTGCCTCGTATTGATGAGTTGTTGATTAGTTGATAGGTGCGATGGTTTTCTCTAAATAGATCTTAGATTGGGATATTATCAGATGCGAGTAAAGGACTCTGATGTATCAAAGACAACATTTAGAACTCAATATGGACACTATGAGTTTCTAGTAATGTCGTTCGGGTTGACAAACGCACCTGCGGCATTTATGGATTTGATGAACAGAGTATTTCAGCCTCAATTGGACAAGTTTTTGGTTGTGTTTATTGATGACATATTGATCTACTCCAAGATTGAATCAGAGCATACTCATCATTTGAGAGAGGTGTTACGGATTTTGTGAGAAAAGCAATTCTATGTAAAATTCAGTAAATGTGAATTCTAGCTTCGTGAGGTTGGATTCTTGGGACATGTAGTATCTTCAGAGGGAATACGGGTTGATCCGAACAAAGTCTTAGCTATTCTCAATTGAAAGGTACCAAATAATGTCTCCAAGGCACACAGTTTCTTGGGATTGACAGGTTATTATCATCGGTATGTGAAAGATTTCTTTATTATAGCTTTGCCAATGACAAAGTTACTTTAGAAGAATGTTCAATTTGCCTGGTCAGAAAAGTGTCAGCAGAGTTTTGATCGATTGAAGAAAATGCTAACAAAGGCTTCAATTTTAACACAACATGAGACGGGGAAGGAATTTGTGGTGTACAGTGATGCGTCGTTGAATGGGTTGGGTTGTGTGTTGATGCAAACTGGGAAAGTGGTAGCCCATGCCTCTCGATAGTTGAAACCACATGAGAAGAACTACTCGACTCACGATTTGGAGTTAGCAGCCATTATCTTTGCATTGAAGATCTTGCGACATTATCTATATGGTGAGAGATGTCATATCTTTATAGATCATAAGAGTTTGAAGATTTTGATGACGCAGAAAGAGATAAATTTAATACAGTGATGATGGTTAGAGTTGTTGAAAGATGATGACCTTGTGATTAATTATCACCTAGAAAAGGCTAACGTTGTTGTTGATGCCCTAAGTAGAAAGTCGTTGTTTGCGTTGAGAGCCATGAATGCTCGTTTATCACTGAAGAGTAATGGTGCTGTCAACTTAGGATGAAACCATTATTCCTACAACATATTCGAGAGTTGTATTTCAGAGAAAGAGTGTGTATTCCTAATGATTCCGACTTAATGCGGGATTTTTTTTCAAAGGCTCATAGTAGCACTTACTCCATTCATTTGGACGGTGTGAAAATGTATAACGACCTAAAAAAGATGTATTGGTGGCCAGGTATGAAACGAGAAATCTCAGAGTTTGTAACTAGACGTTTGCTATGTTAGTAAGTAAAAGTCGAGCATCAAGTACTATTTGGATTATTACAGCCGATTACCATTCTAGAATGGAAATGGGAACGAGTCACCATGGATTTTGTTATAGGATTACCTTTGACACCAAGGAAGAAAGACTCCATTTGGGTTATAGTTGACAGATTGACCAAGTCAGCTCATTTAATTCCTATTCAATTGGATTATCCACTAAGGAAGCTAGCAGAGTTGTATGTATCTGAGCTTGTGCGTTTGCACAGGGTACCAGCATCTATCATATCCGATAGGGATCCACGATTTACTTCGAGATTCTAAGGTAAGCTGCATGAAGCTCTAGGAACCAAACTGAATTTTAGTACTGCATATCATCCATAGACAGATGGTTAGTCAGAGCGGGTGATACAGATTCTAGTGGACATATTACCATGTTGCATACTCGAGTTCGAGGGTAGCTGGGAGAAATACTTACCGTTGGTAGAATTTGCTTACAATAACATCTATAAATCCAATATTAAAATGGCTCCATTCGAGGCATTATATGGTAGGAAATGCAGAACACCTTTGTATTGGTTAGAATTGAGTGTGCCTAAGTTGATAGGGACTGATTTGACACACGAAACTAAAGACAATGTTTGAATAATACGTGATAGTTTGAAAGTAGCATCTGATCGACAAAAGTCATACATCGATCTTAAGAGAAAGGATATAGAGTTTGTTGTCGGAGATCGAGTTTTTCTAAGGGTTTCACCTTGGAAGAAAGTATTACGATTTGGTCGAAAAGGAAAGTTGAGTCCACGATTTATTGGGCCGTATGAGATCCTTGAGAGAATCGAGCCTGTAGCTTATGAGATCTTAACGTATTTCATGTTTCGATGCTGAGACGGTATAGATCATATCCTACTCATGTGATTACATCTTGTGAGGATGAGTTACAGCCAGATTTGTCATATTTTGAAGAACCAGTTAGAATTTTGGTCCGTGAAGTAAAAGAGTTACGAAACGGGTACCATTAGTAAAAGTTTTATGGAATCGTCACGGATTAGAGGAAGCAACATGGGAGGCAGAAGCTACAATGAGAACACAATACCTTAATCTGTTCACTAGTAAGAAATTTCAGGACGAAATTTCCCTAAGGGAGGGAGAGTTGTAACAACCCGATTTTCAATGCTATCAAAAACAGTGGTTTTGAGACCACAATTTCAATGAGTCGAGAAGTAAACATCATTTATTTGATATTCATGATGTCAATATCATTATGTCAAATTTTGCTTGAGAAATCTTATCGTTTAGATAGTTAATTGAGTAGAAAGGATTAAATTGTAATAGATGAAAAAATAGATATGGTTAATTAGAAACACCAAATGAGTAAATTAATCAAAGGCATGGTAGTGGGTGGATTAGCATGAGTTAAAATAAGTATAAATAGGTTTAATTAAAGCTTAATGAAGAAAGTTTAAATATTTACAAAATTGACATTAGTATATATATTAAATTAAAGAAATTAAGGTGGAAAATATCATCATTTTCACTTCATCTTCCTCCTTACTCATGGG
This sequence comes from Kokia cookei, assembly GCA_039519145.1. Classification (NCBI taxonomy): domain Eukaryota; kingdom Viridiplantae; phylum Streptophyta; class Magnoliopsida; order Malvales; family Malvaceae; genus Kokia; species Kokia cookei. Next base: position 31,945,218 of record CM076902.1, read on the forward strand.
TAAAAGAGAGAAAGTTAGGGTTTACACATTTAATCTTTGAGCCTTGATTTGGGTAAGCAAACCTTGCTCGTTTTTAGTAATTTTTATTTTTTTTAGTCCGTATTAGCTTGATCTAGTTGATACAAGGACTGATTTGTGATTCTGTCAAATGATATAACTTTTGCCATTAATGAATGAGCTTTTCTTTGAATGTTTATGGAAGATTTGAAAGCTTGAAGATTGGGTTTAACATATTTGGAAAGTGATTTTTGATGAATTTAGGGTTTAAGGACTAGATTGTGAAAATGGTAAAAGTACAAGCTTTGGTGTGAAATAAATGTATGAATGAGTTGAGATTTTTGCCTTAGAATATTCGGTTGGCAATGGGTAAATTTAGAAATGGTTATTTTACATTTTTTAGCTCTAAAGACTAAATTGAATAGAAATGTAAAGTTTAGGGGTAATTTCATAATTTTTCAAAAAAGGAATTATATGTGTAAATTGATTAAATTATATGATTTAATGAAAAAATTGATTTATTTTGTGGTAGATCAAGATCGGGTCACAGATCGCGAAAAGAGGAAAATAATTGAATAGTCCCTGAAGTTTCACCTGAACTGCAATTTCATCCGGTAAGTTTGTTAGTTAGATTTCCTATTTGAACTGCTGATTATTACCTGATGAGGATGTACTTGAAACATTTGATGTATAAAAAGGAAGACTCATGTCTTGAGTTGAGCATAAGAATTTGTATAAATGGATGACTCGTGACTCGGAATAAGCATGAAAATATGATCAAAGGAAGACTCATGTCTCGAGATGAGAATGAGATTATGATTAAAGGAAGACTCATGTCTCGAGATGAGAATGAGAATATAATTAAAGGAAGACTTATGACTCGATAAAGCATAAGATTAATTGAAGAGAAAATTCTGCATTCTAATGTTAATTATTGTTACAATGCTTAATGTTGAGTAATGATTCACTGTGTACGAGCTTACTAAGCTAAAAAGCTTACCTGTGTATTATGGTTGTTTTGTAGATTTCATTTTGACTGGTTGAAGATCAGATTACCTTGAATGTATCACACTATTTAGGAGCTGGTTCGATAGTTCTTACATCACTTGGTTATATGGCTTGTACTAGGATGATGTTATATTTTGTATATGCTTATTTTGAGACTGTGATACTTGTAGAACCTTGGTTAAATAATGAATTTTGAATGCTTGATCAATGTTGTATGTGACATCTAGTACTTAAATGGTATGCTAAGTGTTGTATTTAAACACAAAGGTGTTATTCATTGCACCTTATGTCTATGAATGAAGTTTTGTAGATGAACTTGCATAAATTTGAGAATTCTGCATACTTGTTTCGGTAGAACTCCTGCATGTATCGATAAAAGTACAAGGTAGGAGAGAGGTTGTTTAGTGACTTGGGTTGTATCGATAGTTGCATTTTAAGTTTCAGTAGTTCTGTGCATGTTTGTATCGATAGTTAGAATACTTGTATTAATAGAAGTTGCAGGGTAGGACTTCTTAGCTCTTTGGAGTTTTTAGTATCTGTAGAAACATAACTAGTTTCGGTAAATGTTACACTTGTATCGATAAAACTATCACAAGTATCGGTAAAAGTCTACACTGTTTCTAAATTGCTTACTGACTTGACTACTACCGATACTTGTCTAACGAGTATCGGTAGAAGTCTTCAAAAATCTAGGAAATGACTTTTTTGCCCTTGTTGAATTGTATTTATAAATAAATGATAACTTATGACGTGTTGGGTGTATTTCTTTAATAATGTAAGAATGGATGACATGATTTTAAAAGAAGTTTACTGATAGATGATTTGAGTGACACCGAGACCCTAGTCGATGATGGTTTCGGGTTTTGGGTGTTACAAATCCAACTAGCTTTCTCCACTTGAACATGCCAATTTGTTCGTGGAAATTCAAACACAGCACGACCGTCTCGACTTCCCAATTGTATGTCAAACAATCCCAACCCAACACGCGCTTTTTGAATTGGAATCAAATTAACTTTAAGGGATGAATTTGTACTATCCCATATACTGAAGAGACAGTGAATATCGAGTTGAAAAAGTTTTTTAATGCGGGTTCATATCTCATGATTTTTTTCTTGCTGGAGTGATAATTGGGTTAAGGCTAAAAGGGACTTAGTTGAGAATGAAATTAATCATGCTTGGTAGTTGTATTGAAATGGATTTAATAGAGATGGTGGATGATGCAAAAGAGAAGGACTTGGAAAGCAATTAAACAAATAAAAAATGGAATGAAATTAGTTGGTTATAGACACATGAAAAAGGAAATAAAATGAAATAATTGCTTTCAGTTCCAATCAATTAAAGTCTATCCTCAATTGTGTCCAATAGGAGTATTTATATACATTTATTATGCTAAACTTAACATGGACTTTCCTAAGAAAAGTCTTCACTAACTAAAATAAAAATTATTTCAACTAAAAATCAGAAAAATATAAACTAAAAAAAATCAAATTTGACTATTTGACCATTTGACAATTTCAAGCAATCCAATTTTTAAACTAGTCAATACACTAACTCTTCAACTTCTTCTAATTTGGCCCCTCTCTTCACTTTTCATTCAATTTTAGCCCTATTATGTTTAATTTTAAAATTCGGCACTGTTATTGTATACCTAATAAAAAAAATACGAGTTTAGAAGAATCTTATTCGTAATTTAGCAAAAAATAAATAAATAATAGCACCAAATTAATTTACTATCAAAATCCCCTTACTTAGTCTGTGCTTGTCCTTAAGCATAATATGCATTCTATACTAAAATCATTCGATAATCATTTTCGAAATCAAATCTCCTTTCTTAGCCAAGCATAATGCAAACAATTAGGTGAATAAAAAATAAGCAATTGCTATGTTCAATCAATAAGCATTTATAAAATTTCAAACATTATGTAAAAATCAACTACTTCACTAAACTGAGGCTTAATCAAACTTGCGAGATAATCGTACTTAATATTTACATTATTATTATTATATTTTTTTCTTCTTTTTTTTATTAACAAATTCGAGGCATAGCCAAATCTTTTTACACGAAATGAGATGACAACCTAAGCACCTCATCCCGGTTACTCAATTTGGCATGTCCTTAGTTTATTTCTCAAGGCAGCTCGGTTAGTAGATTGTTACAAGTTTTAGTTTTTCACTCAAATCTTTTTACGCGAGATGAGATGATAACCCAAACACCTCATCCCAGTTACTCAATTTCATCACATTTCCGAATCTTCACTTTTAACCAAACCATTAACATAATTTACTTATTCAATAATTTGAGTACTTTTATTGGGCAAGTTTAAAGAGCTTCCAATTTTTATGAAGTGTTTAGCTTTCCCATAACATTTTCAACTCTATGAAATGTTTATCGATCAAAGTAAGGAATAATTATTAATGAATTACCTAATTATTCAAATAAACCAAACATAGGAATTAAAAATTCATTTTTGCAACTAATTAAAGAATAACATTAGTTTATGAATTAGCATATGCAAAGAAAAAATAGCATGACATGTGTAATCCCCCTATTTAACCCACATTTTCCTCAATGTGCAAATTAAAAAAATAGAAAAAGATAGGGGTAAAGTGTTCTCCCTGTGTATATTTAACGAGGAGAAGGACGATGATAATGACCTTTTTGTAGTATTGTAAGTATGCTTGCGATATTAGTTTTCATTGTTTCTAAGCAAGCCTCAAAACGATTTAGTCTCTCTTCCATAGCAGAATGGAGTTCCTCCTCTTGCTCCCTAGGAGCAGAATCGTGTGTCCTTGGAAACACTATATTACTTCGAGCAATATATGTACTTGGGAGAACAAAGTAAAAAGCAATAGGGGTGCCAACAAGCAATCTCATAGAATCCAAACAATTTTCATCCAAAGGATCCATATTATAAGCATGTGTGAGAGATGAAAAATCAATTGATGAATAAATGGTCATGGCTAAATGCATGATGTATGAACCTAGTATGAGAGGTCAACGAGCCTTGATTACGGTGTGAAAACTACGTGCAAACTAATATCATAGGTTTACTCTATTTTCGGAATACATATACCATAGAAAAAATAATTGTCTTAGTTAAGACAGTTGAAGAATCATTACGACCCGAATAGTTAAAAGAAAGAAATCTATGAATATACCTAAAGGTCGATTCATGTGCTAACAAAGCTTTCGAGGTTTTAGAATTGTAAGGGCATGAAATTTAGTTAGTTAAGGCTGAATAAGCTGAGTTGACATCAAAATCGCGAGGTATCTCTAGTAAAGCAGTATGGTACGAGTCTGTTTGAACATAGTTAGGGCCAACGAAACCCATGGTTATATTAAAATTCGAAATAGACATATTAAAGGTATTACCAAGCAATTTGAATTCAATCATGTTTGGGGTTTCAATAGTCCTAACAGCATATATATCGAAGCTAAAAGTTGCATAGAATTCGTACACGAGCTCATAAAATGTATCACAGTGAATATCAACATATGATGTCCAACCAATAACATATAAATAATTAAACAAAGTATCACGCATGTTATGTGTATCAAGTGTAAAGAGAAAGATATATTTACAGATTGGGATAGGACGATGTTAAATCTCCTCATATCTTGATTGGTGTTTTGGGTCGTGAAATTCAGAAATCCTTGAAACCTTGATTTTGGTGGCATCGTGTAAGTGCGTCATCGTTGGTCGCATCTATTATTTCTTTGAGGATGATGCTCTTCTGTCGGATAGTTCGACGGACTTGACACATCAGCAGCATCATTACTAATGTTTGGGTTGACTCTGGCTCTTCTCTTTGTTGGTTTGATGATTGCCATCTAGAATGTGCGGTGGCTAACCTCGTTTGGCTCGAAGGTGGTTGCTTGTTTCGGTTCAATAGTTCTATATCATTATAATTTGAAGTGTTGGTTTCTATCGAATGACCTGTAGGATATGTTAGTAATGGAAAAACAAAATGTGAATTTGGAACGTCATACCTCATTTCATTGGCAACATCTAATTGAGTTTGTGGGTCTTCCATTTAAATCAGTGTCAGACTTATTCGACGTCGACATCGATTCAATCTAGCAGGATGTACTGGTGGTGGTAAGAATGAATCTGATTCGTCGTCATCAATGTCAATGATAGGGGGTGCTAAAAAATGATTTTGTTGGTGATTAAGGGAAGCCAAAAATATGTCGGTCGAACGACTTCTAGTGTGAACCATGGCCTACATTCGTGTTTGGGGAACGAACGATGATGACGGCTCGCGGTGACGAATGGAGGTAGATTGTTGCGCATGATGACAATAAGCAGTTTGGGAAAAGGTGATCTAGGTAGGGTCATTAAAATCAGTGGTGTCTTTGGGTGGAATTTCGATGATGGTTTAGAAAGGTGGATGATGGAGTATTTGGGGTTTAAGTTATTTTAAGGTGGTTGTGTTTGAGGTTTCACAGGGGCGTTTAACAATGAGGAAGTAGTGTTTTTTGTGGGATTCGAAGGTGCGGTGGAGAAAAAGGGAGTCAAACAACGATGAAGAGAAAAGGAACGAGCGACGACAGTGCTCGATGAAGAAGACAAATCGACGTCATTTGTCGTTGGTTGGTGCGGTGCTGCTTAGTGGTGAAGGGAAACAAAATGAAAAGGGACGGTGATAGTAAATAATTTGAGTAATTTTATTTATGTATTTTTGATTAAATATGAGGAAAGTATTTCTAATTTCCTACATTTTCTTATCAGGTACACAAATTGATGTTTCAACCTAAAGGCAAACAAAAAGTGGACTTAATTGAAGAAATATGTGAAGAGATAGGCTACATTGAGATTTGGGAGAATATGAAGGCTTAATTGCAAATATATTTTTAGTTGAATTTGTCAATAACCTATTTTAGAATTTTGTTATTTTCTTTTATAATTTTCATTTTAGTTTGACTAGGATTTCTTTATTTTAGTAAATGGGAAAATTAGTTTAGGAGTGGTCAAGTTATTTTTAATAACCCAATTGTATATAAATAGGGTCTTTTAGGTTCAATTGAAAACATACTTTTGATTTTGTGAAGCAATTAAGCAATTCTCCATTCTTCATTTCTTCTTGTCTTTACGTTAGTGCATTCTGCCATTTCCATTTCATTTACTTTTCCTTTTCAAAATTTGTTTAATTGCCTTCTTAATCCTTTCCATTTCCACCTTTCATAATTACAAATAATCCATCATCATCATCCATCAAGCACGATTAAAATCATGTGCCACTAAGTTCTTTTTAGCCTTAGCTCGGTTATCACTCCGGTTTATGGGATAGTTCAAATTCGTCTCTCAAAGTTAATACGACTTCAATTCAAAAAGTGTACATTAGGTTGAAGTAGTTTGACGTACAGTTGGGAAATCATGTAACACCCAAAAACCATAACCATCTCCGATCTAGGGTCTCAGAGTTTACAAAACATTTCGAGTCTTATCTTGTTTTTTTAAATACATACAAATCAATTACAATTAATACAATTACAACTTGCAACTCAACATACTAACTCCATTTAATTTTACACATTCATTTACAATCTTCCAATTAGTCAAGAATCAAATTCAATCATGTAAGAACTTAGAAATTAGGTACGAATATTTTTCGTCAGGGATCACATGGCCCTATATCTCAATCACATAATTTCCACCACTAGCTAACTAAACTATAACCCAAACATTCTCATCATTACATTACGAGAAGGAATCAATATTTATATAAAAAATCATGACATATATATTCCATATCAACAATAATATCACAATATCATCCAAGCTACATCAATCGTTTTTACTATCATTGTATAGTACTTAAACCCAATATCGTTGTTGGTTAGGGTTTCGAGGTCACATGCATTCATGCTTCATATCATTACCTATTCAAATTTTATTCCAACATCTTTCCTGATTTAATAAAAAATATATATATTTATAATTTGTTATTCTTACTTTATTTATCAACTTAATAAGGGTAAAAATGTCATTACTATAATTTTGGGAGACTTCTATCGGTACCTGTTAGACATGTATTGGTAGTTGGCAAGTTAGTAAACAATTCAGGAAACAGTGCAAACTTCTACTGATACCTATGATAGTTCTACCGATACAAGTGTAGTTTCTACCAGTACTAAAACTCCAGAGAGCTAAGATGCCATACCCTGCAGCTTTTACCGATACAAGTACATAAACTACCAATACTCTTATGGGTAGAACTACCGATACTTAATATGCAACTACCGATACAACCGAAATCCGTGGATAAAACCTCTCTTACCCAATACTTCTACCGATACATGAAGGGGTTCTACCGAAAAAAGTATGCAGAATTCATTTAATCACACAAGTCCTTAAGTTTATCAATCATCATTCAATACAAGACTCTTATTCAAATTCTCATCTTGCAAAATCTATACATGAGAATACTTGTTTCATCATATAACGCAAAGTACAATCAATCGACACAAGGATTCTTAAATTCACATGTCAAATCATTACTAAACACATTTCCTTAATTAGAACATCAAACAATCATGCAAGTTTAGTTTAACAAATAAATCAACAATCCAAAATCAAGCATTTCAAGGTAACATCATCCTAGTACATGTCATATAATCGAGTGATGAATAACTACCAAATAAGCTCCCCGATAGTGTGACTTCTTGAGATGATTCGATCTTCAAGCAACAAAATAGAATCAACGAAACAACAACAAATTCACTGGTAAGCTTTTTATAGCTTAATAAGTTCGCAAGGTTTATCAATTTACCGAATAACATGTGTTGAACAAATTCGTAAATCAATCGAGCCAAATCAGAACTGTACTTCGGTGATTGATATCTGATTTACTCCCTATTGACCCAAAGGTCATGCTTATTCCCTATTGACCCAAAGGACATAATGTTTATTTACTCCCTATTGACTCAAAGGTTATGCCTGTTACCAGTATACAATGCTAGTCTTAGCCATCGATACGGTATATCTGTTCCTTACGATATTGCTCACACTAAGCTGACGAGAATATGCAAACAAACATAAATCTTAGCCATCGTAGGGCCTGTAATCCATTCTTGGATTCTATTCACCTTACGGTGACTCACGATGCTGTAGAGAATCTACAACAAATGCATGATCTCAGTCATCAGACCATTTTCTATCTTTAGCACAAGGCCAGGAAATTCTCATCTCGTCGTTTCTTTCACGTTTCCAATCGTCGTTTCTCATTTCCAACAATCATTAGAAAGGCAGTTATAAGCAGTTATTAATAAGAATCTAACATTACGAACTTACCTAATAAAATTGTAGTTAAAGTGAACTCCAAGGGTCAATTCGTAATTTTCCCTTTTTTCACGATTGGCGGCACCGTCTTGATCTATTACAATAATTTCATTCAACTATTTAAATCAACATAAATTTTTAATCATTTTATGCAATTAAGTCTTTTTGGTATTTTACAAAATTTCCTTGAACTTTTCACCTTTATTCAATTTAGTCCTTAAGCCTTAAACTTGCAAATTAACCATTTTTATTCAAATTTCAAATTTTTTGAATGTTCATGAGTCTTTCAACAGCCCACTTTTGCCATTATTTCACCTCAAGTCCTTGCAAATTTATCACTTTAACATTTTAGTCCTTAAACATTAAAATTATCAAAAAAAACTACGAAATAATCAAATCCAACAACCAAGCTTAATAAACTTCAATAAATCCTCAAGTTTACTCATCAATGAAAAGTTTATAATATTTGACAGAATCACAAATTAGTCATTGAGTTAGCTAGATTAAGCTAATACAAACTCAAAAACATAAAAATTACTAAAAACAAGTAAGATTTACTTACCCAATTGAAGGACCAAAGTTAGGCAAAAGTTGGAGTTCTTGTCTTAGGGTTTCGGCTGGAACTTTGAAAAGAAGAAGATGATAATTTGTTTCTTTTAATTTTTTAGTTATAACCTTTAGTTTACCTAATTATCATTTCATCCCTTATTCACATATGAAATTTAGCTAAAATAATAGCCAAAACCGTCCACTACTCTTTCAAATGGTATAATTATCATTCAAGTACCTTAACTTACCTTTCAATTAGCATCTAATGCCTTTAATTCATAGAATCCCACTTTTGCACCTTTTACGATTTAGTCCTTTTCACTTAATTAACTATCTAAACGTTAAAATTTCTTAACCAAAATTTAATATTATACTAATGACCTCGTAACTATTAAATAATTAATATTTACAGTATGAAAAATCGAAGTTGTGGCTTCGAAACCACCATTCCCAATCATACTAAAAATAAACTAATTCGTAAATTCTCATTTAATTAGGATTTAATTGCAATTTACCAAAATCTAAAGAGTTTCATATAATTTCTAATATTAGGCCATTTAAAGAGGGTCCAATTTCATAATTGGTCCTTCAATTATATTAAATTTAATTAAACAAACTTGTTTACAATTTAACCCTAAACTAAATAGGAATAAATGAATAAATAACCCAAAAGTTAGTGGATAGTAATCATGTCACTATCGCTTGGATATTTGACCATAGTTTAATTACCATTTTGGTCCCTTTACTATTTTTTAATCTATAGCAATTAACGTTTACCTCTTTTACAATTTACTCCTTTTTTCTTAATTAAGAAATTAATCATCAAAATTACCTAAGCAAACTTGAATTCACATATAACAAGACTTTGTAAATATTTAATAAAAATATTTACGACCCTTAATTTCAGAATCGAAATCTCGATACCTCATTTTTTAAAACTACTTGACTTTTGAACCAAACCACTTATGCTAACTTTTAATTCAATAATTAAAATTCTTCAATTCAAAATTCCATATAAAAATTATTCTTGACTTATTTAATTTAAACACTTATTATAAAAATTTTGTCATCAGGTTTGTTGTCCCAAAACCACTGTTTTCGACACCACTGAAAAACGGACTATTACAACTCTCTCTCCCTTAGGAAATTTCGTCCTCGAAATTTTAATTTAGCAGTTCTTGTTTATTCTAAAGTTTTCAAATAAAAATAAAAAAAAATCTTTTACTCGAACTTACTCAAGCCCATTTGTCAACTTTACCTGACCAATAAAATCAACCTCATTAAACCAAAACTCACCGTTGATAGTTTTCACATAAATTATTTATCACACATAGTCTATAATACATTTCTCACATATTAACCATACATAGATTCTATTTGAAATCTATCAGAATATCATCAATAATCATAGTACGACTGTATCCAAATATCTAAATCAGATTGAACAATCTGATTCATCATATTCATAAATCAACAAAGACATTAGTTGATCTAGGCAATATTACCAGAATTCTTAATGATTATCTCAAGTTCAAAGAAATTTTCAGCATTTCATATCTTTAACTAGAATTTAATAATTGAATCTTTATTAACGTTACGATACATTGTTATGTCTCTTTTAACTTGTTAACTATGTTTTCTATATGGAATATAAGATATTTATCTTTTATCTTGAATTTATTTCATTATTAGATTTAGACAGAAATCCCAAAAATCTTTCAAAAGACAGATCAAGAGACCTATTAACAAACGATACATAGTATATGAAACAACTCTGATTATGCTATCTGATTTTCTTGGCCCAACCCTAATCAATACATCAGTCTGATATTTCAGTCAATTCATTTCTACAGTATCATATAACTTAAGTTAATTTATTCTCGGAATAATACCAAATTTATGAAATGATGATAATATCAAATCAACAGAAAAATCACAGTCACGAATTTTCAGCAGATAGTTTCGACATACCAATTTTATCCCAGCTGATTATGATTCAACATTAATCTCATTGAGTTGGAAAATAAACCCCTATCCATTATTAATATGATGTAATATATAAAAATTAACTCAATCTTAATAAGTGCATGCCCAATAAATAATATCAAAAGAATATACCATACCAGGAATAATAGTTGGCATTGTAATTCAAATTCATCATTATGTCTTTAATCCTACTCCATTTATGCATACTCAGAGATAGCGGTTATAAAGTTACTCTTTGTTTCAAATATTTATGAAACCAATAAAATATAACTTACACCAAAATCAGTAATCAGATATTATTATTAAATCCATTAATTTCGTCACATTCAGATTCATATAACACCTTTAAAATCTGTAAATAAACAAGAGTTAGATCGGATTAATCAATATCACACTATCACAGGTTTATATGACATATACTTTCTAGACTTTATTCACACTACACTTAGTCTGAGAATCGACTAAACCGTAGCTCTGATACCACTAAATGTAACACCCAAAAATCGTAACCATCTTCGGTCTAGGGTCTTAGGGTTTACAAAACTTTTCAAGTCTTATCTTTTTTATTTTTAAATACATACAAATCAATCACAATTTATACAATTACAACTTGCAACTCAGTATACTAACTTCATTTAATCTAACACATTCATTTTCAACCTTCCAATCAGTTAAGAATCAAATTCAATCACGTAAGAACTTAGAAATCAAGTACGAATATTTTTTGTCAGGGATCACATGGCCCTGTGTCTCAATCACACAATTTCCACCATTAGCTAACGAAAGTATAACCCAAACATACCCATCATTACATTACGAGAATGAATCAATATTCATATCACAAATCATGTCATATATATTCCATATCAACTATAATATCACAATATCATCCAAGCTACATCAATCATTTTTACTATAATTCTATAGTACCCAAACCTAACACCACCGTCAGTTAGGGTTTCAAGGTCACATTACCTATTCAAATCTTATTCCAACATCTTTCTTGATTTAATAAAATATACATATATTTATAATTTGCTATTCTTACTTTGTTTATAAACTCAATGAGGGTAAAAATGTCATTACTACAATTCTGGGAGACTTCTAGCGGTACCTGTTGGACAATTATCGGTAGTTGTCAAGTTAGTAAACAATTCAAGAAATAGTGTAAACTTTTACTAATACCTATGACAGTTCTACCGATACAAGTGAAGCTTCTATCGATACTAAAACTCCAGAAAGTTAAGATGTCTTACCCTGTAGCTTCTACCGATACAAGTACATAAACTACCGATACTCCTATGGGCAGAACTACCGATACTTAATATGCAACTACGGATACAACTCAAATAAGTGGATAACATCTCTCTTGCCCTATACTTCTATCGATACATGCAGGGGTTCTACCGAAACAAGTATGCAGAGTTCATTTAATCACACAAGTCCTTAAGTTTATCAATCACCATTCAATACAAGACTCTTATTCAAATTCTCATCTTGCAAAATTTATACATGACAGTACTTGTTTCATCATATAACGCAAAATACAATCAATCAACGTAAGAATTCTTAAATTCACATGTCAACTCATTACTAAACACATTTTCTTAATTAGAACATTAAGCAAGCATGCAAGTTTAGTTTAACAAAGAAATCAACAATCCAAAATCAAGCATTTCAAGGTAACATCATCCTAGTACATTCCATATAACCGAGTGATGAATAACTACCACATAAGCTCCCTGATAGTATGACTTCCTTAGATGATCCGATCTTAAAGCAACAAAATAGAATCTACAAAACAACAACAAATTCACTGGTAAGCTTTTGATAGCTTAATAAGTTTGCAAGGTTTATCAATTCATCGAATAACATGTGTTGAACAAATCCGTAAATCAGTCGAGTCAAATCAGAACTGTACTTCGGTGATCGATACCTGATTTACTCCCTATTGACCCAAAGGTAATAATGCTCATTTTGCTCCCTGTTGACTCAAAGGTCATGCCTGTTACTAGTATACGATGCTAGTCTTAGCCTTCGATACGGTATATCTATTCCTTACAATGCTGCTCACTTTAAGTTGACAAGAATATGCAAACAAACATAAATCTCAATCATCGTAGGGCCTGTAATTCATTCTTGGATTCTATTCACCTTATGGTGACTCACGATGCAGTTGAAAAACTGCAACAAATGCATAATCTCAGCCATCGGACCATTTACTATCTTTGGCACAAGGTCGGGAAATTCTCATCTCGTTATTTTTATCTTTCACGTCTCTAATCGTTGTTTCTCATTTCCAACAATCATTAGAAAGGCAGTTATAAGCAGTTATTAATAAGAATTTAACATTACGAACTTACCAGACAAAATTACAATTAAAGTGAACTCTAAGGGCAAACCTGTAATTTTCTCTTTTTCCACGATCGGCGACACTTTCTTGATCTATTACAATAATTTCATTCAGTTATTTAAATCAACATAAATTTTTAATCATTTTATGCAATTAAGTCTTTTTGGTATTTTTACAAAATTTCCCTCAACTTTTCACCATTCAATTTAGTCCTTAAGCCTTAAACTTGCAAATTAACCATTTTTATTCAAATTTTAGCTTTCCGAATGTTCATGAGTCTTTCAACAACCGACTTTTTCCATTATTTCACCTCAAGTCCTTGCAAATTTATCACTTTAACATTTTAGTCCTTAAACATTAAAATCATAAAAAACTACTTTACAAAATAATCAAATCCAACAACCAAGCTTAATAAACTTCAATAAATCGTCAAGAGCAAGCTTACTCATCAATGGAAAAATTTATAGCATTTGAAAGAATCACAAATTAGTCATTGAGTTAGCTAGATTAAGCTAATACGGACTCAAAAACATAAAAATTACTAAAAACAAGTAAGATTTACTTGCCCAATTGATGGACAAAAGTTAGTCAAAAATTGGAGTTCTTCTCTTAGGGTTTCGACTGAAACTTTGAAAAGAAGAAGATGATAATTTGTTTCTTTTAATTTTTTTAGTTATAACTTTTATTTTACTTAATTACCATTTTATCCCTTATTCACACATGAAATTTAGCTAAAATAATAGCCAAAACCGTCCATTACTCTTTCAAATGGTATAATTACCATTCAAGTACCTTAACTTACCTTTAAATTAGCATTTAATGCCTTTAATTCATAGAATTCCACTTTTGCACCTTTTATGATTTAGTTTTTTTCACTTAATTAACTATCTAAACGTTAAAATTTCTTAACCAAAATTTAATACTATACTAATGATCTTGTAAATATTAATAATTAATATTTACAGTCTGACACATCGAAGTTGTGGCCTCAAAACCACAATTCTCAATCATATTAAAAATAGACTAATTAGTAAATTCTCATTTAATTAGGATTTAATTGCAATTTACGAAAATATAAAGAGTTTCACATCATTTATATTATTAGGCCATTTAAAGAGGGTCCAATTTCATAATTGGTCCTTCAATTATATTAAATTTAAATTAAACAAACTTGTTTACAATTTAGCCCTAAACTAAATAGGACTAAATGAATAAATAACCCAAAAGTTAGTGGATGGTAATCATGTCACCACCGCTTGGACTTTTGACCATGGTTTAATTACCATTTTGGTCCCTTTACTATTTTGTTAATCTATAGCAATTAACTTTTACCTCTTTTACAATTTACTCCTTTTTCCTTAATTAAGCAATTAATCATCAAAATTACCTATGCAAACTTGAATTCACATATAATAAGACTCTGTAAATATTTAATAAAATTAATCATCAAAATTACCTAAGCAAACTTGAATTCACATATAATTAGACTTTGTAAATATTTAATAAAATATTTACGGCCCTTAATTTCAGAAACAAGGTATCGATACCTCATTTTCTAAAATCACTTGACTTTTGAACCAAACCACTTATGCTAACTTTTAATTCAATAAGTAAAATTCTTCAATTCAAAATTTCATATAAAATTTATTATTGACTTATTTAATTTAAACACTTACTATAAAAAATTTCCCGTTAGGTTTCTGGTCCCAAAATCATTGTTTTCGACACCACTGAAAAACGAGCTGTTAAAAATCGAGTCGATCGTGCTGAATTCGAGCTCCCGTGAACAAATTGGCATGTTTAGGTGAGAGAGCTAGTTGGATTCCATCAAGGGTGATAAAGACCGGATTTAAACGACCCAAGCGGTTGTGGCCGTTAATTCAAGTTGGGCTTTTTAGAGCGCAAGGCTGTCGAAATCTTAAATTATGAGCATGTGTGATGTGTGTAACATTCTCGTTTTAAATCGGAGTTAGAAACAGTAACGGATCGGGTCAATGATTAGAGCACGAGGTTGAATTAAGATAAATGAGAAATTAAGTATTAAATTAGAGAGTATTTAGTGTTAATAAGAAAATTAGAAAAAAAAAAAAATACTTCGTAATTATGAAGAAATTTTACTATAGTGGAGTGTGAATCATCATAGGAATTATGGTGGTTAAGGAAGGATAAAAGAGTAATTAGCTTAGTACATGCTTTCACCCAACTTTCTTTTTATTTCCTCTCATATCCTTCCACCATTGTTAAACCTTTCAAGCTCAAAACCTCCATTTTTCTTTGAAATTTATTTAAGAAAATAATAAAAGGAAGCTAGTAGTTACCTTACCCTCTTGAGAAAACCCCACATAGAAGTGTTGAAGAGAGAAACTCTTGAGCTAGGGTTTTGGGTTTTAAGTGTTAAGGTAAGAGGTTGAGAAATTATCATGGCATATATATTTATTTCCATAAATTAGCATAGCAAAATCATTTGATTTTAGTTTTAACTTATATATGGTAGATGCTTTATGTCAAATTGAAGAGAAAGAAAAGAAGGGGAAGAATCAAGAAGAAGGAAAGGAGATAGAGAAGGCTAAGGAGTGAAAAGAAGAGAAATTTACCATCTTCATCTTTTATTGTAAGTACTACAAGAATTATAATTTAATTACTTTAATAATTATGATTTTAGTCTAGAAATTTATTATAGCTAGAAATGCAGTATAATGTGTATATATATATATATGAGTATAAATATTGTACAAATACTAAGTGTAGATTGTGGAATTATTAGTAAATATATAGTGAGAACTGTGTGATGGAAATTGTGGATATTGAATTGGTGTGATATACCAACTATGAGAAATTGTGTTAAATTAGATTTTTATGCACAAGTAGACAAGTTAGAACTATTATGATATTAGTGGCATGTCATTAAGGGACCTTAGTGCGCTCTCCGTTATTTAGCACGGATAGTGCTCTCCGTTTAACACGTTTGTGCTCTCCGTTTACCACCACGATTCTCTCCATTCATTAGTGTATAGTAATGCACCTCCGTACTTGTTTCGTATACGATAGGTTCTACGATAATCTACTACGAGCCAAAGATGTGATTTGAGTATGAGAGTATTGCATCTAGTATTATGGTGAGTATAATCACTATTAAGGTAAGTAAATTATTTAAGGTGTATTTAGTTGTGAGAAATTATGTGTGAAGGTATGTATATAGAATTATATATATTTATATTTATTTCTTGAATTAAATATAGTCATATAAACAAATTGTTTAATTGTTCTTATAATGCTTACTAAGCCTTCACCGGCTCAACGCGTTTATTTCAATACATAGGTACAGCCAATTTTGGGGAGCAAAAGTCAAGTTAGGTGACCTCTCATCACATCACATTTTGAAGGGTAATATCTTAGGTATTTATTTTGTATTAAAATGACATGTACATGAATAGGCTAATTGTGTACCATTTGTGGTAAGGGGTCAATGTTGCTTTGAGACTCGATTTGGTTTGGATACTTTGAATGAAATATTTCACTTACATACATATAAACTAAGCTATTGATATTATCATGTTTGCTCAAGTGTGTAATTAATGTAGTGATTGAGATTGAATTTGAAGATATTTAAGTAGTGATAATGCATATTTGGTATGGTATAAGATGTGGAAATAAGCTTTGAAATTTTCAGGGGGGGTTAACAAAGTTTTTAAATTATTTTCTTGAATTTTTACCAAAAGTATCGATACCAAACATGTAGGTATCAATACCTAATTGACAGAATGGGTTTTTGGTATCGTTTTAAAAATTAGTATCGATATTCAGGTAAAAATATCGATGCCTAAGTTTAAGGTATCGATATTTTATTCAGATTTGAAATTTTTCGAACTTCCAGAATGTCATTTTGGTATCGTTTTTAATTTTTGGTATAGTTACTTTTCACAAAATATTGATACCATCAGAGCAGGTATCGATATTTTGCCCTGTTTTGAGCGAAAATAATATTTCAACTATTTTTAATCACGTTTTATGATTCGATAGTAATCCCATGTGATTGTTTTGATAAATTTTGATTTAAATGAGTAAATACATCTGGTTTAAATGTAAAAATTTATTGGTATTTGTCTACGTCGCTTTGGCACTGTATGTAATAGTCTTATACTGGGTTTATACGATTGAACCGGGTATAAGGGTGTTACAATGTGGTTAGACATTCAACAAGGATCGATTTGTAGGTCGTACTGGAACCGGCTACAAGAGGAAAAGCTGGCGGCTGGGACGTTCTCGAGTGCTATAACCAACTTATCGATTTAAAAGGAAAGATCAATTTCGAGGATCGATTCAAGTTTGGAGAGAACCGAGGCTGAGGCTAACCTTATTAAATACAGTTTTTCTCAATTTTATCTCGATCAATTTACTTTACAACAAGATTTATTTTACTTTATTTATTTTATTTCGTTTTATTTTCAATTTAACATTTTTATCTCTAAACCCCCTATTGTTTATTTTTTTAGGAAGACAGTCACAAGTCGCGGGCATGTCCTTCGACACAACGTTCAAGAGGAAGACACGAAAGTAGATTACAACTAGTCCTTGTGGAATCGACGCTACTGCCTTATACTACTGTTTTGTATTATTTTGCCATAGGAATATTTATATTTGGTGGTTTTGATGCCAATCAAATTTTGGCACCATTGCCGGGGACAAGTAATATTTTTCTAACTTTCGTTTGTTTTCTTTATGATAAGGTTTGAACAGACACCTCTCGATGATTTTGAATCGAAGATAGAGAAATTAGATTGAAGGTTGAGTTAAGAAGCTCACGGTAAACGTCTACAAATCGAATTTGAAGAAGAAGCTTTTACCAAGAAAATTTTTGGTGACAAAGAAAAGAAGAAAATGGTAGATCAAACTATTCGTCAACTCGTAGCAGCACCAGACGAACAATAGCTACTGTGTATAACTTATCCAGCGAGAGGAACACCATTCGAGTTGAAGTTGGGCTTAATTCATCTATTGCCCACCTTCTGCAGGATTCAATGAGAATCTGCACAAGCACCTAAAGGAGTTCCATATGGTTTGCACGAGCATAAAACCTTAAGGAGTGATAGGAGATCAAATTAAACTTCGTGCATTTCCTTTTCCATTAGCCGACTCTGCTCGAGAGTGGCTATTTTATTATCTTCGAGATCTATTAACGCATGGGTTGATATGTCTCGTTTATTTCTTGACAAGTTTTTCCAAGCAGCACAAGCAGTCAAGCTGAGATGAGACATTGTGGGAATTCGGTAAAAAGAGACTGAAACGCTCTACGATTACTAGGAGCGATACAAAAAGTTGTGTGCAAGTTACCTACAACATGACCTTTCTGAACAGTCACTGTTGTTGTATTTCTACGAAGGGCTATTCCCAATGGAGATGAAGATGATTGACGCTGCTAATGGAGGGGCAGTTGTTAACATGACTCCCTAAAGAGCAAGGGAACTAATCTCGACGATGGCTGTAAATTCTCAACAGTATCGACTAACTACAAAACCCACGAGAAG
This sequence comes from Kokia cookei, assembly GCA_039519145.1. NCBI lineage: Eukaryota > Viridiplantae > Streptophyta > Magnoliopsida > Malvales > Malvaceae > Kokia > Kokia cookei. Next base: position 31,963,919 of record CM076902.1, read on the forward strand.
GGTTCATGAGCTAAGTACTCTATCCTTAGAACATAAAATTGAAAAGTTCACTAATGTCCTATTTTACATGAGGATTCAGCAGAATAAGCAAATGCTGTCAAAAACTTTCCACGTCCACCCCAAAGTCGATATGACCCCTATTCGATCACATACAATGCGAGGTGGAGGGACCATCCGAATCTAAGTTATGGTTCGAATCCTCGATTCAATCAACCGTATCAACAAAGATCGCCTCCGAATCAACAACCTCCACCTCAATAATATCAACCTCTAAAGTCACCTCTTGAAACCATAGTAGAGAGGTTAGCTGTTAGCATCGAAATGTTCCAACAAAAGATTGAAGTGCACTTCAAGGAAATAGATAAGCAACTGAGTAAGCTTGCACTCACGGTTAGTCATTTGGAGACCTTAGGAAAGTTACCATCTCAAACTGAACCTAATCCTTGACATAATGTAAGTGCTATGATGTTGAGGGGTGGCACGATCTTAGAACCCGTAACTAGTACGGGGCATGCCCACAATGTTAAGCAAGAAAACAGAAACCAGATTCATAAGTTCCAACAGAGTCAACGCCACAGAAACCGCTTGTTGCACAACCCCCATTTCCTGGAAAGATCACCCAATGTAAAAAGGAGCGAGAAGAGAAAGAAATTTAAGAGACATTTCAAAAGGTAGAAATTAATATTCCCTTACTTGATGCAATCAAACAGGTTCCACGCTATGCAAAATTCTTAAAAGAATTGTGTACTAAAAAAAGAAGCTCCAAGGGAACGAGTGGGTGAATATGGGAGAAACGTCTTCGATGTGTTACAGAAGAAAATTTCGCCCAAGTGTAAGGACCAAGGTATGTTCTCAATATCCTGTAAAATAGGTAATGTTGGCATAAAGAAAGCCATGTGTGATTTAGGAGCATCCATTAATGTTATGCCTTTATCTATTTTAAATCACTAAATACAAGTCCTTTGAAAGAAACAAGGGTGATAATTCAATTGGCAGATAGGGCGTGCGTGTATCCAGAAGGAGTATTGGAAGATGTTCTCGTTAAGGTAAATGAGTTAATCTTTCATGCAGACTTTTATATCATTGACATGAAGGATGATAACTCAAAGAACTCTTCTGATATTCTACTTGGAAGATCATTCCTAAGCATTGCTTGTACAAATATTGATGTTTGTATTAGGACACTCACTATGGAATTCGACGGAAAGATAGTTAAATTTAATGTCTATGAGGCGATAGGCCGACCAGTACAATGTCGAATGTTTCTAGTGTTAATATTGTTGAACCACTAATGAATTTACATCTTGAATGTTGTGAGATAGATGGGTTACAAATTGTCTTATGCAGGAATTTATACCTCGAAACTATGGAAACACTGGAGGAACTCAGGAAGAGCTTCGAGAACAATGGGCAAAGGTAGAAACCTTTCTATGAGAACTTCCAAGTGCACTTAATGGAAGGATTGATCCACAATGTGCCAAACAGATAACATTTAAGTTTGTCGAGCTAACAACGTTAAACAAAAGCGTTTTTTGGGAGGCAACCCAAATTAATTTAATTTAATTTAATTTAATCTTGAATTTTATTTTAATTTAGGATGAAAATAAAAGCTATTTGATCATTTTCATGTGTTATTTTCAAGTCTATTGGTGGAAGCTATTAATTTTTTAGAAATATTGTACGAATCGTGGTGTGGGCATACGGTGTTCGGTGATACATTACGCATTTAGCCATGAATATTTTTCCATCATTCGATTCTACATGTCTTACGCATGCATATAATATGGATCCTTTGGATGAGTATTGCTTGGATTCTAAGGGATTGCTTGTCGGCACCTCTACTACTTTTCATTTTGTTCCTCTAGGTACATACACACCTTGCAGTAATAGAGTGTTTTAATAGACACGAAAATTCGCTCCGAGGGATCGAGATGAGCAGCCCCATTCCACTATGAAGGAAAGAATGAATCATTTTGAAGCTCGCTTGGACACAATGGAAGCCAACATCGAATGCATCCTCCCGATATTAGAGCGCGAGCATCATCGTCCCCCTCCACCTCGTTAAATTTATACGGGGAGTACACTTTGCCTTATCTTTTCTATTCTTTAGAACTTGCACATTGAGGGCAATGTGAATTAAGTAGGGGGAATTTATCATGCATGACATGCTATTTTTGTTTGCAAATATGTTTATTTTTATATTAATACTATTTGATAATTGGTTTTGCAAATACATTTTTGTTTTGTTGCTTGGTTCACTTAAATAATTAAGAAATCATGAATAAATGATTGCTTATTTTAATCAAACATGGATTTTATAAAGTTGACAATATTATGGGAAAAGTCAAACATTTCACAAAATTAGAGACTTTTTAGACTTACCTAACAAAGTACCTAAAGTATGTAAATAAATAAAATTTAGATGTGAATAAATAAATTAGGCTTGGTAATGAGTGAAGATTCGAAAACGTGACCGAATTGAGTAACCAGGTTGAGGTGCTTGGCTTGTCATCTCAATTTGAGTAAAAAGATTCGAGTGAAGAACCGAAGCTTGTAACACTCCACTAACCAAGCTACCTTGAAAAATAAGCTAAAGACTTTTCAAATTAAGTTACCGGGTTGAGGTGCTTGGCATGTCATCTCAATTCGCGTAAAAAGATTTGATTATGTCTCAAGAAATGTGTAAATAAAAAAATAGAAGAAAAAATTCAAGAAATAATAATAATAAAGTTGGGTACAATTATTTAGCAAGTTTAATTAGGTTTTAATTTTTTGAAGTGATTGATTTTATTCATAGTATTTTAAAGTTTATAAAATGTGATTTGACTAGACATAAGCAATTATTTATTTCTCTAATTGTTCCGTGACACTTGGCTAAAGAAAGAAATTTGGATTCAAAAAAAATTTTATCAAATAATTTTAATATAGAATAAACATTATCCTTGAGGACAAGCATAGGCTAAGTAGAGGGACTTTGATAGTAAATAATTTGAGTAATTTTATTTGTGTATTTTTTTTATTAATTATGAGGAAAGCACTTCTAATTTCCTACATTTTCTTATCAGGTACACAAATTGATGTTTCAACCTAAAGACAAGCAAAAAGTGGACTTAATTTAAGAAATATGTGAAAAGATGGCCTACATTGAGATTTGGGAGAATATGAGGGCTTAAGTGCAAATATATTTTTAGTTGAATTTGTCAATAACCTATTTTAGAATTTTGTTATTTTCTTTTATAATTTTCATTTTAGTTTGACTAGGATTTCTTTATTTTAGTAAATGGGAAAATTAGTTTAGGAGTGGTCAAGTTATTTTTAGTAACCCAATTGTATATAAATAGGGTCTTTTATGTTCAATTGAAAACATACTTTTGAGTTTGTGAAGCAATTAAGTAATTTTTCATTCTCCATTTCTTCTTGTCTTTGTGTCAATGCATTCTGCCATTTCCATTTCATTTACTTTTCTTTTTAAAAATTTGTTTAATTGCTTTCTTAATCCTTTCCATTTCCATCTTTCATAATTACAAATAATCCATCATCATCATCCATCAAGCATGATTAAAATCATGTGCCACTAAGGTCTTTTTAGCCTTAGCCCGGTTATTGCTCCGATAAGAAAATAATCGTGAGTTATGAAACCGTGCTAAAAACCTTTTCAAATCGGTACTCGCTATCACTCTGGTTTATGGGATAGTACAAATTCGTCCCTCAAAGTTAATTCGACTTTGATTCAAAAAGTGCACGTTGGGTTGAAGTAGTTCGGTTACAGTTGAGAAGTTGAGTTGCTCGTGCTGCATTCGAGTTTCGCGAACAAATTGACGTGTTCAGATGGGAAAAAACTAGTTGGATTTCGTCAAGGGCGATAGAGACCGGATTTATACAACTCACGCGGTTGAGGCCGTTAATTCGAGTTGGGCTTTTCAGAGCGCAAGGTTGTCGAAATCTTAAATTACGAGCATGTGCGACTTGGTTAGACATTCGACGAGGGTCAATTTATAGGTCATACCGGAATCAGCTACAAGAGGAAAAGTTGGTAGTTGGGATGTTCTCGAGCACTATAACCAACTTATCGATTTAAAAGGAAAGATCAATTTTCGAGGATCGGTTCAAGTTCGGAGAGAACTGAGGCTAAGGAGAGAACTGAGGCTGAGGCTAAGCTTATTAATTATAGTTTTTCTCACTTTTATCTCGATCAATTTACTTTACAACAAGATTTTTTTTACTTTATTTATTTTAATTCTTTTTATTTTTAATTTAACATTTTTATCTCTAAACCCCCTCTTGTTTAATTTTTTAGGAAGGCAATCACAAGTTGCGAGCATGCCCTTCGACATGACGTTCAAGAGGAAGACACGAAAGTAGATTACAATAACCAGTCCTTGTGGAATCGACCATACTACCCTATATTTTGTATTATTTTTCCGTAGAAATATTTATATTTGGTAGTTTTGATACCCATCAGAGGGCAAAACGGAGATCGAGTGCAACGGCGTCGACATTCGGTGATGCTGGCGGTGATGAAAAGGTAAGTGAGTTAGAGTTTTTTCTATTTTGTGTTTGAGGGAGATGAAGAAGAAGGGAAAAAAGAAAATAGGTGAAGGGTTATTTTTCTTCCTTTGGGCTTATGTTTGTTTGGCTCTTTTTTATCTTTTCTTTGTTTTTTTCCTTTGGCCTGACTTTTTTTACCCTCTCGGGCCACATTTTCTCAATTCTTTCTTTTTTTTTTTAGTCTATTGGGCCGTGTGACCCGTTAGGCTACTTCCCCCCCTTTTTTTTTCTTTTGAGCCGCTATGTTGGTTTTTATGTGGAATCAAATTTTGTTTTTATTTGAATTTGGGGTGTTGGGTTGTGAAGAGTATAATTCGCATCATTGAGTACAACATGCCCATAACACGATTGGTATTCGATTTTCAAAAAATTGATAGCCTCCACTAACGTTCTTGAAAGATAACACACAAAATGGATTAAATAATAATCTTTATTTTTTAACTTAAATTAAATTGGAATTCACAATTAAATTAATTAAAATAAATTTGGGTTGCCACCCAAAAAGCGCTTTTGTTTTATGTCGTATGGCTCTTCGAGAATCAATACTTCCCCCACGTGCACTTAGAATTTTTCATAATATGGTTTTAACCTTTACTCATTAACTTTAAAACATTTTCTGGATTTTTAACTTTTAATTTCAACTGCACCATGAGGAAATACTTGAGTAACAATAAAAGAACCAAGTCATTTGGTTTGAAGCTTACTTGCAAAAATTCGTAGCGTGCGGTCGTAAAATAACACTTTTTGACCAACTAAAAATTGTTTACGAGATATTTTCTAGTCATGGAAAACCTTGGTTTTGACCTTATAAATTCGGGTTTTTTCATATGCATGACACCAGATTTCCTCAAGTTCTTGAATACTTAATTTCTGATAATCACATGTGACGTCCAACTCCATATTGCATCGTGTTACTGCCCAAAATGCCTTGTGTTCTAATTCCATTGGAAGGTGACACGGTTTACCAAATACGAGTCATTAAGGGGACATACCTAATGGTCCCTTGTAAGCCGCGGTATGCCCACAATGCATCGTTCAAACGTAAGCTCCATTCCTTTCAATTGGTTTCACGATTTTATCTAGAATTGACTTTATTTCTTAGTTCAAAACCTTCACTTAACTGTTTGTTTGTGGGTGGTAAGTCGTGGCCATGTGTTGTGACACCCCATACTTTTTCAATAGTGCATCGATTAACTTGTTGCAAAAATATGTTCCTTGATTGCTAATCAATGCTAAAGCTAATTCTTTAGAAAATCCACTATAGTTTTAGCATCATCACGATGAGTAGCAGTTGCTTCTACTCACTTAGACACATAATATACAGTGAGAATAATATAAACATTACCAAAAGATGAAACAAATGGATGATCTATTGGATTTTTTCCTAGCAGATTGTACTACTTTTCGTACTTTAGGAGCTTGAAATTAAGCATTTTCCTTCTATTTCCTTAGGATTTAGTTTAGTTTTCATTTATGAAATAAATTTTGTAAAAAGTGCAAAAGATACATTTTGTTGTCTTCAACATCGATTGAGACCTAAGGGTTAGCTAATGAACTTCATAAGTGTGCAGGAGACCTTTAGAAGTCAAATAAATATGAACTTAATCACTATGTCACGATAGAGACTACTCTACAACGCAAAAAAGGGACCAAACCTGAAGAATATTGAAGCTGACTTCTTTGTCGCGACAATGCCTATAAGAATGACCCAACGGAGTGGACTGACCTCTTCATCGCGACACGACTCCTATGTGTTGCAATATTGACTCCTTGACACAAATTTGACACCGAGTGAAAGGCGTTTTGGTCTTTCCAATATCACTTAAATACGAGGAACGACAACTGACCTAGGGTTGAAGAAAATGGCTGTCCAAGACTATAAAATGGGCCTTTAGCATTTTGGTTTATAAATCCCTTAGTTTTTAGTTTTAATTCTGTTTGTTATTTTATTTTTTCGTTTTTGTGAAAACGAGATTTGTAACTTTGCATAAACGATTGAGGATTTATTCCTAACAGATTGTTATACAAATATCAGTTTCTTTTACTTCATTAATTCAATCTTAAATTATATGTTAAATTATATTATTGATTTTATGATGATGAGAAACCATGAAGAACTAATCCCATTGTAAGAATTAGGGAGTGGAAGTATGATTATTTAATTGTTGTATATTGGGATTTTCAATCGAATCAACTGTTTGGGAAAGGAAAAACATGAAACAAAAGCTAAGTTTAACAACCCTAGAAAGTCATCTAGGTGGGAATTAACCCAAAATTGGTATTTCCCATTCGTTATCACCTTTACCCCAAACCAGCTTAGACTAAGACATCTACCGATAAGTAGTCTCTATTGACTTGTTAGGTTGGTGGAAGATCAGAAGATCCTGTTAGGGTAGCGACTAGTTAATTGAAGCAAAGTCCCCAAAATCGATGGTTGAAGAACCCATACTGAAGCAACCTAATCTCCCCAAATCTATTTATTGAATACTCTTATCTCTTTCCTTCATTTTATTTCATTTATTTTATGATCTCAAATCACAAACTCTTTAATTCTTTTCATACTATAAACCCTAAAAATAGTACTAATTAATTCTTCTTTTTGCTGGAATTCTAATCATTATTGCTTCGCCTCATTTAGGTATGATCCTCGATATACTTACCAAGTGTTCCATTGTAACAAAACTATATTACAACCTTACACGTATACTTACGGAAGCCCTAAAATACACACCAAATGGGAGTACGTTCGGAGGCGATCAACAGACCCATGAAATCGATGCCTCGCACATAAATTTTTTGCCTACATGTAAAGGAGTTAGGAGCATTTCATTACTTCGACTTAAATTTTCCACTTTTTGGCACCTCTCGCAAGTCTTACAAAATAAATAAGTATCATGAAAAATGTGTGGCCAAAATAATCTACATTCCAGTATTTTGTATGCAGTGCATTTAGGGCCAAAATGTCCTTCACAAGCGTAAGAATGACAGAAAGTTAGGACATATTGTACTTTAGTTTCTGCGATACATCGTTAAATTACTTGATCAGAACAGTGTTTCCATAGATATTGATCATCCCAAATGTAATACCGCGAGTCTCGCTTGATTTTTTCCTTTTCGAAACATGTTAAGTCAGAAGGGATAATACCTGTTGCGAGGTAATTTACCATATTTACATATCATGGATAAGTTGCTTGTGTCAAAAATAGATACTCGTTTGGAAAATCATCTATCACAGGTGTACTGTTTGTTAAAGTAGATAGTCGAGGTCTAATTCTTGCAAAAGATCCATCTGATGAACTAATACGTGCACGGATGGGGTTGGAATTTATTAAATTCCATTCACCGAAGCTACCAATTTTCAAGTTTGGGAAATCATCAGACTTGCGATGACTTTTTGGATGGGATCCAGGCATTTTTGGATTGAGATGTCTCATAGCGTTCAAAGGTCTATCTCTTAACTTCGAAACGCACTTTAAATCACCCTATTTTGAGTTCGAGAGCTCAAGTTATGATCATTTTAATAAAGACTATGTGGGTAGAATTTTTTAACGTGATTATGATGGAAATTACGAGTTTCGAATTTTTAATTTGAGTTTAAATCATATTGGGTTCAATTTTTAGGCTTAATTTTTATTATATATGAGCCCAATATTGTATTTATCAGCTCTTTGAGTTTTTTTAAAAGTTGTTTTAACAATCTTTTAGGTTGTGAGAATCATCTACAAGTTTTTTCTTGCCAAGATATTTTTCTTAGAGGAGCAATTAGAGCCATTGAAGGGAGTTGTGGATTCTAATCGTTTCCAAGTTCTTAGGACATCTACACGCCACGTTTCATCTTTTCCATTTATCTTCTTTAGTTTCGTCTTTATTATTCTATTGTTAAATTTTATTTATCTTAGTTATTTTAATTATTTTATCTAACTTGGATTCGATTGTGTTTAAGGTTGTTTCACAATCCAAGTTTCTTCCCGAACGTTTTAGAGCTCTAAGTCAAATTCTCGATTTTGACAAACTTTACGATCCTTTTTCGCATTCACATGTTCATTCCTTATCATTTGGTATTAGAGATATTTCCCACGAGTAAAATCGTCTATCGATGGTCGCATAATATAATTGGAAGTCCGTCAATGGATCCTTGAAGTCCTGTAATGAAGAAACACCACTAAAAAATTTTGAGTGAGGGTTAGTTAAAACATAATCATTCCTCAATTTTGTATGGATTTTTTTTTACTTTTCATTTTCTTTTTCCACTTGAGAACTCTCCAATTTTACCTCATATGGATTTTCACTCACCAAATTTGGATTATCAAGTAGACTTCTATCACTTAAGGTTTTTTTATCTCTATCTTTTATATGAGGTAAAATTGGAGAGTTCTCAAGTAGAAAAAAAAATAAAAAGCAAGAAATATCCATACTAAAGTGAGGAATGATTATGTAACCCTAATCCAAATTTTTTTAGTAATGTTTCTTCATTACAAGACTTTAGGGATCCATTAACGAACTTCCAATTATATTACGCGACCATTGATAGATGATTTTACTTATGGAGAAAGAGCTCTGATATCAAAAGATGAGGAATGAACGTGTGAATGCGGAAGAGGATCGTAAAGTTTGTCAAAATTGCGGATTTGACTTTGTGCTCTAAAACGTTCGAGAAGAAACTTGGATTGTGAATCAACCTTAAACACAATCAAATCTAAGTTAGATAAAATAATTAAAATAACTAAGATAAATAAATTTGAACAATAGAACAATAAAGAAGAAACTAAAGAAGATAGATGGAAAAGATGAAACGTGACATTTAGATGTCTTAAGAAGCCTTGGAAACTATCAAAATCTAAAACTCCCTTCAATGGCTCTAATTCCCCCTCCAAGAAAGAGATCTTGATAAGAAAAAATCACAACCTTAAAGATTGTTAAAACAACTTCTAAAAGAAACACTTAAGTAAACTAGAACTCTGATTAATTTAAATAAGAAGTAGTTTTAAACTAAATTTTCTTGTTGACATAAAACTCCTAAATAACTTAAACTACTTAATAATTATTAAAAATTTGAAATAAAATAATAAAAGCTAATAAATACAATATTGGACTCATATATAATAAAAATTAAGCCTAAAAATTGAACCCAATATGATTTAAACTCGAATTAAAAGTCTAAAACTCTTAATTCCCATAATAATCATGTCCAGAAATTCTGCCCATACAGTATTTATTAAAACGATCATAACTTGAGCTCCCGAACTTGAAATAAAGTGATTGAAAGTGTGTAACCACCTTTACCCTACCTAGAAGATATGACCAGATCCAGAAGGTCAATATTGTAATTCCACCCTCACGTAACCTCAAAAACCATAATCATAGTTATATACATATAAGTTATAATTAAATTAAAATAAAACAATTCCCAATATTTCTGAATAAGTTCAAACATTTAAACAACATTAAAATCCCAAATTTAAATTATTTTTACAATCCCAAAATAATATAATAATAACATAATTTGGAAAAAAACCCAAATGACCCATACTGAAAAATAAAAGAAAATGAAATAAAAATAAATGTTCCTCTAGGTACTAAACTGTCTATGTCTAAAGTATTTGAAAGGAAAACTTTGGAGGAATGAGCTATAGAGCCAGTGTGTCTCTACAGTGTATACATCCACAATTACAAAGCCATAGTCATTTCATAGCATTTAAAATAACCACAAAACATATCCACAATTACAAAGTCATAGTCATTTCATAGCATTTAAAATAACCACAAAGCATATTACAATTTAATGCAAAACAAACACAAGCATAATGCAATGCACCCAATCACGTGTACACCAACACAATAGAGAGGTTCCCCAGTACCCTTCCCCAATCAATCGTCACCAATCGCAATGTGGTTTTACTATCAATCATTTGAAGGGGTGATTACCACATCTTCCATCGTACAATCCCAACCCATGAGCACACAATGGCATGATATCACATTTATCACAATCTCAATCCCTATCTCATGATATAATATATGTAACTCAGAGTACACAATATTTTTAATCACATTATTTAAGTAATCCTCAAACTGATATGTATGCATGCAACATCAACATGCAATCACATAACACATCACAATATCATGACATTATTCATCACAGATCAATATCACACAAAAAGATGTAACACAGGTAGAAACACACCTCAAAAAGGCTGAAGCTCAAATGATGAGGAGGACGTCTCCCACACACTGATCTAGCTCTAGGTTTAGCTATATTAGAAGCTACGAGTACAAATTTTATAGTAATACTATCCCTATGCCACCTAACTAACACAATACTAACCAAAAAAAGAACTCACGTGTAACTCTTGGAGCTGGTGCAAGAATAGGCTACACAGGTGGAGAAGGAGGAAAGTCATCGACCTCGGAGTCGTGATCACCTAAACACAAAATATCTCACATCATATTCCTAAATTTAATCTCTTAATAAACACTAAGTAAAAAATTAAGAGCAAAAAGCTAAAACAAGGCTTTCAGGTTCAAATTTGACAAAACAGATAGCAAAAACGGAATCAAGACGGTGAAAAATGGTAGGGTAAGGTTTTTTGGAAAATGCCAACGGTCAACGATCAACGATCAATTGGTCGGTCAAAGTCAACGGGTCAGGATCAACGATCAGGTTCGGGTTGGTTTAAGGTTTGGGTCGGGTCAATTTAGGATCAGATCGGGTCGGTTCAGGTGATTGGGTTTTCCTTTAGGGTTTTTGTTAGATTGGTTTTGGGTTTAAGTTGGATTGCACAAAAGGTCACATGTTTGGGTTTAATGGGCAAAGATTGGGCCTTCATTACTTAGGACAAATTGGTTTACATTGGTCTTGGTATATAAGAGCTCAGTTCAAACACATTAGGCAATAATGGGATCATTTTGCTAACCTAATCAGTGTCGTCGTCGACACCTCATCAAAATGGCTCAACGACGCCGATCATGGAGCAAGAAGGACCCTCACACCATATTTGAACTTACCAATGCCTATCTCGCACAACGGAGCACACAAAGAAATGGTGGAGCGAGGGAGATAGAATGATGAAAATGTGCAAGTGTACACAATCGTATTCAAGTAATAAAGTGACAAGTAATGTCGAGTATCGTACCCACAAGGACTGTACTATGAAAAATATTTATGAAATATTTAATTAACAATTTGTTTAGGAACAATATAAGATATGTAAAGGAATTTAATCTAACGTATTAATCTAAACTAAATTAATCTAATTTAAAGCTAAACTAAATTTCCAATGCACGATTTCTAAAGGTTTAATCAATATGACATAAATGTGTCAAGTTAATTGTTTTAATTACTCAATTAAATCTAAATCATGTTCATGCTTGTTACAAAATAATATTCACGGCAACCTGATACTCTGCTAACTTTTGAAAAACATCCCTTACTAAAATTCATTCATCTCTTGAACGTATCTCTATGCCAATTCAACCAACTAAATCAACTTTAATAAGCAAATGTGTTATAGCACATACATACTATATGAAAGTTAAAGAATCTCTTAAACATATCTCTATGCCAATTCAACCGACTAATTAACAATCATAAGCATGTAAAGGACCAAGTGAAGGAACAATCATATCTCTATGTTGAAACAATTTAATGATAAAAATCCTGCAAGTTATGCAAGGCTATGTATTGTTTAATACCATCACTAATCTAACATTCAGCTCCCTTAGAAGATTAAACATGAACAAATTAAATAGTGTGTCCATTAATCACAATTTCAATGTGCTTAAATGATTAATTTAATAGTTATATCACAAGGGTAATGCAATAATAACTTAGGCCTGATAATATTTAATTAAACAAAATATTTAGGGCATATAACAATATAAACATGATTCAAAGATAAACAAGCAATTAAACACAATCAACCCAACAATTAAAGAATTTAAGTCATTTCAATTAAATAAATAATAGCATTTATCATAATAACAAACAAGAATCTAAAATAAAGAAAAAGACTAGGATTAAATCCGTTGATTTCTAAGAATTGTTGTCGTGTTCTTTGTCGTTCTTGCTCGATTCTTCTCAGATCGAGGTCTCTGATAAACACTCAACAAAGGCTATGGAAGGGCTGAAGAACCACTCTTTCTCAAGAGGGGAAATTGGCAAAGCAAGAGGGGACAAAATGGATGGATGACTTAGAGAGAAAATGAGAGAAAAAAGAGAGAATGAAGTATGTTGGTGTGGAAAATGAGGTGAGTGAGGGTGGTATTTATTAGTGAGGGTGGTATTTATAGGTGAGAGTTGGTGGTTATATTTGGTGAAAAATTCAAACTTTGCTAAATTTGGCTTGGGGTGAAAATTTGAAACCATCAAAAGTGGAGGTGTTTGAATAGGATTTTGGGAAAGTTCAGGGGCTATTTTGCAAGGTTGAAAAGTCAACGTTTTCAGCTGAATTGGTCAGCACTTGTATGGCACATGGCTAGCTCAAATCAAGGTGGTTCAACCCTCGGTTGCATGCACATCGAGCCACTTTACTTCAATCTTTATAATTTATTTTCATTCCAAATTAATTGAATTAAAATATAATTAAAGCTTAATTTTGCTTCATGTTGGACCAACCTTTGGCTAGAAAAATATTCTTCTTAGCTCTTCATTGACTCGATGTAAAAATTCCCTTAATGGTTCAAGCTGTCAATAGTGTCTGTCGAGCCAATTTTCACCAATTGTGCAAATCTATCAAAAAATCATCAAATTCATGCTTAATATTTATAAAAATAATTAAAAATCAATATGTTGAAAATTTTAGCACAAATTAATTATTTTATAATTAATTTTTTTTACATTAATTTTTCAGAATTTGCATGAATTTATGTTAAAAAGGGTATGAAAATTTCTATATATTTTAATTGTTTCAAGAGAACAGAATGGTGTAGTTCGATTTTAACAAATAGTGGCCGGCTTGAGGCATTGGAAGGCTTGGTTATGTTCGCGAGGCGATGGCGAACGCAGTAGTGGTGGCAATGACATGCACGGATAGGGGAAAGCCAGAGATCGAAGGTGATAAGAAAAATAAAGAGAAGGAGAGGGCTCTAGGGAGTTTCGGCAGAGGTGAAGTGAAGAAATGGGAGAGGAAAAGACAAAACAACGGGGAAAAGAGGTTTTTATACCCAAAAAAATGGGTCAATTACATGGAGGTCCCGATATAACTCTAGGGTTTTCAAATAACCCTAAAACTTAACTCGCTTTACAACCAAGTCCTAAGGTTCCCAAATTGGCCCACATATTATATTCACATTACAATTAATTCCCCAAACTTCTCCAAATTATTAATTAAACCCTTAAACTCTCAAAAATACTAATTTGGTCCCTAAAATTAAATTAGGGTGTTACAAAGTGCGTTTTGAAGCTAAGAGATAGATCTTTGAATGCTATGAAGATATCTTAACCCAAAAATGCCTAGATCCCATCCAAAAAGTCATTGTAAGTCTGTTGATTTCAAACTTGAAAATTGGTAGCTTCGGTGAATGGAATTTATTAAATTCCACCCCATCTATGCACGTATCTTTCTCACTTTCCTTGAGAAGATTCGTCCTTGAATCTTGTCTTTGATCAAATCTTTGTTTTATTTCTTTGACCTTTGACTTTATTGTTGGGTCTTGAAGTAGTATGAACCCATCACATCCATGAGTTTGAAATTAAGCCTTGAGACTCGCATCATTAACCTTGGTTTCACCTTCTTCTTTCTGATTAAGTATTTTAAAGCTGCATGATAAAAAAAAAACAATGATTTTAGTGTCTAATAAAGTTGATCTAATTTTTTCCAAAGAAAATACAATAGCTAAAAGTTCTTTCTCAGTGGTTACATCTAATGTTTTACAGACGTAAGAAATGCCATGGGGCTCTTTCCCCATTTTTTGTCCAAGGATAGCTCCCACACTGTGGTTGCTTGCATCACACATGAGCTCGAAGGAATAATCCCAATTCGGTGGTTGCACTATGGTAACTAAAACAAGCTTATGCTTGAGAGTGTCGAATGCGTCATTGCATGTTTTACCGAATTCAAATTTTGTCTTTCTGTAATATATTACAAAGTGATTGCAAATCTTTAGAAAATCCTTTATAAAGTGTCTGTAAAAACCTGCATGGTCAAGAAAAGAATGAATTTCCCTCATAGTTGTGGGGTTTGAAAGTGAGTTAATAACATCAGTTTTAGCTTTATTGACCGTAATTCATTCAGTGGAGACAATATGTCGTAAAATTAATCCATTATCAACCATAAAATGACATTTTTCATAATTTAAAACGAGGTTAAATTTTAGGAAATAACTTAGTTTTAGAAGGAGACAGTTCAAAGTATTTACCTTGACTTCTAGGAAATTTTAGAGCCTCCATGAGAACAATGACTTCACGAATTGGATCTTTGAACGTCATTATCTTCTCCAATTTTTCCATAATTTCAAGGTCGAAACACTTGTAAAGGATCATTTGTAACTCATCTACCTCATAATATTCAAGATGTAACTTCGTTAGTGGTTCAATAACAACAACACTAGAGACATTTAACATTGTACTAGGTCGGCCCATCACCTCATAAACATTAAATTTAACTACTTCACCGTCGAATTTCATAGTTAGCGTTCTAGTACGTACATCAATTTTCGTAC
Source organism: Kokia cookei (assembly GCA_039519145.1). Taxonomy (NCBI): domain Eukaryota; kingdom Viridiplantae; phylum Streptophyta; class Magnoliopsida; order Malvales; family Malvaceae; genus Kokia; species Kokia cookei. Next base: position 31,979,129 of record CM076902.1, read on the forward strand.
ACGCACTGCTTAAGAATGGTCTTCCGAGTAGAATATCGGAAGAGTTTTTTAAGTTTTCATCCTCCATGTCAATGATATAAAAATCTGTAGGAAAAATTAGTTCATTTACCTTAACGAGAACATCTTTCAACACCCTTTTTAGATACACACATGACCTATCTGTCAATTGAATAATCACCTTTGTTTCTTTCAAATGACTCGTGTTTAGTGATTTAAAAATAGATAAAGGCATAACGTTAATAGATGCTCCTAGATTGCACATGGCTTTCTGTATGCCAACATTACCTTTTGTAAGATACAGAGAACCTACCTTGGTCCTTACACTCAGGCAAGATTTTTCTTTGTAATATTGTAGAGACGTTTTCTCTCATATTCACCCACTCGTTTCCTTGGAGTTTCTTTTTGCCAGTGCATAATTCTTTCAAGGATTTTGTATAGGGTGGAACTTGTTTGATTGCATCGAGTAAGGGAATAATATTTTCTACCTTTCGAAACGTCTTTAGGATTTCTTTCTCTTCTCGCTCCTTTTTACATTAGGCGAGCCTTCCAAGAAATGGGGGTTGTATAGTGAGCGGTTTATGTGGTGTCAACTCCGTTGGAACCTCTAAATCAAGTTTATGTTTTTTCTATCCAACGTCGTGGGCATGTCCCGTGCTAGTCACGGGTTCCAAAATTATACAACTTCTTAATGTCATAGCACTTGCATTATGTTGAGGATTGGGTTCCGTTTGAGATGGTAACCTACCTTGAGACTCCAAACGGCTAACTGTGATCACAAGCTTGCTCATCTGCTTATTTATTTCCTACAAATGCATGTTAGTTTTCTGCTAAAATTTTTCAATACTGTTGGCTAACATTTCTACTATGGCTTCCAAAGATGATTTTGGAGGTGGTAATTATTGATTCGGAAGTGGCCTTTGTTGGTATGGCTGATTGAATCGAGGATTCAAACCATAACTCAAAGTTGGATGGTCTCACCCCACATTAAAGGCATTTGAATAGGGATAATATCACCTTTAGGGTGGCCCTAAAAAGTTTCCGACAATATTTTCTTATTTTGTTGAATCCTCATTTAAAATAGGACATGAGTCGGTCGGATGATCTGGCATAGCATAAATTCCATATAACCATGCTGTGTTCGTCTTATCTGTAAGCAAATTTTGAACAATATTAGTAAGCTTATCAATTTTATCTTCTAAAGATAGAAAATTTAACCCATGAACAGTCTCGTGGATTCTTTAGCCGATTGGAATTGTAGAGAATTCACAGTCATGGTCGAAATCAACTCTCACTCTCTAAGGCGTCATATTTACAGATGCCCCTCCACTAACAGCTATCATTTTCATTTCCATTGGAAGTAATCCCTCATAGAAATACTGCAAAAGTGACTGTTCAGACAGGCCATGTTGTGGGCAACTTGCACACAACTTTTTGTATCACTTCTAGTAATCATAGAGCTCTGCTTTTTTCGAATTCCTATGATGTCTCGTCTTAATTCAACTGTCCGTGCTACTGGAAAAAATCTGTTAAGAAATAAATGAGACATACTGGACTATCTATTAATTGAACAAGAGGTAATTAAAATAGTCACTCTCTAGCAGAGTCAACTAACAAGAAAGGAAAAGTACTGAGTTTAATTTGATCTTCAGTTACTCCCTGAGGTTTCATGCTTGTGCAAACCATGTGAAACTCTTTTAGATTGATATGTGAATTTTCATTTTAAATTCCGTGAAAGGTGGACAACAGATGAATTAAGCACGATTTCAACTCAAACAGCATTCCTCCCGCTAAATAAGTTATGCACAATCACTATTACTCGTCTGGTGCTATTGCGAGTTTGTGAATAGTTTGGTTTACGATTATGTTTAGTTCATCAAATGAGAAAATATCTTTGGTAAAAGATCCTTCTTCGAATATGAGTTGTTGTCGTTACCGCACCGAAAAACTTCTTTTCGCAGTATTCAAGCTAACTTCTCTATTTTTGGTTCAAATTCGAGGGTCCCCGATTCTGACCTTGTCATAAAGAAAACAAAAAAATTAGAAAATATATTACCAATACTCGGCAACGGTGCCAAAATTTGATGCGTACCAATTCACCAAATATAATTCCTACGACAAAAATAATACTAAAGAGTAATATATAGTAGTAGGGTCGAATCCTCAGGAACTGGGTGCCTAATTTCATTTTTTCTTTTGGAGAAATTACTATCGCGGGAATGGTCCCTTGTCTTATAATGAGCTTCTTGAAAATAAATAAATGGGGCGTTTAGTGATAAAAATATTAAAGAAAAAAATTAAAGATATAAAGTGAAAACAAAATTTTGTTGCAAAATAAATTAAATGAGATAAAATAAATTGGAGAAATATATATATGTATATTAAATCTTAGCCTCAGCCTTGATTCACTTCGAACTTGAACCGAACCTCAAAAAGTTATTTTTCTCTTTTTCAATCGATAAGTTGGTTATAATGCTTGAGAATGTGTCAACCACCAACTTTTTCTTTCGTATTCGATTCTGGTATGACATGCAAACATACCATTGTCGAATGTCTAACCACGTTGCTCATGCTCGTAATTTAAAATTTCAACAGCTTTGCGATCTAGAAAGCCCAACTCGAATTAACGGCCTTAACCACGTGGGTTGTTTACATCCAATCTCTGGCTCCCTTGACGGAATCCAACTAGCTTTCTCCACTTGAATACACCAATTTGTTCACGGAATTCGAACACAGCACGATCGTCTAGACTTCCCAACTATATGCCAAATGATCCCAACCCAATGCGTGCTTTTTGAATTGAAATTGAATTAATTTTTAGGGACAAATTTGTATTATCCCATGTACTTGAGAGATAGCGAATACCGAGTCGAAAAAGTTTTTATAATGTGGGTTTATATCTCACGATTTTTTTACTTATCGGAGCGATAATCGTGCTAAGGCTAAAAGGGACTTAGTTGAGCATGAAATTAATTATGCTTGGTAGATGTATGGAAATGAATTTAATAGAAATGGTCGAAAATGCAAAGGGGAAGGACTTGGAAAGCAATTAAACAAATAGAAAATGGAATGAAATTGGTTGCTTACAGATGCATGAAAAAGGAAATAAAACGAAATAATTGCATTCAGTTCCAATTAATTCAAGTCTATCCTCAATTGTGTCCAACAGTAGGCATTTATATACATTTATTATGCTAAATTTAGCATGGACTTTCCTAAGAAAAAGTCTCCACTAGCTAAAATAAAAATTATTTCAACTAAAAATCAGAAAAATATCACTTAAAAAATCAAATTTGATTATTTGACCATTTGACAATTTCAAACAATCCAATTTTTGAACCAGTCAATCCACCAACTCTTCAACTTCTTTTAATTTGGCCCCTCTCTTCACTCTTCATTCCATTTTAGCTCCATTTTGTTTGACTTTGAAATTCGACGCTCCTATTGTATACTTGATAAGAAAAAAACTCGAATTTAGAAGCATCTTATTCATAATTTAGCCAAAATAAATAAACAATAACAGCAAATAAATTTACTATCATTAAATTATTTTTGTTGACATTGTATTTAATATTAACTCAAAATTTTAATATCAACATTTATAATAATAAAAAACTCATTTATTAGTACATGATGTATATTTTATGGTGAATAAAAACTATTGTAATGAATTACATTGAGATTGATTGAGGATTAAAAACACCCCTCTCCTTATCTGCTTGAAGAAATTCTAATGCTTAGGAGGGAATTCAAACAATTGTAAGCCCTCTTTTTTTTCCAAAGCCAACTTGGCTAAACAATCTGCGCCTTGATTAAGCTCCCTAGGTATGTGTCTTAAAATTCACTAACCTTCTTGAGACAATATGTGATGAATCTGTCTGATTAGGGCAAAGTTTGAAGTACTCGAATCACTTTCATGTATGGCCTTAACAGCCTCTAAATTGTTCGACTGAATAATTACCTTGTCACGACTTCTTCTTTGGGTGAGCTTAAGACCATTTAGAATGCCCAAAGTTCTACGTCAAAAATCGAGCAAATTCCTAGAAATATGTTAGAACCCAAGACCCAATCTCCATTCTCATCGCACAATACTCCTCCAACAACTGTACTCCCTAGATCTAAAAGAACAGCACCATCGGTGTTAAGAATGAGTCAGACTCCTCTTAGTTTATCTTCATTCTTAGGCTTGGGGTTGTAGTTTATTTATTTATCTTGTGTAAGACTTTCGAATGTGTCATGGTTAATGTAACACCCCAAACCTGACCTAGAAATTTGGATCGAATCTAGAGAAATTACATCGACTCATTTGGAAAGTTGATTTTAGTAAATATTTAGCAAATAAAACTATAGCAAACAGTCATTAAAAAGCTATTTATTTGCTTTCAGAAAACACTTAAGAAGTTACTTAATTTGTAGTGAAAAACCTTTTTCGGAGTTTTAGTTTTGAAAACCAAAATCCATTTTGTTGAGTTAAGTGATTTTGTAGTCTCGTGTTAGAAAATCCTAATTACCAACAAATTAAACAAAAACCCAAAACAAGTTCAAAAACATATTACAGACCCAAAAAACCAAAACAAGTAATTATGAAAATCACCATATTTACTTTAAGTGCAAAAGTAATTCGAGCTCCAGCACGTCATTCGGTCCTAAGTCAAAGCGTTACTTGAACATACAAAGTTAAAACAAAAGGGTGAGCTATGAAGCTCAATGTATAACTAAACTCAAACAGAGATCAAACAAAACACAATATACAAATCAGAGTAATGCAGAGAATTTCATAACGATCATATAACCAAAGCGAAACAAATCAGAGTATCACAGAGATTTTCATAACGATCATATAAACAAAACGGAGAATGTATGATTATGCCAATGCGGTGTTTTACAGAAAATTAGAATGCAGATTTTTTAGAAAACATCCTATCCATCTCCGCTACACACCAAAATAGAGTTCCCCAGAACTTATCCAACCAAATCACACCAACAGATAATTGTCGTCAGTGCCACCAGAATTTGCAGTTAAAACTGTCAGCTCAAATATATGTGGTCAAGCCACTATGTTGCAGCCAAGTGGCCAAAATAGATTTGTGATTTTGAACTAAATTTGTGAGTTCCCAAGCATAGATTTTAGTTTTGAACTGAATTTGTGATTTCCCATGCACAAATTTTAGCTAATTGGTTTGCTATTTTCTTTAATGATCACTCGATTTTTAAAAAAAATAACTTATGATTTTTTGTTAAGAACTAAATGACAGATTTTTCCACTGCTACACTTATTTTGAAATTTCGATTAATGTTAGCAAAATTTTGAAATAATTGCAAACCGGACAAGGAAACATTAATTTGGTTTTATTTTAATCTTAACTATAACTAAACCATTGTTAGCAAAACGTAAAAGTTTTTATCGAATCTTGTTAAAAATAAGAAGGAAATGATTTTTGAAAAGGAATTTAGAAATCAGATCAGTATTTTGGTTTGGGCCACTTTAGTGGCTAATGTGACCTTCGAAATCTGGTCAGAACTTTTGGGTCAGGTTTTGGGATGTTACATTTAGTGGTATCAAAGCTAAGCTTGCAAAAACTCGGCCTGTGTTTTCAATGTCTCTGTGTGCATGGTTTTAAAAAGGTTTTGACAAAAGCATACCACAGTGTTTTAAATTGTTTTCTTTAAACAATGTGTTTGAGACTCTACTGCTAGTCCGTAGGAACTCTGAAACTGCAAGATTAGAGCTTTAAAGCTTTTGAATATTTATTGGCATTGTGTATTGAAAAATTGTAGATACCTTAAGATTTTAGACTCGGGAACTTCAATGGAATCTGACGGTAAGAAAAATCGTGAGGATCTGTCTAGTGGGACTTTGGATGAGTCCTTTGCATCTTTAGGTGTGTGTATTCTTTGGATCAGTCTAGTGGTGGTGATCTTCCTTTAGGATGCTGATATGGTTTTTCGTGGTATCCTTGTAAATATCACGATCTCCTTCTGCCTCAGCATTCTTTTGCTAGGCTTCCTCATTTGTAGGCTACTTTTCAGGTTATTCCACAGTGTTTTCATGATTTGGGTCTAAACTCTGCTCTTCTGTTGTGGCATTTTTACTGGCAACATGATCTAAAAACTGAATTCCACGTCTAAGGCCCCGTTCAGTAACGAGTTTAAAAAGAACTTTTCACTAAATAATTCCTTTGTTGAAGGATTAATGAACAAGCCTCATTTAGCTGCTTTTTTTTACTTTCCAAACGGTTTAGGGGTCCATTAAAAAAGTTGAAAATATCACCAGTAGCAGCCCAAATGGGCTTTTAGAAAGTTTGATTACCTTTTTAGCCTTAGACACAGGCACCAATTTCTTCTTCTTTTTTCTTCCATAATTTTTCTACTCTCTTTTTTTCCCTTCCTTCTCCCCTTCCATTTTCTTCCTTTCTTCCATTTTGAAGTTGTTTTTTATAAACTTTACTCTTCTTTCATCTTCTTCAGCTCCAACAGGTAACTGCTGTGATTCTTCTGTGCACCCATCATCTCTTCCTCCAGTAAGTGTTGTAGTTGTCTTGTGCTTCCTTCCCCCCCTTCTTTGATGAAATGGTTGTAATAAATAGATTTGTTGCTTGGGGGTTTGGTGAGACTATTTGCTTTGGCAAAGGATATGTATGATTTTAGGACTTTTTTGTGGTCACAACTCACACACATGACTACTTTTGGTCCCCCCTTCAATGCACCATTTTTTTCCTTCTTTCAACTACTTTTTGTTTTCTTTAAAGATAATATATAAATTCAAAGGTCTTATAATAGTGGTTCTGACAGACAAGATAAACATGTTTGGTGGAATGGGTGGGGACTCATATTTGTTGGTTAGGCTTAAAATTCATGTTAAAAGAAGTAAGATTCTTGTCCAAAATAATAACCACACTTGCAAATATAAAAGCAGTAATTTGTTATTACATTTTATTAGTTCACCTACAAGCTTTTTAAGCAATAGGAGTAGATGTATGGTAGACCAGATTATGTAAAATTAATTAATTAATATAAAAATTTATCACTTAAAACCCAATTAATTATTACATAAATGTGGAACAAGAAGGAAGCTTTTTAATGGTATTTTTTAAGATTCGGTAGTGTTGAAGAAGTTTAGTTGGCTTTAAGTTGAAGTAATGCCTAAACCAAATCTTTAATGTGGTTGGAAAGCCATGGAATCTAATTAAAATTTTTTATAAGAAGCTAATCAGCCATTTAAAAAGCTTCCAAATCTTGGTTTTGATCATTGTCTAATTTTGTGTTGTGTTTAGAGTTGAAGTTTTCGACTTGTTCATCAAGTCTTAAACATTAACGATATTCTGTAAACATATATAGACTGCCAAACAGAAATATATGTTTTTAAATGAAGAGTGTTAAACAAATTAAGTGAATAGAAAGAATATTATTAATGTGATAACGAGCTTAGCCTTTGAACATTTTTCTCAAGAAAAAGTTGGGATTTTTCATATTTTGGTAGAACTCAAAAGCCTTATCTTATGCTTTATCAATGTCTGAATTCCTATTGGTTTGTAACATTTGGGATGTTTGATTTTGCAATGTCTAGTTGGAATAAGATATGTGCATATATTACTATCTGTTATTTCTTGTTCACCTTCCTGCATTAAATTTGTTCTCTATATATTGTTTGTGAACTTATTATTTATTAGAATTTCCTTGTCATCTAGGGAAGTCCTTCTGGTTTATGTGTTTCTGAAATTTGTACTTAAAATAAGATGGTTGAGAATCATTTTATAAGCAGAATTTGAACTGTTGGAGGTCAGCTTAAGTCTGAAATATGTTCACTGTGCTAATCTGGTCTTCTTGTCCTCCTTTGTGCTTGATCTTCTTTCAATAATGTTAATTTCTAGACAAAGTCTTTTTTTTGTTGTCTCATGCAACTGAAGTTATATGTATACATTTCTTAGTATATCTTGTTTTGCTTCTAAAGAGCACATAAATATTACCCCAGTTGAAGCTATACTAGCTTTTGAAGCATATTTCCAGCAGTCAAAGTGAAATGTTATGTTAATAGAACTAGCTATTAGCAGTACAAATGTTTTTATTTGTCACTGTTGTGCAGGAAACAGTTTGATGGTCCTTCGCCTATCGAAGCACCAACTTCTCCAACTCTACAGTTTCACCATCTAAGGGTAATTCTTTGCTCGTATACTTCTGGTTATTTTATGTCACTTTTAGTCATTATATATCAACTTATCTAGTAATAAAATTTTATTTCATCAGTTTGAGACAGATAATGATTTAGTCATAATGTCAATGGCTTTGTCAATGCAATTCATATCTAATCATGCTGACTTGTTTATTATTTTTTTTGGTTGAATGGACATTTAACTTTTTGTTGCTTGAATGGTGTTCGGTTGAATTAATTGCTTGTTTAATGGAAGTATTAAAGCTGTCCAAAATAGGACATGTTACTTATGTTTTGCCACATTTAAATGCTTGTCCAAATTGAAGATTTAATGTTTTTCAAAACTTGTATATTAATGTTGTCTGATTTCTAATGTTTGAATTGATTGAACATTTGTTGTATATATGCTACTTATTTTTAATGGTTAAGCTATCTTGAACTACATAAAAAAATTGTTTAAATGAGCTATCATTCATGTTGTTTCAACAGACATGTGCTGTATTTTTTCTACCAACCAAAACTTTGAGTGGAAGGTGGAAAACTGTGTTTCTTGTCTTTTTGTTAATGATTTTAGTTATGAGAAATGATGTCTTTTGTTTATTAACCATATGGTGTGGTTATATATGCATTTGGTTTTCATTATTTTCTTTCAAGAACTGGTCTTTAACATGGTGATTATGATGATCCAACTGTCACATACATACATAATTGTGTTGCACTCCTGTTAATTTCGTATACTCATAATAATGAGTATATTAATATATATATATATATATATTCAATGTAATGTGATTAGTCAAAGAAGAATGAGTACTTCAGAGATTGAAGTTAGCGAAAAAGTCAAAGCATGATGGGATAAGAAATTGACAGAAACATTTTGTGATGTTTGTATTAAAGAGATATTGAAAGGGAATAGACTTGGTAATCATTTCACAAAAGATGGATGGTTGAAAATAATGATCAACTTTGAAAAAGACACAGGCAAGGCTTATTCACAAAAACAACTTAAAAATAGGTGGGATGTCTTGAAAAAATAATGGAAGGCTTGAAAGAAACTTAAAGACGGAGATACTGGTTTAGGGTGGAATCCTATAAAAAAACCATTGATGCATCGGATGATTGGTGGGAGAGTAGGCTAAAGGTACATTAATAAATTTAGATATTCTTGTTTTTTCTTATTTATGAGGTTATTTATAATTTCTTTTATTAAACTACTATTTTATGTAGATTGTGCCTGAAGCTCAAAAATTTAGAACATCGGGCATTGATCTTGACTTGGAAGGGAAGTTGGACCAAATGTTCATGGGGATAGTTGCAACAGGTGATAAAGCATGGGCATCTTCTTCTGGTACACTTTGTAGTGATTTTTTAAGGATGTTGACAATGACATACCTAAAGAGAATGAGGAAGAAAATGAAGGAAATGATGTCAACATTTTAAATGATGTTAACACTTCAAATGATGTTAACATTGATGACAACGGTAAAAAAAGGAAAACACCTGAGATGTCAACTTCACATTTGAAAACTGGAAGGAAAAAATTCTCAAAGCAAATTGGAGGGGCTGCAAGATTGTCTAGTCAATAGAAAAATTATGCAATGCAGCTAACAATATGAGTCAAGCCACATCTTGTTTGACTCCTGTTATGGATCCATATGGTATTCCACAAGCAGTCAAAGTGCTTGATAGCATATCGGAGGAAGTTCCTAAAGCTAGTCCACTATACTTTTTCTCACTGGGATTATTACTCAACAAGGACAAGTGAATTATGTTTTTATCAATTAATCCCAAGATTAGAGCTATGTGGCTTCAGACAGAGATGGAGAAGGAGTATAATTGAAAATTTTCTAGTCTTCTAGGGTTTAGTATCTACTTCGTGACTAAACAACAATGCTAAACTAGTTTTATCAATAGTTGTTTATGTTTGGTTTTTGGATATTGAATTTATGTTCTACTTATTTATGTGTAATTTAGTTTTATCAATAGATGTTTATGTTTGGTTCTTGGATATTGAATTTATGTTCTACTTATTTATGTGTAATCTAATTTTATCAATAGTTGTTTATGTTTGGTTCTTGGATATTAAATTTATATTCTACTTATTTATGTGCAATCTAGTTTTATTAATAGTTGTTTATGTTTGGTTTTTGGATATTGAATTTATGTTCTACTTATTTATGTATATTTTAGTTTTATCAATAGTTGTTTATATTTGATTTGGATATAAAATTTGTTCACAGGTGATGAGTATGGTTGACAATTCTAGCGGTGATGAAAGTGATGATAAATGGGAAAAAAAAAAGAGATTTTACAACGCATGGAATGTTTCACCAGTTATTTGTTGTTGCATCTTCTTCCGTACAATTATATTATGAGAAGTATATATTGAAGCAATCATGCATGGATTCAAAACAGTCAGGTGAGGCATGGATCCGAGAGATTCTTGACGGTCATGAATCACGTTGTATGATTAATTTTAGGATGTCTATAATTGTATTCACAAGTTTATTGAGAGTTTTGGAGACAAGATACAACCTGCAAACTTCAAGACACGTATGTTCTCGTGAAATGTTGGGAATTTTTTTGTACATCTTAGGCATTGGTGCAAAAGTTTCCCAATGTCGAGAAAAATTTCAAAGGTCTGGAACAACAATAAGTCGATACTTTGCAATTGTGCTTGACAAAGTTTCAAGGATGGCCATTGATCTAATTGCACCTGAAGATTGTTTTTTCAGCTCAATACCGGATCAAATTCTAGATATATGCCACATTTTAAGGTTAGAATTTAATATTATATTATTATATTTTAATATTTTTATCGATTAAAAATATGCATAGGACTAATATGATTATTTGTTCAGGATGGCATAGGTGCAATTAATGGTACTCATATTGTCGTTATTCTTCCACCTAATGAACAAATTCCCTACATTGGAAGAAAAGGTATCCCGACTCAAAATGTTTTGGCGGTGTGTGATTTAATATGTGTTTCACCTTTGTTATGGTTGGATGGGAAGGATCGGCACACGACACTAGAATATTTCTTGATGCAATTCAAGATCCAAAATACAAATTTCCGCACCCACTAAATGGTAAGCTATTTCATTTATTTTTTTAAATAATAAAGTATAAGTTCTTTAATTGATAATTTAAAAAATAAAGAATTCTTGAATTAATTGTTTGTTATATTATGATATGTAGGAAAATATTATCTTGTTAATTCTGGATATCCTCAAATGAAAGGTTATCTTGGACCATATAGAGGTCAACGATATCATTTACCTGACTTTCGTAGAGGTAGACCGGTAGTTGGTAAATAAGAGATATTCAATCATTCACATTCATCATTATGTAGTGTCACTGAACGAACTTTTGGTGTTCTGAAAAAAAAATGGTTCATTTTAAGGGATATGCCAAGTTATAGTTTTGAAAAGCAAACAATGATCGTTGTTGCTACAATGACGATACACAATTTTATCCGAAAACATGTTGGTCGAAATAATGCAGATTTTATGGAATACGAAAATATTAACAAAGCATATGAGGATATTATGATGGAGAAAGTGATGATGATGATGGTGGTGAATCAAACAATTCAAGTAGTCTTGAAATGGAATTGACAAGAGATGCTATAGCTTCTAGTTTAATGAATTCACTTTGAATTGTAAATGCTAATGTAAAACTTTTGATGATGTATTTGGTATATAAGTATTACTCCTTTTTGAAATTTTAATCCAAATGCATGTAATATTTTAATTTGTTAGGTTTATATTTTCTATATTATGTTAATATCTAATATGAGTTATATATTCAAATTAAATTTTAACATAAAATAATACAAATGTATTAAAATCATTAATTAAAATTTTAAAAATAATTTATAAAATAATACAACTGTGCTAATATTTAATGATTATATTTAAATATTTAAAATATAATTTATATAATCGAATTAAATTTTTAAATAATTAATATTAATTACTTAGAAATATTTAAAATTAATATTTCATATATTAAAATATTAACAATAAGTTATAATAAATTATTTTTATATTCTTGCTAAAATATCATAATATTAACTAATTTGAACATTATTTAAATGTATAATTATTACTTTATAATACCATGTCTAAAATAGACATTTCATTTCTCAAAAGCACTTTTTGATAGCAATGCTAAACAACCAAATCTTTAACCAAACTTTTCAAAAGAACTTCTCAAAAGAACTTTTCCACCACACTTTTCAAAAGCAATGCTAAACTAGCCCTAAGCATGATAGCTTTGCAATGATTCTTCCCTTGAGATCTTGAATTTGCCCACTTGGTTTTTCAAGGCTTTCAAGGATGTGGCTTGGCTCAGATATCACAGCATCTTTCTTGGCCATATACTCCTTCAATAGATTTTCAATAGATGATGAAGAAGATGCTGAACTTTGTTGTGGATTCTACCATGGCATTGGTTGATTATAACTAGATGGTGTATTAGTGGCATTATGTCTCACCATATTGCTTGAATTCCCTACTCCCTGATTAATCAAACTAAAATTTGGATGTTGCCTCCACCCAAGATTATAAGTATTGAAATAAGGATTGTTGTTGCAGTTGAAATTACCCATATAACACACAGATGAAAGATTTGATGGGCATTCATTAAACATGTGGTCTTCACCACAGTAGACGCATGATAACTTAGTTGATTTCATCTCCTGAACTGCAGCTGGTCTCTTCATCGTTTTAATCATATTGGCTAAGGATGACACTTGGGTTTTCAAGGAAGAAATTGCATCGAACTCCATAGCACCAGCAGCTCTCTTGCCAATACCAACTTTGGTAGTAGGATATTGATAATCATTATTGGCAATCCTCTCTAAAATCTCATACACTTCATTATATGATTTATCCAACAATGTGCCATTGGAAGATGCATCAACTACCATCCTCGTATGCACATTCAATCTGTTGTAAAACATCTCCATCTGTGTCTAATGCTGAAATCCATACATCAGGCATTTCTACAGTAACTCTTTAAATTGCTCCCAAGCTTCATATAATATTTCATCCTCTGATTTCCTGAAAGATGTTATGACATTCCTTAACTTGGCATTCATGTTTGGAGGATTACACCACAACAAAAACCTTTGGAAAAGATCATTCTAGGATGCCACCATTCTTGATAGCAAAGCATTCAACCATGCGCTGGGACGATCTCTAAAAGAATACTGAAGCAACTTAGGTCGCAAGGCATCTTCAAGAACACCATCTTGCTTAAACAAGTCACAAACTTCTAAGAAAAGTCATAGATGTAATTATGGGTCTTTAGTAGGTAACCCACTAAATTGCCCTATAGTTTCCAACATCTGAAACATCACTGATTTCAACTCAAATGAAGAGCTTGAATTTGTGGCTAGATTATGCCAGGATTCAGATAAACCAAGATAGGCACAACATGCTCTCAAAGGGTAAATCGACTTCCTTACCATCTCATTTCTAATTCTAGTCATCTCTCTTAATTCTCGTCTTCTTCATCTCAGAGTTCTCTCAATCTCCGGATCAAAAGGATAATCTTCAAGAATGCCTCTACTCATGCACTAATGGCAAACCTGTAAAAGTTAAAAAAAAACACTAAGTTAGACAAAATTAAATGGAATAATAACAAAACCAAATTTTACTAAATTGTCGATCATCGGTAATGACGCCAAAAACTTGTCACATTGAAATAAGTTGTGCAAGTGTACACGTCGAATCAAGGAATACAGTGATGAGTGAGTATCGTTTCCACGAGGATCAGATAAGTATAATTTGGTCAAGTTATTATAGTTAAGTATGATTAACACTATGACAAAACAATACTAAAAAAATACAAAGGCAATTGAGAGAATGATGATGTATGAAATATGCATGCAAAACTAATGCTAAATATGTGATGACAATTTGAGTGGAAAAGATATGTAAAAAAAAAATGTAAAACAAACAATTAACTAAGTACAATGGCAAAGATCGTAAGATAAAGGTAAATGGGTTGTTAAATGATAAGGTTGGGGTTAATAGGAATCTTAAAAATCAGCCTTGGAAAAATCTGAATCGTTTCACTTCTCAGAGTAGATCTAATGTGGTTTGCTTCTTTCGAGAGAAAACTTAAGGATACTTCACCCTAAGCATTATATGTCTAAATGCTTAGGATATGATCTCAAGCACTAGATTTTCTTAATTTTGTACAAATGTTGCTCTATTTCTAGAGACTACTATAGGTATTTTGTCGAACACCTACTCATATCATCTAATTTTAATCTAACAAAGCTAACCTTTTCATATTTAGAATATGCTTATGCACATGACATACATTTGCCTATGTCTCGGGTTTGCATGCATGCAATTTCAACAAACACAAATTGAATGAAAATTAAAAACAAATTAGATCAAGCTTCAACATTAAAAGAAAATTAAAATATCATCCATGTAACCTAACTTGATGAGTTTTAGCTCATGGGTTGTTTAACCAACTCTGGAATAAAAGTATCATACAACACTTTAACACTTTAAACACTAAAGAAACATATTAAGAAAACCAAGGAAGAACTTCATGATGCGTTATGTTGATCTAGCCCTCAACGTCGATGCCGCAATGTCTTGCGTGAATCGAGAAGATTGCTTCTTCTTCCTCGCACTCAGATTCGCTCCCAGCCTCTATTGCTACCCTTCTCCTTTTTGCTTAGATCTTCACCTCCGGAGAAATTCTCTTTACTCATGTTTTTCTTCTCTTTCTTGTGCTCTCCCTGCTATACCTTTTCTCTTAAATCTTCCCCTTTTTATTGAGGTAATCATCACACAATGCATGCTCGCTCATTTTCAGGGTGATTCTTCTAGTGCTTTAAGTAGATCCTTTTAGTGCTTTAGGTACATCCTTCTAGTGCTTTGCACAGCAAGTTGCTGACATGCTTTGAGTGCTAAATCAACAATCTCCTAGAATTGTCATAGCATTCAAGTTGACAAATTATTCAACCTTTTGCCATGGAAATACTTCACTTCTTGGTTTCTTTTCCTTCTCATGCACCTACTATCCACAACACTAGCAACTCCTTTCCACCAACAGGTAAAAATAATATAAAATATCCTTTAAGCACATATTAAGCTCCAAAATGCAAAGTTGAAGAAAATGCAAATGAAATTTCCTAAAACGCAGCTAAATTTACTTAAGTATAAATAATTAACTCAAATTAAAGGCTTGAAATATAACTCTTTTTAAGAGTTATCACTCAGCAAGGTTTTGCATGTCTTCTAGATTTTTGTTCAATCAAGAACAGGGGTAGAGTCAGTAGAGTTAAGGCGAATTGATTATCCATTGGTGCTTGGAATCACTTTCTAAGGTGTATTTCTTGATCACTTGTAATTAGGGATGAATATTATGGTTTAATTTTTGTAATTTTTATACCTTTTTTTGCAATTTGGTGTTTGGTACCTGCCAACACAACAGGGGTTACAGGGTTGGTCGCTAGAGGATCCTTCAAAGCCTTCACTAGCTACTCTAAGGTGAGAGGAGGACACTCGCATATTATGGAGGGGGTTCCTGTGTGGCTGGAAGGAGAAACAGTCAGGGTAAAGTTCAAACTAGTGGGATTTCTTGAAGCAAGTGTAATGAAGGTGATGAGTGGAGCGGAGGAGTTGATCTAGTTGGCAAGGTACTTAGTCTGGTTGTTTTGGTCAGCAGGGGTGCCATTTTGGGATTATGAAGCCATGTTTTCCATGCTCATCACACCGATTATTGATCTAGAATACAATAATGAGGTGGTAAAAAGGAGAGGTTGGTGGTGGTTGTAGAGGTCGGTTCGTCCAGTTGGGGTGGAGAGCCGGAGACTATGGAGAGTGGAGGTGAAAAAAGTATCTTGGCTTAGATTTGAAGATAGGTTGATAGAATGTAGGCTTGGTATTCTTGGAGAGTCGACCCTTTCTTCCTCGTTCCTTAAGGTATTTATAGCCAAGAGTTCCGTGTAAGGTGATGTTAACATGTTGAACTTTCCATTAAGCCATCATTATGGAACGTATGGGGTAGATGTCTTCAATGGGAAAAGTATTTTTGTGACAGGACAGATCTTGTCATTCATCCTAACTTGATGTTATAGGGCTGTTGAGCCCGCATGGTGTTTGGTGATCAACGAATTCACGTTCTCAATAAAGACCTTGAGACCCAGACAATGAATGACCTACACTTGTCCGCATGGTAATCCCAAAAGAGAAAACCCGCAGGTGACATCTTGATTCGTTGGTGGCAGGCTTACTGTTTTGGCGTCTTTCTGACTTGCCACGTGTCTTGACGTGAATGGAGGTATAACAAATTTTTAAATAAATCAATTAAAAATCACATATATATATAATGATATAATATGTATTTAATAAAATTTATATACAAATTATTTACCACTCTATTTATTATCATTGTTGAATAAATTTTAAAGGAATTTTTTATATTTTGTTTCACCCATATTGTAAGTGTGATACAATTTAGTATATTTAAAGTTGTTGTTGCCTTCTAACGAATATCATTGCATGGTCAAAAATGGGTTTGTCAAATGTCTTGGTTGTGATTACAAAATCTAGTTTTGGTTCCACTGATACATTAAGAGCTGTTCACAGTTGATATTTAGGAGAATTTTGATAAAAATATTATAATTGAAAAGTGAATTTGAATAAAAAATTAAGTTTATTTAAGATATAAGTTAAGTTTGAGTTTTATAGTTACGGTTCGAGTTTAACTCAATTTTTTTTAAAAAAAATTTATAACTTTTTATTTTTTTAATTTTTACATTTTATATTATATAAATATTAAATATATAAAACTAATATAAATATTTTAAAAAAATAAACTGTTTAAGTGTGAAAATTTTATAAAAGAACGAGTATTAAATTAAAAATATATTTAAAATTTGAACATTTATTAATTTTACCTTTCAGTTGCATATTCAATTGCAACTCGCATTACTAATTAAAGAAAAAATTTCAGATGAATACAAAAGTTCAATTACGTAATTTGAAAACTTCTTATATCTATTAAACTTTATTTAGAGACCAATTTATTTCAACTCACTCTTCAAAGTATAATCTCTTTTAAAAAAATAAAATAAAATGAACTTTGAGCAAATACAAATAATCTTCAGAGCAATTTTCAAGCTATAAACACCACTAAACCTTTTCTAGAATTTATTGAAATTGGTCCCTGGAATGGTTGCATTTAGGCTTGGCGTCTGCCACTTGGTAAAAGACTTTTCAATTGGGTAATTCAACAAAGGGAGGATTCCATGTCACTTATAAACTCACATGGAAAGGTACCCCCACCGCCATTAAAGCAAAATTGCAACACTTTCTAGTCTAATCACTATCCCTCACCTCTATGTTGGAAAGCCCTACCCCCTCCATACATTTAAGTATTTTGCAGGCAATTTATGAAGGGTTAGTTGGTAATGTATTTCTTTTTAATTTAAAAAAAGTTTTAATAAATCTCGTATGCTGACATGATGGTTAAAGGTATTCATTGCTTCAGGTGTGATTTGAATTTGAATCGCGTCAGTTATATTATTATTAAGATTTTGTTCTCTCCCTATACTTTACCAAAAAAAAAAATTTAATATTTTATTATACTTTTAATAAAATACTTATCAACTTTTTATTTTACTTATGAAACCTAAAAACTTTACTAATAATGTATCAAATGTTTTATTATTTATAAATGAAAAGATGTGAGTTGAAATTAAACTCATAAAAATAAATCTAATTTCAACTCACACCTAAATCACTTTAGTGGAGCTCAAAAGGTTTGTTTTTTTGTGTTTAAAAGATTTTTAAAAGATATATACCCATATCCTCATGTAGGACTAGGGGTGAATTTATAGGTTGATAGGGATTTTAGTCTCTCTTAAAATAAATTTTTTTTATTTAAGTTTTTTTTAATTTATAAAATTATAAATTAGTAATAATAAATTTACACTTTAATCTCTTAAAAATGATAAAAAATTATAAAAATATAAACTATTAAAATAATAAAATTATATTTTAACTATTATAAAAATACATACTTTAAATCCGACTCTCTAAATAAAAATTTCTCCTGTCCCTGCATGGGACACATATCAAACAGAAATATTTCAACAAATTGAAGAGTTGGAGCAATATAAGCCACCACTATTTTATGTTGTTTCTGCTGACAATAAAATTTAATCTCTCCTGAATCTTATGTGATAACCTCATGGTCAAGAATGTTCATTATTCAATGTATGATCCGGGTTCGAGTCACACTAATCATATTATTGTTAAAGCTTTAATCTCATGGTCAAGAATGTTCATTATTCAATGTATGATCCGGGTTCGAGTCACACTAATCATATTATTGTTAAAGCTTTAATTGTAACAGTCTAATTTCGATGGTGTTGAAAACAGTGATTTTAGGACCACTAATCTAACAAATAAGTTTGTAAATATTATTATTTAATGTTTACAAGTCAAACTCAATATAATAATAAATATGAATGTGATAATTTACATTGTTGAAGCTCAATTTATTCAGACCCAACCAAATAAAAAACTAAATCCAAATAAGCCAAAAAAAAAAATTTAATTAAAATTCTATTTAATTTAAAATGTTCATTACAAACCCATTACCCAAATTCACAAGTGGCCCAATACCCAATTCACAAATGACCTAATTACCCATTAAACCAAACCCTAAAATCCTAGCCCAAATCAAATACAAAACCCAAGGGCCCAAGAACTTAAAAAATTTTGAAAACCCTAATCTGGTTTCCTTCCTTGGCGTTGTTGCTTCCCCCATCCTTGAGCCACGTCAACCGAGGATTCCAAGGTCAACCACCACCTCTGACACCCGAAACCACCATGCTGCCACCACCTACGCCACTATTCGTCTCCTGCACACGCAAAGAAAAAGACAGACACAAGAACAAGCAAAAAAGAAGAAAAGAAACAAAAGAAATAATTATAAATCGGCTATAAAAGCCACGAACAATCCATGTAATTTTTTTTTTTACGAACACAAGCAATTATAAATACAAAAATCAGCATTTTCTTTCAAAGGTATATTGTATACTATTATTCTATTTAATTTTATTTATTATTTTTCTTGGTTCCGAAATAAATATTAAATAAAAATAAAAAATATAAAGAGAGCTAGGGTTCGTACATTTTCTTCTTGACACTGTTGTTGTGGTCAAACGTAGTCCCTCCGAACTCATCAATGTTCATGAGAGGGGGGCTCCGTGAGAAGGGGTATGCTTTCAAAAATAAGAAAAAAATGTAAAATAGATTTAATTTTAAAAAAATTAAAACCCTAAAAAATCAAAACTTTTGAATTTTTTTTGAAAATATGGACTCAATCTCAATAGATCTGAATCTAGATTTAAGTTTAAAAAATAATAATAATATATATATATATACATAGGTGGCGATCATCGATGTCGATGATCGACAGTCGGAGATCGATCACCGAAGCCGGACATGGAAGGACGTTGGGAGTTTGAGAGAAAACAAAATGGTTTACAAATTTTTTTTTGAAAAAAATGAAGGTGAGAATGATTTTTTTGAAGATTTTTAACTTAAATAGGGCACCAAAACGGCACCGTTTTGGCCTAGGTGTCAAAGACCTAAAACGACATCGTTTTGGAACGCCCCGCTCCGACCCGATCCGAACCTACCAAGGGTCCATATTTTTTGGACCCAAAGGCTATTTGCGTCCTTGGTCCTTCCGCTTTTTTCCTTGTTCCAATTTCGTCCTTTAATCTTTTTTAAATTTATTGCAATTTGGCCCAAAAATTCGATGTTGTTTTCAGATTGGTCCTTTGACCATCAACTCATGGGACAAACACGTGTATGGCCTTGGGAAAATTTCCCGTAGATCCCTAGACTTTTCAAAAATTATATTTTTACCGCTCCTATCTGTTATTTCACATTTTTGCCTAAATTTTTATTTTTATTTTTATTTTTATTTTATTCCTTACTGTTTTGTTTCTTTTAATTTAACCCTTGTTCTTTCTTTTTTTTACATTTTTTACCTTAAACTTTATTTTAACTTCAATTGAAACCCATATTGTTTTGTTTTTTTAAAATTTGCCCATTTTATTCTTTTTTTTTAAATAAAATCCTTTTATTTTATTTTTAAAATTACCCTGTTATCTAGTTATTTTATTATTTTTTATATATGTGTTCAATTTGAATTTATTTTGCCTACATGTATGTTGTTTATTTGTTTTATTTATTTTATCTTACATTCTTGCAATTTAAAATTTAATTGTATTCTTTTAACTTTTACCATGCATGTATAATTTTATTGTCTTGGCACTTTTAAATTGTCAATTAAACACATACTTATCCACGTTTTGTAAAATAATTTGATAAAATGAATTATTTGCATTTTTTATCACCTAAATTATTAAAAAAAAGTGGTAATATCTTTTTGTGTAAAAATTTCAGAAAATTATACCCTAACGTTTTGGGTATGATTTTTTGTTGAATTTGTACAATTGAATATCCTTTTTTTAAATTGTTAAATGTCCTTTAATTTCGAAATTTCGAGAATGTCATGCCCTAACGTATTGGACACGACTTCAATTTCTCGATTAATTTGGAACAAAAGGGCATTTTCCTCACCGAATTCAATTTATAAGATCACATTAAATATGTCATTATTTAAGGATCGTATTTTAAAATTTACTCGAGTTTTTTAGAATTTTAACAATCAAGACCTTTAAAAATCGACTAAGTACCAATTTTGGGCGTGTGAGGGTGCTAATCCTTCCTCACGCGTAATCGATTCTCGAACTTAATTTCTGGATTTCAAAGACCAAATTGTTTTCTAAAACAAATTTAAACATTTTTTATGGTCCATTCACATTAAATTAAAAAAGACTGGTGGCGACTCCATTTTTTATTTTAAAAATATAAGTCGGGAACTTTTTCAGAAAAACGTTTCGACATATATTATTTGAAATTCAATTGGCTTTGGAAAAACGAGGGTTCGAGATTTCATTTTTTTATAAACCGAGTCCATAAATATTTGTATTAAGATATTTACAGAGTTACTATATGTATATTGAAGTTCAGTTCGGGAATTTTAATGATTAGTTTGTTAATTAAATAAAAAGAGCTAAATCATAAAAGCAACAAAAGTTAAATCCTATACGCTAAATGTACCTAATAGCTATGGAAAGAGAAATAAGAGTTTAAATGGTAAATATACCATGTCAAAGGTTAAGGTGTTTGGTGGACCTAAGTATTGATATCGTGGGTGTTTTATTTAATAATAATAAAAGTAAAGTAAAGAAAAGTAATTAAGTAATAATAATATTAAAAAAATGGAAATGAGTTGTATTAAATGGGTGGGGTTGTTGAGAAAGAAAGGAGATATTTTTCTTTTCTTTCATTTTGTCTCCATCAAACGGAAGTAGGAGAGAAAAAAAACATTTAGGGTTTTCAAGGTTCAAGTTTCAATTGGTAAGCTTAATTTAATCTTTTTTTTTATATATTTTTATGTTTTTGGAATTTCGGTACCTTAATCTAGTTAACTCGAAGATTTATTTGTAGAATCGTTAAAGTTTTAGGGATTTGCCATTAATGATTTTGAAGTGTTTTTTATTTTAAATGATGAATTAATGAAGTTGATGGCTAGATATAAGTATTTTGTTAAGTGATTTTTAGTGATTTTGGGTTATGGATTTATTTGAGAAAATGGGTAAAAATGTAAAGGGAATAAAAGGAAAGGGTAGAAAATTTGGGTTGTTATAAACTCAAAATAAAATGGCTAGTTTGATTATTTGCATGGATAGTGATTAAATTATAAATTTTGGTTTAAGGATTTTTTGAATAATTTTTTTTGGTTTAAGGATTTAATTGCATGGAAGTTAAGATGTTAGGGATAATTTTGTAATTTTATATTAAGATGGGTTATAAGTTAGAATTATTTTTTTAAAATTATTAGAAATATTAACTTGATGGGAATTATTATCTAGATCAAGAAATGAAGCAATCGGATTTAATTCGAGGAAATGTTAAAGTTCGGTATAGTCGTTGACTTTGTTTGGGAATCGTTTTAGTCTAGGTAAGTTCGTAAATTTGTTAAATTAATTATATGTTATTTCATTACTCAAGACATATTGATTTATGTTGAAATTGAGTTTGACTGCTTGAAATAAGTATGTGATAATGTTTAAGTTGGGTATTATGATTGAAAAAGATGAAGTATACAAATATGAACTTGAAATGGTATAATGAAAATGAAATTAAAATTTAAGGTCATGACAACAAATAATAAAAGGATATAAATGAATTCATGAGTTAAGAAAGATTAAATTAATTATATGATATATTAGTTATTATTTTTGTTATGTTTGATAAATAAGGACTTTAGGAATGTGTGCTCCTATTGGTATAATGTCAAGTAAATTTCTAACTATGTGGTATTTATATTTCGATATTAATGTTATTAAGCTTACCTATATACATGTGAAACTTATATTTATTAGAAAGTATAAAAAATTAGGTGTAAATGAGTTAAATGAGGAAATTTTCGATGGATCAAATAAAAGTGTCGAACGTAATGTTTTTATCTGAGTGGCTGACGAGCGTAAACATATAGTAGCTGACGAGCATAAACGTACAGTAGCTGACGAGCATAAACATATAGTGGCTGACGAGCATAAACGTATAATGGCTGACGAGCATAAACGTACATTAATTGAAGAGCATAAACGTACATTAGTTGGCGAGCGTAAACACACTAAACTTGCATATCAAATACTTTTATAAGGATCCATCGAAATAATAAAAGTTAATCATTATGATAAAATATCCCAAGGAAATGTAAAATGCTTCTAAGTAGAAATACTTGGAAGGTAAATGATATGTCATTTGGCTCTACGAGTGTCAAAGGCTTAAATGAAATGTATATATATGAAATGAATATGGTCAAGACATGCCAATTGAAATTGTTGATATGAATGGTTGAAATGAGAAAGTATGTTTATTGAACATATGATGGATGATATATATATTTAAGCAGTATTATTACAAGTTACATTAATTATTTGAGACACCCCAACCTCGGTATAGGCTCATAATCACATCTCTAATTATTTTAAATACATCTTACATAATTTCCAAATCATCACATAGTCACGTTCAACTAATTATGATCAACAATAACCATACAACACACCAATACATAAATTACTAATCATATCTCAATTGTAATATAATACAGAATCACAAACAAAACAACTCGAAGTGTTTAAAAGAAAGTTGGGAATTTTGGAAGCAAGGGTCACGCAACCATGTAGCCAGGCCATGAGACAATTACCCAAACCGTGTGAGCAATATAATCGGAGACCCACAGACGTGTGTTAGCCCGTGTGTATGTGCGAAATGAGGACACACGGGCATGTACCAACCCATGTGTTAGCTCGTGTGTAAGTTCGAACAATACCTGCACCTATTTCTAAAATCACACACGGCCGTGTGTCACAAAGTAACCCCTTAAACAATCTATCACCATGCTCAAACTTAGACAATAAGCTAAATACCACATCATGCTTTACCAAAGAGTATAAACAATATTTAATTCATTCATACATACACCAACAAAAAGTTTTCCATTCATGTATCTGTGCTTAAAACATTTCACTAATAAGGTTAAAAACATATCAATACACAAACATTAACACCACATTAACATTCAAAACATTTCTCATTGGATTCCATAAGTTATAGGCCATTGTTGCTTGCTACATCATGATCATTCTAACGAAAAGGAAACACATGCTCCTACATTTAAGTATTTACTAGGAACTACCTAAGAGTTTTGACCAAAAGTCCTACGTACATGCCACTAGTAACCCAAAATGTAAGGAAATAAAAGCTACAAAAAGAAGTTGATAGTGTGATCTTCCAAGTCGTCCGATCTACTATTTATATCCTATAACCTACACGACAAAAGAAACAATGACAACATAAGTTTGAGTAATAACAATTAAAGTTTATAAACTTGATGCAAAGTCACTTTAACAAGTGTTTATTTAAAAACAAAACCAACTTCATCATCTCCACCCCATATGGATATCACTAGTACTTAAAACATACTTGACAAAACATCATCTTTTTCATTTCCCAAACCATCTCATACCTATTCACCCATTTATCTTGATTAATCAAATTAATGATTTTCTCATTCTTCCACTTTTTACCACATCTTAAAAATAACTCTTTCACCATTCCTATTCATTATTTCATACTCATACCAAACGATTTCACCGGCTTACAACCTGCTAAGCCATGACTTGGCTTGAATTTCAACACCGGCTCATAGCCTGCTAAGCCGTAGCTTGAGTTTTAACACCGACTCATAGCCTGCTAAGTCGTAGCTTGAATTTCAACACCGGCTCATACCTGCTAAGCTGTAGCTTTAATTTTAACACTAGCTCATAACCTGCTAAGCCGTAGCTTGAGTTTTAACACTGGTTCATACCCTGCTAAGCCGAAGTTTGAATTTATTCAAACGTAACTTAACAATTCATCCTTTTTCTCATCAAATAACCACATTTAAATCCAAAACAATTCAATACACAAATCGAACCATTAACATATGTAAAGCTTAAAATAATAATTAAAGGGCATTTAATTAAATAAAAATACTTATAAGTTATGAACTTACCTTTCTGACAACGATGACACCAAAGATGCCTACTCAGCGATTTTGCTCTTTCCCCGATTATCTACCGTCGTTCTTATCTCTTGATATAAATAATTAAATAACAATTTAATTTAATTACACCAACTCCACAATTCCTTAAACATCATATATTTTCACATAAAATTTCTATCAACGCATTATACAATGTACATACTAAATTTCACTTCTTACTAACTTGTCTCTCAACTAAAAGCTAACTTTGAAAGTTAAAAACTAAATATAAGGAGTTTTGCTAGAAATTTCACACTTCTCAACCACTTAGATTTTTAACTAAAATCCATAAATATTTAAATTTATAATAATCAAGCCCATATTTAGCTAACACCACATACTTTCAAACTTTCTTAATCAAAACATCACCAAACCATTTATTCAACTCTAACCATTTACAAATTACAACTTCTTCGCCAAATGCTAAACACCAACTCACCTTTTTCTAAGAAATGAGCTTCATTTTGTATGATCAAAACCACCCATTCCATAGAAACACGTCATTTAAACAACAAGAAGTTAAAATTACTTGCATGCAAGTTCCTTTTCCAACCGATTGCAAGCTCCTTCCTAATGCTTATTTTTCTTCTTAAAATCGGCAAGAACAAGGAAAGAAGAAGAAAAATCCCTTTTCTTTTCTTTGTCTTTCATTTAATTATGTGATGCTTTATTTAATTACCCATTTACCCTTATTCCACTCTTTCTACTTTGACTTTTCTCAAGCCCTAAATTGTCCACTCACTATTTAATTGAATAATTACCCTTTACATACATCATCTTATGACTCCTTAATGAATGGCTTCTTTAACCTTTATCTCCTGTATTTTTCTACTATTTCAACTCACACCTTTTTCTTTTCTATTTTATGAATACTAATGTTTCTAATTAACCACTTATCATCTTAAGGGTAATAAATAATAATTAACTTTACAAGTTTAAATTTCCCAATTAATCACACTTCAACTATTGGGACGTTACATTATTGAAATTATATGTTTTTTTGTAATACTCACCAACCTTGTGAAGTTGTATTGTATAGGAAGGAAATGCAAGTATATGATTTAATGAATCTTTATATGTTAAATGTATAAAAAGAAACAGCTATATGAAATGGTATGAGAATAGGTTATGTGAAAATATTTATATGAATTGAGACATTAGATCTAGATAATAGAAATGAAAGGTGATTGTTAAGTGCGAATATGATAGTGGTTTATATGGCACATGTGTTTTTCATGTATAAGTTTGATATCATGATAAAGTTATAAGTTTACATACGAACCCACTAACCTTGTGAGATTTGTGTTGTGTGTAGATAATTAACAAACTTATGATCATTATATTGAATTATCTAGTAAAAGGTTTAAAATTTCATCCTTTATGGTAAGTTATATTTAAGTTTATTACGAATTTACTAAGCTTTAAGAAAGCTTACCTCGTTTGAATTTTTCTTTCTTGTAGACCGTCGGATGTAAGCTGTCGATTGGATTATTTTTGGAAGTCACACTATCTGGTAATTAATTATTATGTTAGTTCGGTTATAAGTGGTATGTATTTAGGATGTTTTAGATGTTTTAGGGTGTATTTTAAGTCATGGTTATGTTGTGGTATGAATCAATTTAGGTACCTAGGAAAATATGTGATGGTTAAGTTTGATTCTAGACACCTTTGGGCACACACAGTCTGCACATGGGCGTGTGCCCTGAGTGTGTTAGCTGCAGGGTGCACACGGGCTGACACACAGGCAAACACACGATCGTGTGCCCCTGTTCCTCAAAAATTTCAACTTTTTCTTAAATTTGCTGATTTGATTCAAATTTGTCTTGAATTATTTCTAGCTATTTTTAAGGCCTCAAAGGCATGATTTTAAGTTCAATGTATACGTATGATATGAGATATGAAATGATATAATTTAAGTTGAATTATTGTACAATAATATGAGATTAAGTATTTGTTTGACTGTTAATACACCTTAACCTTAATCCGGTAACGAAGACGAATTATGGGTGTTACATTACCCTCTCTTTGTAATTCACAAAAAAAAATTAATCTCTCATTTTGTTCTCTTGTCTTGAATCTAAATTAATTGAATCGTTTTTTAATATTGAAGGGTCTTAAGCCTAATTTTATGATTTTTTTTAATAATTGTAAACATAAAATTTTGATTTTAGATAAAAGAAAATCTCAATTCTAGTCATTATTTTGCGCAATTGAAATAATATCGTGTTCTTCCATTTTCTTATTATAGACTTCTTTCCCAGCATATTTATTTATTTTTTTAAAATTAATTCAATTTTTACCACTATTTTTCATAAAATTATTTAAAAAATTAAAATATCAATAAGTATTGAGTATAATGATAACGTATATTACATTCACAGGAAGTGAGTTTAGGTTTGAATTTTGGATAAAATATTATTGGAAGAAACAATCATAAACATCGTAAAGATTAATTTTTATGGACCGTAAAACATATATAAATTATATTTGATCGTACAAAAAATATAAAAATATAAAATAAAATGTGTAATGTTTGAATTTCAAAAATTTCAAATACATTCTTAAAATTTTAATTTCATATAATATTTTCAAAATATGATAAATTGGTTTGAAAAAGAAATTCAAATATAAACATACAAAGTAAGAAACAGAGTCATAATAGTAAATTTTAGCATTTATTAAATAAACATTCAAGATTTGATGAATTATTGGTCTAGATCACCAAAATTGATACCATTCTGCAGCGTTGACTATTGAGATTTTTTATTTTTAGAAATGTAGATTTATTAAATTATCACTTTTTAAAATAAATTCATGAATAAATTAAATCAAAGAAGCTTCAAATTTAATTAATGAATTTTCGTTCCCTATCGTAAATTGTTTTGAAATTTTCTCTCTCATAAGCATGAAGCATGAGCTGATTTAGGGTTTATTTTTTTTTCCTTTTTAACATTGACCAAGAATTAATGGATCTGAAAGAAAATTAGGACAGTTGAGCTTCGGACGTTTAAAAGAATGAATTAAATCCAGGTAAGGTTTATCACAAATTAATAAAGAATTAACCAACAACTATGAACATGAAACAATTCATCATCATTGGATAAAGAAAAAAAAAACCCTTCCTTTGTTCAGTAATCTGGGAGCCCTTTCATGAATTCAAGCAAAGATGGTGAGTTCAAAGTTCCCATATCAGCGAACTTATGAGCAGGCGGCCTCGTTGAGCAAAAGAAATCTGTGGAGCTCGGTGTAAAGAGAGGCATATCAGCCAGAAACTGACTTATAGGACTCACAGTCGTAGCAACGTAAGTCGAGCAGACATCATCTGTAATGGCAGAAGAGGTTTCGTTATCTTTCTGTCTGGTAATAATCTTGTTCTTGAGTTGCGGTTGCGATGGTGGGGGAGATGCAGTTTGGTTAACAACTTCACCATCGGATCTGGAAAGCCCTGTAAGCTTTTGAACCAAGGCCATGAAATCCTGAGCCTGCGTGTGGATAATCTTGGGGGAATGGGTGTAAATGATGACCGGACCCCGTCGCTGCTGCTGTTGTTGTTGCTTTGGGTGATGAAGAACTGATGAAGAAGATGGCTTTTGAATGACATGAGAGCCTTTGTTGATCTTCAATGGAGATGGACGAAAACCGTTCATCATCAGTTCTTTCCTGGGAGCACGTTCATGGGAATTTAAAGAACTCATACTCGAAACCTGTGAAATTAAACTGAAGAAGATGTTTAGAACTTGACGAAGGTAGAGAGATAAATGGAGATAAACACATATATATAGACTTAGATGTATAACAGATGAATTGGGGGTGAAGCCAGCGATTCTGACCGTTGACGAAAATAAAGGGAGAAAAATTTATATCTTGACGAATAGAATAGTAATTCATAATAAACTAAAGGAACAACATGTGTGGTTAAGAGTGGACAGACAATATAAAATAAATGTCAAAAAGCTAGTATTTTTCCTGTTTGAATTTCTGGTTTTGTTTAGAGGGCATGTTTGCCGGCGGCCAACGACGGCGCAGCTACCGGTTCTTAGTACCAGTCTTTTGATTCTATATAATATAATCATCTGAAGTATTTCCCAAATGGGTTACAAATCCAATCGATGAGATTATTTATTTTTTATTTAATATGTTAAACTATCAATTCAACCATAATTAAATAATAAAAGGATTAAATTAACAATTAAATATTCATAATTGGTCGAATCAGTAAATTTTTAAACTTAACAAATATTTCCATTTCCGTATTTAACAAGTTTTACCTTAATTTTAAATTGTAGATGCGCCAATAGGGTGGGATTAAGATTTTGTATAATATTGACATTTTCATGATTAGATTGGGTTTAAGTCGAGTTTAAGCATGATATTAATATATTTTATATTTGTTCAAGTTCAATTCGGTCAGAAATCTAAGCCTGAAATTTTGCTCAAACCGATCCATATTTGTAAAAAAAAAAAAAACTAACCCAAACTCATTTTAGGTTCACCAATATTATTTTTTAATTTTTTAAAAATATTTATATTATATTATTTTAATATTTATTAATTTTTATTGAAAATTTTATATTGTCATCTCAACATTATTTAATGTTTACAATAGAGTAGTATTATATATTTAATATAGATTTATTTTTTTTAATGTGTTTTAACTTACATAATATATAAAAACAACATAATATGAAGTATTATGAATTTAAAACGGATCAGGCACAGGTCTTGAATGTTCAAGTTCGAACACAACTTATATTTTAAATGAGCCTAATTTTTTTTGTCTAAGCTCATTTTTGGGGCTAATATTTTTACCCAAACCCTTCCGAATTTTCGATGGACCCTCAGCCCTGGACTGATAGCTTGACCCAGAAGATACAAGGGGACTGGCAGGGGCCCCAGCCCTCCTAAAATGGTTTTCATTTTAGCCCTTTAAAATTTTAAAATTAGTAAAAATAAAATTACACTTTAACCCCTTAAAAATGATAAAATTTTGATTTAATCTTTTAAAAATTATAAAACAATAAAAAATTTAATTTCGAGCCCCTTGAAAACTTTTCTTAATTTCTTTCCTGACTTAACCCATGAATACATCTCATTCTAGATCAACCTTTGTAAAATATTACATTTATAAAAAAATATATCAAAATCAAGTAAAGTTTTGGTTAAAATGGTTACATTAAAAAATTATAATTCATATTGAATTCTGACAAACCCATTATGTTGGTGAAAAAAATATGTAATAAATTTACAATAACTTGAAATAAAAATTAAACGTAGCTTAAGTTGAAACAATAACGTTGAGTTTATAAATGTAATGAGATTTTAAGTTAAAATCACATAATATATATATATTTTCTATATAAAAACATAAAATTACCATCAAATTAATATCCGTCACTTTATAAAAATAAAAGATTTGGATAATTTTTTAATTGAATTGAAATTCAATTAATAAATGAATTTAATGAAACATTTAAATATATAGATAAATGTTTTAAATTCAAATAATACCATAATATTATTTTACTAAAAACGTAAAAAAATAAAAATACTCTTATATTAATATTTATTACTTTATAAAAAATAAAAGTATTCAATAATTGTATCACATTTATATATATTTCATCGTATCATAATTTTATTTAAATTATTTTATATTTTAATACATTGATAATTCATATATTTATATATTTTAATTTTCCCATGGCTGAAATTATTCCTTCTTAGGCTTCTCTTCCATAAAATATTGACCTTGTTCGGGAATTCTTTGACTTCCGGCGTTGAAGTCAAACAAAAGAAATCTTGAAAAATGTTATGCCAAATTTTGATTTAAGGTTTTGAATAGTATACATTTAATTTGATGGTTAAAATATGGCATAGGTCCCTATACTCTTCTCAATTTTGGAATTTAATCCTTATACTTCTATTTTTAGGAATTTAATCTTTCTATTTTTTAGATTTCAAAATTCAAGTATAACCGTTAAGACTATTTTATTAAATTTAAGTTCCCATTTAAGTCCTTTAAATTTTTTAAAATTTTAAATTAGTAAAGGTAAAATTATACTTTGCCCCCTAAAAATGATAAAGATTTGATTTAATCCTTCAAAAAATTATAAAGATATAGGCTATTCAAATGATGAAATTGCATTTTTACTATCGTAAAAATTAAAATTTAATTTCGGCTCCCTAAAAAAAAAACTTGCCTTCACCCCTGATTACATCGTCATTTTTTTAGTTACATTGCTACCAGATAAGTAAAAATTTATATTTCAAAATGTCGTACCAACAAAATTAAAAAAAAAAAAAGGTGTTAACAATTAGACCTGAATTTTAAAATCTAGAAAATAGAGACACTAAATTCTTAAAAATAAATGCATATGGATTAAATTCTAAATTTAAAAAAAAAAAAATAGAGGGACCTACGGAATTTTTTAATCTTAATGTGATAAACTGGTCAAAATCCATTCAATGGACAATACTGGATTGAAATGACAAAAAGTTAGTTGTAATATTTTTCTTTAAATATTCCTTTCTAATTTATGAATTTTGAAATTTTAATTTCTTATGTTAAATACATAATTGTCAATTGTGTTAATTAAATTAGTCCTCACCACCAATTATTCTATTATTATTTTACACCATTTTTTTTATTTTTTTTAAATAATTTTCTCGTTTATTTGAACGGAAGTCTAATTGATAAAAAGGGAAAAGAAAAAAAGAAAAGAAAAAAAGAAGAAGATAAAATTAGGAAGAAATTGAGGTAGCAAGCAAAGTCATTCATAGTGGAAGAAGTGATTTTGTCTACTATTTGCGCTTGCGTTTTAAATGGAATAAATTCACAAAAGGTCCTTGTGTTATCAGGTTAGCAGCTATTTAGTCGCGCTCAAAATAAATGTCATGTACCTTTTCAAAGTGCGTAGAAAAAGGAAAATTGATAATCGCGATTGAATATGACGTTATTTATTTACGTTCGTAAAAATTGATGTGATGAAAGAAAAAAGAAAAAAATAAAAAATAAATTTAGTTGTGAAAAATATCTGTGCATCTATCATACACTAATTGAATTTTTAAAATTAAAAAAAATCAAAAACATAAAAGTTAACATCAATAAATTAATAAATATTTCCAAATTTTTTTATAAAGGTACCAACAAAGTGTCGAAGAATTTAAAAGTAAAAAGTATTTTGGATTAATTATAAAGAAGTCTCTTATTTTAGTCAAAAATAAAAAATGCCATATTAAAAATCTATTAGTGAATTAACGAAATTTTTAACGATAATGATTAATTCGAACAATTTTCTTAATTAAACTGATTAAATTGACAAAAAAAATTAAAATAATCAAAATAAAAATGAGGTTATGTTAAGGTAACTTGAATGTAGTTTACCCTGCGATTTCAATAACCCATTTTGTTCTAAAATATTTATCCCCACAATACAATTACAATTGCTAATATTTTGATTTTAATTTATTTTTGTAATTAAATAAAAGCCCTTATGCTACCCATAAAAGTCCTTGGTTTTAATATTAAGATAAAATATTTTAAAATTTTAAATTAATTTACATTTTATACTGATGTAAATTTAATGAGAATGGTTTATCAAATAAAAATAAAATAATAATTTTTTGAAAGTAAAACAAATATTTTAAAATTTTTGAAAATGCTTTTATACATGATACACGAAATCATTCTTTTAAATATTTTGATTGCCTTTTTTAAATTTTGTGTTGATATTAAAAGTGTATAAAATTTCTATTGCATCAACAAAAATTTAATATAAAAGCCTGAAATTCAAATTAATTTACTTTAATATTAAATTTAAGTGCTTTTATAGGTAAAAATTATAAGATAGAGATTTATTTAACTATAAAAATAGTTTGAGGACTTATTTGAATAAAATATAATAATTTAAAGGCATTTTCAATATATTAGCCGTAATTAATTAATATCTCTGGCATGTTGAGCTTCGACTTCAAAAGCCTTCATCACTCAGCCGATACATTAATAAATCATGTTTTTAACTAAAACTTCTTACTAAATTCATTACACACGTTTCAATTCTTCATTTAAAAATGTCAAAAGAAATTTTAAGATAAAATATACACCGATCAATATTAAAATAGTCATGAATCCTTGTTGGATTGATGGTCAAACAGAGATAAAGTCAAGAATTCAATAATTGTTTATACTTTCATAATTTTTTAAAAGATTAAATCAAATTTTTATTATTTTTAGAGGGATAATATATAATTTTACTTTTATTAATTTAAAATTTTTAAAATTTTAAAGGGCTAAAATAAAAAAAATCAACTTAAGCTCTTTAAAATTTTTAAAATTTTAAATTAGTAAAGGTAAAATTACGCTTTGACCCTCCTAAAAATATAAAAATTTGATTTAATCCTTTAAAAATTATAAAAAAAATATAGATTATTTAAATGATAAAATTATATTTTTGTTATCATAAAAATTAAAATTTAATTTTAATCCCTAAAATATATAAATTTTGTATCAAATTCTTAATAAATAAATATAATATATTTAAATCAATTCATACCATTAATCTGTTCATTGTAGAATAATATATATAATACTTTTCTCGTATTACATCACTTGCAAGCTATTTTTCTTCTTTCTAAATTACAGTCACGATAAGAATATCCTTTTTTCCATTTATTAATCATGAGATGCCCAGACTTGACTCCAGAATAAGATTTAAATGTCAGTAGTCTTTCCTTTATTTTAGTTAACGTAAAGTTTACTACAAAATTGACAACAAAGATCAATCTGTTGGTCTAATGGTTAAGGGTGTTTATTATTCTAGGTGTAATTTGGGTTTGAATCGCGCTAATCACGTTATTATTAGGGTTTTACCCTCCCGTGTAAATCACTAAAAAAAAAAATTGACACAAAGAATGGAACTAAGATACTTTTTATTTGAACATGTGTATTAGCATGATGATGAAGGTGTTATCGCCCCAGGTGTAATCTGGATTCGAGTCGCGATAGTCACATTGCTATTAATGCTTTATTATCGTCTTATAATTTACAAAAGAAAAAAAAAAGATAGTATATTTATTTAGCGTATTTATTTTATTTTGGCATATGATATATTTGATATATTGTTTTTCATTTATTGATGTTTTTAAATATTTTTCATATCTTATATTTATAATCTCGTTTTTTTTTTTTCATAAATTATATATACATTCAAATATTTTATATATATTTATAGTCTATTTTTTTTCTTAATAAATCATATATAAATTTGAAAAAAATTATATATTATATATACATGCAAATATATTTCAATTACATCCATATAAATATATTTATATGTAAATATGAGTTTTAAAATTATTAATTAATTTCAATAATTTAATTTAATAGCTTTGACTTTAAATATAATTATAGAAAAATTAAGATGGTTAAAATAAAATTTTAAAATTAGTTTAAAATATCAAAATTTTGTATTAATGGTACGTGTTGATACACATTAGTATAAATCGATAATGATCAAAACGGGTCAAAACACATCAAAATGATCGAAATGCACCAAAATTTTAACTAAAACGAAACATAGAGTACTTAGTTCCGATTTAGGATTGAAATAATACATATTTATCAGTACGTAGGTACAATATCAACTACCATGAATGGAACCCGAAGTCAATTGTGTTTGTAAATTATTTGAACTTGATTTATTAAATTTGAGTTATTATTAGCTGAGTTTGAATACCTTGATACTAGATTCTAGTAGCTTACGGTAAAGATGAACAATGATTTTATGTTAGGAGTGGCAAAATAAAATTAAAAATTTATGGATAGGCCAAGGTATAAAATTTATTTTGAATCAAATTTTAACTTGATTATAATAAATAGGGCAAAACCCGAATAATAAAGTGATTAGTGCGATTCGAATTTAGATTATATCTGAGGCGGTATGAGATTCCTCAATCATGTATTTCAATTATTTTATTTGAAAATTATATAAAAATATAAAAAGAGAAAAATATCATTATAACAATATTAATTGCCCTTTAAAATAAAGATAATTTAATAATTTTACAACTGAATTGATGTCGAGTTAATTCGAGACACCAACTTAATATTAAATTGTTGGGGCCGTGAGAAAACTGAATTGAATAAAGAAAAATTGACATGAGAGAGACGGATAGGAATAGAGCCAGGGTTGGCGCCTTTTCCTGGCAAGTGAAAAACCCAGGTCGTCATTTTCGCTATTCAACTTCTTCTGAGATACGCAGTCGTGAATTTAGATTTGACAATGGAAATTATTAATTGATATAAGTTATTGGTTTCAAATCAAATAAAAACCTGCTGCTGCTGTTTCCTTGAAATTGCAGGCAAGATCAAATATGAAGCATCCTCTCCTTCATTTGTTTGCTTTTAGTCGTAAAATTCAGCCTATTTTACTTTTATTAGAATATATAAAAATTTGAGGTTTTCATATATTACATTTCGTATCTATGTAGTATATGAAGAAGAAAAGAGGAATGATACGAACATGGTGTTCCACAATTTCATTACGCAACTGTGGAAAGTTTGCGTCGAAATAGGTGCAATTGTTTCTGTTTTATAATACAATTTGGATTATTATTATTTAATTATAAAAGAAGAGCAAAGCTCTAACAACAGTATGACTCGAATATAAATCACATCTGAGATAATGAATATTTTTGACCATCAATTAATACCGGGTTGAATTTTATTATTTTTTTAAACTACAATTTGAAAGTACATCAGGTTGTAATTTACTGTATTTTCACCACTTGCTATTCCATTTCAACAATTTTAATCAGTAAATGAATTTGAATACTTGCCTTAAGAAAAAAGAATGATGTTTTTTTAAAAAAAAATAGATTTATATATATATATATATATATATTAATTTTTTTTTATCTTGTGTGGTGTACTAGTCAATTGTATATATTAATTTTAAAGTAAATTAAGGGTGTGCATTCAGTTGGTTCAATTTTTTATACCAAAAACTAAATAAACTAAATTAATCACTTAAATTAATAAATCGAATTGACTTAGGGAATAAAATTGAATAAAAAATTTTCGATTCAATTCGATTTTTCGATTTTGATAATTTTTGAGTTGAAAAAAAAATTAATTGAGATACTCATAATCTTATTTCCTTTTTAAGTTTTTCCATAATTATCTTCTTTATTTAATTTACTACATGTATCACTTTTAATTTTAATTTTATTTCAAATTCGTTATAAAATATTAAAAATTAAATAAAAAAATTTTAATGAACTCAAAAAATTTATTTTCTTATATGACCAACATATCTTTACTTTATTATTATTATTATTACTTTGGTGAATGACAAGCATATCCTTACTCTGCTATATGCTATTGCATATATATAAATGAATATCATAAAAAAATCATATTATCAAATTGTGTTTTAAATAATAATGGGTATTGTGTTTAATGAGTTTGGGTTTAACAATATTAAATTTTAATGGGTATTGTGTTTAATGGGTTTGGGTTTAGCAATATTAAGTTTTAATAGGCATATGAGTTTAATGTTTAAATTTGAGTTTGGATATGTAAATGGGTTATGGGTTTATGGCCCTATGGGTTATACTTTAATTGGTTTAAAACGTCAAAACTGAAAATAAATGAATAAATCAATTAAGTTGGACATAAAAATTGATTAAATAAAAAATAAAAAAAAATCAGGTTTAAGGTAAACTTGTAACATCCGCGTTATGCCTCAGAGTTGGGTACAGTGTCATGTCGGGATAGGAATATTAGAGAATTTTTTAAATGGATTAAATAGGAAATTTTGAGTGTTAATATAGAAAGTAATTAGAGCCGATAAAAAATTAGAAAATGCTTTTTAGATGAGAAAATTAATTGGACATATTGACTAAATTGAAGAAGAGTAGAAAGTGTTGTGGTAAAAGTAGAAAATTAAAAGCTTGAAAGATTCCATGGAAATTGGTGGAAATGGAGAAAGGACTAGAAATGCAATTTTACCAAAATAAAGCATGAATCATGAAAGGCATTATAAGGAAAGTGGGAGGACAAAATGGTAATTAGTTAAATGAGATAATTATGGAAACTTAATGTTAAATTACCATTGATGGACTAAATTGCAAATTGTTATTTTTAATTATTTAATTAGGAGATATTTTAGCGATATTATGTAGAAAGTTCAAGAAAAAATGATGATAAGTATTCATCTTTCACCAAGCATTCACGCCATTTCCATATTTTTCCTATTTCAACTTTTAATTTTATTACATTTAGGTCCTTTCTTCATTTTTGAACCTTTCCAAACTTCTTTCTTCAAGTTTCTTTTATTTTTTTATAGCAAAATAAATAAATAAAACTAGTAGTCACTTTAGTTTTATGAAAAGGGCACCGATATTTGTTTAGGAAGAGAGGGAAAGTGAAGACTAAATTGTGATATCAAAAAATTATGGTAAAAGATTATGAGTTCTTCATGAAATCCATGTTAGATTCATTATTCAAGCATGAGTATATTATTTGGTTATGATTTTAACAAGTAGATGCTATGTGTTTTGATATGAAAATGAAGAGAGAGAAGAAAACTGAGGATCAAATTAAAGATAAAGGAAAAAGAGTAGTCAAAGAGTAGAAAGGAGAAAACACTTTATCCAAGCTTTGGTTCGAAGTACTTCAAGAATTTTATCTTGTTTTTTCTTTTAAATAGTAATTATAAAGTATGTTAATTAGTTAGTTTAATTTATGAGAAAGAATTAGCATTCAAAAAGGACTACATTGTAAAGAAGCTAAAATATGTTATAAAAACATGAATGGAAACAAAGAGTTACATAGTGAGGTAATTGTTAAAGTATTTATGCCATGAATGTGAAAAGTGTAGTGAAGTTAAAAGCTACATAGAAATTATGAGTTCAAGGACTAAATTGAAAAGAGTGAAGTTTACGTTGTATCTTTTAGTATGAATGAATGTTATGATCCAATGAAATTATAGTCCATGTAGACGAGGTGAGAACTATTAGAATATACATGGCATGTCATTAAGAAAGTTTAGCGCAGTTACTGTTTTGTTAAGCACTACGGTGCTCATTGATTTATTTAGCACTTCTGTGCGCACTGTTATGCAAATGCAGTTTGGTGCACCTTTTTATATTTTCTTTATATCCTAAGTGTTCAATTTAGTCTACATTGGGCTACATTATGAAATATGCATTAAAAAATCAATAAATTTCGTGGTAAATCAAAACTAAGTTCTACAAGAGTAAAATTTTGAACATTTAAGACTAGATTTGAAATGAAGTAATTTTATGTTTATTAATATTAACTTGTTACATCCCGAAAATCGTGTTAAAAAAAATTGGGTTAGTGAAACTTAGACTGGTCACTTTCTGATTTTTGAGTTAAGATTGTGAAATTGTGTTAAGTAAGTTAATTTGGTATAGTGGGTTAGCTGTTGGGGTTGTGTGTGCGAGGTTCTAGGTTTAAATCTTGTTCTATAAATTTTGTTAATTTTTAGCTTAGCTCATATCCCTATTGTTTTGGCTTAAATCTTATTTATGTGCAAATTTTGATAGAATGAGCTTGTTGGTTTAGTGGTAAGGTGTTGGTGTACCCTAGGTCTTGTGTTCATGTAATGACCTAAATTCATGGGCACTAGAAAAGTGAGTTATAGGGATTTCGTCTTAGTAAACCGAGTTCGTAAATAATTATTAGGAGTAATTATGAGTCTAGTAGTGTGTTTAATTAGGCTTTGATTAGGTGAATTTAGTTTAATTTAGAGTAATTAGTAAAAAGGAGTAAATTGAATAAGGGGTGAAAGCCTAATTATAGATCAAAAGAAAGAAAGAGGACTAAAATGACAATTATGCCTATTTCATAATTTGAGGTGGCAAAACAATGAGAAAATCTAAAGATTTTTAATTATTTAAATTATTATTAATTAATATTAGAATATAATAGTATAAATTATTATTTAATTGATATTATCTTATTAGATTAATGAAATATATATATATATATAAATTAAAGCCAAATGTATGGTAATAAAATATACATGTGTAAAAATTATATTTGTACATTTGTAAAATAAATATTAATTTACTTATTATTTAAGCAAATAGATATTTATAATTTATTAATATTATTACTAACTAATATAGATATATATATATAAGACATAAAAGAATAAAGAAAAGAAAAAGAAACAAAAGAAGGAATAGGAGAACAGAAGCTTAAACGAAAAAGGAAGGGAGAGAAGGGAAGGAAAAAGAAAAAGGGGAAATTTATTTTTGAAGCTTTAAGCTATAATTGGTAAGTCAATTAAGCCATTTTCTCTTAAATTAGATGTTTTAGAAACTTTAGAACAAAGTTTTGACGAAATTAAGTTGAGGTCTTGAAAGTTTTAAGGTTTTTGAACATAGTTCATGTTGGACAAAATAGTAAATTAGGGATTTAATTGAATGAATTTCAAGTTAGAATTGATAAAGAGATTAAATTGTAAAAGAAGCTATAAGTTTTGTGATAGAGGGATTAAATTGAAAGAAATTTTAAATTAGGGTTTTATTATGAACATTAAATAGTTAAGTAGAATGTGGAAGGAAATTGAATAAAAATAAAGTATGAATTGAGTTAGAAAAATAAATGAGTTAATTAGGATTAAATTGGAATTAGGGTATAAATTGGATAGAAATTCAATTATTATTATAAATTAGTACTGTAATTAATAGCGTAAATTATTATTATTTTCGTAGCTAGCAAAGAACTTGAAGCATCGACACAAAAAGGAAAGGAGAAAGTTATCAAGGAGTAATCGCGAAATCCGGGTTTGTATTACTATAATATGAATTATTCATTATTTAATGTTTATTTCGATATTTATATTTAATAAGTGAATATGAGGTAAGCGTTAATATTGAGATGAATGAAAATTTATATTGAATTAATAATATATTTGAATTAAATTTGAATGATTTGTGATCAAAATTGAAAGTGAAAGTGAAATTAGAATTGAAAGTGATATGAATTATAAATTGAAAATCCCTATTAACTAGTCGGGCTGAGTCGGATATAGTTGGCATGCCATAGGATTGGAAGAGTTCAGGGATACTTCGACCTTAAGTCGATGAGACACTGGGTGTCATTATTTTACTTCGGATAGATTCGATGAGGTACTGGGTACCACTTTACTTCGGCTAGGCCGATTAGACACTGGGCGTCACTTTATTGCTTTGAACTATCCGATGAGACACTGAGAGCCATTCTGGTGTGTTTGGTTGGATCTGTATATCCACCAATGTCCAAGTCTTGTTAATAGGGGTAAACAATGTGAAAAAGAAAAATTGAATAGAAAAGAAAAAAAAAATTTGATTAATATAAAATGATATGTGATGAAATTGAGAAAAGAGAATGAAATGGCTAAATCAAAGGTTTCAAAAGTTATTAGTACCTAATTGTTTATGATATTTGGTTGTTATTTGGTTAAATTGATTTGTTATTGATATGAAATGAAAGTGTTGTATAAATTAAGATAATATGTGTTCATGTATTATATGATTGCTTATGTGAAATTTATTTGGTTATTTATAATTTGAATTATAGTAATACCACTGAGTATGAAATACTCAGCGTACGGTTGTTTCCGTGCGCAGGTCAATAGAAATTAAGGTCCTGGTTCAGCATTCAGATCGATCCCAACCTCAGTATAAATTCGGTGATTTAATTTTTCCCTTTTGGTAAAAGTGACATGTACTAAGTGTTGTATAGGTTACATGTATATGCTTGTAATGTTGGTTGTAAAAAAAAAGTATATTATATTTTGATATTACTTTAATAAAATGGTAAAGAGTATATTATAAAATTTGGCATTAAGCTTGAATGAAAAATAAATAAAATTATTAGTAAATTTTGACTAATATTAAGAATGTTTAATTATTAAATTAATATGTTAATGAATTGATTATGATTTAGGTGAATTTGAGTATAAATTATTTTAGTTGCAGGTTGAAATTGCAGGGAATGTTAGATGTTTATAAAGGGGGTTATATCGAGTTCGAAAAAAAATTTTACGAAAAATTTGTGGAGCATCAAAACAAGTCCCAATTCCTTTTCTAATATGTATTTTGAGCCTTGAGGGTCCAATTAAGAGACTTTATGATTATTTTATAATATGTTTATTAATTATTTATTTATTATTTGTAAATTATCCGATATGTCTGGTAATATCCCGTAACCTTGTTCTGGCGACAGTTTAGGGTTAGGAGGTGTTACAGTTCAACTCTTGTTGTGTGCAAATTTAAAATATTTTTCTATTTGCTATTTGTTGAATGTTGAATTTTATTTCAAAAAAATATGGTGAGTTAGGATATG
This sequence comes from Kokia cookei, assembly GCA_039519145.1. Classification (NCBI taxonomy): domain Eukaryota; kingdom Viridiplantae; phylum Streptophyta; class Magnoliopsida; order Malvales; family Malvaceae; genus Kokia; species Kokia cookei. Next base: position 32,020,366 of record CM076902.1, read on the forward strand.
TTTAAAATATTCTGATTTTATTCTTTTTATTTTAAGAATAGAATATTGAAAAAAATTCCTAAGTTTTCTTCATTCAACCGCCCATAACCCCTCACTTTGTTTCTTCATCAATTTGTGTTCCCTTCCTTTTTTCTATATTTTCTTTCTTTTCTTTTTCTTTTTCTTGGAAGTTTCTTCTTCTTTTTTTTATTAATCTTTGTTGTTGGTTTTGTCGTGAGGATTGCGTTACTTCTTGGTTTTGGTCATAAAGCAATAATAATGTAAGTTTCGTCGTTGATTTTTTGCGTTACTTCTTGGTTTTGGTCATAAAGCAATAATAATGTAAGTTTCGTCGTTGATTTTTCTGTTATTGTTCGATTTAACTCGTTCGTTGTCAAGATTAAGCTTTAATATATTAGTTTTGTTCTATACTTTATTAAATGTTCAATTGGGTTTGTTTTAGACGAAAGGGGTGTGTTAGGATTCTCCAGCAAAGGAGGCTTAGTTTTGGGCGCTGTTTTGAAGAAGTAAGTAATCAAATTTTGATTTGGGATGAAAATTTTAGTTTAAGGATGTGATTTTAGATCAAATTTTTTCGGTTAATTACTGTGAGTTGATGAACGATTGTAGGCTTTTGGGAGTACCAATTGGGTAGTCGATCAACTCAACAATCAGGTATGTGATCTAACCCGAAAAACTCATCGAAAATTCGAAAAAAAAATTATGAATCAAGGGTTTTCTCGAAACTACTCAGTATCACACGACTATGTGGTAGATCGTGTACATCACACGACCATGTGGTAAGCCATTTGGGGCACATGACCGTGTGAAATCATGCAGGCCGTATGGGTAGACCGTGTGGACCACACGAGCTAGCTTTTTGGGTCGTGTAGGCGACACGACCATGTGGGCCTTTTTGGGTCAATTTTGGGGCCCGGTTAAGGGACTCAAAAATTAGGTCTATGAGTATTTTATTGGTTCAAAAAAACGTAAGTTTCAGTAAAGAAACATGGATAAGAGCTACTTTAGCATTGCTTTTGAAAAGTGCTTTTAAAAAGTTTTTCAAAAGCGTGGTGGAGAAGTGCTTTTGAAAAGTTTGGTTTAAGATTTGACTGTTTAGCATTATTGTCAAAAAGTGCATTTGAGAAATAAAATATCTATTTTAGACATGATATTATAAAGTAATAAATATATATTTAAATAATGTTCAAATTAGTTAATATTATGATATTTTAACAAGAATATAAAAATAATTTATTATAACTTATTGTTAATATTTTTTAATATATGAAATATTAATTTTAAAATTTTTTAAGTAATTAATATTAATTATTTATAAAATTTAATTAGATTATATAAACTATATTTTAAATATTTAAAATAATCATTAAATATTTATATTTAAATATTAGCACAATTATATTATTTAAAATAATATTTTTTAATTTTTAATTAATGATTTTAATACATTTGTATTATTTTATATTAAAATGTAATTTTAATATATAACCCATATTAGATATTAACATAATATAGAAAATATAAACCTAACAAATTAAATATTACATGCATTTGGATTAAAGTTTCAAAAAGAGGTAATATTTATATACCAAATAAATCATCAAAAGTTTTACATTAGCATTTATAATTCAAAGTGAATTCATTAAACTAGAAGCTATAACATCTCTTGTCAATTCCATTTCAAAATCATTTGAATTGTTTGATTCATCACCATTATCATCATCACTTTCTACATCATGCACATTTTCTGAATCAATAATATCCTCATATGCCTTGTTAATATTTTTGTATTCCATAAAATATGCATCATTTTGGCCATCATGTTTTCGGGTAAAATTGTGTATCATCATTGTAGCAGCAACGATTATCGTTTGCTTTTCAAAACTATAACTTGACATATCCCTTAAAATGACCCATTTTTTTTTAAAACACCAAATGGTCGTTTAATCACACTACGTAATGATGAATGTGAATGGTTGAATATCTCTTCTTTACCAGATATTGGTCTACCTCTACGAATGTCAAGTAAATGATATCGCTGACCTCTATATGGTCTAAGATAACCTTTACATTTGAGGATATCTAGAATCAACAAGATAACATTTTTCTACATGTCATAATATAATAAACAATTAATTCAAGAATTCTTTTTTTGTAAATTATCAATTAAAGAACTTATACTTTATTATTTAAAAAATATATGAAATATCTTACCATTTGGTGGGTGCGAAAATTTGTATTTTGGATCTCGAATTGCATCAAGAAATATTCTAGTGTCATGCGCCGATCCTTCCCATCTAGCCATGACAAAGTTGAAACACATATTAAAATCACACACCGCCATAACATTCTGAGTCGAGACACCTTTTCTTCCAATGTAGGGAATTTGTTCATTTGGTGGAAGAATAGCGACAATATGAGTACCATTAATTACAACTATGCAATCTTGAAAAAATAATCATATTAGTCCCATGCATATTTTTAATCGATCAAAAATATTAAGATATAATAATATAATATAAATTCTAACCTTAAAATGCTGCATATATCTAGAATCATTACGTATTTGATCAGGTATTGAGCTGAAAAAATGATCTTCAAGTGCAATTAGATCAAGGCCATCCTTGAAACTTTCTCAAGCACAATTGCAAAGTATCAACTTATTGTTGCTCTAGACCTTTAAAATCTTTCTCGACATTGGAAAACTTTTGCACCGATGCCCAAGATGTACAAAAAATTCCCAACATTTCACGAGAAGATATGTGTCTTGAAGTTTGCAGGTTGTATCTTGTCTCCAAAACTCCCAGCAAACTTGTGAATACAATTTTAGACATCCTAAAATTAATCATACAACGTGATTCATGACCGTCAAGAATCTCTCAAATCCATGCCTCACCTGACTATTTTGAATCCATGCATGGTTGCTTCAATATATACTTCTCATAATATAATTGCACGGAAGAAGATGCAACAACAAATAACTGGTTAAAACATTCCATGCGTTGTAAAATCTCGTTCTTTTATCTTTTATCATCACTTTCATTACCGCTAGAATTGTCAACCATACTCATCACCTGTGAACAAATTTTATATCCAAAATCAAATATAAACAACTATTGATAAAACTAAATTACACATAAATAAGTAGAACATAAATTTAATATCCAAAAACCAAACATAAACAACTATTGATAAAACTTGATTATACATAAATAAGTAGAACATAAATTCAATATCCAAAAACTAAACATAAACAACTATTGATAAAACTTGATTATACATAAATAAGTAGAACATAAATTCAATATCCAAAAACTAAACATAAACAATTATTGATAAAACTAGTTTAGCATTGTTGTTTAGTCACATAGTAGATATCTCCAGACCCTAGAAGACTAGAAAATTTTCAATTATCCTCTATCTCCATCTCTGTCTTAAGCGACATAGCTCTAATCTTGGGATTACTTGATAAAAACATAATTCGCTTGTCCTTGTTGAGTAATAATCTTAGTGAGAAAAAGTATAGTGAACTAGCTTCTGGAACTTCCTCCGACATGCTATCAAGCACTTTGACTGCTTGTGGAATACCATATGGATCCAAAACAGGAGTCAAACAAGATGTGGCTTGACTCATATTGTCAGCTGCATTGCATAATTTTTCTATTTGACTAGACAATATTGCAACCCCTCCAATTTGCTTTGAGAATTTCTTCCTTCCAATTTTCAAATGTTAAGTTGATATCTCAGGTGTTTTCATTTTTTTACCATTTCCATCAATGTTATTTATAAGATTCCACTCTAAACCAGTATCTCCGTCTTTAAGTTTCTTCCAAGCCTTCCATTCATTTTTCAAGACATCCCACCTATTTTTAAGTTGTTTTTGTGAATAAGCCTTGCCTGTTTCTTTTTCAAAGTTGGTCATTATTTTCAACCATCCATCTTTTGTGAAATGAGTACTAGGTCTATTCCCTTTCAATATCACTTTAATACAAATATCACAAAATGTTTCTATCAATCTAATATTCCACCATGCTTTGACTTTTTCACCATTAACTTTAATCACCGAAGTAATTATTCCTCTTTGATTGCTCACTTAACAATGTATAAAACCTTATTTTGAAAATTAAGTTATGCTCAAAATAAGATCACATTACACTGAATATATATATTAATTATTTCATTATTATGAGTATACGAAATTAACAAGAGTGCAACACAATTATGTATGTATGTTTGACAATAGGATCATCATAATCACCATGTTGAAGACTAATTCTTGAAAGAAAATAATGAAAACCAAATGCATATATAACCACACCATATGGTTAATAAACTATTTGATAAATTGTGTCTTCAAACTTTTGCTTAAAAATCTAAAACATATGGTTCTTAATCTTTGTTGTCACAGGGCTGCTACAGGAAGTACCTAAAACTGAAAGCTAGATATGAGGAGTTGCAACGAACTCAGAGGTAATTAGTCTTACAACCATACCATAGCTTTGTACTTCCATATTAATTTGATAGGCTATTACTCAACTTACTCTATCATTGTAATTACTAAAAGTATTTGAATAAGGTTGTTGATTGGTAATGGATGGATTGAAAGGAGAGAAGGGAGATGAATGACATGAATTAATGCTTTTCCAGCACTAAAAATGAAAGTATGATAAACATCAACCACTTTTAGTTTAAGTATAATTTGTCTTCTTGTTCACATGTTTTTTTGGGCCACCATTGATAAATCTTCCATACAAAATATCTTCCATTATGCAACCTTGTCTATGGGTATAGTATATATCACATGTGGTTTCAATTCCCTTCTTGGTTTATTCTTATATAACCACATAATTCACTATAAAATTCTCCATCTAAATGGATATTCGATTTGCTTCACACTGAAATATATATATATATATATATATATATATATATATATTAATTACCTCATTATTATGAGTATACGAAATTAACAGGAGTGTGATGTGTCATCGGTAACACCAAATATAACCTATTCCAAATATTAAAGTAAATAACAGTAAAAGGGAAGTAAGGTCTAATCCTCAGGGACTGAAGAGTCGTAAAAGTCTTGTCTGTCGAGATCGTGGGCCAAATCGTGCCCAAGAAAAGCGCCATGATCTGAGGAAAAATAAAAGAAACAAAATTAAAGATAAAAGAAAATATAATTAAAAGAAATATAAAATAAGGAAGTCGAAGTAAAAATAAATAGCATAAAATAAACAAGTTGAAAGGAGAAGAGTTTTATAAGTATTCAAAGATCTAGCCTCTGGTTATCTTGATTATTCCTTGGTTCAATCATAGACTTTGAATGGTTCTTCTTGTGCCTGAATAAGCCAATTATAATGGAAGAGGACGCCTACGACCACTAGCTCTGGATATAGTTTTTAGAGGAACCTGACTCTAGCCAACCATCGCTCTAATGGGACTGTCTTACACTAGATCACCTTTTCCCAACAACGAATTCCGCGCCATTTTGTCTCTTTGGCTCAGCAACCTCTGACGCAGTAAGTTAGCGAACTAATTGTACAACTTTCTCAAAACACACAAAGTGGTCGGCTTTGCACAAGATGAAAAGATTGCTTTTGTAGGGATTTTGGACGGAAGCATCGATCCCGTATTACAGAGAATTGATGAATACTCGGGTGAGAAGAATTAAGCGCAGATTCTAAGCCTCATAAACTTTGGATGAATAGTTAATAACCTTCGACTAGAAGGGTTTTTAGTTGCTCATGTTTTCGGAGAAGAACACAAGATAATAAAAATAGAGCTTTTATTGAACTATGGTTTTTGGGAGATGAAGGATTTTTCAATGAATGAGAAGTGAATAATTCAATCACTCCATCCCCTATTTATAGTACAAATAAATTCCTAGTTGAATCCAATCTAAATTCTAAAAGATAATTAGAATTATATCTAAACATTAATTTACTAATTGAATCTAATTTAAACTCTAAAAGATAAATACAAAAAAATAAAATTAAATTAAATACAAATTTAAATAATAAATAATATCTTAAATATTAAATCCTAATAAAAATAATATTTTAAAATAAAACCAAGTTTTTTTGTCCTATAAACTCTCTCTTTAAGCATTTCACCTTCACACAACTTCTCTTTCTCTTCAAAATCATGCCTTTGGTATCAAATTTATCCTTTGTTTCCACTTGAGTCCCTACAAAATAAAAAGATAATAAATAACCCAAATTAATAGGATCATACTCTTAAAATATATGTATTTAATACCCAAAAGTAGGCCATATTTAAATGTTATCATAGTGCAACACAATTAGATGATTATGTATGTATGTATGTATGTATATATGTATGTATGTATGTTTGACAGTAAGATCATCATAATCACCATGTTAAAGAGTAATTCTTGAACATGGAATAATGAAAACCAAATGCGTATATATCAAACACACAATTGAACACCCAAATTCCTTGCTGCCAAAAGTCAAACTCAACCTAATATTTTATGATTCTTATCTCTTTTATCCTCTTCTTGTTGTAATGAAATCATGCATCAGAAATGAAAATGAGAGGGTTGTAGAGAATTGAAGTGCATATTCTGACCTGATACAAATTCTTGAAGTGGTTACCAAATTATGAAGAATCACAACAACTAAACCCGTTGGAGCTGAAGAAGATGAAGAAGAGAAAAGTTTATAAAAAAAATGAGACTTGAAACCTTAAGTTAAGCCAAATCTAGGTTTTAAGTGAGAAAGAGGATAAGCTTGCTATCTCACAATACCTGCTTGAAACCCATAATTAGGTAACTCCAATGTTTAAAATGGAAAATAACATTGACAGCAGTGAAGAAAATGGAAGAAAAAGTGGAAGAAAGGAATAAAGAAGGAAATAAAAGAGAGCAGATAAATTTTGGAAGAAAAAAGAAGAAATTGGTCCCCTGTGAAAATTTTTGAGGCTAAAAGAGTAATTAACCATTCCAAAAGTCCGTTTTAAAAGTAAAAAAAAAAAACCCAAATGGTGTTTGTTCAGCATTCCTTAAAGCCAAAAGTGTTTTTTTAATGAAAAGCTCTTTCTAAAAGCCTAGCTAAACGGGCCCTAAGTGTAAGAGGTACGTTAAATATGTTTTGATAAGTAAAATAATGCGTTATGATTTGCTATAAGTAGGTACATGAGTTAAGCATGACTATTCTGTAAATCATGTGTGTTATACGTTTCTGTTATATGTTCTGATAAGCTATCCGATTCGATTATGTAATATGATATCCTATGATCTGTATAAAGTATGTGTTATGTTACATTCTGTATGATATCTATTTATGTATGTATACCATACAACCTATGTGATATGTATATATGTTAACATGACTTTTCATATGCATTGTGGAGGATTATGATATGATGGAGGAAGTGTTATATGTCAGTTTTTACTACAAATATATGGTGCTAGAACGCAAATTTCTATATGGCAGCTCTATTGCATATTTTTGGGTAGCACACCACCTCATGTTAGTGTGATTGGATGGATGGACTCTTGTGATCCTATTTAGTGTGATTGGTTGGTCGAAGTTGGTGTGTAGCAGATAGGGGTAGGATTTGTGTCTGCATTTGTTCTGGTCTGATATATTTGTTTATGTAAATATGATATTCCAATTCGAAATATGCTAAAAAATATGAAATTCTGATCCGTTACATGTTTCTGATTATATGAATGCTCTGTTATGGAATATGGTATTAAATTTAGACATGATAACTATTTATTCAAAACCCACAAGAAAATTTTGTTTGTAGGTCAGGTCTCACACTGGGCTTCTAGCTCATTCTTTTGTTTAATACATTTTAGGTAAACTTTTAACTTAGGATCGGACGGTGTGCGGGTGCTCGAATTGGTCTTTCAAATAATATGGTTTGATTTATGTTAATTAAAATTTTCGAACATTTGGTTTTAGACTATGTTTTTGGATTTGCTTGTTTTTGGGTTTTGACTTGTTCGTCGGTTTTTAGTAGTTTTAACGTAAAATTGCAAAATCATATAAGTTAATAAATTAGAATTCGGCTTTCAAAATCAAAACAAGCTAAGCATGCTTTCGCTGCAAATTTAAAAATGAGTTTTTATGAAAAATTATAACAAATGTTTTAGAATATGCCCAACTGGTGAACTGTATGTTTTCACTTATTAAGATCACAGTTTCCAAGTTATCAACTCTAAAATTTTTGCTTTAAAATTTTATTCAAAATTATAGGTTTTATAAAGCAAGCAACATAAACATTTTAAGAATGGCAAGTTTTTCTATCAAAGATTAGTGACGAGTTTTATAAAACTTTGATTTTTAATTTCGTATCGAGCCACGTTTTGGAAAGTAAAGATTTCAACATATTGATTGTAAATCTTCAGATTCGACTATGACATCTAGGCTTGGTTTGGGGTGTTACATTTAGTGGTATCAAAGTCAAGTTACAAAACTTGGGCTATGGTTTCTAGGTATAAAATTTTATGCATAATATGTTTTGAAATTTTCAATTTTAGGAAACTTTTGTAAAATATGATGTGAGTGAATTTGCACAAAAATTTATTAAATTTCTAAAAAAGTGAATCCGAGACTCCGGCACCAATCCAAGTAAGTTACTTATACTTTGGTTATTTGCACTTAGCTACTTTAGTTAGTCTAATGAACATTAGAGATTACCGAATAAAATACTCTCTGCTTTAAGATAACAAAACACTTTTGCTAAACATAAACTTAGGAATTCTAATAATCTTAACGAGTGTTGGAGGAAAATGAGAGCGTGTTTTAGATGTAGATCCTATGAGAATCGTGTTAGGGATTATTCACGACCTTCTCTTAGTCGAAGGCAAGTTTCAGTTTAAAGAGGAAATCAAAGGCTAGTTTGTGCAATTTAGTGTCATGAGGATTGAGACGTATTTGGCAGCAATACAATTGTACTTGGATTCGTGCACTGCAATGATTAAGTATTTGATTGTTGTTAGAGTCATTGAGATTTTAGGATTATATCATTAGTGACATTTCTGTAAAACATTTCTAAGAACAATCCGAGACAGTGAATGAGAAGTTCGTTAGATAATTTTTGTCTAGTATTGGGAAGAAATTGTTTGGGTTTGCATTGAAATCAGAGTTGCGTAGCGATAGCGTGGTGATCATTTTGAAACGAGAAATATTAAATTTTGTGGTTAAGCTATTGGTGTGATAATAAGAATTTCGAGGACAAAATTCTTTTAAAAAGTAAAAAGTTGTCACATCCTAAAAACCGAATTAAAAGAGATTGGGTTAGTGAAACTTAGATTGGCCATGTTCTAATATTTGAGTTAAGATTCTGAAATTGTGTTAAGTAAATTAATTTGGTACAGTGGATGAGGTATTGGGGTTGTGTGTGCGAGTTTCTTCATTCAGTTGCCTACAACCCCCACTTTGTTTTTCCATATCACTTTGTGTTCCCTTTCTTTTTGCTCTATTTTCTTTCTTTTGTTTTTATTTTTCTTGGAAGTTTCTTCTTTCTTTTTTATTAATCTTTGTTGTTGGTTTCATCGTGGGGATTGCATTGCTTCTCGATTTGGGTCATAAAGCAATAATAATGTAAGTTTCATCGTTGATTTTTCTGTTATTGTTCGATTTAACTTGTTCGTTGTCAAGATTGAGCTTTAATATATTAGTTTTGTTCTATACTTTATTAAATGTTCAATTGGTTATGTTTTAGGCGAGAGGATTGTGAGTCAGGATTCTCTAGCAAAGGAGGCTTGGTTTTGGGTTTTGTTTTGAAGAAGTAAGTAATCGAATTGTGATTTTGGGATGAAAATTTCAGTTTAAGGATGTGAGTTTATATCGACTTTCTTTCGATTAATTAGTGTGAGTTGATAAACCACTGTAGGTTTTTGGGAGTAATAGTTGGGTAGTCGATCAACTCAACAATCATGTGTGTGATCTAACTTGAAAAACTCATTGAAAATTTGAAAAAATTTATGAATCAGGGGTTGTTTTCGAAACTGCCCAGTGCCACACGACCGTGTAGTAGATCGTGTGCATCACACGATCGTGTGGTATGCCGTGTGGGGCACATGACCGATTAAATCATTTAGGCCATGTGGAGCACATGGCTGTGTGAAATAATGTAGACTATGTGGACCACACAGGCTAGCTTTTGTGTCTCGTGGGCCATACAACCATGTGGGACTTTTTGGCCAATTTTGGGACTCGATTAGGGGTCGATTAATGGACTCGAAAATTAGGTCTGTGGGCATTTTTTAGGCCCAAAAAACTTAAGTTTTAGTAAACAAACATGGGTAATTGTAGGAGGTACGTTAAATAACTAGGGTACGTGTGTTATGCATGACTATTCTGTAAATCATATGTGTTACACGTATTCTATTATCTGCTTTGATAAACTATTCAATTCGATTATGTAATATAATATGTTATGATCTATATAAGATATGTGTTATGTTACGCTCCATATGATATCTATTTATGTATGCATACCATATAACCTATGTTATATGCATATATCTTAATGTGACTTTGCATATGCATTGGGGAGGATTATGGTATAATGGAGGAAGTGTTATGTGGCAGTTTTGACTGCAAATATATGACGGCTAGACCACAAATTTCTATATGGCAGCTTAACTGCATATTTGTGAGTGGCACATCACCACATGTTGGTGTGATTGGATGGATAGACTGTTGTAATCCTATTTGGTGTGATTGGTTGGTCGGAGTTGGTGTGTAGCGGATAAGGGTAGTATTTGTGTCTGCATTTGTTTTGGTCTGATATATTTGTTTATGTAAATATGATATTCCAATTCGAAATATGCTAAAAAATATGAAATTCTGATCGGTTACATGTTTCTAATTATATGATATGCTTTGTTATGTAATATGGTACGAAACTTTGACTTGATAACTATTTATGCAAAACCCACAAGAAAATTCTATTTGTGGGTTAGGTCTCATACAAGGCTTCTAGCTCACTCTTTTGTTTGATACGTTCAGGTGAACTTTTGACTTAGGATCGGATAGTGTGCGAGAGCTCAGATTGGTCTTTCAAATAATATGGTTTGATTTATGTTAATTAAGATTTCTAGACATTTGGTTTTGGAGTATGTTTTTGGATTTAGCTGTTTTTCTTTATTTTGACTTGTTCAATGATTTTTTGAAGTTTTAACGTAAAATTGCAAAATCAAACAAGTTAATAATTTAGAATTTATTTTTCAAAATTAAAACAAACTAAGCATTTTTCGTTGCAAATTTAAAAATGGGTTTTATGAAAATTTATAACTAATGTTTTAGAATATGCCCAATTAGCGAACTGTACATTTTCACTTATCAAGATCACGGTTTCCAAGTTATCAACTCTAAAATTTCTACTACAAAGTTTTATTTAAAATTATGGGTTTTATAAAGCAAGTGACATAAGCCTTTTAAGAATGGCAAGTTTTTCTATCAAAGATTTGTGGCAAGTTTTATAAAACTTTGATTTTCAGTTTTGTATCAAGCCACGTTTTGGAAAGTAAAGATTTCAACGTATTGATTGTTACTCTTCAAATTCGGCTATAACGTCTAGGTCGAGTTTGGGGTATTACATTACTTGTTATTGTTAATTAAAAGATCTAAATTCTTGTCACACTTTCTTAGTCTTTGCTGACTTAAGGCATTTGTTTCTAACGCGTAGGTAGAAGATAAATTCGATAGGCTAGGTTAGTGATCGTGGTCAGCTCATCTCATCACATCTCTAAGCTTGGAAAAGAGTATGGTTTAAACTTTTGGTCTTAGTTTGGCATGTACTTAGGTATTTTGGCATAGATATGGATACAAAGGACTAAAACACAACTTTGTAACTTTGTCAATCTTTGGAATTTAATTAAAAACTTAATGAGCTTGTGATGAGTTATAAGATGTTGGTATTTCAATTGATTTATTTACTTGAATGGTGAATTGGGATGATTGTAATTGAGATTGTTGATATGCAGTGACTTAATGTATAAAGTTTGGAAGTTGGCAATTCTCCTGCATTTCAAACAACAGAAGCATGTTTTAGTATCGATACTAGTCAAAGTACCGATACTTAGTGGAAAATATCGATACTTCAACCACGGTATCAGTACTAATGATTTTAATCTGATTTTTTTGAAACTTTAAAGCTCAATACCGTACCAATATTTGACAAGGTTATCAATACCATTAACATTTGTACCGATACTTCATGCTCAGTATTGATACTTGACCCATGTTTTTCACAAGAAAGTTGTTTGAAGTGCATAAATCTTCGAAAAATTCATCCAAGCCCATCCCATGTTACTTATAAAATTTTGGATAATTAAATAAAAACATTCGATTTATGACATTTAAATTATTAGTAGAATCTCATAGTTCGTATTTTGTCAATCAATATGACATTGCTATACTTGACCCTATAGTCAAGATGTGTATAGAGGTGTTACAAAACTACTTAGTTGGTCATACTTTGGCCACCCAAATAAAATTACTTGCAATTTGGTTGCTAGCCTTAGTAAAAAAAAATTTCATTTTAGTCACCTAAATATTAAATTCCTAGCCACATTATCATTTTTGACCTTTTTTATACCCCCATTACTTTTCATCTTCCCCTCCATGCCACCCATGCATTTACCATTTTGCTCACTTTCTTCAACCATTACACCACTTGAGGAGTACCCCACTTGAGTTTTAATGGATTCAGAGTGAACTAGGCCTTATTACAACAGGTCTATTGGTATTCAAATATGCAATCTTGGATTAGAAGACTAGGAAATTGTGTTTTCTAAGTTGATTATGTAATTGATAGGGGCATATATAAGGGGCTGGCAAGGGCTCAGGTCCCTCTAAAATTGAAAATTTTCCGTTTAAATCTTTTAAAATTTTTATAATTTTAAATTAATAAAGGTAAAATTACACTTTTCCCCTTAAAATGATAAAAATTTGATTTAATCTTTTAAAAATTATAAAAAAAAAAGCTATTCAAATGGTGAAATTGCATTTTTACCATCGTAAAAATTACAATTTAATTTTGCCCCCTAAAAAAACTTTCTGGCATCGCCCCTGATCATCGAGTCAATACCAAAACTCACTATTCTGTTGGATCGCCGATAATGTTGATGACCATTCTTTTAGCCTTAAACAACTTCTTCAGATAGATCCTAACATTGGTCTCGAGTTTGACTCGATTGGTAGCTTTATCAGTTCAGATTTTGGTAATTTAGGTTGTTTTCCTGGAAATGGTATTCAAAAATTTGATTTTTACTTCACTAGTTGAAAGTATTGGTCTTCATATTTCTTTGCCTATGATTTATCAACAAAAAAAATAAAGCCAATTCCTTGAAACCTAGGAAGCACTGACACGGCTCATCCTTCCTCGTACTGGTGTCGTACATGTGTCCGACACGAACACTCGTTAGATACGCCCGATTACGGGACACATCGAAATACGTAAAAAAAAGATAATCGGACACGGTCCTGACATGGGTGTCTAAAAAAGACATGTGAAGGACGCGTGACGACGTCGTCGTCATGTTTCTTCCTCTTCTTCATGATTTGTTGAGCTCAAGCGACAATAACAAAGAAAATTAAAGAAAAAAGAAAGGTGAGAATGAAGGGTTTTTGTATAGGGGTAGTTGTTTAAATGATGAACCAACAATGTTTTCTAAGTTTTCGATGAACAAGGCCTCTCCGTTAGATTTTTTAGATCAGGAGGAGAGAAAAGTGTCAAGAGGTAACTAAAGGGATTTAGGGCTTTTTGTTTTTTGTTTAGATTTAGGTTGTTTTTTTTTAATTAAGTTTGCTTTTAGGATGATGCATTTGGAACTTTAGGTTCCCAGTGCACTGCTCATTTCTTACCAATCTTCAAAGACATGTATCTTTATTAGGTTGGGTTAGATTGGGAAATGGAGATGAAAGGACTGAAGGAAGATACGAAAAGACATGTTAAGTCTGATTTTTATTAAATGTTATATTGTTTTTCAGGAGAGTTACATTATATCTTATTGGCTGAAGCATCAGTGCTTTTGAGATTTGCTTCTCCTTTCTCTGATGAATTTATGTTTTGAGGCCCAAGACTTTGATTTTTGTATTTGGGCTTGTTTCTTTTATTTTTGGTTAATAAAAGTTTCAGCATATTATTCAAAAAAATCAATATTTTCATTCATATTAAATATTTTAACATAAGAAAAATATAAAAGTATTAAAAATATTTTTTATTGCCATATCCTACCGTACCTATGTCCTCATTATTTAAAAGTTATCGTGTTGTCGTCTCTGTATTGTTTTCTAAACCTTTTTTTTTAAAAACACCTTGACTTATATTTTTAAAAAATCGAAAATGGAGTCGCCACCAATATTTTTAATTTGGTGTGATTGGATCAGCATAAAATACTTAAGTTTATTTAAACAAAAATTTTGGTCTTCGAAATCCAGAAAATAAGTTCCAGAGTCGGTTACGTGTGAGGAATGATTAGCACTCTCACACGCCCAAAATGGTACATAGTCAATTTTTTAAAGGTCTTATTTGTTAAAATTTTGAAAACTCGAATAAAAGATAAATGTGATCCCTAAATACATGATTTATTTAATGTTATTTTTAAATTTGAATTTTGTGAAGAAATACACTTTTGTTTCCAATTAATCGAGAAAAAGAAGTAATGTCCAAGACGTTAGGACATAATTTTTCGAATATCTTAAATAAAAGAACATTGCCTCTTTGAAAAAATTTAGATAATAAAAATATATAATTTATTTTATTAAAATTATTTTCACAAGGATTAAATAAATATGTATTTAATTTACAAACAAGATAACAAGATAAAAAAAAATATACATGCATGAAATATACTAAATGAATAGAACTAAATTCAAATTACAAACAAAAAATAATAAAAAAATAATAGCAAATGAAGCAAATATAATTGCAACCAAAGTGGTAACGCACATATATCAATAATACAATGACAAATATACAACACATTCATAAAATAACAAATCAAACAATATTAAAATAACAATATACACATAAATAAATAAATGCAAATCAATTTTTTTAAAAATAATAAGAATAAATAAAAAGGATTAAATTAAAGAAACATAATAGAAAAGGGGAAAATTTTAAAAGAAATAAAACAATAAAAGGATTAGATTAAAATTAAAATGAAATTAAAAGCAGAAAAGATGAAAATTATAAAAAAACAAGATCAAACTCGAATATTTAAAAAAAAATAAGGGATCGCCTTTGCAATTTTCCCAGACCCTAACACGTGTCTGTCCTAAGGTTAATGGTCTAAGGACCAATATGAAGATGTAATAAAATTGCAGGGGAAAATTTACAATATATACAAAATAAGTTAAGGGACTAAATTGAAACAGTGGGAAAATGCGGAAGGACCAAGGATGCAAATAGCCCAACAGTCCAAAACGTGCGGATCCTCCTTAGACTGGTCGGGTCATGGGTCACGATGCCAAAACAATGTTGTTTTGGCACAAAAACCCCCTTCCCAAAACTACGTTGTATACCGGCAATTATAAAAGTAAAAAATCTTAACAAAAATTCATTTTTTCAATTGTTTTAACAAAAAAACACTTCTCTCATTTTATTTTTCTCTCAAGACCAAACTCCCAAGCCAACCTAGGTCCGATGGAGCACCATCACCTCAACCACTAGTGATCGGTGACGGCGACCATCGTTCTCAGTGGTCGAAAAAACCAAAAAATCTTCTTTTTGCTCCTTTTTCAAACCCAAAACCAAATTTGGGCTCGGATTTCTCAAAAACCAAACAAAAATACCTAAAAATTCGAAAACTTTCGAACTTCTAGGGTTTTTAAGAATCTTTGTTTTTATTTTTTTATTTTTTCTTTCGTCGGGGGTAGCAACCTTAATCGCATACGATGACGTCGATCGTGGCTAGGTAAAACCCTAAGCCCTCCTTTTTTATATTTTATATTGAATATTTATTTTCAAAATATACAAAAATAAAATAAATATAATGTAAAATAAAGATATGTATATATATGTATATGACAATATACCATGAAAGAAAAGAATGCTCTTGATACTTTGTATTTCAAATAGATATCGTGGGTAAAAAATTACACATATTCAAAGTTGGCTTTTATAGCCAAAATACAAATGATTTTCTTTTGTTTTTCCTATTTGTTTGATTGTTCTTGCTTCTATTCCTTCTCTGTTTTGCAGGTGACGAACAGTGGTGGTAGGTGGTGACAGATGGCGTGGTGGTCTCGAGAATATGCAGTTGATGTGGCATAAGCATAAGGGTAACAGCGGCGTCGAGGGTTGCATGGGGAATTAGAGTTTCAATTTTTTCATAAGATTTGGGCTTGCTGGGCTTGTTTGGGTCATTGGGTGTTTAGACTAATGGGTAATTAGGTATTGGGTTAGGTTTAGGTGGGTTTGGATGTGTAATGAGACATTTAAATTAAAATGAAATTTAATTTAAAATTTTTATTATTTTTGGTTTACTATTTTGGTTTGGTTTCGTGTCCGAACAAATTGGGCTCCAATAGTGTCGTACCTGTATTACGTGTTCGTGTCCATGTTTCATAACTTGAAACCTAGGAAATTAAACCCCAGATTCTAAATCCCCAAATCCCAACTTTTTGTTGCATTCCCTCGAGAACAACCATTATCAAAGAGGCTCAATCATGGTAACTTAAAACTTGGTTCTCAGATCCCAAAGCTACCATTTTATGACCATGATTTGTTTATGAGAAAACAATAGCTTGTTGGGTTTCCATATCAAAATCCACTGACGGGTCAACAACAGCAACAAGCCATATTAATTGTTGGACCAACTTTTTAAGGTTGCAGAGATGGTAGAGATTGAGAATCTCTCACACGCTCAAGGGATATTGGTGTAGCTCAATCATTGCCAGTAATGGTGGAAGCAAGGGTGGCGTGGAGGGGAAGATGATGAACAGTAATGTGAGTGAAAAAAAAAAGGTAAAAAATGATGATATCGCTTCACAGTCAGTCGTAATTAAGGATTTAATGTTTGGGGATTAAAATGAAAATTTTCTCTAATAGTAGTGATCAAATTGAAAATTTTTTTATTTGTGTGACCAAAATGAAAGCACCTAAAAGAATTGGGAAACCAACTAGGTACTTTACTCTTAGTTATAAAAATATATTTTCTTTTTTAAAATATTGTACAATTTCACAAATGTTATAACCTAAATATTATATAAAATATTGTATATTGTTAAACCCTTCAATTGCTTGGATAAAATTTTCGTTAATTTTAAGTTCCTCATTGTATAGTACCATATACACCTCAGCCTTGCATTACAACTGTTGAATCACTCTCTCATTGAATTCATTCTTCAAATCCTTAATGGATATTCCCTTCCATGATCATAATGTCAAAAATAGAGAATAAATAATATCAAAACAAATTATGCAAAATAGAATTAAAAGATATAAAGTAAAAGTAAGAAAAATTATAAAATAGGAAAATAATGTAAAAAAAACCTTAAATTGCCAGTGATTTGATTTATAATTCTTTGTTGTGTTTCATCATCTTTGGAGGAATCCTACAATGTCTTCATACATGCATAAAATGGAAGGAAGAAGGGTGGACTTTGAATACAAATTTTATTTTATATAAATAATTCCTTAATTGTAGTGGTTTTATTTCCAGTAATTTCACATTAATTTTTACAATCAATATTAAGTATTTTTATTACCTTTTATGATGATATTAATAGTAAATAAGGTTTGTAGATTATAAGGGGGAGGACAAAGCCCTAACAACAACGTGACTTACACGACTCGAATTCAAGCCACACCTGGAGTAATGAACACCCTTACTATCAGGTCAATACATCAGGTTTAGTAAAAATGAAAATTATAAAAAAATGGGGTCAAACCCGAATATTTAAAAAAAACAAGGGATCGTTTGGGAAATTTTCTCAGACCCTGACACGTGTCTATCTTAAGGTTAATGGTCTAAGGACTAATTTGAAGATGGAATAAAATTGCATGGGCAAATTTACAATATATATAAAATAGGCTAAGTGCCTAAATTAAAACAGTGGGAAAATACGGAAGGACCAAGGGTGCAAATAGCCCAATAGTCCAAAATGCACAGATCCTCCTTGGACCGGTTGGGTCACGACGATAAAACAACGATGTTTTGGCATAAAAACCCTTCCCAAAACTAGATCGTATAGGGGCAACTATATCAGTAAAAAATCTTAACAAAATTTCATTTTTTTTCAATTAGTTTAACAAAAAAACACTTCCCTATTTTTATTTTTCTCTCAAGACCAAACCCCCAAGCCAACCTTAGTCCGACGAAGCACCACCAATCGTCGACGACAGCGACCATTGTTCTCAGTGGTAAAAAAAACCTCCTTTTTGCTCCTTTTTCGAACCCAAAACCAGATTTGGGCTCGTATTTCTCAAAAAACAAAACAAAAATTACAAAAATATCATCGGAATGTGCTGCCCTTCATTAGGGGTAATGACCTCAACCGCACACGGCGACGTCCATGGTGGCCAGGTAAAACCCTAACCCCTTTTTTTTATATTTTATATTTTATATTTATTTTCAAAATATACAAAAATAAAATAAATATAATGTAAAATAAAGATATGTATACATATATATATATATATATATATGACAACATACCTTGAAAGAAAAAATGCTCTCGATTATTTGTATTTCGACTAGATATCGTGGATAAAATTTACACAAATTCAAAGTTGGCTTTTATAGCCAAAATACAAATGATTTTCTTTTGTTTTTTCCTATTTGTTTGCTTGTTCTTGCTTCTATTCCTTCTCTGTTATGCAGGTGACGAACAGTGGTGGTAGGTGGTGGCCGATGACATGGTGGTCTCGAGAATATGCAATTGACGTGGCACGAGCATGAGGATAGCAGCGATGTCGAGGGTTGCATGGGGAATTAGGGTTTCAATTTGTTCATAAGATTTGAGCTTGTTGGGCTAGTTTGGGTCATTGGGTGTTTAGGCTAATGGGTAATTACGTATTGGCTAAGGTTTAGGTGGGTTTAGGTGTGTAATGGGATATTTAAATTAAAATGAATTTTAATTTAAAATTTTTTATTATTTTTTGTTTACTATTTTGGTTTGGTTTTGAGTTGGGCCCCGACAAATTGGGCTCCAACTGTTACCCCTCTTTGCTCGCTGCTGTGTAACAGGAACGGAGCAAAGACTAAATGGAGGACTAATTTTGTCTGGTCCCACTGACTTTGACTTCTTCGGCGCTTCTTTTTCAAATAACTCTTTTTTTACTTTATTGGTCATTCAAATTTACTACATCTGTTTCTCTACAACCTGAAGTAGATGAAAACTTTAAAGAGATAAAATTTGTTGTTGTAGCTTCACTCCATTCCACTGCAATTTCAGAGAGATTGATATTTCCTATTTATTTTACTTCGCTCTTCTGCAATTTTAAGGGTATAGGAGTTGTATGTGACTTCAATCTGCCCTTCTGAATTAGAGGTAAAAGATTGGATTGCTTTAATCTGCCCATCTGGATTAGGGGTAAAAGATTGGATAGCTTCAATCTTCCCCTTTAGATTAGGGATAAAAGATTGGATGGTGGTTTCAATCTGCCTTTTTTTATTAGGGATAAAAGATTAGATGGTAGCTTCAATCTGCCCCTCTTGACTAAGGGTAAAAGATTGGATGGTGGCTTCAATCTGCCTCTCTTGACTAGGGGTAAAAGATTGGATGAGGTGATGTAGCTTCACTCTATTCCACTACAACTTCAAGGGGATTGATATTCGCTACTGTAGTTTTAATCCGCTTCACTGTAACTTTGAGGTATAAGATTCATCGTTACGACTTAAATTTGTCTCTCCTCATCTTCACGCTATGAGATTTGCCTCTGTGGCTTCAATCTTTCCCTCCACATTTCTAGGCTATAAGGTTCGCTATTGCGGCTTCAACCTTGCCTTCCACATCCTTAGGGTATAAGGTTCGTCGTTGCGGCTTCAACCTTTCCCTCTATATCTTTAGGGTATAAGATTCATCGTTGCGGTGTAACCTTTCCCTTCATATCTTTAGGGTATAAGATTCGTCGTTACGGCTTCAAACTTTCCCTCCATATCTCTAGGGTATAAGGTTCGCCGTTGGGTCTTCAACCTTTCCCTCCATATCTCTATGGTACAAGGTTCGCCATTTTGGCATCAACCTTTCCCTCCATATCTCTAAGGCACAAGGTTCACCGTTGTAGCGTCAACCTTTCCCTCCATATCTCTAAGGTATGAGATTCATCATTACAACTTCAATCTCTCCCTCCATATCTCTAAGGTACAAGGTTCACCATTGTGGCTTTAACCTTTCCCTCCATATTTTTGGGGTATGAGATTTGCTATTGCGGCTTCAATCTCTCCCTTCATATCTCTAAGGTACAAGGTTTGTCGTTGCGGCTTTAACCTTTCCCTCCATATCTCTACGGTATGAGATTCGCCGTTGCGGCTTCAATCTCTCCCTTCATATCCCCAGGGTATAAGGTTTTCCGTTGCAACTTTAACCTTTCCCTTCATATCTCTAGGGTATGAGATTCGCCGTTGCGGCTTTAATCTCTCCCTTCACATCTTTAGGGTATTAAATTCGTCATTGTGTCTTCAATCTTTCCCTTCACATCTCTAGAGTATAGGATTCAATGTTTTCTCGATTCATCTCGCCATTTCGTGGGAATGAAACTTGTAGAATATGCTTCATTGACCTCTATGTAGGCCAAATTATTAGGATGTCATGATCGGAATCAATCAAATGCTCCTAATTGAATAGGTGTGCATGATATTAACATGAATGCAACATGTCATATTTGCTTTTTGGTCCTTAGGTCAACATGGTTTGTCATTTGCCTAAGTTTTATCACTGATGTGTCACAATTTTTCCCTTTCAGGTTTGGTGCTTTTGATATCAAATCCGAAGAAGTACTCATAAACTGAACTATTTGTTCCAGGACCTCTCTAACCCTCGTGTTTGGTTATTTTGAATTAGTAGTCTTGTTTTAGGTCTCTGTACTATTTAGAAATTTTTCAAAGTGATATGCAAAAATCATTTTATTCCTTATATCATTAGACCACTAACCGCTATTTCGATGCAAAAATGCTTGAACAGGTTTGTAAAATAGATAAAATTGAATTTTATGAGAGGCAAAGGTTGCATGAATGAAAAGATTAAAAACCATTAGTCCACTAACCGTTATTTCAATGCAAACGTGCTTGAACAGGGTCGCAGGGTGGGAAAAATTGAATTTTATTGGAGGCAAAGATCACATGAATGAAAAAAATTAAAAAAGACAATCATTGGTCAAAAGTTGTCAAACATTAGGTGAGCAAAGAATGAAGTTAGGTGCCCCAGATATCAAAGTATGAGCTTTGCTGAGCAAACTTGATAAGGACCATTTTGAGCTTGATATATGTCCATGAAACTTGGAGTACTTCGTTGACGCCTTAAGGTGTAAAATTTCTCCACCTTATCACTTTTGAGAGAGAAGACTGTTTCATTCCCCTTTTTATTCAAATTTCAGTCACCCTTTCGGATTTTCAACTCAAATCTCCTTAGGTTTCGAGATGCCTTTTACGAGTTTTCACCTCGAGCTCTCTTTTTTCTTTTTTCCTCTTTTTCTTCTTTTTTTTCTTTTTCCTTATTTTTTTTTTGGGGTGAAATTTTTCTTCATTGAATCCGAATTCACGGGGTTTCGTAGATCTTTGCTTTCTATCTCGGTCAAAATTAAAGCTCCTCTAGAAAAGGCTTTATTGACCTCATAAGCCTCTTTTTAATTTGACAATCATTTTCCTTTGAAATCTTTTTGTAGGTAAGATTCTTTTCAAAACCAGAGCTCCCTTGTGGAATTCTCTAGAGCGGATCATTCTTTGTCATAATCTTTTGTCATTCGTTTTTGGTACATCTGATAATGACGGATGACTTTTAGTATCTTTTCTTCAATCAAGTTTTGCTGACCGCATATGGATTAGATCCATTTTGTTTCATCAGTTCTAAAAAAAATTGGAGGGAAGAGAAATAAACTCCAATGGGTAGTATTTCTTTCATTCTAATGAGAAAGGTGTTGTCTCGCTAGATGTTCTAAAAAAGGTACGATAAGCATCAAGGGCAAATAGTGCAATTGATTTTCCAAAGGATCTTCTTAATGTTCTCATTGGCAAAATTGCCCCAATGACGTTCGTGCTCCACATAGAAAAAGGCCATGACGTGAAAAGGTGAAGGAGATAAATAGATTTTCAAGATACCTTTTACGAGTTTTCATTCTTGACTTTTTTCTTCTTTCTTTTTTACTTTTCTTTCTTTGGGTTTCAAGATGCCCCTTGTGGGTTTTCATCTCAACCCTTTTTTTTCACTTTTTTTGGGCTTCCTTTTTAATAGCACGTTAGGCCTCATTCTTCAAAGTTTCTGTTGAATTCAATTGCATTTTTTCCTTTATAGGAGCTTGTGTGTCATGACATCAATTCCTTAAACTCGGCATGCTTTAATAAGACCATGCAAAGACCTTTGGATTCTTGAAGCAGCTTGCCTTGTTTTCGCAAAGATACATGTCTCAATTCTCAGTTAAAATCACAACTCTTCTAGGTGATATTCGTTTATTATCTTGCTCAACCATCCGTAGCAGATCAGGAGACAAGTTACATTGTTGACCATTTTCAAAGTCCTGAGGTTTTTCTGGACACATATCCTTCTTAAAAGGGGCTCTGAGTCAACAACAGTGTCGCTCGTATCCTTGATATCAAGGGACTCGACATATTGATAAGAGAAATTCAAAGAATAAATGAATTTAAGAATAATTAACCGTACGGGTATGACTGAAAATAAAATAGCAAAATGTTTGTCAAGTTAGGCACAAAAATGCATCGTTTTCATTGAAATAAAAGACAGCGGTCATGTGCCCTTTACAAAAGGATCCCTATTACTCTCAGACTTAGAGTGATAAGTGTGTCCTGAATATTTTTCTGGAAAAGTCCTAAAAACTATAGGAAGCTCCTCTACAGTCTAGTTGTCCAAAACACTTCCAAGGGTGTAAGGACGAACTCTCAGTAGGTTCCACTCTCCGTTCTCTTCTTGGGATATGACTTTCGCTCAAATTTTTTCAATAATCCCCCATTATCTTGATTTATCATGTTTTCTCTCAATTTCTATTCAGAGTTGATAATATTCCTCATTGACACAAATGTTTTAGATAAGTGAGATTTTTTTTTCTTTTTCTGTTTTTTTTAAATTTAATGCGTAATGTAATGCAATGCAAATGAACGGTAAAATGCATGCAAAGAAGCGTTGAATCTTGGTTCAATTCCATTAGATTAACTTTACTAGAATACAAATTTCTTTACATAAGAGATATAATTATATGGTCGTGCCTTAATGCTCAAAGCCTTAATCTTTCTAAGAAGCTAAGCTAATTTTTTCCTCGATTCAACTTCAATTTCAGGCTCAAAATGTCGACTTGGATGGTTAGGGCCCGTAAGTGGTTAGTCGCTTCTCGTACTTGGGCTTAAACCTCGCTCCTGACATGGCCTTTATCTCAGACCTGCCCCTCAAAGCGTTGGAGTCACTCCTCGTTTATTTCCAATTTTCTTTAGCGATATCTTCTCGTCTTTGGATAGCCATAAATTCCTTCAATGGAGAGTAGTCCTCAGATAATACTCAATAAGTGACCTTTTCCATTTTCCAAAAATGGTTACGAAACCAAACTAGCAAAAGTTATGCACCCATAAACCTTCTTTTGCCCTCTCTTCGACAGACGTTTAAAGGGTGAGATTGCTAGAACATGAGTGATTCACTTGTCAAGTCGGTTAAACAAATCTGCAACCGCATCCTCTACGTGCTCCAACACTTTAGGGAAGACGACTAACTCATACGTGTTTGAGGCGAAGATGTCGACATTCTTTCTTGCATCTGAGTGTACTATGCCTTGCAGGTTTTTCAAAGCAATGCACTTGTTATCCCCTTTTTCCTTGATCATAGCTATAACCCAATGCTCGCTACTCTAGAGTAGGCCTTATTATTCTGAATCCTTGGGCAACGGGGAAACATAGCGTATTCTTCTACAGTATGTCCATGTTTCTGAAAGTGAAGCAACAAAGCTGGATCCCAATGCTGTGTTAAGGCTCGAAAAATGTGCGTATCTACTTTAACCTTAAGTAGGTAAGGCAAATCACCATATAAGTCAAACACATTTAACCATTTACTTACTTTGGACTAAGGTGAACACAGAATAAATGTTTCATGTAAATTAATCTTGCAATGTGTTGGCAGTCCAAACTAACACATCTATGTCTCTACTCGAGAGCCAGTCCTACTTCAAAAACCACAATAATCTATCTCCTTCTTTTCGACTTAAGACAACATAATAATGCTAACATGATTCACTTGTTAACCATGACTTCATGGAGAATGGACTTACTTTTAGATTACCAACAAAAGTTGTCTTCTTATTACATTTTTTTGTGCTACTTCTTATTAGTTTAACATAGGTAAACAATGGGACATGTTTACTTATATAATTTGTTTATACATGCAAAACCATTTAGGAAAAACCAACAAATAGTCTTTTTTTTTTTCGTCCTTTATTTTAGGACAATCTTCCAAAGAAAGATGTCAGCCTATTATAGATGGTTTAGTTACCTTTTAAGTAACATGCATTACATATGTATCTAAAACTTCTTCAAGGTATGAAGCTTAGGATAAGATCGTTATGTTCTATCAATGTTTTAAGTAAGTGAACACTTAGAACAAGATTAACTTTCCTTAAGTCCTTTGTAGCAAAGGTGAAGGTAGGGGCAAGTAAAGGTCCTGACCTCTTAAAATGGAAAAAATTCTTTTTAAACTCTAAAAGTCCATAATATTTTTAATTAATACATGATAAAATTATAGTTTATCCCACCAAAAATTATAAAATGTTGATTTAATTCTTACGAAAATTATAAATATATATGTCAATAAAAAGATGGAATTGTATTTTAGCTCTTATAAAAGTATATAACTTAATTTGCCCTTCTCCAAATTATTTTTGGCTCGCCTTTATTCATACTAAATTGCTGCATAAGCATCAATATAATTGATGATATATCCATGTTATCAACTTACAATATTATACCTTAGAACATTCTTCCAAAGAAGGATGAGAATGAATGAGATACTTGGTATTATACCTTGCTTGGAGGCTAGCTTAGGGCTTAAGAGTGAATGGGGATTGATTCATTCTCGTTGTCCTTACTCAACCAATTTGGCATGGTAGGGTGTAAACTTGGTTGAACTGTGGTATTGTTAGTCCTTTCTCTACCATGATTATCAAAGAGTGAAAACTATGGATTGGAGGCTAGTTTGTTGCCAATGACCTTTTGCAACATTATTATTCCCCATTAAGATCTCTTCTAGTTTCTCACATTTTGCATACATCTTGAATTGTTATTTATTGTTGCATACATGGATAGTAGCCTTAGAATCCAACCACCATTCAGAAGGCTTTGTTACAATAACCATATGCATTTCGATCACCATCGCAACAAGCTCCTTCTCATATTGTTCATCAAGGTTTATTGTATTTGTGCTTATAGAACCATAAATAGTCTTACATCAACAATGCTAAATTCAAAGTATCTTGATGAACTTTCAGATTTGAAGTAAATTCTATCTCCATGATGATTGTAAGAAATGGTAATTAAATGCCTTAGTTGGAAAAATAATGTGAAGAAAACTATAATAAAGAAATCAAAATAAGACTTCGACGTGTGAAATCACTTTTCTTTAAGGCTTTTAAATATGTCTAAAAGATACAATAAAGTCATAAACGACAAAGCAATTGTAGAATCTTTCATGTCTATTTTACGATTTATATTTGAGATTCATGACCTTCTCAACAATGTCATATCCAAGACTCCAACTCACATTCTCTCATCAGGAGTGCATTATGCCTTACCTGTTAACATTTGCTAGCTCCAAGTGCCCATCTTTGACTACACTAATAGGCAAGTCCACCTACCTAGTGAATTTGATACCTGACTCAATTACCCAAGTTATATTTAAACTTTTTATACTATATATTTATTAGCAATGTGAGATTATTAAAATTGTAAACTACTAACACTCGTGCCATAGGGTTATGAGCAGTTTATTCATTCTCAAAATATTCAGGATAATTTAGTTCATGTCATATTCGAAAATGAACAAATAAAAATAATTGGAGATGTCATAATTTATTTCCTTTAAGATATGACACATGTTTGTCTATAACTGATTGGAAATTAAAAACTTCATAAATTGAATATATATATATATATTATTTATTTTCTAAAAATACTTAAAAACTAAAAATATTCGAAAAAAATAATAAAATGTTTCCAAAGTTTCGAAAAGTTGTAATAATTCTAAGAAATTCTAAAGAATTATAAAATAATAATTTTCAAAAGCTTGAATTTTTTTTAAAAGAAATTGAAAAAAAAAACTATATAAGTTTTGATTTTGAAATTTTATATTAAATTTTAAAGCGTTTTATTTTTCGATTTTTCAAAGTTTTCTAAGTTTTATATATATTTTTTATTTCATTTTTAACTTTTTTTTTTGAAACTTTTGTAATTTTCTAATTTTTTGGAAGTTTTTTTTTTAGATTTCAAGATTTCTTTGGATAATTATTTTCACTAACTTTTATTTAATTATATATATTTCAAATTTCTTTAGTTATTTAAATTTTCCCATGTAAATGAACACGTATCATGAATCAACAAAAATAATTAATATCGACTTCAAATATCCTTACTCACTTTTAAATAACACAACAAATAAATTATCTTATTTCTTTTGAAAGAAATTAAATTGCTCATATCCCAATATAATTGGGACTTTGTATGACTTATACCAAAAGTTCAACCGTCAATTATGTAAGTTTGTTTTTGATATTTTTGGAGCCTTAAGAAAAATAATAAATTGGGGTTTTGGATCCCTTAAAAGTTGAAAAAAAAATTTAAGCCCTTAAAAATTGAAAAAAAAAATTGGATCCCTTAAAAACTGAAAAAATTAATTTTCGGTCCCTTTCAACCTTAAGCACTGGTCGGCGCACTTTCAAATGATCCCAGGGCCAGGCTTGAATGTATGTACAAACTTTCAGTCAAATTTGATAATAGTGGAGTCTTCACTTGATATAAAGATTCTCTTGAAAGAATTAAGGGTGCATTCGGATGGACGGTGATTGTAATGCGATGAAATCTTTTACTTCATAATTATAGTAATTAATTTCACCGTCACCGTTACTTTTTGATCTTCTTGAAAATAAATACACCGCCCATCCAAAGACACCCTAAATCTAGGCCAGAGTCTATATCAAATTGTAAATATCAATTAGAAAAATCTAAGAATACTTATGTTTTGCTTGTGATATAATGTATGTTATATTAAAGTAATTAATATATGTTTTGCTTAGACTAAGAAAAAGAAATGCAGGAAACCTAAAAACCGAATTCTAGAAAAAGTTTTATAGAGAGGCCCAAAGTGTGACCCAAACCGGATCTGAATGGTCCAGCAAAGTAAAGCTAAGCAACCTAATAATAAGGTCCAGCCTAGATTCACTGTTTTTAGCCCAAAACCTTTGGGTCTTTAGTAAAGTTTCTTCCATTGTTTATGCTATTAGCCCATTTTATTTAGTGTTACTAAATTGTTATGTGAAATGAGAAAGGATTATATAAAACTGTGATTCCATATCATACCTATCTCTTTTCAATAGGAGAACGACAAATCAAATTTTTTCACTTGTTTTGTAGCCTTTTCATCTTGAAAAAATTCAAATCCAACTAAAAATGTTAAAAATCAGAAGGAAAAATCTAATTTATCATTTTTCTATTGGAAAGGGATAGAGATGACATGGAATCACAGTTTCGTACAATCCCTTCTCTTATTATATTGTTATCTATCTATACTACTATAATATATTTGTTTGAGTTGATCTCACTCATTAATCGAGTTTAACTCAATTGTAAAATTACCAAAAATGCATTACATTTACAAAGTAACAATATTATATTGAGGATATTTATGTTCTTTTCATATATTTTGATAAATCTAAAAAAATCATGTTGTTTATTACTTTTATGATACTTATTACGAAAAGGGGTACTCTTGTTTACGATATATATACCTATATATAAAAGAAGTGTCCATCAGGTTCTCCTTGTGCAATATGTCCTTATTTATCCCCTCTCTCTATATATATTTACATTCTAGAGAAAAGGTTATATTTTAGCTTTGATCCTTTTATTATGTTTAAATTGGAGATTTAATTTTTATACTTTAATTTATAACATAATTTAGTCATTATTTTTTTATAATATTATTAATTAGTCTAAATAATTAATATATTTAAGTTTTCGATTAAAATATTTTATGGTTATATATATATTGATATTTTTCATATCCGTTTTATGGTTATATATAATTTGAATGTTATAAGAATTTTAGAGACTAACAATGGATTCTCATTTTTTTAAGACTTGCGTCACATTTTTTACAATATAAAATAATGATTAAATTTCAATTTTGATCATTAAACTATGCTGAAACTAGAAATTTAATCTATATACTTACTTTTTTTTTTTCTCAACAGAAAGTTATATTATTATTCCGAAAATAGAAAGAGAATTACAACACTTAGCAGAAAAGGGAGAGCTTGAACACCCATACCTTAAAAAAACAAGCTCAAAGCATAAAAAAAATCAATATTTACCCCTCTATTTTTATAATGTTATTAATTATTGTAAATAGTTACTTTTGCTAGCTATCTCAATTAAAATGATGACGTTAATTTTTCTTAAGAATACTATTTTAACAAAAAAATTATTTTATTATGACGAGTTTGAACGATTTTTAAAAAAATCTTAATTACTATTTTCAATGCTATTTTTATTGATTATCAAGTGTACTTTTTTAATTTTAAAATGTGACACTAGATAATTTAATAAAAAATTTTAGCAGTGATAATAATTGGATCTGAATTTTTAAATTTAAAAAATAGAGACACTAAATTCTTGAATATAAATGTAGGGTATTAAATTCCAGAAATATGAAATGTATAGAGACCTAGAACATATTTTGATCTTCAAATTTTTACTCTGTTTAATACAAATAAATAATCAACCCAATATTACGAAAATTAATAATTATTTTTTTAAAAAAGTAATAATTATTGATAAAGTAATAAAAATGCATTCAATCGTTGATAAAAACATATTAAAAAATAGTGAGCAGTTATTTTTATTATTTTAAAAATAAATTAAAAATATAAAATTATTTTATTTAATAAAAATTAAAAACAAAAATATTTTTAGCCCAAAAAAGTACTTATTTTGGGTTTACGTGTACTTTTTTCTTTTGTTTAATATACTTACGTCAACCTTTTTATTCCACTAGAATCACGGGAACTTTTATTGTAGGCATATATTATAATAGAGATGAACACGAATCGAATCAGGTTTAAGAAAAATATTAATATATTTTATATTTGTTCAAGTTTAGTTCGATTCGAAATATAGATTTAAAATTTTATTTAAATGCGTTCATAATTATCAAAAACTAACTCAATCTCATTTTAGGTTTGTTTATATTATTTTTTATTTTTAAAAAATTATTTATATTATGTTATTTTAATATTTAATAATTTTATACATTTTTTATTTATTGAAAATTTTTATATAGTCATCTTAACATTATTTTAATGTTTACATTAGAGTAAAATTACATATTTAGTATATGTTTATTTTAATGTGTTTTAAATTACATAATATAAAGTATTATAAACTTAAAAACGGGCTGGGCTAAGCTCAAGCCTTAAATGTTCAAACCCGAGCTTGACCCATATTTTAAACGAGCCTAAATTTTTGCCCAAGTCCATTTTCCGAGCTTAATAATTTTGTTTAATTCCTCCCAAATTTCGAATAAGTCTTCAAATTTGGACAGATAACCCAACTCATAAACAGATTTTATCTTATAATGAGGTGAGTCTTATTAAGCACTACTTTCATACAATGGACCTTAATGTTTGAGCTCCTTGGATTTTGATTTTCCAACTTGGAACGATGATGTTTTCCCTTCACAAATATTTTGATTCCTTCAAAAGTAGACCTGATTATGGATGGGGTCGTTCAACCTGATCCAAAAGTTAATCCAAAAAATGAGAGGGTTTGAACAAAAATATAGGTCAGAATAATGGATTTGAATAAAAAATGAGACCCGTTTTCTAAACGGGTTGGGTCTCGGGTAAGAGTTTTTTTTACCCGACTCGACTCGATCCAAATAAATTAACCATTTTTAATAAAAAATTATATTGCTATATTTTACTGTTTTGGTGCTATATTTTTTACTGTTTTGGTATTATTTTTTACTGTTTTGTTGCTGCTTTTGCTATTATTTTTGTTGTTGTTTTGTTGTTATTTTCGTTGTTGTTTTGTTGTTATTTTTACTGCTGTTTTGGTTGTTGTTTTGTTGTTTGGATGTTATTTTTATGCATTTTTTACTATTGTTTTGCTGTCTTTTTTAATATTATTTGAATATTGTAGAACTTAGTTTTATTGTTAATTTTTCTACTATTTTATTTGTAACTATATTAATATAAAATTTTTTTTAATGTATTTTAAATTTGTTTATTTTTTAATGTTTGTTATTAGTTTTCAAGTGTATTTATATATTATACATTTTTTGAATTTGTTGTATATAATAAAATAATCAAAAAAATTAATACGAGCTAGGTCTAGTCGAGCTCGGATTTGGCTTCTATAATTCAAGTCAAGCTTGGACAAAATTTGAGACCCATTTTTCGGGCCGAACCGAACACGTACCTAACAATTGAACCTAAAATTTTGTTAAAATCTAGTTCAAACCCGATCCGATACGACCCATGATCAACTTTATTCAAAACGCCAAAGGACAAAATTTCAACCCTATAAATGTTAATGTAATCCTCTACGCATCAATATATTAATAAAATAAATTTTCCATATATTTAATACAGAAATTATGTAAAAGAATACATTAAATCAACTATTTTTTTTTACTATTTTAGTCATCAATTATTATGTTTATGTAAAAAATAATGCAAAATTATTAAATATATTTTTAATATTGAATAAAATAAACCTATGCATTGCACTAGGAAAAAACTAATCATTATATATAAAAGAAATAATGGAAACATGTTTGAAAACGTTGAGTTTTAAAATATTTTTTTTAACTATAAAAGGAAGGTAATATCTTAACAGTAACACGATTAGTACGATTTAAATTCAAGTTACATTTGAAAGCGATAAACATCTTGACCATCAGAACAACACATGAGGTTTAAAATATTTTTTTTAGTTATATTTAAGGTGAATCTGAATTTTAGAATTATGTTTTAAATATAATTTTCTTACCATTAGTATTAATGATGTATTATTACATTAATTCCAAATTCTAAATTATTAAACATTTTAAATAAATTCTCAATAATTTTTTTCGTATTTGCATTATTGATTCCCTAATACTCTATTTTGAATTGTAATTTACTCTTAACACAATTTATAGCTAAGCCGATTAATTACCATAAGGATAGGGAATATATTTTCTAATTATAATATCAACAATTCGTTTTATGTTAAATCTTATTTACTAAATCTCGTGTGTTGATCTGATGGTAAAAGTGTTTATTATTTCAAGTGTGATTTAAATTCGAATCGTATCAATCAAATTATTGATAGGACTTTGTCCTTTCCTTATAATTCACAAACTTTATTTACTATTAATATCATCGTAAAAGATAATAAAAATATTTAATATTGATTGTAAAAATTAATGTGATATTACTGAAAATAAAACCACTACAATTAAGAAATTATTTATATAAAATAAAATCAATATTCAAAGTACATCCTTCTTCCTTCCATTTTATGCATGTATGAAGACATTGTATGATTCCTCCAAAGAGGATAAAACACAACAAAGAATTATAAATCAAATCACTGGCAATTTAAGGTTTTTTTTTTTTACATTATTTTCCTATTTTATAATTTTTCTTACTTTTACTTTATATCTTTTAATTCTATTTTTCATAATTTGTTTTGATATTATTTATTTTCTATTTTTTGACATTATGATTATGGAAGGGAATATCCATTAAGGATTTAAAAAATGAATTCGACGAGAAAGTGATTGATCATAAAAGAGAATATCCATTAAGGATTTGAAGAATGAATTCGACGAGAGAATGATTCAACAGTTGTAATGCAAGGTTGAGATGTATATGGTACTATACAATGAGGAACTTAAAATTAATGAAAATTTTATCCAAGCAATTGAAGGGTTTAACAATATACAATATCTTATATAGTATTTAGGTTCTATCATTTGTGAAATTGTACAATTTTTTAAAAAATAAAATAGATTTTTATAATCAAGAGTAAACTATCTAATTGGTTACCCAATTTTTTTAGGTGCTTTCATTTTGGTCACATAAATAAAAAGATTTTCAATTTAATCACTACTATTAGAGAAATTTTTCATTTTAATTCCTAAATATTAAATATTTAACTGCGACTGACTGTGCAAGCGATATCATCATTTTTTACCCTTTTTTTTTTCACTTCCATTACTATTCATCATCTTCCCCTCCACGCCACCCTTGCTTCCACCATTACTGGCGGTGATTGAGCTACACCAATATCCCTTGAGCGTGTGAGAAATTCCCAATCCCTACCATCTCTACAACCTTGCAAAGTTGGTCCAACAATTAATATGGCTTGTTGTTGTTGTCGACCCGTCAATGGCTTTTGATATGGAAACCCAACAAGCTATTGCTTTCTCATAAACAAATCATGGTCATAAAATGGTAGCTTTGGGATCTAAGAACCAAGTTCTAAGTTACCATGATTGAGCCTCCTCGATAATGGTTGTTCTCGAGGGAATGGCAACAAAAAATTGGGATTTGGGGATTTAGAATCTGGGGTTTAATTTCCTAGGTTTCAAGTTATGAAACATGGACACAGACACATAATACGGGTACAACACTGTTGGAGCCCAATTTGTTCGGAATCAAAACCAAACCAAAATAGTAAACCAAAAAATTTTAAATTAAAATTCATTTTAATTTAAATGTCTCATTACACATCCAAACCCACCTAAACCTAACCCAATACCTAATTATCCATTAGTCTAAACACCTAATGACCCAAACAAGCCCAACAAGCCCAAATCTTACGAAAAAATTGAAAACCTAGTTCCCTATGCAACCCTCGATGCTGCTGCTGCCCCTATGCTTGTGCCACATCAACTACATATTCCCGAGACCACCACGCCATCTACCAACATCTACCAACACCTACCACCATTGTTTGTTACTTGCAAAACAGAGAAGGAATAGAAGCAAGAACAAGCAAACAAATAGGAAAAGACAAAAGAAAATCATTTGTATTTTGGCTATAAAAGTCAACTTTGAATCTGTGTAATTTTTTACCCACGATACATATTCGAAATACAAAGAATCAAGAGAATTTTTTTTCTTTCAAGGTATATTGTCATATATATAAATATACATATCTTTATTTTACATTATATTTATTTTATTTTTGTATATTTTGGAAATAAATATTCAATATATAATATAAAAAAAGGGGGTTAGGGTTTTACTTGGCCACCATCGATGCTGCCGTGCATGGTTGAGGTCGCTACCCTCGATGAAGGGCAGCACGTTCCAATGTGAGCCCCGAATATCCCTTTATTAGTTAGGGATCCTCGAAAATAAAAGAAAATAAAAACAAAGATTCTTAAAAACCCTAGAAGTTCGAAAGTTTTCAAATTTTTAGGGATTTTTTTTTGGTTTTTGAGAAATCCGAGTTCAGATTTGGTTTTGGGTTCGAAAAAGGAGCAAAAAAAAGGTTTTTTGGTTTTTTCGATCACTGTTGCCGGTGGTCGCCGTCGACGACGACCGGTGGTTGGAGTGATACTGTTCCATTGAACCAAATTTGGCTTGGGGGTTTGGTCTTGAGAGAAAAATAGAATGAGGGAAGTGTTTTTTTTTTTTTTTTGTTAAAACAATTGAAATTTTGAATTTTTGTTAAGATTTTTTTATTTATATAATTGCCCTTATACGACGTAGTTTTGGGAAGGGGGTTTTTGTACCAAAATAACGTCATTTTGGCTTCGTGACCCGTGACCCGACCCGTCCAAGGAGGATCCTCGCGTTTTGGACTATTGAGTTATTTTCACCCTTGGTCCTACCGCATTTTCCCACTATTTCAATTTAGTCCCTTAGCCTATTTTGTATATATTGTAAATTTGCCCCTGTAATTTTATTTCATCTTAATATTGGTCCTTAGACCATTAACCTTAAGACAGACACGTGTCAAGGTCTAGGAAAATTACCCAGGCGATCCTTGTTTTTTTTAAATATTCGGGTTTGACCTCATTTTTTATAATTTTTATCTTTTCTACTTTTAATTTCATTTTAATTTTAATTTAATCCTTATTATTTATTCTTATTTTAAAAAAAAAAATTGATTTGCATTTATTTATGTATATATTGTTATTTTGTAAGTGATTATTGTTGCCTATCATTGAATTAATTACTTTTATTTCTTCTCAAATTTAATATTGTTTGATTTTTTATTTTATTAATGTATTGTATATTTGTCATTATATTATTGATATATGTGCGTTACCACTTTGGTCGCAATTATATTTGTTTCAATTGCTATTATTTTTTATTATTTTTTGTTAATAATTTGAATTTAATTCTATTCATTTAGTATATTTCATGCATGTACATTTTTTTTATCTTGTTATGTTTTTTGCAAATTAAATATATATTTATTCAATTCTTGTGAAAATAATTTGAATAAAATAAATTATATGTTTTTATTACCTAAATTATTTCAAAGAGGTAATGTTTTTTTATTTAAGAGATTTAAAAAATTATGTCCTAAAGTTTTGATTATAATTTTTTGTTAAACTTGCGTAATTAAATATCGTATTTCAAATAAAAAAAATTTAATGTTTGGTTAAACAAATGACTTTTATGTTCAAAAATTTGAAAATGTTGTGCCCTAACGTCTTGGACATGACTTCTTTCTCTCGATTAATTCGAAACAAAAAGGTATTTTTTCACAAAATTCAATTTTTAAAATAACATTAAATAAATCATGCATTTAGAGATCACATTTAACTTTTATTCAAGTTTTCAAATTTTTAACAAATAAGACCTTTAAAAAAAATCAACTAGGTACCAATTTTGGATATGTGAGGGTGCTAATCATTTCTCACACGTAACCGACTTGTGAACCTATTTTCCGGATTTCGTTGATCAAAACTTTTGTTTAAATAAACTTAAGTATTTTATGGTGATCCAATCACACCAAATTAAAAAGATTGGTGGCGACTCCATTTTCGATTTAAATAAAATATAAGCTAGAACTTTTTTTTAAAAAAAATGGTTTCGACAGCTTGACGCCGCCGCTGGGGACCAATAGGAGAGTCAAGTCACAAGTCAATTATTTTCTGGTCTTTTTTGTTAAAAATTTAAAAACTCGATTTAAATTAATGTGAGATCCTTTGCATTTCATTCTTCATGTGTTGCTTTGTTAATAATGTTTGTATTAATATTGCTAGCAGAGGATTATTCGTATTCATTTGCATTTATTGTTATACCCTTTAAGTGGAAGTAAGAAAGTACTCTTTCGTGAGGTCTTCACCTCCTTGCAGGATAGTGGATCACTTTTAGGATATATCCGTACCTATGTTTTCGTGAAGTTTTCACTTCCGTGTAAACATATGGGAAATGTATCCCCTTAAACTGAACTCATTCGTATGAGCCTATAATGGGTGAGGATTAAAGAATCTGCTGGTTTGAGTACCCTTACTTTAGAACCCAAACCGCATGTAATGAGCCCTAAGAGCCAACCTTAAGTAGAATTGTGCCGATCCTTTAGTGGTTACCTGAATAAGGTGTAAGAGATACGGCTATATTTTTGTTCTTTGCTTTTAATTGCAATTTATTTTCAAGTTTTATTTTTGTATTAATGATACTGACTTGTTTCTTTTGAACATGTTTGCATTGTATTTTCATTTCAAAAAAGTGTTGATTCATGTTCAATTACTAAATAGAGAACTGGTCGTAAGAAAATGAGTTTCTTGATAAGGTAGAAGTCAACGTGACCGTGTGTATGTGGTCAAAGAAAAACAAAGCGAAAAGGGTAATAGCCTGTCAAAGGGGCACATATCAAAGTTTTGAGTTTACACTCAAATAAACTAACCCAATATAATTTACAAGAGCTGAAAGAAGTATATACGATGAAACGTGACAGATGTCCAATTGCGAATATGGTGACTTACTCGATGTTAAGAGGGAATAAGCATCGGTTCTAAAGCTCCCACGTAGTATTAAAATCCAACTTCTAGTTGTTTCACCTTTAAAAAGGAGGACATGGTACTTACGATAGAAGAGTACATCACTTTGCCTCGTTTGCTGAGGATTTAGAATAATAAAGCCTACTTCGAATATGGTGATTTGCCTTACCTACTTAAGGTTAAAGTAGATACGCACATTTTTCGAGCCTTAACACAGCATTGGGATCTAGCTTTGTTGCTTCACTTTCAGAAACATGGACATATTGTAGAAGAATACGCTATGTTGCCCCGTTGCCCAAGGATTCAGAATAATAAGGCCTACTCTAGAGGAGCGAGCATTGGGTTATAGCTATGATCAAGGAAAAAGGGGATAACAAGTGCATTGCTTTGAAAAACCTGCAAGGCATAGTACACTCAGATGCAAGAAAGAATGTCGACATCTTCGCCTCAAACACGTATGAGTTAGTCGTCTTCCCTAAAGTGTTGGAGCACGTAGAGGATGCGGTTGCAGATTTTTTTAACCGACTTGACAAGTGAATCACTCATGTTCTAGCAATCTTACCCTTTAAACGTCTGTCGAAGAGAGGGCAAAAGAAGGTTTATGGGTGCACAACTTTTGCTAGTTTGGTTTCGTAACCATTTTTGGAAAATGGAAAAGGTCACTTATTGAGTATTATCTGAGGACTACTCTCCATTGAAGGAATTTATGGCTATCCAAAGACGAGAAGATATCGCCAAAGAAAATTGAAAATAAACGAGGAGTGACTCCAACGCTTTGAGGGGCAGGTCTGAGATAAAGGCCATGTCAGGAGCGAGGTTTAAGCCCAAGTACGAGAAGCGACTAACCACTTACGGGCCCTAACCATCCAAGTCGACATTTTGAGCCTGAAATTGAAGTTGAATCGAGGAAAAAATTAGCTTAGCTTCTTAGAAAGATTAAGGCTTTGAGCATTAAGGCACGACCATATAATTATATCTCTTATGTAAAGAAATTTGTATTCTAGTAAAGTTAATCTAATGGAATTGAACTAAGATTCAACGCTTCTTTGCATGCATTTTACCGTTCATTTGCATTGCATTACATTACGCATTAAATTTAAAAAAAACAGAAAAAGAACAAAAAATCTCACTTATCTAAAACATTTGTGTCAATGAGGAATATTATCAACTCTGAATAGAAATTGAGAGAAAACATGATAAATCAAGATAATGGGGGATTGTTGAAAAAATTTGAGCGAAAGTCATATCCCAAGAAGAGAACGGAGAGTGGAACCTACTGAGAGTTCGTCCTTACACCCTTGGAAGTGTTTTGGACAACTAGACTGTAGAGGAGCTTCCTATAGTTTTTAGGACTTTTCCAGAAAAATATTCAGGACACACTTATCACTCTAAGTCTGAGAGTAATAGGGATCCTTTTGTAAAGGGCACATGACCGCTGTCTTTTATTTCAATGAAAACGATGCATTTTTGTGCCACACTTGACAAACATTTTGCTATTTTATTTTCAGTCATACCCGTACGGTTAATTATTCTTAAATTCATTTATTCTTTGAGTTTCTCTTATCAATATGTCGGGTCCCTTGATATCAAGGATACGAGCGACACTGTTGTTGACTCAGAGCCCCTTTTAAGAAGGATATGTATCCAGAAAAACCTCAGGACTTTGAAAATGATCAACAATGTAACTTGTCTCCTGATCTGCTACGGATGGTTGAGCAAGATAATAAACGAATATCACCTAGAAGAGTTGTGATTTTAACTGAGAATTGAGACATGTATCTTTGCGAAAACAAGGCAAGCTGCTTCAAGAATCCAAAGGTCTTTGCATGATCTTATTAAAGCATGCCGAGTTTAAGGAATTGATGTCATGACACACAAGCTCCTATAAAGGAAAAAATGCAATTGAATTCAACAGAAACTTTGAAGAATAAGGCCTAACATGCTATTAAAAAGGAAGCCCCAAAAAAGTGAAAAAAAAGGGTTGAGATGAAAACCCACAATGAGCATCTTGAAACCCAAAGAAAGAAAAGTAAAAAAGAAAGAAGAAAAAAGTCAAGAATGAAAACTCGTAAAAGGTATCTTGAAAATCTATTTATCTCCTTCACCTTTTCACGTCATGGCCTTTTTATTATGTGGAGCACGAACGTCATTGGGGCAATTTTGCCAATGAGAACATTAAGAAGATCCTTTGGAAAATCAATTGCACTATTTGCCCTTGATGCTTATCGTACCTTTTTTAGAACATCCAGCGAGACAACACCTTTCTCATTAGAATGAAAGAAATACTACCCATTGGAGTTTATTTCTCTTCCCTCCAAATTTTTTTAGAACTGATGAAACAAAATGGATCTAATCCATATGCGGTCATCAAAACTTGATTGAAGAAAAGATACTAAAAGTCATCCGTCATTATCAAATGTACCAAAAACGAATGACAAAAGATTATGACAAAGAATGATCCGCTCTAGAGAATTCCACAAGGGAGCTCTGGTTTTGAAAAGGATCTTACCTACAAAAAGATTTCAAAGGAAAATGATTGTCAAATTAAAAAGAGGCTTATGAGGTCAATAAAGCCTTTTCTAGAGGAGCTTTAATTTTGACCGAGATAGAAAGCAAAGATCTACGAAACCCCGTGAACTCGGATTCAATGAAGAAAAATTTCACCCAAAAAAAAAAAGAAGGAAAAAGAAAAAAAAGAAGAAAAAGAGGAAAAAAGAAAAAGGAGAGCTCGAGGTGAAAACCCGTAAAAGGCATCTCGAAACCTAAGGAGATTTGAGTTGAAAATCTGAAAGGGTGGCTGAAATTTGAATAAAAAGGGGAATGAAACAGTCTTCTCTCTCAAAAGTGATAAGGTGGAGAAATTTTACACCTTAAGGCGTCGACGAAGTACTCCAAGTTTCATGGACATATATCAAGCTCAAAATGGTCCTTATCAAGTTTGCTCAGCAAAGCTCATACTTTGATATTTGGGGCACCTAACTTCATTCTTTGCTCACCTAATGTTTGACAACTTTTGACCAATGATTGTCTTTTTTAATTTTTTTCATTCATGCGAGCTTTGCCTCCAATAAAATTCAAATTTTCCCACCTTGCGACCCTGTTCAAGCACGTTTGCATTGAAATAACGGTTAGTGGACTAATGGTTTTTAATCTTTTCATTCATGCAACCTTTGCCTCTCATAAAATTCAATTTTATCCATTTTACAAACCTGTTCAAGCATTTTTGCATCGAAATAGCGGTTAGTGGTCTAATGATATAAGGAATAAAATGATTTTTGCATATCACTTTGAAAATTTTCTAAATAGTACAGAGACCTAAAACAAGACCACTAATTCAAAATAACCAAACACGAGGGTTAGAGAGGTCCTGGAACAAATAGTTCAGTTTACGAGTACTTCTTCGGATTTCATATCAAAAGCACCAAACCTGAAAGGGAAAAATTGTGACACATCAGTGATAAAACTTAGGCAAATGACAAACCATGTTGACCTAAGGACCAAAAAGCAAATATGACATGTTGCATTCATGTTAATATCATGCACACCTATTCAATTAGGAGCATTTGATTGATTCCGATCATGACATCCTAATAATTTGGCCTACATAGAGGTCAATGAAGCATATTCTACAAGTTTCATTCCCACGAAACGGCGAGATGAATCAAGAAAACATTGAATCCGATACTCTAGAGATGTGAAGGGAAAGATTGAAGCCACAATGACGAATTTAATACCCTAAAGATGTGAAGGGAGAGATTAAAGCCGCAACGGCGAATCTCATACCCTAGAGATATGAAGGGAAAGGTTAAAGTCGCAACGGAAAGCCTTATACCCTAGGGATATGAAGGGAGAGATTGAAGCCGCAACGGCGAATCTCATACCCTAGAGATATGGAGGGAAAGGTTGAAGCCGCAACGACGAACCTTGTACCTTAGAGATATGAAGGGAGAGATTGAAGCCGCAATAGCAAATCTCATACCCCAAAAATATGAAGGGAAAGGTTAAAGCCACAATGGTGAACCTTGTACCTTAGAGATATGGAGGGAGAGATTGAAGTCGTAATGACGAATCTCATACCTTAGAGATATGGAGGGAAAGGTTGAAGCTGCAACGGCGAACCTTGTGCCTTAGAGATATGGAGGGAAAGGTTGATGCCAAAATGGCGAACCTTGTACCATAGAGATATGGAGGGAAAGGTTGAAGACCCAACGGCGAACCTTATACCCTAGAGATATGGAGGGAAAGTTTGAAGCCGTAACGACGAATCTTATACCCTAAAGATATGAAGGGAAAGGTTACACCGCAACGATGAATCTTATACCCTAAAGATATAGAGGGAAAGGTTGAAGCCGCAACGGCGAACCTTATACCCTAAGGATGTGGAAGGCAAGGTTGAAGCCGCAATAGCGAACCTTATAGCCTAGAAATGAGGAAGGAAAGATTGAAGCCACAGAGGCGAATCTCATAGCGTGAAGATGAGGAGAGACAGATTTAAGTCGTAATGATGAATCTTATACCTCAAAGTTATAGTGAAGCGGATTAAAACTATAGTAGCGAATATCAATCCCCTTGAAGTTGTAGTGGAATAGAGTGAAGCTACATCACCTCATCCAATCTTTTACCCCTAGTCAAGAGAGGCAGATTGAAGCCACCATCCAATCTTTTACCCTTAGTCAAGAGGGGCAGATTGAAGCTACCATCTAATCTTTTACCCCTAAT
Organism: Kokia cookei; assembly: GCA_039519145.1. NCBI lineage: Eukaryota > Viridiplantae > Streptophyta > Magnoliopsida > Malvales > Malvaceae > Kokia > Kokia cookei. Next base: position 32,061,456 of record CM076902.1, read on the forward strand.
CAAAAAAGGCAGATTGAAACCACCATTCAATCTTTTATCCCTAATCTAAAGGGGAAGATTGAAGCTATCCAATCTTTTACCCCTAATCCAAATGGGCAGATTAAAGCGATCCAATCTTTTACCCCTAATTCAGAAGGGCAGATTGAAGTCACACACAACTCCTATACCCTTAAAATTGCAGAAGAGCGAAGTAAAATAAATAGGAAATATCAATCTCTCTGAAATTGTAGTGGAATGGAGTGAAGCTACAACAACAAATTTTATCTCTTTAAAGTTGTCATCTACTTCAGGTTGTAGAGAAACAGATGTAGTAAATTTGAATGACCAATAAAGTAAAAAAAGAGTTATTTGAAAAAGAAGCGCCGAAGAAGTCAAAGTCAGTGGGACCAGACAAAATTAGTCCTCCATTTAGTCTTTGCTCCGTTCCTGTTACACAGCAGCGAGCAAAGAGGGGTAACAGTTGGAGCCCAATTTGTCGGGGCCCAACTCAAAACCAAACCAAAATAGTAAACAAAAAATAATAAAAAATTTTAAATTAAAATTCATTTTAATTTAAATATCCCATTACACACCTAAACCCACCTAAACCTTAGCCAATACGTAATTACCCATTAGCCTAAACACCCAATGACCCAAACTAGCCCAACAAGCTCAAATCTTATGAACAAATTGAAACCCTAATTCCCCATGCAACCCTCGACGTCGCTGCTATCCTCATGCTCGTGCCACATCAATTGCATATTCTCGAGACCACCATGTCATCGGCCACCACCTACCACCACTGTTCGTCACCTGCATAACAGAGAAGGAATAGAAGCAAGAACAAGCAAACAAATAGGAAAAAACAAAAGAAAATCATTTGTATTTTGGCTATAAAAGCCAATTTTGAATTTGTGTAAATTTTATCCACGATATCTAGTCGAAATACAAATAATCGAGAGCATTTTTTCTTTCAAGGTATGTTGTCATATATATATATATATATGTATACATATCTTTATTTTACATTATATTTATTTTATTTTTGTATATTTTGAAAATAAATATAAAATATAAAATATAAAAAAAAGGGGTTAGGGTTTTACCTGGCCACCATGGACGTCGCCGTGTGCGGTTGAGGTCATTACCCCTAATGAAGGGCAGCACATTCCGATGATATTTTTGTAATTTTTGTTTTGTTTTTGAGAAATACGAGCCCAAATCTGGTTTTGGGTTCGAAAAAGGAGCAAAAAGGAGGTTTTTTTAACCACTGAGAACAATGGTCGCTGTCGTCGACGATTGGTGGTGCTTCGTCGGACTAAGGTTGGCTTGGGGGTTTGGTCTTGAGAGAAAAATAAAAATAGGGAAGTGTTTTTTTGTTAAACTAATTGAAAAAAAATGAAATTTTGTTAAGATTTTTTACTGATATAGTTGCCCCTATACGATCTAGTTTTGGGAAGGGTTTTTATGCCAAAACATCGTTGTTTTATCGTCGTGACCCAACCCGTCCAAGGAGGATCCACGCATTTTGAACTATTGGGCTATTTGCACCCTTGGTCCTTCCGTATTTTCCCACTGTTTTAATTTAGTCACTTAGCCTATTTTGTATATATTGTAAATTTGCCCATGCAATTTTATTCCATCTTCAAATTAGTCCTTAGACCATTAACCTTAAGATAGACACGTGTCAAGGTCTGAGAAAATTTCCCAAACGATCCCTTGTTTTTTTTAAATATTCGGGTTTGACCCCATTTTTTTATAATTTTCATTTTTACTAAACCTGATGTATTGACCTGATAGTAAGGGTGTTCATTACTCCAGGTGTGGCTTGAATTCGAGTCGTGTAAGTCACGTTGTTGTTAGGGCTTTGTCCTCCCCCTTATAATCTACAAACCTTATTTACTATTAATATCATCATAAAAGGTAATAAAAATACTTAATATTGATTGTAAAAATTAATGTGAAATTACTGGAAATAAAACCACTACAATTAAGGAATTATTTATATAAAATAAAATTTGTATTCAAAGTCCACCCTTCTTCCTTCCATTTTATGCATGTATGAAGACATTGTAGGATTCCTCCAAAGATGATGAAACACAACAAAGAATTATAAATCAAATCACTGGCAATTTAAGGTTTTTTTTTACATTATTTTCCTATTTTATAATTTTTCTTACTTTTACTTTATATCTTTTAATTCTATTTTGCATAATTTGTTTTGATATTATTTATTCTCTATTTTTGACATTATGATCATGGAAGGGAATATCCATTAAGGATTTGAAGAATGAATTCAATGAGAGAGTGATTCAACAGTTGTAATGCAAGGCTGAGGTGTATATGGTACTATACAATGAGGAACTTAAAATTAACGAAAATTTTATCCAAGCAATTGAAGGGTTTAACAATATACAATATTTTATATAATATTTAGGTTATAACATTTGTGAAATTGTACAATATTTTAAAAAAGAAAATATATTTTTATAACTAAGAGTAAAGTACCTAGTTGGTTTCCCAATTCTTTTAGGTGCTTTCATTTTGGTCACACAAATAAAATTTTTTTCAATTTGATCACTACTATTAGAGAAAATTTTCATTTTAATCCCCAAACATTAAATCCTTAATTACGACTGACTGTGAAGCGATATCATCATTTTTTACCTTTTTTTTTTCACTCACATTACTGTTCATCATCTTCCCCTCCACGCCACCCTTGCTTCCACCATTACTGGCAATGATTGAGCTACACCAATATCCCTTGAGCGTGTGAGAGATTCTCAATCTCTACCATCTCTGCAACCTTAAAAAGTTGGTCCAACAATTAATATGGCTTGTTGCTGTTGTTGACCCGTCAGTGGCTTTTGATATGGAAACCCAACAAGCTATTGTTTTCTCATAAACAAATCATGGTCATAAAATGGTAGCTTTGGGATCTGAGAACCAAGTTTTAAGTTACCATGATTGAGCCTCTTTGATAATGGTTGTTCTCGAGGGAATGCAACAAAAAGTTGGGATTTGGGGATTTAGAATCTGGGGTTTAATTTCCTAGGTTTCAAGTTATGAAACATGGACACGAACACGTAATACAGGTACGACACTATTGGAGCCCAATTTGTTCGGACACGAAACCAAACCAAAATAGTAAACCAAAAATAATAAAAATTTTAAATTAAATTTCATTTTAATTTAAATGTCTCATTACACATCCAAACCCACCTAAACCTAACCCAATACCTAATTACCCATTAGTCTAAACACCCAATGACCCAAACAAGCCCAGCAAGCCCAAATCTTATGAAAAAATTGAAACTCTAATTCCCCATGCAACCCTCGACACCGCTGTTACCCTTATGCTTATGCCACATCAACTGCATATTCTCGAGACCACCATGCCATCTGTCACCACCTACCACCACTGTTCGTCACCTGCAAAACGGAGAAGGAATAGAAGCAAGAACAATCAAACAAATAGGAAAAAACAAAAGAAAATCATTTGTATTTTGGCTATAAAAGCCAACTTTGAATCTATGTAATTTTTTACCCACGATATCTATTTGAAATACAAAGTATCAAGAGCATTCTTTTCTTTCATGGTATATTGTCATATACATATATATACATATCTTTATTTTACATTATATTTATTTTATTTTTGTATATTTTGAAAATAAATATTCAATATAAAATATAAAAAAGGAGGGCTTAGGGTTTTACCTAGCCACGATCGACGTCATCGTATGCGGTTAAGGTTGCTACCCCCGATGAAAGAAAAAATAAAAAAATAAAAACAAAGATTCTTAAAAACCCTAGAAGTTCGAAAGTTTTCGAATTTTTAGGTATTTTTGTTTGGTTTTTGAGAAATCTGAGCCCAAATTTGGTTTTGGGTTTGAAAAAGGAGCAAAAAGAAGATTTTTTGGTTTTTTCGACCACTGAGAACGATGGTCGCCGTCACCGATCACTAGTGGTTGAGGTGATGGTGCTCCATCGGACCTAGGTTGGCTTGGGAGTTTGGTCTTGAGAGAAAAATAAAATGAGAGAAGTGTTTTTTTGTTAAAACAATTGAAAAAATGAATTTTTGTTAAGATTTTTTACTTTTATAATTGCCGGTATACAACGTAGTTTTGGGAAGGGGGTTTTTGTGCCAAAACAACATTGTTTTGGCATCGTGACCCATGACCCGACCAGTCTAAGGAGGATCCGCACGTTTTGGACTGTTGGGCTATTTGCATCCTTGGTCCTTCCGTATTTTCCCACTGTTTCAATTTAGTCCCTTAACTTATTTTGTATATATTGTAAATTTTCCCCTGCAATTTTATTACATCTTCATATTGGTCCTTAGACCATTAACCTTAGGACAGACACGTGTTAGGGTCTGGGAAAATTGCAAAGGCGATCCCTTATTTTTTTTTAAATATTCGAGTTTGATCTTGTTTTTTTATAATTTTCATCTTTTCTGCTTTTAATTTCATTTTAATTTTAATCTAATCCTTTTATTGTTTTATTTCTTTTAAAATTTTCCCCTTTTCTATTATGTTTCTTTAATTTAATCCTTTTTATTTATTCTTATTATTTTAAAAAAAATTGATTTGCATTTATTTATTTATGTGTATATTGTTATTTTAATATTGTTTGATTTGTTATTTTATGAATGTGTTGTATATTTGTCATTGTATTATTGATATATGTGCGTTACCACTTTGGTTGCAATTATATTTGCTTCATTTGCTATTATTTTTTTATTATTTTTTGTTTGTAATTTGAATTTAGTTCTATTCATTTAGTATATTCCATGCATGTATATATTTTTTTATCTTGTTATCTTGTTTGTAAATTAAATACATATTTATTCAATCCTTGTGAAAATAATTTTAATAAAATAAATTATATATTTTTATTATCTAAATTTTCAAAGAGGCAATGTTCTTTTATTTAAGATATTCGAAAAATTATGCCATAACGTCTTGGACATTACTTCTTTTTCTCGATTAATTGGAAACAAAAGTGTATTTCTTCACAAAATTCAAATTTAAAAATAACATTAAATAAATCATGTATTTAGGGATCACATTTATCTTTTATTCGAGTTTTCAAAATTTTAACAAATAAGACCTTTAAAAAATTGACTATGTACCATTTTGGGCGTGTGAGAGTGCTAATCATTCCTCACACGTAACCGACTCTGGAACTTATTTTCTGGATTTCGAAGACCAAAATTTTTGTTTAAATAAACTTAAGTATTTTATGCTGATCCAATCACACCAAATTAAAAATATTGGTGGCGACTCCATTTTCGATTTTTAAAAAATATAAGTCAGGGTGTTTTTTAAAAAAAGGTTTAGAAAACAATACAGAGACGACAACACGATAACTTTTAAATAATGAGGACATAGGTACGGTAGGATATGACAATAAAAAATATTTTTAATATTTTTATATATTTTTTATGTTAAAATATTTAATATGAATGAAAATATTGATTTTTTTGAATAATATGCTGAAACTTTTATTAACCAAAAATAAAAGAAACAAGCTCAAATACAAAAATCAAAGTCTTGGGCATCAAAACATAAATTCATTAGAGAAAGAAGAAGCAACTCTCAAAAGCACTGATGCTTCAGCCAATAAGATATAATGTAACTCTCTTGAAAAACAATATAACATTTAATAAAAATCAGACTTAACATGTCTTTTCGTATCTTCCTTCAGTCCTTTCATCTCCATTTCCCAATCTAACCCAACCTAATAAAGATACATGTCTTTGAAGATTGGTAAGAAATGAGCAGTGCACTGGGAACCTAAAGTTCCAAAAGCATCATCCTAAAAGCAAACTTAATTAAAAAAAAACAACCTAAATCAAAACAAAAAACAAAAAGCCCTAAATCCCTTTAGTTACCTCTTAACACTTTTCTCTCCTCCTGATCGAAAAAATCTAACGGAGAGGCCTTGTTCATCGAAAACTTAGAAAACATTGTTGGTTCATCATTTAAACAACTACCCCTATACAAAAACCCTTCATTCTCACCTTTCTTTTTTCTTTAATTTTCTTTGTTATTGTCGCTTGGGCTCAACAAATCATGAAGAAGAGGAAGAAATATGACGACGACGTCGTCGCGCGTCCTTCACATGTCTGTTTTTAGACACCCATGTCAGGACCGTGTCCGATTATCTTTTTTTTACGTATTTCGATGTGTCCCGTAATCGGGCGTGTCTAACGAGTGTTCGTGTCGGACACATGTACGACACCAGTACGAGGAAGGATGAGCCGTGTCAGTGCTTCCTAGGTTTCAAGGAATTGGCTTTATTGTTTTTGTTGATAAAGCATAGGCAAAGAAATATGAAGACCAATACTTTCAACTAGTGAAGTAAAAATCAAATTTTTGAATACCATTTCCAGGAAAACAACCTAAATTACCAAAATCTGAACTGATAAAGCTACCAATCGAGTCAAACTCGAGACCAATGTTAGGACCTATCTGAAGCAGTTGTTTAAGGCTAAAAGAATGGTCATCAACATTATCAGCGATCCAACAAAATAGTGAGTTTTGGTATTGACTCGATGATCAGGGGCGATGCCAGAAAGTTTTTTTAGGGGGCAAAATTAAATTGTAATTTTTACGATGGTAAAAATGCAATTTCACCATTTGAATAGCTTTTTTTTTTTATAATTTTTAAAAGATTAAATCAAATTTTTATCATTTTAAGGGGAAAAGTGTAATTTTACCTTTATTAATTTAAAATTTTAAAAATTTTAAAAGATTTAAACGGAAAATTTTCAATTTTAGAGGGACCTGAGCCTTGCCAGCCCCTTATATATGCCCCTATCAATTACATAATTAACTTAGAAAACACAATTTCCTAGTCTTCTAATCCAAGATTGCATATTTGAATACCAATAGACCTGTTGTAATAAGGCCTAGTTCACTCTGAATCCATTAAAACTCAAGTGGGGTACTCCTCAAGTGGTGCAATGGTGGAAGAAAGTGAGCAAAATGGTAAATGCATGGGTGGCATGGAGGGGAAGATGAAAAGTAATGGGGGTATAAAAAAGGTCAAAAATGATAATGTGGCTAGGAATTTAATATTTAGGTGACTAAAATGAATTTTTTTTTTACTAAGGCTAGCAACCAAATTGCAAGTAATTTTATTTGGGTGGCCAAAGTATGACCAACTAAGTAGTTTTGTAACACCTCTATACACATCTTGACTATAGGGTCAAGTATAGCAATGTCATATTGATTGACAAAATACGAACTATGAGATTCTACTAATAATTTAAATGTCATAAATCAAATGTTTTTATTTAATTATCCAAAATTTTATAAGTAACATGGGATGGGCTTGGATGAATTTTTCGAACATTTATGCACTTCAAACAACTTTCTTGTGAAAAACATGGGTCAAGTATCAATACTGAGCATGAAGTATCGGTACAAATGTTAATGGTATTGATAACCTTGTCAAATATTGGTACGGTTTTGAGCTTTAAAGTTTCAGAAAAATCAGATTAAAATCATTAGTACTGATACCGTGGTTGAAGTATCGATATTTTCCACTAAGTATCGGTACTTTGACTATGGTATCGATACTAAAACATGCTTCTGTTGTTTGAAATGCAGGAGAATTGCCAACTTCCAAACTTTATACATTAAGTCACTGCATATCAACAATCTCAATTACAATCATCCCAATTCACCATTCAAGTAAATAAATCAATTGAAATACCAACATCTTATAACTCATCACAAGCTCATTAAGTTTTTAATTAAATTCCAAAGATTGACAAAGTTACAAAGTTGTGTTTTAGTCCTTTGTATCCATATCTATGCCAAAATACCTAAGTACATGCCAAACTAAGACCAAAAGTTTAAACCATACTCTTTTCCAAGCTTAGAGATGAGATGAGATGAGCTGACCACGATCACTAACCTAGCCTATCGAATTTATCTTCTACCTACGCGTTAGAAACAAATGCCTTAAGTCAGCAAAGACTTAGAAAGTGTGACAAGAATTTAGATCTTTTAATTAACAATAACAAGTAATGTAACACCCCAAACTCGACCTAGACGTTATAGCCGAATTTGAAGAGTTACAATCAATACGTTGAAATCTTTACTTTCCAAAACGTGGCTCGATACAAAACTGAAAATCAAAGTTTTATAAAACTTGCCACAAATCTTTGATAGAAAAACTTGCCATTCTTAAAAGGCTTATGTCACTTGCTTTATAAAACCCATAATTTTAAATAAAACTTTGTAGTAGAAATTTTAGAGTTGATAACTTGGAAACCGTGATCTTGATAAGTGAAAATGTACAGTTCGCTAATTGGGCATATTCTAAAACATTAGTTATAAATTTTCATAAAACCCATTTTTAAATTTGCAACGAAAAATGCTTAGTTTGTTTTAATTTTGAAAACTAAATTCTAAATTATTAACTTGAATGATTTTGCAATTTTACGTTAAAACTTCAAAAAAAAAATCGTCGAACAAGTCAAAATAAAGAAAAACAGCTAAATCCAAAAACATACTCCAAAACCAAATGTCTAGAAATCTTAATTAACATAAATCAAACCATATTATTTGAAAGACCAATCTGAGCTCTCGCACACTATCCAATCCTAAGTCAAAAGTTCACCTGAACGTATCAAACAAAAGAGTGAGCTAGAAGTCTTGTATGAGACCTAACCCACAAATAGAATTTTCTTGTGGGTTTTGCATAAATAGTTATCAAGTCAAAGTTTCGTACCATATTACATAACAAAGCATATCATATAATCAGAAACATGTAACCGATCAGAATTTCATATTTTTTAGCATATTTCGAATTGGAATATAATATTTACATAAACAAATATATCAGACCAAAACAAATGCAGACACAAATACTACCCTTATCCGCTACACACCAACTCCGACCAACCAATCACACCAAATAGGATTACAACAGTCTATCCATCCAATCACACCAACATGTGGTGATGTGCCACTCAAAAATATGCAGTTAAGCTGCCATATAGAAATTTGTGGTCTAGCCGTCATATATTTGCAGTCAAAACTGCCACATAACACTTCCTCCATTATACCATAATCCTCCCCAATGCATATGCAAAGTCACATTAAGATATATGCATATAACATAGGTTATATGGTATGCATACATAAATAGATATCATATGGAGCGTAACATAACACATATCTTATACAGATCATAACATTTTATATTACATAATCGAATTGAATAGTTTATCAAAGCAGATAATAGAATACGTGTAACACATATGATTTACAGAATAGTCATGCTTAACACACGTACCCTAGTTATTTAACGTACCTCCTACAATTACCCATGTTTGTTTACTAAAACTTAAGTTTTTGGGCCTAAAAAATGCCCACAGACCTAATTTTCGAGTCCATTAATCGACCCCTAATCAAGTCCCAAAATTGGCCAAAAAGTCCCACATGGTTGTATGGCCCACGAGACACAAAAGCTAGCCTGTGTGGTCCACATAGTCTACATTATTTCACACAGCCATGTGCTCCACATGGCCTGAATGATTTAATCGGTCATGTGCCCCACACGGCATACCACACGATCGTGTGATGCACACGATCTACTACACGGTCGTGTGGCACTGGGCAGTTTCGAAAACAACCCCTGATTCATAATTTTTTTCAAATTTTCAATGAGTTTTTCAAGTTAGATCACACACATGATTGTTGAGTTGATCAACTACCCAACTATTACTCCCAAAAACCTACAGTGGTTTATCAACTCACACTAATTAATCGAAAGAAAGTCGATCTAAACTCACATCCTTAAACTGAAATTTTCATCCCAAAATCACAATTCGATTACTTACTTCTTCAAAACAGAACCCAAAACCAAGCCTCCTTTGCTAGAGAATCCTGACTCACAATCCTCTCGCCTAAAACATACCCAATTGAACATTTAATAAAGTATAGAACAAAACTAATATATTAAAGCTCAATCTTGACAACGAACAAGTTAAATCGAACAATAACAGAAAAATCAACGATGAAACTTACATTATTATTGCTTTATGACCCAAATCGAGAAGCAACGCAATCCCCACGATGAAACCAACAACAAAGATTAATAATAAAGAAAGAAGAAACTTCCAAGAAAAATAAAAACAAAAGAAAGAAAATAGAGCAAAAAGAAAGGGAACACAAAGTGATATGGAAAAACAAAGTGGGGGTTGTAGGCAACTGAATGAAGAAACTTAGGAAAAAAATTTCAATATTTTATTTTTAAAATAAAAAGAATAAAATTAGAATATTTGAACATATCCCAACTCACCATATTTTTTTTGAGACAAAATTCAAATTAAACATTCAACAAATAGAAAATAGCAAAAAATTCAAATTTGCGCACTACGGGAGTCAAACACAAGTCCTAGGGTACACTAACACCTTAGCACTGAATTAATAGGCTCATTCTATCAAAACGTGCGTGGAAATAAGATTTATGCCAAAAGACTAGGGATATGAGTTGATCTAAAAATTAACAAAATTCATGAAACAAGATTCAAACCTAGAACCTCGCACACACAACCCCAATACCTCATCCACTGTACCAAATTAATTTACTTAACACAATTTCAGAATCTTAACTCAAATATTAGAACATGGCCAATCTAAGTTTCACTAACCCAATCTCTTTTAATTCGGTTTTTAGGACGTGCCAACTTTTTACTTTTTAAAAGAATTTTGTCCTCGAAATTCTTATTATCACACCAATAGCTTAACCACAAAATTTAAAATTTCTCGTTTCAAAATGATCACCACGCTATCGCTACGCAACTCTGATTTCAATGCAAACCCAAACAATTTCACTCCCAATACTAGACAAAAATTATCTAACGAACTTCTCATTCACTGTCTCGGATTGTTCTTAGAAATGTTTTACAGAAATGTCACTAATGATACAATCCTAAAATCTCAATGACTCTAATAACAATCAAATACTTAATCATTGTAGTGCACGAATCCAAGTACAATTGTATTGCTGCCAAATACGTCTCAATCCTCATGACACTAAATTGCACAAACTAGCCTTTGATTTCCTCTTTAAACTGAAACTTGCCTTCGACTAAGAGAAGGTCGTGAATAATCCCTAACACGATTCTCATAGGATCTACATCTAAAACACACTCTCATTTTCCTCCAACACTCGTTAAGGTCATTAGAATTCCTAAGTTTATGTTTAGCAAAAGTGTTTTGTTATCTTAAAGCAGAGAGTATTTTATTCGGTAATCTCTAATGTTCATTAGACTAACTAAAGTAGCTAAGTGCAAAAAGCCAAAGTATAAGTAACTTACTTGGATTGGTGCCGGAGTCTCGGATTCACTTTTTTAGAAATTTAATAATTTTTTGTGCAAACTCACTCACATCATATTTTACAAAAGTTTCCTAAAATTGAAAATTTCAAAACATATTATGCATAAAATTTTATACCTAGAAACCATAGCCCAAGTTTTGTAACTTGACTTTGATACCACTAAATGTAACACCCCAAACCAAGCCTAGATGTCATAGTCGAATCTGAAGATTTACAATCAATATGTTGAAATCTTTACTTTCCAATACGTGGCTCGATACGAAATTAAAAATCAAAGTTTTATAAAACTCGTCACTAATCTTTGATAGAAAAACTTGCCATTCTTAAAATGTTTATGTTGCTTGCTTTATAAAACCCATAATTTTGAATAAAATTTTAAAGCAAAAATTTTAGAGTTGATAACTTGAAAACTGTGATATTAGTAAGTGAAAACATACAGTTCACCAGTTGGGCATATTCTAAAACATTTGTTATAATTTTTCATAAAAACTCATTTTTAAATTTGCAGCGAAAGCATGCTTAGCTTGTTTTGATTTTGAAAGCCGAATTCTAATTTATTAACTTATATGATTTTGCAATTTTACGTTAAAACTACTAAAAACCGACGAACAAGTCAAAACCCAAAAACAAGCAAATCCAAAAACATAGTCTAAAACCAAATGTTCGAAAATTTTAATTAACATAAATCAAACCATATTTTTTGAAAGACCAATTCGAGCACCCGCACACCGTCCGATCCTAAGTTAAAAGTTTACCTGAAATGTATTAAACAAAAGAATGAGCTAGAAGCCCAGTCTGAGACCTGACCCACAAACAAAATTTTCTTGTGGGTTTTGAATAAATAGTTATCATGTCAAAATTTCATACCATATTCCATAACAAAGCATTCATATAATCAGAAACATGTAACGGATCAGAATTTCATATTTTTTAGCATATTTCGAATTGGAATATCATATTTACATAAACAAATATATCAGACCAGAACAAATGCAGACACAAATCCTACCCCTATCTGCTACACACCAACTTCGACCAACCAATCACACTAAATAGGATCACAAGAGTCCATCCATCCAATCACACTAACATGAGGTGGTGTGCTACCCAAAAATAAGCAATAGAGCTGCCATATAGAAATTTGCGTTCTAGCACCATATATTTGTAGTAAAAACTGACATATAACACTTCCTCCATCATATCATAATCCTCCACAATGCATATGAAAAGTCATGTTAACATATATACATATCACATAGGTTGTATGGTATACATACATAAATAGATATCATACAGAATGTAACATAACACATACCTTATACAGATCATAGGATATCATATTACATAATCGAATCGGATAGCTTATCAGAACATATAACAGAAACGTATAACACACATGATTTACAGAATAGTCATGCTTAACTCATGTACCTACTTATAGCAAATCATAACGCATTATTTTACTTATCAAAACATATTTAACGTACCTCTTACACTTAGGGCCCGTTTAGCTAGGCTTTTAGAAAGAGGTTTTCATTAAAAAAACACTTTTGGCTTTAAGGAATGCTGAACAAACACCATTTGGGTTTTTTTTTTTACTTTTAAAACGGACTTTTGGAATGGTTAATTACTCTTTTAGCCTCAAAAATTTTCACAGGGGACCAATTTCTTCTTTTTTCTTCCAAAATTTATCTGCTCTCTTTTATTTCCTTCTTTATTCCTTTCTTCCATTTTTTCTACCATTTTCTTCACTGCTGTCAATGTTATTTTCCATTTTAAACATTGGAGTTAGCTAATTATGGGTTTCAAGCAGGTATTGTGAGATAGCAAGCTTATCCTCTTTCTCACTTAAAACCTAGATTTGGCTTAACTTAAGGTTTCAAGTCTCATTTTTTTTTATAAACTTTTCTCTTCTTCATCTTCTTCAGCTCCAACGGGTTTAGTTGTTGTGATTCTTCATAATTTTGTAACCTCTTCAAGAATTTGTATCAGGTCAGAATATGCACTTCAATTCTCTACAACCCTCTCATTTTCATTTCTGATGCATGATTTCATTACAACAAGAAGAGGATAAAAGAGATAAGAATCATAAAATATTAGGTTGAGTTTGACTTTTGGCAGCAAGGAATTTGGGTGTTCAATTGTGTGTTTGATATATACGCATTTGGTTTTCATTATTCCATGTTCAAGAATTACTCTTTAACATGGTGATTATGATGATCTTACTGTCAAACATACATACATACATATATACATACATACATACATATATACATACATACATACATACATAATCATCTAATTGTGTTGCACTATGATAACATTTAAATATGGCCTACTTTTGGGTATTAAATACATATATTTTAAGAGTATGATCCTATTAATTTGGGTTATTTATTATCTTTTTATTTTGTAGGGACTCAAGTGGAAACAAAGGATAAATTTGATACAAAATGCATGATTTTGAAGAGAAAGAGAAGTTGTGTGAAGGTGAAATGCTTAAAGAGAGAGTTTATAGGACAAAAAAACTTGGTTTTATTTTAAAATATTATTTTTATTAGGATTTAATATTTAAGATATTATTTATTATTTAAATTTGTATTTAATTTAATTTTATCTTTTTGTATTTATCTTTTAGAGTTTAAATTAGATTCAATTAGTAAATTAATGTTTAGATATAATTCTAATTATCTTTTAGAATTTAAATTGAATTCAACTAGGAATTTATTTGTACTATAAATAGGGGATGGAGTGATTGAATTATTCACTTCTCATTCATTGAAAAATCCTTCATCTCCCAAAAACCATAGTTCAATAAAAGCTCTATTTTTATTATCTTGTGTTCTTCTCCGAAAACATGAGCAACTAAAAACCCTTTTAGTCGAAGGTTATTAACTATTCGTCCAAAGTTTATGAGGCTTAGAATCTGCGCTTAATTCTTCTCACCCGAGTATTCATCAATTCTCTGTAATACGGGATCGATGCTTCCGTCCAAAATCCCTACAAAAGCAATCTTTTCATCTTGTGCAAAGCCGACCACTTTGTGTGTTTTGAGAAAGTTGTACAATCAGTTCGCTAACTTACTGCGTCAGAGGTTGCTGAGCCAAAGAGACAAAATGGCACGGAATTCGTTGTTGGGAAAAGGTGATCTAGTGTAAGACAGTCCCATTGGAGCGATGGTTGGCTAGAGTCAGGTTCCTCTAAAAACTATATCCAGAGCTAGTGGTCGTAGGCGTCCTCTTCCATTATAACTGGCTTATTCAGGCACAAGAAGAACCATTCAAAGTCTATGATTGAACCAAGGAAGAATCAAGATAACCAAAGGCTAGATCTTTGAATACTTATAAAACTCTTCTCCTTTCAACTTGTTTATTTTATGCTATTTATTTTTACTTCGACTTCCTTATTTTATATTTCTTTTAATTCTATTTTCTTTTATCTTTAATTTCGTTTCTTTTATTTTTCCTCAGATCATGGCGCTTTTCTTAGGCACGATTTGGCCCACGATCTCGACAGACAAGACTTTTACAACTCTTCAGTCCCTGAGGATTAGACCTTACTTCCCTTTTACTGTTATTTACCTTAATATTTGGAATAGGTTATATTTGGTGTTACCGATGACACATCACACTCCTGTTAATTTCGTATACTCATAATAATGAGGTAATTAATATATATATATATATATTTCAGTGTGAAGCAAATCGAATATCCATTTAGATGGAGAATTTTATAGTGAATTATGTGGTTATATAAGAATAAACCAAGAAGGGCATTGAAACCACATGTGATATATACTATACCCATAGACAAGGTTGCATAATGGAAGATATTTTGTATGGAAGATTTATCAATGGTGGCCCAAAAAAACATGTGAACAAGAAGACAAATTATACTTAAACTAAAAGTGGTTGATGTTTATCATACTTTCATTTTTAGTGCTGGAAAAGCATTAATTCATGTCATTCATCTCCCTTCTCTCCTTTCAATCCATCCATTACCAATCAACAACCTTATTCAAATACTTTTAGTAATTACAATGATAGAGTAAGTTGAGTAATAGCCTATCAAATTAATATGGAAGTACAAAGCTATGGTATGGTTGTAAGACTAATTACCTCTGAGTTCGTTGCAACTCCTCATATCTAGCTTTCAGTTTTAGGTACTCCCTGTAGCAGCCCTGTGACAACAAAGATTAAGAACCATATGTTTTAGATTTTTAAGCAAAAGTTTGAAGACACAATTTATCAAACAGTTTATTAACCATATGGTGTGGTTATATATGCATTTGGTTTTCATTATTTTCTTTCAAGAATTAGTCTTTAACATGGTGATTATGATGATCCTATTGTCAAACATACATACATAATTGTGTTGCACTCTTGTTAATTTCGTATACTCATAATAATGAAATAATTAATATATATATTCAGTGTAATGTGATCTTATTTTGAGCATAACTTAATTTTCAAAATAAGGTTTTATACATTGTTAAGTGAGCAATCAAAGAGGAATAATTACTTCGGTGATTAAAGTTAATGGTGAAAAAGTCAAAGCATGGTGGAATATTAGATTGATAGAAACATTTTGTGATATTTGTATTAAAGTGATATTGAAAGGGAATAGACCTAGTACTCATTTCACAAAAGATGGATGGTTGAAAATAATGACCAACTTTGAAAAAGAAACAGGCAAGGCTTATTCACAAAAACAACTTAAAAATAGGTGGGATGTCTTGAAAAATGAATGGAAGGCTTGGAAGAAACTTAAAGACGGAGATACTGGTTTAGAGTGGAATCTTATAAATAACATTGATGGAAATGGTAAAAAAATGAAAACACCTAAGATATCAACTTAACATTTGAAAATTGGAAGGAAGAAATTCTCAAAGCAAATTGGAGGGGTTGCAATATTGTCTAGTCAAATAGAAAAATTATGCAATGCAGCTGACAATATGAGTCAAGTCACATCTTGTTTGACTCCTGTTTTGGATCCATATGGTATTCCACAAGCAGTCAAAGTGCTTGATAGCATGTCGGAGGAAGTTCCAGAAGCTAGTTCACTATACTTTTTCTCACTAAGATTATTACTCAACAAGGACAAGCGAATTATGTTTTTATCAAGTAATCCCAAGATTAGAGCTATGTCGCTTAAGACAGAGATGGAGATAGAGGATAATTGAAGTTTTTCTAGTCTTCTAGGGTCTGGAGATATCTACTATGTGACTAAACAACAATGATAAACTAGTTTTATCAATAATTGTTTATGTTTAGTTTTTGGATATTGAATTTATGTTCTACTTATTTATGTATAATCAAGTTTTATCAATAGTTGTTTATGTTTAGTTTTTGGATATTGAATTTATGTTCTACTTATTTATGTATAATCAAGTTTTATCAATAGTTGTTTATGTTTGGTTTTTGGATATTAAATTTATGTTCTACTTATTTATGTGTAATTTAGTTTTATTAATAGTTGTTTATATTTGATTTTGGATATAAAATTTGTTCACAGGTGATGAGTATGGTTGACAATTCTAGCGGTAATGAAAGTGATGATAAAAGATAAAAGAACGAGATTTTACAACGCATGGAATGTTTTAACCAGTTATTTGTTGTTGCATCTTCTTCCGTGCAATTATATTATGAGAAGTATATATTGAAGCAACCATGCATGGATTCAAAATAGTCAGGTGAGGCATGGATTTGAGAGATTCTTGACGGTCATGAATCACGTTGTATGATTAATTTTAGGATGTCTAAAATTGTATTCACAAGTTTGCTGGGAGTTTTGGAGACAAGATACAACCTGCAAACTTCAAGACACATATCTTCTCGTGAAATGTTGGGAATTTTTTGTACATCTTGGGCACCGGTGCAAAAGTTTTCCAATGTCAAGAAAGATTTTAAAGGTCTAGAGCAACAATAAGTTGATACTTTGCAATTGTGCTTGAGAAAGTTTCAAGGATGGCCTTGATCTAATTGCACTTGAAGATCATTTTTTCAGCTCAATACCTGATCAAATACGTAATGATTCTAGATATATGCAGCATTTTAAGGTTAGAATTTATATTATATTATTATATTTTAATATTTTTGATCGATTAAAAATATGCATGGGACTAATATGATTATTTGTTCAAGATTGCATAGTTGTAATTAATGGTACTCATATTGTCGCTATTCTTCCACCAAATGAACAAATTCCCTACATTGGAAGAAAAGGTGTCTCGACTCAGAATGTTATGGCGGTGTGTGATTTTAATATGTGTTTCAACTTTGTCATGGCTAGATGGGAAGGATCGGCGCATGACACTAGAATATTTCTTGATGCAATTCGAGATCCAAAATACAAATTTCCGCACCCACCAAATGGTAAGATATTTCATTTATTTTTTTAAATAATAAAGTATAAGTTCTTTAATTGATAATTTACAAAAAAAGAATTCTTGAATTAATTGTTTGTTATATTATGACATGTAGAAAAATGTTATCTTGTTGATTCTAGATATCCTCAAATGTAAGGTTATCTTAGACCATATAGAGGTCAGCGATATCATTTACTTGACATTCGTAGAGGTAGACCGATATCTGGTAAAGAAGAGATATTCAACCATTCACATTCATCATTACGCAGTGTGATTAAACGACCTTTTGGTGTTTTAAAAAAAAATGGGTCATTTTAAGGGATATGTCAAGTTATAGTTTTGAAAAGAAAACGATAATCGTTGCTGCTACAATGATGATACACAATTTTACCCGAAAACATGATG
Organism: Kokia cookei; assembly: GCA_039519145.1. Classification (NCBI taxonomy): domain Eukaryota; kingdom Viridiplantae; phylum Streptophyta; class Magnoliopsida; order Malvales; family Malvaceae; genus Kokia; species Kokia cookei. Next base: position 32,079,574 of record CM076902.1, read on the forward strand.
GCCAAAATGATGCATATTTTATGGAATACAAAAATATTAACAAGGCATATGAGGATATTATTGATTCAGAAAATGTGCATGATGTAGAAAGTGATGATGATAATGGTGATGAATCAAACAATTCAAATGATTTTGAAATGGAATTGACAAGAGATGTTATAGCTTCTAGTTTAATGAATTCACTTTGAATTATAAATGCTAATGTAAAACTTTTGATGATTTATTTGGTATATAAATATTACCTCTTTTTGAAACTTTAATCGAAATGCATGTAATATTTAATTTGTTAGGTTTATATTTTCTATATTATGTTAATATCTAATATGGGTTATATATTCAAATTACATTTTAATATAAAATAATACAAATGTATTAAAATCATTAATTAAAAATTAAAAAATATTATTTTAAATAATATAATTGTGCTAATATTTAAATATAAATATTTAATGATTATTTTAAATATTTAAAATATAGTTTATATAATCTAATTAAATTTTATAAATAATTAATATTAATTACTTAAAAAATTTTAAAATTAATATTTCATATATTAAAAAATATTAACAATAAGTTATAATAAATTATTTTTATATTCTTGCTAAAATATCATAATATTAACTAATTTGAACATTATTTAAATATATATTTATTACTTTATAATATCATGTCTAAAATAGATATTTTATTTCTCAAATGCACTTTTTGACAATAATGCTAAACAGTCAAATCTTAAACCAAACTTTTCAAAAGCACTTCTCCACCACACTTTTTAAAAGCACTTTTCAAAAGCAATGCTAAAGTAGCTCTTATCCACGTTTCTTTACTGAAACTTACGTTTTTTTTGAACCTATAAAATACTCATAGACCTAATTTTTGAGTCCCTTAACCGGGCCCCAAAATTGACCCAAAAAGGCCCACATGGTCGTGTGGCCCACAAGGTCCACATGGTCGTGTCGCCTACACGACCCAAAAAGCTAGCTCGTGTGGTCCACATGGTCTACCCATACGGCCTGCATGATTTCACACGGTCATGTGCCCCAAATGGCTTACCACATGGTCGTGTGATGTACACGATCTACCACATGGTCGTGTGATACTGGGTAGTTTTGAGAAAACCCTTGATTCATAATTTTTTTTTCGAATTTTCGATGAGTTTTTCAGGTTAGATCACATACCTGATTGTTGAGTTGATCGACTACCCAATTGGTACTCCCAAAAGCCTACAATCGTTCATCAACTCACAGTAATTAACCGAAAAAATTCGATCTAAAATCACATCCTTAAACTAAAATTTTCATCCCAAATCAAAATTTGATTACTTACTTCTTCAAAACAGCGCCCAAAACTAAGCCTCCTTTGCTGGAGAATCCTAACACACCCCTTTCGTCTAAAACAAACCCAATTGAACATTTAATAAAGTATAGAACAAAACTAATATATTAAAGCTTAATCTTGACAACGAATTAAATCGAACAATAACAGAAAAATCAACGACGAAACTTACATTATTATTGCTTTATGACCAAAACCAAGAAGTAACGCAAAAAATCAACGACGAAACTTACATTATTATTGCTTTATGACCAAAACCAAGAAGTAACGCAATCCTCACGACAAAACCAACAACAAAGATTAATAAAAAAAGAAGAAGAAACTTCCAAGAAAAAGAAAAATAAAAGAAAGAAAATATAGAAAAAAGGAAGGGAACACAAATTGATGAAGAAACAAAGTGAGGTGTTATGGGCGGTTGAATGAAGAAAACTTAGGAATTTTTTTCAATATTCTATTCTTAAAATAAAAAGAATAAAATCAGAATATTTTAAACATATCCTAACTCACCATATTTTTTTGAAATAAAATTCAACATTCAACAAATAGCAAATAGAAAAATATTTTAAATTTGCACACAACAAGAGTTGAACTGTAACACCTCCTAACCCTAAACCGTCGCTGAAACAGGGTTACGGGATATTATCAGACATATCGGATAAATTACAAATAATAAATAATTAATTAATAAACATATTATAAAATAATCATAAAGTCTCTTAATTGGACCCTCAAGGCTCAAAATACATATTAGAAAAGGAATTGAGACTTGTTTTGATGCTCTACAAATTTTTCGTAAATTTTTTTTTCGAACTCGATATAACCCCCTTTATAAACATCTAACCTTCCCTGCAATTTCAACCTGCAACCAAAATAATTTATACTCAAATTCACCTAAATCATAATCAATTCATTAACATATTAATTTAATAATTAAACATTCTTAATATTAGTCAAAATTTACTAATAATTTTATTTATTTTTCATTCAAGCTTAATGCCAAATTTTATAATATACTCTTTACCATTTTATTAAACTAATATCAAAATATAATATTTTTTTTTTTTACAACCAACATTACAAGCATATACATGTAACCTATACAACACTTAGTACATGCCACTTTTACCAAAAGGGAAAAATTAAATCACCGAATTTATACTGAGGTTGGGATCGATCTGAATGCTGAACCAGGACCTTAATTTCTATTGACCTGCGCACGGAAACAACCGTACGCTGAGTATTTCATACTCAGTGGTATTACTATAATTCAAATTATAAATAACCAAATAAATTTCACATAAGCAATCATATAATACATGAACACATATTATCTTAATTTATACAACACTTTCATTCCATATCAATAACAAATCAATTTAACCAAATAACAACCAAATATCATAAACAATTAGGTACTAATAACTTTTGAAACCTTTGATTTAGCCATTTCATTCTCTTTTCTAAATTTCATCACATATCATTTTATATTAATCAATTTTTTTTTTCATTTCTATTCAATTTTTCTTTTTCACATTGTTTACCCCTATTAACAAGACTTGGACATTGGTGGATATACAGATCCAACCAAACACACCAGAATGGCTCTCAGTGTCTCATCGGATAGTTTGAAGCAATAAAGTGACACCCAGTGTCTAATCGGCCTAGCCGAAGTAAAGTGGTACCCAGTACCTCATCGAATCTATCCGAAGTAAAATAATGACACCCAGTGTCTCATCGACTTAAGGTCGAAGTATCCCTGAACTCTTCCAATCCTATGGCATGCCAACTATATCCGACTCAGCCCGACTAGTTAATAGGGATTTTCAATTTATAATTCATATCACTTTCAATTCTAATTTCACTTTCACTTTCAATTTTGATCACAAATCATTCAAATTTAATTCAAATATATTATTAATTCAATATAAATTTTCATTCATCTCAATATTAACGCTTACCTCATATTCACTTATTAAATATAAATATCGAAATAAACATTAAATAATGAATAATTCATATTATAGTAATACAAACCCGGATTTCGCGATTACTCCTCGATAACTTTCTCCTTTCCTTTTTGTGTCGATGCTTCAAGTTCTTTGCTAGCTACGAAAATAATAATAATTTACGCTATTAATTACAGCACTAATTTATAATAATAATTGAATTTCTATCCAATTTATACCCTAATTCCAATTTAATCCTAATTAACTCATTTATTTTTCTAACTCAATTCATACTTTATTTTTATTCAATTTCCTTCCACATTCTACTTAACTATTTAATGTTCATAATAAAACCCTAATTTAAAATTTCTTTCAATTTAATCCCTCTATCACAAAACTTATAGCTTCTTTTACAATTTAATCTCTTTATCAATTCTAACTTGAAATTCATTCAATTAAATCCCTAATTTACTATTTTGTTCAACATGAACTATGTTCAAAAACCTTAAAACTTCCAAGACCTCAACTTAATTTCGTCAAAACTTTGTTCTAAAGTTTCTAAAACATCTAATTTAAGAGAAAATGGCTTAATTGACTTACCAATTAAAGCTTAAAGCTTCAAAATTAAATTTTCCCTTTTTCTTTTTCCTTCCCTTCTCTCCCTTCCTTTTTCGTTTAAGCTTCTGTTCTCCTATTCCTTCTTTTGTTTCTTTTTCTTTTCTTTATTTTTTTATGTCTTATATATATATATATATTAGTTAGTAATAATATTAATAAATTATAAATATCTATTTGCTTAAATAATAAGTAAATTAATATTTATTTTACAAATGTACAAATATAATTTTTACACATGTATATTTTATTACCATAAATTTGGCTTTAGTTTTTATATATATATATATTTCATTAATCTAATAAGATAATATCAATTAAATAATAATTTACACTATTATATTATAATATTAATTAATAATAATTTAAATAATTAAAAATCTTTAGATTTTCTCATTGTTTTGCCACCTCAAATTATGAAATAGGCATAATTGTCATTTTAGTCCTCTTTCTTTCTTTTGATCTATAATTAGGCTTTCACCCCTTATTCAATTTACTCCTTTTTACTAATTACTCTAAATTAAACTAAATTCACCTAATCAAAGCCTAATTAAACACACTACTAGACTCATAATTACTCCTAATAATTATTTACGAACTCGGTTTACTAAGACGAAATCCCTATAACTCACTTTTCTAGTGCCCATGAATTTAGGTCATTACATGAACACAAGACCTAGGGTACACTAACACCTTACCACTAAACCAACAAGCTCATTCTATCAAAATTTGCACATAAATAAGATTTAAGCCAAAACAATAGGGATATGAGCTAAGCTAAAAATTAACAAAATTTATAGAACAAGATTTAAACCTAGAACCTCGCACACACAACCCCAACAGCTAACCCACTATACCAAATTAACTTGCTTAACACAATTTCACAATCTTAACTCAAAAATCAGAAAGTGACCAGTCTAAGTTTCACTAACCCAATTTTTTCTAACACGATTTTCGGGATGTAACAAGTTAATATTAATAAACATAAAATTACTTCATTTCAAATCTAGTCTTAAATGTTCAAAATTTTACTCTTGTAGAACTTATTTTTGATTTACCACGAAATTTATTGATTTTTTAATGCATATTTCATAATGTAGCCCAATGTAGACTAAATTGAACACTTAGGATATAAAGAAAATATAAAAAGGTGCACCGAACTGCATTTGCATAACAGTGCGCACAGAAGTGCTAAATAAATCAATGAGCACCGTAGTGCTTAACAAAACAGTAACTGCGCTAAACTTTCTTAATGACATGCCATGTATATCCTAATAGTTCTCACCTCGTCTACATGGACTTTAATTTCATCGGATCATAACATTCATTCATACTAAAAGATACAACGTAAACTTCACTCTTTTCAATTTAGTCCTTGAACTCATAATTTCTATGTAGCTTTTAACTTCACTACACTTTTCACATTCATGGCATAAATACTTTAACAATTACCTCACTATGTAACTCTTTGTTTCCATTCATGTTTTTATAACATATTTTAGCTTCTTTACAATGTAGTCCTTTTTGAATGCTAATTCTTTCTCATAAATTAAACTAACTAATTAACATACTTTATAATTACTATTTAAAAGAAAAAACAAGATAAAATTCTTGAAGTACTTCGAACCAAAGCTTGGATAAAGTGTTTTCTCCTTTTCTACTCTTTGACTACTCTTTTTCCTTTGTCTTTAATTTGATCCTCAGTTTTCTTCTCTCTCTTCATTTTCATATCAAAACACATAGCATCTACTTGTTAAAATCATAACCAAATAATATACTCATGCTTGAATAATGAATCTAACATGGATTTCATGAAGAATAATAAAGTGATTAGTGCGATTCGAATTTAGATTATATCTGAGGTGGTATGAGATTCCTCAATCATGTATTTCAATTATTTTATTTGAAAATTATATAAAAATATAAAAAGAGAAAAATATCATTATAACAATATTAATTGCCCTTTAAAATAAAGATAATTTAATAATTTTACAACTGAGTTGATGTCGAGTTAATTCGAGACACCAACTTAATATTAAATTGTTGGGGCCGTGAGAAAACTGAATTGAATAAAGAAAAATTGACATGAGAGAGACGGATAGGAATAGAGCCAGGGTTGGCGCCTTTTCCTGGCAAGTGAAAAACCCAGGTCGTCATTTTCGCTATTCAACTTCTTCTGAGATACGCAGTCGTGAATTTAGATTTGACAATGGAAATTATTAATTGATATAAGTAAGTTATTGGTTTCAAATCAAATAAAAACCTGCTGCTGCTGTTTCCTTGAAATTGCAGGCAAGGTCAAATATGAAGCATCCTCTCCTTCATTTGTTTGCTTTTAGTCGTAAAATTCAGCCTATTTTACTTTTATTAGAATATATAAAAATTTGAGGTTTTCATATATTACATTTCGTATCTATGTAGTATATGAAGAAGAAAAGAGGAATGATAAGAACATGGTGTTCCACAATTTCATTACGCAACTGTGGAAAGTTTGCGTCGAAATAGGTGTAATTGTTTCTGTTTTATAATACAATTTGGATTATTATTATTTAATTATAAAAGAAGAGCAAAGCTCTAACAACAGTATGACTCGAACATAAATCACATCTGAGATAATGAATATTTTTGACCATCAATTAATACGGGATTGAATTTTATTATTTTTTTAAACTATTTTATTATTTTTTTAAACTACAATTTGAAAGTACATCGGGTTGTAATTTACTGTATTTTCACCACTTGCTATTCCATTTCAACAATTTTAATCAATAAATGAATTTGAATACTTGCCTTAAGAAAAAAGAATGATGTTTTCTTTAAAAAAAAATAGATTTATATATATATATATATTAATTTTTTTTTATCTTGTGTGATGTACTAGTTAATTGTATATATTAATTTTAGAGTAAATTAAGGGTGTGCATTCAGTCGGTTCAATTTTTTTATACCAAAAACTAAATAAATTAAATTAATCACTTAAATTAATAAATCGAATTGACTTAGGGAACAAAATTGAATAAAAAAATTTTGATTCAATTCGATTTTTCGATTTTGATAAATTTTGAGTTGAAAAAAAAATTAATTGAGATACTCATAATCTTATTTCATTTTTAAGTTTTTCCATAATTATCTTCTTTATTTAATTTACTACATGTATCACTTTTAATTTTAATTTTATTTCAAATTCGTTATAAAATATTAAAAATTAAATAAAAAAATTTTAAGTTTTAAATTTAAGTTTAGATATGTAAATGGGTTATGGGCTTATGGCCCTATGGGTTATACTTTAATTGGTTTAAAACGTCAAAACTGAAAATAACTGAATAAATCAATTAAGTTGGACATAAAAATTGATTAAATAAAAAAAAAATCAGGTTTAAGGTAAACTTGTAACATCCGCGTTATGCCTCAGAGTTGGGTACAGTGTCATGTCGGGATAGGAATATTAGAGAATTTTTTAAATGGATTAAATAGGAAATTTTGAGTGTTAATATAGAAAGTAATTAGAGCCGATAAAAAATTAGAAAATGCTTTTTAGATGAGGAAATTAATTGGACATATTGACTAAATTGAAGAAGAGTAGAAAGTGTTGTGGTAAAAGTAGAAAATTAAAAGCTTGAAAGATTCCATGGAAATTGGTGGAAATGGAGAAAGGACTAGAAGTGCAATTTTACCAAAATAAAGCATGAATCATGAAAGGCATTATAAGGAAAGTGGGAGGACAAAATGGTAATTAGTTAAATGAGATAATTATGGAAACTTAATGTTAAATTACCATTGATGGACTAAATTGCAAATTGTTATTTTTAATTATTTAATTAGGAGATATTTTAGCGATATTATGTAGAAAGTTCAAGAAAAAATGATGATAAGTATTCATCTTTCACCAAGCATTCACGCCATTTCCATATTTTTCCTATTTCAACTTTTAATTTTATTACATTTAGGTCCTTTCTTCATTTTTGAACCTTTCCAAACTTCTTTCTTCAAGTTTCTTTTATTTTTTATAGAAAAATAAATAAATAAAACTAGTAGTCACTTTAGTTTTATGAAAAGGGCACCGATATTTGTTTAGGAAGAGAGGGAAAGTGAAGACTAAATTGTGATATCAAAAAATTATGGTAAGAGATTATGAGTTCTTCATGAAATCCATGTTAGATTCATTATTCAAGCATGAGTATATTATTTGGTTATGATTTTAACAAGTAGATGCTATGTGTTTTGATATGAAAATGAAGAGAGAGAAGAAAACTGAGGATCAAATTAAAGACAAAGGAAAAAGAGTAGTCAAAGAGTAGAAAAGGAGAAAACACTTTATCCAAGCTTTGGTTCGAAGTACTTCAAGAATTTTATCTTGTTTTTTCTTTTAAATAGTAATTATAAAGTATGTTAATTAGTTAGTTTAATTTATGAGAAAGAATTAGCATTCAAAAAGGACTAAATTGTAAAGAAGCTAAAATATGTTATAAAAACATGAATGGAAACAAAAAGTTACATAGTGAGGTAATTGTTAAAGTATTTATGCCATGAATGTGAAAAGTGTAGTGAAGTTAAAAGCTACATAGAAATTATGAGTTCAAGGACTAAATTGAAAAGAGTGAAGTTTACGTTGTATCTTTTAGTATGAATGAATGTTATGATCCGATGAAATTAAAGTCCATGTAGACGAGGTGAGAACTATTAGGATATACATGGCATGTCATTAAGAAAGTTTAGCGCAGTTACTGTTTTGTTAAGCACTACGGTGCTCATTGATTTATTTAGCACTTCTGTGCGCACTGTTATGCAAATGCAGTTCGGTGCACCTTTTTATATTTTCTTTATATCCTAAGTGTTCAATTTAGTCTACATTGGGCTACATTATGAAATATGCATTAAAAAATCAATAAATTTCGTGGTAAATCAAAAATAAGTTCTACAAGAGTAAAATTTTGAACATTTAAGACTAGATTTGAAATGAAGTAATTTTATGTTTATTAATATTAACTTGTTACATCCCGAAAATCGTGTTAGAAAAAATTGGGTTAGTGAAACTTAGACTGGTCACTTTCTGATTTTTGAGTTAAGATTGTGAAATTGTGTTAAGCAAGTTAATTTGGTATAGTGGGTTAGCTGTTGGGGTTGTGTGTGCGAGGTTCTAGGTTTAAATCTTGTTCTATAAATTTTGTTAATTTTTAGCTTAGCTCATATCCCTATTGTTTTGGCTTAAATCTTATTTATGTGCAAATTTTGATAGAATGAGATTGTTGGTTTAGTGGTAAGGTGTTGGTGTACCCTAGGTCTTGTGTTCATGTAATGACCTAAATTCATGGGCACTAGAAAAGTGAGTTATAGGGATTTCGTCTTAGTAAACCGAGTTCGTAAATAATTATTAGGAGTAATTATGAGTCTAGTAGTGTGTTTAATTAGGCTTTGATTAGGTGAATTTAGTTTAATTTAGAGTAATTAGTAAAAAGGAGTAAATTGAATAAGGGGTGAAAGCCTAATTATAGATCAAAAGAAAGAAAGAGGACTAAAATGACAATTATGCCTATTTCATAATTTGAGGTGGCAAAACAATGAGAAAATCTAAAGATTTTTAATTATTTAAATTATTTTTTTATTGTTTTTTTTTTTTTGTTTTTAAGATTTTTAATTATTTAAATTATTATTAATTAATATTAGAATATAATAGTATAAATTATTATTTAATTGATATTATTTTATTAGATTAATGAAATATATATATATATATAAATTAAAGCCAAATGTATGGTAATAAAATATACATGTGTAAAAATTATATTTGTACATTTGTAAAATAAATATTAATTTACTTATTATTTAAGCAAATAGATATTTATAATTTATTAATATTATTACTAACTAATATAGATATATATATAAGACATAAAAGAATAAAGAAAAGAAAAAGAAACAAAAGAAGGAATAGGAGAACAGAAGCTTAAACGAAAAAGGAAGGGAGAGAAGGGAAGGAAAAAGAAAAAGGGGAAATTTAATTTTGAAGCTTTATGCTTTAATTGGTAAGTCAATTAAGCCATTTTCTCTTAAATTAGATGTTTTAGAAACTTTAGAACAAAGTTTTGACGAAATTAAGTTGAGGTCTTGGAAGTTTTAAGGTTTTTGAACATAGTTCATGTTGAACAAAATAGTAAATTAGGGATTTAATTGAATGAATTTCAAGTTAGAATTGATAAAGAGATTAAATTGTAAAAGAAGCTATAAGTTTTGTGATAGAGGGATTAAATTGAAAGAAATTTTAAATTAGGGTTTTATTATGAACATTAAATAGTTAAGTAGAATGTGGAAGGAAATTGAATAAAAATAAAATATGAATTGAGTTAGAAAAATAAATGAGTTAATTAGGATTAAATTGGAATTAGGGTATAAATTGGATAGAAATTCAATTATTATTATAAATTAGTGCTGTAATTAATAGCGTAAATTATTATTATTTTCGTAGCTAGCAAAGAACTTGAAGCATCGACACAAAAAGGAAAGGAGAAAGTTATCGAGGAGTAATCGCGAAATCCGGGTTTGTATTACTATAATATGAATTATTCATTATTTAATGTTTATTTCGATATTTATATTTAATAAGTGAATATGAGGTAAGCGTTAATATTGAGATGAATGAAAATTTATATTGAATTAATAATATATTTGAATTAAATTTGAATGATTTGTGATCAAAATTGAAAGTGAAAGTGAAATTAGAATTGAAAGTGATATGAATTATAAATTGAAAATCCCTATTAACTAGTCGGGCTGAGTCGGATATAGTTGGCATGCCATAGGATTGGAAGAGTTCAGGGATACTTCGACCTTAAGTCGATGAGACACTGGGTGTCATTATTTTACTTCAGATAGATTCGATGAGGTACTGGGTACCACTTTACTTCGGCTAGGCCGATTAGACACTAGGTGTCACTTTATTGCTTCAAACTATCCGATGAGACACTGAGAGCCATTCTGGTGTGTTTGGTTGGATCTGTATATCCACCAATGTCCAAGTCTTGTTAATAGGGGTAAACAATGTGAAAAAGAAAAATTGAATAGAAATGAAAAAAAAAATTGATTAATATAAAATGATATGTGATGAAATTTAGAAAAGAGAATGAAATGGCTAAATCAAAGGTTTCAAAAGTTATTAGTACCTAATTGTTTATGATATTTGGTTGTTATTTGGTTAAATTGATTTGTTATTGATATGGAATGAAAGTGTTGTATAAATTAAGATAATATGTGTTCATGTATTATATGATTGCTTATGTGAAATTTATTTGGTTATTTATAATTTGAATTATAGTAATACCACTGAGTATGAAATACTCAGCGTACGGTTGTTTCCGTGCGCAGGTCAATAGAAATTAAGGTCCTGGTTCAGCATTCAGATCGATCCCAACCTCAGTATAAATTCGGTGATTTAATTTTTCCCTTTTGGTAAAAGTGGCATGTACTAAGTGTTGTATAGGTTACATGTATATGCTTGTAATGTTGGTTGTAAAAAAAAAGTATATTATATTTTGATATTAGTTTAATAAAATGGTAAAGAGTATATTATAAAATTTGGCATTAAGCTTGAATGAAAAATAAATAAAATTATTAGTAAATTTTGACTAATATTAAGAATGTTTAATTATTAAATTAATATGTTAATGAATTGATTATGATTTAGGTGAATTTGAGTATAAATTATTTTGGTTGCAGGTTGAAATTGCAGGGAAGGTTAGATGTTTATAAAGGGGGTTATATCGAGTTCGAAAAAAAAATTTACGAAAAATTTGTAGAGCATCAAAACAAGTCCCAATTCCTTTTCTAATATGTATTTTGAGCCTTGAGGGTCCAATTAAGAGACTTTATGATTATTTTATAATATGTTTATTAATTAATTATTTATTATTTGCAAATTATCCGATATGTCTGGTAATATCCCGTAATCCTGTTTCGGCGACGTTTAGGGTTAGGAGGTGTTACAGTTCAACTCTTGTTGTGTGCAAATTTAAAATATTTTTCTATTTGCTATTTGTTGAATGTTGAATTTTATTTCAAAAAAATATGGTAAGTTAGGATATGTTTAAAATATTCTGATTTTATTCTTTTTATTTTAAGAATAGAATATTGAAAAAAATTCCTAAGTTTTCTTCATTCAACCGCCCATAACCCCTCACTTTGTTTCTTCATCAATTTGTGTTCCCTTCCTTTTTTCTATATTTTCTTTCTTTTATTTTTCTTTTTCTTGGAAGTTTCTTCTTCTTTTTTTATTAATCTTTGTTGTTGGTTTTGTCGTGAGGATTGCGTTACTTCTTGGTTTTGGTCATAAAGCAATAATAATGTAAGTTTCGTCGTTGATTTTTTGCGTTACTTCTTGGTTTTGGTCATAAAGCAATAATAATGTAAGTTTCGTCGTTGATTTTTCTGTTATTGTTCGATTTAACTCGTTCGTTGTCAAGATTAAGCTTTAATATATTAGTTTTGTTCTATACTTTATTAAATGTTCAATTGGGTTTGTTTTAGACGAAGGGGGTGTGTTAGGATTCTCCAGCAAAGGAGGCTTAGTTTTGGGCGTTGTTTTGAAGAAGTAAGTAATCAAATTTTGATTTGGGATGAAAATTTTAGTTTAAGGATGTGATTTTAGATCGAATTTTTTCGGTTAATTACTGTGAGTTGATGAACGATTGTAGGCTTTTGGGAGTACCAATTGGGTAGTCGATCAACTCAACAATCAGGTATGTGATCTAACCCGAAAAACTCATCGAAAATTCGAAAAAAAAATTATGAATCAAGGGTTTTCTCGAAACTACCCAGTATCACACGACCATGTGGTAGATCGTGTACATCACACGACCATGTGGTAAGCCATTTGGGGCACATGACCATGTGAAATCATGCAGGCCGTATGGGTAGACCGTGTGGACCACACGAGCTAGCTTTTTGGGTCGTGTAGGCGACACGACCATGTGGGCCTTGTGGGCCACACGACCATGTGGGCCTTTTTGGGTCAATTTTGGGGCCCGGTTAAGGGACTCAAAAATTAGGTCTATGAGTATTTTATAGGTTCAAAAAAACGTAAGTTTCAGTAAAGAAACATGGATAAGAGCTACTTTAGCATTGCTTTTGAAAAGTGCTTTTAAAAAGTTTTTCAAAAGCGTGGTGGAGAAGTGCTTTTGAAAAGTTTGGTTTAAGATTTGACTGTTTAGCATTATTGTCAAAAAGTGCATTTGAGAAATAAAATATCTATTTTAGACATGATATTATAAAGTAATAAATATATATTTAAATAATGTTCAAATTAGTTAATATTATGATATTTTAACAAAAATATAAAAATAATTTATTATAACTTATTGTTAATATTTTTTAATATATGAAATATTAATTTTAAAATTTTTTAAGTAATTAATATTAATTATTTATAAAATTTAATTAGATTATATAAACTATATTTTAAATATTTAAAATAATCATTAAATATTTTTATTTAAATATTAGCACAATTATATTATTTAAAATAATATTTTTTAATTTTTAATTAATGATTTTAATACATTTGTATTATTTTATATTAAAATGTAATTTTAATATATAACCCATATTAGATATTAACATAATATAGAAAATATAAACCTAACAAATTAAATATTACATGCATTTGGATTAAAGTTTCAAAAAGAGGTAATATTTATATACCAAATAAATTATCAAAAGTTTTACATTAGCATTTATAATTCAAAGTGAATTCATTAAACTAGAAGCTATAACATCTCTTGTCAATTCCATTTCAAAATCATTTGAATTGTTTGATTCATCACCATTATCATCATCACTTTCTACATCATGCACATTTTCTGAATCAATAATATCCTCATATGCCTTGTTAATATTTTTGTATTCCATAAAATATGCATCATTTTGGCCATCATGTTTTCGGGTAAAATTGTGTATCATCATTGTAGCAGCAACGATTATCGTTTGCTTTTCAAAACTATAACTTGACATATCCCTTAAAATGACCCATTTTTTTTTAAAACACCAAAAGGTCGTTTAATCACACTGCGTAATGATGAATGTGAATGGTTGAATATCTCGAATTGCATCAAGAAATATTCTAGTGTCATGCGCCGATCCTTCCCATCTAGCCATGACAAAGTTGAAACACATATTAAAATCACACACCGCCATAACATTCTGAGTCGAGACACCTTTTCTTCCAATGTAGGGAATTTGTTCATTTGGTGGAAGAATAGCGACAATATGAGTACCATTAATTACAACTATGCAATCTTGAACAAATAATCATATTAGTCCCATGCATATTTTTAATCGATCAAAAATATTAAAATATAATAATATAATATAAATTCTAACCTTAAAATGCTGCATATATCTAGAATCATTACGTATTTGATCAGGTATTGAGCTGAAAAAATGATCTTCAAGTGCAATTAGATCAAGGCCATCCTTGAAACTTTCTCAAGCACAATTGCAAAGTATCAACTTATTGTTGCTCTAGACCTTTAAAATCTTACTCGACATTGGAAAACTTTTGCACCGGTGCCCAAGATGTACAAAAAATTCCCAACATTTCACGAGAAGATATGTGTCTTGAAGTTTGCAGGTTGTATCTTGTCTCCAAAACTCCCAGCAAACTTGTGAATACAATTTTAGACATCCTAAAATTAATCATACAACGTGATTCATGACCGTCAAGAATCTCTCAAATCCATGCCTCACCTGACTATTTTGAATCCATGCATGGTTGCTTCAATATATACTTCTCATAATATAATTGCACGGAAGAAGATGCAACAACAAATAACTGGTTAAAACATTCCATGCATTGTAAAATCTCGTTCTTTTATCTTTTATCATCACTTTCATTACCGCTAGAATTGTCAACCATACTCATCACCTGTGAACAAATTTTATATCCAAAATCAAATATAAACAACTATTGATAAAACTAAATTACACATAAATAAGTAGAACATAAATTTAATATCCAAAAACCAAACATAAACAACTATTGATAAAACTTGATTATACATAAATAAGTAGAACATAAATTCAATATCCAAAAACTAAACATAAACAACTATTGATAAAACTTGATTATACATAAATAAGTAGAACATAAATTCAATATCCAAAAACTAAACATAAACAATTATTGATAAAACTAGTTTATCATTGTTGTTTAGTCACATAGTAGATATCTCCAGACCCTAGAAGACTAGAAAATTTTCAATTATCCTCTATTTTCATCTCTGTCTTAAGCGACATAGCTCTAATCTTGGGATTACTTGATAAAAACATAATTCGCTTGTCCTTGTTGAGTAATAATCTTAGTGAGAAAAAGTATAGTGAACTAGCTTCTGGAACTTCCTCCGACATGCTATCAAGCACTTTGACTGCTTGTGGAATACCATATGGATCCAAAACAGGAGTCAAACAAGATGTGGCTTGACTCATATTGTCAGCTGCATTGCATAATTTTTCTATTTGACTAGACAATATTGCAACCCCTCCAATTTGCTTTGAGAATTTCTTCCTTCCAATTTTCAAATGTTAAGTTGATATCTCAGGTGTTTTCATTTTTTTACCATTTCCATCAATGTTATTTATAAGATTCCACTCTAAACCAGTATCTCCGTCTTTAAGTTTCTTCCAAGCCTTCCATTCATTTTTCAAGACATCCCACCTATTTTTAAGTTGTTTTTGTGAATAAGCCTTGCCTGTTTCTTTTTCAAAGTTGGTCATTATTTTCAACCATCCATCTTTTGTGAAATGAGTACTAGGTCTATTCCCTTTCAATATCACTTTAATACAAATATCACAAAATGTTTCTATCAATCTAATATTCCACCATGCTTTGACTTTTTCACCATTAACTTTAATCACCGAAGTAATTATTCCTCTTTGATTGCTCACTTAACAATGTATAAAACCTTATTTTGAAAATTAAGTTATGCTCAAAATAAGATCACATTACACTGAATATATATATTAATTATTTCATTATTATGAGTATACGAAATTAACAAGAGTGCAACACAATTATGTATGTATGTTTGACAATAGGATCATCATAATCACCATGTTAAAGACTAATTCTTGAAAGAAAATAATGAAAACCAAATGCATATATAACCACACCATATGGTTAATAAACTGTTTGATAAATTGTGTCTTCAAACTTTTGCTTAAAAATCTAAAACATATGGTTCTTAATCTTTGTTGTCACAGGGCTGCTACAGGGAGTACCTAAAACTGAAAGCTAGATATGAGGAGTTGCAACGAACTCAGAGGTAATTAGTCTTACAACCATACCATAGCTTTGTACTTCCATATTAATTTGATAGGCTATTACTCAACTTACTCTATCATTGTAATTACTAAAACTATTTGAATAAGGTTGTTGATTGGTAATGGATGGATTGAAAGGAGAGAAGGGAGATGAATGACATGAATTAATGCTTTTCCAGCACTAAAAATGAAAGTATGATAAACATCAACCACTTTTAGTTTAAGTATAATTTGTCTTCTTGTTCACATGTTTTTTTGGGCCACCATTGATAAATCTTCCATACAAAATATCTTCCATTATGCAACCTTGTCTATGGGTATAGTATATATCACATGTGGTTTCAATGCCCTTCTTGGTTTATTCTTATATAACCACATAATTCACTATAAAATTCTCCATCTAAATGGATATTCGATTTGCTTCACACTGAAATATATATATATATATTAATTACCTCATTATTATGAGTATACGAAATTAACAGGAGTGTGATGTGTCATCGGTAACACCAAATATAACCTATTCCAAATATTAAGGTAAATAACAGTAAAAGGGAAGTAAGGTCTAATCCTCAGGGACTGAAGAGTCGTAAAAGTCTTGTCTGTCGAGATCGTGGGCCAAATCGTGCCTAAGAAAAGCGCCATGATCTGAGGAAAAATAAAAGAAACGAAATTAAAGATAAAAGAAAATAGAATTAAAAGAAATATAAAATAAGGAAGTCGAAGTAAAAATAAATAGCATAAAATAAACAAGTTGAAAGGAGAAGAGTTTTATAAGTATTCAAAGATCTAGCCTTTGGTTATCTTGATTCTTCCTTGGTTCAATCATAGACTTTGAATGGTTCTTCTTGTGCCTGAATAAGCCAGTTATAATGGAAGAGGACGCCTACGACCACTAGCTCTGGATATAGTTTTTAGAGGAACCTGACTCTAGCCAACCATCGCTCCAATGGGACTGTCTTACACTAGATCACCTTTTCCCAATAACGAATTCCGCGCCATTTTGTCTCTTTGGCTCAGCAACCTCTGACGCAGTAAGTTAGCGAACTGATTGTACAACTTTCTCAAAACACACAAAGTGGTCGGCTTTGCACAAGATGAAAAGATTGCTTTTGTAGGGATTTTGGACGGAAGCATCGATCCCGTATTACAGAGAATTGATGAATACTCGGGTGAGAAGAATTAAGCGCAGATTCTAAGCCTCATAAACTTTGGACGAATAGTTAATAACCTTCGACTAGAAGGGTTTTTAGTTGCTCATGTTTTCGGAGAAGAACACAAGATAATAAAAATAGAGCTTTTATTGAACTATGGTTTTTGGGAGATGAAGGATTTTTCAATGAATGAGAAGTGAATAATTCAATCACTCCATCCCCTATTTATAGTACAAATAAATTCCTAGTTGAATCCAATCTAAATTCTAAAAGATAATTAGAATTATATCTAAACATTAATTTACTAATTGAATCTAATTTAAACTCTAAAAGATAAATACAAAAAGATAAAATTAAATTAAATACAAATTTAAATAATAAATAATATCTTAAATATTAAATCCTAATAAAAATAATATTTTAAAATAAAACCAAGTTTTTTTGTCCTATAAACTCTCTCTTTAAGCATTTCACCTTCACACAACTTCTCTTTCTCTTCAAAATCATGCCTTTTGTATCAAATTTATCATTTGTTTCCACTTGAGTCCCTACAAAATAAAAAGATAATAAATAACCCAAATTAATAGGATCATACTCTTAAAATATATGTATTTAATACCCAAAAGTAGGCCATATTTAAATGTTATCATAGTGCAACACAATTAGATGATTATGTATGTATGTATGTATGTATGTATGTATGTATGTATGTATGTATATATGTATGTACGTTTGACAGTAAGATCATCATAATCACCATGTTAAAGAGTAATTCTTGAACATGGAATAATGAAAACCAAATGCGTATATATCAAACACACAATTGAACACCCGAATTCCTTGCTGCCAAAAGTCAAACTCAACCTAATATTTTATGATTCTTATCTCTTTTATCCTCTTCTTGTTGTAATGAAATCATGCATCAGAAATGAAAATGAGAGGGTTGTAGAGAATTGAAGTGCATATTCTGACCTGATACAAATTCTTGAAGAGGTTACCAAATTATGAAGAATCACAACAACTAAACCCGTTGGAGCTGAAGAAGATGAAGAAGAGAAAAGTTTATAAAAAAAATGAGACTTGAAACCTTAAGTTAAGCCAAATCTAGGTTTTAAGTGAGAAAGAGGATAAGCTTGCTATCTCACAATACCTGCTTGAAACCCATAATTAGCTAACTCCAATGTTTAAAATGGAAAATAACATTGACAGCAGTGAAGAAAATGGAAGAAAAAATGGAAGAAAGGAATAAAGAAGGAAATAAAAGAGAGCAGAGAAATTTTGGAAGAAAAAAGAAGAAATTGGTCCCCTGTGAAAATTTTTGAGGCTAAAAGAGTAATTAACCATTCCAAAAGCCCGTTTTAAAAGTAAAAAAAAAATCCAAATGGTGTTTGTTCAGCATTCCTTAAAGCCAAAAGTGTTTTTTTAATGAAAAGCTCTCTCTAAAAGCCTAGCTAAACGGGCCCTAAGTGTAAGAGGTACGTTAAATATGTTTTGATAAGTAAAATAATGCGTTATGATTTGCTATAAGTAGGTACATGAGTTAAGCATGACTATTCTGTAAATCATGTGTGTTATACGTTTCTGTTATATGTTCTGATAAGCTATCCAATTTGATTATGTAATATGATATCTTATGATCTGTATAAGGTATGTGTTATGTTACATTCTGTATGATATCTATTTATGTATGTATACCATACAACCTATGTGATATGTATATATGTTAACATGACTTTTCATATGCATTGTGGAGGATTATGATATGATGGAGGAAGTGTTATATGTCAGTTTTTACTACAAATATATGGTGCTAGAACGAAAATTTCTATATGGCAGCTCTATTGCATATTTTTGGGTAGCACACCACCTCATGTTAGTGTGATTGGATGGATGGACTCTTGTGATCCTATTTAGTGTGATTGGTTGGTTGAAGTTGGTGTGTAGCAGATAGGGGTAGGATTTGTGTCTACATTTAATCTGGTCTGATATATTTGTATGTAAATATGATATTCCAATTCGAAATATGCTAAAAAATATGAAATTCTGATCCGTTACATGTTTCTGATTATATGAATGCTCTGTTATGGAATATGGTATGAAATTTTGACATGATAACTATTTATTCAAAACCCACAAGAAAATTTTGTTTGTGGGTCAGGTCTCACACTAGGCTTCTAGCTCATTCTTTTGTTTAATACATTTCAGGTAAACTTTTAACTTAGGATCGGATGGTGTGCGGGTGCTCGAATTGGTCTTTCAAATAATATGGTTTGATTTATGTTAATTAAAATTTTCGAACATTTGGTTTTAGACTATGTTTTTGGATTTGCTTGTTTTTGGGTTTTGACTTGTTCGTCGGTTTTTAGTAGTTTTAACGTAAAATTGCAAAATCATATAAGTTAATAAATTAGAATTCGGCTTTCAAAATCAAAACAAGCTAAGCATGCTTTCGCTGCAAATTTAAAAATGAGTTTTTATGAAAAATTATAACAAATGTTTTAGAATATGCCCAACTGGTGAACTGTATGTTTTCACTTATTAAGATCACAGTTTCCAAGTTATCAACTCTAAAATTTTTGCTTTAAAATTTTATTCAAAATTATGGGTTTTATAAAGCAAGCAACATAAACATTTTAAGAATGGCAAGTTTTTCTATCAAAGATTAGTGACGAGTTTTATAAAACTTTGATTTTTAATTTTGTATCGAGCCACGTTTTGGAAAGTAAAGATTTCAACATATTGATTGTAAATCTTCAGATTCGACTATGACATCTAGGCTTGGTTTGGGGTGTTACATTTAGTGGTATCAAAGTCAAGTTACAAAACTTGGGCTATGGTTTCTAGGTATAAAATTTTATGCATAATATGTTTTGAAATTTTCAATTTTAGGAAACTTTTGTAAAATATGATGTGAGTGAATTTGCACAAAAATTTATTAAATTTCTAAAAAAGTGAATCCGAGACTTCGGCACCAATCCAAGTAAGTTACTTATACTTTGGTTATTTGCACTTAGCTACTTTAGTTAGTCTAATGAACATTAGAGATTACCGAATAAAATACTCTCTGCTTTAAGATAACAAAACACTTTTGCTAAACATAAACTTAGGAATTCTAATAACCTTAACGAGTGTTGGAGGAAAATGAGAGCGTGTTTTAGATGTAGATCCTATGAGAATCGTGTTAGGGATTATTCACGACCTTCTCTTAGTCGAAGGCAAGTTTCAGTTTAAAGAGGAAATCAAAGGCTAGTTTGTGCAATTTAGTGTCATGAGGATTGAGACGTATTTGGCAGCAATACAATTGTACTTGGATTCGTGCACTACAATGATTAAGTATTTGATTGTTATTAGAGTCATTGAGATTTTAGGATTGTATCATTAGTGACATTTCTGTAAAACATTTCTAAGAACAATCCGAGACAGTGAATGAGAAGTTCGTTAGATAATTTTTGTCTAGTATTGGGAGTGAAATTGTTTGGGTTTGCATTGAAATCAGAGTTGCGTAGCGATAGCGTGGTGATCATTTTGAAATGAGAAATTTTAAATTTTGTGGTTAAGCTATTGGTGTGATAATAAGAATTTCGAGGACAAAATTCTTTTAAAAAGTAAAAAGTTGTCACATCCTAAAAACCGAATTAAAAGAGATTGGGTTAGTGAAACTTAGATTGGCCATGTTCTAATATTTGAGTTAAGATTCTGAAATTGTGTTAAGTAAATTAATTTGGTACAGTGGATGAGGTATTGGGGTTGTGTGTGCGAGGTTCTAGGTTTGAATCTTGTTTCATGAATTTTGTTTATTTTTAGATCAACAAATATCCCTAGTCTTTTGGCATAAATCTTATTTCCACGCACCTTTTGATAGAATGAGCCTATTAATTCAGTGCTAAGGTGTTAGTGTACCCTAGGACTTGTGTTTGACTCCCGTTGTGCGCAAATTTGAATTTTTTGCTATTTTCTATTTGTTGAATGTTTAATTTGAATTTTGTCTCAAAAAAAATATGGTGAGTTGGGATATGTTCAAATATTCTGATTTTATTCTTTTTATTTTAAAAATAAAATATTGAAAATTTTTTCCTAAGTTTCTTCATTCAGTTGCCTACAACCCCCACTTTGTTTTTCCATATCACTTTGTGTTCCCTTTCTTTTTGCTCTATTTTCTTTCTTTTGTTTTCATTTTTCTTGGAAGTTTCTTCTTTCTTTTTTATTAATCTTTGTTGTTGGTTTCATCGTGGGGATTGCGTTGCTTCTCGATTTGGGTCATAAAGCAATAATAATGTAAGTTTCATTGTTGATTTTTTTGTTATTGTTCGATTTAACTTGATCGTTGTCAAGATTGAGCTTTAATATATTAGTTTTGTTCTATACTTTATTAAATGTTCAATTGGGTATGTTTTAGGCGAGAGGATTGTGAGTCAGGATTCTCTAGCAAAGGAGGCTTGGTTTTGGGTTCTGTTTTGAAGAAGTAAGTAATCGAATTGTGATTTTGGGATGAAAATTTCAGTTTAAGGATGTGAGTTTAGATCGACTTTCTTTCGATTAATTAGTTTGAGTTGATAAACCACTGTAGGTTTTTGGGAGTAATAGTTGGGTAGTCGATCAACTCAACAATCATGTGTGTGATCTAACTTGAAAAACTCATTGAAAATTTGAAAAAAATTATGAATCGGGGGTTGTTTTCGAAACTGCCCAGTGCCTCACGACCGTGTAGTAGATCGTGTGCATCACACGATCGTGTGGTATGCCGTGTGGGGCACATGACCGATTAAATCATTCAGGCCATGTGGAGCACATGGCTGTGTGAAATAATGTAGACTATGTGGACCACACAGGCTAGCTTTTGTGTCTCGTGGGCCATACAACCATGTGGGACTTTTTGGCCAATTTTGGGACTTGATTAGGGGTCGATTAATGGACTCGAAAATTAGGTCTGTGGGCATTTTTTAGGCCCAAAAACTTAAGTTTTAGTAAACAAACATGGGTAATTGTAGGAGGTACGTTAAATAACTAGGGTACGTGTGTTAAGCATGACTATTCTGTAAATCATATGTGTTACACGTATTCTATTATCTGCTTTGATAAACTATTCAATTCGATTATGTAATATAAAATGTTATGATCTGTATAAGATATGTGTTATGTTACGCTCCATATGATATCTATTTATGTATGCATACCATATAACCTATGTTATATGCATATATCTTAATGTGACTTTGCATATGCATTGGGGAGGATTATGGTATAATGGAGGAAGTGTTATGTGGCAGTTTTGACTGCAAATATATGACGGCTAGACCACAAATTTCTATATGGCAGCTTAACTGCATATTTTTGAGTGGCACATCACCACATGTTGGTGTGATTGGATGGATAGACTGTTGTAATCCTATTTGGTGTGATTGGTTGGTCGGAGTTGGTGTGTAGCGGATAAGGGTAGTATTTGTGTCTGCATTTGTTTTGGTCTGATATATTTGTTTATGTAAATATGATATTCCAATTCGAAATATGCTAAAAAATATGAAATTCTGATCGGTTACATGTTTCTGATTATATGATATGCTTTGTTATGTAATATGGTACGAAACTTTGACTTGATAACTATTTATGCAAAACCCACAAGAAAATTCTATTTGTGGGTTAGGTCTCATAGAAGGCTTCTAGCTCACTCTTTTGTTTGATACGTTCAGGTGAACTTTTGACTTAGGATCGGATAGTGTGCGAGAGCTCAGATTGGTCTTTCAAATAATATGGTTTGATTTATGTTAATTAAGATTTCTAAACATTTGGTTTTGGAGTATGTTTTTGGATTTAGCTGTTTTTCTTTATTTTGACTTGTTCGACGATTTTTTGAAGTTTTAACGTAAAATTGCAAAATCATACAAGTTAATAATTTAGAATTTAGTTTTCAAAATTAAAACAAACTAAGCATTTTTCGTTGCAAATTTAAAAATGGGTTTTATGAAAATTTATAACTAATGTTTTAGAATATGCCCAATTAGCGAACTGTACATTTTCACTTATCAAGATCACGGTTTCCAAGTTATCAACTCTAAAATTTCTACTACAAAGTTTTATTTAAAATTATGGGTTTTATAAAGCAAGTGACATAAGCCTTTTAAGAATGGCAAGTTTTTCTATCAAAGATTTGTGGCAAGTTTTATAAAACTTTGATTTTCAGTTTTGTATCGAGCCACGTTTTGGAAAGTAAAGATTTCAACGTATTGATTGTAACTCTCTAAATTCGGCTATAACGTCTAGGTCGAGTTTGGGGTGTTACATTACTTGTTATTGTTAATTAAAAGATCTAAATTCTTGTCACACTTTCTAAGTCTTTGCTGACTTAAGGCATTTGTTTCTAACGCGTAGGTAGAAGATAAATTCGATAGGCTAGGTTAGTGATCGTGGTTAGCTCATCTCATCACATCTCTAAGTTTGGAAAAGAGTATGGTTTAAACTTTTGGTCTTAGTTTGGCATGTACTTAGGTATTTTGGCATAGATATGGATACAAAGGACTAAAACACAACTTTGTAACTTTGTCAATCTTTGGAATTTAATTAAAAACTTAATGAGCTTGTGATGAGTTATAAGATGTTGGTATTTCAATTGATTTATTTACTTGAATGGTGAATTGGGATGATTGTAATTGAGATTGTTGATATGCAGTAACTTAATGTATAAAGTTTGGAAGTTGGCAATTCTCCTGCATTTCAAACAACAGAAGCATGTTTTAGTATCGATACCATAGTCAAAGTACCGATACATAGTGGAAAATATCGATACTTCAACCACGGTATCAATACTAATGATTTTAATCTGATTTTTCTGAAACTTTAAAGCTTAAAACCGTACCAATATTTGACAAGGTTATCAATACCATTAACATTTGTACCGATACTTCATGCTCAGTATTGATACTTGACCCATGTTTTTCACAAGAAAGTTGTTTGAAGTGCATAAATGTTCGAAAAATTCATCCAAGCCCATCCCATGTTACTTATAAAATTTTGGATAATTAAATAAAAACATTCGATTTATGACATTTAAATTATTAGTAGAATCTCATAGTTCGTATTTTGTCAATCAATATGACATTGCTATACTTGACCCTATAGTCAAGATGTGTATAGAGGTGTTACAAAACTACTTAGTTGGTCATACTTTGGCCACCCAAATAAAATTACTTGCAATTTGGTTGCTAGCCTTAGTAAAAAAAAATTTCATTTTAGTCACCTAAATATTAAATTCCTAGCCACATTATCATTTTTGACCTTTTTTATACCCCCATTACTTTTCATCTTCCCCTCCATGCCACCCATGCATTTACCATTTTGCTCACTTTCTTCCACCATTGCACCACTTGAGGAGTACCCCATTTGAGTTTTAATGGATTCAGAGTGAACTAGGCCTTATTACAACAGGTCTATTGGTATTCAAATATGCAATCTTGGATTAGAAGACTAGGAAATTGTGTTTTCTAAGTTAATTATGTAATTGATAGGGGCATATATAAGGGGTTGGCAAGGGCTCAGGTCCCTCTAAAATTGAAAATTTTCCGTTTAAATCTTTTAAAATTTTTATAATTTTAAATTAATAAAGGTAAAATTACACTTTTCCCCTTAAAATGATAAAAATTTGATTTAATCTTTTAAAAATTATAAAAAAATAAGCTATTCAAATGGTGAAATTGCATTTTTACCATCGTAAAAATTACAATTTAATTTTGCCCCCTAAAAAAACTTTCTGGCATCGCCCCTGATCATCGAGTCAATACCAAAACTCACTATTCTGTTGGATCGCCGATAATGTTGATGACCATTCTTTTAGCCTTAAACAACTGCTTCAGATAGGTCCTAACATTGGTCTCGAGTTTGACTCGATTGGTAGCTTTATCAGTTCAGATTTTGGTAATTTAGGTTGTTTTGCTGGAAATGGTATTCAAAAATTTGATTTTTACTTCACTAGTTGAAAGTATTGGTCTTCATATTTCTTTGCCTATGCTTTATCAACAAAAACAATAAAGCCAATTCCTTGAAACCTAGGAAGCACTGACACGGCTCATCCTTCCTCGTACTAGTGTCGTACATGTGTCCGACACGAACACTCGTTAGACACGCCTGATTACGGGACACATCGAAATACGTAAAAAAAAGATAATCGGACACGGTCCTGACATGGGTGTCTCAAAACAGACATGTGAAGGACGCGTGACGATGTCGTCGTCATGTTTCTTCCTCTTCTTCATGATTTGTTGAGCTCAAGCGACAATAACAAAGAAAATTAAAGAAAAAAGAAAGGTGAGAATGAAGGGTTTTTGTATAGGGGTAGTTGTTTAAATGATGAACCAACAATGTTTTCTAAGTTTTCGATGAACAAGGCCTCTCCGTTAGATTTTTTCGATCAGGAGGAGAGAAAAGTGTCAAGAGGTAACTAAAGGGATTTAGGGCTTTTTGTTTTTTGTTTAGATTTAGGTTGTTTTTTTTTAATTAAGTTTGCTTTTAGGATGATGCTTTTGGAACTTTAGGTTCCCAGTGCACTGCTCATTTCTTACCAATCTTCAAAGACATGTATCTTTATTAGGTTGGGTTAGATTGGGAAATGGAGATGAAAGGACTGAAGGAAGATACGAAAAGACATGTTAAGTCTGATTTTTATTAAATGTTATATTGTTTTTCAGGAGAGTTACATTATATCTTATTGGCTGAAGCATCAATGCTTTTGAGAGTTGCTTCTCCTTTCTCTGATGAATTTATGTTTTGAGTCCCAAGACTTTGATTTTTGTATTTGGGTTTGTTTCTTTTATTTTTAGTTAATAAAAGTTTCAGCATATTATTCAAAAAAATCAATATTTTCATTCATATTAAATATTTTAACATAAAAAAAATATAAAAATATTAAAAATATTTTTTATTGTCATATCCTATCGTACCTATGTCCTCATTATTTAAAAGTTATCGTGTTGTCGTCTCTGTATTGTTTTCTAAACCTTTTTTTAAAAAAACACCCTGACTTATATTTTTTAAAAATCGAAAATGGAGTCGCCACCAATATTTTTAATTTGGTGTGATTGGATCAGCATAAAATACTTAAGTTTATTTAAACAAAAATTTTGGTCTTCGAAATCCAGAAAATAAGTTCCAGAGTCGGTTACGTGTGAGGAATGATTAGCACTCTCACACGCCCAAAATGGTACATAGTCAATTTTTTAAAGGTCTTATTTGTTAAAATTTTGAAAACTCGAATAAAAGATAAATGTGATCCCTAAATACATGATTTATTTAATGTTATTTTTAAATTTGAATTTTGTGAAGAAATACACTTTTGTTTCCAATTAATCGAGAAAAAGAAGTAATGTCCAAGACGTTAGGGCATAATTTTTCGAATATCTTAAATAAAAGAACATTGCCTCTTTGAAAAAATTTAGATAATAAAAATATATAATTTATTTTATTAAAATTATTTTCACAAGGATTGAATAAATATGTATTTAATTTACAAACAAGATAACAAGATAAAAAAAAATATACATGCATGGAATATACTAAATGAATAGAACTAAATTCAAATTACAAACAAAAAATAATAAAAAAATAATAGCAAATGAAGCAAATATAATTGCAACCAAAGTGGTAACGCACATATATCAATAATACAATGACAAATATACAACACATTCATAAAATAACAAATCAAACAATATTAAAATAACAATATACACATAAATAAATAAATGCAAATCAATTTTTTTAAAAATAATAAGAATAAATAAAAAGGATTAAATTAAAGAAACATAATAGAAAAGGGGAAAATTTTAAAAGAAATAAAACAATAAAAGGATTAGATTAAAATTAAAATGAAATTAAAAGCAGAAAAGATGAAAATTATAAAAAAACAAGATCAAACTCGAATATTTAAAAAAAAATAAGGGATCGCCTTTGCAATTTTCCCAGACCCTAACACGTGTCTGTCCTAAGGTTAATGGTCTAAGGACCAATATGAAGATGTAATAAAATTGCAGGGGAAAATTTACAATATATACAAAATAAGTTAAGGGACTAAATTGAAACAGTGGGAAAATGCGGAAGGACCAAGGATGCAAATAGCCCAACAGTCCAAAACGTGCGGATCCTCCTTAGACTGGTCGGGTCATGGGTCACGATGCCAAAACAATGTTGTTTTGGCACAAAAACCCCCTTCCCAAAACTACGTTGTATACCGGCAATTATAAAAGTAAAAAATCTTAACAAAAATTCATTTTTTCAATTGTTTTAACAAAAAAACACTTCTCTCATTTTATTTTTCTCTCAAGACCAAACTCCCAAGCCAACCTAGGTCCGATGGAGCACCATCACCTCAACCACTAGTGATCGGTGACGGCGACCATCGTTCTCAGTGGTCGAAAAAACCAAAAAATCTTCTTTTTGCTCCTTTTTCAAACCCAAAACCAAATTTGGGCTCGGATTTCTCAAAACCAAACAAAAATACCTAAAAATTCGAAAACTTTCGAACTTCTAGGGTTTTTAAGAATCTTTGTTTTTATTTTTTTATTTTTTCTTTCATCGGGGGTAGCAACCTTAACCGCATACGATGACGTCGATCGCGGCTAGGTAAAACCCTAAGCCCTCCTTTTTTATATTTTATATTGAATATTTATTTTCAAAATATACAAAAATAAAATAAATATAATGTAAAATAAAGATATGTATATATATGTATATGACAATATACCATGAAAGAAAAGAATGCTCTTGATACTTTGTATTTCAAATAGATATCGTGGGTAAAAAATTACACAGATTCAAAGTTGGCTTTTATAGCCAAAATACAAATGATTTTCTTTTGTTTTTTCCTATTTGTTTGATTGTTCTTGCTTCTATTCCTTCTCTGTTTTGCAAGTGACGAACAGTGGTGGTAGGTGGTGACAGATGGCGTGGTGGTCTCGAGAATATGCAGTTGATGTGGCATAAGCATAAGGGTAACAGCGGCGTCGAGGGTTGCATGGGGAATTAGAGTTTCAATTTTTTCATAAGATTTGGGCTTGCTGGGCTTGTTTGGGTCATTGGGTGTTTAGACTAATGGGTAATTAGGTATTGGGTTAGGTTTAGGTGAGTTTGGATGTGTAATGAGACATTTAAATTAAAATGAAATTTAATTTAAAATTTTTATTATTTTTGGTTTACTATTTTGGTTTGGTTTCGTGTCCGAACAAATTGGGCTCCAATAGTGTCGTACCTGTATTACGTGTTCGTGTCCATGTTTCATAACTTGAAACCTAGGAAATTAAACCCCAGATTCTAAATCCCCAAATCCCAACTTTTTGTTGCATTCCCTCGAGAACAACCATTATCAAAGAGGCTCAATCATGGTAATTTAAAACTTGGTTCTCAGATCCCAAAGCTACCATTTTATGACCATGATTTGTTTATGAGAAAACAATAGCTTGTTGGGTTTCCATATCAAAAGCCACTGACGGGTCAACAACAGCAACAAGCCATATTAATTGTTGGACCAACTTTTTAAGGTTGCAGATGGTAGAGATTGAGAATCTCTCACACGCTCAAGGGATATTGGTGTAGCTCAATCATTGCCAGTAATGGTGGAAGCAAGGGTGGCGTGGAGGGGAAGATGATGAACAGTAATGTGAGTGAAAAAAAAAGGTAAAAAATGATGATATCGCTTCACAGTCAGTCGTAATTAAGGATTTAATGTTTGGGGATTAAAATGAAAATTTTCTCTAATAGTAGTGATCAAATTGAAAATTTTTTTATTTGTGTAACCAAAATGAAAGCACCTAAAAGAATTGGGAAACCAACTAGGTACTTTACTCTTAGTTATAAAAATATATTTTCTTTTTTAAAATATTGTACAATTTCACAAATGTTATAACCTAAATATTATATAAAATATTGTATATTGTTAAACCCTTCAATTGCTTGGATAAAATTTTCGTTAATTTTAAGTTCCTCATTGTATAGTACCATATACACCTCATCCTTGCATTACAACTGTTGAATCACTCTCTCATTGAATTCATTCTTCAAATCCTTAATGGATATTCCCATCCATGATCATAATGTCAAAAATAGAGAATAAATAATATCAAAACAAATTATGCAAAATAGAATTAAAAGATATAAAGTAAAAGTAAGAAAAATTATAAAATAGGAAAATAATGTAAAAAAAACCTTAAATTGTCAGTGATTTGATTTATAATTCTTTGTTGTGTTTCATCATCTTTGGAGGAATCCTACAATGTCTTCATACATGCATAAAATGGAAGGAAGAAGGGTGGACTTTGAATACAAATTTTATTTTATATAAATAATTCCTTAATTGTAGTGGTTTTATTTCCAGTAATTTCACATTAATTTTTACAATCAATATTAAGTATTTTTATTACCTTTTATGATGATATTAATAGTAAATAAGGTTTGTAGATTATAAGGGGGAGGACAAAGCCCTAACAACAACGTGACTTACACGACTCGAATTCAAGCCACACCTGGAGTAATGAACACCCTTACTATCAGGTCAATACATCAGGTTTAGTAAAAATGAAAATTATAAAAAAAATGGGGTCAAACCCGAATATTTAAAAAAAACAAGGGATCGTTTGGGAAATTTTCTCAGACCCTGACACGTGTCTATCTTAAGGTTAATGGTCAAAGGACTAATTTGAAGATGGAATAAAATTGCATGGGAAAATTTACAATATATACAAAATAGGCTAAGTGACTAAATTAAAACAGTGGGAAAATACGGAAGGACCAAGGGTGCAAATAGCCCAATAGTCCAAAATGCGCGGATCCTCCTTGGACGGGTTGGGTCACGACGATAAAACAACGATGTTTTGGCATAAAAACCCTTCCCAAAACTAGATCGTATAGGGGCAACTATATCAGTAAAAAATCTTAACAAAATTTCATTTTTTTTCAATTAGTTTAACAAAAAAACACTTCCCTGTTTTTATTTTTCTCTCAAGACCAAACCCCCAAGCCAACCTTAGTCCGACGAAGCACCACCAATCGTCGACGACAGCGACCATTGTTCTCAGTGGTTAAAAAAACCTCCTTTTTGCTCCTTTTTCGAACCCAAAACCAGATTTGGGCTCGTATTTCTCAAAAACAAAACAAAAATTACAAAAATATAATCGGAATGTGCTGCCCTTCATTAGGGGTAATGACCTCAACCGCACACGGCGACGTCCATGGTGGCCAGGTAAAACCCTAACCCCTTTTTTTTATATTTTATATTTTATATTTATTTTCAAAATATACAAAAAAAAAATAAATATAATGTAAAATAAAGATATGTATACATATATATATATATATATGACAACATACCTTGAAAGAAAAAATGCTCTCGATTATTTGTATTTCGACTAGATATCGTGGATAAAATTTACACAAATTCAAAGTTGGCTTTTATAGCCAAAATACAAATGATTTTCTTTTGTTTTTTCTATTTGTTTGCTTGTTCTTGCTTCTATTCCTTCTCTGTTATGCAGGTGACGAACAGTGGTGGTAAGTGGTGGCCGATGACATGGTGGTCTCGAGAATATGCAATTGACGTGGCACGAGCATGAGGATAGCAACGACGTCGAGGGTTGCATGGGGAATTAGGGTTTCAATTTGTTCATAAGATTTGAGCTTGTTGGGCTAGTTTGGGTCATTGGGTGTTTAGGCTAATGGGTAATTACGTATTGGCTAAGGTTTAGGTGGGTTTAGGTGTGTAATGGGATATTTAAATTAAAATGAATTTTAATTTAAAATTTTTTATTATTTTTTGTTTACTATTTTGGTTTGGTTTTGAGTTGGGCCCCGACAAATTGGGCTCCAACTGTTACCCCTCTTTGCTCGCTGCTGTGTAACAGGAACGGAGCAAAGACTAAATGGAGGACTAATTTTGTCTGGTCCCACTGACTTTGACTTCTTCGGCACTTCTTTTTCAAATAACTCTTTTTTTACTTTATTGGTCATTCAAATTTACTACATCTGTTTCTCTACAACCTGAAGTAGATGACAACTTTAAAGAGATAAAATTTGTTGTTGTAGCTTCACTCCATTCCACTACAATTTCAGAGAGATTGATATTTCCTATTTATTTTACTTCGCTCTTCTGCAATTTTAAGGGTATAGGAGTTGTGTGTGACTTCAATCTGCCCTTCTGAATTAGGGGTAAAAGATTGGATCGCTTTAATCTGCCCATTTGGATTAGGGGTAAAAGATTGGATAGCTTTAATCTTCCCCTTTAGATTAGGGATAAAAGATTGGATGGTGGTTTCAATCTGGTTTTTTGATTAGGGGTAAAAGATTAGATGGTAGCTTCAATCTTCCCCTCTTGACTAAGGGTAAAAGATTGGATGGTGGCTTCAATCTGCCTCACTTGACTAGGGGTAAAAGATTGGATGAGGTGATGTAGCTTCACTCTATTCCACTACAACTTCAAGGGGATTGATATTCGCTACTGTAGTTTTAATCCGCTTCACTGTAACTTTGAGGTATGAGATTCATCGTTACGACTTAAATCTGTCTCTCCTCATCTTCACGCTATGAGATTCGCCTCTGTGGCTTCAATCTTTCCCTCCACATTTCTAGGCTATAAGGTTCGCTATTGCGGCTTCAACCTTGCCTTCCACATCTTTAGGGTATAAGGTTCGCCGTTGCGGCTTCAACATTTCCCTCTATATCTTTAGGGTATAAGATTCATCGTTGTGGTGTAACTTTTCCCTTCATATCTTTAGGGTATAAGATTCGTCGTTACGGCTTTAAACTTTCCCTCCATATCTCTAGGGTATAAGGTTCACCGTTGAGTCTTCAACCTTTCCCTCCATATCTCTATGGTACAAGGTTCGCCATTTTGGCATCAACCTTTCCCTCCATATCTCTAAGGCACAAGGTTCGCCGTTGCAGCTTCAACCTTTCCCTCCATATCTCTAAGGTATGAGATTCGTCATTTCGACTTCAATCTCTCCCTCCATATCTCTAAGGTACAAGGTTCACCATTGTGGCTTTAACCTTTCCCTCCATATTTTTGGGGTATGAGATTTTCTATTGCGGCTTCAATCTCTCCCTTCATATCTCTAAGGTACAAGGTTCGTCGTTGCAGCTTCAATCTTTCCCTCCATATCTCTAGGGTATGAGATTCGCCGTTGCGGCTTCAATCTCTCCCTTCATATCCCTAGGGTATAAGTTTTTCCGTTGCGACTTTAACCATTCCCTTCATATCTCTAGGGTATGAGATTCGCCGTTGTGGCTTTAATCTCTCCCTTCACATCTTTAAGGTATTAAATTCGTCATTGTGGCTTTAATCTTTCCCTTCACATCTCTAGAGTATAGGATTCAATGTTTTCTCGATTCATCTCGCCATTTCGTGGGAATGAAACTTGTAGAATATGCTTCATTGACCTCTATGTAGGCCAAATTATTAGGATGTCACGATCGGAATCAATCAAATGCTCCTAATTGAATAGGTGTGCATGATATTAACATGAATGCAACATGTCATATTTGCTTTTTGGTCCTTAGGTCAACATGGTTTGTCATTTGCCTAAGTTTTATCACTGATGTGTCACAATTTTTCCCTTTCAGGTTTGGTGCTTTTGATATGAAATCCGAAGAAGTACTCGTAAACTAAACTATTTGTTCCAGGACCTCTCTAACCCTCGTGTTTGGTTATTTTGAATTAGTGGTCTTGTTTTAGGTCTCTGTACTATTTAGAAATTTTTCAAAGTGATATGCAAAAATCATTTTATTCCTTATATCATTAGACCACTAACCGCTATTTCGATGCAAAAATGCTTGAACAGGTTTGTAAAATGGATAAAATTGAATTTTATGAGAGGCAAAGGTTGCATGAATGAAAAGATTAAAAACCATTAGTCCACTAACCGTTATTTCAATGCAAACGTGCTTGAACAGGGTCGCAAGGTGGGAAAATTGAATTTTATTGGAGGCAAAGCTCGCATGAATGAAAAAAATTAAAAAAGACAATCATTGGTCAAAAGTTGTCAAACATTAGGTGAGCAAAGAATGAAGTTAGGTGCCCCAGATATCAAAGTATGAGCTTTGCTGAGCAAACTTGATAAGGACCATTTTGAGCTTGATATATGTCCATGAAACTTGGAGTACTTCGTCGACGCCTTAAGGTGTAAAATTTCTCCACCTTATCACTTTTCAGAGAGAAGACTGTTTCATTCCCCTTTTTATTCAAATTTCAGCCACCCTTTCAGATTTTCAACTCAAATCTCCTTAGGTTTCGAGATGCCTTTTACGGGTTTTCACCTTGAGCTCTCCTTTTTCTTTTTCCTCTTTTTCTTCTTTTTTTCTTTTTCCTTCTTTTTTTTTTTGGGTGAAATTTTTCTTCATTGAATCCGAGTTCACGGGGTTTCGTAGATCTTTGCTTTCTATCTCGGTCAAAATTAAAGCTCCTCAAGAAAAGGCTTTATTGACCTCATAAGCCTCTTTTTAATTTGACAATCATTTTCCTTTGAAATCTTTTTGTAGGTAAGATCCTTTTCAAAACCAGAGCTCCCTTGTGGAATTCTCTAGAGCGGATCATTCTTTGTCATAATCTTTTGTCATTCGTTTTTGGTACATCTGATAATGACGGATGACTTTTAGTATCTTTTCTTCAATCAAGTTTTGCTGACCGCATATGGATTAGATCCATTTTGTTTCATCGGTTCTAAAAAAATTTGGAGGGAAGAGAAATAAACTCCAATGGGTAGTATTTCTTTCATTCTAATGAGAATGGTGTTGTCTCGTTGGATGTTCTAAAAAAGGTACGATAAGCATCAAGGGCAAATAGTGCAATTGATTTTCCAAAGGATCTTCTTAATGTTCTCATTGGCAAAATTGCCCCAATGACGTTCGTGCTCCACATAGAAAAAGGCCATGACGTGAAAAGGTGAAGGAGATAAATAGATTTTCAAGATACCTTCTACGAGTTTTCATTCTTGACTTTTTTCTTCTTTCTTTTTTACTTTTCTTTCTTTGGGTTTCAAGATGCCCCTTGTGGGTTTTCATCTCAACCCTTTTTTTTCACTTTTTTTGGGCTTCCTTTTTAATAGCACGTTAGGCCTCATTCTTCAAAGTTTCTGTTGAATTCAATTGCATTTTTTCCTTTATAGGAGCTTGTGTGTCATGACATCAATTCTTTAAACTCGGCATGCTTTAATAAGACCATGCAAAGACCTTTGGATTCTTGAAGCAGCTTGCCTTGTTTTCGCAAAGATACATGTCTCAATTCTCAGTTAAAATCACAACTCTTCTAGGTGATATTCGTTTATTATCTTGCTCAACCATCCGTAGCAGATCAGGAGACAAGTTACATTGTTGACCATTTTCAAAGTCCTGAGGTTTTTCTGGACACATATCCTTCTTAAAAGGGGCTCTGAGTCAACAACAGTGTCGCTCGTATCCTTGATATCAAGGGACCCGACATATTGATAAGAGAAACTCAAAGAATAAATGAATTTAAGAATAATTAACCGTACGGGTATGAATGAAAATAAAATAGCAAAATGTTTGTCAAGTGAGGCACAAAAATGCATCGTTTTCATTGAAATAAAAGACAGCGGTCATGTGCCCTTTACAAAAGGATCCCTATTACTCTCAAACTTAGAGTGATAAGTGTGTCCTGAATATTTTTCTGGAAAAGTCCTAAAAACTATAGGAAGCTCCTCTACAATCTAGTTGTCCAAAACACTTCCAAGGGTGTAAGGATGAACTCTCAGTAGGTTCCACTCTCCGTTCTCTTCTTGGGATATGACTTTCGCTCAAATTTTTTCAACAATCCCCCATTATCTTGATTTATCATGTTTTCTCTCAATTTCTATTCAGAGTTGATAATTTTCCTCATTGACACAAATGTTTTAGATAAGTGAGATTTTTTTTTCTTTTTCTGTTTTTTTTAAATTTAATGCGTAATGTAATGCAATGCAAATGAACGGTAAAATGAATGCAAAGAAGCGTTGAATCTTGGTTCAATTCCATTAGATTAACTTTACTAGAATACAAATTTCTTTACATAAGAGATATAATTATATGGTCGTGCCTTAATGCTCAAAGCCTTAATCTTTCTAAGAAGCTAAGCTAATTTTTTCCTCGATTCAACTTCAATTTCAGGCTCAAAATGTCGACTTGGATGGTTAGGGCCCGTAAGTGGTTAGTCGCTTCTCGTACTTGGGCTTAAACCTCGCTCCTGACATGGCCTTTATCTCAGACTTGCCCCTCAAAGCGTTGGAGTCACTCCTCGTTTATTTCCAATATTCTTTGGCGATATCTTCTCGTCTTTGGATAGCCATAAATTCCTTCAATGGAGAGTAGTCCTCAGATAATACTCAATAAGTGACCTTTTCCATTTTCCAAAAATGGTTACGAAACCAAACTAGCAAAAGTTGTGCACCCATAAACCTTCTTTTGCCCTCTCTTCGACAGACGTTTAAAGGGTGAGATTGCTAGAACATGAGTGATTCACTTGTCAAGTCGGTTAAACAAATCTGCAACCGCATCCTCTACGTGCTCCAACACTTTAGGGAAGACGACTAACTCATACGTGTTTGAGGCGAAGATGTCGACATTCTTTCTTGCATCTGAGTGTACCATGCCTTGCAGGTTTTTCAAAGCAATGCACTTGTTATCCCCTTTTTCCTTGATCATAGCTACAACCCAATGCTCGCTCCTCTAGAGTAGGCCTTATTATTCTGAATCCTTGGGCAACGGGGCAACATAGCGTATTCTTCTACAGTATGTCCATGTTTCTGAAAGTGAAGCAACAAAGCTGGATCCCAATGCTGTGTTAAGGCTCGAAAAATGTGCGTATCTACTTTAACCTTAAGTAGGTAAGGCAAATCACCATATTCGAAGTAGGCTTTATTATTCTAAATCCTCGGCAAACAAGGCAAACAAGGCAAAGTGATGTACTCTTCTATCGTAAGTACCATGTCCTCCTTTTTAAAGGTGAAACAACTAGAAGTTGGATTTTAATACTACGTGGGAGCTTTAGAACCGATGCTTATTCCCTCTTAACATCGAGTAAGTCACCATATTCGCGATTGGACATCTGTCACGTTTCATCGTATATACTTCTTTCAGCTCTTGTAAACTATATTGGGTTAGTTTATTTGAGTGTAAACCCAAAACTTTGATATGTGCCCCTTTGACAGGCTATTACCCTTTTCGCTTTGTTTTTCTTTGACCACATACACACGGTCACGTTGACTTTTACCTTATCAAGAAACTCGTTTTCTTACGACCAGTTCTCTATTTAGTAATTGAACATGGATCAACACTTTTTTGAAATGAAAATACAATGCAAACATGTTCAAAAGAAACAAGTCAGTATCATTAATACAAAAATAAAACTTGAAAATAAATTTCAATTAAAAGCAAAGAACAAAAATATAGCCGTATCTCTTACACCTTATTCAGGTAACCACTAAAGGATCGGCACAATTCTACTTAAAGTTGGCTCTAGGGCTCATTACATGCGGTTTGGGTTCTAAAGTAAGGGTACTCAAACCAGCAGATTCTTTAATCCTCACCCATTATAGGCTCATACAGATGAGTTCAATTTAAGGGGATACATTTCCCATATGTTTACACGGAAGTGAAAACTTCACGAAAACATAGGTACGGATATATCCTAAAAGTGATCCACTATCCTGCACGGAGGTGAAGACCTCACGAAGGAGTACTTTCTTACTTCCACTTAAAGGGTGTAACAATAAATGCAAATGAATACGAATAATCCTCTGCTAGCAATATTAATACAAACATTATTAACAAAGCAACACATGAAGAATGAAATGCAAAGGATCTCACATTAATTTAAATCGAGTTTTCAAATTTTTAACAAAAAAGACCAGAAAATAATTGACTTGTGACTTGACTCTCCTATTGGTCCCCAGCGGCGGCGTCAAGCTGTCGAAACCATTTTTTTAAAAAAAAAAGTTCTAGCTTATATTTTATTTAAATCGAAAATGGAGTCGCCACCAATCTTTTTAATTTGGTGTGATTGGATCACCATAAAATACTTAAGTTTATTTAAACAAAAGTTTTAATCAACGAAATCCAGAAAATAGGTTCACAAGTCGGTTACGTGTGAGAAATTATTAGCACCCTCACATATCCAAAATTGGTACCTAGTTGATTTTTTTTAAAGGTCTTATTTGTTAAAAATTTGAAAACTTGAATAAAAGTTAAATGTGATCTCTAAATGCATGATTTATTTAATGTTATTTTAAAATTTGAATTTTGTGAAAAAATACCTTTTTGTTTCGAATTAATCGAGAGAAAGAAGTCATGTCCAAGACGTTAGGGCACAACATTTTCAAATTTTTGAACATAAAGGTCATTTGTTTAACCAAACATTAAATTTTTTTTATTTGAAATACGGTATTTAATTACGCAAGTTTAACGAAAAATTATAATCAAAACTTTAGGACATAATTTTTTAAATCTCTTAAATAAAAGAACATTACCTCTTTGAAATAATTTAGGTAATAAAAACATATAATTTATTTTATTCAAATTATTTTCACAAGAATTGAATAAATATGTATTTAATTTGCAAAAAACATAACAAGATAAAAAAAATGTACATGCATGAAATATACTAAATGAATAGAATTAAATTCAAATTATTAAAAAAAATAATAAAAAATAATAGCAATTGAAACAAATATAATTGCGACCAAAGTGGTAACACACATATATCAATAATATAATGACAAATATACAATACATTAATAAAATAAAAAATCAGACAATATTAAATTTGAGAATAAATAAAAGTAATTAATTCAATGATTGACAACAATAATCACTTACAAAATAACAATATATACATAAATAAATGCAAATCAATTTTTTTTAAAAAAATAAGAATAAATAATAAGGATTAAATTAAAATTAAAATGAAATTAAAAGTAGAAAAGATAAAAATTATAAAAAATGAGGTCAAACCCGAATATTTAAAAAAAACAAGGATCGCCTGGGTAATTTTCCTAGACCTTGACACGTGTCTGTCTTAAGGTTAATGGTCTAAGGACCAATATTAAGATGAAATAAAATTACAGGGGCAAATTTACAATATATACAAAATAGGCTAAGGGACTAAATTGAAATAGTGGGAAAATGCGGTAAGACCAAGGGTGAAAATAACTAAATAGTCCAAAACGCGAGGATCCTCCTTGGACGGGTCGGGTCACGGGTCACGAAGCCAAAATGACGTTATTTTGGTACAAAAACCCCCTTCCCAAAACTACATCGTATAGGGGCAATTATATAAATAAAAAATCTTAACAAAAATTCAATTTTTCAATTGTTTTAACAAAAAAAAAAAAAAAAACACTTCCCTCATTCTATTTTTCTCTCAAGACCAAACCCCCAAGCCAAATTTGGTTCAATGGAACAGTATCACTCCAACCACCGATCGTCGACGACGGCGACCACCGGCAACAGTGGTCGAAAAAACCAAAAAACCTTCTTTTTGCTCCTTTTTCGAACCCAAAACCAAATCTGAACTCGAATTTCTTAAAAACCAAAAAAAAATCCCTAAAAATTTGAAAACTTTCGAACTTCTAGGGTTTTTAAGAATCTTTGTTTTTATTTTCTTTTATTTTCGAGGATCCCTAACTAATAAAGGGATATTCGGGGCTCACATTGGAACGTGCTGCCCTTCATCGAGGGTAGCGACCTCAACCATGCACGGCAGCATCGATGGTGGCCAAGTAAAACCCTAACCCCCTTTTTTTATATTATATATTGAATATTTATTTCCAAAATATACAAATATAAAATAAATATAATGTAAAATAAAGATATGTATATTTATATATATGACAGTATACCTTGAAAGAAAAAAAATGCTCTTGATTCTTTGTATTTCGAATATGTATCGTGGGTAAAAAATTACACAGATTCAAAGTTGACTTTTATAGCCAAAATACAAATGATTTTCTTTTGTCTTTTCCTATTTGTTTGCTTGTTCTTGCTTCTATTCCTTCTCTGTTTTGCAAGTGACAAACAGTGGTGGTAGGTGTTGGTAGATGGCGTGGTGGTCTCGGGAATATGTAGTTGATGTGGCACAAGCATAGGGGCAGCAGCAGCATCGAGGGTTGCACAGGGAACTAGGTTTTCAATTTTTTCGTAAGATTTGGGCTTGTTGGGCTTGTTTGGGTCATTAGGTGTTTAGACTAATGGATAATTAGGTATTGGGTTAGGTTTAGGTGGGTTTGGATGTGTAATGAGACATTTAAATTAAAATGAATTTTAATTTAAAATTTTTTGGTTTACTATTTTGGTTTGGTTTTGATTCCGAACAAATTGGTCTCCAACAGTGTTGTACCCGTATTATGTGTCTGTGTCCATGTTTCATAACTTGAAACCTAGGAAATTAAACCCCAGATTCTAAATCCCCAAATCCCAATTTTTTGTTGCCATTCCCTCGAGAACAACCATTATCGAGGAGGCTCAATCATGGTAACTTAGAACTTGGTTCTTAGATCCCAAAGCTACCATTTTATGACCATGATTTGTTTATGAGAAAGCAATAGCTTGTTGGGTTTCCATATCAAAATCCATTGACGGGTCGACAACAACAACAAGCCATATTAATTGTTGGACCAACTTTGCAAGGTTGTAGAGATGGTAGGGATTGGGAATTTCTCACACGCTCAAGGGATATTGGTGTAGCTCAATCACAGCCAGTAATGGTGGAAGCAAGGGTGGCTTGGAGGGGAAGATGATGAATAGTAATGGAACTGAAAAAAAAAAGGGTAAAAAATGATGATATCGCTTGCACAGTCAGTCGCAGTTAAATATTTAATGTTTAGGAATTAAAATGAAAATTTTCTCTAATAGTAGTGATTAAATTGAAAATCTTTTTATTTATGTGACCAAAATGAAAGCACCTAAAAAAATTGGGTAACCAATTAGATAGTTTACTCTTGATTATAAAAATCTATTTTATTTTTTAAAAATTTGTACAATTTCACAAATGATATAACCTAAATACTATATAAGATATTGTATATTGTTAAACCCTTCAATTGCTTGGATAAAATTTTCATTAATTTTAAGTTCCTCATTGTATAGTACCATATACATCTCAACCTTGCATTACAACTGTTGAATCATTCTCTCGTCGAATTCATTCTTCAAATCCTTAATGGATATTCTCTTTTATGATCAATCACTTTCTCGTCGAATTCATTTTTTAAATCCTTAATGGATATTCCCTTCCATAATCATAATGTCAAAAAATAGAAAATAAATAATATCAAAAAAATTATGAAAAATAGAATTAAAAGATATAAAGTAAAAGTAAGAAAAATTATAAAATAGGAAAATAATGTAAAAAAAAAAAAAACCTTAAATTGCCAGTGATTTGATTTATAACTCTTTGTTGTGTTTTATTCTCTTTGGAGGAATCATACAATGTCTTCATACATGCATAAAATGGAAGGAAGAAGGATGTACTTTGAATACTGATTTTATTTTATATAAATAATTTCTTAATTGTAGTGGTTTTATTTTCAGTAATATCACATTAATTTTTACAATCAATATTAAATATTTTTATTATCTTTTACGATGATATTAATAGTAAATAAAGTTCGTGAATTATAAGGAAAAGACAAAGTCCTATCAATAATTTGATTGATACGATTCGAATTTAAATCACACTTGAAATAATAAACACTTTTACCATCAGATCAACACACGAGATTTAGTAAATAAGATTTAACATAAAACGAATTGTTGATATTATAATTAGAAAATATATTCCCTATCCTTATGGTAATTAATCGGCTTAGCTATAAATTGTGTTAAGAGTAAATTACAATTCAAAATAGAGTATTAGGGAATCAATAATGCAAATACGAAAAAAATTATTGAGAATTTATTTAAAATGTTTAATAATTTAGAATTTGGAATTAATGTAATAATACATCATTAATACTAATGGTAAGAAAATTATATTTAAAACATAATTCTAAAATTCAGATTCACCTTAAATATAACTAAAAAAAATATTTTAAACCTCATGTGTTGATCTGATGGTCAAGATGTTTATCGCTTTCAAATGTAACTTGAATTTAAATCGTACTAATCGTGTTACTGTTAAGATATTACCTTCCTTTTATAGTTAAAAAAAATATTTTAAAACTCAACGTTTTCAAACATGTTTCCATTATTTCTTTTATATATAATGATTAGTTTTTTCCTAGTGCAATGCATAGGTTTATTTTATTCAATATTAAAAATATATTTAATAATTTTGCATTATTTTTTACATAAACATAATAATTGATGACTAAAATAGTAAAAAAAAATAGTTGATTTAATGTATTCTTTTACATAATTTCTGTATTAAATATATGGAAAATTTATTTTATTAATATATTGATGCGTAGAGGATTACATTAACATTTATAGGGTTGAAATTTTGTCCTTTGGCGTTTTGAATAAAGTTGATCATGGGTCGTATCGGATCGGGTTTGAACTAGATTTTAATAAAATTTTAGGTCCAATTATTAGGTTCGTGTTCGGTTCGGCCTGAAAAATGGGTCTCAAATTTTGTCCAAGCTTGACTTGAATTATAGAAACCAAATCCGAGCTCGACTAGACCTAGCTCGTATTAATTTTTTTGATTATTTTATTATATACAACAAATTAAAAAAATGTATAATATATAAATACACTTGAAAACTAATAACAAACATTAAAAAATAAACAAATTTAAAATACATTAAAAAAAATTTTATATTAATATAGTTACAAATAAAATAGTAGAAAAATTAACAATAAAACTAAGTTCTACAATATTCAAATAATATTAAAAAAGACAGCAAAACAATAGTAAAAAATGCATAAAAATAACATCCAAACAACAACCAAAACAGCAGCAAAAATAACAACAAAACAACAACGAAAATAACAACAAAACAACAACAAAAATAATAGCAAAAGCAGCATCAAAACAGTAAAAAATAATACCAAAACAGTAAAAAATATATCACCAAAACAGTAAAATATAGCAATATAATTTTTTATTAAAAATGGTTAATTTATTTGGATCGAGTCGAGTCGGGTAAAAAAAACTCTTACCCGAGACCCGACCCGTTTAGAAAACGGGTCTCATTTTTTATTCAAATCCATTATTCTGACCTATATTTTTGTTCAAACCCTCTCATTTTTTGGATTAACTTTTGGATCAGGTTGAACGACCCCATCCATAATCAGGTCTACTTTTGAAGGAATCAAAATATTTGTGAAGGGAAAACATCATCGTTCCAAGTTGGAAAATCAAAATCCAAGGAGCTCAAACATTAAGGTCCATTGTATGAAAGTAGTGCTTAATAAGACTCATCTCATTATAAGAT
The DNA here is from genome assembly GCA_039519145.1 of Kokia cookei. Taxonomy (NCBI): domain Eukaryota; kingdom Viridiplantae; phylum Streptophyta; class Magnoliopsida; order Malvales; family Malvaceae; genus Kokia; species Kokia cookei. Next base: position 32,122,324 of record CM076902.1, read on the forward strand.
AAAATTTGTTTATGAGTTGGGTTATCTGTCCAAATTTGAAGACTTATTCGAAATTTGGGAGGAATTAAACAAAATTATTAAGCTCGGAAAATGGACTTGGGCAAAAATTTAGGCTCGTTTAAAATATGGGTCAAGCTCGGGTTTGAACATTTAAGGCTTGAGCTCAGCCCAGCCCGTTTTTAAGTTTATAATACTTTATATTATGTAATTTAAAACACATTAAAATAAACATATACTAAATATGTAATTTTACTCTAATGTAAACATTAAAATAATGTTAAGATGACTATATAAAAATTTTCAATAAATAAAAAATGTATAAAATTATTAAATATTAAAATAACATAATATAAATAATTTTTTAAAAATAAAAAATAATATAAACAAACCTAAAATGAGATTGAGTTAGTTTTTGATAATTATGAACGAATTTAAATAAAATTTTAAATCTATATTTCGAATCGAACTAAACTTGAACAAATATAAAATATATTAATATTTTTCTTAAACCTGATTCGATTCGTGTTCATCTCTATTATAATATATGCCTACAATAAAAGTTCCCGTGATTCTAGTGGAATAAAAAGGTTGACGTAAGTATATTAAACAAAAGAAAAAAGTACACGTAAACCCAAAATAAGTACTTTTTTGGGCTAAAAATATTTTTGTTTTTAATTTTTATTAAATAAAATAATTTTATATTTTTAATTTATTTTTAAAATAATAAAAATAACTGCTCACTATTTTTTAATATGTTTTTATCAACGATTGAATGCATTTTTATTACTTTATCAATAATTATTACTTTTTTTAAAAAATAATTATTAATTTTCGTAATATTGGGTTGATTATTTATTTGTATTAAACAGAGTAAAAATTTGAAGATCAAAATATGTTCTAGGTCTCTATACATTTCATATTTCTGGAATTTAATACCCTACATTTATATTCAAGAATTTAGTGTCTCTATTTTTTAAATTTAAAAATTCAGATCCAATTATTATCACTGCTAAAATTTTTTATTAAATTATCTAGTGTCACATTTTAAAATTAAAAAAGTACACTTGATAATCAATAAAAATAGCATTGAAAATAGTAATTAAGATTTTTTTAAAAATCGTTCAAACTCGTCATAATAAAATAATTTTTTTGTTAAAATAGTATTCTTAAGAAAAATTAACGTCATCATTTTAATTGAGATAGGTAGCAAAAGTAACTATTTACAATAATTAATAACATTATAAAAATAGAGGGGTAAATATTGATTTTTTTTATGCTTTGAGCTTGTTTTTTTAAGGTATGGGTGTTCAAGCTCTCCCTTTTCTGCTAAGTGTTGTAATTCTCTTTCTATTTTCGGAATAATAATATAACTTTCTGTTGAGAAAAAAAAAAGTAAGTATATAGATTAATTTTCTAGTTTCAGCATAGTTTAATGATCAAAATTGAAATTTAATCATTATTTTATATTGTAAAAAATGTGACGCAAGTCTTAAAAAAATGAGAATCCATTGTTAGTCTCTAAAATTCTTATAACATTCAAATTATATATAACCATAAAACGGATATGAAAAATATCAATATATATATAACCATAAAATATTTTAATCGAAAACTTAAATATATTAATTATTTAGACTAATTAATAATATTATAAAAAAATAATGACTAAATTATGTTATAAATTAAAGTATAAAAATTAAATCTCCAATTTAAACATAATAAAAGGATCAAAGCTAAAATATAACCATTTCTCTAGAATGTAAATATATATAGAGAGAGGGGATAAATAAGGACATATTGCACAAGGAGAACCTGATGGACACTTCTTTTATATATAGGTATATATATCGTAAACAAGAGTACCCCTTTTCGTAATAAGTATCATAAAAGTAATAAACAACATGATTTTTTTAGATTTATCAAAATATATGAAAAGAACATAAATATCCTCAATATAATATTGTTACTTTGTAAATGTAATGCATTTTTGGTAATTTTACAATTGAGTTAAACTCGATTAATGAGTGAGATCAACTCAAACAAATATATTATAGTAGTATAGATAGATAACAATATAATAAGAGAAGGGATTGTACGAAACTGTGATTCCATGTCATCTCTATCCCTTTCCAATAGAAAAATGATAAATTAGATTTTTCCTTCTGATTTTTAACATTTTTAGTTGGATTTGAATTTTTTCAAGATGAAAAGGCTACAAAACAAGTGAAAAAATTTGATTTGTCGTTCTCCTATTGAAAAGAGATAGGTATGATATGGAATCACAGTTTTATATAATCCTTTCTCATTTCACATAACAATTTAATAACACTAAATAAAATGGGCTAATAGCATAAACAATGGAAGAAACTTTACTAAAGACCCAAAGGTTTTGGGCTAAAAACAGTGAATCTAGGCTGGACCTTATTATTAGGTTGCTTAGCTTTACTTTGCTGGACCATTCAGATCCGGTTTGGGTCACACTTTGGGCCTCTCTATAAAACTTTTTCTAGAATTCGGTTTTTAGGTTTCCTGCATTTCTTTTTCTTAGTCTAAGCAAAACATATATTAATTACTTTAATATAACATACATTATATCACAAGCAAAACATAAGTATTCTTAGATTTTTCTAATTGATATTTACAATTTGATATAGACTCTGGCCTAGATTTAGGGTGTCTTTGGATGGGCGGTGTATTTATTTTCAAGAAGATCAAAAAGTAACGGTGACGGTGAAATTAATTACTATAATTATGAAGTAAAAGATTTCATCGCATTACAATCACCGTCCATCCGAATGCACCCTTAATTCTTTCAAGAGAATCTTTATATCAAGTGAAGACTCCACTATTATCAAATTTGACTGAAAGTTTGTACATACATTCAAGCCTGGCCCTGGGATCATTTGAAAGTGCGCCGACCAGTGCTTAAGGTTGAAAGGGACCGAAAATTAATTTTTTCAGTTTTTAAGGGATCCAATTTTTTTTTTCAATTTTTAAGGGCTTAAATTTTTTTTTCAACTTTTAAGGGATCCAAAACCCCAATTTATTATTTTTCTTAAGGCTCCAAAAATATCAAAAACAAACTTACATAATTGACGGTTGAACTTTTGGTATAAGTCATACAAAGTCCCAATTATATTGGGATATGAGCAATTTAATTTCTTTCAAAAGAAATAAGATAATTTATTTGTTGTGTTATTTAAAAGTAAGTAAGGATATTTGAAGTCGATATTAATTATTTTTGTTGATTCATGATACGTGTTCATTTACATGGGAAAATTTAAATAATTAAACAAATTTGAAATATATATAATTAAATAAAAGTTAGTGAAAATAATTATCCAAAGAAATCTTGAAATCTAAAAAAAAAAATTCCAAAAAATTAGAAAATTACAAAAGTTTCAAAAAAAAAAGTTAAAAATGAAATTAAAAATATATATAAAACTTAGAAAACTTTGAAAAATCGAAAAATAAAACGCTTTAAAATTTAATATAAAATTTCAAAATCTAAACTTATATAGTTTTTTTTTTCAATTTCTTTTAAAAAAAAATTCAAGCTTTTGAAAATTATTATTTTATAATTCTTTAGAATTTCTTAGAATTATTACAACTTTTCGAAACTTTGGAAACATTTTATTATTTTTTTCGAATATTTTTAGTTTTTAAGTATTTTTAGAAAATAAATAATATATATATATATATATATATATATTCAATTTATGAAGTTTTTAATTTCCAATCAGTTATAGACAAACACGTGTCATATCTTAAAGGAAATAAATTATGACATCTCCAATTATTTTTATTTGTTCATTTTCGAATATGACATGAACTAAATTACCTTGAATATTTTGAGAATGAATAAACTACTCATAACCCTATGGCACGAGTGTTAGTAGTTTACAATTTTAATAATCTCACATTGCTAATAAATATATAGTATAAAAAGTTTAAATATAACTTGGGTAATTGAGTCAGGTATCAAATTCACTAGGTAGGTGGACTTGCCTATTAGTGTAGTCAAAGATGGGCACTTGGAGCTAGCAAATGTTAAAAGGTAAGGCATAATGCACTCCTGATGAGAGAATGTGAGTTGGAGTCTTGGATATGACATTGTTGAGAAGGTCATGAATCTCAAATATAAATCGTAAAATAGACATGAAAGATTCTACAATTGCTTTGTCGTTTATGACTTTATTGTATCTTTTAGACATATTTAAAAGCCTTAAAGAAAAGTGATTTCACACGTCGAAGTCTTATTTTGATTTCTTTATTACAATTTTCTTCACATTATTTTTCCAACTAAGGCATTTAATTACCATTTCTTACAATCATCATGGAGATAGAATTTACTTCAAATCTGAAAGTTCATCAAGATACTTTGAATTTAGCATTGTTGATGTAAGACTATTTATGGTTCTATAAGCACAAATACAATAAACCTTGATGAACAATATGAGAAGGAGCTTGTTGCAATGGTGATCGAAATGCATATGGTTATTGTAACAAAGCCTTCTGAATGGTCGTTGGATTCTAAGGCTACTATCCATGTATGCAACAATAAATAACAATTCAAGATGTATGCAAAATGTGAGAAACTAGAAGAGATCTTAATGGGGAATAATAATGTTGCAAAAGGTCATTGGCAACAAACTAGCCTCCAATCCATAGTTTTCACTCTTTGATAATCATGGTAGAGAAAGGACTAACAATACCACAGTTCAACCAAGTTTACACCCTACCATGCCAAATTGGTTGAGTAAGGACAACGAGAATGAATCAATCCCCATTCACTCTTAAGCCCTAAGCTAGCCTCCAAGCAAGGTATAATACCAAGTATCTCGTTCATTCTCATCCTTCTTTGGAAGAATGTTCTAAGGTATAATATTGTAAGTTGATAACATGGATATATCATCAATTATATTGATGCTTATGCAGCAATTTAGTATGAATAAAGGCGAGCCAGAAATAATTTGGAGAAGCGCAAATTAAGTTATATACTTTTATAAGAGCTAAAATACAATTCCATCTTTTTATTGACATATATATTTATAATTTTCGTAAGAATTAAATCAAAATTTTATAATTTTTGGTGCGATAAACTATAATTTTATCATGTATTAATTAAAAATATTATGGACTTTTAGAGTTTAAAAAGAATTTTTTCCATTTTAAGAGGTCAGGACCTTTACTTGCCCCTACCTTCGCCTTTGCTACAAAGGACTTAAGGAAAGTTAATCTTGTTCTAAGTGTTCACTTACTTAAAACATCGATAGAACATAACGATATTATCCTAAGCTTCATACCTTGAAGAAGTTTTGGATACATATGTAATGCATGTTACTTAAAAGGTAACTAAACCATCTATAATAGGCTGACATCTTTCTTTGGAAGATTGTCCTAAAATAAAGGACGAAAAAAAAAGAAGACTATTTGTTGGTTTTTCCTAAATGGTTTTGCATGTATAAACAAATTATATAAGTAAACATGTCCCATTGTTTACCTATGTTAAACTAATAAGAAGTAGCACAAAAAAATGTAATAAGAAGACAACTTTTGTTGGTAATCTAAAAGTAAGTCCATTCTCCATGAAGTCATGGTTAACAAGTGAATCATGTTAGCATTATTATGTTGTCTTAAGTCGAAAAGAAGGAGATAGATTATTGTGGTTTTTGAAGTAGGACTGGCTCTCGAGTAGAGACATAGATGTGTTAGTTTGGACTGCCAACACATTGCAAGATTAATTTACATGAAACATTTATTGTGTGTTCACCTTAGTCCAAAGTAAGTAAATGGTTAAATGTTTTTGACTTATATGCTTTGTTGTATTAGTGACTAAAGTGTCTCAGTTGTAAGTCAATACATTTGGTATATGACTCGTTTATAATATAGCTTTGCTTATAGATACATAACTATAGCTTTTATCAAGAGTTAAGAGTATCCTCTGAAAAATATTATATGGTTGTCGTAAATAGAATGTGGTTGTGAGTCATGTCAAATTGACTAATATCATTCATTGGTGGATGATATTATATAATGGAACTTTATGAAAAAGTTATCAATGTTAATGAGTAGATAAAATCTAAAGGAATCACGGGTGCCGTATAAGGGTTGCACACGTTTGACGAGGTCATCGAACAAAGTTTTACTTATTAACTTTCATAATGGTATATAATTAAGAGTTCAATCTTGAGCCTTTAGTAGTATGGCACCAAGACTAATAACTATGTAATTGATAGATGTAGAGTTGGAATTAAATTACCTAGCTTATAATTTAAACCGACTTAATAAATGAATATAGTTATGCAAAAGATACTTAATTGAAAATTATCTAAAATCCTATATGAACTAAACTAAAAAAATTCGAACTTAAAAAAAAATTGAAACTTGAAGAATCTCACCCTACTCTTGTCACCTCTCTCTATGTGTATATAGCTAAAAAATGGGATTTAGGTTGAACATAGTCAACAAATACGTGCTAAAGGTGATAATAAATATGAAACAAGTAATTAGTTGAGGCATGCAAGCCTCAATATTGTAGTCATTGTGCTTGTAAAAATGTCCACAATAGCCTATGAAAGTTTAGAGGCATCTCCCTTGTCTCTAATTATGAGAATTAGACTGAGCGACACTCCCTCGTTAAGCATTAAAATATAAACGAGCAGCTCGGGAAAGGCTGAGAATTATAGGATCATGCGCAATGCAAACCGCACGCGCACTGACTCACTGTACTGCCCGCGGCCCAAGGTGGCCAGGCGCCTAGGCCCCCGCCGAGGCTCCTCTTCCTCGTTACCGCAAATGAAAAAAGAGAAAGTTTCAGGTTTTGATAGTATATAATTTATTTTTAAAAGATTTTCTTGCTTTAAATTTTCATATTAGATTTCTATTTACTTCAATTATTCTAAAATAAAGAATGTTAATTTTTCTTCAAAAATACTAAATTCTTTGCATTCGACCCAACAAATCAATATGATGTGTTTAACTTTTTTTTTTATCTTACGTTACATTATTTAATTTCATTATTATAATTATTTTTATTACGATTATGCACCACACATCCAAAATATTCATAATTTATTTATATATAAATGTGTTTTATGCTTCTGAATCACTCAATATTCTCGATCAATGTCGTTTTTTATTTATTTTTTCTCTCCTTTACACTCTTTCTCCTTGGATCTCTCCTTCCAACACCTTTCCATCATTCACTTTCTGTCCTTGATTTAACGATTTGCATTTCTTAACTATTATTTATTGTTTTGTCTCTAATATTTAACCTTCTTAGGACAGGTTCGGCAGCATGTCCATATTCAGACAATGATCATGTTCTTGGCTGCCATTAATGGAACCCAATTTGTATTATTTATTCATTTCAAGCCATTCCAATTTCCATAAGACTTGCCATGCTTAAAAGTGGACTACTAGGTTTCTTAAAATATTAGTTTGAAGAATATAATATTACTTCCTTTTGCCCCCAACTTAACACTTCAAAACTCTTCCCAAAATTAAAATGTATTTTTTATTATAATAAAAAATACCGTAGTTGAGAATGACAAAGGGTACAGATATTGCCACTCAAACATTTTAAAAAATAAAAAATATCGTAATTTGAGAATAAAATAAATTTTTAAATAAAAAATAGTTTAAGAATAATAAAAAAATTAATCTAAATATAATCACACTAATATATTAAAAAAAGAATAATAAAGGAATTAATGATGTTGTGATTTTAACTACAAAACCATTAACTATTTTTAGATGTAATTTTACGAATGAATCCAACTAAAATTTGAATTTAATATATATATCGATTGAGTCTTAGATTGGCATGGACGTTATTCTCAATGCAAGAGGACATGGGTCTGAGTGTGTTGAAGTGCATTATTTTCCTATTTATGGGTTAAAAGAAGGGCTATAGATAGTTCTAAATATTGTATAAAAAAAACAGATATGTAAAAATGTTATATGTACTAAAAGTAGATATATAAATAGGTTGGTAGAAGAAATCCATTTATATTAGTGTAAAATTAAAATAATATTACACACTTGTCGATTGTCGATTGATATGTGCATTGTTGCAAATACAGAAGAACATGAGTTCGAGTGTGTAGAAGTGAATTATCTTTCTATTTATGAGTTGGGGAGGGATTATGGATAATTATAAATATTGTATCGAAAAAAACAAATATAATTAAAATTTATAATGAGATTATTCAAAAGAAACTACACACATCTATAACATTTTTATGATTAAGATTTTAATAATTCATATTTAAATTTAACAATAATTGTATTTGTTGTGTATATAATGTTTCAAATTAATTTAATATTTTTATCATTTAGTTAAAAGTATTATTTTATCAGGGTCAAAGTTTATAATACCAAATAAATAGTTATCTATTTTATTCCAATTTACTTTAAAGTTGGTCATAGAATATTAAAACATGGAAAATCAAATTGTTAATATATTATATAAAAATTAGAGTAAATTATACAAATAGTCACTTAACTATGCCTATGTTCCTATTTTGGTTATCCAACTTTAAAATTTTTCAATTTAGGCACTAACGATTGAATTCATTTTTATTTTGGTCACTCTCTATTAAATTGATAATGAAAAGTTTTTTTAAACTAGTATAATAACACATTTAGTCCTCAATACTTACATTTTTTATCTTTCATCTTAATTTTAGATAATTCAATAAATTTAACCTTTCATATTTACAAGTTCTATCAATTTAATCCTCAAACTTCTTAACTAAAGTTTTCAACTTTTAAAACAAAGACATTCATCATCTATAAATTTATAAAACCCCAAAAGAAAAAACTTCTCTCAACCAATGAGTCGTTTTTCCGAACCAATTCTTGATACTAATGAGTTTATCTTGAAACTTTATTTCATTTTTTCATTAATTTTTTTTTCTAAATATGATATTTTATAACGTTTTGATTGATAAAATTTTGACTAAAGAAAACTTAAAAACCTTGAAGAAAAAGATTTTAGATTTACTCTTGTTATTAACGGTATGATATTTTCTTCAAGATACATAGAAATAGTCCTTGAAGTTGGTTCTTGAAATTGGAAATTAAATTCGAAGTTGAAAAATATGACTTTGAAAAATCAATTGTTCAATCAATAATTATATAAGAAAAAATATGAACATTTTTTATAAGAAAAAATGTGAAAGAATTAATAGAATTTTTTTGTTGCATTGATAAATTTTAAAATTTTTTTAAATTGATTAAGAAATTATTATATGTTCTATTAAATTTTAATTATTTGTTTTTAATTTTTAAATCCATGATATATGTATCATTAATAATTTGATTTAGTCTCAAATCATTTATCATATTAATTAAAAACTAAAATTATGCTAGTTAGAATGAAAATATTTTTTTAAATATTAAATTATTTAATAATTCTATTATATTATATTTTTATTATATTTTTAAATTTGTATTTCTATTATTTTTAATGGTTTTTAGTTAATTTTTAACACTAACTTCTTAAAAAAATAAATAAAAAAGGTTATGTACCGAATTGAATAATTTTAACCCTAAATAAAATAATTAATAGATGTAGAATGTCTCTGTTTTAAAAGTTGAAGCTTGAGTTAGGAAGTTTGAGGAACAAAATTGATAGAATTTATAATTGTGAAGGACTAAATTTATTGAACTATTTAAAATTAGGATTAAATTGATAGAATATGTAAGTATTGAGGACTAAATGTGTTATTACGTCAGTTAAAAAAAGGACTTTTCATTATCAATTTAACGATGAGGACCAAAATAGGAACAAATTCAAACATTAATACCTAAATTAAAAAAAATTTAAATTAAGTGACCAAAATAGGAACGTAAACATAATTGGGTGACCATTTGTATAATTTACCTTAAAAATTATATATATTAATTTTAGTGAATTCTTCACTTCACGTTATTTTTCCATTGACTTCTCTTTTGTAAGAAACTAAATTACATTTATAAAAAAAGTGAATATTTGGTACACTGGTAGCGTAATTTTTTATCCCGTAAGTAATTTTGAAAATTTTACACATTTTTCTTTTTTAAAATATTTTTTTTAATATTTTATTATATCCCTATAGAATATTTGTCAACATTTTAACTTTATTTATAAAGTTTAAAAACTCTACTGACATTATACCAAACAATTTCTCTTATAATAATTCATAAAATATTAATGAAAACAAGAAACTAAAAAGAATAGAAGCAACCATTTTAGGGTTTGAACATAATTCTATTCAGGTCGGGATGGTATTGAGGTAAAACTCTCCCAATAATGACGATTCTAAAATTCAAACTTAATCTAAATATTTTTATTTGAAAAATTTGTATTTATATATATAATTTTTAATGAAAAAATGTATTTTTTTAATTTTTAAATAAAATATATTTTATGAATTAGTAAAAAAGGAATATCATTTTATTTACTATTTATTATTTTTTGATACTATATTGGGTAGGGGATGAGGTCTCATTGTTTAAATCCTTGTTAAACAAATGCTTAATAAAATTTTTAACCATCATTCCATACAAGTCAAGACTTAATATCGTATCATTTTGACTCATAATTCTGAATTCAACTTTATTTTTAATAGATATTATATTTGAAGAAAAAATAAGAGTTATGTAATTATAAAAACTTAAATTTTAAGATCAAATGAATTCAATTTGAATGGCTTCTTACTCGAATTTAGATGTAAGTGTTGAATATAAATATTTGTTTCACACAAAGTGTGGGGTTATTCATGAGTCGGACCGATTCACCTCATTCAAAAAATCCATTTTATTATTCAAAAATTAATAAAATATTAAAAAATATTTTTAATTGAAATTATGTATATTTTATAATAATAATTAAAATTATTTTTTATGATTTAAATTGAATTTTAACTAACCCGAAACGAAATACAAAATCATTATCCAAATTCAAATCCAAGCTCAACTCAAATTGAATTGAACTTATAAGATTGGGTGGACTACCCGACCTTTGGACAGTTCTATACAAGTATTGTCAAGTTTTATATTATTTTAAATATTTAAAATATAAATATTATTAAAAAAGATAACCACAATCCTTAAACTTTAACCGTAAATCAAATATTTCATGCTCATAAGTAAGATTGAACAGAAATACATTATATAATAAAAAGTAGATAGTAGTTTTGTTGGTGATATTGATGAAACTTAACAGAAGACCCTTAGGTGAAGAAAACAATAAAATGATTTTCAAAAACTGCAGTTTCCACCTTTCACTGAAAATTGACAATTCATTCAATCATTTTAAGCAAAGATGGCATTTAAGTACCAGAATTGACCATCGAGTTTAAGTTCCCAGTATTTAATGGCTGCACTTACCGTTGATGTAACATAGGGATGATAACAGGTCCAGTCTCAGACATTTGTGATTATTTGATTTGCTTTTCTAATCTTATTTATGATTTCATTTTACTTTCAATTTATTTGAATATTTAGTTAAATAATTCAATCATATGTTTTGATTTGATAGTTAATAATTTTATTATTTTAAATGTAATTTGAGTTTGAATTGTGTTAGTTGTGTTGTTGATAAAATTTTTTTGTTTTTATAATCTATTAAAAATATATTTAATTGATAACTAGAGATAATTTATTAATTTTATATTCAAATTTAATATAGAAAATAAAAGAAATTAAAATTTAAAATAATGATCTGGATTGATATTCCCCATCCTTAAAGAAACAAGAGATAGAATAGGCTTTTTATCATTGTACAAAACTGGAAATAAGGTACCCTCGTCATAAAATTAGATTACAAGGCATTAGGACCACTGTGATGTTTCTCCAAGAATCTAGGGTTACCATTCTATGTTAGATGTAATTATTAATTATATTGTGAAATGCGTTCACATTTACAATCTTAATGAAAATCAATCACATGAGATTTAGGATAAATTTGGATGGACAATATATTTATTTATAGTTAGTGTAAAAATAACGATGATGATGATATTAAATATTGTAATAATACTGTTCATCCATCCAAACCCAACATTAAAAAGATTCATAGCACCTTTAAGAGGTAGGATTGAGAGTTTTGATTTTAATATTTGTCGTGATCTCTTTTGCGAAAAATGGGTGGGTTTAAATGGACAGTACATTTAACCGTTATTAGTGCAAAAATAACGATTACGATGAAATTAAATATTATAACGTGAGATAAAAAGTAAGTTAAACCCTAATAAATTTGGTTCATATAATCAAATTAAATACTATAATGTGAGACAAAAAATAAACTAAATCTTAATCAATTTGGTTCATATAATGAGATTTAATATGTATAAATCATAAGTTTGATGTGAAGGAATAGAAGGAGATACCTTTCTTGACTTTTGTTTGAAAAACAGGAAAGTGTAAAGACACTGAATCTGCAAATGTGCTGAATTGTTTTGGTGAAGATATTTTGTCCGCCGTCCATGAATATTGTAAATGGAGATACTCTAGAAGATGTAAAATTTGCATTCCAGACAAAGATTCGTGATTGAACAATTTATTCCATTTGCATTTTTGCAGAGAACCCACTTTTCTTTTCTTTCCAAGGGATTACAAAGTTTTGACAAATATAGTTATGGGAAAGATTAATAGAATCCAACACTGGAGAATAAAGAAAACCAATTACTGAACTCATGTTTACTGTTTCAAATATGATCTAGATTTAAATCACGTTTATTATTCGGATTTTGAAAAGCTAATTACTTGACTTTTTTTATTTAAATTATTTAACAAATTAATTTTATATATTTTAAATAATATTTGTATTACTGGCACAACTTATCGTGTCTGCAAAGCAAAAAAGGGGCCAAAACCAAAAGAAAAGGCAAATTTTGTAGCATTCTCTTTTTGCTTCCAAAGGCTTTCCCATTTCAACTGTTTTAGTTGTTTCAACTTACACATGACCATAATATTATTGCCATTTATTATGTTATACCAATTTTATATTTGAAAATATTTGTATATTCCAATTTGGAAAATGGAACTAATCAGTGGTTTAAGTAGTAAAAAGATTTTAATATTTGTAAAAACCATAGACAACAAAAGCTCACAAAATTTGTTTACCTACAAAATTTGTTTCTTTTTTGATAATTTTGTTTGTGTAGAGAGCCCCTTAAAGGCCCCACCCTAGCCATGGTCAAAATGCAAGCACCACCGTTGACGACTGGTTCGAACCAAAGGCGCCCCGATGCACCAAAATGGGTCGACCTAACTGAGTCAGTTGGTCCAACCATTCTCCCACTCTGCCTAATCTGATTTTTTCCAACATTTTTTTGTGGGAGAGAGTTTTGTTTTGTTTCGGTTTTGTTTTTTTTTTAATGCAAAAAAGAAAAAATTAGCTGGAAAACCTACTCCTCCAAAAATCGCTTCACAATCTTCACGCTTGGTTCCACCACTTCCCTTTCCCAAATCTCCCTCCATTCTAGTTCCACCGCCGCCACCGTCGACGACTGCTTTTTCTTCATCAACGCTTGAAACGTCGCCGTTGCGTCGAATCTAGTGAAGTCCCATCCCCCCTCTCTCAGCCGTAGGATCTTCCCTATCTGTCTCTTTGCCAATCGACACGTGTTATCTTTGATCTCCCGCAGGGCTTCCTCGTACGCTTCCCTCCGGATCGGATCACAGTCCTTGTTGGGGACGACGCCGTTTTCTGGGCTTTTCCACGGCGGGTATTTCCTGAAATAGGCATCGAATTCGGGTACTCCGATTGCCTTCCGTAGCCCAACCATGACACCCGCTTTGGTCGGGTCATAGAACTGAGCCAACTCTTCCAACATCCCTGAGTCAAGCATTTCATCAACTCGTATGCATAGGTACTCACTGAGTACCGACCAAGCCACGTCCACCCAAAGGAAACAACAGTCATACCTCAACGCTCGACTCACTGAGCTCGACTCGGAAAACACGTCCACTTGAGGGTCAAAGGTTTCCACCAGGAGAGCATGAATGAAAGTGTTGGACCCACCAACAAGAAGCGGCAAGTTCCCACGCGAGGCAATGTCGGAGATGGTTGAACCCGCGGCGGAACGGAACTGCGACGGCGCCACGTCGGCATCGATTGAGTCGAACTCGCCGAGAAGAAAGTGTTGGACCCCTTTCCTTTCGGGGAGAGGGATCTTGTTGGTGGTTATATCTAACCCGTTGTAAAGTTGCATTTTGTCTGAGTTTATGACTTGAGAGTGAGGGAAATGGATTGACAAGTCTATGGAGAGGCGGGATTTTCCGGTACCGGTAGCACCCATGATGACGATGAGTTTGGTCTTATTTTGGTTTTTACGGTGGTGAGGGGTGGAGGAGCCCATACGGGGCCACCTCGAACGGCGGTGGAGGGGAAGAGGACGGTAAAAAACCGGGGAATCGAGAGAATGAAAAGAAAGAATACGTTCCATGGGGAAGGGGATAAAAAAAAACAAAAAAACAAGCTGGTTATGATTTTATTGATGAGCTGTGTTTGTGAAGGGACATATACGGAAACCACTACTGCGTGTGCCTCTTGACAACTATTACAATTAGTACTGCCGTTGTTTTTTCGGTTCTCACAGAATAACGCAAAGACAGAGAGAGAGAGAGAGAGAGAGAGAGAAAGCTGATGAAGTCAAGTAATGGCGCTTGGCATATTATTTATTCGCCGGTTGTGTCAAACGCTGCCTTTTTCGCCATTCTGGGTTTCCATCTAATCTCTCTGCTTCCTGCGTCACGCCGCCGATATCTCTTCCTTGTATATATAATCCAATAGGAAAATTATAAACAACACCAAGAAGAAGAAGATGGGATGGGGTTTTAAGATTGAAAGTAAACCTGGGAAATCAATATATACCGGGTGGAAATGTGTATATATAAAATATAAATATATGAAAATCAAAGGGAGACAGAGGTCCGTTGTTCTTCTCTTTAAACGGATTTTTTATTTAAATAATACAAAAAAATAAATTAATAACCAAAATGGTATCCTCAAATCATTATTTATCAAAATTGTATGTTTAGTTAAGTGGAAGAACTCTAAGTGACGGCACTAAGGGGTATTTTTGACACGTGTTTTTTAAAATTTTTTTTATTATTTTTATATATTTAAAAATAAAAAATATTATTTTATTAGTGGAGGGACTTAAAGTGATGGTATTCAGGGGTTTTTTTCAAAAAAATACGAGAAAAATACGACAAAAAAATACCTGACACCCAGTGGAGGAACACGAAGTGGCGGCACCAATGGAGGAATATCAAGTGGCGGCACTAAGGGGTGTTTTGCCACTTGGCAGCACCCATTGTGTCGTGTGTGTGTGTTTATTTTATTTTATTTGTGAAAATAAATTTGGGTGGTTGAGAATTTTTTGTGTTTATGATAAAAATTAAATGAAATAAAATTTTTGTTATAAAATAGGAGTGGGGGAAGCAAATAAACGAGAAAGAAAGAAAGGAAAGAAAGAAAGAAAGGAAGAAGGAGAGGAAAGAAAGAAGAAGGAAAGAAAGGTAATGTGTTTAATTTTAATTTTATTTGAGTATGATATAAATGGGTAAAATCATATTTTATTTAATAAATTTTATTTAATTTTTAATAGATTTATTGAAGATGGATAATCAATTTTTTATATGCATTTATTTTGATGGAGTAATTTCGAGAACATCGGTTGGATGTATATTTGATTGTCGGGAACAAATAGGAATGAGATTTCGTCGAAATATCTCGGTTGATGATGTGAAAGCAAGGATTAGTGCAAAAAATTTTAGACGTTGTGGGAGAAGGATCACGAAACTTTTCTACAAGTTTCCAGTTTCGATAGATCCCATCAAATTCATCGAGATGGAACTTGTAGACGACGAAGACATGGAGATAATGATCGCTCTTTATTATTCGAATCAAAGTGACCCAAATGCACCGGTTCAATTGTTTGCTGAGTTAGTTGATGTGGAACCTGTACAAAATGAAGATTCAACTCCGTGTATGGTGGTTCCAATATCGTACATTGAAAGTCAATCAATCGTACGTGGGCTAGACATTGATCTTAATGCTGCTGCACCCGAGAATGATGCAGATCAAGATGGTGGATATGATAGTAGTATTCCTTCTGATAATGAAGTCAATATTGATAATGATCCGGATGTGGATGAGGTCCCAGATGATATTGACGAAGAAGGGGCGAATGACGATGAAAATCCAGTTACACATATTGTGATGCACAATAATCCTCCTGGGGCACACATGTCGCTTATAAACCCCGATGCGACACATGCCGAGTTCGCGAAATACCTTGAAATAGTACCTACTCACCGATTGGCCGTAGCAGCAGATTGTGAAGAGTTGTTTGTGGGCCAAAAATTTGAATCCAAGGAAGAATGCATATTTGCCATTAAGCGATATAGCATGAATGTGTCGATAGATTACAAAGTCGTAGTGTCTAAACCGACATTGTATATTGGAGAGTGCTGGAAGTCGACGGAAGGTTGCAAATGGCGGGTGCGAGCTGCATTTATCCAGAAGTCGCAGATGTGGGAGATAAGAAAAATTGATGGGCCTCACACATGCAGTTCAACACGTTTGTCAGAAGATCACCGGAAACTTGATTCCAGAATCATCTGCACACATATCATGCCAATGGTTAAGGACGACCCGACCATCAAGGTTTCTACATTGATTGTGGACATGTAATCACGATTCCATTATCGGGTTTCATATCGAAAAGCATGGATTGCGAAACAGATGGCAATGAAACAATTGTTCAGTGATTGGGATGCATCATACAATGAGCTACAAGGATGGATAGCCGCAATGCGACAGTACGTACCGGGGACTGCGATTGAGTTGGTGACACGACCTTATTATGGCTCAGATAACAACATGCAATCGGGAAGAAGAATTTTTCAGTATATATTTTGGACGTTTGATCCCTGCGTTCGAGCATTTCCTCACTGCAAGCCATTTGTCCAGGTAGATGGAACGTGGCTATACGGGAAATATACGCAGATCTTACTAATTGCGGTGGCTGAAGACGGGAATCAAAACGTGCTCCCAATAACATTCGCTATTGTGGACAAAGAAGACATGGAATCTTGGGAATTATTCTTGAGAAACCTGCGTAGGCATGTGATTCATAACGATAATATTTGCATCATCTCTGATAGAGCGAAGGGTATTATTGCGGCCATTAGGCGTACTGGTGTACCATGGAAATCGATTTACTGCAGCCGACACATTGTGGCTAACTTCCAACGAGAATATAAGAATGCAGACTTGCGGAGACAACTTGTGAAAATGGGTAAAAAAATTAAGTTCCAAATTATATTTTTAAGGTTTTAATTTTAGACTGTAACTTATGTTTTCTTAATATTCCTACAACGTACGAGCTAGAGCCACACCGATTCCGACAAAGAATGACCAGACTTGAGAGTGACATGGAAGGTCAAACGAACAAGCCTCTACGCGAGTGGTTGGGTACCATGGAGCTGTGGCAATGATTTCAAAGTTTTGATGAGGGGTATCGATATGGTCAAATGACGACCAACCTGGCAGAATCAATTAACGGCGTGTTCAAGAGAATACGACATCTTCCGATTTCATTCGTGTTCTCCGCTACGTTCTATAGTCTAGCTACCTTGATGCCAGTAATGGGAACGCGACAAATCGATCAGATGAACGCTGGTCACGTGTTTGTCGAAGCTGTCAGGAATGCAATAGATGCAAACCGTCAGAGTGCGAGGACGATGAACGTTGAAATATATTCACGACAGTTTCAACGATTTCAAGTTACTGAGACTATTGGTCGTCGACCTGGTATCCCACCTAGGTCATACGGGGTTGATCTCCAAAACAGACACTACGATTGCAGGAGGTTCGATACACTTCGTTATCCCTGTGCGCATGTCGTTGCAGCTTGTGCTAAAGTGTCGCTCAATGTTGAACAATTCATCGACCCCGTTTACACTCTCCATCGTACGTTACGTATTTGGGAAAATGAGTTCCCCGTCCTGCCTGACTTGTCCACATGGGAGGTACCTCCGACGACTTTCGAGCTTATCCCGAACAAAGGTTTACGAAGAAATCCAAAAGGTCGTCCTCATATCACCAGAATCCGCAACGAAATGGACATTATGGAGAAAACAGACGAGGGCAAGCTGTGTGGACTGTGTAGGCTAGCTGGGCATACTCGACATAATTGCCCTCAACGAACCTATCATATTGGTCAGTCAACGGGATTGAGTAGGGCCTAAACCCGGTTCATCATCATATACCTCTTAATTTTATTTTTACATTAATTTTCAATGTTGTCCACTTGCGTCACAGTCACTAAATTAATTATATCTTGAGGTAAAGAATTCAAAATTATAATTCGTTTGATGTTTTTGAAATTAGACTAAAATATCATTTTAGCATAAAAATTATCTATCTTCCAATTTTTCATCTCTCAAATTCTCTACACTTTTCTTCAAAAATATCTCACTTAATAAAAATGGTAAAATTACGCTTTAAGTCCCTAACCCTTTCAAGTATAAGGTTTAATGTTATGAAATTTAAATAAATGATCAAATAGGTTAAAATATATGTACATTATGGAGGAAAAATTCATCATTATAATTCATCAACAGTCAAATTTAAACACTATTAGATACAACCCTAGTATCCATGATTAGATGGTATGGTTCTCGGGGTATATCTTCGTGGTGACCGGCGTCTACGTCGAGGTTGCTCGTCAAGTTCATCATCATCATTAGGGTCCATTTGCCCCGGAGGAGTAGAGTATTGCCCCGGAGGAATAGAGTATCGCGATGACTCGTCAAACTCAGCCTGATATCCTTCCCTTGAGTATTGCGGTGGCTCATCAAATTGAGGCTGATATCCTTGGCTTGAGCATTGCGGTGGCTCGTCAAATTGAGGCTGATATCTTTAGCTTGAGCATTGCGGTGGCTCGTCAAACTAAGGCTGATATCCTTGGCTTGATGAGCTATGCATATGTGATGATCCCGCAAAATCAGGACGATAAGAATCATCGTCATTCAATGCCTCTTCATCCTCCTCTTCTTGTTGCTCTGGCACTGGCTGTGGCTATGAGGCAGGAGCTACATGATAGGGGCGATCTTGTCGAGACATGTATGGGGGAATTATCTTCGATGAAGCATCAATCAAATATGGTTTCCCAAACTCAATGAACCACTGCATGTACTGCACCGATGGCTGTAAATCCGGAGTGTACTCCATCGGAGGTACTCGAGTCATTCAGTTGTTCCACACATAAACATATTGTCCATGCACACTCTCCCAATCACAATTTGCTTTCCCCTTCTTATCCATCCCATGGATAGACCCTAATTGGAATGACGACTGCGGGATAGGCTGTTTACAACCAAACTGCCAGAGTACTCGATCCCCGGCATACCACTCCACTATTTGAAAATTGATTATCGGTGCGTTAATGCACCATTGGTCTGAGTGAAGGAATGTTGAGGCGGGAATAACAGCAGTAATTTCTGGCTGTATATATGGGGTCCAGATGAACTGCACAATTAATAACATGTCAAAATATTAATAAGATTAAAGTAATATAATTTAGTAACATGCAACCATATTAACATGAGTCAAGTAATATAATTTAACATGTTAATGAATAACATACCCCTTCCCCAGCATTTTGCTCTAGCATCAAACGATACATGGGAACTGTGTACTGCCTTCCGATCCCCGGTTTTGTTTTCCATCTAAGAAAACAAAAAATAACTTTTCAGATTAATATAATTAATAAAATATGTCAAATAATTAAAATTTAGGGTATATGGTAATCACCTGTTAACGAGTGGAAAAACATATGTTTGGTGCCTAACGGATGCCAAGAATGGCATCCGATATAGTGCCCAAGATTGCAATAGCACTAGACATCCACCTATATCTCGGGAAGAAGGGTTTGTGGCGCGACAAAGTTCTCGGTATAGCATGGCAAGCACTGCAGATCCCCAACTATATTCATGAATCTTTCGCAAATCTCTTAGTAAAGGCAAATACATCAAGTGGATCTTATTGTTATTTGCGTCCGGCATGAGTATGCCCCCTATCATTAGCAAAATATAGGCTCGAATGGCCCAAGAAACCTCCATTTCAGTTGCGTGTTAGGGTAAGTGCTGAAAATTACTCTTCAACCATGTAAATAACAACGACGTGAAGTCATTGTTATTACTAGGTGAGCGACCTAGTAACTGGATGCACATCGTTGCCGGCTCTTGAAACGAACTAACACCGGTGACTGGTACACCATTGATTGGTAGCCCTAGTTGGACCGCAACATCCTCCAATGTCACAGTGCACTCCCCACAAGGCAGATGAAATGTGTGGGTCTCCGGGAGCCAACGCTCCACCAATGCACTGATTAAATCATATTTTAACTCAAATTTTTGGATCAATGCTGCAGATGCAAATCCGGCATCCTGCAAGTACAGAAGCAGACGTTCATGAGGGAGAAATTTAAGGCCCTGTGCACGACCCCTCAATGAACGATACGCGAGCTGTTCCTGTTAATTTACAAAAATAGTTAGTATAACCAAAATTAATTTTGTAAACAAATAATAATATCGTGAATGACATAATGAACAAATAATAATTTTTTACATTAATATTGCCTTGGTGTGTATCCGCATTCACTGATTTGGCTATGTGAGGACGTTCCGAGTTAATTAATGAACTCATTCTGTAACTTGAAAAAATATTATCAATTAGTTCAATAAATAAGTTTACCAATATAATACAAAAATAATAATTAAATACCAAAATGTGTTATTTACTAAAATTGTACAAAATATATATTTATAAACCAAAATAGTATCCATACACCATTATTTACTAAAATGGTACAAAATAATTTATTTTATACCATTTTGGTAAATAATATGATGGGGATATTATTTTCATAATTAATTATTTTTTATATTATATTTTGGTAAATAATATGATGGGGATATTATTTTGATAATTAATTATTTTTTATATTATATTTTGGTCAATAATATGATGGGGATATTATTTTGATAATTAATTATTTTTTATATTATATTTTGGTAATTAATTAGCTAAGTTTAATTTTTTTGTGAATTATTAAAACTCTCTTATTTTTATAAAATAATAAATTTTTTAATTTCATACTTGTAACTAATTTTAATTATAACTTAAAAATAGATTATTGTTTATTTTATTAAACACTTGTAATAGTTTTCTTTCACATTTTATTAAACAATCTTATGACTTGTATAATAAAGTTACTAACTAAAAAAATTTAAACATTATTAAATTTTAAATCAATAAATATGAATAATATTTTTTACTTACTACTACTAACAACAAAATAAAATTACTGACTAGCAAAATTAAATTAAAGTAAATTAATAATAACATAATAACAAGCTTACATTTCTTCTTCTCTTCTTAATTTACTCACCAACTATAACAACATTAAATAACAAATCAATTAAAAATTAAATTAAAGAAAACAAAAAACTTAAAATAATCAAATTAACTAACAAATTAAAATATTTTAAAATTAACCATACTTAAAATATTAACTAAACTTACCTTTTTTTCACTCCTCTTAATTTACTCTTTTAATCAACCTATTAAACAAATAAAATTATAATAACAAATCAAACACATTACCACTACTAATTAACAAATTAAAATATTTTAAAATTAAATTTAAAAATAAACACATTACCTTTTTTTTTCCTCTCCTTCTTCCCCTTCTTCTCATTCTTCCTTCTTCTTTCTTTCTTTCTTTCTTTCTTTATCTTTTTTCTTTCTTTTTTCCTTAATTTTTCGTTGGTCCCCCCCTCCCACCTATTTTATAACAAAAAATTTTATTTTATTTAATTTTTATCACTTATCAAAAAATTCTCAACCACTCAAATTAATTTTCACCTCTTAAAAAATCCACACAAACACACACACACGGCACAATGGGGTGCTGTCAAGTGGCAAAACACCCCTTAGTGCCGCCACTTGATATTCCTCCATTGGTGCCGCCACTTCGTGTTCCTTCACTGGGTGTCAGGTATTTTTTTTTCGTATTTTTCTCGTATTTTTTTGAAAAAAACCCTTGAGTGCCATCACTTTAAGTCCCTCCACTAATAAAATAATAATTTTTATTTTTAAATATATAAAAATAATAAAAAAATTAAAAAAAACACGTGTCAAAAATACCCTTAGTGCCGCCACTTAGAGTTCCTCCACTTAACTAAACATATCATTTTAGTAAATAATAATTTGGGGATACCATTTTGGGTATTAATTTATTTTTTTGTATTATTTAGGTAAAAAATCCTCTTTAAACTAAGTCTAAAATTACAAAGAAAATTTGTGCTGCCCCCCGCTATATAGTTCCTAATAATCAAAAAATATTTTTCAAAAGTAACTTTTAAAAATTACTTATAGGAATTTTGATGCCTTTACATTTCATAAAAAAAAAACAATATTACAATTTATTATTAAATTAAGTATAAATGTCTTATAAATAAATATTAATAATTATATTTAAATATAATTAAATATAGATAAATATTAGTAAATCTCGAATTTAGTGTTTAAATTTTAGTTTTGAATTCAAAATTTAAAATTTAAAGTTTAAAGTTTTAAATTTAGAGTTTTAATATTTATTTATGTTTACATAAAGTTAATGATTATTTATTTATAAGTCTTCTATTATTTTTGTTTTATTTAATGATAACGTATCATATTATTATTTATTAATGATGCATTAAGCTCGTGTATTGACTATGTAACACCCTATACCCGACTCGGTTGTCGAGCTCGAATACTAGGATGCTATACCACCATCTCTCATCATGCTTATCTCATTTTAAACATTTTATTTCACATGCAGATTTTTCTTCTTAATTATCTTACTGTAATGTTCACATATTTACAAATTCATGCTCATTATGTGTCACACATAATCAAATTAATGTTTAAATCATACCATCATACATGATATTTAGGGAAAAACCGAAGAAATGAATGTGAATCGTGCATCAGGTAAGGTCCCAAGAAAAGGAGGTGAGTCAAATTTGACTGCTTAAAAACTAAGTCTTTCCTAAACAGAGCCAATCCTAGACATGCACCTTCTCATTACCACACTTCTCACAATTTTCGAAAAATCAATTTAATGTTAAATAATTCAATCTTACATCGATTTATCAACTATCAAACATTTATCATATAAAACAAATCTCAAATAACATATTTTCAAGTCTATAATGTCATTCAAATAACTTAAAAGAACATAACCAAAAACTAATATAAATCAATCATAAATCCTAGCATATTGCCTTAGGTTCCTAAATATAAACAACTCATAAAACCTACTAATAGAAAATTAAAGTGTCGATTTTAGCTTGGATTACCCTTAAGATCACACTGCTCACACTGGCACTAAGTATCTTCAATGGTTAAAAAGAGAATGGGTGAGCTTAATAATCTCAATGAATGCCTAGAATAACCACTATATAAATAATCATCATGCATCAACCCATCAATCAACCAACATATTAATAACATCTTTATCGTATTTATTTACACATAGTTTTCAGTATATTTTATTCATATACAAGCACATTCAGTCATATATTCATATAATCACAATCAAACACAATTTATAATAATTTGGCTATTGAGACTATGAAACATTTAATGAGCTCTATCATCACACATTAGATACGCGGATCTCCAACGCACCAACACTAGAGTCATAGAGTCGAAACATATCCCATAAGTAAAGCATATACCTAACACTCTCCAACACACCAAACATATCCTGTTGAATGGATCATAACTCACATTCCCTTATCTCTCCAATATGTCCTTAGGTCTCAGCGCCCCACATATAACACAAACGTCAATACTCACAATCCTATGGCATGCTAACTATATCCAAAGGTCTCATAAGATCACAAAGCCAAAATATCCAAATTATTATTACATATTTTTATCATATATTCACTGCATATTCACTTTATTATCACAATATAATTAGTCACATGGTATGAACAATACACCTACATATTTTCTGTTACATGGCATGAAGTGTAACAACCCAATTTTCAGTGGTGTCGAAAACAGTGATTTTGGGATCACAACTCCGACAATCCGAGTCATAAATTTATTATATGTTAATGTTTATGATGCCGTTAATATCATATTAAAATTCGGTTATGAAATTTTAACGTTTAGATAGTTAATAGAGTAAAATTGATTAAATTGTAAAAGGTACAAAAGTAGAGTTAAGTGATTAGAGGGTCTAGATAGATAAATTAAGCTTAAGAAAAGTTAATTAAGCTTAATTATAAAAGACAAAAGAATTATAAAAAAAACCAAAGTATTTAAATTAAAAATAAAAGAAATTAGATGAAAATTTTCATCATTATCTTCTTTTCTTCTATCGACTAACCTAAGGAAAACTTAGGGTTTTTCATCCTTTGCTTTGAGCTTCGATTTGAGTAAGTAAACTTCGTCCGTTTTTAGTAATTTTTATGTTTTTGGGCCTGTATTAGCTTAATCTAGCTAACCTAGGGACTAATTTGTAAATCTGTCAAATGTTATGAAACTTGCCATTATTGAAAATGCTTGTTCTTGAAAGCTTGTGATGGATTTGTGTGTTTGATGTTTGGATCAAACCTTTTTGTAAAGAGATTTTTTGATGAAATTAGGGTTTAAGGATTAAAATATGAAAATGATAAAAATATATGTATTGTTGTAAAAATAATTGTGTGTAAGGGTTGGGTAAACACCCTGAAGAATTCGACTATGGTAGTTGTGTGAAAGAGAAGTTATTTTGCATGTTTTGTGTTGAAAGGACTAAATTGAACAAAAGGAAAATAAATGGGGTAAAATCGTAATTTTCTTAAAAAGATCAAATTGTGTTAAAAGAATTGATCATGTGATTTAATGTGAGAATTTGGATGATTTTTTGATTAGATTATGATCGAGCCACGGATCGTGGGAAGGGGAAATTAGTAGATTAGTCCCTAGTGTTTATCCACAACTGTAATTCAGTCCTGTAAGTTCGTAATGTAAATTTGTATCTAAATATTACTTATATATATATATCTTATCATTGTTTAACAAATGGAAGTACTTGGATTCAAAGAGATTTGAAGAAATGAAATGAAAGAGATAGTAGGCTTTAAGTCGTTGAAATGAAACATATGCGATGACTGATGTATCGTATACGTTGCAAGTCCTCGACAGCTCGTGTGAGCAGTATCGTGAGTCAGAAAAGAGATGAATCCTAAATGGATTATAGGCCCTACGATGATTAGGATTTATGCTTAAATGCATATTCTCAACAACTCGTGTGAGCAGCATCGTTAAGGGACAATTTACAGATAGACACCGTATCGATGGCTTAGGTATCGCATATGTTGCGAATCCTTGACAGCTCATGTGAGTAGCATTGGGTACTGGTAGCAAAAAGGCCATAGATAGGAAAGTTGACATATTAAATATGGGTTGAGGAAACAACAGTTCATCCTCGCTCGGTTGAGTTATAACTGCTTTAAGCATATGTTTGGTAACTCTTTAAAACTTTTCGAACTTACTAAGCTATGAAGCTTACCAGAGATGTTATTATTGTTTTGAATATTGTTTTGCTGCTTGAAGATCGGATCATCTCTACGAAGTCACATTATTGCGGAGCTTGTTTGGTGGTCCTTCATCACTTGGTTATATGACATGTACTAGGATGATGTTATCTTTTGTTTTACTTGTTCGATATTGTGAAATCTTGTTATGTTTTAATGAATTATTAAATGTAGTAATGTATGCTTGATCAAGAAAAATATATAAACTTAGAAGTACAATGTAATGACTTGGAAACTATGAATTTTGGTAATGGTCTAATGCATTTTGAAGTTATGAATGGTATATGTTGATAAACTTGTATTTTGGCATGATTCTTGAGATTCTGCATACTTGTTTCGATTGAATTACAGGGTCGGAGAGAGGTTGTTTACTGGCTTGAGTTGTATCGGTAGTTGCATAGTAGGTATCGATAGTTCTGCTCATAGAAGTATCGGTAGTTTGTGTACTTGTATCGGTAGAAGTTGTAAAGTAAGACTTCTTAGCTCTCTAGAGTTTTTAGTATCGATAGAAGCATGATATGTTTCAGTAGAAGTCTCACTTGTATCAGTCGTACTGCCTTAAGTATCGATAGAAGTCTGCACTATTCCTAAACTATTTACTAACTTGACAACTATCGATACTTATACAACAAGTACCAGTAGAAGTTTCCAAAAATCTTGTAAATTATCAATTTTCCCTTGTTAAATTATGATTATAAATAATTGATGATTCATGACGTGTTGGGTATTTTTTAATAAAATAAAGTTGATTGACATGTTATTAAAAGATAAATCGTGATAGATGAATAGTAAGACATCAGGACTCTATTCGACGATGATTTCGGGTTTTAGGTGTTACATTTAATGGTATCAAAGCTAGGTTTAGCCATTTCTTGGATTGTATTTACTGTATTAAATGATCTAGAAGTACATGCTATATGAACCTGTGATAGTGTGATATAGATGAATTCGATCTAACTATAGTTTTTGCAAATAAAAGTAGAGATGTCTGATTCTGAAAGAGACGAGACTAACAAGGTAAAAAATAATGTTTCGACTAAAGATTCCGAGACTAGTCACGGTGTACCTATCTTAACAATGACAAAAAATGAAGCCAAAAATATGTTCTTTGGTTTAATGGGATAGTAGTTCTCAAAATTTATGAGGAACAATCCTATGACACCACGTCCCTCACCTCCGGCTACACAGCCTGATGCCCTACCTATGGCACCTCTAGTAATGCCTCCTCATGTGATAGAACAGAGGCGTCGTATCTCGACGGACAGGGTAAGAAACTATGGGGTGGAAGAATTTCGCGAAAGTATTGAGGATGATCCATCTAGGGCCGAGTATTGGTTGGAAAACACTCTGAGAGTACTGAATGAAATGGCTTGTCCATCGGAAGACTATCTGAGGTGTGCAATTTTGTTGCTGAAAGACCAAGCGTATAACTAGTGGACGACGAACCTAGCCGTGGTTCCTAAGAGTGAAATTAGCTGGGAATACTTTCAGACATAATTTAAAAAGAAATATGTCAGCAAAAGGTATCTAGAGCGGAAGAATAAAGAATTCCTAGAGTTAAGACAAGGAAATAAGACAGCGGTAGAGTATGAAAGATAATTTGTACTTCTCAGCAAATATGCACGGGAGATTGTACTGATAGATAAGGCTATGTGTGTTCGATTTGAGGACGATTTGAACGATGATATTAAGATGATGGTAGGTGGTTCAGAAATACAGCCATTTGTTGTCCTGGCAGACAACACAGAAAATGAATGAAATATACAATCAGAAGAGATAGAGAGAGAAGAGATTTCGAGAGTTCGAAAAGAAGAATCATACTCGAACCTTCTCTATGCCACCATTGAAGAAATTCAGAGCGAGTAAAGCACGAGGAACAACTTCTTCTAGATTTCTGAGTTGAAGCAGATCAGGGCCACTAGAGTCTAGATTTCAGAATCGGCCAGCTGACAATGTGGCTAGTGTCCGAAACGTACCAAAGCCAGTATGGAAGCATTGTAAAAGAATTCATTCGGGTGAATGTCAATTAATTAGGAGAGCTTGTTTTCGATGTGATGGTATTGATCACTTCATGCGGAATTGCCCAATGAATTCTAAAGTCAAGGAAGATCGGAGTGTGAATCCTCTAGTTACTCCACAGAAAGGTAAACGCCTAGGACAGAGCAGTAGTGCAGGTGGAAACCGAAATGAAAACAAAGATAATATGAACAAGTTGAAAGCTCGAGCACCTGAACGGACATATGCGATTAGAGTTAGAGAAGAGGCTACCACTCCCGATGTTGTGACCGGTATATTCTATCTTTTTAATGATTTTGTGTGTGCTTTGATTAACCCGAGATCGACTCATTCATATATTTGTATTGCCTTTGCAATTGATAAGAAATTATCTTCGAGTCGACTGAATTTGATGTAAAAGTCACAAACGCATTGGGTCATAGTGTCATTGTTAATCTAGTATGTCGTAAATGTCCACTGAAAGTCTAAGGCTGTGAACTTCCTGCTGATTTAATGCTATTACAATTCACCAAGTTCGACGTGATCTTGGGTATGGAGTGGTTATCTAAGCATGATGCAGCAGTAAATTGCAAGCGAAGATAGATTAGTTTGAAATGCTCGACAGGTGAAATGATCATGGTTGAGTCCGATAGATTGAACAGTGAAACCAGAGTAATTTTAGCTACTTTAACACAGAAAATGGTTCGTAGAGGTGTAAAGCATTCCTGGCATACATACTCGATACACGGGGTTCAAGGACAAAGTTGAAATAGGTATCGGTTATTAATGAGTTTACAGATGTGTTTTCAGAGGAATTATCGGGTTTGCCACTGATTGCGTTTAAAACATTACAACGATTATGCAAGCGAACACACGTCGATGCAAGTATAGTTGATAGATAATTCTATCAGATATCGATCCCATGAGGAAATGAGTTCTTGATGTTTAAATATCAGAGCAAATAATATTAAAATTAAGTAAAATGTGAGTAATGATGTCAGTGCAATTACGTCAGATCTGCACACTAAAATAGTCAATATTGTCAACACAATTAGAGTTAAAGGTCAGAGGTTAAATGTCAATGTACTGAAAATAAATCAAATGTGTTGAGTGCTGAATATTTAAATGCAGGAGATGTAAATATGATCAAGTGCGAAGATCTGGAGTAGATTACTAATTTTGTTAAGTCAGGCAGGATGCGTTGACAAGGTTTTGAATAGATAAACTATTGCAGCAATGAAGCTCCAATGAATTCTTACCAATAACAATTCCTTGTTTAGTCACGACTCAAGTACCCACAATTACTCCACCTCTCGGTGTGAACAACATTGTCTACCCAAGAATCTATTCTAATCCCAAGAACAAGTGATCAAAATCTATTCTAATCCTAAGCAGCTCTCGCCTAACTTACTTGTTAACCTAACTTGTCACCGCATCTCTCGATGTCGGTAGACTGCAAAGCCACTGTCGTGTTTGATGCAGCTAGATCCAGGAATAAACAGATAAAAAACATTAAATAAGAATCATAGTGATCAAATACTGAAGATACTCTTGTATTCATTCAAATATTAATAATAGTTCATCATCCAAAAGAAAGGAGTTAACGAATACATCGGAATATATTATTTTTAGGCTACTCAGATTACCCCCTAACTGCTTCTCTTGGTTAGTATAAAGCACTCCTCGTCAGGAGTTGCTGCTCGTCGGCTTAGCCAGCTCACCGGTCTCCAGCAATAAATTCCAAAAACACAAAGTAATTTGCAAATTTAATTCTTCAACTCTAGATGATTTCTTCATTCTTCATTCTTCTATTTATAGCCTTCAAAAGTTGCAGGTTTCAGCCTCCCATTCTCAAATCTAGATCTAGATTTTGCAGCTATCAAAGTTAGTTAGATTACAGCTGTGCACTCACGCAGATTTAATGTTTTCTTCAGAGATCTGTAGGTTGTCGCTGTATTGCTGGGCTCAATCTGAGATCGTGATTGCGAACACACCTGTGATGTTCCTGTGCTGGTGCTTTCATATGTAAATTTAGCTTGAGTTTACTCATTCGAGGTTCAAGTTCTGTTTGGCGACATTGCTGATTGCAATTCTAAGTTGATCTTCTTCCAACATTAATCTCCTGGACTGAGTTCCTACGCTGACAATTCTAAAGCGTAATACATCGACTGCTTGCATCGACATTAGTACAAAAAGATATAAAAATAATAGGAATTTAAATTAACTAGCAATGAGTTGGAAATTATAAAAACTAAGTATGAAATGCTTATGATGTATGCTAAATGAGATACAAAAGAGACAATTAATACACCAATTTAGAGAGAAAATATATGTCATTTGTAATGCTATCACACCCTCAAACTTGAGTTTTTACTTATCCTCAAGTAAACAAAAATTAGCAAAGTCACAAGCAAAAATGTCACCGCAATCATTGTTCTCACAACTTGAATTTTCTGAAATCCTAATGCACAAATTGTATTTACTTGATAGAATAATGGGCCGATAATTTATAGGCATGAACAATTAAAAACTGCAACTTCATAAATGTTTGTATCATGTATTGAATCCTAATCTTCCTTGAACCAATACATCATTTATCATAATTTTTTTCTTCTTTTTCATTTTCTTCCTTTTTCTCATTTTTCTTTTTCGAGTGACTGAGAGATGTCATTGCCTTATTCTACCTTTATTCCTGGGCAGTAACGATGGGGTGCAACAAACCCCTAGTGTCACGGACTTAGAGTTTTTCCACACAATCCGTGTGGCCTTAGGTCGGTTCTTGCCACAAAAATGCCTAAGTCAGCCTACTTCCCAATGCTTGAGGATTCAAGAGAATTCCTCTAAGGCACAAACATAATAGTAATGAAGAACAAGTTAAGAACAAGCCACAGAAAAATAAGAACACAAGAGATGAGAGTTTTTGAGTGAATGTTCTCAATTTTGTATTTCTTAATGAATGAAAACAATGAGGGGAGGAGGCCTCTATTTATAGTTGAGGCTTCCTAAAATCAACGGTAAAGATTAAATACATCAACGGCCAAGATTAAAAGCTATCTACAAAATCAATCTCTAAAATTCCAAAATCATATCTTCTAAAGATTACATATCAAATACATATCAAATTTGATATTGTCAATCTTTGAAGATCACCTTCCATGTTTGCTAAGCTTTGTAAATAAGTCTTCACTCGTTCCAAGAAACGGGCCAGTCTGATTAGGCCAAATGGCTCCTTTTGAACATTACGGGTCACTTGAATGAGTCATGGTTGTGGGCTCAAATACACAACCCATGACATTCTCCCCCACCTATTCTAGCGACGCCTTCATCGCGTCCTCCTCAAGGAACTGGTCGATCTTGCTTTGGAATTGCCATAATGCCTCGGCAGGTTCCCGACTTGCTTCACTGTCAGGAAGTCCCTTCCATCGTACTAAATACTCATGCCTCGATCGATGATACTTTTGTCTCAGCACACGGCCTGTCTCGATGCTTTTAACTTCATGATCATAAGAGAGCTTTACCCCCATTGGTGCTCATTCGGACTTGTCTCGATTCGGATCATCTTGATCTACATGGAATAGTTTGAGCATACTTACATGGAACACGGGATGGACTTTGAGCTTAGACGGTAACTCAAGTTTGTAGGCCACCTTGCCTACTCTTTTCAAAACTCGAAAGAGTCCTTCATATAGTCGCACAAACCCTTTGTGCAAGCCATTGTATCGAAAAATCAAGTGTAACTTTGCAAGGATAGAGTCACCAACCTAAAATTTAACATCCTTCCGACTTTGGTCCTCCCACTTCTTATTCCGCTTACTTGCCTTGTGTAGACAAGCTCTGGCTAAATCATTCTTCTCTTACCAATCCTTTGTGAACCAATAAGCTATTAGATTTGGTCTAGTATAACGAGTCATAACAGCGTTGGGTGTGAGTGGTTATTGATCCGTTACTATCTCAAATATACTTTGATTCATGGCCCCACTCCGTTACAAGTTGTATGAGAATTTAGCCACGTCCAATAACTTCAGCCAGTCCCTTTGTGTAACACTCACATCGTGCCAAATATAAGTTTTCAACAATGCATTCACTCATTCGGTTTACCCATCAGTTTGTGGATGCATACTAGTGAAAAAATTCAAGTCTGAACCCATTGACTTGAACAACTCCGTCCAGAATCGGCTCGTGAATCGCCTGTCTCGATCATTGATTATCGACTGTGGCACTCCCCAATATTTCACCACATGTTTCAAGAACAAACGAGTTGCCTCCTCAACTGGGCACTCCTTGGTTGCTGGAGTGAATGTTCCATACTTGGAAAACCTATCCACTGCAACAAGAATGCTTCCAAATCCATCAGACTTAGGCAAACCCACTATAAAATCCATGGATACACTCTCCCATGGTCGTTCTGGAATAGGTAATGGTTGTAACAAACCCGCCGGAGCCTTCAACTCCACCTTGTCTTATTGGCACACTAGATAAGTTCTCACATAAGTCTCCACATCATCCCTCATGTGAGGCCAATAGTAACAATCCTCCGAAAGGGCCAACGTACGGTGCATCCTTGGATGGCCAGCCTATCTCGAGTCATGATACTCCTTCATGACTTCCTTGCGCAGCTTCTCATACTAAGGCTCATAGAGATGATGCCCATGAGTATAAAGTAGCTCTCCCTCAAGCCAAAACCTCCTTGTTTTCCCCTCCTTGGCAAGCTCAGTCAAGTTTTTGGCTGTGGTATCATGGATCAATCCTTCTTTAATGTGCTCCAATAGAGAACCATCAAGTTGGTTGACTACCACAAATTCCATCTTTTGACTAAGGGCATCAGCAACAGTTTTGACACTTCCCGGTTTATATTCCATCGTGAAATCAAATTCTGCTAAGAAGACCTACCAACGAGCCTGTTTCGGAGACAACTTTTTCTGGGTTAGAAAATAACTATTGACAACATTATCAGAGTAGACCACAAACCTGGAACCCAGTAAATAATGCCTCCATGTGCGC
The DNA here is from genome assembly GCA_039519145.1 of Kokia cookei. Classification (NCBI taxonomy): domain Eukaryota; kingdom Viridiplantae; phylum Streptophyta; class Magnoliopsida; order Malvales; family Malvaceae; genus Kokia; species Kokia cookei. Next base: position 32,154,973 of record CM076902.1, read on the forward strand.
AAGCAATGTACCACAGTGGTCATCTCTTTTTCTTGGACCGTGTACCTCCGCTCAGTCTTATTGAACTTTTGACTCTCAAAAGCAATTGGATGCTCATCGTGCATCAATACTCCCCCAATGGCTTGGAATAGTTTGGCAAGGCAAGAACAGACTCCCTTGTCATTGTCTCCTTCACCTGATTAAAAGCTGCCTCACATTTAAGGTCGCAATCTCACACCTTACCCTTCTTCAAAAAGTCCATCAAGGGTGCAGTAATCTTTGAATAGCCTTCAATAAAATGTCGGTAATAATTCGCCAACCCAAGGAAAGATCGCAACTTTGTCACCTTGGTTAGTGCTTCCCAATCTACAATAGCCTGAATCTTCTTCTCATCCATTCGGATCCTACAACCTCCCACAATATGATCTAAAAAGGGCACCTCTCGTTGGGCAAATGAGCATTTTTCATCTTTAACATACAGCTCATTCTCCCACAAGGTTTGGAACGCCTCCCTTAAATGTTCCATTTGCTCCTCGAGCAACTTACTGTACACCACTATATCGTCATTGTAAACAACCATGAAACGATCTAAGAAGGGTTGAAGTACCTTATTCATCAGGGTGCAAAATGTAGCTGGAGCATTTGTGAGTCTAAGGAGCATTATAAGGAACTCATATGAAGCATACCGTGTCACGCAAGCTATCTTTGGCTCGTCCCCCTCGGTTACTCTGACTTGATGGTACCTCGATCTCAAATCTAACTTGGTAAACCATCTCGCACTACCAAGCTGATCAAACAAGTTTGTAATAAGGGGAATAGGGTACCTGTTCTTCACTATGATCTTATTCAAAGCCCTATAGTCGATACACAACCTTAGTGACCCATCATGCTTCTTTTGAAATAGTACCGACGCTCTGAATGAGGCTTTAGAAGGCCTAATAAACCCAGCATCTAAAAGCTCCTTTAACTGCTGTCGTAACTCTTCCAACTCTGGTGGAGACATCTAATATGGGGCCCTTGTTGGTAGCACCAAACTGGGCAATAACTTAATCTTGTGGTCCACCTCTCTCTTAGGTGGAAAATTCTTGGGCAACTCTGCTGGCATCACATCTCGAAAAGAATCAACCAATTAGCCTACTTCCATTGGAATCTCACTAATGGGCTTAACGGATTCCTCGACTTTCAAGGTAGCCAAATAGGAGACTTCATCTCTTCGTACTCCTTTGGTAAATTGGATAGTCGATAATGTTTTGCCCTCCAAGTTTTCCTTCTTTTTTATTCTTACCATATAATTTCCAGAAGGAAAGATAGAAGCATTAACCCGGTCAAGGAAACTTAAACCAACAACAAAGTCATAATAATCAAGTGGTATTACCTTGATGTTAGTTCTACCGATCTATTCACCAAGCTGGAGTTTCACTCCCTTTATGACCCCCTTGATCGGAACACTTTTTGAGTTCACTATTTTTATCCATCCCGAATCATTTTAAATCTTGAGACCAAGTTTACTCACAGTCTCCTCGGACATGAACAAATCAGATGTACCTGTGTCATGAAGTGCACTTAATTCTGTGCCAGCCACTACGATGTCTACAAGCATCAACCCTTGATTTGTCTTGTCTTCGATACCCTTAATATCGAACCAAGACCCTTAATTGATTTGTTTGCCTCCTTCCTTGCTTCAATGGTAAAAAGAGCGACCTTTTTTAGACAGTCCTTGATAAATTGTGGACCATCACAATGAAAGCGACTAACAGGCTTTCCCTTACCAAACGACTTCTTTCCATGGCCATTTGTGACAAACTTATCTTTATCTCCCCTACCATTGCCCTTTGGTTTGAACTTGGGCTTGGAAGACTCAAACTCATCTTTCTTCGCAACAAGCTTGACAAATGATTTCGTAACGGTCATGGCCTTGGTAAGCTCTTGAACTCCTCGGTGTTGCAACTCTTGCTTCGCCCATGGTTTTAAACCATCCATAAGGGAAAAGAAGGGTTCCTTTTCACCCATGTCTGAGATCTAGAGCATCAGTTCACTAAACTCTCGTACATACTCCCTCATAGTGCCTTGTTGCGTAAGCTAACGTAACTTTGCCCGAGCTTCATCCTAGGCATATTTTGAGTAAAACTGTACCTTGAACTCACTTTGGTACTCCTCTCAAGTCCCAATTTTGGTCCCACCAAGTTTCACATCAGTGGACCTATGACGCCATCACAATAAAGCAATATTAGTAAAATACATAGCAACAATATTTACCTTTGTGTCATCATTCGTGATGCCCTTGGCACGAAAGTATTGCTCCATTTCCCAAAGGAAATTATCCACATCTCTCGCAGACCTTGATCCCTTAAACTCTTTGGGCTTAGGAACATCCATACTAGGTTTGGGTGCAGCAGTAACTAATCCCCCATTGCCCAAGGCAGCCTTGTAGATTGAGAGTTCACCCTTGAGCTCTGCAATCTCTACCTTCATGGCTGCAACCATAGCATCAGTGGTCTCATCTCTACCGATCAACTTCCTCTCAAGGGACCCAACAAAATACCACACATACTCTCTAAGTTGCTCCTTCATGGACTGCAACTCAGTGGGGATTCCATCCTCAATCCTATCAAATCTCTCCTTGACGTCCCCCATGGACTCTTCAAGAGTAACTACTCGTCCCTACAAAGCTGACACAATATCCCTCGAACGACTTTTTTTCCAGGCCCTCTCATGGGTCTCCATTGGCTCAACATTTTCAACAACTTCCTTTGACATCTTTCGACGGTGCCTTTCGAACCTTAGCTCGGATACCAATTGTCATGGACTTAGAGTTTTTCCACACAATCGTGCAGCCTTATGTCGGTTCTTGCCACAAAAATGCCTAAGTCAGCCTACTTCCCAACACTTGAGGATTCAAGAGAATTCCTCTAAGGCACCAACACAATAGTAACGAAGAACAAGCTAAAAACAAGCCACAGAAAAACAAGAACACAGGAGATAGAGAGTTTTTGAGTGAATGCTCTCAATTTGTATTTCTTAATGAATGAACACAATGAGGGGAGGAGGCCTCTATTTATAGTTGAGGCTCCCCAAAATCAATGGTAAAGATACATTAACGGCCAAGATTAAAAGCTATCTACAAAATCAATCTCTGAGATTACAAAATCACATCTTTTAAAGATTACATATCAAATACATATCAAATACATATCAAATATGATATTGTCAATCTTTGAAGATCACCTTCCATGTTTGCCAAGCTTTGTAGATAAGCCTTCACTCATTCCAAGCAATAGGCCAATCTAATTGGGCCAAATGCTTCCTTTTGAACATGACGAGTCACTCAAATAAGTCATGGTTGTGGGCTCAAATACACAACTCATGACACTAGGAGGTATATAATTGCGTCGACACACACTCTTACAGTGACAGCATTTGGCTAGATGATTTTTTTAAACCTGCAGCGGAGTGTTATCCCTTGAACAGTCACAATGCACTTACATTGGAGCGTCTTTTATTAATACAATTTCGTTGCAATTGGTCAATTAGTTCAAGATTCAAACATCAACACTATCCATTCATTACTGAAGCAATTTCAATCATTCATTCAAAAATAGCAAACTCATCATTCATTCATAATCATCCAATTTACACATCAGCATCTAAACAATTCAAGAATTACGCATAAAAATAAAAATTGTAAGCACATTTTTATTGAAAATTTGTCAATTCTCATTAACCAAAGAAACAAGTAAAATTCAAATATGTGAGTGTAATTGCATTTCCATTTCACATTATCTCCCCCCAAGCTTAATGTCTGCATTGTCCCCAATGCACTGACAATATTATACAACAATAATGGAAATGCAACGACAATACAACTAAGTTAACAAAAAGAATGCAGTGATATAAATAAAAATGCAGGGACAATAAAAAAATGCATGAAAATATCTAAAAGAAATGTACCAACTTATTCGTCAGTAGCTGATGCAGCAGCTGTCTTTGTTTTATTCTTCTTATTCTTTAGGCGCTTACCCTCGTCCTAGTGCTTCTCCTTCCTTTTATCCTTATGCCTTTTCCTCTTTTTGTCCATCGTACTAACCGGGATTACTCCTCCTTTACAAGTTGGGTGGTGGCCTCATCGATTGTCACTTCAGATGGGTGGATTTCGACGAGCAGTGCCACATATGACACGATAGCAAGAGGATTCATTTCCTCGATTCTGTTCACAACAACCTCAGCCTGACTCGAATTAGGTTGAGCTTTATCAAAGCTAGATGCCTCCACATTCTCGGGTGTGTCGACAACATCCTCAGCGATCATTGTCGGTGTATCTTTTTCTGTCTCTTCCTGCACCTCGGTAGGGTCCTCTTTATTCTCTTCTTCCTTCTTTTATTCTTCCTTTTCCTTCAGCTGGTCATCTCCCTAGTCTGCACGTTCATACTCATGCTGCTATGGTTTGTTTAGACCAACGTTAGCGTATTCCACTACGTCGGCACCTTCATCCATAACAGCCTTACGTTCAGCCATATTCGCTCCAAGGCTACTGAAGAACTCGTCCTCAAACAGATAGGCAAAGGTGCAGTAGCAATCCTCCTCAGCCTTCGAGTGCCTTTCTTCCTTTTCATTATCAGAAATGTGAATCCGTGTTGGTATAGGGACAAGCCTACCATCAGGAGTCGGTTGATCGGAGGTAGAGTATTGCATCTGTCGGAAGATGGACGGAAAGGCTAGAAAGCTTGGCATTGGATTGGGGTTGATTTGATGTAGTGCAACGATAATAGCCTCGTTCCAGGCCTTTATGTAAGCATAAAATTTATGCAGCCTGTAATCCATGTCATCGACGACATCGTCAGTGTGGATTGAGTACATGTCAATATGGTCAAGATGTGCTTCCATTAGAGCCAGCTTCTTCGCCACTTGTGGATTTGTGGGCGCATCGAATTGTTCTGCCTTTTTTTCCTTTTATTTTTGTCCTTCTTCTTCGAGGCTTCTTTGGCCACTAGTGTCTCCTGGCCACGAGTCATCTGTTCAATGGAGATGTCATTGATCGAGCCTTTGTTCTCTAATATCTCCTCACCATCCTTGGGCACAATGCCCTTCTATTTACAAAGTAACATGATTAGAGATTTTAATGGGAGTATACTAGTCTGTTTACCAGTGGCTTCCACGATTTGATCGTAGATGATGTTGATGTGTCGGAAGTGTAGGATAGAATGTAAGAGACACATGCAGTCTAATGTTACCTTAGTGCTATGTGTAGAGGGAATGATGCGACTGTTAATGAAGTGGAACCATACCTTGCTGAAGGTTGTTAGATACCTTCTATGCATGGTGTAGTTGTGGAACTCGTTACCAGTCCAAGTGGCTCCATCGACATAGAGGTCTTTCATCATCTGACTAGTTCTTTCATCATCCAAGCGATGTATAAACAGTGAGTGGTTGTCCACCATCTTAGGGATTCTCGAAAGCACATTGATTTGGGCAGCACTCCATGGTATAAGCCCTTCCCTTACAAAAATGAACTCTTGCTCCGGATCCACAAGGTTGGCATAGAACTCCCTCACTAGTGTAGGGGAGTAACCAGAGGGATGTTCGCAAAAGAAGTCCCATCCAAGGCGACTGATGGTACGGACAATAAGTTTTCCCAAGGTCTAATGCGGGGACAGTTACAGACGTTGTTTAGGGTGGAGGTTACGCTTCAACATGATATTCTGGTAATGGTCCTTGACCGCGGTCGCTAGGAATAAGACTGGACCTGTAGATGGAGATGGTGTTGTGGTTGGAGCCATAGTAGTTGAAGTTGTTGGGGTGTTTTTGGAAAGAGTCTTAGAAGGGTTTTTCGATGCTCTAATTTTAGCCATTGTTACTGAAGAAGAAAGTTAGAGAAGCTTACAGAAAAAAAATAGCTTGTGAACGAAAAAAAGAATATAGAGGCAATGAAAGAGACGAGATGTAGTAACAATGGAGGATGTGAGTAGAGAGAAATCTGTAGGAGAGAGGTTTTATGACCTAAAATCATGATGATTGAAAAACATACGGGGAAATGTTCATCTACAGTAATTAATTGCTAGATTGCAGATTGTACTATTTCATTTGATTGAACGGTTAGGAGAGAAGAGAGATCAATCGACGTTATTCTTATTGAAAAAGCTATGCTGACTCATCACAGAATGTGCCGACAATTCATACTTCGATTCTTCGACAAAAAGATAATTTTTATTTCTGCAAGGAATTTTAAACAATACAAGTAAAAGTGAAACAAATAAAAGTAAATAGAAAAATGTATCGACATTATTTAAATGTGACCAGATTGATATTCTCGTTTGGTTCTTTAACATCTGAGCTCATATAATGCTTTAGACGTTGGCCATTCACTTTGAATTGTTGTCCATCCTTTAGATTTTCAATTATCATGGCACTGCTCTGAAATGCCTCGACAACTTTGAAAGGGCCTGATCATCTTGATTGCAATTTACTTGGATGCCATTTTAAATGTAAGTTAAATAAAAGTACTAATCGACCAGGACTAAATTATCGACGTAAGATGATATTATTGTGCCATCTCTTGGTCTTTTCCTTGTATAATGCGACATTCTCAGAAGCATGTTGGCGTAGTTCTTCTAGCTCAGTGATGTCTAACAATATTTTTTTTGGAAGCATCATAGTCCAGATTCACTTACTTGATTGCCCATATGGTCTTATGTTCAAGCTCAACTGGCAGGTGAGAAGGCTTACCAAGAAATAATTGATGCGACGACATTCTAGTGGGGTCTTATATGCAGTACGAAGTGCCTACAATGCGTCATGTAGCCGCGAAGACCAATCCTTCCTTGATGGATTAACCACCTTCTCAAGGATGCTTTTGATTTGACGATTGGATACCTCGACTTGACCATTGGTTTGTGGGTTGTACGTAGTAGCGATACAATGCTTCACACCATATCTTTTTAACGCTGTCGCCACTTGGTTGTTATAAAAATGAGTTCCTTGGTCACTTATTAATTCTCTTGGTGTTCCAAACCTTGTAAGAATGTATGTCTGAAAGAATTTCAACACCGTCCGAGCATCATCCTTTGCACCGCAATTGCCTCGATCCACTTCGATACATAGTTAACAGCAACTAAAATGTACACATTCCCAAAATAGTTTGTAAATTATCCCATAAAGTCAATACCCTAAATGTCAAATAGCTCTACTTCCATGATATGTTGTTGGAGCATCTCATTGCATCGAGATATTGAGCCAGTACATTAACATTGATCACATTGTTGTGAGAAGTTGTGGGCTTCTCGAAACAATGTGGGCCAATAAAATCTTGACTATAGGACCTTAGCAGCAGTCCTTATACCCCTAAAATGACCTTCATACGGGGCATCATGGCAATGTCGCAAGATTGAAGTAATTTCTTCTTCAAGTACGCAGTGACGGGTAATGTTGTCAGCATATACCTTGAATAAGTACGACTCGTTCCAGTGATATTTTGGAGCATCGCATATGAACCTGATCTTCTTGTGACCAGTAGCATTCTGGGGTAGTTTCCCACACACAAGGTAATTGACAACATCGGCATACCAAGGTGATGCATCGACAAAGAATAACTACTCGTATGAAAATGCTTCAAATATTTGGGACGTTTGCCCATCTTCACTTCCAACTTCCAATTGAGACAAATGGTCAGCTACTTGATTTTTCGATCCTTTCCTATCCTTAATTTCAACATCAAATTCTTAAAGGAGTAGGATCCATCGTATCAGTCTTGGCTTAGCGTCTTTCTTTGTGAAAAGGTATCATAATGCAGAGTGGTCTGTTTAAACTGTAGTCTTTACGCCGACAAGATATGAACGAAACTTGTCAAATGCAATGACTACTGCTAGTAACTCCTTCTCAGTAGTAGTGTAATTAACCTGCGCTTCAGTTGGAGTTTTACTAGCATCGTAAATAGAATGAAATACCTTATCTTTTCTTTAGCCTAGTACAGCTCCCACGGTAAAATCACTTGCGTCGCATATTATTTCAAACGATTGTGCTCAGTTCGGTGCAACGATAATTGGAGCTTGTACCAACTATTTCTTTATTGTTATGAATGCACCCAGACAATTATCATTGAACACAGACTTTTTATTTTACTCCAATAATGAACATAACGGTTTAACAATCTTGGAAAAATCACGTATGAATCTTCTGTAAAAACCAGCATGTCTAAGAAAGCTTCTTATTGCTTTGAAATTGGTAGGCGGTGGTAATTGCTCGATGATTTGTACCTTTTCTTTATCAACTTCAATGCCTTGACAAGATATGCGATGGCCAAGGACAATGCCTTTAGTTGCCATGAAATGACATTTCTCCCAATTCAGAACTAGATTTGTGTCCTCGCATCTCTTCAAAACTTTCACCAGATTGTCAGTGCATTGGTCAAAATTCTGTCCATAGATAGAAATCATCAATGAATAGCTCTAAAGAATCTTTGATCATGTTCGAAAAGATAGCCATCATACACCTTTGGAATGTTGCTGGCGCATTGCACGACCCAAATGACATACGTCGAAAAGCAAAGGTTCCAAAAGGTCATGTGAACGTGGTCTTTGCTTGAACTTCCGGTGCAATGGCAATTCGGTTATAGCGAAAAAGCCATCTAAGAAGCAATAATAGGCTTTACCAGCTAGCTTATCCAACATCTGATCAATGAAAGTTATTGGGAAATTCTCCTTCTTTATGGTCGCATTTAGTTGACGATAATCTACGCATACTCGCCAGCCAGTCACAATGCGAGTAAAGATCAACTTGTTCTTATCATTGGTCACGACTGTGAAACCACTCTTCTTTGGCACACATTAGATAGGGCTCACCCAATTGCTATCAGAAATAAGGTATATCATGCACGCATCTAACCATTTGATAATTTCCTTCTTCACTACTTCTTTCATCTTCTTATTAAGTATTCTTTGTTGCTTAATTGATTACTTCCCTTCATCTTTTAGCCTTATCTTATGCATGCAAAAAGAGGGACTGATGCCTCTGATATCTGTAATGCTCCAAGCTATGGCTCTTTTGTGTTCTTTCAAAATGGCAATGAGCTTATCTTCTTGTGTTGCATCGAGGGATGCGTTGACAATAATAGGTAATGTCTCGTTGTCACCAAGAAAGACATACTTCAAATGCGTCGGTAATGGCTTCAACTCCAAGGTAGGAGCTTAGTCAATAGATGGTTTAAACATTGGGATCGTCCTGTTAGACAAATCAAAAGACTCAAATTGCTAATTCTGTTTCAGCGCACAATTGTTAACCTCTTCTTTGTCAACACAGTCATCTAGGATTTCATCGGTGGATGTCACTGCATCTTCATCTAACATAGCTGAACTCCTAGCATTAAATTATTCTATAATGATCTCGTCTAAAACATCGATGTGATGACATTATTCTCGTCTAAAACCCCTCTGTGAGCGCAATTATCTTGATTTTGGACAATTTCTTCTTCTTTAATAGTAACTCCTTCATAAATTTCCCATAATTGGGTATCTACACAAGAGCATCTACAACAGGTATGTTAATGTGTAATTCTTTCAGAGTAGAAACAAACTTTTGATACTATTTATCATAGACTTTCTCTTTAAATCTTTGCAGAAATGACAAAGGTATTGTAGCAGTAGGTTGTTATGGAAAACTCGGTGGTATTGACGTTGGCAGTTGCATCGACAACTTTGTTAGGCAAACTGCAGGCATAGATGGTACTACAGTTGGTTGTTCTTCATTTGCTTTTGCTTGACTTCCTTCAGTCACATTCTCTTCTTGTTGCTATGGTTCAGATGCATCGACATGGTCTTGGCCAGAACTGCTTGGTTCAACTGTCTGCTTCCCACTTCTCAACGTGATTGCTTTGCAATGCTCCTTCCCCCTTTGCATGGGATTCCTAGTATCACTAGGTAGAGTCTCCGGTGACCTTGTGTTGAGATTAGAAGCCAACAGTCCTAGCTAGGCTTCCAATGCTCGAATGGAAGAAGAGTTGCCTTATACTATTGCTTCAATTCTCATGATATTGTCGTGCATCTATGCTTCAAGAGCAGCCATAGGATCTGACTTTGGTTGATAAAATTATTGTTGTTGATGTTGATGATGCTGTCATTGCTATGTGGCAGTTTAGACTATTATGGCTGTAATCCAGATGTGACTACATCTGTTCAGAACTCACTTTCAAATTCTGATTATAATTTTGTTGTAGGTTGGTATTGTAACTCCCTTATCGATAACCTCCTTGATTTGAGGAATTTCCATATCTAAATGTGGAAGCATTTTGATTCCCTTAAGGTTGTTAAGCTCGGTCGTTGTATGAGTTACCAAATGAACCCCCTCTGATGTTGTTGACGTAAAAAGCATTTTTTGTATGTTGTGGGTAGTCCTCATAACTATGATTGTTACTGTAAATTTCACAGGAAAATATCGATGCATCTAATTGCTGGGCCACTTGAATAGAGGCAACGTAATTTGTTCCCTTCATATTCTTTATGATATTGGCCAATAAGGATACCTGCATTGACAAAGTAGAAATAGCATCTAACTCAAGAACTCTAAGGTTATTCTTTTCCTGCAGAATGAGAGATTGGATATTAATAGTCATTCTGAGCACTCCTTTCTAGAATTCTTACAGCTTCATTGTAGGTACAATCCAACAAAGGACCATTAGCCGATGCATCGACAAGATTCCTTATCTGAGCATTCAAACCATTGTAAAAAATCTCTATTTGGGTTTCTTGTTGAATTCTATGCATTGGGCAACATCGAAGCAATGTTTTGTAACACTCCAATTTTGTGTGTAAGTTCTCATCATCTAACTGATGATATGCAGTAATATCATTATGTAACCTCGCATTCATTTTCGGGGGATTGAAACGCAAAACAAACTGTGTTGCTAATGCATTCCAAGATGTAATGGATCTAGATGACAATCACAAGAACCATGTTCTCGCTTTACCCTGCAATGAATAAGGAAATAATTGCATTTTCAAGGCATCATCTGGGACACCATGTTGACTAAAGGATGGACAAATAAGCAGAAATGATTTTAAGTGTTCTCTTGCGTCTTCATGATGAAAACCAGAATATTGCCCATTTGAGTTGAGCATCTAAAACATCAATGCTTTTAGCTCGAAATTACAAGCTTGAATAGTTGGTCTCACAACCCTTGGTTGTAAATCATCAAGTATAGGCACAATAAAATCTCTTATTGTCCTATTTTACACTTGTTCTTCTTGTGGGGGCGGTAGTGGTATATTATTAACTGTTTGTGGAAGCATTGGAGGAATATCATTTTGTGGTAGTAATGGTGTAAATTATTATTGTTTCCAGCCATTCTTCTTTGTTCTTGCCTTCTCCTCCTCAATGTCCTCTTAAGCTCCGGATCAAAACTAACAAGGTTGTTTGGATTTCTCCTTGTGGACATGCAACGCCTTCAAAACTGAAAAAGAAAATAATAGAAAAGTAAACAAATTAGTAAAGGTTAGAAGTTAAGTAGAATTAATTGCAACAACAAAAGTAAACATCAAACAAATGCCAGTTCCCTGACAATGGCGCCAAAACTTGGTAACATTTGAGCACGATGCAATAGTAAATTCCAAGCAAAGACAAATTAGTTTGAAATGCCTGACAGGTGAAGTGATCATGGTTGAGTCCGATAGATTGATCAGTGAAACTAGAGTAATTTTAGCTGTTTCAGCATAGAAAAAGGTTCGTAGAAGCTATAAAGCATTCCGGAGGAATTATCGGGTTTGCCACTGATCAGTTATTGGTTATGAATGAGTTTACAAATGTGTTTTCGGAGGAATTATCGGGTTTGCCACTGATCGCGTTTGAAATGTCACAGCGATTGTGCAAGCGAACACACTTCGACGCAAGTATAGTTGATAGATAATTCTATCGGATATCGATCCCACGAGGAAATGGGTTCTTGATGTTTAAATGTCGGAGCAACTAATACTGAAATTAAGTAAAATGTGAGTAATGATGTTAGCAAAATTACGTTAGATCTACCCACTAAAATAGTTAATATTGTCAACGTAATCAGAGTTAAATGTTAGAGGTTAAATGTCAATGTACTAAAAGTAAATCAAATGTGTTGAGTGTTGAGTGTTGAATAGTTAAATGCACGAAACATAAATATGATCAAGTGCGAAGACTTGGAGTGGATTACTGATTTTGCTAAGTCGCAATGCAAGATGCGTCGATAAGGTTTTGAATAGATAAATTGTCGCAGCAATGAAGCTACAATGAATTCTTACCAATAACAATTCCCTGTTTAGTCACGACTCAAGTACCCACAATTACTCCACCTCTCAGTGTGAACAATGTTGTGTACCCAAGAACAAGTGATCAGAATCTCTTCTAATCCCAAGCAGCTCTTGCCTAACTTACTTGTTAACCTAACTTGTCATCGCATCTCTCGATGTCAGTAGATCGCAAAGCCACTCTTGTGTTTGATGCAGTTAGATCCAGAAATAAACAGATAAAAAGCATTAAATAAGTATCAAAGTGATCAAATACTGAAGATACTCTCGTATTCATTCAAATGTTAATAATAGTTCATCATCCATAAGAAAGGAGTTAACGAATACATCTGAATATACTATCTCTAGGCTACTCGGATTACACCCTAACTGCTTCTCTTGCTTAACATCAAGCACTCCTCGTCAGGAGTTACTGCTCGTCAGCTCAGTCAGCTTACCAGTCTCCAGCAATAAATTCCAAAAACACAAAGTAATTTGCAAATTTAATTCTTCAACTATTGATGATTTCTTCATTCTTCATTCTTCTATTTATAGCCTTCAAAAGTTACTGGTTTCAGCCTCCCATTCTCAGATCCAGATCTAGATTTTGTAGCTATCAAAGTTAGTTAGAGTACAGCTGTGCAATCACGTAGATTTAATGTTTTGCTTCAGAGATATGTAGGTTGTCGCTGCATTGCTGGGCGTAATCTGAGATCATGATTGCGGTGACACCTGTGATGTTCCTGTGCTGGTGCTTTCATATGTAAATTCAGCTTGAGTTTACTCATTTGAGGTTCAGGTTTTGTGCGACGACATCACTGGTTGTAATTCCAAGCTGATCTTGTGGCTGCATTCTTCTTCCAACATTAATCTTCTGGACTAAGTTCCTGATCTGACAATTCTAAAGTGCAATACATCGGCTTCTTGCGTCGACATTAGTACAAAAAGATAAATATATGTCATTTGTAATGCTATCAATCACCGATCAAAAAGGTAGAGTTTGGAATTGATTTGTTACCTGGTACCGCTCTGATCTCAATTCCACCATACAAGATGGTATCGAATGAGTTGAAAGAGTTGAAAACTCAGTTGCAAGATGTTTTAGAAAAAGGGTTAATATGACCTAGTGTATCACCTTGGGGTGCACCCGTGTTAATCGAGGAAAAGAAAGATGACTCGATTAGGATGTGTATAGATTACAGGCAGCTGAACAAGGTGACAATCAAGAATAAGTACCTATTGCCTTGGATTGATGAGTTATTTGATCAGTTAAAGGGTGCAACCGTATTTTCCATGATAGATCTCTGGTTAGGTTACTATCAGATGTGAGTGAAAGATTGCGATGTGATGAAAACAACATTCAGGACTCGATATGGGCATTATGAGTTCCTAGTCATGCCATTTGGGTTGACTAATGCCCCAGCAGCATTTATGGATATGATGAACAAAGTATTCTAGCCTTAGTTGGACAGGTTTGTAGTTGTGTTTATTGATGACATACAGATCTATTCCAAGATAGGAACAGAGCATACTCAGCTCTGAGATAAGTGTTACAAATTTTACGACAGAAACAGTTGTATGCAAAATTCAGCAAATGTGAGTTCTGGCTTCGAGAGGTTGGATTTCTAGGTCATCTGGTATCAGTGGAAGGAAAACATGTTGATCCGACCAAAATTTCAACTATTCTTGATTGGAAGGTCCCGAAGAATGTTTCGAAAGTATGTAGTTTCCTAGGATTATCAGGATATTACCCCCGATTTGTGAAAGACTTCTCTATTATAACTTTACCGATGACGAAGCTATTATAGAAAAATATCTAGTTTGTTTGATTAGAGAAGTGCCAACAGAGTTTTGACCAACTAAAAAAAAAATTAACAGAAGCTCCGGTATTGACACTGCTTGAGTTAGGGAAGAAATTCGTCATCTACAGTGATGTGTTCTTAAATTGTTTGGGTTGTGTTTTGATGCAAGTCGAGAAGGTGATAGCCTATGCCTCATGACAGTTACAGCCACATGAAAAGAATTATCCGACTCATGATCTGCAGTTAGCTGCCATAGTCTTTGCATTAAAGATTTGGCGTTACTATCTATATAGTGATAGATGCCATGTATTCACTGATCATAAGAGCTTGAGGTATTTGATGACACAAAGTGAGTTGAATCTGTGACAGCGTCGATGGTTAGTTCTATTAAAGGATTATAACCTTGTGATTGATTATCAGCCGAGAAAGGCTAATGTTATTGCCGATGCCTTGAGTCGGAAGTCATTGTTTGCACTGAGAGCAATGGATGCTCGTGTGTCCTTAGAGAGTGATGGTTTTGTCACTCTGAGCTTAGGACGAGACCGTTATTTCTACAGAGGATTTGAGAGTTACAGGGAAATGATCCATAGCTTATCGCTAAAAGGAGACAAATACAGTGTGATGCCACTATAGGGTTTACAGTGGATACAAATGATATGTTGTATTTTAGAGGCAGAGTGTGTGTTTCGAATGATCCAGATTTGAGACAAGACATTCTGATGAAAGCTCACAACAACACTTATTCCATTCACTTGGGAAGTGTGAAAATGTACAACGACCTAAAGAAAATGTATTGGTGGTCAGGTATGAAACGAGAGATTTTAGAGTTTGTGACTAGATGCCTAGTATGTCAGCAAGTGAAAGGCGAACACTAGGTATCGTCTTAGTTACTATAACCGATTTCCATCCCTATATGGAAGTAGGAGCGGGTCATTATGGACTTTGTCATAGGACTTTCGGTGACATCGAGGGAGAAAGATTTGATCTGTACAATTGTAAACATATTGACAAAGTCAGCTCATTTCATTCCTATCCGAGTAGATTACCCACTTGAGAAATTGGCTGAGTTATACATGTCAGAGATCGTACGACTACATGGAGTACCAACATCTATTATCTCTAACAGAGATCCACGTTTTACCTCGAGGTTCTAGGGTAAGTTACGTGAAGCTTTGGGAACTAGGTTGAATTTTAATACTGCATATCATCCACAGACGGATGATCAGGCAGAGTAGGTGATACGAATATTGGAAAATATGTTACGATACTGTATACTTGAGTTTGACGGTAGCTGGGAGAAATATTTGTCGATGATAGAGTTTGCATATAATAATAACTATCAGTTCAGTATTAAAATGGCACTGTTTGAGGTCCTATATGGTAGAAAATACAAAACACCTTGTATTTGACAGAGTTAAGTGAGCCTAAATTGGTTGAAACCGATCTGATACACGAGACTGAAGATAAAGTTTGGATAATTCGTGATTACTTGAAAGCAACGTCTTACCGACAGAAGTCGTACGTAGATCTTAAAAGGAAGGATATAGAAATTGTAGTGGGAGACCAAGAGAGTTTTACCTTGGAAGAAGGTGTTGCGTTTTGGTAGAAAAGGAAAGCCGAGTCCACGGTTTATTGGACCGCATGAGATCATTGAACAGGTTGGCCTTGTAGCTTATAAACTGGCTTTACCTCCGGAACTTGAAAATATTCATAATGTGTTTCATGTTTCAATGCTGAGATGGTACAAATCAGATCCTTCTCATGTGATTACACCTTGTGAGGTTGAGATACAATCGGATTTTTCGTACTCAGAGAAACCAATTAGAATAGTGACTCGTGAGGTAAAGGAGATACGAAATAAAAGAGTGCCACTGGTAAAGGTCTTGTGGAATTGACAAGGGTTGGAGGAAGCCACGTGGGAAACAAAGGCTTCAATGAGATCACAGTATCCTAACTTATTTATTGGCAAGAAATTTCGGGACGAAATTTCCTTAAGGGGAGGAGAGTTGTAACAACCCGATTTTCAGTGGCGTCAGAAACAGTGATTTCGGGATCACAACTCCGTTGATCTGAGTCATAAATTTATTTTACGTTAATGTTTATGATGTTGTTAATATCGTATTAAAATTCGGTTATGAAATTTTAACGTTCAGATAGTTAATAGAGTAAAAGGAATTAAATTATTAAAGATTCAAAAGTAGAGTTATGTAATTAGAGGGGTTAGATAGACAAATTAACCATGGAAGTTGAGTTAGTGGATTTATATGACATTTGATGGTGTAATGAAGGGATTGAATTAAGCTTAAGAAAGGTTAATTAAGCTTAATTATAAAAGACAAAAGAATTAAAAAAAAAAACCCAAAGTATATAAATTAAAAATAAAAGAAATTAGATGAAAATTTTCATCATCTTCTTCTTTTCTTCTATTCTCACGGCTAACCTAAGGAAAACTTAGGGTTTTTCATCCTTTGCTTTGAGCTTCGTTTTGAGTAAGTAAACTTTGTCCGTTTAATTTTTATGTTTTTGAGTTTGTATTAGCTTAATCTATCTAACTTAGGGACTAATTTGCGATTCTGTTAAATATTATGAAACTTGCCATTGTTAAAAATGCTTGTTCTTGAAACGTTGTGATGAATTTGTGTGTTTGATGTTTGGATCAAATCCTTTTGTAAAGAGATTTTTGATGAAATTAGGGTTTAAGGACTAAAATGTAAAAATAATGAAAATACATGTATTGTTGTGAAAATAATTGTGTGTAAGGGTTGGATAAACACCCTAAAAAATTCGTCTGTGGTAGTTGTGTGAAAGAGAAGTTATTTTGCGTGTTTTATGTTGAAAGGACTAAATTGAATAAAAGGAAAATAATAGGGGTAAAATCATAATTTTCCAAAAAGATTGAATTGTGTTAAACGAATTGATTATGTGATTTAATGTGAGAATTTGGATGATTTGTTGATTAGATTACGATCGAGCCACGGACCGTGGGAAGGAAAAATTAGCAGATTAGTCCCTGGTGTTTATCCATAACTGCAATTCAGTCCTATAAGTTCGTAATGTAAATTTGTATCTAAATTTTACTTGTATATATCTTATCATTTTTAACAAATGGAAGCACTTGGATTCAAAGAGATTTGAAGAAATGAAACGAAAGAGATAGTAGGCTTTAAGACGTTGAAATGAAATAGACGCAATGGTTGGGGTACTGCATACGTTGCGAGTCCTTGACAGCTTGTGTGAGCAGCATCGTAAGTCGAAAAAGAGATGAATCCTAAATGGATTATAGGCCCTACAATGGTTGGGATTTATGCTTAATTGCATATTCTCGACAGCTCGTGTGAGCAACATCATTAGGGGACAGTTTACAAACAAACACCATACCAATGACTAAGGTACCACAAATGTTTTGAGTCCTCGATAGCTCGTATAAGTAGCATCGGGTACTAGTAAAAGAAAGGCTATAGGCAGGAAAGTTGACATATTAAATATGGGTTGAGGAAACAACAGTTCACCCTAGCTCGGTTGAGTTATAACTATTTTAAGCATATGTTTGGTAACTCTTTAAAACTTTTCGAACTTACTAAGCTATGAAGCTTACCAGAGATGTTATTGTTGTTTTGTAGATTGTTTTGTTGCTTGAAGATCAGGTCACCTCTACAAAGACACACTATCGTAGAGCCTGTTTGGTAGTCCTTCATCACTTGGTTATATGACATGTACTAGGATGATGTTATCTTTTGTTTTACTTGTTCGAGATTGTGATGATCTTGTTATGTTTTAATGAATTATTGAATGTAGTAATGTATGCTTGTTCAAGATAGAATATATAGACTTAGAAGTACAACGTAATGACTTGGAAACTATGAATTTTGGTAATGGTCTAATGCATTTTGAAGTTGTGACTGATAAATGTTGATAAACTTGTGTTTTGGCATGATTCTTGAGATTCTGCATACTTGTTTCGGCAGAACTCATGCATGTTTCGGTAGAAGTACAGGGTAAGAGAGAGGTTGTTCACTAGCTTGAGTTGTATCGGTAGTTGCATAGTAGGTATTGGTAGTTCTGCTCATAGAAGTATCAGTAGTTCTACTCATAGAAGTATCGGTAGTTTATGTACTTTTATCGGTTAATGTTGCAGGGTAAGACTTTTTAGCTCTCTGGAGTTTTTAGTATCGGTATAAGCATGGCATGTTTCATTAGAAGTCTCACTTGTATTGGTAGTACTGTCTCAAGTATCGGTAGAAGTCTGCACTATTCCCGAACTATTTATTGACTTGACAAAACAAGTATCGATTAAAGTCTCCAAAAATCTTGAAAATGACCATTTTGCCCTTGTTAAATTGTGATTATAAATAGTTGATGATTCATGACATGTTGGGTGCATTGTTTATAATAAAATAAGATTGATTGACATGTTATTAAAAGATAAACAGTGATAGATGAACAGTAAGACACCGGGATCCTAACTGACGACGGTTTCGGGTGTTACATGAAGAACATATCTACATATTTTCTATCACATGGCATGAAGAACATACCCACATATTTTCTGTCACATGACATGAAGAACATACCCACATATTCACTTTCACAATAGTTATCATAAGCTTATAACATATGTCACAGCATCTCATGTTTATTCACAATATCACATCTTAATTCTTTTAGCATAAATCACATTAATATTTAATCATAAATCATATTAATATTTAGCAAAAATCACATTAATATTTAAACATATATTATATTAATATTTGAGCACAAATCATATTAATATTTAGGCACAAATCATATTAATATTTAAGTACAAATCACATTAATATTGAGTACTAATCACATTAATATTTCAGAATAAATCATATTAATATTTAAGCATAAAGCACATTAATATTCAAGCATAAATCACATTAATATTTGAGCACAAATCACATTAATATTTAAATATAGATCACATTAATATTTGAGCACAAATCACATTAATATTTAAGCATAAATCATATTAATATTTGAGAGCAAATCATATTAATATTTAAGCAGAAATCGAATTAATATTTGAGAACAAATCACATTAATATTTAAGCATAGATATAAGAACACTTACACTCGAAATTTAGAGTAGGGATTTAGGCTATCTCTATATTCCCAAATACACAATGAATCATCTACGAGTAGCGATTCTAAAACACTCACCAAATATACGCTATCTTGAAAAACCCAAAAGCTTAGACAAGCTTTCTTTTGCCTTTATCATTGCTTGTTGAAGGTCCTATCGATTCCAACGCTTCAACCACACATATCACACACATACCCAAGAAAAAATCAATCACCCACACATCTCATACAGTCATAAACAATAGCCTAAGCTATGTTCTCTTAAACTGAAACCTTAAACCTAAAAAACTTTAATTTCTAATATCTCGATTTACACTTAATCTTTTCGCATCAAACGAATTCCATTCATCTACATATTTACCCACGACTGGTTCCCAACCTTTAAACCACACAAAACTACACGTTTAAAAATACCAAATATTTTCGACACACAATGGTTATAATAACGAAAATTCATTAAAATTCGAGAAATATTTGACAAAACTTCAAAGTAACTTTTGAAACCTTCTAATAATGTTAAAACAAATTAAAAAATAGTTTAATATCAAGTTTTATACACAAACCCAAATTTCACAATTAAAGACCCTATTTTTAGCTTTTATTCAGAACTTGCATTTTAATGGATAAAAGCTTAGTTTAAAGGACTAGATATCATTTAAAACTCATAGGAAAATGATTGGTTACCTTTGCTTGAAGAAAAACGAGCTTTGACAGGAATCCCAAAAAATCCATGTTTGGAGAAGATGAATGTGGTGAAGGTTTTTGGGTGTTTCTCTTGGTTTTTATAAGTACTTAAGGTTTTAAGGTTATTAAAATTTAAAGGAAATTAAGAGTTGGTGTTTAAACGAGATTGAGAGGGTTTAGCAGAGTGAAAATTGGCTAGACATGAGGGAGGGAGTGTTTGACGTGAATTGTTATGGAAATATGCAAGTTTATAAGTTGATTTTGGACATTTGGTCAAATTGCTTTCTAAAAACTCTTAATTTTGACTTTTTTCCAAATCAATCCTATTTTCAAAATTAAAGCTATTGAAAACTTATTTTCAAAAATTGATTTAATATCCTAATAGCCATTGTTGAAAACATTACCAATTAACAACCTTACAAAATTTCGAACACATATAGGCTAAAATTTCTAAAATACTCTCAAAACTTCTAGGCCAATTTTGGGGTGCGATAGTTCTCACCCTCTAAAATGAATTTCATTCTTGAAATTCCCTGCTAACATGTTACTTGCTTAATCACATAAATTGCGACTTTTACTTTTAAACTAACCATCACACCTTCACTGTGCACTCTGTTTCCTATTCTCTCTAACGTCCTATTTCTTTTCTTGAAGATCTTATTCACTACCATGAACTGTTCTATGGAAACTTATCTAACAATTCCCTTTATTCCCTACGACACTCTCGTCTAAAGAACTCGTAATCATTTTTTTCTTAAATCAACAGTCTCTACAGTGATTTTCCACTTAATAGCTGAACCACTTAAAATTTACAAAGGCATAAAACCTAAATCTACCACCATAATGCTCTATTGCATGGTCTGGCTCGAATGAAACCATTATTGAACACTCTAACCGAAATTTACAACTTACTAGCTAATTCACTTAGAATGTTCGAATATGTCCGCACTCACATTAACACATCTACGCGACATATCGAACTAACTGATCTAACATACAAAAAATAAGAGGTGTGGAAATGATCCAAGTCTGATTCTTGCAAAACAACTTTAGGATTAAAAGCAATGTGTTCCCATTTTTACCCTACATGCATAGCAATTAAACACACATCAACAATTAAACAAGAAATATCTTCAACAATTTCAAGAAATCAAAGAAAATTTGGACACTTGGGTTTCGCAACCCAGTCCTCACAACAATCACCTAGGTCCGAGTGTTATTAATCTAGGCTCTGATATCACCAAATGTAACACCCTATACCTGGCCCAATTGCCGAGTCCGAATACTAGGATGCCAACCCATTGTCTCACATGATGCTTACCTCATTTTAAATGTTTTATTTCACATGAAAATTTTCTTTTTAATTATCTTACTGTAGTGTTCATATATTCACAAATTCATGCTCATATGTGTCACACATAACTAGATTAATGTTTAAATCATACCATCATACATGATATTTATAGAAAAATCAAAGAAATGAATGTGAATCATGCACCAAGTAGCATCCCAAGAAAAGGAGGTGAGTCAAATTTGACTGCTTAAAAACCAAGCCTTTCCTAGCTAGAGCCAATCCTAGACATGCACCTTCTCATTACAACATTTCTCATAGTTATCGAAAATTTAATTTAATGTTAAATAATTCAATCTTACATCGATTAATCAATTATAAAACATTTATTATATAAAACAAATCTCAAACAATATATTTTCAAGTTTATAATGGCATGCAAGTAACTTAAAAGAACATAACCAAAAACCGATATAATTCAATCATAAATCCTAACACATTGCCTTAGGTTCTCAAAAATAAACAACTCATAAAACCTACTAATAAAAAATTAAAGTGTTGATTTTAGCTTGGATCACCCTCGAGATCACACCGCTCACACTGACACTAAGTATCTGCAATGGTTAAAAAGGGAGTGGGTGAGCTTAACAAGCTCAATGAGTGCCTAGAATAACCACTATATAAATAATCATCATGCATCAACCCATCAATCAACCAACATATTAATAGCATCTTTCTTATATTTATTTACACATTGTTTTCAGCACATTTTATTAATATACAAGCATATTCAGTCATATATTCATATAATTACAATCAAACACAATTTATGATAATTTGACTATTGAGGCTACGAAACATATAGTGAGCTTTATCATCAAACATTGGATATGCGGATCTCCAACACACCAACACTGGACTCATAGAGTCAAAACATATCTCATAAGTGAAGCATATAGTTAACACTTTTCAACACACCAAACATATCCCGTTGAATGGAGCATAACTCACATTCCCTTATCTCTCCAACATGTCCCTAGGCCTCAGCGCCCCACATATAACTCTAACGTGAGTAGTCATAATCCTATGGCATGCTAATTATGCCAATTATATCCAAATGTCTCATAAGATCACAAAACCAAAATATCTACATTATTATTATTATTTCTACATATTTTTATCATATATTCACTACATATTTACTTTATTATCACAATATAATTAGTCACATGGTATGAAGAATACACCCACATATTTTCTGTCACATGACATGAAGAACATATTCACATATTTTCAGTCATATGGCATGAAAAACATACCCACATATTTTCTGTCACATGGCATGAAGAACATACCCACATATTCACTTTTACTATAGTCATCATAAGCTTATAGCATATGTCACAACATCTCATGTTTATTCACAATATCACATCTTAATTCTTTAAGCACAAATCACATTAAATATTTAATCATAAATCATATTAATATTTAAGCACAAATCACATTAATATTTGAGCACAAATCATATTAATATTTAAGTACAAATCACATTAATATTTGAGCACAAATCATATTAATATTTAAGCACAAACCGCATAAATATTTGAGCACAAATCATATTAATATTTAAACACAAACCGCACAAATATTTGAGCACAAATCATATTAATATTTAAGCACAAATCACATTAATATTTGAGTACAAATGACATTAATATTTAAGCATAAATCACATTAATATGTTAGCACAAATCACATTAATATTTTAGCACAAATCATATTAATGTTTAAACATAAATCACATTAATATTTAAGCAGAAATCGCATTAATATTTGAGCACAAATCACATTAATATTTAAGCATAGATATAATAACACTTACACTTGGAATTTAGAGTAGGGATTTAGGCTATCTCTAAATTCCCAAATACACAATGAATCATCTATGAGTAGCGATTCTAAAACACTCACCAAATATACGCTATCTTGAAAAACCCAAAAGCTTAGACAAGCTTTCTTTTGCCTTTATCATTGCTTGTTGAAGGTCCTATCGATTCCAACGCTTCAACCACACATATCACACACATACCCAAGAAAAAATCAATCACCCACACATCTCATACAGTCATAAACAATAGCCTAAGCTATGTTCTCTTAGACCGAAACCTTAAACCTAAAAAACTTTAATTCTAATATCTCGATCAACACTTAATCTTTTCGCATCAAACAAATTCCATTCATCTACATATTTACCCATGATTGATTCTCAACCTTTAAACCACACAAACTACACGTTTTAAAATAACGAATATTTTCGACACAATGGCTATAATAACGAAAATTCGTTAAAACTCGAGAAATACTTGACAAAACTTTAAAGTAACTTTAGAAACCTTCTAATAATGTTAAAACAAGTTGAAAAACACTTTAGTATCAAGTTTTATACACAAACCCGAATTTCACCATTAAAGATCCTGTTTTCAGCTTTTATTCAAAACTTGTGTTTTAATGGCTAAAAGCTTAGTTTAAAGTAGGGGTGAGCAAAATCCGATTCAATTCGAAAAACTCGAATAAAAAATTAAGTTTTTCAGTTTGACTCGGATACAAATTACACTATTCGAGTTATCCGAAAATCCGAATAAGAAAAGGCAAAACTACGTCGTTTTGATAAATGTTTACCCTTTCTAAAATTAAAAGTCAAAACCATTAAGTTAAAAGGTAAAATTATGTCATTTTGATAAATATTTACCCATTAAGTTAAAAGGCAAAACCATTATTTTGTTTATGTAGTTAAATAATCTTGTACTTCGTTTACTAGTTAAATAAACGGTCCATGTAAACACAACATTGAGTATAAATAATAGGATTCATTAACTTGACTCAACTTGATTCGAAATTTTTAAAATTTTTTGACTCGATTCGATTCGATTTGAAAAAAATTTCAAATTGAGTTCTATTGCAAAAATAGGATTCGTCAACTCGACTAAGTCGAAATTTTTTAACTAGATTCGACTCGACTCGATCGTATACTTACCCCTTGTTAAAAGGAATAGATATCATTTAAAACTTTTAGGAAAACGATTGGTTACCTTAGCTTGAAGAAAAACGAGCGATGAAGATGATGAAGGTTTTTGGGTATTTCTCTTGGTTTTATAAGTATTTAAGGTTTTAGGGTTATTAGAATTCAAAGGAAATGTGTTTAAATGAGATTGAGTGGGTTCGGCAGAGTGAAAATCGGCTAGACATGGGGGAGGGAGTGTTTGATGTGAATTGTTATGGAAATATGGGGTTTTTAAGTTGATTTTGGACATTTGGTCAAATTCTTTGTAAAAACTCTTAATTTTGACTCTTTTACAAATAAATCCTATTTTCAAAATTAAAGCTATTTAAAACTCATTTTCAAAAATTGATTTAATATCCTAATAGCTATTGTCGAAAACATTACAAATTACTAACCTTACAAAATTCCGAACACATATAGGCTAAAATTCATAAATATACTCTCAAAACTTCTAGGCCCAATTTTGGGTTGTGATATACTATGTATAGAATATTCTCCTATAAGTTAAAATAATTTGGTTTATAAGAAATAAGGAAAAACATCTATTAATTTGTACGTTTAAGTATATTAGTATATTTATTATATTATTTTTCATATTTAATAAATTTTTTCTGTTTGTATTTTTTATTAAAAATTATTGAATTAATTAAAAAAAATCAAAATCCACTTGAGTGTGAATGAAAATATATGCTACACCAATGAATTGTGTTGTTGGAATTAGATTGGATTGGTTGGTTGAATTGATTAGATCAAAAATCGATTAGTAGAATATTTCAAACAAAAGTATTGAATTGATTTTTGAGTGAACCACTCAGATTTGGTAAAAAAGAAAAGATAATCGGGACAAAAATCGGTGGTTGAACCGATTTATAAATTTCTACTATTTTTAATTAATTTTTATGAATTATTATTATATCAATGATCTAATTAATTAAACTGAAAATTGATAGTTTGATCGATTCGACCACCAATTATTTATGATGGGATTTTGTTATACATTAAAAAAATGTGACTAATTGTCACTTACAAAAACAAAAAGAAAGTTACTAGAAATGTATTCTTGGATAGGGTTTGAGTCTTGGTATTGTTTTTTAAAATGTTATTTGTAGGGGGCTATAGATTAAGATTCTATTAAAGCTGTTCGACTCAAAAAATTTGAATATGACTTAGAAAGAAGAAACAAACATATTTAGAAAGAAAGAAAACGAAAATAATTAAAAAAATAAAGATTCAAAACATAAAGAAATAAAGAAATAAAATAAAAAGGTGAAAGATGAATCGAATAAACCAATAGATATGGATAGAAAATAGTTGTCCAATTGAACCTTTTGAGATATAAACTCCAACAAATTTAATTAATGACTCTAATTAACCCTATAAGAAACAATCCTTAGCAAAATGAAGGATGAAGAACAAATTTCCACAACTCCTTGAAGAAAATCGAGAAGAAAAACCGCTTTATAAAATTAAAAAGAAAGCAATCTTGCACGAAAGAAATAAATTGCAAAATTTGAAAATTTTATTAATGAATAAACAATTGACATTAATGAATAATGAAAATGTCTTTATATAGGATAACTAATTACATCAAATAAAACCCTCAAGTATAGTGAAACTCTAATTAATCTAAACAAGAACTAAAACTATTCTTGTTGACTAAGAAAACTCCAAAACAACTTTAAATACTTAAAATATCCTAAAAATCATAATAAATAAATAATAAAAATAATAAAAAAACCTAATATATACAATATTGGGCTCATATATAATCAAAATTAGATCTTAAACTCAAACTCAATATGGTTTAAACTTGAATTAAAGCCCAAAACTCGTAATTTCTTGTAATAATCACATCCAAAAATTTTGCTTGTGCAGTCTTCAGTAAAATGATCATAACTTGAGCTTTCAGACTCAAAATTGAGTGATTTGATGTGCGTTTCGAAGCTAAGAGATAGATCTTCAAATGCTATGCAGACATCTCAACCAAAAAATTTCTGGATCTCATCCGAAAATTCATCACAAATCGGCTGATCTTCTAGACTTGAAAATTGGGAGCTTAGTTGAATTGACTTTAATAAATTTCACCCCATCCGTGCTTGTATCATTCTCCCTTTCCTCGAAAATATTCATCCTCAAATCTTGTCTTTGGTCGAATAAGAAAGACTCTTTATAATAGGTGGAATGGCTTAATTGAGCTCCTCTCAAATGATCGACAAATTCCTAAAAGAAAGAAGTAAGTCCACTAGACAAATTCAACTTAAGGTTAGTGAAAACATAATCATTACTCTTTTTTGTATAGGTTCTTTCTTTCTTCTCTTTTTCAATGTGAATTAAACTCTCTAATAGTACCTCATAGGTTGAAGAAGGACGTAGCTGATTTCGTTGGTAGATGTTTAGTTTGCCAGAGGGTTAAAGTTGAGCATCAACATCCGTCTGGGTTACTTTAGTCGATCAGGATTCCAGAGTGGAAATGGGAGTGGATCACGATGGATTTTGTTTCTAGATTACCGTTGACTCCATTTCGGAAGGATTCAGTTTGGGTGATAATGGATCTGTTTACAAAATGTGCGCATTTCTTGCCTGTGCGTACTACCTTCAGTTTGCAATAGTTGGCCGAGCTTTACATCAAGGAGATTGTCAAGTTGCACGGTGGATCCATTGGATATAGTTGGCATGCTATAGGATTTGTGAGTGCTCACCATTATTTGTGATATTGTGAGCCTATGACTCTTGGTAAACTGATTTGTCTGGAGTAGATAAGGGAGTGTTGAGCTTGAGTCTCCACTCATCGGGTTATTTGAGGAGCTATAAGGGAGCGTGTGGCTTCGGTCCGCTCAATTCAGAGGACTGTATTTGATTTGTGGGAGTTTGGAGACCCGTTTATCCAATGTATGATCACACATTTACTTATTTCCATGGATGTAATATGCTAATATAATTGATTGATTGTTCCAATTTAATTGAATATTTTTTTATGTTAAAAGATGATCGTACATGACATGGAAAAAAATGATTCTTTACTCTTGAAATAGCATGTGAGGTTATGGTGAAAAGTTAACGTGTTGTGATTGAAAATTTAATGTTTAATTGCTTTGATTTATGCATGATTGGGTGCAATTTACTTGATGTTTTTACTATCATTCACTAAGCTTTTTAAGCTCACACCCTTACATTTCTTGCAGAGAATTTCCGAGTGTAAGGAGTAGAGAAGGGAGTGCAAGGGTGATCCAAGAATAAGGCTCAGTAGTGGCTTAAAAAATTTACTTTAGAAACTTTATAGGGGTATTGTGGTGCTTTTAGGACTAGTGTTATTTTACTTGTAAGGACATTGGACATTAAATTTTGGAATTTAATTTTGTTGTTTTTTTATTGCTTTAATACATGAATTAATGTCTAATTGATGTTTGATTTATGGTATGTTGATGAGTGTTCGTATGGTGGTTGATAACACGGTGTATGAGGCATGTATTTTAGACTAACAATGTTTAATTGAAGCTTACCATGGAGTGGATTGCTTGTGACTAAGGTATGTAGCTTGTGTGAATTAATTGGTGTTTGCTAAGTGTGTAATTGGGTGTTAAATTTTGATTAATTGTTCCCTATTTGTTGTAAATAAATTAAATAGGGGATGTGTGGATGTTTATGGTGATTAATTGTAGCTATTTCAAGTTTAATGAGTACGTAAAATATGTAAAATCAGGTAATTAAAATGTATTTTTGACAAAATAGGTGCACTGGTAATTAAAACAATTTTTTAATCTAGCATTCTAATTTGTTTAATTTATAATTTAATCCTAAAACCTGATTACATTAATTGAAGCCTTTAATGATAGGGAAACTTGGTAATATTTTAGGATCAGACTTGTAACTGTTAAATTTTGGTAGACACATTCTTAATTTTTAATTTGGAAAATGTAATAAAAGTTTGTAAAAGTTACGATTTAGTCCCTAATAATAAAACTTGAATTAGACATAGTAAATGAACTCGAATTAAGCTGAATTTTTTTAGGCTTACATAATTTGACTAAAATAAGGTCGGTAATATTTTAGAAATAAAACCGGGATAGTTTAACCATAGGTGGTAGAATGACCAAAATACCCTTAGGTTAAATACTTAAAAAAAGTTTAAAAATGGTTCATTAATTGCTTCCGCATTAATAAATGATAGTTAATTAGTCATAAATGAGGTGTTATAAGGTTGGGGTGTGCATTGGGTAGTCGTTAGCTGGAGAGTCACTTCGGTGGCTAGTGTAACGCTTCGAATTCGGGACGGTCCGTCTCGATCAGGTTTAGGGTGTCACATTTGGTCAAGGTCTCTTCTCTTTCAATCATTTTACATGAATCATCCTCACTTCCCTTTAACCTATCATAAAAATTTTAAACATTGAATTCATCAAAATACAACTCTTTAGGAGAACGATAAATGTCTAACTCATCCAAATTCATAGACTCTTGGAAAGAATTCTAACTATCAACTTTTTTCGGTTCACAAAGTGCACTATCACTATCATCACAGTTCTCACTATTACTATCAACTTCTTTGACATAAACTTTGGAACAAGGTGCAATGTTAGATCTAGGCTCAACAATAAGCACAAAATCACATTCATTGTCTTCACAAATGACACCACTCGAAGTTTCTTGCTTATTCATATCATCATCATCATCATCATCATCATCAATGGTAACACTAAAATAAAACTACTCAATAGGCTCAGTGTCATACGTACATTCTTCTTTGCAAATTTCATCACTGGGTGGATAGTTAATCAAACATTGGAAACCTTTGTGATCTTGTGAAATAACACCAATGAAATTTCACAATAAGCAAGAGATCAATCATACTCTCATTTTCTTATTGGCTTTTAGAGTCTTAGTGACCACTCTTATCACCAAACATTTTTTGTGCTCCTCTAAAAGTCATTTAAGCTCATAGAGCTTGCTATGTCTTTTGTACCAATGTCGCTCTTGACAAACCCATGAACAATAGAAGATTGAGTGGCATTGGGACATGTTTGTGTAGGTTTTTTTTTACAAATATGACATCTATGTTTTCCACCAGGTTCATCATCCAATCGAGCAAAAGTTTGGTTGAAAGCTTGTTGAACTACGTTGTTATGAAGGACATGAGCTTACAATGTGTTGAACTTTTTTGTCACACTCTAGTCCAAATGGGTTTAAGGTTAAGGTGTATAGTAGTGAAAGAATCTGTGTTTGGTGGATTGTAACTCACCTAATTATTTCTTTTGGCGTATACTTGTGGGTGTATAATATACGCCCAGTTGTCTTAGTACTGTTGTCGTTGGGTTTTAAAGTTCTTGGTTAGGAACCAACTAAATTGGTTATCTTAATATTTACTATGTAGGATTTTCATTTATGTTTCTCTCGGAATCTGTAGGCCACTAAGAAAGACAAACTCTAAATTTAGGTGACACTTGTTGAATTTCTGTCAGGGAGATTAGATTATATATAAGTGAGAAGGGTTTTGAGAAGAGTTTCTTCTTGATTTTAAATGTTACTCTCTAATTCTTTTCAGGGACTAACTTCATTACTTCATTCTTGAACTGGAAACTGAGATTCTTTTTTTAAACAATGGTTATTCCATCTTTGGGTAAGTATTACAACTCTGCATGTTAAATTTTGAAAGAGTAAGTTTGTAACGAATATATGAACAATAAGATGTATGTATTAGGCTTTGCATGGGGGTTGCCAGTACTTGAGATGATGGTAAATTGTATATGAATGAGTTTAATGGTGTTTATATGTTTTGTAAGCAGTGGTTGCTTCTACTCCATGAAGGATGTTTGGGTCTAGAGTTTCAAGCTACTATAGGTTAGTGTCAGGTGAGTCTCTATTTTGACCCTTCTATGTATGTTGTTCAAGTAGAGATGAATATATATATATATATATATGAATATATACATGATGTAATGATATCTACAATAAATGATAAGGGTATAAGTATAGTAAAGATGAGATATGTGCTATATTAAATGTATAAAGTTCTGTTGTAAAGATTGAAAACTAGTAAGTATGTAAGTAAAGTCTGAAGTAAGAATAGTGTGAATCAACAAACGTGTGAACTAATTTGGGTAAGTGAATGATGAGTAATTGTTCCTTGGTGATGACTCTGGTAGGGCAGTTTTATTGCTAACCAAATTGGCAAGTCACAATATGAAAATAAGTAAAAGACCATGTGGTTATGACCCATGACAATTTATGATATGAAAACACTTATGGTGTAACCTTTGGTAGTATGAAAATTGGATTGACAAATCACGATACATGAATGTGTGTAAGTCCATGTGGTTGAGACCCACGACATAAAATGATATGATATGAATGTTCAGGGTGTAGCTTTTGAATGGGTAATGACAGATCATGATACATGAATGTGTGTAAATCCACGTGGTTGAGACCCATGGTAATATCTGTTTGTATGAATGTTCATGGCATAGCCTTTAAAATGTGAAAATCGAAATGGCAGATCACGATAGAAGTTATGTGTAAGTCCATGAGGGAGAAACCCATGACACCTTCTGTGAAGCCCACCGGGATAGAAAACACATGACTCTAAATGTTGCCTTTATGCCATATTCTTAATGATGCCCTTGTGGCGTATTCTGAAGGATGCCCATGTGGTGTATTCAAATTGGCTCTATAACGTGCTCAACTAAGACAATAAGGTATAAGGTGATGGTTCATTGTGTAGTAAGTTCCATATAAGTTTGGATAGTGCGATGATAAGGTTATGATATGATAAAAGTTAATTGAGTAAAGTAGAATTGTATTGTATTTGTACAAGATTGAAGAATATGTTATCTATCAAAGAGTGAAACTGTATGTTTGAAAAAGGATATCTACCATATCTGAATGTTCTTAGTTTACTTTTGAGTTGTGCAAAATCTGAGTAATCTTGTTATCTGGGTATATTTGTATTTCTTCATAAAAGTTTAGATAAATCTCTGTGAGTATAAACAAGTGTTGAGGCTGAACTAGATGGTATTTGATTTGGTAAATTGACGGTAAATAAATTGTATGGATATCCACCAATCGTAAGTGTATCCACCAATGATTAGTAATTGTGAACAACTATTATGCAATAAGTGTATATGTGAAATGATGATCAATATGTAGTGGACTATGAAAGATATTTTATGGTATTTTGAAGCAAGAAGGAATTTAAAGAAATGTTTGGAAAGTTGTAAGTTAGTTTGATAGTAGTAAGAATGTAGTAGTTGGCGTATAAGTGAAAATTTGATATTTGGATGGTATTTGCCTCAAAGGAAAATCAAATGATTAAGAAGAGTAGATAGTATAGATGATCCTCCATTATATAAGTATCAACCAAGGTACTTTATTTTAGCTCTAACTAAGTTCTCTTGAACTTATTCTTATTCTCTTCATGTTTTAGGTATTAATGTTAAGGGATTGCACCTAGAGGGACAACACCAGGACTACGCCAAGGAAGAGGTGTATTGGGTGTGTAACACCCCTTATCCATTCCGTTCGTCGAACCTAAGTAATAATAGGATGCTACCAACAATCACATACAAATTATAAATCAAAATCTTAATTAAATATCATTGTAACACAATTGATCAAGTAAAACATGTAATTCAAAATGAATATCATATATCCATAAGACTTCTTAGGTACATGCCAAGACCAAAAATGAAAACAACACCAATACTTGAGTATTGGAATTCCACTAGATGCTGAGTTGATGATCTAATCGAGAAGTACCTAGCTTGCTCACGAAAAACAAAATCGTACGCTGAGTATAACTTAGTGCTATTTCTATAGTCTAAACATTAAAACATAATATAATACATTTAAAATGCTCAACTTAAAAATTAGATAATGCTATGCAATTAACATGTCAATCGTGTCAATTCATGCATCCATTGATTAAGTTTAATACATTTTACTTATGTTAAAAATATGACAATTCTACTTCCCATATCATTTGATATCTCCATTGATATGATGATACATTTCATCTCAATTTCCGAATCCATGATTTCAATGAACATTTATATCAATGTTCCAACTATTTCACAATTGAATATTGCATTTCATATCCTTTCTTATCTCTTTTTCCATTTCAATAACAACAATTACATCTCATTTGATATATAAATTCATCACTAACTCATTCATCCATACTGATGATAACATTAATCATCTTTATATGCATTCGCTTACACATTTATATAAACATGTACATTCTTCACATAATTTCAATTGGATCCTCCATAACCTTACTCAATTCAAATCAATCCAAAAAAATAGCTCATCACATTGCATTATCTCACCTTATGTTCTTACCATGCAACAACAGTTCAATATGCACAAATGTACAAATAGTTTGGGTTATAGAAACACAAATCGGTAACTCTGAGTTATTTGTCAACGACTTCGTCTTTTCCTTTTTTTTTTTAAAGAAATCTAGGTCATTACAATGTATTTCACTACCACTAAATAACATGAAATGCTCAAGCTTTTGGATAGCAATCAACTTAGATTAAATCGTTTATCATGTCTAACCAAATAACATGAAATTATCTAATTTTGGACAGCAACTAAACTTTGATCATAGCATGTATTAAATCCAACAATATATCATGAAATTTACCATCTTGGAACATGAATCTAAACTCACATAAGACATGAATTTTAGTCTAACCAAATAACATGAAATTATCCAGCTTTGGACAAGCATTCAAATTGTTCCATTTAAAAACAATAATTGAAATAAATAAATAAAAACATGCATACTTCAAGAAGTTAAGAATAAATTTACCTTCATGCAAATCAAATAATGTTACAAGTAAATTAAGTAAACAACCGATTGTTAAGGCTCAAGGACCTTACGACAACAATTATGATCCCTAATTGGACAGCATGGAAACAATTAATTTAAGACATAAGACAACAATAAAATTTCATATTTGGACAGCATAGAATTGCTCAAATTGGAACAATAAGTTAGCAACTATAATTCTTGTTTGAACAAATAAAATAAAAAACACACCAACACAGGATTCTGGACATTTAGGCCGCAACAACAATTCATTTTTTTACAAGGTATTTAATTCGTAAAGTCTTAATTTATATAAAATCACCAACATTGCGAGTCATTAAATTAACACCGACGTCACCACTTTGGACAGTAATACTATCCAAAACGGACAACTTAATTATCACTAATAATAGCATAATAGCCTCAATTTTTACTAATAAAATTAAACTCAATTCGACATATATAATTAATAAATGGAATAGCATAATCTATAGTGCAATAAACAATGAGTTTAACATATCGAATTTAACGAGTGATTTCAGTAATAAAGAGAATATTATTTATTTTAAGAGATTCGGATTCAAGCATCTGTGTGCAAGATGTGTGTACGTTATCAAAGAATAAATAAAATATAAACAAATATTATTATGTAACCATACCAGTATATTAAAAAAAAAAAAGCTTGTATATCACATATGCTATTGTTGCATTTACCACATGTTTTAATTAGCTTAAAGCAGAGAATTTAAATGCTGAAAGTCACAGCTTTCAGACCCCTAATAACTCTTTCGAACAGCGACTAAAATCAACATTTATTTCAATTACAACAGCAACACAAAAAAAATACTCCAATTATTTACACCGTACATTACAGCAATTATTTAACAACATATTTCCAACAGCAACTTGGACATTATTTATCAAATTTTTCTTTTACTTCTATAAGCAGAATTTTGGTAACGATAACATGTATTTTAAGCTACAATTTTTTTTTTTTACTTAACAGTCCTTATAATCGAATCTTCCTGCATGTATTTAACATATCTTAAACATAAAAATTTTACAAAATTTCAATGAAAGAACTTACCAAAAATTTTCCTTTAAACCGAACCTAGCTTATGAAATTTTCTTCCCTTTCTTGCTGCTGCTTCCCTCTTCTCCCTTAGCTAAAGTAATTTTTTTTTATTAGAAGAAGGAATACTTACAGCAATCAATCGTTAAAACAAAATTATTCAAAAGATTCATTCTTAAATCTCTATTCACTCCCCATGCACATCCTACATTAAAATCTATCAAATAACACCAAGAACTTAAATTTTTCTACAATAGCAGCTTCCATAAACTTCAACAATTCCAAAAATTTCAAAATGGGTAAGCTAGATTATGAACTTGGGGTTCCAAAAACATGAAAATTATAAGAAAAGGGCTAACTTGATTATTGAACCAACCTTTTCCTGGAAAAATATTCTTCTTAGTTATTTATTGATTCAGTGTAAAAATTTTCTCAACAGTTTGAGCTGTCAACAGTGTCTATCGGGTCAATTTTCATCAATTTTGCAAATCTGTCGAAAAAATCACCAAATTCATGCTCAATATTTATAAAAATAATTAAAAATCAATATGTTGAAAAATTTAGCACAAATTAATTATTTTACAATTAAATTATATTTTTCTACATTAATTACTCAAAATTTGCATGAATTTAGGTTAAAAAGGATATGAAAAAGTCTATATATTTTCATCGTTCCAGATTTTTGCCATCATGAGGAAATATCTATATTTTGGTCGCTATTGATTATGTCTCGAAGTGGGTTGAGGTAGTTGCACTCCCTACTAATGATGCAAAGTCAGTGTTGAAGTTTTTGCACAAGCATATTTTTTACAAGATTTGGAATGCGAAGAGTGATTATCAGCGATGAAGGTTCACACTTCGATTGTCGTTACATTGAAGATGTGTTAACAAGGTGAAGGTTTACATTGAAGGTTCACACTTCGGTTATCAGCATTTGAAGCATTATTACAATGATCTGATGCTGCAACAAAATTTTGCTATTACATTGCGTGATGTCAGACGAGTTTGAAATTATTTTATTTCGGTTTTGTATTAATATGAAATGTTGATTTTTGAATTAGTTTGCAAGTTAGTGAAATGACATTAGCTTTAGCAGTAAATGAGTATGGCATGGGGTTTTGCTGTACCAATCAGAAGCAATTGCATCTCTATCATAACAAAGCTAAAATGGCAGAGCAATCGATGCAAATTTCACACCCATGTGCCACACGTTTTAGCTGATTTTTTATTATATTAAATTCCTTTTATTTTTGTTTCCTTATATATAGCCTTTGTTTCTTTATTTGTTAGGTTATTTTTTCTTTTATAGTTTATGTTTCCTCTGAACAGTTTGCTAGTCCAAAAAATGAGATGCAAGGGGAACATGCCGCAACAATCAATGCCCATTGTCACAAGAAAGTTTTATGATCGAAATGTGGAGGTGAAGTTCCAAGAGAACTATTTAAAGCGCCAATCCTTAATGGAGAAAGATTTTTTGTTTAAATAAGAAAAATATATGGGATTTTGATGAAGACATTGCGCGAGTAATTGAAACTCATGATTGGGAAATGTTCTGTTCCATCTGGACGAGGTGTACCCAAAGATTGTAAGAGAGTTCTATTTATAGTTAACTATTGATAGCCCATTTGTATACGTTAGGGGCATTTCAATTTTATTTGATGCAAATAAAGTGAATGGCTATTATGGAGTCTATGACGTAAAAGATGAGCACACAAGATTTGCGCGAGGAATTTCAAAGGAAAGTTTGGAGAAGGTGTTGAGCGACGTTTGTATTCCAGGAACTACCTGGGATAAATCAAAGACTGATCGTTTTACGATTGAGAAGCAATATTTGAAGCCAGAGTGTCGAGTCTAAATGAGTTTTCTGAAATCCAGATTGCTGCCTACTGTTCATACAACCACTATTGGAAGAGAACAATTGTTGTTGTTACATTCTATCATGGCAAGGAGAAAGATTAATGTGGGACAGATTATTAGGGATGAAGTTCACAAATGTGCCTAGAAAAACTCAGGTAATATGGTATGTCCTAACTTGATCTGTGCGTTATATTTACAAGCAGGTGTTGCCTTGGAGGATAATAAGGACATGTTGTCGAACAAAGTTTCCATCACCAAGCAATCAGTGATACGAAAACAAAAGGAGGATGCGCTTACATCAACACCACTTAAGTAGTTATCCGGTTCTGGGCCACCAGTGTTTTTGAAAGCTTCATCTAGTAACCCTTTTGAACTGTCTACTTTAGCTTGTTTGGGAAATGTTGATGAAAAATGTTATGATGTGATTAATCATCTTAAGAAAATTAATAATGTTTTAAAGGATTTTCACTGTAAAACTGACGCCTTGTAGGGATATATGCATATTCGGGATGATGCGATTCACTATGCGTTGCAATAGAATCAAGTCAAAGTCCCATGGTTCCCAGAGTTTTTGAGGATCTTTTACGATGAAATTATTGTGACAAAGTATGATCTGGGCGACACTTAGATTTAGTCTACATTTAGAAAGTCGTCTTCCGGTGAAGAGTACCACCCCACTAAGGAGGATGAAGAAGAGAAGAAAGACCCTAAGATTGATGATATCGAAGTTAGTTCGTTGAGCAAGAAAAATCTAGGACACCGCTAACAAAGAACGTGACACCAAAGAAACCTGTAACTCCAAAAGTTTTTGCTACGCCATCCAAAGGACTAGACCAAGATGTAGAAGTCGATTGCTTGATTGACGAAATGATGAAAACGGATAATGATGATGAGGAGGTTGTAACACCACAGAAAAGAAAGCTTTAGACCAAAAAGCCTACCATAAAATCCCTCCGCCTCAACTAAAAAGGTAACTTTTAATTTTTGTAGCTCCAATTTGTTTGTGTTTTTGTGAAATATGTGTTTGTTATTGCATGTTTTTGTGTTTATATTTCATTGTGTTCATGCATTGAGGACAATGCACACATTAGGTTTGGGGGTGTGTTGTTCCATTTAGTTGCATATAGGTATATAATTGTTAGTACATGGTTTTGTTTTATAGGTTGCTACTGCATATCATTTGTCATATTGAGATTTATGCCATGACATATTTTTGTGAAGAATTTGTGAAAACAGGAAAAAATAAATATATTATTGATGTCCGATGAGGAAATTATACCTTAAAACTTAATATTTTTGTAGGAGTGAAGTAGGAAAATCAGATTAGGAAAGTGTTGAAAATTTATTTTTAAAGATGATTTGATTTTGAAATCTTTGTGATTATTTTAAAGTAAATATTTCTTAATAAAACTTAGATTTTCTTTGAGCTATGTATTAAATGTGAATGTTAAGGCATAAATTGTAGGAAAGAAAATTTTGTCACTCCAATGCTTAACTGTTCGAAGTACGTCAATAATGCTTTGCTTGCTCCATCGTATTGTTGATGAGAAAAAAATATGTTTAAGTATGAGTTATTAAAAAGAAAGAAAAATGTTAAAAGAAAAATTTGTAAAAAGAAAAATATTTTTTAGGAACACTCTGCTATAGCAAAATGAAGAGTAGGCTAAGGAGGTAGTTGTTTGCTCCATCCATCTTTTTAGTTGAAAACTTTAAGCTGCATGAGAATAAATTTAAATTGTGATGTAATTGTTGGCATGACAATTAAGTGTTTGCTTCACTGTAGTTGTCAAGTATAACGTTGCATAACAAGATTAATTCCTTAAGAGCAAAATAAAATGCCTAAGTAAAGTAATTGAAAACTTAGCTGAAGAAATACACAAGTTTTTAGGAAATTATTTGCTTTAAAACTAATTGCATGTGAATTTAAAATTTCTTTATTATTTAATTTGAAATTTATACATTGAATTTTCTATATTGTTCTACAACGCTGCTGCAAAATCTTGCAAGTATAAAGGTTGCTGAGAACTGAAATATATGCATATTGGAATATGGAAGCAAAATTTTTACAAAAAATATCAAGGCTGTAATCTCTGTGTTTTCATGCATACATGCATTAGCATATTTTACTTGTGGACAAGCAAAAGTTCAGGTTTTGGGTGTGAGAACTCTTGAAAAAGAGTTATATTACATACTTTTGTCAGAACATTTTGTTTGATCTTGAGTAAAATTGTTATAACATTTGTAGTGTTTTTATGTGTTTTTGTCATTGGAGCTACTGTGCACTTAATTGGTAATCTATATATATATAATATGTTTTTACCCTTGTTGTTGTAGTAAACTACGCTTGTTGGTACAAGTTTCATGATGCAGGAGAAGGTCAAAGAAGATGAGAGTACGGGGCCCAAAAACGAAGCATTGTTGAGGAGTGGAAGTAGTACAACTTTGCAGATGCTCAACGCTCTGGCAGTACCAGGAACACAAGATTCTGCTGAAGCAAGACAGATCTATTGTGGTCTACACTAGAAAACTCTAGGAGGGCTCTAGAACCCCTAGAAAAGTAGATCTGACATGTGTATTGCGTGGCCAAGCTCCTATATAAACAACATTCGGTTGAAGGAAAAGATATCAAAGATTTTATTAAAGTACAGCTAGAGTGTTGTTGCATTAGATTTCGAAAGGAGGGAAATCGAGAGAGTCACACTACAGATCTAAGGTGTAGAAGGCAGAGTTGTCAGCCGTCGTTGGGAGCGGAGCTCGATAACGCTGTAGCAAAACCACCAAAGCAAATATATGTTACTGTCGTGAAGCAAAGCAGAATCGGGAATGCGGGCCTGATGTTCTTTTTGGGTCTCAACAAGAAGTACTCTTAATCTTTGAATCTGTTTGTTATTTTATTTGAACAACAGTTTGCACCTTTACTCTTACTAGTTAAGGGATGAGTATTTTTGCACTTTGTTTTATGTTTATGAATGAATTACAGATATCATTCTATTAAATCTCTTAACTGATTTGTGACTCAGTTGTTGTTAGTTCTACGTGCTAGCAATCTTAGGAACAAGATCTTGTTTTGCATGTGCATAATCTTGATAAAACATAGGACGGATTTGCTGGAGCATAAGTCAATGTAATGAGCATATATCAGAAGATATATGTAGTAACTCTAATGAGCTACGTTCATTAAGGATGAGATAAGTTTTGTTGGGAAGATGCATGTTATAGGAATATAATGTGTGTTCATTGTAAAATGTTACTACAATAAACAAGCACGTCATTACTTAGTCATTTTGAGATATTTTGTAGAAGCAAATATTTGCTAAGACATTCGTAGATCTAGAACTTAGATCTACAATATTCCAGATTTATTAATTGCAACCTTGTCCTGTATTGAAGACTTTGCCAATCATAACTGCTAAGCTTGATAAGTTCTTAGTGGATTTGATGCTCTGCTTGGATAAATCTTGATCAACTTTACTGTTTTGCATTTTGTTATGACACTCACTTTGCAAACACAATCTATTCTATTATCACATTTAAATTTGTATGCACAATTCTTTTGTCAACAGTATTAGCAATTTCTTTTGAATACCAATCTTGTTGTGAGTACGATACTTTACTTATCACTTTATTACATGAACATTGTGCACACTTGCAGATGCTAATACAATATTATTTTACATGTTACAACATGGTGGAGAAATTTTTAAAAGTCTTTATGGATGGTTTTTCGGTGTTTGGAGATACATTTAAGGATTTTTTGAAGAACTTACAGGTTGTTTTAAGGCATTGTGAAGAAACAAACTTAGTTTTAAATTGGGAGAAATGTCATTTTATGGTTTGTGAAGGCATTGTGCTTGGTCACAAAATTTCGAAGCAAAGGATAGCAGTTGACAAAGCAAAAATTGAGGTAATTGAAAAGCTTCCGCCGCCTACTTCAGTGAAAGGTATTCGTAGTTTTCTAGTGCATGTAGGTTTTTATAGATGATTCATAAAAGATTTTTCAAAAATATCTAAGCCCTTATGTGAATTGTTGTAACACGATGAATTTTTTAGGAAATGAAACGGTGCACCCAAGGCCAAAAGAGTGGCCTTTTCATCCCACATTTGATAACGACCTTGTGCAAGAAGGCGGATATACCAATGCAATATAATGAACAATTCCTAAAGCCGACTCGAAGCATTGATGGTATTACAAATGACATATATTTTCTCCTTAAATTACTGTTTTAATTGTCTCTTTTGTGTTTCATTTAACATGCATCATGAGCATTTCATATTTAGTTTTTATATTTTCCAACCTATTGCTAGTTAGTTTAAATTCTTATTATTTTTATATTTTTTTGTATTAATGTCCATGCAAGCAGCTGATATATTGCACTTGAGATTTGTCGGTAAAAAAACTTAGCCAGGAGCTCAATACTGGAAGAAGAATGCAGCCACAAGATTAACTTGGAGTTGTGACTAGAGATGTCGTCGTACTGAACATGAATTCCGAATTGGTAAACTTAAGCTGAATTCACATCTGGAAGTATCAGCGCAGGAACATCATAGATGTTGCCACAATTATGGTTTCAGATTGTGCCCAGCAATGCAGCGATAACCTGTAGATCTCTGAAGAAAACATTAAAACTGTATGAGTGCACATCTATACTCTAACTAACTTTAACAGCTACAAAATCTAGATCTGGATCTGATAATGGGAGGTTGAAATCTGCAACTATTGAAGACTATAAATAAGAGAATGAAGATTGAAGAAATCATCAAGAGTTGAAGAATTAAAATTTCAAATTACTTTGTGTTCTTTTGAATTTATTGCTGGAGATCAGAGAGTTGACTGAGCCGATGAGCAGCAACTCTTAATGAGGAGTGTTAATGCTGAACAAGAGAAGCAGTTAGGGGGTAATCCGAGTAGCCTAGAGATAGTATATTCCGATGTATTCGTTAACTCCTTTCTAATGGATGATGAACTATTATTAATATTTGAATGAATACAAGAGTATCTTTTAGTATTTGATCACTTTGATTATTTTTTAATGCTTTTTATCTGTTTATTCCTGGATCTAACTGCATCAAACACGAGAGTGGCTTTGTAGTCTATTGACATCGAGAGATGTAGTGACAAGTAAGTTAGGCGAGAGCTGCTTGGGATTAAAAGAGATTTTGATCACTTGTTCTTGGGTACACAGTGTTATTCACACTAAGAGGTGGAGTAATTGTGGGTACTTGAGTTGTAACTAAACAGGGAATTATTATTGGCAAGATTCATTGAAGCTTTATTGCCGCAATAGTTTATCTATTCAAAACATTGTCAACGCATCCTGCGTTGTGAGTTAGAAAAATCAGTGATCCACTTTAGGTCTTCGCACTTGGTCAAATTTAGATTTAGTGCATTTAAATATTCAACACTTAACACTCAACACATTTGATTTACTTTCAGTACATTGACATTTAACCTCTGACATTTAACTTTGATTACGTTGACAATATTGACTATTTAAGTGTGCAAACCTGACGTAATTACACTGACATCATTACTCACATTTTACTTAATTTCAGTATTAGTTTCTCCGACATTTAAACATCAAGAACCCATTTCCCTGAGGGATTGATATCCGACAGAATTGTCTATCAACTATACTTGCATCGACGTGTATTCGCTTGCACATTGTTGTAACATTTTAGACGCGATCAAGCATCATAGGAGATTCATTGTATAAACAATATTTCGAGCTTTAGAGAAAACAAATCAAGGAGTGCAATCTGAGGAAGAAGGCAAAGATGGATGTACTGGCATCATTGAGGAGAAAAGGAAAATCAGGGATGGAGGCAAAAACCAAAGGAAGCATCGACATGAAGCTTGATGGCATGATTCGATGGATGCAGGAAAAAAATCCTGTGCTAAAAGAATTTGCAAGAATACATGGATTACCGACCCTGAATTATTTGCCAAACATGATTGAAGAAAAAGAAGGTGAGGAAGAGTTAGGGGAACTAATGAGGAGTAAGGGGGATGATGACACAGAGGACAAGTATGAGAATATGTTTTAGCCACAGTACTTAAGTCCTAAAGGGCTGATGATTCGGAGTCCAGCAAGACAACAAGGTGGAGCTCTCACCAAAAAGTTCTCCGGCAAAGGCAAAGCTCCCATGGATCCTCCATCCGACTTTGAGGATGATTGAAGTGTTTAGGAATTTACTTTAAAGACTTGTAATAGTTAGGATGTTTTTTTGTTTTTTGTTTTTAAACTTATATAATTTGTTGGAGTAGGATTTGTTTTTGCATGTATATGGTTTAATTCTTTTTGTAGGAACCCCACACTATGGAGGTATAACAATTTTGAGCATTCACGCCAAAGGGAGAAGGACAACCACCATGAGAATAAGAGGACCTTCACGATCAATCGGGTAACTTCTTTCCTTAATATTTCAAAAGGGCTACACATTGAGGACAATGTGTTTTCTAAAGTGTGGGGGTAACATAGGAATTTTGGCATATAGTTTTAATTTTCAATTTTAATTTTTTTCTTTTGGTGTGTGCTTAAGCTCGTAGAAATACAAGTGATTGGTTAAGAGCATGTATAATAGGTTGATTCTATTTATTGATAAATTTGGCATGATGATGAGGAATTTTTAATTTTTGAGCATGAAATTTTCAAGTTTTATAGGTTACATTAAGTATAGATAGAAAAGTAGTATTGTTATCAAGGGATATGCATAATATGAGAAAATGAGCATGATAGTATATATGATAGATAATAATTTAGAGGTTGTACAACAAAATTGATATTTATGCATATTGAGGTGTTTAAGAATGACCTAAGGCATTGTTTCATTGTATCTAGAGCTAAAAGGCCAACCTATATTCTGACTTTTCAATTAGTACCCATCTTTGAGCCTTATGACCCTTTTCGATGAACCACACTACAAGCCTCTAAAGCCTCAAATGATGATTTGTGTATGCTCTCTTCTTTGGTTTTGTTTTGTATGGAAATATACACATGGCCATATGTATTGAGGGTAAGTAGACAGATTATGGTGAATGTTATAAAATAAGATGGGAAATAGGAAAATCAATGTAATATATGAACTCTATTTTAGACAAAAAGAGAGAAATAAGGAATAATCAAAAAAAAAAAGAAAAAGAGTAAAAACTCATGTGTAAGAAAAAAAATGAAAAGTGGCAAAACCATGAAGTCATTAAAAAGAAAAAGAAAAAGAAAAAGAAAATCTTCCTCGAGAAATAAAAGAGAAAGAATACTCATAGGCTAGCTAAAGGGATTGTTTTATATTTAGATTTCCTAAAATGGAGAGACAAGGAAGGTGAGAGAAGGAGAAATAAGGGGGAGAAATGGAATGGGACATTAAGGAGAAGAATAGGGAAAAATAAAATGTGGCAAACTATTTTCGTGTTTGTAACCCTTTTGGGCTTCACTGTTCTTTGAAGTTCATACCTATCCTAAGCCTCAGCACATTACAAGCCAAAAAGCCCTATGTGACTTAAACAACTTTATACATGAGTTGATATGGAAATTGCATAATCCAATTATAACTATCTATTTGCACTAGGATAATCAAAATAATTATATTAGGCGTTAATGGATTTATATCAATAAAACTTTGATATTTGTATTTCTTGTAACCTACTAATCTTTTAAAGGTCTCCTACACACTCACAAAGTTTGTTAGCGAACCTTTAGGCCTTACTCGGCCCTAAAGTCAATAAAAGGCACCTTTTTATACTTTTTACACATTTTATTCAACATATGAAAAATGAAATAAATCCTAAACAAACCTTAGGAAAATGCTTAATTTCAAGCTTTGAAAGTGTGAAAACTAGTTTAATATGCTAGGTCAAATTATGGTAGATCAAACACCCTCAAACTTAATTCATTTCTTGTCCTCAAGCAAACAAAAACAAAAACAATGAAAAGAAAACATAGAGGCTTGAGCATATATCATACAAGGATTAGGTTCGCAACATCTACCTTAGGCATTTTATAACCTTAAATAATTTCATCATGATGAACAAGTAATCTTGCCTTTTTTTATTTAAAACAACTAAGTTCATTAAGTTACAAAAGATACAAGCATAAAGATCTTATTGGTATAATTCCATCAATGACTAATACAAGTAATTTAATTATCCAAGTATAATATAGTAGCTGTAATGGAATTGTGTAATGTAATATTTATTCATGCATAGATCTATTTAGGTCACATAGGTATTTTCGGCTTGTAAAATTTAGTCTAGATCATCTTTTAAAGGTTTCCTGCACACTTACAAAGTCCGTTAGCCAACTTTTAGGCCTCACTCGGCCCTAAAGTCAATAAAAGACACCTTTTTACACTTTTTACACTTTTTATTCCCTTATAAAAACTTTAAGTAAATCCTAAGTAAATCTAATGAAAATGCCTAATTTGAAGCTCCTAAAGTGAGAAAGCTAGTATAATCTGCTAAGTTGAATTATGTCAGATCAAACTCCCCCACACTTAATTCATTGTTTGTCCTTAAGTAAACGAAAAAAAACATATGAAAATAACATAAAGGCTTGTGCACTTATCATATAAGGATCGGGTTCGAAATATATATTGTAGGCATTTTATATCTTTACATAATTTTAACATGATGAGCAAGTAAGTTTGACCATTTTTTATTAAAACAACTAAGTTCAGTAAGTTGCAAAAGATACAAGTGTAAAGGTACTATTGGTGTAATTCAATCAATAACTAATATAAGTACTTTAATTATCCTAGTATAATACAAATAGTTGTAATGTAATTGTATAATGGTATATTCATTCATACATTTTATTCACTTTTTAACTTAGGATAGGTATGAAGTTCAAAAGAATAGTAAGTACAAAAGATTACAAACACGAAAATAGTTTGGTACATTATATTGTTACCTTATTCTTCCCTTTTAGTATCCCATTTCCGACTCACCACCTTATATCTCCTTCTCTCACCTTCCTTATCTGTCCAATTAGGAAATCTTAATA
The DNA here is from genome assembly GCA_039519145.1 of Kokia cookei. Taxonomy (NCBI): domain Eukaryota; kingdom Viridiplantae; phylum Streptophyta; class Magnoliopsida; order Malvales; family Malvaceae; genus Kokia; species Kokia cookei. The sequence goes on from CM076902.1 coordinate 32,199,872, forward strand.
TGGTCTAATCCCTTTAGCTAGCCTACGAGTATTTTATCTTTCTTGAACAAGATTTTCTTGTTGGCTTTTGTGACTTTGTCACTTTTCATACTTTTTTGTTACTCAAGATTTTTCTTTTGTTCTTTTCTACTCATCCTTTTTTCTCTTTTGGATTTTTTTTTCATATTTCTGGTTATTCTAAAGTTCATATACCACATTGATTTTTCTATTTCACTCTTATTTTACAAACTCCACCTTGATGTGTCTACTTACCCTCAATACATATGGTCATACTTATACAATTATGCAAATCAGGAACAAAGAAAAGAGTAAACACAAATTGACTTTTATAGGCTTAATGGTTTGTAATGTAGTTCATCAAGAAGGGTCAATTGGCTCAAATTACTAAATGAGAAAATTAGAATAAGGTTTCTTTTTGGCTCTAACTATGTCCAAACAATACTTAAGTTATCCCTAAATAGCTCAATATGCATAAACGTGAATTTAATCACACAAACCCAAAATTACCATTTATCATATATACTAACATGCTTGTTTACTCATATTATTTATTTCAGTTGGTACAAATAATATCTTTTTACCTATATTTAGTGTAACCTATAGAACTTAGTAGTTTCTTTCATAAAAATTTAAAAACTACTCATCATCATGCCAAAATTATTAAAAAGATACAATCAACCTATTGTACATGCTCCTAGCCAATCACTTGTATTTATAAAAGCTCAAGGACATAACAAAATAAAAAAAATAAAAAAAAAATAATGAAAAACAAAGCAAAAATTTTTATGTTACCCTACCATACTTTAGAAAACACATTGTCCTAAATGTGTAGCCAATAAAAGTAAGGAACGAAGTTACCTGATTGATCGTGAAAGGCTCCTCTACTAATGGTGGGTTCCTTCTCCATTTGTCATGAATAGCTCCAAATGTTGTGCCTTCTTCATGCGGAGTTCCTACATAAAAAATAGAAATACATATGCAAAACAAAATCTAATGTTACTCTACTCCTACTAATAAATAAGTCCTCAAAACAACAAAAAAAAACAAAATTATTCAAATTACAAGTATTGTAAAAATAAAGTCTTTAAAAATAACTAATTAATCTTCCTCCATCTCATCCTCCTCTTTTTCACTCTTAGTTTCCTCATCATATTCCTTGTTTGTTGGCCTAAACATATCTAGTGTGTAGTTAAGGACCTGAATGTTGTTTTGTCGAGTAAATTCTGTAAACAATGACTCTAATTCCTGCATTCACTGTATCATCCAATCTAGTTTTGATGATTTCCCTTACTAACTTCCTATTGTGGGGCAGTCGTTAACCTTTGTGATGAAGCTGGTGTGGCTGCCATCTCTCTTTGTCACATCTTTTATTCCTTAATTTGGTTGGCACGAAGCTGAACATACTGTTGGAAAAGAGTATCACCAATGATGCTCCTTGACTGTTTACCTACCCTTTCGTACAAAGTCGTGATTAGGTGGGGAAAGTATGCTCTCACTTTTTGGCTTCCTACACACCTACTCATGTTGTGATGGATCCGTTTTTTGATGGAAACATGCTTTTTTTGCTAAATAGCAAACAATAATACCGATTGAAAGTTATTGACATTAGAAACATTTAAGGAAGGTATAATACAAGTGCATACAAATTGAATCCACATCTTTTCTTCGAAAAACATAATGACTTGATTAAACGAAGTAGGAATACTAGTGCTTAGCCTAATTTCCAGTCACTCCTCCCCTCAGTGATATAGTTTATTACATTGTCCATACCTATGTCTTTAAATTATTCCAAATTACTTTAGGGGTGACTTTGACACTAGCTCCTCTTACCACTATCATATCCCATGTAGTTTCATCATTAGTTCTAGATATATGATCTCTTAGTGAAGCATAGAATTCCTAGACTATTAGGATTACTACTAATTCTTTGGGAGTCGTCCAAAACCATTCCGACCTATGATATCTAACTAGTGGCCATATTTATTTGCAAATGACCATAAACGGATCAAATCTACTTTCTTAATTAAACGATTTTCCTTGAAGTTTATTGAAATTCTTTTCAACATTTTCATTTACAAATCCTGAAGGGGTTGGAACTGTTGATGGTTCTAATTTAATGGTTTAACTAATCTTCCTAGGTGGCATTATAAGAAATCAAAGAGTTGAAAAGTTAGGAACCCTTAACCTAAGCTGTTTGTGATCCCTTTTGGCTTTTGCACAAAATGCTTGTCTTCTGATCCCTTGAAAACCTAAACAAGAGTAAGATAAAAAAGGGGTCTTTTAGGGTTTTAAAAATAATTAGAGATGAGTTTAGGAGTTATTATCAAGTTAAGTATATAGCTAGCAGTTATATGGAATGAAAGCTAGTGTTTGGAGCAAAAAAACTTCGTAAAAATAAAGTTTATCGTTGGGTTGTGTAGTTGGGTCGGGTCAACCCTGAAAAAATTACAGTTGATGTCATGACACGGAGATGTTTGTATCTCGACATCCCCTTTAGTTCTACTATGTCACGACGCGAACACTCTATGTCGCAACTTCATTCTTAGTTCTAGATGTTTATCCAGTCGATCTCCTCTGTTGCGACACAGAGAAGCTGTTGTCGTGGCATCATCACCAATTTCGATCTTTTTTCAATCTGCTACCTCCGTCGTCACACGGACGATGGTGTGTCACGATGTTACCTTGTTTCCTGCTATGGAAAAAGAAACTAATTATATTAAACAAATAAAAAACTAAAAAAATTTAAAATAGAAAATAGAAGTTCTTTAGAAACTGGGACGATCCGTGTCGCGACCATAGAAGAACTTCCAGCTTGTTCTCGACATTTTGATTCGTTGGTTGTTCCATTTTCTATATATATAACCACCCCATTCGAATGATTCCAATGAAGTTTCCTTCTTTTCAACCGACGTTTTATCCACAATTCAAGCCATTTGGTACCAAATCTGAGAAAACCCCCCCAAATCATTTTTTGAGGTATTATTACCTCGAGCTTCCTACCTTCCATGCTGCATGAAGTTTTGGTTGCTCGAGCCTTGCTACCATTTTCGAATGAGAATGAATCAAACTCCTCAACTTCTTCAACTGGTACCTTCTCTTTTTTGTCCAGAAAGTGATGCAAGCATCAAAACTGATCGACTGACTTTATCGCAAGGCCCAATTACAAGGTCAAGGGCAAGGAAAATGAAGGCAAGATTAAACGGATTTGTGCAAGGCTTTATCACAAAGGCTGTGGATACACATACGAGCAAAAAAACCAAGATTCACGTTCTTGTTTTCAATAAAATAAAGAAACCAAATCTCGATCTAATTATATCATTTGGGAAGATTTCAAATATCAAGAAAACCAAGAATTCAAATCTTGAAATTCTTGGTCCATGAAACCGAATATTGAAACTAACATCTGATGGATAATATGTTCTAGTGTAGGTGGATCGATCTCGGAAGAAAACCATGTGCAAGATCAGAATTGGCCCATTTACACGTAACTAAGCTCAACTTAAAGTTTTGAACACCATTTGGAAGCTGAGAAAAACCCGCATTGCAATTCTGGCCCAATAGAGCCCAAACCAAATTTATCTTAGTTTTTCCAAGTAAATATTCAGCCCAAGCATAACCCATTAAGCCTTAGCTAAAATTCCATATTCGATTGTTGTTTTAGTTTTTTTATCAGTTAATTAGTTATTTGATTATTTTGCTAAGTTATAATAAGTTATTTATTTGACTTTAAACTCCTAAGTTTGATTAGGAGTCTAACTTTGGGGGTTATTTAAAGGCCTTAGCCACCCCTCATTATGGCATTCAGTTTTAATTCCTTTTCTTGATTAATCAAGTTCTCTTTGAGTCTTAAGAAATTCTCTTAGGTCTTGTTTATTTTAGAAGTTACTTTTGTAGTCTCTTTGATTGCAAGAGTAGTCTTCACCTTTCTTATTGCCTTGATCTTCTTCTTGGAGGGGAGAATTAGAGCTGTTAGTAGGTGGTTGTGGATTTCATTATGGATTCAAGGCTATCGAGGACATCTTTCAAACACCATCGTCACCTTTCTATCTTCTATTCTCCTTAAAAATTATGTTTTATTATTTCTTTATTATTTGATTATGATTTCGTTTCATTTTGTTCCAGGTCATAAAACCACCAAGATTCATCTTTTCCCATCCCAAATAAGAAAGATTCATCATAAAATTAGGGGTTCTTGGTCGTTTACATTGTTTGAAATCTTTAATTACAAAACAATTTTCTTTTGAGCTAAAAAATCTGTTTAACAAATATGTTTTGTTTCCTTCGTGATACATTTTTCTTGTAATGTTTCCTTAGTGATACATTTTTCTTGTAACTTTGCATACTTTCATTGAACTAAAGAGAAAAGTAAATTCTTCAATTATGTAGGTGCAATTGCATTTCCATTTCACACAAATTCCCCCAAACTTAATGTCTACATTGTCCCCAATGTACTGACAATATTATACAAATAAGAATGGAAATGCAACTACAATGCAAATGAACTAACAAGTAAAATGCAACGAAAACTAAAATGCAATGACAATTAAATGGGATGCATGCAACTAACTACTGAAAAGTAGACTAACTCAATGTTCAGCAGCTGATGATGTGGCTGCCTTAGCTTTCATTTCCTTCGTTGGGTGCTCCTCTTTACGCTTCTTTTTCTTGTCCTTTCTCATTCGTTTCTTTTCCTTGGAGTCAATTGCTCATTCATAGCTGGTTGAGTGGAGGGTTCATCGACAATCACGTCGGATAGGTGGATTTCAGCAAGTGATGCCACATAGGGCACAATGGCCAGAGGATTGGGATCCTCATTACTGATAGTGACTGCTTCGGCCTGGCTTGCTTCAAGTGTTACCAAGTGTTCAGCTGTTACATCCATAGTCACGGGTACGTCGATAAATCCCTCTTTTAAATTTGTCAGGGCAGCATCTTCTTTCTCTTTGTTTTCTTCCTCTTTTGGTCCTTCTTCTTCTTCTTCATTCACCTTCTCCTTACCATTTCCTTTTTCTTCTTCAGATTTCTCCTTCTCTTCTGTGCCTTCCTCATCTTTTCCTTCTCCTTCTTCTTCTTTCAAACCCACAGAGATGACTGGTGTACTCATTTCCTCAGCAGTAGCCTCCCGTTCTGCCATGTTGGCCCCAAGACTGTTGGAAAATTCATTCTTAAAAAGGTTGGTGATGATTCTGAAATAATCCTCCATAACCTTGGAGTGTCCCTCATGATCCTCATCATCAAAGATGTGGATTCTAGTTGGGGATGGAATGAGCTGAGGCCTACCTTTAGAAGCAAGTTACTCGAATGATGATGGGCCTTTCCCAATAATAGGGGAAAAACAAGGAACTCTAGCAAGGGGTTCGAGCTCAAACTTCTTAATATGGTGACAATGCATTGTTCCACGCCCTTGTATAAGCATAGATGAGATTTTGCTGGTAATCAATCTCTTTCATTACGCTGACAAGTCGTATTTGTTGCATATCCACACAGTTAATGAGTTATTCTATCACAGTCAGCTTCTTCCCCATCTTAGGATCTGTAGGTGCAGTTGTTTGTTTCTCCTTTTTCTTCCCCTTTCCTTTCTCTTCCTTTTTGGGCACTTCCTTCATCAAAGGGGTGTCTTTCCCTCTAGTCATCCTTTCCACCAAGAGTCATTGATGGGCCCCTTGTTCTCCAAAACTTCTTCATCATCACGAGGCACAATGCCCTTTGCTTGCATAACATCATTATTAGAGAGGGGAAAGGTAAGATACCAGTCTGCTTGCTTGTAACTTCAACAATTTCATCATGCAGGATTGCACCAACAGCAATACGACGTCCTTTTAGTATAGAATGTAAGAGGCACATGCGATCCAGCGTCGCAGTGGTGCTATGGGTAGACGATAGAAGGTGGCAGTTAATGAAATGGAACCACACCTTGCTTTGTATGGTTAGATAGCATCGGTGCATAGTGTAGTTATGCGGATCAGTGCAAGTCCACACTACGCCTTCAATGCATAAATCTCGCATCATAATGTTAGCACCTTCATCAATTAAGTTCTCTAGGAACTCAGTATGTGCATATTCTCCTCCCACAATATGAAAAAGTGAATTAATGTGATTTGCACAAGCCATCGCGAACATACATAAATTCCTGCTCAAAATCTACTAGGTTAGCGTAGAATTCTCTTACCATTATTGGGGAGTAGTCGATCGGATGGTCATAGAACTGTTCCCATTGCAGTCGAGAAATTGTGCTAGCGACTTATTTCCCCAATGATTGATACGGGGACAATTAGAAACCCTATTTAGGGTGATAGTTCCTCTTAATCATCACATCGTGATATCAATCCTTTGCCACTTTCGAGAGAAACAAAACAGGCTCTTTTTGCGATGGTTGTTCGGTGCTCCGAACCACGACGACTGATGATTCAGCAGGTGACTTTGATGGGGTTTTAGCTCCTCACGTTCTGGCCATAATATTTGAAAAAAGAGAGTGAGAATATTTGTGCAAAAAAACTGAGAGTGAAAGAAGAAGACAATTGCAGTAGAAATGGAGATTATGAGTGTGAGAGGAGAGTCGAGCAGGTAGAAGAAGGGTTTTATAAACTTTTGAGGTGAAGAGACGTGGTTATCTCTGTCGGCTTTGTAATACGTTGTGCCTACAACCAATAAATGCTAGGGCATAGATCGTACTTTTTGGGTTGATCCAACGATTGGGGATGATTGGAGATCAACCGACGCGATTCTTGCCTAAAACACTTTGTTGAGTCATCACAGAATGCATCAACAAGTCGTGCTATCAATTGCGCCAACAAAAAGGAGATTTTTTTATTTCTACATAAAATTTTAATAGAAACGAATGAAAATAAAAAGCAAAAAGTAAAAGTAAAAATTGCAATGACATTAAGTAAATGTGACCAGATTAATGGTCTCGCTTTGTTCTTTGACATCTAGGCTCAAGTAGTGCTTTAGTTGTTGGCCATTCACTTTAAACTGGTGACCATCATTCATATCTTCAATTGTCACCGCACCATGTTGGAATGTTTTGACAGTTCTGAAAGGGCATGACCATCTCGAGCGCAACTTTCCTGCATGCAATTTCAAATGTGAGTTAAATAAAAGTACCAACTGACCAAGGAAAAATTATCGCTCAATTGATTGCTTCCCTTCAACTTCCAGCCTGATTTTATGCACGTAAAAAGAGGGACTAATGCCTCTAATATCTGCAATGCTCCAGACAACGACTCTTTTGTGCTGCTTCAAAATTGAGATTAGCTTTCTTCTTGACTTGCGTCGAGGCTTGCTCTGATAATCATAGGTAATGTGTCATTGTCACCTAGAAAGACATACTTTAGATGTATTAGCAATGACTTTAACTCCAAGTTCGAAGCTTGTTCAATCGATGGTTTGAAAACTAGGATCGTCCTATTAGACAGATCCAAAGATTCCACTTGTCAGCCATGTCGCAGCTTACAGATATTAGCCTTAGCTTTATGGTCACATTTAGGTAGGATTTGTTCTTTTAATGTCACTGCATATTCGTCTTGAACTGCTGAACTTAGTTCATTGAATTCCTCTATAATTATTTCATCTAGCACATCAATGTGGTGACATTGCTCCTTACTGCATGACGGAGATGCTTCGAACACAATGAAGGTGACATGCTCATCATTATGACGCATAATCAGCTCGCCCTTGAAAAAATTGATAAGTATATGTTCCGCTACTAAAAATGGGTACCCCAAGATAATGGGCACCTCTTTATCTGCTTCGCAATCAAGAATGATAAAATCAGCCGGGAACACAAGCTTATTAACTTGGACGAGGACATCCTTAATTTGTCCTTCAAGTAGAGCCAAGGATTCAGCCTGTAAACCAAGGAACCATGTTATTTCCCTTCCTTGCAGAGAATAAGGGAATAGCTGCATCTTCAAGGCGTCATTAGGAACACCATGTTAACTAAAAGAAGCGCATGTAAGTAGAAACGATTTAAGATGCCCTCTTGCATCTTCATGAGGTAAACCTGTATATTGTCCATTCGAATTAAGCATTTGAAACATAACCAGTTTTAATTCAAAATTACCAGCTTGTATTGTCGATCGAACAACCCTTGGTTGTAAATCATCAAGCATGGGAACAACAAAATCTCGAATTGTCCTGTCTAGGATTTGCTCCACTTGTGGCAGCGGTGGTGGTATATTAACCCTTGAAACTTTTCTTTGGATATAAGCACATTTTCTTTGGGTCGTTTGAGCCTTTCAAGCCCACATTGTTATATTAACCCTTGAAACTTACTTTTAGCTTAATGACATGTTTATTGCAAATTGCCTACATCATAAGTTATATTATCATTTTTTAAAGTTTATCATATTTTATGCGCCCATCTTAACTAAAGTTTTCGTGGTGATCAAAATTTGAGGAAAAATTCAAAAAGATGTACATGCTTAGTAAAAAAAAAGAGAAGAAGAAGAAGAATAGAAAGAAGATAGAGCAAAGAAAAGTTTGCTCAAATTTTGAAAAATTTGATAAGGATGAGTTCAAAATAAGTTTGGGGGTGTTCCAAAGACTCGTTCAAAGAAAGCTTGTGTTGCAAAATGATCCAAGACAAAGCTAGGGTTAAGATTATTGAACCTAAAAATTCACTTCTCTTTACCTTTAGTTTAGCCTCATTACAACCTTATAAAAGACCTATTGATTTGGTGATAATATCGTCTACATTAGTGGAGAGAAATTGCTAAGTTCAACACATGAAGACCACAAAATAAACCTTATGATTACCTTATCTAGATTAATAGGGAAATTGTGTGGAATGGTCAATGTTACATATGATTTTGAATTGCATGCATACTATGACTCATGTTGGCATCTCCTTATACTTAGTGTAACATTTTGGAATAATGTTTGCATTGGAGCTACTTATTAATAAAAAGAGTTTATGAACATGTTTTTGTTGATGTATGATTGTGTGAAAAAGATTGATGTCCTTACATTTTGCAAGATTGCCTTAGAAAATTTTTTACTCAACATGAAACATTACTCGGGACAAGCAGTTGTTTAAGTTTGGGATGTGTAAACTCGAAATTATATAAGATTTTTCTAATAATTTTTACCACCTTTTACTTAAAAATAATATCAATCCCAAGTATTTGTTAAATAATTAAGTGAAATTTACTTAAATGTTAATAATGAACATGAATTTAATAAATATGCCATTTCAAGCTTTATTATATGATTTTTGTGCATAAATTACATTATTTCATGTTATTTATTACTGTGTTGATTTTAATTTGCAGTGGGGTCATAGAGTTTATTTAGTAAGTGAGCTTATTATAATATTGCATGGAAATGAGTTATATGCAAAATTGGATCATTTAATTGTCACCTAGTTTCAATTAAAAAAAAGATATATGTCGAATGAGTTTGCAAGCTTATTTTGTTTATAAAACGTATAATAGTTTATAGTATTGATGGTTAGCATAAATTTGTGTCCTTTCTCTTGGGTAAAAGGTCAAATCTTGGTTTGGCCATCCATCTTTAATGGTAGACGGCCACAACGACACCCTCCACATCTACTACAACTCAACTCATTGTTATTACAAAGTCAAACATAACCTTTGGTCAAGATTTGATACCCGACGGGGATGCAAGGTCTTTCAAAATCACATGTTATTATTATTATTATTATTACTGAAATGATGAATTTAAAATAATGAAAATTATGACGTGTAAAAAGAATAAATAATATTTATTATTTTATAAAAAATAAATTTTTGATAATTTGACTTAGCAGAATTAACTAGTTTTCGTACTTTAGGAGCTTGAAATTAAGTATTATTATTAAGATTTGTTTAGGATTTGGTAGTCTTCCATTAATACAATAAAATGTGTAAAGTGTGTGAAAACGAGTCTTTTATTAACCTCAGGGCCAATTGAGGGCTAAAGGTTGGCTAATCCACTTAGTGAGTGTGCAGGAGACCTTTAGAAGGCAAATCATACCAATACTAATCACTATTTCATGATAAGGGACTACAGATGTCATAACATAGAGACTAGACACAAGGGTGTTGTGACAAAACCTAGAAAATATACCTAAAGGAGTACACTGCCTGCTATGTCGTGACATAGGACTTGAGTGTTACAACATCAATTCCTGGACGTGGAATCACACTGGGTGAGAGGCATTTTGGAGTTCACAATGCATCATTAAGCCTGACAATGGAAACTGACCTAGGGCTGAGGATGACGACCATCATAAGGATATAAATAGGCCCTTTGAGCCTCCATTTTACACACACCACTTTCCTTAGATTTAGGTTTTTAATTATTTTGTTTTCTTCTTTTGTTCTTAATATAAATCAAGGTTTTTAGTTATCTTGTTCTTTTACTGTGTCTATCATTTATATTGAATTTATATTGTCTATGAAACCGATGACAAACTAATCCCTTTTGTGGGGGATTAACAATTAGAGGCACGATGATTTAACTATTGTGTAGGGTTTATCAAAGGATCAACTATTAGGAAAATGAAGAACATGAAATAAACCCTAGGCCTGACAACCCCGGGAAGTCATCAAGGTGGGAGTTAACCCAAAATTTGTATTGCCTATTCATGAACACTTTTGCCCTAAACCAGTCTGGACTGTGAGGTCAGAAGATAAGTAGTTCTTATTGACTCGTTAAGTTAGTGGAAGATCAGAAGATCCTACTAGGGTAATGACTAGTTGGTTGACGAGAAACCCACAACAATGGTTGATGAAACATGCCAAAGCAAGATAACTCCCCATGATCAAATTTAGCAACTCTCTAATCTTGTTTACGCTGTACTTTATTTATTTGCTTTATTCAGTTTTTCTAATTCCCATAAAAACTCCAAAACTTTTATTTCGTACTATAAACCTAACTAAAGTACTAATTAGATCTTGTTAGTGCAAGAATTAAAGTTGTTAGTGCTTCACCTCCCTTGGGTACGATCCTCGGAGTAATCACATATCCCATTGTAAATATATTACAGCTTGACCCATAAACTTGCGAAAAATCCTAAATAATACTCTCAACGTTAGTGCATTTGAATGAGGTTAAGTTGTTGGCATTGTTATCAAGGTGGCAACGTCTTTAGTAATTTTTCGCTTTTTTCACTTTATATGAATAATTGAAAAAAAAAAAGGTTATTGATAGGTTTTTTTTATCTTAATAATTTTTACTAAATTTTTATTATTATTTAATTAGCTTATGACTTGGAAATTTAGTGAATCCAGTTCCTAGTCTCGAGGATATCATGAGAAGAAACTGTCGTTAGTAACAAAAAAAAATGAGAAATCTACCACCGCCTGCCAACAATCAAACACACGAAGATCCAACTTTTGATCTCGTAGATGGCAACATTCAGGAAGATGTACCACTGCCACAGTTACCAACAAATCAATCGATGGCCCAAAACGAGAGAACAATAAGGGAATATGCCTTATGTAAAATGGATCTAGTTCGGGGAAGCATTGCTAGGCTGCCTAGCATGGAAAATAACTTTGAAAATAAGTTAAAAATGATCCAGAACAATTGGTAGTTTTGAGCCAAAATGATAAGAGGAGATCTGCTAGATTTGTACCTAGCAGATTAAACTATTTTTCACACTTTAGTAGCTTGAAATTAAGAATTTCCCTTTTATTTCCTTAGGATTTAATTTAGTTTTTTTTTTTAATAAATTGTTTAAAAAAGCAAAACGGTGCTTTTTGTTGTCTTTAAGGCCGATTGAGGCCTAAGGGTTAGCTAAGGTACTTCTTGAGTGTGTAGGAGATTTTTAGAAGTCAAATTAGATTGAGATCACTCTGTCATGACACAGACTACTCTACGTCAGAAAAAAAGGACCAAACTTGAAGAATATCGAAGGTAACTACTTTGAAGCGACATACTTTACTTCTGTCGTGACAACGCTTGTACAATTGCCCCTAATGGAGTGGACTAACCTCTTCATCACGACATGATTCCTGTGTGTCACAACATCGACTATTGGTCATGGATTTGGCACTAAGTGAAGGGCGTTTCAGTCTTTACAATGCAAATTAAACATGAGGAACGGTAGCTAACCTAGGGTTCAGGAAAACGATCGTCCAAGGCTATAAATAGGACCTTTATCACTAGGGTTTTTATACCTTTTAGATTAGTTTCAATTTCCATTGTTATTTTATTTTTCGTTTTGGAAACAAGATTTGTAACTTCACATAAATGATTGTGGAATTTATTCCCAACAGATTGCTATACAATTCATGTTTCTATTACTTAATTGATCCAATCTTATGTTAATTTTTATTATTGTTTTTATGATGTTTGAAGAAACTATCATGACCTAATCCCATTATGGGGGACTAGAGAGTGGAAGTATGGTTATTTAATTGTTGTATAACTGGGATTTTCAATCAGATCAACTGTTTAGGAAAGGAAGAACGTGAAACAAACACTAGACCTGACAACCTTAGAAAGTCATCTAGGTGGGAATGAAACAAAAATTGGTATTGCCCATTCGAGAACACCTTTACCCTAAACCAGTTTAGACTACGACATTTAGTGATAAATAGTTTCTATTGACTCGTTACATTGGCGAAAGATTGGAAGAACTTGCTAGGGTAGAGACTAGTTGATTGAAGAAAAATCCCCAAAACCGATGGTTGAAGAGTTCATACTGAAGCATCCTAGTCTCCCTAAATCTATTTATTGAATTTCCTATCTCTTTCCCTTGTTTTATTTTTTTTTATGTTTTTCAATCACAAAGTCTTTTATTTTATTTCGTATTATAAACCCTAAAAATAGTACTAATTATTTCATTTCCATACAAGGATCTAAATCACTATCGCTTTGCTTCCTTTGGGTACGATCCTTAGAATACTTTCCAAGTGTTCTGTTGTAACAAAACTATAATACAACCTAACCTGTATACTTACGGAAGCCCTAAAACACAAACTGAATGATGCTATTCGTCTTCGGTTGTTTCCCTTTTCACTTATCGATAATGCCTTTTCTTGGTTAGATGCATAGGCACTAGGTTCCATCACTACATGGGATGAGTTAGCGGGAAAATTTTTGCAGAAATTTTTCCCCATCAATAGAACAGTGCAACTAAGGAGAGAGATCATAGCATTCCGTTAATTAGAAGAAGAAGGTTTCCATGAAACATGGAATCGATTCAAAACTCTAATCAAGAAGTTTCCAAACCATAGTTTTTCTGAGTGGTTGCAACTGCAAATATTTTTTAACGGGTTAGATGGGTCTATTAGATCTGGACTCAATGGCGCAGTGAGAGGAGCTCTAATGAATAGAACATATAACGATGCATACAAACTAATCGAAAAAATGGCAATGAACTCCTACCAATGGTCGACTAAATGATTCACTTATGGATAGAGGCAAGCAATGGTTAAGGCTATCCAAGAATAGGACAAATATCAACAACAAGTTGATATGCTAACCCGTATAGAGTCTATAACCAGTGCATCAACAACACAAGGAGGAGATAAGCGTCTCTATCATTATCTCACTGAAGATGTGAATTATATAGGAATAGGGGTGGAAACCCTTATCCGAACACTTATAATCCTGATTGAAAAGATCATCCAATTTTGAAATAAAGAGGAAATCAAGGGGTAGTAGCAATACAAACCAAACAAGAAATACAAACTGGATCGAATAGAGGCAGAAATGCAGTCAATGCAAACAGAAGTAAAATAGGTGCGGTCTAAATGCACTAACTCCGCAAAGACGTTAACCAAATTAGAGGAACAAATGGGCCAACTAATGAGCATGATGAATGACATAAAAAGGTAAATTGGCATTGGCATTCCCAGTAATACGGAGAACAAGCCTCTAAGAGAAGGTAAAGAACATCTAAAGGCAATCACGCTTCGATCGGGCAAAGTATTGAGTAGTCCAGAAAACCTTAACTCAAAGGAAGATGAGGAGACTTTAAATGATCCTCTAGAAGTACCTTTAGAGATTGACGATGGACTGAAAGGAAATGAAGAAATTCTCTAATGATAAAACAAGAAAAAATGGTACCAAAGACATAGCTGCTACAAAAGTACCATTTGTGTCAAGTTTAAAGGAAAATAAGAAGTAGGACAGCGATGAATTTGTAGGTTTCTTAAACTTATTTAAAACTGTCAATGTTAACTTACATTTGATCGAGCTAATTGAGAAATATCTATAGTACACTATATTCATAAAGGAGATCATGTCTAAGCGTTGAAAGATCAAGGTAGGTGAACAAGTTGAAATCAGTGCATCATCTCTAGATTGATTCTTCAAAAGTTGAAGGATCCGAGAAGTTTCACTATTCCGATAGATATAAGTATAATGCATTTCAATAGGGCACTACGCTATTTAGGTACTAATATTAACTTCATGTCCTTATTTGTTTTTGAAAAGATTGGTTTGGGGGAACAAAGAAATACACAAGTAACGTTACAGTTAGCTGACAAGTCTTCAGTACCCTCGAAAAGAGTACTAGAGGATGTGTTAGTCAAAGTACGAAATTTACTTATTCTGGTAGATTTTGTGGTTTTAAACTTCAAAGAAAATTGGGAAATACCAATCTTACTAGGAAGTCCCTTTTTAGCAACTTCCAAGTCCACCATTTATTTGGATAAAAATGAATTGACTATGAAGATCAATGGTGAGATGAAAATTTTTAAATGTGGGCACGAATTGATCTATCAAAATTCGACCTAGTAGATTAAACTACTTTTCATGCTTTAGGAGCTTGAAATTATGTATTTTTATTAGGTTTTAATTAGAATATTAGTAAGCTTTAGTTTAGTTAATAAAATGTGTAAAAGGTATAAAATTGAGTCTTTTATTCACTTTAGGACCGTTTCAGGCCTAAAGGTTGGCTAATGAACTTGGTGAGTGTCCAGGAGACCATTAGAAGACAAACTATATCAAAACTGATCACTATGTCACGAGACAGGACATTGGATGTCACAACATAGGGACCAATACCAAAGAATCCTGAAGTTGTCTTCTTCGTTGAGACACAATATAAGGGTGTCGCGACAAGCCCTGAAAATCACAACAAAGGAGTGCATTTCCTGCTATGTCGTGACACAGAACTTGAGTGTCGCGACATCGACTCTTGAATAAAAAAAAAACCGAGTAAGGGGCGGTTTGGTATTCATAATCCAAAATTAAGCTTGAGAATGGAAGTTGACATAGGGTTAAGGAGAACGACTTTCAGAAGGCTATAAATAGACCCTTTGAGCCTCTATTTTATAAACAATATTTTCTTAGATATTTTCTCCCTTAGTAAAGTCAGGTTTAGTTATTTTCTTAGGTTTTAGTTGTTTTCATTTTGTTCTTGTTTTACAGAAACAATATTTGTAAGATTGATCACACTATGAACGTCACAACAATAATGTGCAAGCGTACACTATCGATGCAAGTATAGTAGATAGGTTTTAAACAATCAGATATTGATCCCACAGAGATGGCTGCATATGTTTATAATTGTCGATGCAAAAGAAGTTACAACAAAAGAGATTATGATGAATAATGTTGGAGCAAATTAATAAGAAAATGAAGTAAAGGTTTGAGAATCATTTTTCGAAGTAATTTAAGAAAATTTAAGAAGTAAAAATAGTGATAATGAGATGGGGTTCCCTGACTTGAAAAGTTGGCGAACAGCTAAATGTGATCACAAGGTAACTAATAGATAAATTGTCATCACAATTAGGCTCAATGAATCTTACCAACCTCGACTTCCCTATTTATCAAAGACTTAAATACTCACACTAACCACACCTTCTAGTGCTGACAATGCAAAATATTCAAGAACAAGTGGACAGAATTCCTTCACTACTCAAGCAACGTCTGTTGACTTGCTTGTTAACTTAATTTGTCGCTATACTTTCCAATGACAATGACTGTAATCACACTTTCGTGGTCAAACAATTAAATCCAAAGATAAACAAAGAAATGAAGATTGAAATAAATATCATACTTGATCTGAAATTAAATTGTACTTCCATACAAATTCAATTAATCAAAATTCATCAGCGTTCAAAGAGAGAATAAAAGAATGAATTGAAGAATCCTATTCCTGAACTACTAGAACCATTCCCTTACACTCCTCTTGTGTCGCAATTAAGCATGCTCCTCGTCAGAAGCAGATTTGCCTTCTCGTCACAGTTAGGTCACCCTCAATGAAGTTAAGCTGCCATGGAAGCAAACATAAGAAAATGTTGAAGATAAAGTTTTTATGCATAAAAAATATGGAAGATGAAGCTTGAGAAGATCCTCTCTCATTAATATTTATTAACCATACAGGTGTCCTTTCTTTCCGATCCAACTTCCTCTAGCTGTACAAGTTGGTTATACCAGGTGTACACTCAGACAGATCTAGTGTGTTCATCAGACAGTTGTCAATTGTGGATACCTTCATGCATTGATCTTTCCGGATAGACCCCTGCATTGACATCTTTGGATGTAATACTGAACACTAATTGTGGCAACATTAGTAGCAAAAACAGGATGAAATTAAAGAAAATTAAACCTAGCATCACTGAGTTGGAAAATACAGTTACTAAGTTAAAAATGCTAAAAATGAAAGCTAAAATTGATAAAATGGAAAAAAATTACAACCTATGTAAAGAGAAATCAATGGTCTTTTCTAATGCTATCACACCCTCAAGCTTGAATTTTTACTTGCCCTCAAGTAAATAAAAGCTAGTAAAGTCATAGCAAAAGGTTTTGTCAAACCAATAGTCATTCTAGCAACTTGAATCTTCTGAAATCCTAATATATGAATTACATTCACATGACAGAATATTGTGCCAATTTATAGGTATGAATAACTAAAATTACAATTTCATCAATGCTAACATCATGTTTTAAATCTTAAATTGATTCTACCAAAACAACATTTTTTGTACACTAATATAAATATTTTTTTTCTTTTCTTCTTTTTTTTATAAATGTGACTTAGGGATGTCATTTCATTATTATACCCTTGTTCCTAGGAAGTAATGATGGGGTGCACAAATCCCTAAGAAGTATGTAATTACGCCGACACACACTATTGCAGTGATAGCCTTTGGCTAGATTACTTTTTCTAACACTTGCATTGGAGTGTTCCCCCTTGACAGTTCACAATACACCCACATTGGAGTGCCTTTTATTTATAACTATACTTATATACAAGTAGATGTAAATGACAATTTATTCAAGATTCAAATAATGATACCACTCATTCATTACTAATGTAATCTTAACATTCATCCAAAAATAAAGACATAACATTCAATCACATTTATCCAACTCATTCATTAGCATTTCACGTGATTCAAAAATTAAGCATCGAAGGAAAAAATTGCAATCACATTTCCCATAATATTGCATGCTTTCATTGAATTCAAAAGGATAATTTTTTTCAAATGTGGGTGCAATTTCATTTCCAATCCATTTACATTTCCCCGAAACTTAAAGTCTGCATTGTCCCCAATGCACTAACATTAATGTACAAATATATATGGAAATGCAATGACCATGTAGATGGTATGACAATAAAAAAAACAAAAGATGCGATAATAAATAAACGACAACTACATGATATGCATGACAATTAAAACTTAAAACTAAAAACCTCACTCAATTTGCAGCAGCTGAAGATGTGGTTGAATTGGTTTTCTGTTTCCTACGCTTCCTTTTTGCTTTGTGACGTTTTTTGTCTTTCATGTGCTTGCGTTTCTTGTCCTTGGGCTTCAACTTGTCTTCGGATTGGTCGTAACAGTAGACTGAACTCGGGCTTCATCGACTATGACATCAGAAGGATGAATCTCCGCCATTGGCTCAGTGTAGACTATTATGGCAATTGGATTTGGATCCTCAATTGGTGCTGTCATAGCCTCTGCCTGAGTCGCAGTAGATGGCGCCATTTCTTCATTTATTGCACCCACAACTGTTGGTGCAGGGATGAATTCCTCTGATAAATTTGCTCTATCTTTTTCCTCTTCTTTTTCTTCTTTCTTCTCCTCTTTTCTTATTTTGTCAATGGGTGTGGCTTCTCCCTTAGTAGGAGTTCCTTCTTCAGTAGCATCAATAGTCTCAAAATTAACAGGGAAATCCTCCTCGAATAAGATAGCAATGTTCTCTAAGCAATCCTCTACGTCTTTTGATTACACTTCTCTTTCTTCATCCGAAATACGCACTATTGGTGCAGAAGCTATTGAGTGTTCTTTCTCTCCAGAATCGGCTTCATCAATTGAAGGTTCGGCTTCCCTGATGATCGAAAATTCTAGCAGAGGTGCTGTGCTTATTCTCCTCATGGTGGTCAGCATGGCACTATTCCATCCCTTGGTGCAAGCATAGAATAAATTATGTGAATGTTCTATTTCTTCAACTGTGGAAAAAAGTTTTATTTAACTGATGTTAGTAGCATTGACAATTTGCTCTAGCTCCTTTACTTTATGCCACAATGTTGGGTCTGTAGTCACATGCTTACTGCTGTTGCCACTTTTTTCCTTGCACTTCATCTTCTTGGCATCTACTTCTTTTATTATAGGGGTCTCCTTACCACGAGCCATCCTCTCAATTGATGCATCATTGATCGGGCCCTTGTTTTCTAGGATTTCCTTTCCTTCTCGAGGCACTGTACCCCGTTGCTAACATAATCGTGTTATCAAAAAGGGAAATACCAAGATACCTGTCTGCTTTGCTACGCAGTCCGTAATTTCCTGATGCAACACTGCATCGACATCTATCTTTCTACCCTTTATGATTGAATGTATCAAACACAATCGATCGAGGGTTACTGTCGTACTGTGCGTAAAAGGCATTAAACGACTATTAATGAAATGAAACCACACCTTTCTTTACAGTGAAAAATCTCCTGTGCATGATGAAGTTGCTCGATTTTGAACTTGTCCAGATAGCAGCTTCGACACACAAGTCTTTTGTCAACATTTCGATTCCTTCTTCAGTTAATTATTCAATAAACTCCGCATGCTCATCTATATTAATGACAATATTGTATATTGCATTAATGGTTGTGGAGTCCCATTGTATTAACCCTTCACAAACAAATATAAATTCAGACTCCATGTCAATAAGGTTGGCATAGAATTCTCGCACCATAGATGGGGAATAAGCCTTAGAATGGTCGCAGAATGTCTTCTAGTCCATTCTCGCGATGGTGCGAGTTACTTGCGTTCCAAGGTCCCTTTGCTTTGACAAGTTGAAACCTTGCTCTAGATGGCAATTTATCTTCATCATATTGTCTTCGAAGCGTTCCTTGGCCACCTTAGTTATTAACATCACTGGTTCGTTGGAGAGTTGCTGCTCTGTTTCACGAGTTGTTGCAACAGAGGACGATTCATGAATGGACCTTGTTGATGTCTTTGCTCCTCCTGTTATAGCCATATTTGGTGGTTGAAAAAGTAGATTAAGAAGGATAAGAAATTGAAGAAAATTTCTAAGTATAGCAATGGAGATTTGTGAGTGAAATAATCTAGGCAGAAAAATTGCTTTACACAAAGAGAAGGTGCATTTGTATGTACTGCAAAGAAGGGTTAGTAGGTCTACTCTCAATAAATGCATCCAATCTGATTGCCCTTTTTGAAACCAATCTAATGATTGGTTATGAGAGGATGAGTCATCATGATTTATTTTCTGATACGTTTTGATCCTCTGGTAAGTCAGCAGACGAAATGTAGTGACAATAATATATTTATGCACCGACAAAATAGTTGACTTGGACTTCAGAGAAGTATGCGATGGTTGCAGTTCCATAGTAAGAGCTTTCACTATAGATGATCTCAAAGCTAGGTTTCTTCTATTAGTCAACGTAGGAGGTTGCATAGAACAATTTGGCATAGTCTCAATCTTATTTGCCCCAACCTTGCTATCACAGTTTAGTAGAACATCTTTATACAATGTCGCCACAAATTTTTCAATAAATCTTGTGCTATACTCCTTGAATTCTGCTTTAAATGATTTATCCAGCACATTAATGTGGTGACATTCTTCCTTATCGCGATAGAGTATAGCTTTGAAGACACTGAAAGTGGCATGTTCCCCATTATGACGCATTGTTAATTCCCCCTTGTGCACATCGATGAGAGTGTATCCAGTAGCTAGGAATGGGCGTTCCAAAATTATGGGTACCTCTTTATCAGCTTCACAATCAAGTATAGTAAAATCAGTAGGGAACACAAACTTGTCTACACAAATAAAGATGTCCTTAATCTGTCCTTCAGGTTACGCGAATGACTTATCTACCATTTGCAATGTCACTGTAGTGGGCTTCATGTTACCAATTCCCAATTTATTGAATGTAGATAGTGGCATCAGGTTAACACTCGCACCTAAGTCACATAAAGCATTAGCCAAATAATGATTACCAATCGAGCATGGGATTGTAAAGCTTTCAAGGTCCTTCATCTTAGGTGGCAACTTATTTGTCAGCGCTACACTGCATCCTTCTGTGAGCACAATTGTGTCAATGTTGGTCAACTTCTTCTTCTTAGATAAGAACTCCTTCATGAATTTCCCATAGCTAGGAATTTGTACGAGAGCATCCACAAGAGGTATTCTGACATGCAATTGTTTTAATATGGTTAGAAAAATTTTATATTCTTTATCGTTCTCCTTGTCCTTAAATCTTTGTGAAAATGGAAAAGGTATTGACACATCAAGTTGTCGTGACAAAATCGATTGCGTCAACATCGGTGATTGCTTCGACAATTTTGTTGGTCTAATGGTAGGCATGAGAGTAAGAACTGGTGGCTTCTCTTTATTAGGTTCATCTATTTCTTCTTCAGATACAACTTTTTCTTCTTGATCTGCTCTACTTGCGTTGACATGTACTGTACTAGAGTTGCTACTTGGCTCGATAGTTTGCTTTCCACTCCTAAGAGTAATAGCTTTGCAATGCTCCTTCCCCTTTTAATTTGGATTCTTAGTGTCACTGGGTAAAGCACCTGGTGGTATTGTGCTCATATTTGAAGTTAGTTGTCCTACTTGTGCTTCGAATGCTCGTATGGAGGTGGAATTTCCTTGCACAATAGCTTCTATCCTCGTGATATGTTCACACATCAAAGATTCAAGAGCTGCTAATGAATCAGCTCGTGGTTGGGAATACTGCTATTACTGTTGTTATCCTTGCATATGTAGATTTTGCATTAAAGATTGTTGTGGCTGTCACGAGTATATGAATGCAACTGATCTTGATATACATGCATCTAAGGATTTTGATTGAAATTTTGCTGCTGTTGATTATAAGTCCCATGTCAAAAATTTCCTTGGTTCGAGGAATTGTCATATCTAAATGTGGTTGCACTTTGATTCCCTCAAGGCTATTGGTTTCGAGCTGCGCTATTGTATGAATTACCATAAGAGTTTCCTTTGATATTATTAACATAAAACGCATTCTCTGTATGCTGTGGACAATCTTCATAGCTATGATTGTCGCCGCAAATTTCATATCAAAATGTTGAGACATCCATTCGTTGAGTAACTTGGATGGGAGCAACTTCGCTGGTCCGCTTCATGTTCTTTATCATATTCACTAACGAAGATACCTATGCACTTAGAGCTGATATAGTGTCTAATTCGATAACTTCAGGGTTTGTTTTAACTTAAGCAGCTTGAGAGATCGGATATTGGTAGTCATTCTGAGCGATCCTCTCTAAAATTCTCACAGCTTCACCATTCGTAGATGCATCGAAAAGATTTCTTGTCTGTGCATTCAACCCATTGTAAAAGATCTCGATATACGTTTCCTGTTGAATTCTATGCGTGGGACAACGTCGAAGTAGAGTTTTGTAGAGCTCCCATATGGTGTGCAAATTCTCATCATCCAGTTGATCATATGTAGTGATATCATTCCTCAATCGAACATTCATTGACGGTGGATTAAACTCAAAACAAACTGATTCGCAAGTGCATTCCACGATGTAATCGATCCAGTAGGCAATCCAAGGAATCAGGTATGAGTTCGTTCTTGCAACGAGTAAGGAAATAGTTGCAACTTCAAGGAATCATCAAGAACACCATGTTGTCTAAAAGAAGCACAAATTAGTAGAAAAGATTTAAGATGCTCTCTTGCATCCTCATGAAGCAAACCATCATACTGCCCATTCAAATTTAGCCTGTAAAATATAATCGATTTTAACTCAAAATTTCCAGTTTGAATAGCTGGTCGAACAACCCCTGGTTGCAAATCATCTAATACAGGAACAACAAAGTCTCAAATTGGTCTATTTTGTAATTGCTCTTCTTGTGGCAGTGATGGATTATTTATATTTTGTGGTGGCAATAGAGTATGACTGCATCATTTCCAGGCAAAGCCATATTCCTTTGTTCTTATGTTCTCCTTCTAATAGTTCTTTCGATTTTCGAGTCTAAGTCAACAATAATTTCAGAATTACTCTTGGTTATAAAACACCTAAAGAAAAAAAAATTGAGAAAGAGTTAACAAAAAGTAAAACAAGTTAATAAGAGGTAAAACTAGCAAAATGAAAAATAATTGCAAGAAAAAGAATAAACATTAAGAATAATCTGTCGAAGCAATTTAAGAAAATTTAAGAAGTAAAAATAGTGATAATGAGATGGCGTTCCCTGACTTGAAAAGTTGGGAAACAGCTAAATGTGATCACAAGGTAACTAATAGATAAATTGTGACCACAATTAGGCTCAATGAATCTTACCAACCTCGACTTCCCTGTTTATCAAAGACTTAAATACTCACGCTAACCACACCTTCCAGTGCTGGCAATGCAAAATATTCAAGAACAAGTGGACAGAATTCCTTCAACCTCAAGCAACTTTCGTTGACTTGCTTGTTAACTTAATTTGTTGTTGCACTTTCCAGTGATAGTGACTGCAATCACACTTCCGTGGTCAAATAATTAAATCCAATGATAAACAATGAAAGGAAAATTGAAATAGATATCATACTTGATCTGAAATTAAATTGTACTTCCATACAAATTCAATTAATCAAAATTCATCAGCGTTCAAAGAGAGAATAAAAGAATGAATTGAAGAATCCTATTCCTAGTCTACTAGAATCATTCCCTTACACTCCTCTTGTGTTGCAATTAAGCATTCTCCTCATTAAGAGGAAATTTGCCTTCTCGTCACAGTCAGGTCGCCCTCAATGAAGTTAAGCTGCCATGGAAGCAAGCTTAAGAAAATGTTGAAGGGAAAGTTTTTATGCGCCAAAAATATGAAAGATGAAGCTTAAGAAGATCCTATCTCATCAGTATTTATTAACCATTGCCAAGCATAGGTGTCCTTTCTTTCAAATCCAACCTCCTCTAGCTGTACAAATTGGTTATACCAGCTGTACACTCACGCAGATCTAATGTGTTCATCAAACAGTTGTCGGTTGTGGCGATATTTCTAGGCACAAATTTGGATTCTATTTTACGGCCACAACCCTGGATACGTTCATGCATTGATCTTTCTGGACAGACCCCTGCACTGACATCTTTGGATGCAATATTGAATAGTAATTGTGGCAACATTAGTAGTAAAAATAGGATGAAATTAAAGAAAATTAAAGCTATCATCACTGAGTTAGAAAATGCAGTTACTAAGTTAAAAATGCTAAAAATGCATGCTAAAAAATGATAAAATGGGAACAAATTACAACCTAAGTAAGGTGAAATCAATGGTCCTTTCTAATGCTATCAACCCGCATAAACGCTGGTGGATTTCTTCCAACAATCTTAATACAAATCCCTAAGCTTCTTTTACTTATATTTTGAATTCAATCTTCATGTCTATTATTTCTATTGAATTTATAATGTCTCAAGAAGCCATTAGAACTAATCCCTTTATAGGGGATTAGTGAGTGGAGGTATGATGATTTAATTATTGCGTAGGATTTTTCCAGCAGATCAATTATTTGGAGAACGAAGAAAGAGAAACAAACCCTAGGCTTGATATCCTCAGGAAGTCATTAAGGTGGGAATGAACCAAAAATTGGTATTGTACATTCGTGAACAACTTTACCCCAAACCAATTTGAACTGTGAGGTTAGAAGATAAGTAGTTCTTGCTGACTCGTTATGTTAGTGGAAGATCAAAAGACTCTGCTAGAGTAAAGACTAGTTGATTGATGAAAAACCCAAAGCAACGGTTGATGAAATCATGCCAAAGCAAGCTAACTCCCTATGATCAAGATTTATCACTTCTCTTATCTTATTTCCAATTTCAATTATTTATTTTAGTATCTTTCTCTTATAAAAATCCATAAAAAATATCTATTTATCTTTTGTTCTATAATCCTAATGAAAGTACTAGTTAGATCTTTTCAATGTCGGAGTTAGATTTATTAGTGCTTCGCCTCCCTTGGGTACGATCCTCGGAGTACTCATTTACCCCCTTGTAACTATATTACAACTTGACCCATATACTTACAGAAAGCACATAAATATATTCTGAACAAGGTACATTTAGAGGTGATCAAGTTGTTCGCACCATTGCTGGGGAGGCAACGTCTTTAGTAAATTTAAATTTTGACCTTATAAAGAATAATTAGAATTTTTTTTATTATAGATACGTTTTTATTTCACTTTTTTTACTAAATATTCTAATCTTTTTTATTTTAGTTTATGACTCGAAGCCAAGGAAACTTGGTAGATCCAATTTCTAACCTCAAATCACTTATTAGAAAAAACTATCGACAATAGAAGATGCAAAATTAACCACCACCTTCCTACGAACAAATACCCAAAGATCCACTTATCAATCATATTAAGGATAATATTCAAGAAGTCTGATTACCTGCAAATGAACCATTAGCACAAAAAAAGTTAATGTTAAGATATTATGTCCTACCTAATATGGATCTAGTTCGAGGAGGTATTGGTAGGCCAACAATCACAGCCAACAATTTTGAAACAAAGTCGGCAATGATACAAATGATTCAAAACAATCTACAATTTTGAGGCACCATGATGGAGGATCCAAGTTTACATTTAAAAAGATTCCTTCAATTATGTGATACGTTCAAATGTAATGGGGTCACGGATGATGCTATTTGATATCTAAGAAAGAAAAGCTTTTCAAAAGACTTGACTCCCGAAGAGCTGACCCAAGCAAGGGCATTTCGACAGTTGGTCGGTCAAGACCAGTTGGGGACTTTCCCAAAGCTCCTTTTGACCTCAACTCCGCAACAAGCACCGAAACAAAGAAGGGGACCAGACTGGGGGAGAAGGGGTCAAGTACAAGGATTGCTTCTCTCACCCGTATGTAGGCGAAAGGGAAGGCATCCGAAGAGCAAAAAAAAGTCCCAAACCAAAGAACGAGTTCAGCCACTTCCGTCAGATACGAGATTGAAAGATATGCTTTAGTTGTTCCCTTTTTCTCTAACTGATAATGTCTTTTCTTTCTTAGACACACAAGCACCAGGTTCCATCACTACTTGGGATGAGTTAGCGGGAAAATTCTTACAGAAAAATTTTCCCTATCAGTAAAATAATCTAGTTAAGGAGAGAGATCTAAACATTTCGTCAATTGGAGGGTGAAGGATTCCATGAAACATGGGAACATTTTAAAACCCTACTTCAGAAGTGCCCACACCATGGTTTTCCTTAGTGGTTACAATTGCAAACAATTATAATGGATTGGATGCATCCACAAGACCTAGACTAGACAGTGCACCAGGAAGGGCTTTCATGTGCCGAATATATAATGATGCATTCGAGTTGATTGAAAACATGGCAATGAATTCTTGCTAGAGACCGACTGAATGGTATATGGACAGAAGCCAACATTAGTTACGATGATAAAAAAGATAGCAGGTACCAACAATTATAAGAAAGGGTTAACCATATTAAATCTACAATAGGTACACCACAGCCGCAAGTAGAAGATAGACCTCTCTATCACTATTTCACCAATACAACAGAGGACGTGAATTATGTTGGGAATAGAGGTGGAAACCCTAATTCAATTACATATAGCCCCTGTTGGAAGGAATATCTGAATTTGAGATGGGGAGGGAATCAAGAGGGGAGTAGTAGTGCAAACCTAACGAGAAATACCACCTACCAACTCCTATTATTGTAGAGACAACCGAAAAGAGCTCATCAAAATGACCACACTATATGTGGTTAAAGATTGGATCGAATAGAGGGAGAGATGCAGTCAATACGAACAAATGTAAAACAAGTGCAGTCTGAGTGCACTAACTCCTCGAAGACATTGGCTAAACTAGAGGAGGAAATGGGCCAATTAATGAGTATGATGGGGGATATCAAACGACAAATTGGCACCTGCATCTTGATCATCCTGTAAACGTCACAGTATTTAAGTGCAAGCGGACACTCGTCGATGTAAGTATAGTTGATAGATTTGATCTAATGGGTATCTATCCCATGAGGATAAAGTTCTTGATGTTTAATTGTCGAAGCAACTAAAGTTAAAATTAAAGAAATTGCTACTAAGAGTGTTAGTGCAACTGAGTTAGATCTGCATAACTAAAAGAGTTAATTTGTCAATGAAAATATAAAATAAATTGTCAGAGCAAATTAAGATAAAATGAATAATTGTTGGGATGTTTGTAAATAGAAATTCAAGAAATTAAAAGAAATGATCAAGTGTAAGAACTAGATAGGATTACTAACTTCACAAGTCACAATGCTAAATGTGACTACAAGGTAACAAATAGATGAATTGTTGCCTCAACTATGCTTTAATGAGATCTTACTGCTATCACTTCCTTTGTTTAACAAAGACCCAAATGCTAATAATTACCACACTTTCCACTGCTGGTAATGCTTTACACTTAAGAACAAGTGGCCAGAATTCCTTCTTAGCCTCAAGCAACATATGTTGTCTTGCTTGTTAATCTATCTTATCACCGCACCTTCCAATGTCTGTAACTGCAATCGCATTCCGTGGTCAAAACAGTTAAATTAAAATATAAATAGATAAGGAAAATAGAGTAGAAATCTAATTAGATCTAACTTCAAATGATACTTCCATACTCAATTGATAATCAATAGTATTCATCAACAAATAAGAGGTATCAAAGAAAATAGTCGAAGCATCCTATTCCTAGTTTAGAACTATTCCATGACAGCTCCTCTAATACCTTATCTTGGCACTTCTCGTTAGAAGTCTTGCTCCTTTGCTCGTCAGATCACCTTCCTCCGTAACTTAAGCTTTCATGGCAGCTTGTTTAAAGATTTGAGAAATTTTGCAGAGTTTAAATCTTCACCACTTGATATTCGTCTTCTTCCTTTTCCTCCTATTTATAAGCTCTGGGATTTTTCAGATCTCCTCCCTTCTCAGATCTAACCTCTTTGGCAGCT
This sequence comes from Kokia cookei, assembly GCA_039519145.1. Classification (NCBI taxonomy): domain Eukaryota; kingdom Viridiplantae; phylum Streptophyta; class Magnoliopsida; order Malvales; family Malvaceae; genus Kokia; species Kokia cookei. The sequence goes on from CM076902.1 coordinate 32,227,155, forward strand.
GTACAAGTTGGTTATTTCCAACTGTGCACTCACGTAGATCTAGTGTATTCATAAGGCATTTGCAGGTTGTCGTTGCATCTTTGGGTGCAATCTATGATCTTTACTTGCAGCGGCAACTTAGCTTCCTCCTACGCTGGTGCTTCTAGGTATTTTTGTAGAGTGAATTTACTTGTACAAGGAGAAGGTATCTTTGCAGTGACATCTGTGGCTGCAATTCCAAGTTAAATTTGTGGCTGCATCTTTGAATACTTTCCAGCACTGATCTTCCGAGGTGGATCTCTTCACTGACTATTTCAGACGCAAAACTTATGCTGCATACGATGACATTAGTAGCACAAAAGGTATAAAATACGAGAAAATAAGATCGAATAACATTGAGTTAGAAAATGCACATCCTAAGTATAAAATACTAAAAATGCATGCTAGAAATGATACAAAAAGAACAAATAATATACTAATTTAAGAAGAATTTAAGTGTCATTTCTAATGCTATCACACCCCCAAACTTAAGCTTTTACTTATCCTCAAGTAAAATAAAAGTCAGCAAAGTTATATCAAATTTTTGTCACCACAATCCTCATTCTAGCAACTTATATTTTCTAAAATCCTAATGTATAAATTTCATTCACATGCTAGAATATTGCGCCGAAAATTTATAGGCTTGAATAATCAATATTGCAACTTCAATAATGCTAGCATCATGCTTCGAATCTTAAATCTTCTTAACCTCATGCAACATTTATTGTATAATATATATATTCTTTCTTTTTCTTTTTCTCTTTTTCTTATGTGACTAAGAGATGTCATTGCATTACTATACTCTTGGTTCTGGGTAGTAATGATGGGCTGTAACAAACCCCCAGGGTGCATGTAATTGTGCTGACACACACTATTGCAGTGACAACCTTTGGCTAGATACTTTTTCTAACACTTGCAATGGAGTGTTCCCTCTTGTTGAGTCACATTGCACCAATATTGGAGTGACTTTTACTCATAGATGGTAAGTTAATTCAATATTGAAAGAATGATACTACACATTTATTACTAATGCAATCTCAATCGTTCATCTAAAAATATAAGGAATCAACATTCAATCACATTCATTCAATTCACGCACTAGCATTTCAAATAATTCAAGAATTACGCATCAAATGAAAAATTGTGGTCACATTTTTCTCTAAACTTTGCATACTTTCATTTAATTAAAAGACAGTTAAAATCCTAAATTTGTGGGTGTAATTGCATTTCCATTCTAAACTCCCCTAAACTTAGTGTCTGCATTGTCCCCGATGCACTGACAATACTATACAAAAATAATGGAAATGCAACTACAATGCAAATGCTAAACAAATAAAATGCAGAGACAATAAAAATGCAATGACAATTAAAGTAAATGCATGCAACTAACTATCGAAAAGTAAACTAATTCAATGTGTGGCAGCCGAGGAAGTGGTTGTTTTAGTCTTTTTCTTCTTCTTTGGGTGCTCCTCTTTGCGTTTCTATTTCTTGTCCTTTCTCTTTCTTTTCATCTCCTTGGAGTCAACCGGGGCAGCAGATTGCTCGTCCATAGCCGGTTGAGTGGAGACTTTATCAATAATCACGTCGGATGGTTGGATTTTAGCAAGTGGTGCCACATAGGGCACAATGGCTAGAGTATTGGGATCCTCATTACTGATGGTGACTGCCTCGGCTTGGCTCACTCTAGGTGCTGCCGACTGTTCAACTGTTGCACCCACAGTCATGGGTGCGTCGACAAATTCCTCTTCTAAATTTGTCGGGGCAACATCTTCTTCCTCTTCTGGTCCTTCTTCTTCTACATTCACCTTCTCCTCTCCACGTCCCTTTTCTTCTTCAGCTTTCTCCTTCTCTTCTGTGCCTTCCTCGTCTTTTCCTTCTGCTTCTTCTTCTTCCAGACCCCCAGAGACGACTAGTGTGTGCATTTCCTTAGCAGTAGCCTCCCGTTCCACCATGTTGGCCCTATGACTGTTGGAAAGTTGATCCTCGAAAAGGTTAGCATTGGTTCTGAAACAATCCTTCATAACCTTGGAGTGTCTCTCATGATTCTCATCATCAGATATGTGGATTCTAGTTGGAGATAGAACGGGTTGAGGCCTACCTTTAGAAGCAGGTTGCTATGATGATGATGGGGCTTCCCTAATAATAAAGGGAAAAGCAGGGAACTCTGGCATGGGGTTCGGCCTCAAACTTCTTAATGTAGTGACAATAGCATTGTTCCACACCCTTGTATAAGCATAAAAGAGATTTTATCGGTAATCTATCTCTTTCAGTAAGCTGACAAGTTGTATTTGTCACATATCCATGCGATCAACGAGTTATTCTATCGCATCAGCTTGTTCCCCATTTGAGGATCTGTGGTCGCAGTTGCTTGTTTCTCCTTTTTCTTCCCCTTGCCTTTCTCTTCCTTTTTGGGCACTTCCTTCACCAAAGGGGTTTCTTTCCCTCTGGTCATCCTTTCCACTGAGATGTCATTGATGGGCCCTTTGTTCTCCAAAATTTCTTCATCATCATGAGACACAATGCTCCTTTACTTGCGTAATATCATTATTAGAGAGGGGAAAGGTAAGATGCCTGTATGCTTGCTTGCAGCTTCAGTAATTTCATCATGCAAGATTGCACCGACATTAATGTGACGTCCTTTCAGTATAGAATGTAAGAGGCACATGCGACCAAGAGTCGTAGTGGTGTTGTGAGTAGACGGTAGAAGGCAGCAATTAACGAAATGGAACCACACCTTGCTTTGTATGGTTAGATAGCATTGGTGCATAGTGTAGTTATGTTAACCATTTCCAATCCACACTGTTCCTTCAATGCATAAATCTTGCATCACAATGTCGGCACCTTCATCAGTTAAGTTTTCTAGGAATTCATTATGTGCATCTTCTCCTCCTGCGATATGAAAAAGCGCATTAACGTGATTTGAACTGCAGGGCACCATGCCCTCATGAACAATAAAAAATTTCTACTCAGAATCCACCAAGTTAGCGTAGAATTCTCTTACCATTGTTGGGGAGTAGCCGACCGGATGGTCACAGAACTGTTCCCATCTGCTATAGAGAAATTGTGCTAGTGACTTGTTTCCCTAATGACCGATACGAGGATAACTAGAAACCCTGTTCAGGGTAATAGTTCCTCTTAATCATCACATCATGATATCGGTCTTTTGCCGCTTTTGAGAGAAATAGAACAAGATCTTTCTACGATGATTGTTTGTGCTCCGAACCATAGCGGTTGATGATTTAGCAGGTGACTTTAATGGGGTTTTAGCTCCTCACGTTCTAGCCGTGATATCTAAGAAAAGAGACGTGAATATCTCTATTGGCATGGGAATATGTTACGCATACAGCTAATAAATGCCAGGGCACAGATCATACTTTTTGGGTTGATCCAACGGTTAGGGATGATTGAAGATCAACCGATGCGATTCTTGCCTGAAACGCTTTGCTGAGTCATCATAAAATGCGTCGACAAGTCGTGCTTTGAGGTGCGTCGACAAAAAAGAGATTTTTTATTATTGCATAAAACTTAAAAGGAAATGAATGAAAAAAAAAACAAAAAGTAAAGTAAAAATTGCAATGGCATTAAGTAAATGTGACTAGCTTAATGGTCTCGCTTTGTTCTTTGACATTTGGGCTTAAGTAGTGCTTTATTTGTTAGTCAGTCACTTTAAACTAGTGACCATCATTCATAACTTCAATTGTCACCGCACCATGCTGGAATGCTTCGACAACTCTGAAAGGGCCTAACTATCTTAAGCGCAATATTCCTAAATGCAATTTCAAACGTGAGTTAAATAAATGTACCAACTAACTAGGGAAAAATTGTCACTGAAAAATGATATTGTCATCCCATTTCTTAATTTTCTCCTTGTATATGGCTGCGTTTTCATACACATTGTGCCGAATTTCTTCCAGGCCAAAAATTTCGAACAACCATTTCTTTTCAACAGAATCATAATCCATGTTCACTTGTTTAATCGCCCACATGGCTTTATGTTCAAGCTCAACTGGCAAGTGATAGGATTTACCAAACACCAACTGATACGACAACATCCCCAATCTAGTTTTATATGTAGTACGAAGTATCTACAACGCATAATGTAGCCGCGAAGACCAATCTCATCAAGATGGGTTAACCACCCTCTCAAGAATTCCTTTAATTTGTCGATTGAAGACCTCCGCTTGGCCATTCGTTTACGGATGGTATGTTGTTGCCATATGATGCTTCACACCGTAGTGCTTCAAAGCTGTCGCCACTTGATTGTTATGGAAATGGTTGCCTTGGTCACTTATCAGTGCTCGAGGTGTTCCGAATCTTGTAAGGATGTATGTGTGGAAGAACTTTAGCATCGTTCGAGCATCGTCTTTCGAAACTGCAAATCAATCCACTTGGAGACATAGTCAATAGTAACTAGAAAATACACATTTCTAAAAGAGTTTGGAAATGGCCTCATGAAGTCTATACCCCAAACATTAAATAACTCCACCTCCATGATAGGCTATTGAAGCATCTCATTGCGTCGAAATATAGAACCTGTGCGTTGACATTTACCACATTACTGCGTAAAATTGTGGAGGTCTCAAAATAATGTAGGCTAGTAGAATCCTTATTGTAGGACCTTTACGGCAGTCCTGACACTATCAAAATGACCTCCATAAGGAGCATCGTGGCAATGCCTTAGGATAGAAGACATCTCTTCCTCAGGAACACAATGACGGATAATGTTGTCAGCGCATACCTTGAACAAGTATGGTTCATTCTAGTGATATTTTACAGTGTCACGCCTAAATCTAACCTTCTTGTGACCAGTGACACTCAATGGTAACTTCCCACAAACAAGATAATTGATAGCATATGCATACCATGGAGATGTGTCGATGAAGAATAATTTTGGGATTTATTCCTATCCTCACTTCTAGCTTCCAAACGAGACAAGTGGTCTGCTACTTGGTTTTCAAATCCTTTCCTATCTTTGATTTCAATATCAAACTCTTGTTAAAGCAGGATCCATATGATCAGTCTTGGTTTGACATCTTTCTTCGCAAAAAGGTATCTTAAGGCAAAGTGATCCATGTAAACTATAGTTTTTAAGGCGACAAGATATGAACGAAACTTGCCACATGCAAAAACTACTACTAACAACTCCTTCTCAGTAGTCGTGTAATTCACCTACGCTTCAGTTAGGGTTTTACTAGCATAATAAATGGAATGAAATACCTTCTCATTTCGTTGTCAAAGCAGAGCTCCCACAGCAAAGTCGCTTGTACTAGCTGCTTTTTAATTGTAACAAATGCATCTAGACACGCGTCATCGAACAAAAACTTTTTATTCTACTCTAAAAAAGAGCATAGTGGTTTTGCTATCTTTGAGAAATCTCGGATGAACCTTTTATAGAATCCAGCATGACCAAGAAAGCTCCTTATTCCTTTTACAATTGTGGGTGGAGTTAGCTTCTCAATGATTTCCACCTTTTCTTTGTCTACTTCAATGCCCTGACATGATATGCGATGGCCATGGACAATGCCTTCAGTTGCCCGAAATGGCATTTTTCCTAGTTTAGAATTAGATTTATGTCCTCGCATCTCTTCAATACTTTCGCCAGATTGTTAGCGCATTGATCAAAATTGTGCCCATACATAGAGAAATCATCCATGAATACCTGCAATAAATCTTCAATCATGTTAGAGAAAATAGCCATCATGGACCTCTAGAATGTAGCTAAGGCATTGCACAAACCAAATGGCATACGTCGAAGAGAAAAGGTTCCAAATGGACAAGTGAATGTTGTCTTTGCTTGATCTTCCGGCACAATTACAATCTGGTTGTATCCAGAGTAGCCATCAAGGAAACAGTAGTAGGCCTTACCAACTAGCCTATCCAACATTTGATCAATAAATGGCAGTGAGAAATGGTCCTTTGTCACTGTATTAAAAAGACGGTAATCCATACACACACCAACTTGTAACAATGCGAGTAGGGATTAGCTTATTTTTATCATTGCTCACCACTGTGATGCCACTCTTCTTAGGCACACATTAGACCGGGCTCACCCAAGTGTTGTTAGAAATAGGATAGATGATGCCTGCTTCCAACCACTTAACGATCACTTTTTTCACTACTTCCATCATTTTCTCGTTCAGTCGTCTTTATTGCTTAATTGACTGTTTCCCCACATCTTCCAGCTTGATTTTATGCATGCAGAAAGAGGGACTAATGCCTTTGATACTCGCTATGCTCCAGACGATGGCTCTATTATGTCACCTCACAATTATGATCAGCTTTTCTTTTTGACATGCATCGAGACTTACGCTGGCAATCACAGGCAATGTGTCATTGTCACCTAGAAAGACATACTTAAAATGCATTGTTAATGGCTTTAACTCCAAGGTGGGAGCTTGTTCAATCGATGGTCTAAAAACAAGGATCGTCCTATTAGATAGATCTAAAGATTCCAATTGCTAGCCCTGTCTCCGTTCATAAATATTAGCCTCAATTATGTGGTCGTATTCAGGTAGGATATTGTCAGTAGATGTCATTGCATATTCTTCTTGTATTGCTAAACTTCGTTCAATGAATTTTTTTGTAATTAACTCGTTCAGCACGTCATTGTAGTGACATTGTTCTTTACTTCTTGACGGAGATGCTTCGAACACACTGAAGGTGACATGCTCATCATTATGATGCATAATTACCTCACCCTTGAAAACATCGATAAGTGTACGTCCTGTTGCTAAAAATGGGCGTCCCGAGATAATGGGCACCTCCTTATTTGCTTCCCAATCAAGAATGATAAACTCAGCTGGGAACACAAGTTTATCAACTTGGATGAGGACATCCTTAATCTATTCTTCAAGATACGCCAAGGATCTGTCCGTAAGCTGTAATATCACCGCAGTGGGCTTCATAGATCCAATTCCTAATTTCCTGAAAGTGGATAATGGCATGAGGTTAATACTACCTCCAAAATCACATAAAGCTTTACTTAGGTAGTGGTTTCCAGTAGAGCATGGAATCGTGGAACTGCTAGGGTCTTTCATCATTGGTGGTAACTTGTTTGTTAGCACAATGCTGCACCCCTCTGTGAGCACAATCGTCTCGATATCGATAAACTTTTTCTTTTTCGACAATAGCTCCTTCATAAATTTCCCATAGTTGGGGATCTGCATAAGAGCATTAACTAGAGGTATATTAATATGTAATTACTTCAAGGTAGAGGCAAACTTTTGATAATCTTTGTCATGATTCTTCTCTTTGAATCTCTGTGGAAATGGCGAAGATATGTTGTCAGTGGGTTATTGTAAAAGATTTCGCTACATCGACATAGGTAGTCGCGTCGACATCTTTGTTTGTCGAATTGTGGGCATAGGAGTGACTACAGGTGGCTCCTCTTCATTTATTTCTGCTGGGTCTTATTCATAGGCAACTTCTTTTGGTTGCTTTGGTTCGAATGCGTCGACATGTACTTGGTTGGAACTGATGTTTAGCTCAGTAGATTGCTTTCCACTTCTCAGCGTGATAGCCTTACAATGCTCCTTCCCCCTCTTAGTCGAATTTTCAGTGTCGCTACGCAAAGCACCTGGTGACCTTGTGCTCTTGTTAGAAGCCAATTGCCCTAGTTGTTCTTCCAATTCTCAGATGGAAGAAGAATTTCCTTGAACGATTGCTTCCGTTCTCGTTATATGCTCTCATATTAACGCTTCTAGAGTAGCCAACAGATTTGCTCTTGGTTGAGAATATTGTCGTTGTTGTTGTTGTTGATGCTGTCCTTGCATATTTGGCATTGTATTCTGTTGTGGCGGCATTTGAGCTTGTTGCTACATCTTGTTATATGACTGCATTTGATTTCGTGATCTCATCTAATCATGTGATCACATATTATCTAGTTGCACATGCAATTGCGGATTGTGATTATAGTTCTGCTGCTGTTGACTGTAATTCCTCTGTCTAAAGTTACCTTGATTTGAGGAATTCCCATAACTGAATGTGGGCACATTTTGGCTCCCCCAAGGTTGTTATGTACAATTAGAATTACTGCATGAGTTACCATAGGAATTTCCATGGATGTGATTAACATAGAATGCATTTTCGACATGTTAGGGGCAATCCTCATAGTTGTGGTTGTCGCCGCAAATTTCACAGGAAAATGTCAGGACATCCATCTGTTGGGCTACTTGATTCGGGGCAACATCACTCGTCCCCTTCATGTTTTTGATCATGTTCACCAACGAGGATACCTGTGTACTCAAAGTTGAAATAACATCTAATTCCATAACACCAGGATTAGTTTTTACCTGAGCAAAATGAAAAATTGGATATTGATAGTCATTCTGTGCAATTCTCTCTAATATTCGTATGGCTTCATTGTAGGTGCAATCTAACAATGGATCATTAGCGGATGCATCGATAAGATTCCATCTCTGCGCATTCAACCCATTGTAGAAGATCTCGATTAGAGTTTCCTATTGGATTCCATGCATGGGACATCGTCTCAGCAAAGTCCTTAACGCTCTCACGAAGTGTGTAAATTTTCATCATCTAGTTGATGATATGCCGTGATATCATTCTGTAATCTAGCATTCATTGTCAGCGGATTGAATCACAAAACGAACTACATTGCTAGCGCATTCCAAGAATTAAAGCATCCAGCCAGTAAACCAAGGAACCATGTTCTTGAATCTTCATGAGGTAACCTACATATTGTCCATTCGAATTAAGCATTTGAAACATAACCAATTTTAATTTGAAATTACTAGCTTGTATTTTTGGTCTAACAACCATTGGTTGTAAATCATCGAGCACAGGAACAATAAAATCTCTGATTGTCCTGTCTGGAATTTGCTTCACTTGTGGCAGCGGTGGTGGTATATTATTAACTCTTTGTGGTTGTATTGGAGGAACAACATTTTGTGGCAGCAATGGTGGTAGATCATTATTGTTTCCAGCCATTTTCTTTTGCTCTTGCTTCCTCCTTTGAATAGTTTGTTCGAGTTCTGGATCAAAACTAACAATCTCCTTAGGATTTCTCCTTGTGGACATGTAACTCCTAAATAATTGAGAGAAAATCAACAAAAGAAAGTTAAACAGATTAATAAAAATGAAAAGTTCAGTAAGAAAGAATAATTGTAACTACAAAAATAAACATCAAACAAATGCCATCCCCAGCAATGGCGCCAAAACTTGATCGACTTGTAAATGTCACAGCATTTAAGTGCAAGCGGACACTCGTCGATGCAAGTATAGTTGATAGATTTGATCTATCGGATATCGATCCCACGAGGATAGAGTTCTTGATGTTTAATGTAGAAGCAACTAAAGTTAAAATTAGAGGAATTGCTGCTAAGAAAGTCAGCGCAACTGAGTTAGAACTGTACAGCTAAAAGAGTTAATTTGTCAATGCAAATATAAAATAAATTGTCAGAGCGAATTAAGATAAAATGAATGTTAGGATGTTTGTAAACAGAAATTCAAGAAATTAAAAGATATGATCAAGTGTAAGAACTTGATAGGATCACTAACTTCACAAGTCGTAAAGCTAAATGTGACTGCAAGGTAACAAATAGATGAATTGTCATCGCAATTATGCTTCAATTAGATCTTACTGCTATCACTCCCTCTATTTAACAAAGACCCAAATGCTAATAATTACCACACCTTCCAGTGTTGGTAATGCTTTGCACTTAAGAACAAGTGGCCAGAATTCCTTCTTAGCCTCAAGCAACTTCCGTTGTCTTGCTTGTAAATATAACTTGTCACCGCACCTTCCAGTGACTGGCTACAATCGCACTTCCATGGTCAAACAGTTAAATCAAAATATAAACAGATAAGGAAAATAGAGTAGAAATCAAATTAGATCTAACTTCAAATGGTACTTCCATACTCAATTGATAATCAACAGTATTCATCAACAATTAAGAGGTATCAAAGAAAAAAGTCGAAGTATCCTATTCCTAGTTTATTAGAACTATTCTGTGACAGCTCCTCTTATGCTGCATCTAGGTATTTCTCGTCAGAAGTCTTGCTCCTTTGCTTGTCAGATCACCTTCCTCCGTAACTCAAGCTTCCATGGCAGCTTGTTTAAAGATTTGAGAAATTTTGCAGAGTTCACTTCTTCACCATTTGATATCCATCTTCTTCATTTCCCTCCTATTTATAAACTCAGGGAATTTCAGATCTCCTCCCTTCTCAGATATAACCTCTTTGGCAGCTGTAGAAGTTGGTTATTTCTAGTTGTGCACTCATGCAGATTTGGTGTGTTCATCAGGCATCTGCAGGTTATCGCCGCATCTCTAGGTGCAATCTATAATATGTACTTGCAGTGACAACTTAGCTTTATTCTACGCTGGTGCTTCCAGGTACATTTTTGTGTGAATTTACTTGTACAAGGTGGAGGTATCTTTGCGGTGACATCTGTGGCCGCAATTCCAAGTTAAATTTGTGGCTATATCTTTGAATACTTTCTATTACTGATCTTCCGAGGTGGATCTCTCCATTGAAAATTTCAGACGCAAAACTTATGCTACATTCGGCAACATTAGTAGCACAAAAGATATAGAATACGAGAAAATAGGACCAAACATCATTGTGTTAGAAAATGCACATCCTAAGTATGAAGTACTAAAAATGCATGCTAGAAATGATATAAAAAGGACAAATAATATACTAATTTAAGGAGAATTAAAGTGTCATTTCTAATGCTATCACATCCCTAAAAATATAAAAAAGAATCCTCGAAGAGAGTGTAAAGAACATGTCAAGGCAATCGGACTTAGATCAAGAAAATTACTAAGTAGCCCAAAAAACCCTAATACAAAGGAGGAACAGGAAACAATGAATGATCCTATAGAGATACCATCAGATGATGACAATGAAGTTGACCACCTCTTAACATACTCTAGTTCAGAGTATAATTTGGGCTTTCCACAAGTATACGGGTCGAGTTGTAATATATTTACAATAAGGTAATGAGTACTCCGAGGATCGTATCCGAAGGAGGCAAAGCAATTAATAATTCTAACTCCTGCAATGAAAATATCTAATTAGTAATCTTTTTAGGGTTATAGTATGAAAGATTAAATAAATGATTTTTAGGGATTTTTATACTGATAATAAAAATAATACAAGCAAATAAAGAAAAATGGAAAATGAGATAAGAGATCGGTAAACTTAGTTATGAGGAATTAGTTCGTTTTGGCATGATTTCATCAACCATTGCTTTGGGTTTCTCCTCAATCAACTAGTTGTTACCTTAGTAGGATCTTCCAATCTCTTACTAACATAACGAGTCAACAATAACTACTTATCTTCTAAGCTCATAGTTTATATTGGTTTGGGGTAAAGATTTTCACTAATGGGCAATACAAATTTTGGGTTAATTCTCACCTTGATGAATTTCTAGGGTTTGTTTCTCATTCTTCCTTTTACAAGCAACTGATCCACTAAAAAACACTACGCAATAATTAAATAAACATATCTCCACTCCCTAATCCCCCATAAAGGAATTAGTTCCTCATGGTTTCTTGAGACTTTATAATTTCAATTTAAAGAATAAGCATGAATAATTGAATTGAAAATATGAGTAAAAAGAAACTTAGGGGTTTGTATTGATCGTTTGGAAGCAATCCACCAGCATTTATCCACGTCTTACAAATATCATTTCCAAATAACAAGAACAATAAAATAACTAAAGCTTAAAGAAAATAAATTCCTAAATCTAAATTACAAGGAAAGAAATAAACTAAGAGAAAAAGTGTGTAAAACTAAGTAGTCAAAGGGCCTATTTATACCATTCTGATGGTCGTTTTCCTTAGCCCTAGGTCAGCTATCGTTCTTTGAGTTTATGTTCTGTTTTGAAGACCAAAATTCTCCTCACTCAGTGTATTTTTGCATTCAGGATTCGATGTCGAGACACCCAAGGTCCGTGTCGTGACTTAGATGGTAGTGTACTCTGGTTGTATTTACAGGGTTTGTCATGACACTATAATGTCATGTCATGACACAGAAGACAATTTCGGTATTCCTTGATTCTGGTCCCTCTGTTGTGACATCTCTCGTCTTGTATCGTGACACAGTGATCATCTTTGATATAATTTGTCTTCTAATAGTCTCCTACACATTTACGAAGTTCATTAGCCAACCTTTAGGCCTCAATCGGTCTTGAAGTTAATAAAAGATACATATTTACACCTTTTACATATTTTATTCACTAAAATGAAACTAAAGCAAATCCTAATTAAAACCTAACCATAATGCCTAATTTCAAGCTCCAAAAGTGCAAAAACTAGTTTAATCTGCTAGGTCGAATTATTGTAGATCAAACTACCCCACATTTAAGTCATTGCTTGTCCTCAGGCAATCAAACGTAAAAACAACGAAAAAGAACACAATTACTTGAACACATATCATACAAGCATTAGATCCGAAACATGTATCTTAGGCATTCCATATTCTCTCATAATTTCAGCATGATAAATAAGTAATCTTACCACTTTTGACTAAGACATCTAAGTTCAATACGTTACAAAAGATAAAAATGTAAAATATTTCATATGTAGAGTTCCATCAATGAACAATATAAGCACTTTAATTATCCTAGTGAAATACAAATGGTTGATTGTTCAATACCATATTCATTCATGCATAGATTTATTTAGGTCACATAGGACTTTTCGACATTTAACGTTTTGAGGCTTATTACAGATATGAAATTCAAAGGAATGGTAAGCATCAAGAGGTTACGAACACGAAAATAGTTTCGCACATTGTATTATTCCCTATTCTTCCCTTTAGTAGCCCTTTTCCTGCTCATCGTCTTATTTCTTCTTCTCTCACCTTACTTATCTCTCCATTTAGGAAATCTCAACATGATATATTCTCTTTAGCTAACCTACGAGTATTCACACATTTTTAATGAGTTTTCTTTTAACTTTGTGACTTTGTCATCTTTTCATAATATTTCTCACTCAAGAACATTTTTTCACTTTTCATACATTTTTACTCGACATTTTCTTCTTTTTGGAATTTTCTCTTTATTTTTCAAGTATAGCTAATCTAAAGTTCACATATCACATTGATTTTTCCTATTTGACTCTTATTTTTACAAACTCCACCTTGATCTATCTACTTACCCTCAATACATATGACCATACATCTATAATTGTGTGATTCAGGACCAAAGAAAAAGGATTAACATAAATTTACATTTTTTAGGTTTTATGATTTGTAATAAAGTTCATCAAGAAAGGTCAATAGACTCAAACATTGGTACTAAACGACAATATCAGAATAGTTTTCTTTTTGGCTCTAAGTGTTCCAAATAATGCCATAGGTCATCCCTAAATATTTCAGTATGCATAAACTTCAACTTGATTAAACAATCCCAAATGCACCATTTATCATATATACTAGCATGCTTGTTTCCTTATATCATTCAAGGAATTTGGTACAAATAATATTTTATAACATATATTTAGTGTAACCTATAGAACTTTAGTAGTCCATTACTCAAAAATTTAGAATTCACTTATTATCATGCCAAATTTATTCAAAAACACAAGCAACCTATGTACATGCTCCTAACCAATCACTTGTATTTCTACAAGCTCAAGCACATGACAAAACAAAAACAAAACAAAAGAAATTTAGAATTTCTATGTCACCCTCACAGATTAGAAAACCCATTGTCCTCAATGTGTAGCCCTAAAAAGTAAGGAAAGAAATTACCCGATTGATTGTGATTAGCTCATCAGCTATTAGTGGGTCCCTTTTCCTTTCTCGCAACTAGCTTGCAATTATTTTGTCTTCCTTATACGAGGTTCCTACATAAAAATTTAAAATAGAAAAATGTAAAATAATCTCGTATTACTTCTACTCCTACTATTAAATAAGTTCAAAGTTTATGAAATAAATTATTACAATTCTGCCAAAATCATCTTAAAACTATTAAAACCACTCAATCCTCCTCCATCTTATCATCGTCATCGTTATCCTCCTCTTCATTCTCTATTTCCTCTTCATCATGCTCCTCTATCGTAGGCCAAACATATCTTGTGTGTAGTTAGGGACTCGAATGTTATTTTGGTGAGCAAATTCTCGAAACAATGGTCCCGATTCTTGCATCCACTATATCATCCAATCTAGTTTTGGATGAGTACCCTCACCAACTTCTTGTTAGGTTGTCGTCAACCTTTTCGATGAAGCTAGTGTAGTGGTTATTTCTCTTCGTTTTATTTTCCCTTCCTTGATTTGCTTAGCTCGAAGCTCTATGTATTGTTGGAAGAGAGTAGCACCAATGATGCTCCTCAATGGCTTTAATGATTGTTCTGTAGATGTCATGCGCACTCCTGCTCATATTTTGATGGATACATTAGCCAGTACGAACCTATTTTTTCTCCAAAATAACATAAAGTAATATTGCTCGAAAGGTATTAACATTAGAAACATTCAAAGCAGGTACGATACGAGTGCATATGAATTCAATCCACATTTTAGCATCAAGAAACATAATGGCTTGATTAAAAGATGTGGGAATGCTAGTGCCAAGATGATATTTCCATTCACCCCTCCCCTTAGTTAAATAATTTATCACATTATCCATATCTATGTTTTTAATATTTTCTAAATCATTTTGTTCCAAGAAATCTTGGTCATAGTATGGAGCATCAAAAAATTTGAAAAAATATGAGAAGGGACTTTCACATTTATCCATTTGACTACTTTTGTATCCCACATATAGCCATTTGTACTCCTAGATATATACTCTAGTAATGATGCATAAAACTCTTGTACAATTGGGACTATAGTAATTTCTTGGAGAATTGTCCAAAAACATTCCCACCTATGGTATTGGACTATTGGTCATATTTTCTTGTAAATTACCATCAATCGGTCAAATTGATCATCGCCGAACATACTCTTGTTCGGCGTAGATTTAGGCTTTTCGTAAGTATACGGGCCAGGTGATCGCATCTGTAACGTCACAGCAGTTGTGCAAGCGGACACATGTTGATAGAATAATTCTATCGGATATCGATCCCATGAGGAATAAGTTATTGATGTTCAGCTGTCGAAGCAGCTAATACTAAAATTAGATGAAATGTGAGTAAAGATGTCAGTGCAAATAACTGAGATCTGCACACTAAAATTGTTAATACTGTAAATGCAATCAAGGTTAATTGTCAAAGCAATAGAAACTAAATCAAAGTGTTGTTGAAGTGTTGAGTATTTAAATGCATAAAAGTAAAGGTGTGATCAAGTGTAAAGGATTGGAATGGATCACTGATTTTACTAAGTCGCAACGCTGGATGCATCGACAAGGTATTGTATAGATGAATTGTCGCAGAAATAGAGCTCCGATGAAATCTTACCAATAATAGTCCTCAATTAAATCAAGACTCAAGTACCCACAATCACTCCACCTCTCGGAGTGAGCACTCAAGAACAAGTGACTAGAATCTCTTCTAATCCCAAGCAACTCTCGTCGTCTTGCTTGTTAACCTAACTTGTCACTGCATCTCTCGATGTTGGTAGACTGTAAATGCACTCTCGTGTTTGATGTAGTTAGATCCAAGAATAAACAGATGAAAAGCATTAAGTAAGAATCAAAGCAATCTAACAATGAAAGATACTCTCATATTCATTCGAATGTCATTAAAATTCATTAGCATAAAAGAGGGGATAACGAATACAATCGAAGCTTACTATCTTTGGACTACTAGGACAGTTCCTCAACCGCTCCTCTTGCCTTGCATGAAGCACCTCTCGTCAGAAGTGACTGCTCCTTTTCTCCATCAGCTCTCCGTTTTCTAGCTTAAATCTCAAAAACACAGTAACTGCAGTATTTTATTCCTCCACCTCTTGATATTTTTCTTCATCTTCTTTCCTCTATTTATAGGCTTTAGAAATTGCAGATTTTCTTCATTCTCTGATCCAACTACTTTGTACAGCTATAAAAGTTTGTTATTGACAACTACGCAGATCTGATTTGTTTACTGGACTGTTGCAGAATGTCGACGCAAATTATGATTTGCGGTGACAATTCATTAGCAGAATGTAGCCGCATTTCTGTTCATCTCTTCTCAGATCCAAATCTAATTACAGCTGTCAAAGTTAGTTAAATTCTAGCTATGCACTCACGCAGATCTAATGTGATCTTTATAAATCTGTAGAATGTCGTCGCATTTTTGGACATCTCTTCTCAGATCCAAATCTAATTGCAGCTGTCAAAGTTAGTTAAATTCTAGCTATGCACTCACGCAGATCTAATCGCGATCTGAAATCTTTAATTGTGACGATAACGTGTGAAATTTCTGCACTGGTTCTTCTAGATGTGTTTGTGGCTTGAATTCACTCAAACAAAGTAAAGATTTCTATGCATCGACATCTTTGGCCACATTTCAAAGCTATACTTGTGGTTGCATCTTTGATGCCTTTCTAGCATTAATCTACTGAGATGGATCCCTGCGCTGATATTTTTAAGACGCAATATATATGTTGCATGTGGCGACATTAGTTCATAAAAAGAGATAAAATAACAAGAATGTAAGCAAAACAACAATAAGTTAAAAATATAAAAACTAAGTATGTAATGCCTATTATGCATGCTAAATATGCTACAAAAGAGAAACTAATACACAAATTTAAGGAGAAAATAGGTGTCATTTCTAATGCTATCATACCTCAAAACTTGTGATTTTACTTGTCCTCGAGTAAACAAAAATTAGCAAACTTGACAAGCAAAAATGTCACCGCAATTATTATTCTAACAACTTAATTTTTCTGGAATTTCTAATGTACAAATTGCATTCACATGAATAATTAAAACTGTAACTTCACTAATGTTAGTAATATGCTTTGAATCTTAACCCTTCCTTAACCAATACAACATTTATTGCAATATATTTCTCTTCTTTTCTCTTTGTGATTTCTTTCTATAAGTGACTGAGAGATTTCATTGCATTACTCTACCTTTGTTCCTGGGTAGTAACGATGGGGAGCAACAAACCCCCAGGAGGTATGTAATTGCACCAACACACACTCTTGCTGTGACAACCTTTGGCTAGATGATTTTTCTAACACCTGTAACGGAGTGTTCTCCCTTGCTAAGTCACAATACACTCACATTGGAGTGTTCTTTATTAATACAATGTCACTGCAATTGGCAAGTCATTTCAAATCTCAAAGATTGATACTATCCATTCATTACTGATGCATTTCCAATCATTCATCCAAAAATAAAAGGTTCAATATTCATTCAAATTCACCCAATTCATATATCGGCATCCCAAATAATTCAAGAATTACGCATAAAATAAAAATTGTGGTCATATTTTTTCTTGTAACTTTGCATACTTTCATTGAACTAAAGAAACCAGTAAATTCTCAAAAATATGGGTGCAATTGCATTTTCATTTCACACAAATTCCCCCCAAACTTAAAGTATGCATTGTCCCCAATGCACTGACATTAATAAACATATATATGGAAATGTAATGACAATGTAGATGCAACAAAAATAAAAATGCAATGACATTAATAAGGCAGGGACAATTATACTACAGCTACATGATATGCATGAAAACTAAACTAAGTGCTAAAAAGTAAAAACTAACTCAGTGTGCTGTAGCCGAAGATGTGGCTGCATTGGTCTTCTTCTTCTTACGCTTTCGTTCCTCCTTACGTTGCTTCTTGTCTTTGGTGCACTTCCTCCTTCGTTCCTTTGGCTTGGCCGAACCTATGGATTGCTTCTCAACAGCAAGCATCTCATCCTCCGCCTGACTCGCTTCAAGTGGCGCCAAATCATCAGATGATGCATCCACAAGTTCAAGTATGGTGACAAATTCCTCAGCCAAATTTGTCACGACATCAAGTCCTTCTCTTCTTTCTTTTTTTTTTTACTTTTGTTTGAGCTTCGCATGATCTGTGGATTGTTCCTTAGTTTCTATCTCTTCTTTGGCATCATTAGCTACTTCATTCGTTGATCCAGTATAGACCACTATCGCCTAATGGTTTTCATCAGCAACTTCCGCCTAACTCGCTCCATCTTGCGCCAAGCCTTCAGTTATTGCACCCACAACTTTAGGTGCAGGGAAAAATTAAATTTGCCTCGACATCTATTTTTTCATCTTTTTCTTCCTCCACATGAACTTCGTTCCTTTTCAGCATTAAGTCAGTAGGTACAGTACAGCTGTACGAAATTGCGTTGGCAATGGAATCCTAATGCATCGATAATAGTGTTTACTTATTCCTCAATTGGTGCAAACATAGTATTTGTTCCTTGCTCTTCATGTGCTTCATACTCTTCTATTCTCTACACGGTCCCAAAAAAATTCCACTCTTTCTTGCATTTTTCCAATTCCGTAACTTTTTAATTATGGATATCGGCATAAAAATTATGCTTTCATTAAAATCACATAATGTCTTTCCAATATACCAATCACCAATGGAATACGGTATTGAGAAGCTCTTGGGATCCTTAAATTCTTGGAGCAATTTAATTGTCATGACAGTGCACCCTTCAATAAGTATGATCACTTCGACATCTCTCAATCTTCTTTTCTTTAACAACGTGTCTTCAAGTTTCTGAGGTTGTTTTGCTGTAGCATTTGTGGCGACAAAGTGATCTGATTCTGTCGTTGCAATATTTTGTTTAACCTCTTCAGCTGTAGTTTGCTTTTTAGATTACGCGGACATCTTTCCGTTGTTGAGATTTGAATTATCTTCTTTCGCTGTAGCATCTCTAACAACTTCATTTAGTTGAGTTTCACTTCTAGGAATGATTTCCTCATCATGCTCTTGCCCTTGTGATATCGAATTCTCAATATCAACCGACAAAGTTTCTTGTGGTCACAAATTTATTGCTCCCACAATTTGGCCAAATTGATATTCTAGATCTCGTATGGATTCAGCTTTATTCAGAAGCATAACATCAGTCTTGGCAATATATTGTCTCAGCAAATTTTCAATTGAAGAAAACTCTGATGCTTCGTCTTCCTGGATAGTTTTCCTTGACAAAGGTTGATCATAATTTGGGCAATGTCCACTCGGATCTAACATCATTGTCTATACTTCCAGGGTCTTGATTGTTCCAACAAAAATTTGGATGTTGCTCCCACCATGGCGTGTAAGTGTTGGAATATGGATTTCCATTTCGATAGAAATTCCCCATGTGGTACACATTTGCTGGATTTGATGGGCATTCCTCAAACTCATGGTTGCCCCCACAGTAATTACAAATTGTCACTGCAAATTTCCGTTCTGCAGCTTCTGTAGCATTCTATATATTAGTCAAAGAAGGTACCTGGGCTTACGGCATTGAGCTCCATCTCTACAGCATCAGTCATGTCAGTCCAAAATCTTTAGGTTCTATATACCTTGTTCCTAGCCATATTTCGCTAAAAAAATGTAAAAGTAAACAAAATAAAGGAAACAAGTTATTGATGAATAAAATTTAGATAATAAAGAATATATGCAATGATAAAAAATAAGCATAAAAAAAATGACGATCCCTGATAACGGCGCCAAACCTTGATCCAGTCTGTAACGTCCTAGTAGTTGCAGACACACGTCGATGCAAGTATAGTTGATAGAACAATTCTATCAGATATCGATCCCACAATGAATGGGTTCTTGATGTTTAGCTGTCGAAGCAGCTAATACTAAAATTAGATGAAATGTGAGTAAAGTTGTTAGTGTAATTAAGTCATATCTGCACACTAAAATTGTTAATACTGTCAATGCAATCAAGGTTAATTGTCAAAGCAACAGAAAGTAAATCAAAGTGTTGTTGAAGTGTTGAGTATTTAAATGCATAAAAGTAAAGGTGTGATCGAGTGTAAAGGATTGGAATGGATCACTGATTTCACTAAGTCGCAACGCTGGATGTGTCGACAAGGTATTGTATAAATGAATTGTCATAGTAATAGAGCTCCAGTGAAATCTTACCAATAACAGTCCTTCATTTAATCAAGACTCAAGTACCCACAATCACACCACCTCTCGGTGTGAGCAACGTTTTGCACTCAAGAACAAGTGACTAGAATCTCTTCTACTCCCAAGCAACTCTCATTGTCTCACTTGTTAATCTAACTTGTCACCACATCACTCGATGTCGATAGATTGCAAATGCACTCTCGTGTTTGATGCAGTTAGATCCAAGAATAAATAGATGAAAAGCATTAAATAAGAATCAAAGCAATCTAACAATGAAAGATATTCTTGTATTCATTCAAATGTCATTAAAATTCATCAGCATAATTTCACCAAAAAAAATCATCAGCATAAAAGAGGGGTTAACGAATACAATTGAAGCTTACTATCTCTAGACTACTAGGATTATTCCTTAACCACTCCTCTTGCCTTGCATCAAGCACCTCTCGTCAGAAGTGGTTGCTCCTTTTCTGCATCAGCTCACCGTTTTCCAACTTAAATCTCAAAAACACACAGTAATTGCAGTATTTAATTCCTCCACCTCTTGATATTTTCTTCTTCTTTCCTCTATTTATTGGTTTTAGAAATTACAGATTTCCTCCATTCTCATATCCAACTACTTTGTACATCTGTAAAACTTTATTATTGACAGCTACGCAAATCTGATTTGTTTACTGGACTATTGCACAATGTCGGCGCAAATTATGATTTGCGGTGACAATTCGTCAGCAGAATATCGCCGTATTTCTGGACATCTCTTCTCAGATCCAAATCTAATTGTAGTTGTCAAAGTTAGTTAAATTCCATCTGTGCACTCACACAGATATGGTGTGATCTTTATAATCTGCAGATTGTCTCACTGCATCTCTGGTAGCGATTTGAAATCTTTAATTACGGTGACAAGGTGTGAAATTCCTGCGCTGGTGCTTCTAGATGTGATTGTGGCTTGAATTTATTCAAACAAAATAAAGATTTCTATTCGTCGACATCTCTGGCCACATTTCCAAGCTATACTGGTGGCTGCATCTTTGACTCCTTTTAGCATCGATATACCGAGATGGATCCCTACGCTGACATTTTTAAGACGCAATATATATGCTTCATGTGGCGACATTAGTGCATAAAAAGAGATAAAATAACAAGAATGTAAACCAAACAACAGTGAGTTAGAAAATAGAAAAACTAAGTATGTAAAGCCTATTATGCATGCTAAATATGCTACAAAAGAGACAATTAATACACAAATTTAAGGAGAAAATAGGTGTCATTTCTAATGCTATCACCATTTTGTAAATATAGTGTGTTACAACGAAACACTAGGTAGTATTCTGAGGATCGTACCAAAAGGAGGTGTAAAGCGATAGTAAATAAAATTCTTGCAAAGAAGAAAATTAATTAGTACTTATTTTAGGGTTTATAGTACGAAGAGAAATCAAAGAGTTGGTTTTAAATAGCACAAAATAAAAGATAAAATAAAATAGAAAATAAAAGAAAAAGTTTGAGATGTAGAAATCTTTATAAATGGCTTTTGGGATATTAGGTCCTTTCTGGACGAGTTCTTCAATTGTTGGGTTTTGGAGATTTTCCTCCAATAAACTAGTCACTACCCCAGTTGGATCTCTCAATCTTTCATCTGCATAGCAAGTCGATAGAGATTACTTATTGATAAATGTCACAATCTAAACTGGTTTGGGACAAAGGTGTTCACGTATGGGCAATACAAATTTTGGGTTTATTCCCACCTAGATGACTTTCTAGGATTGTCAATCCTAGTGTTTGTTCGATGTTCTTCCTTTCCTAAATAGCTGATCTAAAATGTTAAATCCCTGTAAAACAATCGTTAATTATTCATATGTCCACTCCCTAATTCTCCAAAATGAAATTAGTTCCTCATGGTTTCTTTGATCATCAATAAAACAATATATGAAAACATATAATTGAAGAAGAGAGTGAAAAAGAAACTAAAATTGTATTAGCAATCTGTCAGCAAAAATTCCTCGATCGTCTATGCGAGTTTCTACAATCTCATTTAAAACCAATAATATAAAGTAAAACTGAAATCTAAGATCTAATGAATGGTGTGTAAAACCCTAATGCTAAAGGTCCTATTTATATTTTTAGATGTTTGTTTCTCCTCAACCCTAGATCAACTCCTGTTCCTCGTGTTTAAGTTCCACTGTAAAGACCAAAATACCCTTCATTTAGTGTGAAATATGCATCCGAGGGTCGATGTCGCAACACACCAGGACCTCTGTCGGGACAAAGACATCAGTCTCCATGTGAAGTGTCATCCTATTGGCGTTGTCACGACATAAACCATGTATGTCGCGACAAAGAAGTCAGTCTTCAAATTCTTCAAGTCTAGTCCCTTGGTTAAGACATAGCTCAGCCTATGTTGTGACGAAGTGATCAATTTCCTAGTGTTACACTTCTTGTAGTCTCCTACACACTCACTAAGTACATTAGCTAACCTTTAGGCTTCAATCGACCTTAAAAACAAATAAAATGACATTTTAGCACTTAGGTTACACAATTTATTCAAATGAGAAATCTAAATTAAATCCTATGAAAACATAATGAAAATACTTGATTTCAAGCTCTTCAAGTGTGAAAAATAGTTCAATCTACTAGGTATGAAACTGATAGATCAAACTCCCTCACACTTAAGTCATTGCTTGTCCAAAAGAAAACAAAAAAAAAAATAAAGAAAAATGAAGAGTTCGACTTCATAGCTATACAAAGAGTGGGCTCATAACATGTAGTCTAGGCATAATACATCTCTTAATAACTTCGACATGATAATTTAGCTACTTTATCCTTTTTTATTAGAAACAATATAAGTTCATTAAGTTATAGGCAATACATATATTAAGGTTTTATACATATATATCCATCAATGTCAAATATAATTATTTTAATTATCCTAGTACAATACAGACAACTATAATGAGATCATGCAATTCCATATCTACTTATGCATAAAGTTCTTCAAGTCACATAGGGTTTTTCAACTTGTAACGTGTTGAGGCTTAGGACTGGTTTGAATTTCAAAGAATAGTTAAGCACAAAAGGTTACAAACATGAAAATAGTTTGACAAATTTACCTATTTCTCCCCTTTATGTCCCACTTCATCTCACCATCCTTTTTTTCTCCATCTTAGGAATTCTCAATATAAAGCAATCCTCTTAGCTAGTGATTGCGCTATGAACGTCACAGCAAATATGTGCAAGCGTACACTATCGATGCAAGTATAGCAGACAGAAATGAATTTGTCGAATATCGAAGCAATTTTAGTTAAAATGATAAGAAATGTTAATAATAATGTCAACACAAACAGGTTAAAACTACACAGGTTAAGAGTAAAAATTGTCAATGCAAATGTAATATAAAATATCAGAGCAAATTAATAAAAGATAAATTGATTGTTGAGATGTTGTAATGAAAACTCAGAAATATAAAGAAATAGATCAAGTGTAAAGAAGTGGAGAGGATCACTGACTTCACAAGTAAACAACACTAAATGTGACTACAAGGTAACTTATAGATGAATTGTAGCCGCAATTATGTTCCAATAAGATCGTATTAATATCAACTCTCTGTTTAACAAAGACTTAAGTACCCACAACTACCACACCTTCCAGTGCTGGTAATGATGAGCACTCAAGAATAAGTGACAAGAATTCCTCCTATTCTCAAGCAAACTTGTCACTGCACCTTCCAGTGACTGTGACTGCAAGCGCACTTCTATGGTCAAAACAGTTAAATCCAATTATAAACAAATAAGAAGAGTTGAATAGAACTCATAATAAATCTAACATTAAAAGATAATTTCGTATTTAATCAATTGTCAATAGTATTCATCAACATTTAAAAGGGATTTAAGAATGACATTGTAGCATACTATTCCTAGTCTATTAGAATTCTCCCTTAATCGCTCCTCTTGCGTCGAACCAAGCACTTCTCGTTAGAAGCAGTTGCGTCCTTGTGGCATCAGGTCACCTTCCACCGAAATTAAGCTTTCATGGTAGCTATCTTCGAGAATGAATAAGAGAATTTATAGATTTGAATTCTTTACACCTTGATATCAATCTTCTCTTTCTTCCTTCTATTTATAATCACCGGCCATTCTAGAACTTTCTTCCTTTTCAAATCGAACTCCTTGATGCAGCTGTAAAAGTTATTATCGCCAGCTATGCACTCACGCAGATCTGGTTTGTTCCTTGAGCAGTTGCAGATTGTCGCGACATTTCGAGATGCAAATTATGATTTTAATTTGCAGCGACAATTTGTCATTCTCCTGCGCTGGTGCTTCTGGATATGTTAGCAGTGTAAAATTCTTGATAGAAATGTAGAAGCATTCATGTGATGACATATTCGACCGCAATTCTAGATCAACTTGTGACCGTAACTTTGAATGCTTTCCTACTCTGATCTTCCCAGGTGGATTTTTGCACTGATAACTTTAGACACAAAACTAGTACTAAATACAATGACATTAGTAGCATAGAAGAGATAAAATGAAAGAAATTAAGATCAAACAAAACTGAGTTAGAAAATGTAAATACTAAGTATAAAATGCTAATAATGCATGCTAAATATGATACAAAAGGAAAAAATTATACATTAATTTAAGGAGAAACTAAGTGTCATTTCTAATACTATCACACCCCCAAACTTGAGTTTTTACTTATCCTTAAGTAAATAAAAGTTAGCAAAGTTATACCAAATTCTTGTCACCACATTCCTCATTCTAGCAAATTATATTCTCTGAGATCCTAATGTATGAATTGTATTCATGCTGGAATATTGCGCTGACTATTTATAGGTATGAATAATCGAAACTGCAACTTCACTAATGCTAGCATCATGCTTTAAATCTTAAATCTTCTTAACCAATACAACATTTATCGTATTATATATATATATATATTTCTTCTCTTATCACTTTTCTTTCTTTAATTCTGTCCATTTTCTTTTATACGACTAAGAGATGTCATTGCATTACTATACTCTTGTTCTTGGCCAGTAATGATGGGGTGCAACAAACCCCCAGGGAGTATGTAATTACGCCAACACACACTCTTGCAGTGACAGCCTTTGGGGTTTAGGCGGTTTTCTTTTTTCCTTTGCTTTTTTCTGCGGGACCTTATTCATCATAGGGGTTTCTTGCCCCTTGTCATCCTCTCCACTAAAACATCATTGATTGGGAATTTATTTTCGAAAGTCTCATCCCCTTCATGAGGCATAATGCCTCTTTGTTTACACAACAACATTATCAAAGAAGGGAAGGGTAGGATACCTATTTGTTTGGTGGCAACCTCAACAATTTCTTGATGAAGGATTGCAACTGACATAAATTTTTCATCCCTTTAGTATAGAATGCAACAGGCACATTTTATCTAGTGTTGTAGTGGTGCTTTGAGTAGATGGCAGTAGGCGATAGTTTATAACATGGAACCATACCTTACTTTGAATAGTGAGACAGGAACAGTGCATGGTGTAGTTGTTTGGATTGTTGCCAGTCCAAACTGAACTATCGATGCATAAATCGTTCAATAAAAGCTTGGCACTATCCTCAGTCAGATTTTCCAAGAACTCGACGTGTTCATCCTCTCCCTCGACAATATGGAAGAGAGCATTTATGCGGTCGGCGCTCCGGGGCACCAAACCTTCATGAACAAATATGAATTCCTGTTCCGAGTCCACCAGGTTTGCTTAAAATTCCCTTACCAAAGAGGGAGAGTACCCGATCGGATGGTCACAAAACTGCTCCCCTTCCAAACGAGAGATTGTTCTAGTGACTTGTTTCCCTAGATTCAAATGCGGGGACAATTGAAATCCTTGTTCAGGATGACAGTTCCTCTTCAGCATAACTTCATGATATTGGTCCTTTGTCGCTTTTGATAGGAACATAATAAACTCTTTGGGTTGTAGTTGGTAGGTATTCCTGACCATAGCAGCCGATGATTCAGCTGTCGATTTAGATGGGGTTTTGGATCTACGAGTTCTTGCCATAGTGCTGAAATAGAGAGAGTGAAAGTATCGAGCAGAAAAAATAGAAGGTTGAAGATAAAGAAAATACAACAATAATGGAGCTTGTGAGTGTGAGAGAGCAGTCAACACCAAAAAGGATGTTTTATACACGATGGAGGCTAAGAGACGTGATGATAGCAGAGAGTACACTGTGACTGTAGCTAATAAATGCTAGGACACAGATCGTACTATTTCAGGACGATCCAATGGTTTGGATTGGGGTGAATCAATCGATGTGATTCTTGCCCAAAACGTTTCACTGAGTCATCAAAGAAATGCACCGACAAGTCATGCTTTTGTGTACGTCGACAAAAATGAGATCTTTTATTCCTGCATAAAACTAAAGAAAACAAATTGAAAGTAAACAAAAGACAAAGAGTAAATATCAAAAATTGCAATGACATATTAAGGAAATGTGAGCAGGTTAATGGTCTCGTTTTGTTCGTTGATGCCTGGGTTATAGTAATGCTTCAATCATTAGCCATTCACTTAAATTGGTGCCCATCATTCAAATCTGTAATTGTTACCGTACCATGTGAAAATGCTTCGACAACTTCAAAATGTCCTGACCACCATGAGCGTAATTTCCCTGGATGCAATTTTAAATGTGAGTTATAAATAAAAGCACTAACTGACCAAGAGAAAATTGTCATCGCAAAATGACGTTGTCATGCCATCTTTTAGTTTTTTCTTCGTAAATGACAACATTTTCATAAGCATTGCTCCGAATTTCTTCCAGCTTTGAAATGTCCAACAATATTTTCTTTCCAGTAGCATCATAATCCATATTCACTTGCTTGATTGCCCACATGGCCTTATGTCCAAGTTCGACAGGCAAGTGACATGATTTACTAAACACCAGCTAATATGGAAACATCCCTAATAGAGTTTTGTAAGCGGTGCGAAAAACGGCCACAACACATCATGTAACCGTGAGGACCAATCCCATCTAGATGGATTAACCACCTTCTCAAGAATACTTTTAATTTTCCGATTAGAGACCTCTGTTTATCGATTTGATTGCGGATGATACGTGGTTGCCATACGATGCTTCACACCGTAGCGTTTCAAAACTGTTGCCACCTGATTGCAATGGAAATGAGTTACTTGGTCACTTATTAATGCTCGAGGTGTTCCGAGTTGTGTAAGGATATATGTGTGAAAGAACTTTAACACCATCCGAGCATCATCCTTTGGAACAGTGATTGCTTCAATGCACTTGGAGACATAGCCAATCGCTACCAGAATATACACATTCCCAAAGGAATTTGGAAATGGTCCCGTGAAGTCTATACCCCACACATCAAAGAGCTCAACCTCCATGATAGGTTGTTGAAGCATCTCATTACATCGAGATATAGAACCGGCGCGCTAACATTTGTCACACTATTGAGAAAAATTGTATGCATATCAAAACAATGTAGGCCAGTAAAATCCTGATTGCAGGTCCTTCGAAGCAGTCCTAACACCACGAAAATGGCCTCCATAAGGAGCATCATGACAATGCTTTAAGATAGAAAGCATTTCTTCCTCAGGAACGTACAGAGAATGATGTTGTCGATGCATACCTTAAATAAGTATGGCTCATTCCAATGATACTTAGCAGCATCCCTGAGAAATCTGACCTTCCTATGACCTATTGCACTCAGTGGTAGCTTTCCACAGACTAGGTAATTGACTACATCTGCATACCATGGAGATGCATTGATAAAGAATAATTTCTCATCTAGAAATGCGTCGACAACTTGTGATTTATTTTCATCTTCACTTCTAATTTCCAAACGAGAGAGGTGGTCTGCCACTAGGTTTTTCGACCCTTTCCTGTCCTTAATTTTGGCATCAAATTCTTGCAATAAAAGGATCTATCTAATCAGCCTAGGCTTTGCATCTTTCTTAGAAAAAAGGTATCTCAAAGCAGAGTGATCAATGTACATTGTAATTTTTACGCCGGCAAGATATGAACAGAACTTGTCAAACGTAAAAACTACTGCCAGCAACTCTTTCTCAGTCGTTGTATAATTCACCTACGCTTCAGTTAGAGTTTTACTAGCATAATATATTGAATGAAATACCTTATCTTTCCTTTGTCCCAGCACAGCACCTATAACAAAGTCGCTCGTATCACACATTACCTCGAACGGTTGCGACCAATCTAGTGCGACGACAATGAGTGCTTGTACTAACTGTTGTTTAATTTTTAGAAATGCTTTCAAACAAGCTTAGTCGAACAAAACCTTTTTATTTTTCTCCAACAAGGAGCAAAGTGGTTTTGCTATTTTGGAGAAGTCTTGGATGAATATTCTATAAAATCTGGCATGCTCGAGAAAACTCCTTATTCCCTTTACATTATTCGGTGGAGGTAGCTTTTCAATGATTTCCACCTACTCTTTATTTACTTCAATACCTTGACAAGATATTCGATAACCAAGGATAATTTATTCAATTACCATAAAATGACATTTTTCCCAGTTTAGAACCAAGTTGGTGTCCTCGCATCTTTTCAACACTTTTGCTAAATTGTCAGCGCATATATTAAATTTTTTCCACACACAGAGAAATCATCCATAAATACCTCTAATTAATCCTCGATCATATCGGAGAAGATGACCATCATGCACCTCTGAAATGTGGCATGGGCATTGCACAAACCAAATGGCATTCGTCGAAAAGCAAAGGTTCGAAATGGGTATGTAAAATTTGTCTTTACTTGATCCTCCGATGCGATTGCAATCTAGTTATATCCACAGTATCCATCAAGGAAACTGTAATAGGCTTTACCTGCTAGCCTATCCATCATTCTATTAATGAATGGAAGTGGGAAGTAATCCTTCTTTGTGGCCACATTTAAAAAACGGTAGTCTATACACACTCGTCGACCTGTAGCAATGCGAGTAAGGATTAGTTCATTTTTATCGTTACTTACTACCATGACGTCGTTCTTCTTAGGCACACATTGGATCAGGCTCACCCATGTGTTGTCTGAAATAG
Source organism: Kokia cookei (assembly GCA_039519145.1). Taxonomy (NCBI): domain Eukaryota; kingdom Viridiplantae; phylum Streptophyta; class Magnoliopsida; order Malvales; family Malvaceae; genus Kokia; species Kokia cookei. Next base: position 32,256,118 of record CM076902.1, read on the forward strand.
GGTAGATTATGCCCGCGTCTAACCATTTGATAATCTCCTTTTTTACTACTTCCTTCATTTTCCCATTCAATCTTCGTTGTTGCTCAATTGGCTGTTTGCTTTCATCTTCCAGCCTAATTTTATGAATGCAGAAAGAGGGACTAATGCCTCTGATGTCCGCTATGCTCTAGGCAATGGTTCTTTTATGTTGCTTCAATATTCCGATTAATTTTTCTTCTTGGCTCGCATCGAGACTTGCACTGACAATTATAGGCAATGTATCATTGTCACCTAAGAAAACATATTTTAGGTCTGTTAGTAATGGCTTTAACTCTAGAGTCGGAGCTTCTTCAATCGATGGTTTAAAAACAGGGATCGTCCAATTAGTCAAACCAAAGATTTCAATTTCTAGCCATGTTTCAGCTCACAGACATTAGCCTCAATTGTGTGGTCACAGTCAGGTGGGATATTGTCGTCAGATGTCACCGCATATTCTTTTGGTACTACTGAGCTTCGTTCATTAAATTCCTCTATAATTAGCTCGTCCAGTACATCAATGTGGTGACATTGTTTCTTACTACGTGATGTATATGCTTCGAAAACACTGAAGGTTACATGCTCATCGTTATGATGCATAATCAGCTCACCATTAAGAACATCGATAAGAGTGCGTCTTGTTGTGAGAAATGGGCATCCCAGAATAATAGGCACCTCCTTATTAGCTTTGCAATCAAGTATGATAAAGTCAGCTGGGAACTCAAACTTGTCGACACGGACGAGAACATCTTTAATCTGTCCTTCAGGTTGTGCCAAAGATCTGTCTACAAGTTGTAATGTCACCGCAGTGAGATTCAAATAACTAATCCCTAATTTCCTGAAAGTAGGCAGTGGCATAAGATTAATGATAGCTCCTAGTAGGGGTGAGCATTCGATCGAATCGAATCAAATGAAAAAATTTCGAGTTAATCGAGTTTTTGAATCCTATTTCATCACCCTAACTTGATTTGAAATTTTTAAGAATCAAGTCAAGTGAGATAGAATTCGAATCGAATCGAACGAATATATTTGTTCGAGTTAAATTAAAAAATTAATTTGGTGTTGTTTAATTTTATGTAATTTTTTAAAAAATATTTTTATTTAAAGTTTTTAAACATGATTATACAATGAAAAATTGAAATAAATAAGTGAAAAAGTCCAAGTAGATAATGACAACACAATAAGATTATAATAAGAAAAAACATAAGCAAAAGTCCAAGTAAACAACATTTGGGTAAGGTAAAAGATAAAATATTAGAAATATTTGGGTAAGGTAAAAAGTAAAAAATTAAAAATATTTGAGTTTAGTTTATGGATGGGTTTTAACCTTTAAAGGAAACAATTAGGTAAGGTAAAAGGTTTGCTTTGGGGCAAAATGGGGTAAAGTAAAAATATTTGAGCCTGGGTAATATAAGTTTAAAATTTAAAATAATATAGTTTTAATCAGTTTATTCGAATTATTCAAATTATTCGATTTTGAAATTTTAACTCGATTCGAACTCGAAATTCGAAAAAAAGTTTAACTCGATTCGTTTAACTCGAATAACTCAATTCGAATAATTCGAAGTTTGAATTTTTTTTTGAATTTTTTGATTTGAATCGAGTTTTGCTCACCCCTAGCTCCTACTTCACATAGAGCTTTACCTAAATAATGATTTTCAATAGAGCATGGGATTGTAAAACTACCAGGATCTTTCACCTTTGGTGGCAATTTATTTGTCAGCACAACGCTACGCCCTTCTGTGAGCGCAATTGTCTCAATATCGGATAGCTTTTTCTTCTTCGATAATAGCTCCTTCATAAATCTCCCATAGCTGGGGATTTGCACGAGAGCATCAACTAGAGGTATATTAATATGTAATTGTTTCACAGTGGGTTGTTTTGTTATAACCGGTTGTGTCGACATGGGCAGTTGCGTCGACAACTTTTTAAGATGAATGGTCTGTGTAACTACCGGTGGTTCCTCCTCATCTACTTCTACTATGTCTTCTTCAGGCTTCAACTTCTCTTTGTTTCTTTGGTTCATTTGTGTCGACAAGTGCTTGGTTGAAGCTGCTACTTTACTCTGTAGTTTGCTTTCCACTTCGCAATGTGATAGCCTTGCAATGCTCCTTTCCTTTCTGATTTGAATTTTCAGTATCACTTCGCAAAGCACCTAGTGGTCGTGTGCTCATGTTAGAAGCTAGTTGTCCTAGTTGTGCTTCCAAAGCTTAGATGGAAGATGAATTTCCTTGTACAATTGCTTTAGTTTTCTTTCCACTTCGCAATGTGATAGCCTTGCAATACTCCTTTCCTTTCTGATTTGAATTTTCAGTATCACTTCGCAAAGCACCTAGTGGTCGTGTGCTCATGTTAGAAGCTAGTTGTCCTAGTTGTGCTTCCAAAGCTTAGATGGAAGATGAATTTCCTTGTACAATTGCTTTTGTTCTGGTAATATGCTTATGCATCAAAGCTTCAAGAGTAGCCAATGGATCAAATCTTGATTGATGATACTGTTGTTGTTGTTGCTGTTGCTGTTGCTATTCTTACATATTTGGTAGCACAGTTTGTTGTGGTTGCATTCGAACTTGTGGCTACATCTGAGTAAGCGACTACATCTAGTTCTATGATCGCTTTTGATCAGGCTGCGCATCCACTTACGAATTATGTTTATAATTCTATTGCTGTTGACTGTAACTCCCTTGTCTAAAATTACCTTGATTTGAGGAATTTTCATATCTTTATGTGGACGCATTTTGACTCCCCCAAGGTTGTTGAACTTTCCTTGAATTGTTATATGAGTTACCATATGTATTTTCGTGGATGTTATTAACATAAAATGCATTTTCAGCATGTTGTGGGCAATCCTCATAACTTGCTAGTCGCCGTCAATTTCAGAGTAAAATATCGAAACATCTATCTGTTGAGCTACTTGAATAGGGGAACATCACTCGTTCCCTTCATGTGTTTGATCATATTCGCCATTGAGGACACCTGTGCACTTAGGGCTGAAATGGCATCTAACTCCATAACTCCAGGATTTGTTTTTACCTGAGCAGAACGAGAAATCAGATATTGATAATCATTTTGCGCAATTCTTTCTAGGATTCACACAACTTCATTGTAAGTGCAATCCAACAAAAGACCATTAGCAGATGCATCAACAAGATTTCTTCTCTGCGCATATAATCCATTGTAAAAGATCTCAATTTTTGTCTCATGTTGGATTTCATGAATGGGATAATGTCTCAGCAGATTTTTGTAACATTCCCACATAGTGTGTAAATTCTCATCATCTAGTTGATGATATGCCATGATATCATCCCGCAATCTAGCATTCAATGTCGGTGGTTTGAATCGCAAAAAAAAAAACTGATGCTAGTGCATTCCATGAAGTAATAGATCAAGTTGGTAAACCAAGGAACCATGTTCGTGCCCTTCCTTGTAAAGAGTAAGGGAACAGTTGCATCTTTGAGGCATCATCAGGAAAATCGTGTTGACTGAAAGAAGCACATATAAGCAGAAAAGGTTTAAGATGCTCACTCACATCTTCATGAGGTAAACCTGCATATTGTCCATTCGAGTTAAGCATTTGAAACATCGCCAATTTTAATTCGAAAATACCAGCTTGTATTGTTGGTCTAACAACCCCTGGTTGTAGATCATCGAGCATAGGAACAAAGAAATCTCTAATTATCCTGTCAGGAATTTGCTTTCTTGGTGGTAATGGAATATTGTTGACTATTTGTGGCTGCACTTGAGGAACAGCATTCTGTGGGAACAATGGTGGTAGATCGTTATTATTTCCAGCCATTTTTCTTTGCAATTTTCTTCTCCTCCGAATTGTCCTTTCAAGTTCTAGATCAAAACTAACAATGTTGTTAGGATTTCTCCTTATGGACATAAACACCTAAAAAAAAATTGAAAATAATTAACAAAATATTAGTAATCAATAAAATTTAGAAAAGGAAAAAATAGCGACTACAAAAATAAACATCATCCCCGACAATGGCGTCAAAACTTGATCGCACTACGAACGTCACAGTAAATATGTGCAAGCGTACACCGTCGATGCAAGTATAGTAGATAGATATGAATTTGTCGAATATCGATCCCACAGAGATGGCTGTTTATGTTTAAATCTGTCAAAGCAATTTGAGTTAAAATGATAAGAAATGTTAATTATAATGTCAATGTAAACTAGTTAAAACTACACAAGTTAAGAGTAAAAATTGTCAATGCAAATGTAATATAAAATGTCAAAGCAAATTAATAAAAGATGAATTGATTGTTGAGATATTATAATGTAAACTCATAAATATAAAAGAAATAGATCAAGTGTAAAGAAGTGGAGAGGATCACTGACGTCACAAGTAAACAACGCTAAAGGTGACTACAAGGTAACTTATAGATGAATTGTCACCGTAATTATGTTTCAATGAGATCGTATTAATATCAACTCTTTCTTTAACAAAGACTTAAGTATCCACACATTTCAGTGCTGGTAATGCTGAGCACTCAAGAACAAGTGACCAAAATTCCTCCTAGTCTCAAGCAACTTTCGCCGTCTTGCTTGTTAATCTAACTTGTCACCGCACCTTCCAGTGACTGTGACTGTGACTGCAATCTCACTTCTGTGGTCAAAACAATTAAATTCAATTATAAATAGATGAGAAGAATTGAATAGAACTCAAAGTAAATCTAACATTAAAAGATACTTCCATATTCAATCAATTGACAATAGTATTCATCAACATTTAAGAGGGATTAAAGAATGATATTGTAGCATACTATTCCTAGCCTACTAGAATTCTCCCTTAATCGCTCCTTTTGCGTCACACCAAGCACTTCTCGTCGGAAGGAGTTGCGTCCTTGTGGCATCAAGTCACCTTCTTCGAAATTAAGCTTCCATGGCAGCTATCTTCAAGAATGAGTAAGAGAAATTATAGATTTGAATTCTTCACACCTTGGTATCAATCTTATCTTTCTTCCTTCTATTTATAATCACTAGCCAATCTAGATCTTTCTTCTTTTCAAATCTAACTCCTTGATGCAGCTATAAAAGTTGTTATTGCTAGCTATGCACTCACGCAGATCTGGTTTGTTCTTTGAGTAGTTGTAGATTGTCGCAACATTTTTGGATGCAATTATGATTTAAATTTGCGGTGACAATTTGTCATTCTCCTGTGCTAGTGCTTCTAGATATGTTAGCAGTGTGATATTCTTGATAGAAATGTAAAAGCATTCATGTGATAACATATTCGGCCACAATTCTAGATCAACTTTTGACTGAACTTTGAATGCTTTCCTACTTTGATCTTCCCAAGTGGATTTCTGGGTAGACAAATTTAGACTCAAAACTAGTACTAAATACAATGACATTAGTAGCACAGAAGAGATAAAAATGAAAGAAATTAAAATCAAACAATACTTAGTTAGAAAATTTAAATACTAAGTATGAAATGCTAATAATGCATGCTAAATATGATACAAAAGGAACAAATTATACACTAATTTAAGGAGAAATTAAGTGTCATTTCTAATGCTATCAGCTAGCCTTTGAGTATTCTTTTTCCTTTTGTCCAAGATTCTCTTTTTCTTCTATTTGGTGACTTTATGATTTTGTATACTATTCATATGTTTTCTTACTCAGAATTCTTTTGTTTTTACTCATTTTTCTTTTATTTTTGATTTTTCTCCATCTCTCTCTTTTTGGCTGAACTAAAGTTCATACATTATATTGAGTTTCCTATTTTTATTTTCTAACCTTCACCTTAATGTGTCTACTTACCCTCAATACCAATAGTCATACATGTATTTCCTTGAAAATATGACCAAAGAAAGAGTATACACAAATATTTCATTTAAGGCTAAAGAATCTTAAAATGTTGTTCATCAAAAAGGGTCATAAGGCTCAAAGATGGGTACTAATTGGAAATTTAGAATAGGGTTTGGCTTTTTAGCTCTAGGTGTGTCCAAACAATGCCTTAGGTTCTCCCTAAACACCTCAATATGCACAAATATATATTTCATCACATAATCTCAAAATTATCATCTATTATATATACTAGCATGCTCGTTACCATATATCTCGCACATTATTCAGTATCAATAATACCTTTCTATCTATACTTAATATAACCTGTAGAACTCAAAAATTTCATGCTCAAAAATTAAAAATTTCTTATCATCATGTAAAATTTATCAATCAACACAATCAACCTAATACATCCTCTTAACCAATGACTTGTATTTCTACAAGCTCAACAACACACATAGAAACTAAAAAAGTAAAAACTATATGTGAAAAGTTCTTATGTTACCCTCCCACACTTTAGAAAACACATTGTCTTCAATGTGTAGTCCCATTAAATAATTAAGGAAAGAAGTTACCCGATTTATCATGAAGGCCCTCTTCTTTTTATGGTGGTTGTCCTTCTCCTTTTAGCATTAATGCTGCGAAATTATTGTGTCTTCCATAATGTGTGGTTCCTAGAAAAAGAATTAAAGCATATATAGAAAGATAAATTATAATCCTACTCTTACAAATTATATAAGTATAAAAATAAAACAAAAAATAATCCAAAATTTACAAAATTAAATTGTCTCAAACAACTATTCTTCCTCATCCATCTCATCTTCTTCCTCCTCATTGTCATTCCTTACTTCCGGCTCTTCATCATCATGTTCATCATCCATCACCCCAAACATGTTCGCAGTGTAGTGAAGGACCCTAAGGTTATGTTGTCGAGCAACCTCTTGGAAAATTGATCTATCGGTTTCATACCTACCAATTTAACTACTTGTCGCACATGAAGAGCTTGAAATCAAGTATTTTTATAATATTTAGTAGATTTCTTATTTAAATAAATTGTGTAACTAATCGCGCTATAAACGTCACAGCAATAATGTGTAAGCGGACACTATTGATGCAAGTATAATAGACAAAAGTGAGTCCATCGAATATCGATCCCATGAGGATAATGCTCTTATTGCTTAAATTTGTTGAAGCAAAAGTAGCTAAACTAAGAAGAATTGTTCAAGACTAATGTCATTGCAATTAAACCAAACTACATAAATAAAAGAGTTTAAACTATCGATTCAAATATTGTAAAATTGTAATACAAATTTTCAGAGCAATTTAATAGAAAATGAAATGAATGTTGAAGATGTTTTCTGAATGTAAATTATGAAAATTAAAGAAGTAAAACAATTATAAAGGAATGGGGAGATCCTTGATTTGGCAAATTGATAAACACTAAATGTGACTACAAGGTAACTAGTAGATAAATTGTCGCTATAATTAAGTTCTATGAGATCTCACTACTTTTTGACTTCTCTATTTAGAAAAGACCCAAACACTTACATTAGCCACACCTTCCAGCGCTGACAATGTTTTTCATTTGAGAACAAGTGGCCAGAATTCCTTCTTGCCTTAAGCAACTTCCATTGTCTTGCTTGTTAATCAAACTTTGTCACTGCACCTTCTAGTGACTGTGACTACAATTGCACTTCCGTGGTCAAAACAATTAAATCCAAAGATGAAAAAAAATAAGAAGAATTGAGTAGAAATCAAAGTAGCTCTAACATTAATAGGTACTTCCATACACAATTAAAGTCAACAGAATTTATCAACATTCAAAAGGAATTAAAGAAGAAATTGAAGCATTCTATTCCTAGCATACTAGAATTCTTCCGTAATTGCTCCTCTTGCATCGCACTTAGACACTTCTCATCAGAAGTAGTTTCCTTCTCGTCGCATCAAATCACCCTCCTCGAAAGTTAAGCTTCCATGGTAGCTTACTTAAGAAAGAATCTAAAAAATATGGAATTAATTTCTTCACGAGCTTGATGATGATCTTCTCTCTCTCTTCTATTTATCTTCATTCACCAGTACAAGTATCCTCCTTTTCTCAGATCTAACTTCCTTACAGCTGTACAAGTTATTTACTCCAATTGTAAACTCACGCAGATTTAGCTTATGTATTAGTAAGTTGCATGTTGTCGTGACAATTTTGGATGCAAATTTATATTTTTATTCGCCGCAACAACTTGAAATTTTCATGCACTAGTGCTTTTGGATATGTTAGCAGCGTAAAGTCCCTGTTGCAATTTGGAAGTATTCATGAGGTGACATATTTAAGTGCAGTTCTATATCAAACTTGTGGCTACAGATTTGAACACTTTCTTGCTTCAATCTTTTAAGATGGATTCCTACACTAACATCTTTAGACACAAAAACTAATACTAAATGCAGCGACATTAGTGGCACAAATGGGATAAAATGAAAGAAAATAAGACCATACAACACTGACTTAGAAAGTGTAATTACTAAGTATAAAATGTTGAATATGTATGCCAAATTATACTCTAATTAGGGAGAAATTAAAGGTCTTTTCTAATGCTATCACACCCCTAAACTTGAGTTTTTTCTTGTCCTCAAGTAAATAAAACCTAGGAAAGTCATATCAAAATTCTTGTCACCGTAATAATCAGTCTAGCAACTTAAATTCTCTGGGATCCTAATGTATAAATTACACTCATATGATAGAAGACTGCACAGACAATTTATAAGTATGAACAGTCAAAATTGCAACTTCACTAGTGTTAGCATCATGCTTTAAATCTTAAATCCTTTTAACCAATGCAACATTTATTAATCTATATATATATATATATGTATGCATTTTTTTCTTCTTTTTTTCAATTTTTTTTCTTTCCTTTATTTCTCTCTTTTTTATGTGACTGAGAGATGTCATTGCATTACTATACCCTTGTTCCTGGGCAGTAACGATGGGGTGCAACTAACCCCTAGAGAGTATGTAATTGCATCGACACACACTCTTGCAGTGACAAACTTTGGCTAGATGATTTTTCTAACACTTGCATTGGAGTGTTCCCCCTTGATAAGTCACAATGCACTTACATTGGAGTATCTTTTATTAGTAGATATAATTATATACATAGCTGCAGATGGTCAGTTAATTCAAGATTCAAATAATGATACAACTCATTTATTACTAATGCAATTTTAACCATTCATCCAAAAATAAAAAGGATACAACATTCAACCACATTCACCCAATTCATACATTAGCATTTCAAATAATTCAAGAATTAAGCATCAAATGAAAAAAATTGTAGTCACTTTTTTTATAACTTTGCATACTTTTATTCAACTAAAAAGACACATAAATTCTTAAACTTGTGGGTGCAATTGCATTTCCATGCCATACATATTTCCCCCTCCAAACGTAAAGTCTGCATTGTCCCTACTGCACTGACAATATTATACAAATATTAATGGAAATGCAACTACAACGCAAATGCGCTGACAAATAAAATGCAAAGATAATTAAAATGTAATGACAACTATATGAAATGCATGCAACTAAGCTAAGTACTAAAAAGTAAAAACTAACTCAGTGTGTTGCAACCGAGGATGTGGCTGTTTTCGACTTTTTCTTCTTTTTGGGGCGCTCCTCTTTGCACTTATTTTTTATCCTTGCGTTTGCGATTTTTATTCGATGGTTCAACTGGGGTGGTGGATTTCTCCTCCAGGTTTGGTTGGATACTGGCTTCATCGAAAGTAACATCCGAAGGATGAATTTCAGCAAGTGGTGCCACATAAGGCAAAATAGCAGAGGATTAAGATCCTTATTGCTGGATGTTACGACCTCGACTTTACACGCACCAAATGGCGCCATTTCTTCAATATATGCACCCACATGTGAAGGTACGGTGACAAATTCCTCAAATAAATTTGTCGCTACAAATTCTTCTTATTTTTCTCTTTCTTCTTCTTTCTTCTCTTCTTCCTCCACTTCCACAGCACCCACAGAGGCCATGGTTATGTGTTCCTCTTTTGCAGTAGCTTCTTTCTTCGCCATATTCGTCCTCAAACTATTTGCAAACTCATCCTCAAAGAGGCTGGCGATATTGCAGAGACAGTCTTCCACATCCCTAAAATGCACTTCCTGGTCCTCATCGTTAGAAATGTGGACCATGTGGGGGGAGTGGACTGACTAAGCTTTCCCTTCTGAAGTGCCTACTCTGTTAATGGTGTGGCCTCCCCAATGACAGGGGGAAACACTGGAAATTCTGGCAAGGGTTGTTCGCTCATATTGCATAGTGTGTTGATAATGGCAGTATTCCATGCCCTGGTGTAGGCATAGAATTAGTTCTATGAGTATTCCATCTCTTCCACTGAGTCGATAATTTTGATTTGTTGCACACTTCAATTTCAGTAATCTTCCTCCAAAGTTGAGGATCTATGGGCGCATGGGATTCCTTGTCTTTCCTCTTCGCCTTGCCTTTCTCTTTCTTCGATGAAGCTTCTTTTACAATAGGGGTTTCCTCCCTCTCGTCGTTCTCTCTAATGAGACATCATTTATAGGGCCTTTATTCTCCAAAAACTCTTTTCCTTCGCAAGGCACAACACCCCTCTGTTGACATAACAACATGATCAAATAAGGGAATGGAAAGATACCTATTTAATTCGCGACAGACTCTGATGTTTCTTGGTGAAGGATTGCCTCAACATCTATCTGGTATCCCTTTATGATGGAATGTATCAAACACATTCTATCCAGCATTACTATAGTATTCTGAGTGGAAGGCATGAGGCAGAAGTTGATAAAGTGAAACCAAACTTTACTCTAGATTGTGAGTAAACGACGGTGCATTGTATAATTGTTTGGATTGTTTTCAGTCCACACTACACCATCAATGCATAAATTATTCAGTAGCAAATCAGCACCTTCCTCTATCAAATTCTCCAGAAACTTGACATGCTTGTCCTCCCCTTCAGTAATGTTGTAGAGGGCATTTATATTGTCAACATCTCATGGCACCAATCCCTCACGGACAAAGATAAACTCCTGCTCCTAATCATCTAAGTTAGCATAAAATTCTCTTACTAGGGATGGAGAATATCCCTCTAGATGGTCGTAGAACTTCTCTCATCCTAGGCGCGAAATGGTTCTGACCAGTTGCTTCCCTAGCGTTAGTAGTGGGGTTAGCTGGAAACCCTACTCAAGGTGGTAGTTTTGTTTCAGCATAACTTCATGGAAATGGTCTTTGGTCGTTTTAGTTAAGAACAGGGCTAGCTCTTTGGGTGTTGGCTGGTCAATGTTACGAACCATCGCCCCAAATAATTTAGCGACTGCTTTTGAAGGGGTTTGGGAACCTCAAGTTTTGGCCATAGATAAATGAGAGAAGAGAGTAAAAAATTGCAGAAAATCTGTAAGTTGAAGAAAAAGAAAGATTACAGCAACAATGGCAGATGTGAGTGTGAAGAACACAGTCGGCAAAATAGGGTATTTTATAGAAGATGAAATCAAAAAGGCGTGATGATTTCCACTACTATGAGAGGACACTGTGTCTGCAACCAATAAATACGATGATATAAATTGTCCTTTTTCCAAATCGATCTAATGGTTGGGGAAAAAGGTGAATCAATCGATGGGATTATTTCTTGAAACGCTTCGATGAGTTAGCAATTAAATGCGTCAACAATTTGAGTTTCTATGCATCGACGAAAAGGATAACTTTTATTCCAGCAGAAAATTAAAGAATAGAATTAAAAGAAAATAAAATACAGAAGTAAATAGAAAAATTGTGATGACATTCTAAAAAAAATGTGACAAGGTTAATGGTCTCATTTTGTTCGTTGGTGTCTCGGCTGAGGTAGTGCTTTAATTGTTGGTCATTCACTTTGAATTGGTGCCCATCATGTAAATCTTTGATTTTTACCACACAATGTGGAAATGCTTCGACAACTTCGAAAGGACTTGACCATCTAGAGTGCAATTTACTTAGATGCAAAAATGTGAATTAAATAAAAGCACTAACTGACAAGCAAAAAATTATCGTCGCAAAATGATGTTTTCATGCAATCTCTTAGTCTTTTCCTTGTAAATGGTAGCATTTTCGTGATGCATCACAATGGCTTTATGTACAAGTTTTACAGGCAAGTGACATGATTTACCAAAAACTAGTTACGTCTAGATGGATTAACCACCTTTTCAAAAATACTTTTGATTTGTCGATTAGATACTTCAGTTTGGCCATTTGTTTGCAGATGATATGTGGTTTCCATGTGATGCTTCACACCATAAAGTTTTAAAGTTGTCACCACTTGATTACAATGGAAGTGAGTGCCTTGATCACTTATTAATGCTCTAGCTGTGTCGAATCGTGTAGAGATGTATGTGTGAAAGAACTTCAACATTGTCTGACAATCATCCTTAGGAACATCTATTACTTCAATCCACTTTGAAACATAGTCAACAGTGACCAGAATATATATATTTCAAAAAGAAGTGGGAAATGGTCCCATGAAGTCCATACCCCAGACATCAAAAAGTTCAACCCATGACAGGCTATTGAAGCATCTCGTTGCATCCAGATATGGATCCGGTGCGCTGACATTTATTATATTGCTGAACGAAATTGTGGGCATCTCCAGACAATGTAAGCCAGTAAAATCCTAACTGAAGAACCTTTGCAGTAGTCCTAACACCACCATAATGTCCTCCATAAGGAGCATCATGGCAATGCGTCAAGATAGAAAGCATCTCTTCTTCAGGAACGCAACGAATAATATTGTCAGCGCATACCTTGAATAGGTATGGCTTATTCCAATGGTATTTCACAGCATCTCGAAGAAATCTAACCTTTCGATGACTAGTTATCGACGCATCATAAAGTACATCTTGTCGGTATATTATAAAATGACTCAGCAAATCTTTTTCAACAAGGACCCCTTCCTTCTTTGATCATGCAGCTATGTAAACAACGAGGTATTGTACCCAGAGATGGTGAAGAAGTTCCAGAGAATAAGAGCCCCATCAATGACATCTGAGTAGAGAGAATGACGAGAGAGTAGGAGGCACCAATAGTGAAAAAGTCACCCAAGAAAAGGAGAAGGGGAAGAAGAAGGAAAAACAGGATAGTGCACCCACAGACTCTTAGTCGGGGAAGAGGTTGGTTGCAATGGAACTAAACATTGATCGCATCGACATGCGCTAGATTCGTATTGTCAGCATATTGGAAGACATGGAATACAGACAAAATCTATTTAATGCATACAGAAGAATATGAAACAAATCTATTATTAACGCATTAAGAAGTCTGAGCCCAAATCCCCTACCAGATTTCCCTATCTTCCCACCTATTATTAAGGAAGCTTCCTCATCCTCCGACTAGCCTACTCTTGATGGTAGGCCGCAACATGTTCCCTTTTCAATAAGAATCCACATTTCAGATGATGAGGAGCACGAGGGGCCTTCTAATTCTATGGAGGATTGCTACAGAACTATAGGCAACTTATTTAAAGAAGAGTTCTTGAACAGCCTTGGGGCTAATACGGCAGAGCGGGTAGCTATGGTTAAGGTGGTGCATACTCCAATTGTATCCATGAGTATGGACGCAGAGGAAGGCACCGAAAAGGACACCACTGAGAAGTAACAGCTTGAAGAAGGACAAGCAGAACAAGAAAAAGGAGAAGGAAAGAGAGGAAGAATTTGAGAAGGACCTTGCAGAGAGTAGGAGGAAAAGCAAGATGATGCCTCGACAGATATCGTTGAGGATATTGTCGAAGCACTCGTAAATGTGAGGGTATCCAATGCAAACGTCGCTACACTTGAAGCAAGCCAAGCTGAGGCAGTTACTAGCATTGCTGAATATTATAATCATTTGATCATAGTGCCTTATATAGCACCACTTGTAAAAGTCCACCCATTAGATGTAACTGTCGATGAGGCTGCCATCCAATCAACTGAAGAGGAGCAATCCACTGATCTGGTTGGTACGAAGGACAGAAAGAAAAAGTGCAAAGACAAGAAAATGAGGCACAAGGAGGAACGAAAGCGCAACAAGAAGAAGACCAATGCAACCACATCTTCGACTGCATCACACTAAGTTAGTTTTTTTTAGCACTTAATTTAGCTTTCATGAATATCATATAGCTATAGTATAATTGTCCCTACATTATTAATGTCATTGCATTTTTATTGTCGCTGCAACTACAATGTCATTGCATTTCCATACATATATTTATTAATGTCAGTACATTAGGGACAATGCACACTTTAAGTTTGAGGAAATTTGTGTGAAATGGAAATGCAATTGCACCCACATTTTTTAATTTTACTTGTTTCTTGTGTTAATGAACATATGCATTTAACAAAAATGTACCCAAAATGTTTTTATTTTTATGCGTAAATCTTTATTTGCTTGTAATGCTGATGTGTAAATTGGATGAAAGTGAATGGATTGTGAGTCTTCTATTTTTGAATGAATGATTGGAATTGCTTCAGTAATGAATGGATAGTGTGAATGTTTGAATCTTGAACTAACTGACCAACTGCAGTGACATTGTATAAATAAAAGACACTCTAATGTGATTGCATTGTGACTTTTCAAGGGAGAACACTCCATTGCAGGTTTAGAAAAATCATCTAGCCAAAGGATGTAACTGCAAGAGTGTGTGTCAGCACAATTACATACCTCCTAGGGGTTTGTTGCACCCCATCGTTACTGCCCAGGAACAAAGATAGAGTAATGCAATGACATCTCTCAGTTACTTGAAAAAAAAAATGAGAAAAAGGAAGAAAATGAAAAAGAAAAAAATTTAAATGTTGTATTGGTTCAAGGAAGATTAGGATTCAATACATGATACAAACATTTATGAAGTTGAAGTTTTTAATTATTCATGCCTATAAATTGTCGGCGCATTATTCTATCATGTGAATATAATTTGTACATTAGAATTTAAAAAAATTTAAATTGTGAGAATATTAATTGCGTGACATTTTTTCTTGTGACTTTGCTAATTTTTGTTTACTTGAGGACAAGTAAAAACTCAAGTTTGGGGGTGTGATGGTATTACAAATGACATATATTTTCTCCCTAAATTTTGGTATTAATTGTCTCTTTTGTAGCATATTTAGCATGCATAATAGGCATTACATACTTAGTTTTTATATTTTCTAACTCATTGTTATTTGGTTTAAATTTTTATTATTTTTACCTCTTTTTGCACTAATGTCGCTACAAGTAGCCGATATATTACGCCTTAGAATTGTTAGCACGAGAACTCATCTCAGAAGATCAGCTGGAAGAAGAATGCAGCCACAAGTATAACTTGGAATTGCAGCTAGAGATGTCGACGCATAGAAATCTTTACTTTGCATGAGTTAATTCAAGCTACAAGTACATTTGGAAGCACCAACGTAGGAATTTCACACGTTATCGCCACAATTAAAGAATTTAGATTGGGGCCAAAAATGCTATGACAATCTGTAAATTTATGAAGAACACACTAGATCTGCATGAGTGCACAATTGGAATTTAACTAACTTTGATAGCTATAATTAGATCTGGATCTGAGAAGAGATGAGATCTATCATTCTTGAAGCCAAAAAGCATTCAGTTGTGGCCACATGTTGGTCCAAAGATGCGGCAAATTGTCAGTGCAAATTATATTCTACAACAGTCTAGTAAACAAATCAGATCTGCATAGCTATCAATAACAAACTTTTACAACTGTACAAAGTAGTTGGATCTAAGAATGGAGGAATTCTGAAATTTCTTAAGCCTATAAACAGAGGAAAGAAGATGAAGAAAATCATCAAGGAGTGAAGAATTTAAACCTAAAAAAATCTCTCAAATCTTCAAGTAAGCTTAACACCGGAGGTCGATGAGCTAATGGAGCGAGTGTGTAATGACTCCTGATGAGGAATGATTGATTGTTGTGCAAGAGGAGTGGTTAAGGAATAGTCTTAGTAGTCTATAGATAGTAAGCTTCGATTGTATTCATTAAACCCTCTTTTATGCTGATGAATTCTAATGATATTTTATTGAATATGAGAGTATCTTTCAGTGTTAGATTACTTTGATTCTTATTTAATGCTTTTCCTCTATTTATTCTTGAATTCAATTGCGTTAAACCAAAGAGTGGAAGTGCAATCTACCGACATCGAGAGGTGTGGTGACAAGTTGAGTTAACAAGTAAGTTAGGCGAGAGCTGCTTAGGATTAGAAAAGATTTTTGTCACTTGTTCTTGAGTGCACAACGTTGCTCACACCGAGAGGTGGGGTAATTGTCGGTGGTTGAGTCTTTGATTAAACAATGAATTATTATTCGTAAGAATTCATTGGAGCTTTATTACTGTGACAATTAATCTATACAATACCTTGTCGGTGCATCCATAGTTGCTTAGCGAAGTCGGTGATCCACTCCCATTCTACACACTTAATCACACCTTTATTTTTATGCATTTAAATTCTTAACACTTCAACAACACTTTGATTTACTTTCAGTTGCTCTGACAATTAACTTTTATAATTGCATTGACAATATTGACTATTTTAGCTATGTAGATCTTACTTAATTGCGCTGACATCCTTACACGCATTTTATCTAATTCTAGTATTAGTTGCTTCGACTTCTAAACATCAAGAACCTATTCCCTATGGGATCGATATCCGATAGAATTGTCTATCAACTATACCTGTATCGACGTGTGTTCGCTTGCACATTGCTGTGATGTTTCAAACACGATCAGCGATGCTTCGGAAACACTGAAAGTAACGTGTTCATCGTTATGTCGCATGATCAACTCGCCCATTGAAAACTTCTATAAGCGTGCGTCCCGTTGCAAGAAAAATGGTCATTCCAAAATAATGGGCACCTCCTTATCAACTTCGCAATCAAGTATGATGAAATTTGCTGGGAACACAAACTTATCAACTTGGACGAGAACATCTTTTATTTTCCCTTCAGGTTGCGCTAAAGATCTATCCGTAGGCTGCAATGTCACCGTAGTGGGTCTCAAATGACCAATTCCTAATTTCTTGAATGTTGACGACGACATATGATTAATGTTAGCTCCTAAATCACATAGAGTTTTTCCTAAATAATGGTTTCTAATGGAGCATGGGGTTGTGAAACTGCCAGGACCATTCATTTTTTGTGGTAGTTTATTTATCAATACAACACTGCACCCGTCGATGACAGAAATTGTCTCGATATCGGATAATTTCTTCTTCTTCGATAAGAGCTCCTTCATAAATTTCCCACAGCTGGGAATCTGCATAAGAGCATCAACAAATGGTATATTAATATGTAATTGTTTTAAGGTACTCACAAACTTTTGATAGTTTATATCGTGTTCTTTTTCCTTGAATCGTTGTGGAAATGGAAAAGGTATGTAAACATTGGGCTGCTGTGATACACCCGGTTGCGTCAACATTGACAGTTGCGTCGATAACTTTGTAGGTCGAATGGTAAGCATAGGTGTAATTACTAGTGACTCCTCCTCATTTATTTCAACTGCTTCTTCCTCAGACTCATCTTCTTCCTGTTGCTTTGTTTCATTTACAATGCAGTTGCTAGATTAGAGCTGCTACTTTGTTCGACAGTTTGATTTCCACTCCGTAAAGCAATAGCCTTGCAATGCTCCTTTCCCTTTTGATTTGGATTTTTAGTGTCACTGGGCAAAGCACCTAGTGATCTTGTGCTCATATTAGAACCTAGTTGTCCTAATTGTGCTTCTAACGCATGGATGGAAGAAGAATTTCCTTGTACGATAACTTCTGTTCTTGTAATATGCTCATGCATCAAAGTGTCAAGAGCAGCTAATGTATCCGATCTTGGTTGAGCGTACTGCTGTTGCTATTGTTAATGCTTTCCTTGCATATTTGGCATTGTAATCTGATGTAGCTGCATTCGAACATGTTGTTGCATCTGATCAGTATGTGAATGTACCTGAGGATTGTGATTATAATTCTTCAACTACTGATTGTAACTCCCTTGTCGAAAGTTCCCTTGATTTGAGGAATTTCCATATCTAAATATGGACGTATTCTAATTCCCCTAAGGTTGTCGAGTTCTATTTGCACTATTATACGAGTTACTATATGAGTTCCCTCTGATGTTATTGACATAGAATGCATTCTCAGCATGCTATGAACAGTCCTCATAGCTATGGTTGTTGCTGTAAATTTCACAAAAAAAGATCGGGACATCCATTTGCTAGGCTACTTGAATAGGGACAACTTCACTCGTCCCCTTCATGTTCTTGATCATGTTCGCCAGTGAGGATACTTGTGCACTTAGACCTAATCTGGCGTCTAGCTTAATAACTCAAATATTTGCTTTCACTTGAGTAGATCGAGAAATTGGGTACTGATAATCATTTTGTGCAATTCTTTTTAAGATTTGCACGACTTCATCGTAAGTACAATCCAACAAAGGACCATTTGCAGATGCGTCGACAAGATTTTTTGTCTGCGCATTTAATCCATTATATAAGATATCAATCTATGTCTCTTATTGGATTTCGTGCATGAGACAACGTCGAAGCAGAGTTTTGTAACGCTCCCAAGTAGTGTGCAAGTGACGGTATTACAAGTGACATATATTTTCTCCCTAAATTAGTGTTTTAATTGTCTCTTTTGTGTCTCATTTAACATGCATCATGAGCATTTCATACTTAGTTTTTATATTTCCAACTTATTGCTAGTTAGTTTAAATTCTAGTTATTTTTATATCTTTTTGTAATAATGTCGACGCAAGCAGTCGATATATTGCACTTGAGATTTGTCAATACAGAAACTCAGCCCAAGAGCTCAATGCTGGAAGAAGAATGCAGTAGCAAGATCAGCTTGGAGTTGTGACCAGAGATGTCGCCGCACTGAACATGAACTCCAAATTGGTAAACTCAAGCTAAATTCACATCTAGAAGTATCAGCGTAAGAACATCATAGATGTGGCCACAATTACGGTTTCAGATTGCGCCCAGCAATACAGCAACAACCTGCAAATCTCTGAAGAAAACATTAAAACTATGTGAGTGCACAACTGTACTCTAGCTAACTTTGAGAGCTGCAAAATCTAGATCTGGATTTGAGAATAGGAGGCTAAAATCTGCAACTTTTGAAGACTATAAATAATAGAATGAAGAATGAAGAAATCATCAAGAGTTGAAGAATTAAATTTGCAAATTACTTTATGTTCTTTTGAATTTATTGCTGGAGACCGGATAGTTGACTGAGCCGATGATCAGCAACTCCTGACGAGGAGTGCTTAATGTTGAACAAGAGAAGCAGTTAGGAGGCAATCCGAGTAGCTTAGAGATAGTATATTCCGATGTATTCATTAACTTCTTTCTTATGGATGATGAACTATTATTAATATTTGAACGAATACGAGAGTATCTTTCAGTATTTGATCACTTTGATTCTTAATTAATGCTTTTTATCTATTTATTCCTGGATCTAACTGCATCAAAGACGAGAGTGACTTTGCAGTCTACCGACCTCGAGAGATGCTATGACAAGTTAGGTTAACAAGTAAGTTAGGTGAGAGCTGCTTGGGATTAGAAGAGATTCTCACCAGTTGTTCTTGGGTACACAATGTTATTCACAGCGAGAGGTGGAGTAATTGTGGGTACTTTAGTCGTGACTAAATAGGGAATCATTATTGGTAAGATTCATTGAAGCTTCATTGCTATGCCAGTTTATCTATTCAAAACCTTGTCAATGTATCCTGCGTTATGACTTTCATTTAAATATTCAGCACTCAACACTCAACACATTTGATTTATTTTAAATACATTGACATTTAACCTTTGACATTTAACTTTGATTGCGATAATAATATTAACTATTTTAGTGTGTAGATCTAACGTAATTACTCTAACATCATTACTCACATTTTACTTAATTTTAGTATTAGTTCCTCCGACATTTAAACATCAAGAACCCATTTCCCTGAGGGATCGATATCCGATAGAATTGTCCATCAACTATACTTGCATCGACGTATGTTCGCTTGCACATTACTGTGACATTTTAGACGCGATTAAGTTTTGGCACCGTTGCCAAGGATTTTGGTGTTTGTTTGATGTTTACTTTTGCAGTTGCAATTAATTCTACTTACTTGACTTTTAATCTCCACTAATTTGTTTATTTTTCTATTGTTTTCTTTTTCAATTTTTTTTTGGCATTGCATGTCCACAAGGAGAAATCCTAAGGACATTGTAAGTTTTGATCTGGAGCTTGAAAGGACATTGAGGAGAAGGCAAGAACAAAAAAGAATGGCTATTAACAACAACAACAATAATTTACCGCCATTGCTACCACAAGATGGAGTTACTCCAGTGCTACCAGAAATTGTTAATGGTATACCACGACTGGCTCCACAAGCTGAACAAGTGCAAAAGAGGATAATAAGGGATTTTGTTGTGCGTATACTCGATGATTTACAACCAAGGGTTGTATGACCTGCTATTCAAGCTGGTAATTTCGAGCTGAAACCGGTGATGTTTAATATGTTAAATTCGAATGGGCAATATTCTGGTTTTCCTCATGAAGACGCAAGAGAACACTTAAAATCATTTATGCTTATTTGTGCATCCTTTAGTCAATATAGTGTCCCTGATGTTGCCTTGAAAATGCGATTATTTCTTTATTCGTTGCAGAGTAAAGCGAGAACATGGTTATTAGAATTACTGATTGGATTCATTACATCTTGGAACGCGCTACCAACGCAGTTTGTTTTGCGTTTCAATCCGTTGAAAATGACCGCAAGGTTACGAAATGATATTACTTCCTATCATCAGCTGAATGATGAGAACTTGCATACAACCTGGGAACGTTACAAGACATTGCTTCGACTCTACCCAATGCGTGGTATTCAGCAAGAAACTCAAATAGAGATCTTTTACAATGGTTTGGATGCTTAGACAAGGAATCTTGTCGACGCATCTGCTAATGGTCCCTTGTTGGACTGTACCTACAATGAAGCTGTAAGAATTCTAGAGAGAATTACTCAGAACAATTATCAATATTCAATCTCTCGTTCTGCATAGTTAAAGAATAACCTTAGAGTTATTGAGTTAGATGCTATTTCTGCTTTGTTAGCGCATGTATCCTCATTGGCCAATATCATAAAGAATATGAAGGGGACAAATGACGTTGCCCCTATTAAAGTGGCCCAGCAATTGGATACGCCGATATTTTCCTATGAAATTTGTGGCGACAATCATAGTTACGAGGACTACCCAAAACATGCAGCAAAATGCTTTCTACGTCAACAACATCAGAGTGGGTTCATTTGGTAACTCCTTTAACAATATATCTCAACAACCTTAGGGGAATCAAAATGCTTCTACATTAAAATATGAGAATTCCTCAAATCAAAAGGGTTATAGACAAGGGAGTTACAATAGCAACCAAACGAAGAATTATAATCAGAATTCGGAGGTGAGTTCTCAACAAATGCAGTCACATAGTCAGATGCAATCACAATCTCGATTACAGCCACAACAGTCTGTGCTGCCACATATGCAAGGACAACATCATCAATAGCAGCAGTTTTCTCAACCTAAGTAAGTACTATGGATGCTCTTGAAGTGTTGATGCGCGAGCATATCACTTGGACTGAAGCAATAGTTCAAGGCAACTTTTCTTCCATTCGAGCCTTGGAAACCCAGCTAGGAAAATTGGCTTCTAATCTTAGCATAAGACCAGCGGGCACTCTGTCTAGTGATACTAAGAATCCTACGCAAAGCAAGAAGGATCATTACAAAGAAATCACTTTGAGAAGTGGAAAGCAGACGGTTGAACCAAGCAATTCTAGCCAAGACCATGTCGATGCATCTGGACCACAGCAACAAGAAGAAAATGCAGCTGAAGGAAATCAAGCGAGAGCAAATGAAGAAGAACTAACTGTAGTTCCATCTATGCCTACAATTTACCCAACAAAGTTGTCGATGCAACTGCCAACGTCGGCACCACCGAGTTTTCCATAACAACCCGCTGCTACAATACCTTTTCCATTTTTGCAAAGATTTAAAGAGAAAGTCCATGATAAAGAGTACCAAAAATTTGTTTCTACTCTAAAGTAATTACACATTAATATACCTCTTGTTGATGCTCTTATGCAAATACCCAACTATGAGAAATTTATGAAGGAGCTCTTGTCAAAGAAGAAGAAATTATCTGATATCAAGAAGATTGCGCTCATAGAGTGGTGCAGCGCTGTGCTTACAAATAAGTTGTCAACCAAGATGAAAGACCCTAGTAGCTTCACAATTTCATGCTCCATTGGGAATCATTACTTAGGTAAGGCTTTATGTGATTTGGGAGCAAGTATTAATCTTATGCCTTTGTCTACTTTTAAGAAATTAGGAATAGGTTTGATGAAGCCCAATGCGGTGACATTACAACTTGCGGACAGATCCTTAGCACAACTCGAAGGCCAAATTAAAGATGTTTTTGTCCAAGTTGATAAACTAGTGTTCCCTGCTAATTTTATTATCTTAAACTGCGAAGCAGATAAAGAGGTGTCCATTATCTTTGGGCAACCATTTCTAGCAAAGGGACGTACACTTATCGACGTGTTCAAGGGAGAACTTATCACGCATGATAATGATGAGCATGTGACCTTTAATGTGTTTGAGGCATCTCCGTCTGGAACCAAAGAGCAATGTCATCACATTAATGTGTTGGACGAAATCATTATAGAAGAATTTAATGCAAGGAGTTCAGCAATGTCAGATGAAGATATGGTGACATCCGTCGATAAAATTCTAGATGATTGTGTCGACAAAGAAGAAGTTAACAATTGTGAGCTAAGATAGAATTGGCAACTGGAATCTTTGGATTTGTCGAACAGGAAAATCCCGGTGTTTAAACTGTCTATTAAGCAAGCTCCTATCTTGGAGTTGAAGTCGTTGCCAACGCATTTAAAGTACGTCTTTCTTGGTGACAACAAGACATTACCTGTTATTGTCAACGCATCCCTCGATGCAACGCAAGAAGATAAGCTCATCGCCACTTTGCAAGAACACAAAAGAGCCATAGCCTGGAGCATTACAGATATCAGAGGCATCAATCCCTCTTTTGACATGCATAAGATAAGGCTAGAAGATGAAGGGAAGCAATCAATTGAGAAACAAAGACAACTTAATGAGAAAATGAAAGAAGTTGTGAAGAAGGAAATTATTAAGTGGTTAGATGCGGCCATCATATACCCTACTTCATGGCAACTGAAGGCATTGTCCTCGGGCATCAGATATCTTGTCAAAGAATTGAGGTTGATAAAGCAAAAGTAGTAATTATCGAAAAACTACCACCGCCCACCAATGTCAAATCAATAAGAAGCTTTCTTGGACATGCTGATATTTATAGAAGATTCATACGTGATTTTTCCAAGACTGTTAAACCTTTATGTTCATTGTTAGAGCAAAATAAAAAGTTTGTGTTTGATGACAATTGTCTGGATGCATTCACGACAATAAAGAAGCAGCTGGTACAAGCTCCAATTATCGTTACACCGGACTGGATGCAACCGTTTGAATTAATGTACGATGCAAGTGATTTTGCTATGGGGGCTGTACTAAGCCAAAGAAAAGAGAAGGTATTTCATTCTATTTACTATGCTAGTAAAACTCTGACTGATGCGCTAGTGAATTACACTACCACTGAGAAAGAGTTGCTAGAAGTAGTCTTCGCATTTGACTTGTTTCGTTCATATCTTGTCGGTGCAAAGATTACAGTATACACAAACCACTGTACATTGAAATATCTTCTTACAAAGAATGACACCAAGCCTAGACTGATACAATGGATCCTACTCCTTCAAGAATTTGATGTTGAAATCAGGGATAGGGAAGGATCTAAAATCAAGTACCTGACGACTTGTCTCGATTGGAAGTTGGAAGTGAAGATGGGCACGAAGCATTTCTAGACGAGTAGTTATTCTTTGTTGACGCATCGCCCTGGTATGCCAATGTTGTCAATTACCTTGTGTGGGAAGCTACCCCTAAATACTACTTGTCACAAGAAGATCAAGTTCATTCGCGATGCTGCAAAATATCACTGCAATGAGCCATACCTATTCAAGGTATGCACTGATAATTTTATTCGTTGCTATGTACCTGAAGAAGAAATTACTTTAATCTTGCGACA
The DNA here is from genome assembly GCA_039519145.1 of Kokia cookei. Lineage (NCBI taxonomy): Eukaryota > Viridiplantae > Streptophyta > Magnoliopsida > Malvales > Malvaceae > Kokia > Kokia cookei. Next base: position 32,280,093 of record CM076902.1, read on the forward strand.
TTGCCATGATGCCCCTTATGGAGGAAATTTTAGGGGTCCAAGGACTACTGCTAAGGTCCTACAGTCAGGATTTTTTTGGCCCACATTGTTTTGAGACGCGCACAACTTTGGACAACAATGTGATCGTTGTCAATGCACTAGTTCAATATCTTGACACAATGAGATGCTCTAACAATTGATCATGGAGGTAGAGCTATTTGACTTTTTGGGTATCAACTTCATAGGGCCATTTCCAAATTCTTTTGGGAATGTGTACATCTTAGTTGCTGTTGACTATGTATAGAAGTGCATCGAGGCTATTGCAGTGCCAAAAGATGACACTCGAACGGTGTTCAAGTTCTTTCACACATACATTCCCATAAGGTTTGGAACACCAAGAGCGTTAATAAGTGACCAAGGAACTCATTTTTTTAACAACCAAGTGGCGACAACGTTAAAAAGATATGGTGTAAAACATCGTATGGCTACTACATATCACCCACAAACCAATTGTCAAGCCGAGATTTTCAATCGTCAAATCAAAAGCATACCTAAGAAGGTGGTTAATCCATCTAGGAAGGATTGGTCTTCGCGGCTACATGATGCATTGTGGGCGCTTCGCACTGCTTATAAAACCCCACTGGGAATGTCGCCATATTAGTTAATATTTGGTAAGTCTTGTCACCTGCCAGTTGAGCTAGAAAATAAGGCCATGTCGGCAATCAAGCGGGTGAATATGGACAATGGTGCTACCAAAAGAAAAAGATTGTTGGACATCACTAAGCTAGAAGAAATATGCCGACATGCTTATGAAAATGCCGCAATATACAAGGAAAAGACAAAGAGATGGCATGAAAATATCATCTTGCGTCGACAATTTAGTCCTGGTCAGTTAGTACTTTTATTTAACTCACGTTTAAAATTGTATCTAGGTAAATTGCAATCAAGATGGTCAAGCCCTTTTAAAGTTGTCGAGGCATTCCAGAGTGGTGCGTTGACAATTGAAAATCTAAAGGACGGACAACAATTCAAAGAGAATGGCCAACATCTAAAGCACTATGTGAACCCAGATGTTAAAGAATCAAACGAGGCCATCAATTTTGTCATGCTCAAATAATGTTGACGCATTTTTTTATTTACTTTTATTTGTTTCACTTTTACTTTTGTTGTTACAAATTCATTACAAAAATAAAAATCACATTTTTTCGAAGCATCAAAGCACGAATTGTCGGCGCATTCTTTGATGAGTCAGCATAACTTTTTCAGCAAGAATCGCACCGGTTGATCTCTCTTCTCTCTCAACCGTTCGATCAAACGAAATAGTACAATCTGCAGAGTGGAAATTAATAACTGCAGACGTAATGTTTCCCCGTAATTTTTTTAATCATCACGCCTAGGTTATAAAACCTCTCTCCTATAGTTTTCTTTTCTCCTCACATGCTTCATTGTTGTTACGTCTCATCTTTTCCCATGGCTTCTATATTTCCTGTTCTGTTCACAAGTTATCTTTTTCTACAAACATCTCTAACTTTCTTCTTCAGTTACAATGGCAAAAACCCGAGCACTGAAAAACCCTTCCAAGAACACCCTAACAACTTCAACTATTGTGGCTCCAACCACAACACCATCTCCGTTTACAGGTCTGATCCTATTTCTGACGACTGCAGTCAAGGACCACTACCAGAATATCATTTTGAAACAAAACCTCCATCTTAAACAAGGTCTACAACTATCTCGGCATCAGACCTTGGGAAGACATGTTGCTCGTACCATCAGTCGCCTTGGGTGTTTGTTTTTCTGTGAACATCCCTCTGGTTACTCCCCTACACTGGTCAGGGAGTTCTATGTTAACTTGGTAGACCCGGAGCAAGAATTCATTTTTGTATGGGAAGGACTCATTCCATAGAGCGTTACTCAAATCAACGTGCTATTGAGGATTCCTGAGTGAGTGAATGACCACTCACCGTTTATACATCGCTTGGACGATGACAGCACCGCTTAGATGATGAAGGACCTTTGTGTCGATGGAGCCATATAGGCTGATAACAAGTTCCACGACTACACCATGCATAAAAGGTATCTCACAACCTTCTATAAGGTATGGTTACACTTCATCAACAGCTGCATCATGCCTTTGACACATAGCACTACGATGACATTAGACCGTATGTGTCTATTGCATTTTATCCTACACTTCCGACACATCGACATCGGAGAGATTATCCACAATCAAATCGTAAAAGCTGCTGGCAAGCAAACTGGTATACCCCCATTCCCCTCTCTAATCATGTTTCTTTGTAAATAGAAGGGCATTGTGGCTAGGGATGGTGAGGGGATATTAGTGAACAAGGGTTCGATCATTGACATCTACGTTGAACAAATAACTTGTGGCCAAGAGACACTAGTGGCTAAAGAAGCCTCGAAGAAGAAGGATAGAAACAAAGGGAAAAAGAAGGTAGAACAATCCGGTGCGCTCACAAATTCACAAGTGGCAAAGAAGATGTCTCTAACGGAAGTACACCTTAACTGAATTGACATGCGCTTGATTCACACTAACAGTGTCATTGATGATATGGATTACAGACTACATAAATTTTATGCTTACATGAAAGCCTGGAACGAGGCTATTGTCACCGCACTCCGCCAAATCAGCCCCACTCCATTGCCAGACTTTCCAAACTTTCCATCCATACTCATCATCCGATCAACCTACCCCTGATGGTAGGCTTGCCCCTGCACTAACACGAATTAACATCTTAGATGATGATAAGGAAGAAGGACACTCTAAGTCTGATGAGGACTGCTATCGTACCATTGCTGATCTGTTTGAGGATGAATTCTCTAACAGTCTTGGTGCGAATATGGCTGAACGTGAGGCTGTTGTGGATAAAGATGTCAACGTAGTCGAAAGCGCTGACATGGGATTAAACCAACTAGAGCAGCAAGTAAATGAAAGTGCGGACCAGGGAGATGACCAGCTGAAGGAAAAAGAAGAAAAAGATAATGAAGAGAAGGACCTTGCCGAGGTGCAGGAAAAGAAGGAAAATGATGCCCCGATAACGATCGTTGAGGATGTCGTCGGCACACCGGAGAGTGTGAGGGCATCCAGCTCTGAAGAGGCTTGACCTGATTTGAGCCAGGCTGAGGTTATTATGAGCAAAATTGAGGAATTGTATCCTTTTGCTATTGTGTCTTATGTAGCACCGCTCGCTGAAATCCATCTATCATATGTGACAACCGATGAGGCCACCACCTAAATTGTAGAGGAGGAGCAATCTGCCAAACCGATTGGTACGGTGGATAAGAAAAGAAAAAGGCACAAGGATAAAAAAAAGAAGCACTAGGATGAGGGTGAGCGCCAAAAGAGGAAGAAGAAGAAAACAAAGATAGTCGCTGCATCGGCTGCTGATGAATAAGTTGGTACATTTTTTTTTTGATAGTTTTCATGCATTTTTATTCTCATTGCATTTTATTTTATCACTGCATCTCTTTTGTTAACTTAGTTTCATTGTAGTTGCATTTCCATTATTTCTGTATAAATATTGTCAGTGCATTGGGGACAATGAAGATATTAAGTTTGGGGGAGATTAGGTGAAATGGAAATGCAATTACACCCACATATTTTAATTCTACTTATTTCTTTTGTTAATAAGAATTGACAAAATTTCAACAAAAATGTGCCTACAATTTCATTCTGATGCGTAACTCTTGAATTATTTGGATGCTGATGTGAAAATTGGATGAATATGAATGAATGATGAGTCTACTAGTTTTGATTGAATAATTGGAATTGCTTCAGTAAAGAATGTATAGTGTGATGTTTGAATTTTGAACTTACTAACCAATTGCAATGACATTTGCATTAATAAAAGATACTCCAATGTGAGTGCATTATGATTTTCCAAGGGAGAACACTCCGCTGCAGGTTTAGAAAAATCATCTACCCAAAGGCTGTCATTGCAAGAGTGTGTGTCGACGCAATTACTTACCTCCTGTGGGTTTGTTGCACCCCATCGTTAGTCCAAGGAACAAAGGTAGAGTAATGCAATGACATCTCTCAGTCATCTGAAAAAGAAACAAAATGAGAAAAAGGAAGAGAAAAAAGAAAGAAATTTTTTGTAAATGCTATATTGGTTCAAGAAAGATTAGGATTCAATGCATGTTATTAACATTTATGAAGTTACAATTTTTAATTATTCATGCTTATAAATTGACGGTGCATTATTCTATTATATAAATACAATTTGTACATTAGAACTTCAGAGAATTCAAGTTGTATGAATAATGATTGCGGCGACATTTTTACATATGACTTTGTTAATTTTTGTTTACTTGAGGACAAGTAAAAACTCAAGTTTGGGGGTGTGATGGTATTACAAATGACATATATTTTCTCCCTAAATTAGTGTTTTAATTGTCTCTTTTGTGACTCATTTAACATGCATCATGTGCATTTCATACTTAGTTTTTACATTTTCCAACTTATTGCTAGTTAATTTAAATTCTTGTTATTTTTATATCTTTTTGTACTAATGTCAATGCAAGCAATCAATATATTGCACCTGAGCTTTGTCAGTACAGAAACTCAGCCCAGGAGCTCAATGTTGGAAGAAGAATGCAGCCACAAGATTAGCTTGGAGTTGTGGCCAGAGATGTCGCCGCACTGAACATGAACTCCGAATTGGTAAACTCAAGCTAAATTCACATCTGGAAGTATCAGCGCAAGAACATCACAGATGTCGCCAAAATTACGGTTTTAGATTGCGCCTAGCAATGCAGCGACAACCTGCAGATCTCTGAAGAAAACATTAAAACTGCGTGAGTGCACAACTGTACTCTAACTAACTTTGACAGCTGCAAAATCTAGATCTGGATCTGAGGATGGGAGGCTAAAATCTGCAACTTTTGAAGACTATAAATAAGAGAATGAAGAATGAAGAAATCATCAAGAGTTGAAGAATTAAATTTGAAAATTACTTTGTGTTCTTTTAAATTATTGCTGGAGACTAGAGAGCTGACTTAGCCGACGAGCAGCAACTTCTGACGAGGAGTGCTTGATGCTGAACAAGAGAAGCAGTTAAGGGGTAATCTGAGAAGCCTAGAGATAGTATATTATGGTTTATTCGTTAACTCCTTTCTTATGGATGATGAACTATTATAATATTTGAAAGAATACGAGAGTATCTTTCAGTATTTGATCACTTTGATTCTTGTTTAATGCTTTTTTTCTATTTATTCTTGAATCTAACTGCATCAAAGACAAGAGTGGCTTTGTAGTCTATTAACATCGAGAGATGTGGTGACAAGTTAGGTTAACAAGAAAGTTAAGTGAGAGCTGCTTGGGATTAGAAGAGATTCTGATCACTTGTTCTTGGGTACACAATGTTATTCACACTGAGAGGTGGAGTAATTATGGGTACTTGAGTCATGACTAAACAGGGAATTGTTATTGGTAAGATTCATTGAAGCTTCATTTCTGCGATGGTTTATCTATTCAAAATCTAGTCAACGCATCCTGCGTTGTGACTTAGCAAAATTAGTGATCCACTTCAGATCTTCGCACTTGATCTAATTTACATTTAGTGCATTTAAATATTTAGAACTCAACACTCAACACATTTGATTTACTTTCAGTACATTGACATTTAACCTCTGACATTTAACTTTGATTGTGTTGACAATATTGGCTATTTTAGTGTGTAGATTTGACGTAATTACACTGACATCATTTCTCACATTTTACTTAATTTCAGTATTAGTTGCTCCGACATTTAAACATCAAGAACCCATTTCACTGAGGGATCAATATCCGATAGAATTGTCTATCAACTATACTTGCATCGACGTGTGTTCGCTTGCACATTACTGTGACATTTCAGACGCGATCAGCAGGTTTTCATCATCCAACTGATGGTAAGCAGTAGTATCATTTCCTAGCCTAGCATTCATTGTGGGTGGATTAAATTGCAAAACAAATTGAGTTGCTAACGCATTCCACGACGTAATAAATTCAGCCGATAAAGCAAGGAACCATGTACGTGCCCTTCCTTGCAAAGAATAAGGAAACAACTGTATCTTCAAGGCGTCATCAGGAACACCATGTTGACAGAAAGAAGCACATATTAGTAGAAAAGATTTGAGATGCTCCCTCGCATCTTCGTGAGGCAAACCAGCATATTGCCCATTTGAATTTACATATGAAGCATCACCGATTTTAATTGAAAATTCCCATCTTGTATTGTTGGTCTAACAACCACTGGTTGCAGCTCATCAAGCACAAGAACAACAAAGTTTCTAATTGTCTTACTTTGAATTTGCTCTTCTTGTGGCAACTGTCTATTGTTGACATGTTGTGGCTGCAATGGAGGAACAAGGTTTTGTGGTAAATCATTATTATTTCCAGCCACATTTCTTTGCTTTTATCTCCTCCTACGATTAGTTCTTTCAATTTTTGGATCGAAACTGACAGTATTGTTAGGATTTCTCCTTGTGGACATAAAACACCAAAAAAGAATTAAGAAAAATAAAGTAAATTAGTAACAAATAAAAGTCAAAAAATAAAGAATAATTGAAACTACAAAAATAAACATAAAATAAATGCCATCCCTAGCAACGGTGCCAAAACTTGATCGCGCTATAAAATTTACAACAATAATGTGCAAGCAGACACTGTCGATGCAAGTATAATAGACAAGTGTGAGTCTGTAGAGGACAGTGTTCTTGTTGCTTAAATTTGTCGAAGAAAAAGTAGCAAAACTAAGAAGAATTGTTCAAGAGTAATGTCAGTGCAATTAAACCAAAACTGCATAAATAAAAGAGTTAAAACTGTCAATGCAAATATTGTAAAACTGTAATACATATTTTCAATGCAATTTAATAGAAAATGAAATGAATGTTGAAGATGTGTTATGAATGTAAATTACGAAAATTAAAGAAGTAAACAATTATAAAGGAATGAGGGGATCACTGATTTGGCAAGGGACTAGATTGTCTTCTCTATCACGACACAACTCCTGTGTGTCGCGACATCGACTCTTGAATGTGAAAATAACATCGGGTGAAGGGCATTTCGGTCTCTACAACACAACTTAAACACAAAGAACGGAAGCTGACCTAGGGTTAAGGAAAACGGTCCTCCAAAGGCTAGAAATAGGGCCCTTGAGCACTTAGGTTTACACATCTCCTTTCTGAAGTTTAGTTTTTCTTTATAATTTAGGTTTAGTCAATTTTCATTTCTTTGTTTATTTTCATTTTTGTTTTGTGGGGAAACAAGATTTGTAATTTTGCGTAAAAGATTATGGTTTCGTCTCGACAGATTGTTATATAATTCTTAGTTTCTTTCAACTCGTACCTTTAATCTTAATTTCATTTTTATTCACATTATTGAATTTATAATGTTCAAAGAAGCCATGAGGAACTAATCTCGTTGTGGGGGATTAAGGAGTGGAAATATGATTATTTAATTATTGTATACAAGGATTTTTAACGGATCAATTGTTTGGAAAAGGAAGAACGTGAAACAAACCATAGGCTTAACAACTTCAAGAAGTTATGTAGGTGGGAATTAACCCAAATTGGTATTGTCCAATCATGAACACCTTTACCCCAAACCAATCTAGACTATGACATCAAAAGATAAATAGTCTTTGTTAACTAGTTGATTGGAGAAAAACCCTAAAAGCAACGATTCAAGAAGTCATACTGAAGCGATATATATAAAAAATCTCTAAACCCTAAAAGTGAATTCAACCATTATAAAAAATCTCAATTTGTGTTTCCTATTGAATGCCATGCATGGGGCAATGTCGAAGAAAATATTTATATCATTCCCATGTAGTGTGAAGATTCTCATCATCCAGCTGATGATATGCTGTAATATCATTTCGGAGACGAGCATTCATTGTCGACGGGTTTAAGTGCAAAACAAACTGTGTTGCTAGTGCATTCTAAGAAGTAATTGAGCCAATAGGTAGCCCAAGGAACGAAGTACAAGCTCTTTCATGCAAGGAATAAGGAAATAATTGCATTTTCAAAGCATCATCAGAAGCGCTTTGTTGACTAAAGGAAGCATAAATCAATAAAAATGATTTAAGATGTTCTAATGCATCTGTGGTAGTCCAGCATATTGCACATTAGAATTCAACATTTGAAACATTACTGGCTTAAGTTCAAAATTCCTAGCTTGGATTGTTGGCCTAACAACTCTCAGTTATAAGTTATCCAAGACAGGTACTAAAAAATCTCGTATAGTCCTGTTTTGTATTTGAGCATCTTGTAGCAACGGTGGTTCATCAAGATTTTGTTGCTGAGTCGGGGGTATAGCTGCATTGTTTTTTGGTAAAGCCATATTCCTTTGTTCTTGAAGTCTCCTCCGAGCGATTCTTTCAATTTTTGAATCAAAATCAGCAGTAAACTCAGAATTGCTTTGAGTCATAAAACACCTAAAATAAAATGTGAAAATAGAGAGAAAAGAAAACAAGTTAGTAACAACTAAATATTATAAAAATAAAGTGCAAAAACAAAAATAAACATCAAACGAATGTCATCCCTAACAACAGTGCCAAAACATGATTGGCTATTTAACGTCAAAGCAATATTGTGCAAGCGTACATTGTCGATGCAAGTATAGTAGACAAATATGAATCTGTCGAAAATTTATCCCACGAGGATGGTTGTCTTTTGTCTATCAATGTTAGTGCAATAAATAGATAAAAATGAGATAGATTGTAAGAATAGTTTTCGGAGCAATAACTTGAAAATAAAGATGAAATATGATAATGATAAAATGGGATCCCCAAAGTGAATCTTCAACAGAATACTAATTGCTCACAAGATATAAAAGGATAGATAATTTTCGATGCAATAATTTGCAATGAATATCTTACCAAGCTTAACTTCTATATTTGATCTAAGACTTAAATATGCACATTAATCACACCTTCCAATGATGGAAATGGAACACAATTAAGAACAAGTGGATTAAATGGAGCACATTAATTTTCCTCTCCAACAGCAACTTCCTCCTCAACAGTAGGTTCCTCTTGACCAGCAATGAAGTGACCCTCGAACAGGCTTTCAATTCTTCGCATGCACTCGTCAATGTCCCTTGATTCCTCTTCTTTCTTGTCATAAGAGATGAGCACAATGGGAGGGGATGCTATCGATCTGTCTCGGTCCCCTAAGTCAGCATCCTTTTATGAGAGTTCATATTCTCGGATGATCGGTGGGAACATTGATAATTCTAGGAGTGGGATCAGGCTCAACTGACTCAATGCAGCTACAATAGAGCTATTCCAGGCCTTGGTATAAGCATAGAACAAATTTTATGATCTATCCATAACCTCTATTGTAGCGAAAAGCCTAATCTAATTATTGCTAATGGAATTAACCAACTTCTCGATATCCTTCATTTTGTGCAACAAGAATGTCTCTGCAGTTAGGTTTATTCCCTTGCTTTTTACCTTGGCTTTACCATTGCTCGTCTTACTTGTCTCTGCCTCTTTCATTGTTGGCATATCTAAGTCGTGAGTAATTCTTTCAATAGAGGCTTCATTGATTGGGCCCTTATTATCCAAGACTTCTTCATCATCATGGGGCACGATCCCTTTCTACTAGCACAATAGCATCACTAACAATGGGAAAACCAAAATTCCAGTTTTCCTTACGGCGCAATCAGTAATTTCTTGGTGGAATATTATGTCGACATCAATCCTTCTACCCTTGACAATTGAATGTATCAGGCACATTCTATCCAGGGTGACTATGGTACTATGAGTAAAGGGCTTTAGCCTACAGTTGACAAAATGAAACCATATTTTACTTTGTAGTGTCAAGAAGCGTCACTGCATCATATAATTCTTTTTAAGTGAACCCATCCACACTGCTCCCTCGACACATAAATCCTTCACCAACAGGTCTCTTTTGTCATCTGTGATATCCTCAATGAAGTCGGAGTATTCATACACATCCACTTTTGTGATATCACCAACAGCTTTCTTGAACAAAGATGAATTCTAAGTCATGGTCATAAAGGTTAGCGTAAAACTAACAGACCATTGAAGGAGAATAGCTTCCAGGATGAGTACAGAAAGTCTCCCACTTCAGCTTAGAAATGGTTTTGTGAACTTGCTTGCCCAAGTCTTACTGTTGCGAAAGGAGAATGCCTTGTTTTGGGTGAAAGTTTCGCTTCAAAATGTTGTCTTGAAACCGGTCATTAGTCGCTTTCGTTAAAAAGATAACCGACTCCTTTTTCTCTATTAGCATGGAGGATTTCGGTTCATGAACTATAGTTGCAGAGGACGAGTGTTCTTCAACAAGCTTAGTGGTTTTCTTGGCTGATCCTCTCGTTCATGCCATATTTTTTTGAGTGAAGAAGGTTTGAAGTTGTAAAGGTACGAGCTTGGGAAAGAGAAAGTGAATAAAAATGGCTGCTTCATATTTATTAAAGTTTATGCAGTGGAGGGGGTTTATAGTGAGTGAAAGAAGAAGATGGAAAGGCGTGATTTTTTGTGATAAATTGATGGGACATAAAGCTGGTGGGAATAAATGTGTCCAATGAAAATTGCGCCAGCTTAGACAGATCAGATGGCTAGGTTACTTTTGATCAAACGATGGGATTTGAAATCCTTGATATGCCCTCATTCTTGATGAGTCATAAGTCATTTTACAATCATGCGAACTGCATTGACAATAAAGTCAAAATGCGTCGACAATGATACTAATTATTCTGCATAAACAAGAAGTAAAACAAATTTGAACAAAAACAAAATTAAAATAAAATTACATAATAATAAATTCAATAAAAATTAAAAAAATTTCGACCAATTTAATGGTCTTTGCCTGATTTTGATTAATATTCCCAAAATAATGTTTCAATCCCTATCTATTCACTTTGAACTGGTGTCCATCATGTAAATATCTAATTGTGACCGCACCATGAGAAAATACTTCGACAACCTCGAAAGGTCCAAACCAACGTGAGCACAATTTACCCAGGTCCAATTTCAGTCTAGAATTGAATAATAAAACTTGTTGACCCGTGATAAATTGTCGTTGCAAAATAATTTTGTCACGCCATCTTTTGGTCTTTTCCTTGTAAATTGCAGCATTTTGATAGGCATTTCGCCTAATCTCCTCTAGTTTTGTGATATCCAACAGCCTTTTATGTCTAATAAGTTCATAGTCCATGTTCACTTGCTTAATTGCCCACATTACTTGTGCTCCAATTCAACTGCCAAGCAACATGCTTTCCTAAAAACCAACTGATATGGTAACAGCCCTAATGGAGTTTTGTATGTTGTCTGCAATGCCCATAAAGCGTCATCTAGTTTGGAAGACCAATATTTTCTCGAAGGGTTCCCAACCTACTCACGAATGTTCTTAATTTATCGATTGGATACTTCGGCTTGTCCATTGGTTTGCGGACAATAAGTAGTAGCCATTATATGATTAACTCCATATCTCTTTAGTGTGGCTGCCACTTGATTGCAATGAAAGTGTCTGCCCTGATCACTAATCAATGCCTTTGGTGTGCCAAAGCGGGTGAGTATATGCTTGTGAAAAAACTTAAGCACTGTCCTTGCATCATCCTTTGGGATTGCAATAGGATCAACCCACTTCGAGACGTAATGAATAGCTACTAATATATAAAGATTTCCAAATGAACTTGGAAATGATCCTATAAATTCCATACCCCAAACATCGAACAATTCGACCTCCATAATCGACTACTGCAACATTTCATTGAGTCGGGATATAAAACCAATGCGCTAACACCTACCGCATTGATTTAGAAAATTGTGAACATCCTTCAATAGTGAAGGACAATAGAATCCTGATTGGAGAACTTTGGCAGCAGTCCTCATGCCACCGAAATGACCTCTACAAGGAGCATCATGATAGTGCTTCAGGATAGAAAGCATCTCCTCTTCTGGAACACAATGCCGAATGATTTTGTCATTGCATATCTTGAATAAATACAGCTCATTCCAATGGTACTTCGTTACTTCATTAAGAAATCTTTCTTTTTTATGGCCTCTGACACCTAATGGGAGTTTTTCACACATTAGATAATTAACCAAATCCACATACCAAGGGGTTGTATCTATAGAAAATAACTTCTCATCTGGGAATGCATTGACAATTTGAAGTATGTTTCCATCTTAGCTGCCAACTTCCAATCGAGACAGATGGTCTGCAACTTGATTTTTTGAACATTTGTTATCTTTTATCTCGATGTCGAATTCTTGCAACAGTAAGATCTAGCGTATAAATCTTGGTTTTGCATCCTTCTTCGCAAAAAGATATATCAACATCGAGTAATCAGTAAATACGATAACTTTTACACCGACAAGATATGAACGAAACTTGTCGAAAGCAAAGATTACAGCCAATAATTCTTTCTCTGTAGTGGTTTAATTGATTTGAGTCTCTGTAAGAGTTTTGCTAGCATAGATGGCGTGAAATATTTTTCCTTTGCGTTGTCCTAGAACAATACCCACAGCAATGTCACTTGCATCGCACATAACTTCAAAAGGTTGAGACCAATTTGGTGCAATGACAATAGGTGCATTTACTAGCTGCTTCTTTATTTGAATGAATGCATCCAGACATGCCTCGTTAAAGAGGAATTTTCAATTCTATTCCAGCAATGAGCATAAGGACTTTGCAATTTTCGAAAAATCTCTAATAAATCTTTGGTAAAACCCCTCATGCCCATGAAAACTACGAATGCCTTTCACATTTGTCGATGGAGATAATTTCTCAATAATTTCCACTTTAGCTTTGTCTACTTCAATACCTTGACTAGAGATGCGATGGCCTAACACATTGCCTTCAGTTGCCATGAAATGACATTTTTTCCAATTTAAAACAAGATGCGTGTCTTCACATCGCTTCAATACTTTATCCAAGTTGTCAGTGCAATGATCAAAATCATTCCCATAGATCGAGAAATCATCCATAAAAACCTATAAAAAATCTTCAATCATATCCGAAAATATTGCCATCATGAACCTCTAAAATGTGGTTGGTGCATTGTAAAGATTGAAAGGCATACGGCGAAAAGTAAAAGTACCAAAGGGGTAGGTGAAAGTTGTTTTCTCATGATCATCCGGTGCAATAGCAATTTGATTGTACCCAGAATAACCGTCTAAAATGAAATAATAGGCTCTTCCAATGATCCTATCCAACATTTGGTCAATGAAAGCAAGCAGGAAGTGGTCCTTTCTTGTGGTAACATTCAGTTTGCAATAATCCATATAGACTCATCATCTTATAGGAATACGTGTAGGAATCAACTTGTCTTTGTCATTGCTAATGACAGTGGTGCCACTCTTTTTAAGTACACATTGCATTGGACTTACCCAATTGCTATTAGAAATAGGGTAAATAATTCCAACATCAAGTCATTTTATAATTTTCTTCTTAACAACTTCCTTCATCTTCTCGTTTAATCTTCTTTGTTTCTCAATTGATTGCTTGTCTTCATCTTCCAACTTGATCTTGTGCATGCAAAAAGAAAGACTAATGCCTCGAATATCGATAATACTCTAAGCAATAGCTTGTTTATGTTACTTAAGAATATTGACCAATTTCTCTTCTTGACTCAAAATTCAGTGTTGCAGAGACAATAATTAGGAGAGTATTATTATCACCAAGAAAGACATATTTAAGATGAGTAGGTAGTGGTTTCAATTTCAGAGTAGGAGCTTCTTCAATAGATGGCTTGAAAATTAGATCCGTTCTATTGGGTAAGTCTAAAGATTCAATTTGCCTTCCATGCCTGAGTTCAATATTATTAGCTTCAACGATGATATCATAATCATCTAAGAAATCATCATCAGATGTCACTAAAAACTCTTCAAAAAGTAGTGTGCTTTGGTCAATGAATTCTTCTTCAATTAGATTATCTAGCATATCGACAGTATGACATTCTTCTTTATCCTTACTTTGAATAGATTCGAAAACACTAAAGGTAACATGTTCATCATTAAGTCGTATGGTCAGTTCACCCTTGTAAACATCAATAAGAGTTCATCCGGTGGCAAAAAATGGTCATCCCAAGATTATGGGAACTTCCGTGTTTGCCTTGCAGTCAAGTATGACAAAATTAGCCGAAAAAATGATTTATCCACACGAACTAAAATATCTTTGATTTTCCCTTTAGGTTGAGCCAAAGATCGATCTGCTAGTTGCAATGTCACCGCAGTAGGTTTCATTTGACCAATTCCCAACTTTTTGAAAGTAGATAGTGGCATTAGGTTAATGCTAGCTCCCAAGTAGCATAAAGCCTTGCTCAAATAATGGTTGCCAATTGAACATGGGATAGTAAAGCTCCCAGGATCTTTCATTTTGGAGGGTAATTTATTTGTCAAAACAGCACTACAGCCTTCTGTGAGTGTAATAGTTTCAATATCACAGAGCTTCTTCTTCTTGGGAAAGATCTCCTTCATAAAGTTCCCATAATTAGGAATTTTCATAAGAGCATCCACTAAAGGAATATTACCATGAAGTTGCTTTAGTGTGTCTAGGAACTGCTGATATTGCTTATCATGCTCGTTCTCCATAAATCTTTGTGGAAAAGGTAAAGGTGGAGATACATCAGATTGCAGTAACAACTTTGATTGCGTCGATAGTTTCGAGGGTCGAACATTAGGCATATGAGTGACAATTTGTGGAACTTCTTTGTTTGGTACATCAGCAAGCTCTTCGGATTCAACCTTCTCACCAGGGATCACTTCACCAGTATCTTGAGGTGCTACACTAGAGTGTGTAGTCGGCTCACCAGTTTGTTTACCACTCCTAAGAGTGATAGCTTCCAGTGTTCTTTCCCGCTCGGATTGGGATTTTTCATGTCACTAGGTAGTGTGCCCGGTGGTCGAGTATTCAGATTTGAAGCAAGTTATCCTAATTGTGCCTCCAAAGTTCGAATAGAAGATAAATTCCCTTGCACCATAGCTTCCGTGCGAGTAATATGCTCCCGCATTAAAGCCTCAAGATTTGCTAACAGATCAGAAGGAGAAGCTAACGTGTACTATTTTTGTCGATGTCAATGAACATGTTGATTCTACATTGAAGAATGTTGTGGTTGCGTCTGATTCTAGTGTCGATGCATCTGGCTTTGTGGTGGATGCATCTGAGTGTGCTGATTGTAGTTCTGCTATTATTGATTGTAATACCCTTGTCTTGGATTATAATTGCCTTGAGTAGATGTATTCTAATGTCGGAATGTAGTAGCATTTTGTCCAGCATTCTGAGTTCCCCAAGACTGTTGATTGCGCGCAAAATTATTATAAGAGTTGCCATAAGAATTGTTGCGGATGTTACTGACATAGAAGGCATTCTATGCATGTGGACAATCTTCATAGCTATGGTTGTCACCACAAATCTCATAACAAAATGTAGGAACATCAACTTGTTGAGCGACTTGTATAGGTGCAACATCACTAGTCCCTTGCATATTTTTTATCATATTTGCAAGAGAAGAAACTTGAGCACTAAGTGCAGATATTGTGTCCAATTCAATAACTCCCGGAGTAGCTTTTGCTTGTGCAGCTCTAGAGATAGGATATTGATAATCATTCTGAGCAATTCTCTCAAGAATTCCAACAGCATCATTATAAGTACAATCTAGCAAAGGACCATTGGCTGATGTGTCGACAAGATTCCTCGTTTGTGAATTCAGCCCATTATAGAAAATCTCAATTTGTGTTTCCTGTTGAATGTCATGCATGAGGCAACGTTGAAGCAAAGATTTATAACATTCCCATGTAGTGTGAAGATTCTCATCGTCCAGCTGATGATAAGTTGTAATATCATTTTGGAGACGAGCAATCATTGTCGGCGGGTTAAACCGCAAAGCAAACTATGTTGCTAGTGCATTCTAAGAAGTAATTGAGCCGACAGGTAGCCCAATGAACTAAGTACAAGCTCTTCCCTGCAAGGAATAAGTAAATAATTGCATTTTCAAAGCATCATCAGGAACGCCTTGTTCACTAAAGGAAGCACAAATCAATAAAAATGATTTAAGATGTCCTCATGCATCTTCATGTCGCAGTCCAGCATATTGCACATTAGAATTCAACATTTGAAACATTACTGGCTTGAGTTGAAAATTCCTAGCTTGAATTGTTGGCCTAACAACTCTCGGTTGTAAGTTATCCAAGATAGGTACTACAAAATCTCGTATAGTCCTATTTTGTATTTGAGTGTCTTGTGACAATGGTGGATCATTAGGATTTTGTTGCTGCGCCAAGGGTATGGTTGCATTATTTTCTGGTAAAGCCATATTCCTTTGTTCTTGAAGTCTCCTCCGAGCGGTTCTTTCAATTTCTGGATCAAAATCAGCAATAAAATCTGAATTGCTTCGGGTCAGAAAACACCTAAAATAAAATGTGAAAATAGCAACAAAAAGAAAACAAGTTAGTAATAGCTAAATATTATAAAAATAAAGTGCAAAAACAAAAATAAATAGCAAACGAACGCCATCCTCTGCAATGACGCTAAAACTTGGTTGGCTATTTAATGTCACAACAATGTTGTGCAAGCGTACACTGTCGATGCAAGTATAATAGATAGATATGAATCTGTCGAATATCGATCCCACGATGATGGTTGTCTTTTGTCTACCAATGTCAGTGCAATAAAGAGATAAAAAGGAGATAAATTGTGAGAATAGTTGTCGGAGCAATAACTTGAAAATAAAGATGAAATATGATAATGATAAAATGGGATCCCCAAAGTGAATCTTCAATAGAATACTAAGTGCTCACAAGATATAAAAGGATAGGTGATTATCGATGCAATAATTTGCAATGAATATCTTACCAAGCTTAACTTTTATATTTGATCTAAGACTTAAACATGCACATTAACCACACCTTTCGATGATGGCAATGGAACATAATTAAGAACAAGTGGATTAAATCCATCTAATCCTCAAGCAACTTCCATTGTCACACTTGTTAGCTTGAACTATCCCGGCACTTTCCAATGGTAGTGACAGTAATAATATTTTCATGCTAAAAACATTCAAACCCAAAGATTAAATAGTAGAAGCAAAGTTGAAAAAAATAACTTTTAAGCCAAAAATCATATGTACTTTCGTACAAACATGAAATAAAAAGTAATCACCAGCGTTTAGAAAAGAAATATGAAAAAAACAAATGGAGAATACTATTCCTAGACAATCTCGACTTGACCTCTCAATTCCCTCTTGTGTCGCACTCAAGGCTCCCCGTCATGAGTTGATTTGCATCCCTTTCACGTCAGTTCACTCATAAGAGACTTAAGCCTCCATAGCCGAAAAGCTTCAAAAGATGGGTTGAAAAAGATAATGCACCAAAAAATTGGCCTTTTTCTCTTTTCTCGTGAATATTTATATTCTTTCAAATAGGATAGGTGTCCTTTGATAAGAATCATGCTGCCTCTGTCCGTACAATTTGGTTATACTAAACTTGACAGCTCACACACTTTTGTCCTTATCCGTGTTGGAAGCTACTTTGACAGTTGTTGGGTGCAGTGACAGTTCTGAGCGCAATCTGGAAATACTCATTCAACGACATCAAACATGACAAAATTAAGGATAAATAGGTTAAGTTCCACTGAGTTATAAAATGCAATTTACTTAACTGAAAATGCTAAAATATGTGCTAAAGATAACTAAATGGGGAAAATTAACCAATAAGTAGGGATAAAACATATGTTCTTTCTAGTACTATCAATTAACTAGTTATTTTTACGATTTTAGTTTAAAAGAACTTGTAATTCGAATAATTTCATTTTTTTTTTGAGGACTTATTTACTAGTAGGAGTAGGAAAGTAACATTATATTTCTTTTTGCATGTTATTTCTAATTTGTACGTAGGAACCTCATATGAAGGAGACACGACATTTTTGAACCATTCATGCCAAAGGAAGGAGGAGCCCACCATTAGAAGAAGAGTCATTCACAATCAATTGGGTAACTTCATTTCTTACTTTTTTGGAGGCTACACATTGAGGACAATGTGTTTTCTAAAGTGTGAAGGTGACAGATATTTTTGTTGTTTATTTTTTCATTTTATTTCGTTTTTATCATGTGCTTGAGCTTGTAGAAATACAAGTGATTGGTTAAGAGCATGTACAATAGGTTGATTGTATTTTTTGAATAAATTTGGTATGATAATGATTAGTTTTTAAATTTTTTAGCATGAAACTACTAAGTTCTAGAGGTTACACTAAAAATAGGTAAAAAAATATTTTTTGTACCAAATGACATGAATAATATGAGGAAACAAGCATAATAATACATATGATAAATGGTAATCGTTGGATTGTGTGATTAAATTGACGTTTATGCATATTGAAATGTTTAGGGATGACCTAAGGCATTGTTTAGACACACTTAGAGCCAAAAAACAACCTATTTTTAATTTTACATTTAGTCCTCATATTTGAGCCTATTGACCCTTCTTGATGAACCACATTATAAACCATGAAGCCTATAAAAGTTAAATTGTGTTTACTCTTTTCTTTGGTCCTGATTTGCACAATTATAGACGTATGGTCATATATATTGAGGGTAAGTAGACACACTAAGGTGGAGTTTGTAAAACAAGAACGAAATAGGATAATCAATATGGAATATGAACTTTAGAATAGATAGAAATAAGAAAAAAAAAAAAGAGAAAATCCCAAAGAAAAGAAAAGATGAGTAGAAGTAAAATAAGAAAAATCTCAAGTGAGAAAAAGTACGAAAAGTGACAAAGTCGCAGAGCTAAAAACAAAAACTTATTCAAGAATGTTAAATACTTGCAGGCTAGCTAAAGCGACTAGACAATATTGAAAATTTTCTAAATGGAGAGATAAGGAAGGTAAGAGAAGGAGAAATAAGGCGGTGAGCATTAAATGAGATGCTAAAAGGGAAGACTAGGAAACAATACAATGTGTCAAACTATTCTCGTGTTTGTAACCTTTTGTGCTTACTATTCTTTTGAACTTCATACATGTCCTAAGCCTCAGAATGTTACAAGCTGAAAAGACCTATATGACCTAAATAAATCTATGCATAAATGAATATGACATTACACAATTCCATTGTTATTTGTATTGTACTAGGATAATTAAATTACTTGTATTAGTCATTGATAGAGTCTAACCAATAAAATCTTTGTATTTGTATCTTATGTAACTTACTGAACTTAGATGCTTTGAATAAAAAATGGTAAGATTACTTGCTCATCATGTTGAAATTATTCAAGGATATTAAATACCTAGGGTAAATGTTGCGAACCTAATCCTTATATGATATGTGCTCAAGCTTTTATGTTTTCTTTTTATGATTTTGTTTTTGGTTGCTTGAGGACAAACAATTACTTAAGTGTGGGGGAGTTTGATCTATCATAATTCGATATAGTAGATTAAGCTAGTTTTCGCACTTTAAGAGCTTGAAATTAAGCATTTTCCTTAAGTTTGTTTAGGATTTAGTTCAATTTTCAATTATTGAATAAAATGTGTAAAAAGTGTAAAAAAGGTGTTTTTTATTGGCTTTAGGGCTGAGTGAGGCCTAAAGGTTAGCTAACTAACCTTGTGAGTGCATAGGAGACCTTGTGTCTGATGATTACGGGCTCTGGACTTTGACCCATGACATTTTCCCTCACCCATTCTCGCAACGCCCTCATTGCAACTTCAAAATGGCCCTGACTTGATTCGCCTTGATCTCATCTCGTTGCCTCTGTTTCTTCTCGACTAGTCTTACTATTGGGTTATCCCTTCTTTCAAAACTTTTGCCTCGACTTTCGTTACCTCTTATCTTAAACCATTGTACTCGTTAGTACATCATGCTGGTAAGAAGTCTCCACTCCATCTTACCCCAATTTTACCTTGCCTCGTTCGGAATCTTTTTTATTCACACCCCTTGGCTTCATAATTCCCACAGTCTCTCGAGCTCCTTATTCAAGAACTTTGAAAGGGTCCCTACGATCTTGCCAAGCCAACAAGTCAGAATTCATAACACTACCAAAGTGTTCACGATGTACCTTACTCGTAGTATTTACTTAACCCGTCTATCCCATTTGCATCACTTTTTTCCCTCAAAGACCGATGCACACTTCACCTTACCCAAAGGTGATATCTCCATAGATAAATCACTAGGCCTCATATCAATTCTAAGCTCCACTAACTTTTTTGAAGGGGCTTTCGCAACACTCTGTTCCATCAAGTCGATATTCTTCCTATACGAAACATCCTCAACTAGTTGGATTGATGACAACACATTGGTCCCAACCTTTATATCTCGATATACCGGTACAATGATTCGTGACAACGTACTGGTAACAATATGAATTTGATCGACCCATGGAAACATAGTAGCTTGAATCCTGTCACGGAAGTTTAAGCTAAGCACAAAATCATAATCGTCTAATTTGATTAGCTCAAAGTCTTCATTACCCTTCCATTTGCCAATTTGTAATGCCACTTTTCGAGCTACTCCAACAGTTGAGACCTCCTCAAAATTTACCATCTTGATCTTCTTATTTGATTTTTGAATTGAGAGACCAAGCTTCTTAGCAACTTTTTTCGATATCAACAAGTCAGATGCTCCCGTGTCAACAAGAGCACTCTTCCTTTGGCCTGTAATGTTGATGTCACAAACATCAGCCCTTCCTTGCCATCTCTCTTAGCAGGAGTGAGTACCATTGCATTAACCATCGATGCTTTCTTCTCAACAAGCTTCCATTCCTCTAGCTCATCTTTCATCTTGACAGCTAAAAACGAAGATACCTTTGGGTAATTCTTTTTCATATGCGATCCCTTACAAAGGTAGCATCGATTATTGCTCCTTTTCTCTCTTGGGTTGTTGGGTCTCCACTTCTCATGTTGTGGTTTCCCACTGTCACTACTACTACCGCTACCATAATCACTATGTCCCTCTTCATCTTCATCATGGTCTCCCCCACTATTGCCCTTCTCATTGGGTTTGGAAGTTGCGAACCTGTCTCTACTTGAATCAAGTTCCACTATGGACTCTGCAACCATCATGGCTTTGGTAAGTTCTTTGACTCCTTGACGTTGCATTCTTGCTTCACCCATGGTTTCAACCCATCTATGAACGAGAAAAGTGCTTCCTTTTCACTCAAATAAAAAATGTGAAGCATGAGTTCACTAAACTCTCGCACATACTCCCTAACTGATCCTCATTGCGTAAGCCGTTGCAACTTTGCTCGAGCTTTATCCTTCACATACTTTGGGTAAAACTACACCTTGAATTCCTGTTGGAACTCTACCCAAGTCCTAATTTTGGTCCCACCACGTTTCACATTGTGGACCTACGTCGCCACCATAACACTGCAACGTTAGTAAAATACATAGCAGCAGTATTTACCTTAGTAGCGTCATCCTCTATTCTCATCGCTCGAAAGTATTGCTCCATTACCCAAAGAAAGTTATCCACTTCACTTGTGGACTTTTCCCCTTTAAACCTTTTCAGTTTGGGCACATCCATCATCTGTTGCTTTGGCGTCAAAGCCAACATTCCATTACCCAAGGCAGCTTTGTAAATCCTGAGCTTTCCCTTAAACTCGATGATTTCTTCCTTCAAACCTACCACCATTGCTTCAAGAGCATTATCTTTCCTTATCATCTTGTTCTTCAAGGAACCAAGAGTATCCTATACATACTTTCTTAGTTGTTCCTTTATGGATTGCAACCCACTTGGGAGTCCCTTCTTGACTTCATCAAGCCTCTCCTTAATGTCTCCCAGAGACCCTTCGAGAATGACCACTCAATTTTCCAAAGCCGATAGTATGTCCCTCAAACGACTCTTATGCCTAGCCCTCTTATGGGTCTCCATTAGCTCACTCTATTCAGCAACTTCTTTCAACATCACGAATGGTGCCTTCGTAACCTTTAGCTCGAATACCACTTGTCACGGGGCTAGATATTTAGTCTCACAATCCGTGTGACCTTAAGCGATCCTTTCTTGCAAACACGCCTAAGTCAACCTAACCACCATGATTGAGAATTCACAAAAGGAATTCCTCTAAGGCACCAAATTGTATAGCGGAAGCGACTAACTAAAAGAAGGCTCAAAAGACAATTTAAAGCCACAAGAAAAAAAGAACACAAAGTGTTTGAGTAAATGCTCTCAATTATATTACTTCCTCTCAAGAATATAAATAATACAACGAATGGAATGGAATAAGTTACAAATGAGGAGAGACTCCTATTTATAGTTGAGCTCCTCCATAACCGATGGTCAAGTTCAAGTCAAATCAATGACCTAGATTAGCCTATCCCTTAATTCATGGGATTTACAAGATTACAAATCTTATCTAATCTTAAAGATATGATTCTCCTTTATCTTCTAAGATTAGTTCCCAAATTTGCCAAGATGCCTTATGTTGCCTTATCATCATCATTGGACCACCTAGGCTTCAATCTGATAAGCTTGACCAAAACCTCTCTGAATCGGACCAGCTCATGTGGGCTAAATGATCTCAATGTCAATGACAAACCTCCATGGGATTCAATGTGTGCGAAGGTTACGAGCTCTGGACTCTGGCCTGTGACACTTTAACCTACTAACACAAGAAAAAAATAGAGTTTTTTTAAAATAAATAATAAAAAGAAAAAACAAATTAAAACTTAAGGCTAAGAGTCAATGAAAAATCCTTTAAACCCAAAAAATTGCAAAGCAAATTGACAAACTTCGTTCGAGGTGTTCTCAATTTCAAAAAATCACAAAATTTAAATTGGAGTCTTCTTAAATAATGTATATTTGATCTGGAAATTTTCGAAACGAAATTCAACCAACAAATTTTTTTATTTTTTTGTATTTTTATAATTTTTGCACTTTTTGATCACTTTTTTCGTGGGAACTAATTTTTTATATTTTAAAATAGTGCCAAGAAATAGTATGTAAAATTTCAAATCATTCGAAAAACCTTTATCTATTGAAAAATATTTTTTCGAAAACTTTCTGGGTAAAAAATTTGTTTTGAGGCTGTTTGCTGAAAATCAGTTTATAATAACTAAAAGAACACTTAAAACGCCCAAATCTAATAAAAGAATATAAAGTATAATTTTAATCTAATTCTAGATATGGAAAAATATGCATATCCCGATTATAGGGACTAAATTGAATAAAATCAAAAATATGTTTGGTTATGTATTTGAATGTTAATTGGATGTAAATTGATGTTGTTTCTATTATTGAATTAGCAAATGTAGCTAAAGACAACGCAAAGTCGTCGCAAGAGAAAGGAAAGACGAGAGTTGTAGACGACTAACGAAAGCTTCGGTTTATACTTTTATGATTCGAGATCATTCTATTTATATACATACATATACATATTTGTTGTGTATTAAATTTTAAGATAAGATTATTACTTGTCCTGAATTGAATTATGTGACGATATTGAATGTCGAGATTGTGGATTGGTATGAGCATAGTAGAAATGTGTATAATGTGAATTGCTAAATGACATGTGATTTGTGATATGAGATGTTAATGGAAATAGTATGGAATTGTGATATAGAATTGGTTTATAATATGTAATTGAAACATTGGTTACCCTATTAACTGTTCGAGCAGAGTTGGATATAATTGACATGCCATAAGGTCAGGGATAATTGTTAGAAACCATCATTAGTGGGCAACTCGGGGTGGTAGAATGTACATATGCTAGTAGTCATCGTTTTGGGCAACCCGTGATGAAAGAGTAAACAAATTGTGAAAGCTATCGATGTCGGGCAACTCGGAATGAAAAAAATAAATAGATTGTGAAAACCATCACTACCGAGCAACTCGGGGTGGTAGTATATATATGTGCTAGCAATTATCATTGTTGGGCAACCCGGGATGATAGAGTAATAGATCCGTGTATCGATCTTAAGTCTGTATAAAGTTAGTAGGGTTTATTAAACATGAATTGGTTATATGGTAATTGAAATGAAATGTAATTGTATTTGACATAGTTTGTAGATATGTGAAATGTGGAAAATGGTAGCAGGTGAAAGATCATGTGAATCAGTTAAAATGAACCTTGAGGGCTGATTTGAATATGAATGGGCCAATAGGCTTGAAAGTGAATGAGATAGTAAAACGAAATGAAGCATCAAATTGGTATATATAGATATAGATATAGATATCATTGTATCTAGATGATGAAATGAATAAGTAGGAACGAAAATGAATGAAAAATGATTATGTATGTATTAGAAAGTATAGTATGAGCCATTTACATGAATTGGTTAGATGAGATTATGCATCAAATTGGTATGTTAGAAATGCATGTGTGAATTAAATTGGTTAAAAATTTGATATGTATGTTGCCATCATGATAGTGAACAGGATATACCATTAGACATATTAAGGGGGTGGCATTTATTGAATCTGTTAGGTTATCCCTAATGTAGTATTGACTTGAATCATGAAAGTACCATTGAGTTTTAACACTCAAAGATTTTTTTATGTGCGTAGGTATTAGAAGATTTCATTATTTTTTAAAACAAAATTTTTATTTACAAAATATTTTTTTAAAGTGTTACAAATACAATATAATCATGTTCTAGTAACTACAATTATTAAACCACTATAGTACAAATGAACGGTTAGAGTAATCACAAAGTAAAGTCAAAATATTACATCACAAAAGAACTAAGAATTGATACAATCAATATTAAAGTGAATGAACTAGACTAACTAGACTAAAAGCTGCACATGTCAACCACACATGATGGAACTTGAAATCCCAAATATACAATTACATGTGATGAATCTCAAACCTAGATACTCAAAAACGCCAAATTTAGTTGGGAAAATATAAAAAAGAAACAATTTTTAGTAATAAATAGATGATATAATAAACTTATATTTTATTTAGCTTTATACAATTAATTTTAAAATTTAATTTCTTTTGTACAATTATAATTAAATTTTAGATTAATTAGTATTGTTACTATTACAATAATAAAAAAAATGTGAAGCGTGCTTAAGCGTGTTTTTGTGAGTTTATCTAAAAAACTTTTTTCAATGTGATATGATTTACGTGTTTCATTCATAAGTTGAATAATTATCAAATTGGAGTATAGTTTGAAAGAAAAGTTTCGCAAAGTAAAATTAAAAAAAAGGTTTCGTTCAAAAATGGCACGCAAAAGAGACGTTTGAAAAACGAGATTTGCATAGAGAGAAAGTTGAAAATAACGACCGGCCTCATCATGAGCTTGAGATGAGATCGCCTTCTTTTAAATTCAGATGAATTTACGATTTTCTTTTTGTCAGAAACACATGTTTTTTTTTCACCATTCTTCGATTAAAACTAATTAGTACAATCTGTACCATTAAAAGAAAATAAGATAAAATAAAAGGAGAAAAAGTGATTCATATAGACTTCTTTTTCTTTTTATTGTGCGACTATATCTTCGAATGAAATAATTGCTTTATAATACCAAATTATGGGTTGAAATTAGATCATTTAAATGTAGGTCCAAATTAAAATTCAAGATTTTGATATCTGGTAGGGTCCGACGTGGTGTTGATTACAAGCTTTTTCTTTGCCATGTCATTTATGCATGACGGAAAAGAAGGTTAGTGATTTAAGTCTGTCAAATATGGGAGCACTCCCCACGCATGCTTCACGAAACGTATACACATTTATTTAGTTATTTTCAGCAAACTGAGAGGCCTTTGCTTTGAATATTTTGCAAAAATAGCAAATGGTTGACGAAAAGAATAGGTAGAAAAGCATGCACGTTATTCTTCGAGAAACGATTGTATGAAACTGTGATTCTATGTTATTTTTATCTCTTTTTAATAGAAGAATGATAAATCAGATTTTTCTTCTTGACTTTCAATTTTTTCCTCTTGACAAAATTCAAATTCAACTAAAAAAGCTTAAATCGGGAGGAAAAATCTGATTTGTTATTCTCTTATTGAAAAAGGATAGGGATGACATAGAATCACAGTTTCATACAATCATTTCTTGTTATTCTTTTAGTTATACTGCTTCTCTTTCCTTATTTTGTTCATAGATGGATATAAATAAAATATTTTATTATTAATTTTTGGAATAAATCTCAAAATTATATATAAATTATGGTTTTATGTGCAATTGTATACATGAACTTTGATTTTGTGCAATTTTATACATAAAATTTTTATTTGATCCAGTTCTTGTAAATTATTATCACAATTATTTATATAACATCATTTTATATTTATATATTGCAATATATAAATAATTATAATTATTCAATATAAAAAATATATTACTAATTATTTCTTTAAATGTGTATGATTAAATCAAAATTAAAGTTTCAAGTATATATTTGAATCATAATTAGAGTTTCACGTGTACAATTGCATCAAATTAAAATTCGTGTATACAATTGTACATTAAATTAATGTTGATGTATAATTTTAAAATTTATCTCTTAATTTTTTATAAAATATTTGATTATTAACTTTTAGTTACCCAAAGATTGAAATATTACCTAAAGATTTGAATATAAGTCTAAACCTATGATTCAATCAATGATTTGATGATTGATTTACTTTCACATAGGAGTATTATTGTGACGAATAGGATTTAGCTCAAAGGCCGTTATTCTACGAGGGATTGACAAACAATTCATCCTAAGAATAAATTTATCCCTAAACCTTAAAACAATAATACCTAATCCTTAAATCTTTGATGTTAAACTTTGTACCTTAAATACCAAAATTTAAATTTTAAATCTTATTCTTATATTTAAAAAATTAAAACATAATGATAAATTAAACTTTTGAAGTTTACATCGTGTTAATTTAACCGTTATTTTTTAAACTAAATTCGGCCATTATCGTTTTTCTAAAAAAAAATGGATTGTTATTTTTTTAATGAAAATACTGATTAAAATGTTAAATTTTTAAATATTACAGTTCACATTGTAATCCACATGCACTTGCATGTTTTTTTTTTATGAATTTCTAATTTTTTTAATTCTTTTTTATAATTTTAAATTATTTAGTGATATGACATATAAGACAAATAATGATATGTCAACATGAAGTATGCATGAATCTCCATGTGAGTTGTCACGCCAATATTGTTAAAAAATGTTTTAATATGCATTTTCGTTAAAAGTGATTGGATTTTTTTTTAAAAGATTAATGACCAAATTTAGTTAAAAAATAAGTACCAAATTGATAAAAATGCAAATAATAAGGGCTTAATTTTTCATTATGTCAAAATTAAACTAATGGTTGGGATATGTCCATAAATTTCCCCCTAAAAAGTTAAAAAATAAGTACCAAATTGATAAAAATGCAAATAATAAGGGCTTAATTTTTCATTATGTCAAAATTAAACTAATGGTTGGGATATGTCCATAAATTTCCCCCTAAAAAAATCACAAACCGATCTATAGGTTTTTATTTGGGTAAAGTACATTAGTAATCACCCAGTTATGTTTTTTTTATCTTTTCTGATCACCTAAATATGAAAATTATAAAATGGTCAACCAACTTTTCAATTTTCTATTTTTTTATCACTCAACTATATTGGATTTTTTTGATGTCATTATTTTAATGTTAGCTAGCTGGTGACAAAAGAAAAAGACAAAATTAAATAGTTGAATGACTATTCTATAACACTTCATAATTAAATGTCCAAAACAAAAAAATTATTAATAGTTGTGTCACCAAAAAAAATTATAATTGGGTGACGTTTACCTTTTTCTTTTTCTTTTTTTAATTTAAAGGTCTAAAGGGAATTTCATTTCATATATTAAAATGCATTTGCAATTACAAAATGGTAAAATTAAGTTAAATAATAAACTAAATTGTAGACACAAATTTTGAGTCATAAGTTGACTTGAAAATATAGAGACAGATTTTATTTATGAGCTTAAGAAAAGTTACAGTCTCTGAATTTTTTTTATAAACAAAATTCATTTATTTTTTTTAATTTAATTTCGATCTATGAGTTGTTTAGATTTAATATTGAAAAGATTTAATTTATTACAAATGTCGTGATGATGTTTTTTTTTAATATATTGATGTGATTATATAATAGTATTTATTCATACTTTTTTATCATTTTGACAACAGACACACTTTATACACATTGATGTTCAAACTCAAATATTTTAAGATGAACATTATATATTTTTTTTATCCGTTTAAGGATGTATCAATCATGGTTTATAATGATTTGGATAGGCGTGGATATTTGACATAAAAGTTTACCCTATACTTATGAGCCGACCTTAGATAGTCTATTCTTATGATTTTTTCTTAGCAACAGTCCAAACTGCATGATTCTTTGTAAAAGCAAATGATTACAGAGTTGATTTGTCCTCAATTTCCTTATCGTTACATCGATGACATCCGTTAGCAGTTTAAACTATCCATGAAAAGCTAAGGATAACCATGCTTAGCTTTAGATATAATATAAAAAAACAAACAAAGATGTTGATGTTATAGAGATTGCATCATTTCTCTATCTTATAATATGAAACAAATTAGAACAAGTGGGAGACTGGGCATTTAAATGAAGTAAAATAATACGAATTTGGCTGTCAACACTATCTGTAACTCGTTAGATGGAAATACACACAAGAGATAGAGAGAGAAAGCGAAGGCTTGAAGCGTTATTGATTTAGTGTCAATCAATTTTGATTGACGATAGTCATATCCACTAATTGTTCAAAGATACGCCCTACATATAAATTTTTTAATAATAATTATTTGATTGTTATTTTTTCAAGGCTAAATAAGAGTTATTTGTTGATTTTGAATTTTTTTTTTGAATATATTGATGTGATTATATAATGATATTTGTTCATATTTTTTTAATTTTTGGACAACGCACACACATCTTGCACACACAGGTGCTCGAACTCGGGACTCTTTAGGATGAACAACATTCTCTTTTCCACTGGAGCTTTTTTTACACTTGTTAAGAAAGCTTGTCTAGTTAAACGCATTTTCCTTTAAATTGTAATTTTTTTTTTTTTAATATAATTAATTTTTTTGATCAAATGATTAAATGTTGGTGATTTTGTTCTTGAGTCACAAGTTTGATTCTTTTCTCACTCATTTATATTTTTCATTTCATGGTGTTTTAAGTTTCTTCTTTTTTCAATGAATGTTTTTAATATTTTAGTAAATTAGTAAATATTTTTTATGTGTAATTAAAATATTTTACATATAAAAATATTTGAAATATCATACTTATAATGTAAATGAAAAAACAATGATATTTGAAATATTTTACATACAAAAATAATAATTATATTTAAAATAATTATTTTATTTTATAATTTTAAAAATCATCATACCCACAATATATGTGAAGAAAATAAATATTCGACATATAAATATTATAAAAAATATAAAAAAAATTAGTTGATGTTTATATTATATATAAAGGAGTTATTAATTTCAAATATTTTTAACATAATAATATATTTAAAGTATATATTTTATTATATAATTATGTATTTATTATTTTATTTTATGAATAAAAGAGTTATTAACTAAAATGATGAATTAAAATATAAAAATTAAAAATAATATATTTATTAATTAAAAATAAAAAATTTTGAAACAGTGTGAAATAAAAATTACAAATGTGTTTAGAAAAAAGAAGTTGAAATTGGGTCTCATTGATGAAATAATTATTATTTAATCATTTAACTAAGGAATCTAATATGTTAAAAAACATTTATTAAAAAAAAAGAAGCTTAAAACTAAATAAAATAAAAAATATAAATGTAAGTAGGAAAGGAATCGAATCTGAGACTTAAAGATAAAACCACCAACATTTAACCATCTAACCAATAAAATTAATTATATTAAAAAAATAAAAAATTACAACTGAAAAGAAAAGCACGTCCAACTAGGCGAGCTTTTCAGACACATGTAAGGAAAACTCACCCAATTAAATGCGCTTTTCTTCAAAATCGATCTATTTCTCTAAATAATTTCAAAATCGATCTAAATATTTAAATAAATTTCAAAATCGAAATATATTCCTTATTTAGTTTTTTTTTATTTAAGGTTAATAGGATTTGATTTTTTATTAATAAATTTTTACGTGATTGATCGCCAAAGATTTTTTATTTCAATGATGCAAAAGAAAAACAACAATGACTTAAATATGTATATGGAAATGTAATTGTCCGAAATAGTTGTTGTTAGGGTATTTGAATGTGAGAAATGATTGTATGAAATAGTGGTGTTACGTTATTTATATTTTTTTAATAGTCTAATATTATATCAGTATTTTCATCTTGAATTTTAGTATTTTTATTATAAAAAAATTAAATTCAATTAAAAATTTTTAAATTTAAAATAAAATTGTAATGTGACATTAAACTATTAAAAATAATAATATCATTATTTTATATAATCTTTTTCTCATTTTCACGTCATATATGATAAAGATTCTTAAAATATTGTGTGATTTAGTTTTTTGAGTTTTATTGGAATCAAGGCAATAAGAAATGTTTGAAATTTTTAATTTTTTAACACGTTAAATCCTATTTCTTGATGTACTTCGTAACAAATTTGTAAAATTTTAAACAAATCTCAACAACAATAGATGTCGAGTTCTTGGATAAAACCTGTTACGAATTAAATTTTTAAATTAATTTTTAAAATTAGAGAAATTTTATTAATTTTATTAAATTACATTAACACTTATCATCTATAGTGTAAAGGCTTGTTTAAGAATATTTACCATATCCAATCTTGAAACCATGTTTTTAACAGTAGGGAGATGATCTCGAGAATTTAAGGGGAGCTTGCCACCTATAGGTGTTAAACTCTTATTAAAAATATTGATGAAGTCCTAACCCTAAAATATATAAATAGTCCATTTCAGTTATTTATTTTTTCATATTAAAACATTACTCCATTTTTCCTTAAAATCCCTACAATCAAACCATCTCTCATCAATATTTGCTCTAAGCCTACCTAGTTGGATCCCTCAAATTCAGGCCTGTTATTGATATTTTTGAAGTTATAGGCGAAATAATAAATTGAGGTTTTGGGTCCCTTAAAAGTTAGGAAAATTTTTTTTGGACCCTTTAAAAGTTAATTTTTTTTTTAATTCTTAACTGGATTTTATTAAAACAAATCAAATAAAATAAAACATAACTGGCCCAAACCAAAATATATTGGCCCAAGAAACTAAAAATCAACAGCCACAAATCTACTGCTAAATAAACTAAAATAAAAAGAAAAGATTTCAGCTAATAATGAACTAGCACCCATTACTTTGAAAAAGAAAACCCTAATAAACTCTCTACGCTAAGTTTCCAAAATAGCAGCTCTTCCCAAAAGAAAATTTTCAAAAATTCTCTGTCATTCTCTCTTGTAAGACTCTACTTTCTTCAATCTGGCTCTCTGGTTCTTCCAAGCAGTGAAATGCTCGTGGATACTTCACCTTCCTCTATACCCAGGTAACCGTTTCGACTTTCTTGTAGACAAGATGTGGCCAAAATGTGAGCTTCTTGATTTGCCAATCTAGGAACAACTGGAACTGAATCTGATGAAAATGACTTTTCTCTTTATGAATATAATCTATTATTGCCCATATGACTGACGAATCCCTTTGATTTACTTGACATTTCTGTATTATGGTATGAGAGTCTCCCTCAATCACAACTTCTGAAACCCCAACCATACTCCCACCTTCAAAGCCTATAGACAAGCTAGACCCTCCGCTGCAAACGAAGAGTCAACATTCGTGTGAATCACTTTGCTCGTGCCTAGAATATCCCATCTGGAGTTCTAGATAACCACCCCCGTTGCAGATCTACCTGTTGCTTGTTGGAAGGCAGCGTCAAAGTTTATTTGACAACCGAACCAGAGGGAGGACTCCATCTTTCCTTTGTTACAGTGTTAGTAAGTCTTCTGTCTTCTAAACCGTCCAATTCTTTAATATAACCGAGAACCCAATCAACGATTTTCTTTCCTGATGAATGCTTCCTCTCATGTAGAGTCTTACTACGATGGAACTAGATTCCCCAGACCCCACAGACAAACACCCGACCCTCTAATTTAGAGCATCTAGAAAAAATCCAATTAAGCCACTCCTCATCAGGTAATTCTAGCACAGACAACACCCAGTCTAATTTCAAAAAACATCACATTTGAATCGAGATTGGACAGTACCAATTCGTCAATGCTGTAAATTCACCAATGTAGGGAGAAAATTCCAAGTTGTACTCAACATGAAAATCTGTATTTTAGATGGAATCTGTAAATTTCAAAGTTTTTTTTATATAAATCTCTGGTAGCAAAGCTTGAATAATTAGGCCTAAAAACCCCTTCATGTAATAGTTTATAGGCACTACGCACAAAAAACAACCCTGAAAATTCCCCACGCCAGGCTAATTCATCCTCTTTCGGCTCACTTGGCAACGGTATACGAAGCATACGTTCTGCAACTTCCATGGGAAAGGTATTTGAATTAAATCTTCCTTCTAGCTAATTGTTGATGCATCAATAAAATCTGCAACTTTATCTAAACCCCCCAAACTAACCTGAACATCCAATCTGTAGGTTGACGACCCTGGAAGCCAAGTATCATCCCGGACCGAAACCTATGTGCCCGATCCGATTCTCTAACACAAACCTTATTCTAAGAGCCCTCTGGCTGCCCACACACTCTTCCAGGTATAAAAAGGTAAACTTCCTAACCTTGCATACAGAAAAATAGAATTCATAAAATACTTAGCTTTTAATACTTGTGATAATAAGGAATCGGGATAATAAAAATGCGCCAAGCTTGCTTTGCCAACAAAGCAATATTAAATTTTGCGAGATTACAAAAACCCAAACCCCTTAACTCTTTTAGCTCACTCAAATGATCCCAAGTACACCAATGAATCCATTTTTTCTTTGGCCCTTTTTGCCACTAGAACTTAGCCATAATTTGTTCCAACTCAACTCATAACGATTTAGGGAGCAAAAATACGCCATTGAATACGTAGGAATTACCGGTAAAACAGATTTTATAAAAACCTCTTGCCCACCTTGGGATAAATATCAAAGTTGAAAATTTTTTTTGAACCCTTTAAAAATTGATTTTTTAACCCCTTTTAACCTTAGACCTTGGGCGACTGCACTTCCAGACAACCTTCAAGGCCAAACCTGCTCATATTGTACCAATAGCTTCCTCAACCCTAAATGAGAGCTGCAAATGGGAGGATTCTAAAACACGATGGTTGCTAAGTGCCTTTTGATTGGTAATGAGTCTCCGTGTAATATCTTTGCAAAATAAAATGTGTCAACATACATGATCTAAACTTGTTGCTTCCCCATTTGAACCAAAGTTCATTACACCTATACTATGTTGCTTTAACTATTACAGTAATAGGTAAATTATGGGTGCCTCTCTACACCTTGTTAAAACACCCTACAATGTTTCTTGTCATATGATCATATCCTTATCTCTATCATATTACTACACTCATTGCTCTACCAAGAGTATATCAAGAAAACTTCTTGCATCATTGTCCATTATACGTATAAGGGTCACTTTAGCATGGAATTACGGTCTCTTAAGCTCATACTCCATTCAACATAAAAGTATTTCACAATCCCATAACAACATCACAATCCTTAAATTAAATTTAGAAAAAAAATATTATGTACCAACATTTATAAGTTGGTAATGCAATTCTTCATATAGGCACTCTTTCCTGAAATTTTGTGACATATGTTGAATACACAACACATGATAGGAAAGTCTTTCAATGTCTTAAGAAACATGTTACCACAAACTTTTAAAAAAACAAATGAATACCCATATTTTTCTCATCCTTCATATTGGCAAACACAATTGCCAGCATGTTTCAATATTCCCATCCTGAGTTATGACAACCAAGAATTTCTCTTTGTGCTTCCCACATAAGAATGTGCTATTTATTTGAACAATCAATTTTTAGTATGAAAATGCTTTCGATCAATGGCCTGAATGTCGAAAATAATTGATGGAATATGTGCTTCTCTTGAACTAAATAAGGCCTGGAATATGCAAGAATCGTTTCCATGAGCGTATTCCTAAATTGTTGTCATCAAAAAAAGCAAATCATTAGATGATTTATCACACTCTCTAAATAGTCATTCAGTTGCCTTTTGCTTCACTTTCCATGCTTTTTTTATATGAGATAGAAAACTGATATCTAGATAGGATCTTGGACATCAAAACTTAAACATATATGATCAGATTTGCTTTGATCAACCCATGGATGCATTCACATATTATTTGGAATCCATCTTTGAATGATCATGCAATACTCTTGTAGTAGTGTATGTTTGATGTTATAATTACAAATTTCCCATATATTTTTCTTCTATATAATGGATGCTCATATTTTCCAGTTGCAATTCTTTTCGAATTTTGAGCATTTAACCTCCTAAATGGTTGGTATAGTTTTAAAGACTTTGTAATCCATTTACTCTCTAGTGTTGCAGTCCTTTATTCTTCTAACTATAATCTTTTTCGACGGACATACTTAGCTGAGTTGGAGCTCACCAATGTCTTCAATTAGAGAGATTCAAATCCAACATTTCATGGGCATATTACAAAAATTCAAGCCCATGAGTGTTTAGGTTGAGGGTCTACTAATAGCTTGGCAAATTATAAGTAAAAAGATTGCAACTTAGTGGGATAGAAACCTGTAGAGAATTTATCTACTGAGATTTTTAATTTAGTGTTGCAAAAATACAACTTTTACAGCTATGCCACGACCTAAGGATCACCTCAAAAATCACTTAAATTTACCCACAACATCACCAAATTGAATGCATGACTTGTAATACCCAAGTATAAGAACACAATCATTCACACCTACAATAACACATCCAAATATCATGAACACAATCTTTCTTTAAAGTTAACTTACTAAACCATCAAGTTAACTTACATGGAAAGCAAGAAACTCACCGTTCATAAGCATAATCTTTGTATAATAACCATGTAACACCATTCACCCGTCTTTGTCATTAGATTAGGGTTACGAGATGCTACATAATTTAACAAGACAATAACATGCTATTTCAATTAAAAAATTTAATTTAAATAATTACTAATATATAACCATTCAATAACCAAGCTATTCATACAAAATCGGGACTTAAATAGAACCTAAGAAACACTATTATCAATTTAGAGACAAGTAGGGACTAATTTGTAGCATAAATGTCACATCCCATGTTTTTAAATAATTTATGTTAAAATGAACACAAGGAATAAAGTGACTTAGTGGTTAAGTGTTTAATTAAATTCTAAGGGCCTTAGGTTTAAGCCTCATCACTCCTTTAATTTTTAAGTACTGTTTTGGTCAACTTTGTCATGTTATACCCTCTTTGTCGTCCACTTGTTGCCATTGTCACATATGTAGAAAATCATTACTTGGAGCATGCAACCTTAGACACCTCTCGATCAATGCAACGCTTAAGTAAGCCTAAAATCGAAGCTAGAGTGCTTAGATCCTCGTGGAAGTGAAAGAACAATGAAAGGAAAAGGCAAACAAAAGACAAGCAAAGGAATTGAGTGAATTCTCTATGTATTACTCAAATTAGAAGTGTGAAAACGAGGTGACGGTAAGCCTCTATTTATAGTTGAAGCCCCCTACATCCAACGGCTAAAAATAAAGTACATTGACGGTGGAGATACAATGCTATCTATAATATCCCCTAATCTAAGGAAACCAAGTCAAACATTCCCTAGGTAGAAGATTACAATTAATATGGAAAGAAATCAAAGAGAATATGCCTAACTCAATGTGCTATTTGCCATATACAATTTGCAAAGCTCTTCAACCCTAAGGAATGGGCCAACTCGGATGGGTGGTGATAGGCCCAAGATGCTGTGGAGTGTTTCCTCAACAGCTTGGTGTGCACTAATCTCAAGCTTTGGTGTGTGGTCTGTGACATTCTCCCCCGCTGAATCTAGCGATGCCCTCGTTGCTCGACTAGTATGGTACTGGTCTACTTGGTTTCTGAATTACCATAGGGTCTCGACTGGTTTCCAACTATCCTTACTGTTAGGAAGTCCCTTCCACTGATCAAAGTATTCGTGCCTTGACTGATAACTTGGTCGCCGAATGACTTTCTCTGCTTGGATCTCTCGAACTTTTTTCTCGTAGAAGACCTTCACTCTAATTGGCGCTCAGTGTGATTTGCCTCGATCCGGATCTAACTCATCTTGATGGTAAGGCTTGAGTAGGCTGACATAAAACACTAGATGAGCTCAGATTGTCAATGACAACTCCAATCTGTAGGCCACGGTGCCTACTCGCTTCACAACTCGAAACGGACCCTCGTACCTTTGCACAAGCCCTTCGTGCATAGTAGGGTTACGCAAGATCACGATCAACTTGGCAAGGACTAGATCACAAACCTAGAAATTCACGTCCCTACGCTTTCGATCTGTCCGCTTCTTTGTTCATTTCCCTACCTTGTGTAAACAAGCTCGAACTAGGTCATGATGCTCTTGCCACTCCGTGGCAAACTTGTATGCTGCTGGATTGGGCCCCTCATACCTGGTAATAATCGTGTTGGGTATAGGCGGTTGCTGCCTAGTCATGATCTCGAATGGACTTTGGTTTGTACCCTTACTCCGTTGTAGGTTGTAGGAAATTTGAGCCACATCCAACAACTTCAACCAGTCGCACTGCGTGGCACTCACATAGTGCCTCAAATAGATCTCTAAGAGTGCATTCACTCATTTGGTTTTGCTCGTCGATTTGGGGATGAACACTATTTGAGAAGTTCAGCTTGATCCCATTAGCTTCAATAACTCAATCCAGAACCTCTCCGTGAATCGTGTGTCCAAATCACTAATAATCGTCCTTGGCACTCCCCAATACTTGACCACGTGCTTGAGGAAAAGACGAGCTACCTCCTCGACTAGGCACACCTCGGATACTGGAATGAACGTCCCATACTTCGAAAACCTGTCAACCAAAACCATAATACTTGACAAGCTATCAGTGTTGGGCAAACCGACTATAAAGTCCATGGAAACACTTTCCCATGGTCGCTTAAAAATGGGCAATAGCTGCAACAGTCCCTCTGGTTTCCTCATCTCTATCTTGCCTTGTTGGCACACAAGACAAGTCTCCATAGAGGCTTCAACATCTGTGCCCATGTGTGGCCAATAGTAGTGCTCAATAATCAGTGCCAACGTTCAATTCATCCCCGAATGTCCTGCCCACTTGGAATTGTGGGAGTCCCTCATGAGCCCTTTGCGCAATTCTCCAAATTGAGGCACATAGAGACGGTGTCCTCGAGTGTACAACAAGTCCCCTTCGAGCCAAAACTTTCTAGTTTTCCCTTCCTTGCCATAGTCGATAAGCATTTTGGCCATTGGGTCATGTGACAACCCCTATTTGATGCGCTCCCTATGGCAAGCTAACGAACTCTATGTCATACCTTTGGCTTAGGGCATTTGCAACGGAATTCACCTTTTCTAGTTTGTACTCCATGAAAAATCGAACTCTGTAAGGAATTCCTACCAACGGGCCTACTTTGGAGACAACTTCTTTGGAGTCAGAAAATAACTATTAGCAACATTATTAGTGTATACCACGAACCTGAACCTAAGTACATAATGTCGCCAAGTGCATAAGTAGTGCACCATTGCTTTCATTTCTTTCTCATGGACCGTGTATCTCCTCTCGATCTCATTAAGCTTCGACTTTCGAAGGCAACCGAATGTCCTTCTTACATTGGAACTACACCAATGGCAACTTCAGATGCATCAGTGTAAATCTCGAAAGGCTTGGTGTAATTTGGCAACACCAACACTGGTTCACCCACCATGGCCTACTTCAATTCTTTAATGGCTTTTTGACAATCGATGCTCCAATGCCACGCCTTGTCCTTCTTTAGTAACTCAATCAAGGGTGCAGATATTTTGGAGTAGCCTTTGACGAACCATCAGTAATAATTGGCTAGCCCCAAAACCCATTTCAACTTGATCACCTTGGTTAGCGGCTCACAATCTTTAATTGCCTGAACTTTGGCCCCATCCATTTGGATCTTGCCACCTCCAATAATGTGGACTAGGAAAGGGACCTCTTTTTGGGCAAATGAGCACTTCTCCTCTTTTACGTAAAACTCGTTCTCTCACAAGACTTTGAACACCTTCCGTAAGTGTCCCAAATGTTCTTCGAGTGTCTTGCTATATATCACAATTTCGTTAAGGTAAATAACAATGAACTGATCAGGAAAGGGTTGTAATACCTTATTCATGAGTGTGCAAAAAGTGGCAGGAGCATTCGTGAGGCTGAAGGGCATTACAAGGAACTCATATGAACCGTAGCGTTTCACAAAAGTAGTCTTCGATTCATCACCTTCGATAATTCTCACTTGGTAATATTCAGACCTCAAATCCAACTTGGTAAACCAACTTGCACCACGAAGCTGATCGAACAAGTCAGAAATGAGTGGGATTGAGTACTTGTTATTCACGGTGAGCTTGTTCAAAGCTCGATAATCGATGCACATTCCAAGCATACCATCATGCTTCTTCTGTAAGAGCACCGATGAATAATAAGGTGCCTTAGATAATCAGATATACCCTGCATCTAAGAGTTCCTTCAATTGTTTGCACAACTCCTCTAACTCGGGCGGAGCCATTCGGTAAGGGGCTCTAGCGAGCAGCTCCGCATTTGGCACAAGTTTTATCTTGTAATCTACCTCCCTCTTCGGTGGCAAGCTCTTAGGTAACTCGGTAGGCATCACATCTCAAAATTCTGTCAATACTTGTCCCACCTCCTTTAGGACTTCTATGGACATGGTAGGCTCATCATCAACCAACATAGCTAAATAGGTTTGTTTCTCCTTGCACACCCTCTTGCTAAGCTAAATGGCTGATAGCATCTTGGCTGCTACTCCGACCTCTCAGTTTGTTGAAACAATGCATTGTTGTTTTGAATAAA
Organism: Kokia cookei; assembly: GCA_039519145.1. NCBI lineage: Eukaryota > Viridiplantae > Streptophyta > Magnoliopsida > Malvales > Malvaceae > Kokia > Kokia cookei. The sequence goes on from CM076902.1 coordinate 32,319,000, forward strand.
GAATGCATAAACAATCGACAAATGGATCAGGGAACGTATTAATCCGATCAAGGAAACTAAGCCCAATCACAAAATCAAAGTTATTGAGTGGGATTATCTTGATGTTTTCCTTATCGATTTAACCTCTAATGTCCAACATGACTCCTTTTTCCACCTCCACAATCGGAGCCTCCTTGGAATTGATGGTTTTAATAAACCCACTTGTCTTCTCAACATGAAGGTCAAGTGTCTTGGTAGCCCGTTCGAACATGAACAATTTTGCAGCATCGATGTCCACTAACACGCTCATCTTCTAGCCTGCCCCGGTGACGTCCACGAACATCAACCTCTTCTTTTTATGATCCTTCTTAACCTTCATGGAGCTAATGATGTAGTTAAGCTTAAGAGTCTCCTTCTCTTCGACATCCTTCTTTGGATGGCAGTAACTTTTTCATTTTGGGGACAATTCCTCACCAAGTGCTTGCATCCACAAGTGTAGCACTTGAAAGGCTCGTTGTTATTCTCCCATGGCTTACAAAACTTAATATTTCTACCTGTCAACTTCTCGGATCCCTTCTTGGCTGGTCTCTCCTTGTCTCCCTCACCATTGCCTTTGAATTTTGGCTTTAGTTTGGTAGACTCGATCCTCTTGATCTCAAATTTGGCAATGGACTCAGTTGCGAACAAGGCTTTGAAAAGCTCTTGGACCTCCATCCGCTTTAACTCCATCTTGGCCCATCGTTGGAGTCCATCCATAAAGGCAAAGAATCCTTCTTCCTCACCCAACCTCGGGATTTGAAGCTTAAGCTTGGTGAACCGCTTGACATAATCTTGGATTAAGCCGTCATGCTTGAGTTGTCGTAGCTTTACTTGAGCCTCTAGTTGAGCATTTTTTAGATAGAACTACTCCTTGAACTCAGACTAGAACTCACCCCATGTCGCAATGGGAATTTCCCTGCTCTTCTTCTCAGAGCACCTACATCGCCACCATAAAAGAGTAACATCAGTCAAATAGGCAGAAGCAGTATTAACCTTTGTGGCTTCGTCCTTGATACCCATGGCTTGGAAGTGTTATTCCATGGCCCAAATGAAATTCTCAACATCTTGGGTCGATCGTGTCCCCGTGAACACTTTCGACTTTGGGACATCGATCCTGGGTTTGTATGCCGTCGCTTCTACCATCACATCAATTTTCATGGGTCTCTTTTATATAACTAGTTCATTTCGGAGATCCTTGATCTCCTCCACCAACTCAGCCTTAGAAGCCTCCCTACAACTTTAAGGGAATTGTCTCGTTGGTCTAGCTTCTCGTACATATCGTCGAGAAGTCTTTGAACTGCAAGCATGATCTCTTCCTTAAGAGAATCCACCTTCTCGAGGCATGGTTCTTCCACTTCTTGGGCCTTGACTTCCTTCATGGAATCTTCATGTCTAGCGACCCTTCTTTCTAAGGTTGAAATGATGTCCCTAGAACTCTCTCTATTCTTCCCGGTAGTAGCCTGAGTCTCTTGTTTGGTTGTTGGGACCTCGCTTGGTTTTTGTAGTGTCATCTCTCTCACTTGTCACGTCCGTAGAAACTCACTACCTAGAGCGTGCTGCCTTAGACGCCTCTCGATCAATACAACGCCTAGGTAAGCCTAAAACCGATAAAGCTTAGATCCTCGCGGAAGTGAAAGAGCAATGAAAGAAAAAGGCAAACAAAAGACAAAAAAGGAATTGAGTGAATGCTCTGTGTATTACTCAAATTAAAAGTGTGAAAATGAGGTGGGGGTTATCCTCTATTTATAGTTGAAGCCCCCTACATCCAATGGTTAAGAATAAAGTACATCGACGATGGAGATACAATGCTATCTATCATATCCCCTAATCTAAGGAAATGAAGTCAAACATTCCCTAGATAGAAGATTATAATGAATATGGAAAGAAATCAAGGAGAATATGCCTGACTAAATATGCTACTTGCCATATCCAATTTGCAAGGCTCTTCAACCCCAATGGATGGGCTAACTTGATGGGTGGTGATAGGCTTAGGATGATGTGGAGTGTTTCCTTGGCAACTTGGTGTGCGCTAGTCTCGGGCCTTGGTGTGCAGTCTATGAAACCATGCATGGGAGGATTTATTTGCTTTCTTAACAAATTAACATGTCATAAGTTTACAAACATGATCTCCTTTTTGCTCCTTTGTCCCCTACCCAAGCCCTTTCAACATCTTGCCTTATGAATCGATTCATTGTACTTAGACAATTTTTTTCATCTATTGAATCATTTTTCTCTATTCACCTAATCCTATTACCGCCCCTCTTTATATCTCCTCCCTTTCTCTCTACTTTTCTTTGTTTGGCCATATTTTCCACCACTTTTACCTTAGCTTTTCTCATCTCGTTCACCACTCATCACAAATTGAACCACCATCGGACCACCACCTTGCCACTGCTCACTCCATTCATTTTGTTCTAACACTGCCCCTTACACCACCTCACACTACCGTGACCACCACTTTGCACCACCATCGAAAATAATTCCATTTCCTCTCTACTCTCTCATTTTTCTTCTCCTTCTTTTGATCTTCTCCTCCTTCACCCTAGTGCCGTAACATCCCTCTCTCCTTCCTTCTCCCTTTTGTCGAGTTCTCGTTGGACCGCCACTATGCCATCATGCCTCCACCGATTTCGATGACATTCATATTTTTCTTCAGTATTTTTCCAACCTTTATTTCCCTTAATTTTAAATTATCTTTAAAGTGATTTTTGCTAGACTCAATCTCTTCTCTGACTCAAGGCTTCGATAATCCAACATCTCTTTTGATTCAATCGAGTTAGGGTGAGTATGGTAGTGGAATGAAAAACCACTCCTTCCTCTCCCCTTTTCCTTGAGGCCGAATGTATTTAGAGGCCATGGTATATTGTTTTCCTTCAAATGTTAACATATCATATACTACTTTTTGTTGAAGGGTCGATTAATACCAAACTGGAGAGTTACTAACGTTGGGAACGAGATCATATTATGATTGACTTCTATAAGGGTGAGTATTGATAGAAGTGTTATTAAATGGAATTATGCCATAAATAATTTAAAACAACCTCCTTAATTGAAATATCATTTTTGTTGATAAGTAAGTAACTTATAGACTAGATCCAAGTATGGGCGTTTTTAAAGTGGTGTTTTTCTTTAGATCTATAATCAGGTGTGGGTTAACTTACTAGAAAAAATATATATAATATTTGTTGACAAAAAATATTATTATTTATAACCGAAACCTTGTTAAAAATCTCTATAACATGAGAAGTTGAGAATACATTATGTATTCGAAAAGGAATGCTAAACCCATAAAAAGGGTTATACTCAAGTAAGTACCTCGAACTAATCGTTTAATGATCGTATGTGATATTTGATTGGATTTGATGAATATTATGAAATTATGTGCATATTCTCATCTCTCATGACATGTGATATGATGACATTATATGGTAGGCATAATATATAAGTCATGCCACCGATATTGAAATTAAGACTTCATTGCATGTTAAACATCCGCTACATGATAGTATCTGATTTGCATGTTCAACATGCCTAATGTGACAAGTGATATCTTGATCTGAGTAAAATGTTTATTTATGTTCATTATGATCATATCACATGCATGGGGTGGGATATTATATGGAGAAAGAATTGGTGGCTTCATCCACAACCTACATGACAACTTATCTGTAAATATTGGTGGCATCGTCCACATTGGAGTGTTTGGATGAACAAGTTCTGGGGAACTCTTTTTGGAGTGTAACGATGATGGGTAGGATGTTTTATAAAAACTTGCATAATTGTTTTATGAAAATTGCACTGCCATGATCATGTGCATCAAATTTGAGTATGTTATCTGATGAATATGTATTATTTGTTATTACTTGATATAAGACTCACACTGGGCTTTAAAAGCTCACCCCATTAGTTCTGAACCTTTCAGGTAATACACAGACTTACGGCTTGGACTCAACATTTTGAGGAGCCTCTCGTATGGATATTTTTATTAATGGGTTTTAAAACTATTTTTGGATGTTATTTTGGACTTTGGGACTTTGGACTGTTTAATTGAGTTGTTTTCTTATTTTACAATTTTAAACTGTCATGCATGCATGCTTGATGAATTTACTAATATTTTATATCTTTAAATAATTTTTTTATTTTACTTGTTTTTAAACAAGTCTATAACTTTGTGGTTTTCTAAATATTTTCAAAAGACCGTTATGAAAGATTTTATGAAAATCATTTTAAAAGAAAATAATTAAGAATATTATGAAACATTTACTTAAATGATTTATGATGCGATTCTTTACCATTATAATAAACTTGACAAATATCCACATTTTGAAATAATTGTTTTCCAAAAACAAGAAATTAATCAATATTTGAAATTTTTGAGTTTCGTAAAAACAATCAAATCTAGCTATTTTAACAAATAAATGTTTTCAATAGTTTTTAATGTGACTTTCGAGATTTGGCTATAACGTTTAGGTCGGGTTTGGAGTGTTAAATTTAGTGGTATTAGAGTCGAGTTTAAAATTCGGATTGTGGATTCTAAATGGGCCTGCATTCATATTTTAAAACGTACTTTAGAAAAGTATTTTGCTATTGAATTTAAAACTAAATTTTCGAAAATCTAAGACTCTCGAAGCCGATCTAATATAAGTACTCCTTATACTTAAAATGTTAGATTATGAACCTGTAGACTATGAGATGACATATTTATTGATAGAGAAACTCTGATTGAAAACATTAAAAGTGATAACATAACACTTGTTTATAAAATTAGCAAACAAAACACATAAAATTATCGATATACATTATGGAGTCGAAGAATACGAACTCGTGGTATACGTCGTCGTGAGGCTCTAGAAGAGTCATCTTTTACATGAATGCCTGCACTGGACCTTAGTTTCAATGAGAATAGTCTAATTAAGGATAACGTGAGACTAAAGCCTGAGGAATTTGTTGATGAGGAGCCTAATTTATATCCTGTTGATGGTGCAATATCCCAAGCACTATTGAGGGTTTTATAGCGTGTTACTGAAGGCCAATCTAATATTGGAGGCTGCAAGTTTATAGCTGAGAGGCTTCGATCTAGTGGAGCTGAAGTGTTTAGGGGAGTTGTTAGGACAACCCCTACGGTAGCTAAATACTAGATGGCATCTACCGTGAGAATCTTAGATGATCTGGACTATACCCCAGAATAGAAACTTAAGGGTACGGTGTCACTTCTAAGAAATGAGGCCTATTGCTAGTGGCAATCCATTATGGAGGGTACTCAAGCTGATAGGATAACTTGGGAATATTTCCAAGCTGCATTCAGGAAGAAGTATGTGGGCTCGAGGTATGTTGAAACCCGTAGACTTGAGTTCGTTGAACTGAAATAAAGGGACAAGAAAGTATCTGAGTGTGAGGCTGAGTTCCTAAGGTTGAGCCGTTATGCACAAGGGATGGTAGCTTTCGAGCAAGACAAGTGTGTAAGGTTCAAGAATGGGCCGCGATATGATCTGAAGGTCCAAGTTGCTGTGTTCTAGGAGAGAGTCTTTTAGAAAATAGTTAAGATGGTAGAAAATTCTAAAAGAGGTTACAAGGGCTGAACGAGAACGAAGGGACAAGGCCAAGACTCTAGTTAAGAGGGACTTTGGCTCGAGAAATCTTAACTCGTGTCCTACAAAGAGAGCTCGGGATAATAGACCTCGATAGAACTTAGATGTAGATGGTACTAGAAATAGAGCTTGACATTGTGTGTACTGTGGGAAACCTCATGGGGGAAAATGAGTCGAAGCTTGCATTTAACTAAAAGAAAGATGTGAACGATCTTTAACACGATGCTCAATGGACCTTTATCCGAAGCATGCACCTTATTTTTTCCAACATTTTCTCTAATGACGCTTACTACAATATGTACAAATAAAAATTCTTGCTTGAACCAATAGAACTTGTAGTACTAGATTTTACAACATTCTATTGTGACCTATTGTCTCTGGCCCACTTCAAAAGTCGTGAATTTTGACTAGTAGAACTAGGCTTCCTCTTATTTCATACTTTATTCTTTTCCTTTCCCTCTCGTTCCAACCACTTTCTAAAAGTCTCAACATTTTTTGGGATATTGCATCATACCTAGTCTCATGATTTTCGACTTTAACGGTAAATGAATTAACGATGCCATTTGTCTCAAGGTTAGCTACAAGTCCTTGAAAAATCTAGCAAATAATCTTAAGCTACTCGACATTACGCTCCTCGAAATCACATACATGAGTTTGCATACCTCTAGTTTTCATATCGCTTTCTTGAATCTAAAGTTTTATGTTAATGTATAGCTAAAAAAATAAAACGTCGAACTATTTCTTGAGTGTTTACAGTCTAAGTTTTACAGTTCTAATCTATAACTTTAAATAGTACAATTTTAATATTTGTCTACAGTTTAGCAGGGATAGTACTAACTTCAGAACGACATCAGAGTTCTTGGATTTTAACTTTTTTGAAAATCTTGTGAAATTTTCTTGTGGCATGGTTCCTAAAATACCCCTTTCAAATATGCATGCAGTCTCAACATAAAAATTCACGATTCGAACTTCAAATTAGGCTCTGATAATACTAAATGTAACACTCAAACCCGACCTAAATGTTACGACTGAATTCGAAAAACTACAATGACCCAAAAAATCTTTCTTCATTTTCAAACATACTTTTTAAACCATTTACGTAAATCGTTTAAAACTAGTGGAATTGAGAATTTTAGAAATCAATGATTCGGCGTTTTATATATTTGTAAAATTTTGATCACTATTAGAAAACTTTCATAATTTCAATCATATTTCAAAGTCATTCATTTATTTAATCAAAACTAAAGAACTTGACTATTCACCACTAATTAAAAAAACATGTTAAATTTCATATATCAAATATCTTTAGAAATCTCGTTTATAATCGTTAGTATTTTTGAAACTGGGTCTAACTTTATTAAAAACTCGTCTCTCAGCATTGCAGCGAAAAACTGTAATATTGACATGTTTTTATAATAATCTCAACGAAAATTTTTTACTAAAACAATATTTTGTTAAAAATTGATATTTCATGTAAATTTAATAAATCATCAATAAAAAATTTAAAACCTCAAAAACCAAGTCATATTTTGTCTAAAACTCATTTTCATTGTTGAAGTAAAAAAGAGTGATTTTGTCAAATTTTTAATAAAAATTCAGTTTCATGCATAATCTTATCAAATACTAATTTATGCAGTTTTTAAAACTTAATGTAATGCAAGTGATTCAAGCAAATCAGAATGAAAAATCCCAAAAATAAAGTCTCATGCCACAATTCATACTCAGACTTATTACAAACCCAAAATTTCAAAATATCAAAATAAAATTTAATTACTTTAATTTAAAAATAATTTCGAGAAACTCCTCGAAATATCGTCGTCGGATCCTAACCTCCGGATTATCTGTAAAATCAGAAAATTAATGGGAGTGAGCTATAAAGCTTAGTGTGAGATTAACATAAACACAATCACATACATATAAACATATATGTTATACACTCATAATAACCATATCAGTTTCATATAACTCAATAATTTCACACTTATACTATGCATGATCATGTCAATGCACATTTCGTAAAACAATGCAGATTTTATGAAAACTATCCTACCCATCTCCGCCACACATCATAATCAAGTTCTCCAAAACTTGTCCATCCAATAACACACCAAATTTTTAACAGTGTCACAATAATGCATATAAACAGCCATATAATCAAATTGTGGACAAGCCACCAAAATCACAAATACACTGCCACATAATTAAATCATGGAAAAGCCACCACATTGCAGATAAACAACCACATAATCAAATTGTGAATAGTGTCACGTTAATGCAGATAAACTGTCACATTCTTCCACCTTTCACATATCCCACCCCATGCATGTAATATGATCACAAAATCACTTTTTGTTTTAAAATCACATAGGCATGCTTAACATGCAAATCACATATGTACACATGGTACCAAAATTTTGCACTTTATAAATTATGTGGAAATCACATAACATGAAAATGAGATTTTCATAATTTTCATATCATTAATCATCAACAAATCACACATCATATATATCACCAAAATTAATGGTTTTGAAACACTTACTTGACATAGTCTACAACAATGGGTTTTATCTCTTTTAATTGATACTTAAAGTATCCTCATTTAATTATAATTTAAATAATAATGATTTTAACAATATAAAACATAGATTTATTTGTTTACTATTAAAACTTACACCTAATCTAAGCAATTCCAATACAGAAACTCCTTCTAATGCCCACTTTCGGATTTAATTTTATTTGTCTTAAATCTACACACAAAGCGAATATTTCATCATTAAAACCCTCTTGATAAATCTTTGATAAACGATTACGCTTTGACTTCTATGACAATACTTAATCTTGTAAACAATCGGTCAAGTGAGCAAAATATCATCTAAAAAATTTCGGCATGACCACTCTCGGACCATTAACCCAATTTCTACTAAGTCGAATTTTGGGATGTGACAAGTCCTCAACAACAACGCCAAAAAAATGAAACGATAAAAATATAGAAGTGTACACAATCGTAACAAGTAATAAAATGACCAGTATGTCGAGTTATTGTACCCACAAGAGCTATCAAAGAAAATATTTATGAAATATAAAATTAAATAATTTGGCGATGAAAATTATTTTGATTTGAAATAAGTGATATAGAATCTAAAAATTAACTAAGTGATTAAAAAAATAAAAAAAATAAAAATTTAATGCACAATTTTTAAAAATGGTTTTAACCAATATGAGATAAATATGTTAGATCAATTTTATTTTTTAATTTAGAATTATTAAAATTATGTTCACGTTGTTACGAATAATTTTATTGCAACTTGGTATTTTGTTAACACACAAGCCTATTAAATCAATCAATCTTTCAAGTATATTCCTATGTTAGATTAATTAATTAATTTTCATAAGCAAGTATAGGACAAAGTAAATTAAATACATTTCTATATTATAATCACAACAATGTTACAAGATATGCAAGGCGATTATATTGTTTAATATATCTGCTAAATTTAACCCTCAATTACAAAAGAAGATTAAACATGCACTAATTAAATATTGCGCCAATTAATTATAATTTCAATCTGATTAATAATTAATTCATTTGTTATCTTACAATTAAAATGTAAGTATAACATAGGCATAAATTTATCTAATTGAACAATTTACCAATGCCTATAACAACACAAACATGATTTTAACAATTTAAGTGGACATAATGCAATTAATCAAACACGAACGAAATTTAAGTCATTTTAATTAAATTAGAAACATCAACATAACAAGTATTCATATTTATGATCACAAAATAAAATAAAAGATAAAGAGAAGGGAACTAGAAAACAAATCCCGGTGATTCTCCGAAGCTAAACTAGTGTGCTCTTCTTCTTTGCTCGTTCTGTCGATTAAAGGCCTTCACGAATGCTTGATTGCTATCGGTCCAAGGGGCATGTTAGATCTTTCTCAAGAGGGAAAATTGGCAAAGGGAAGGAGGACAAAAATATGGGAAAACAAATAGTGTGAAAGAGAGAAGTGTGAAAGAGATGAACGAATGATGAATGGTGTGTTGAATGAGGAAGTGAAGAGGGATATTTATACTTGAAATTTACTGCTCAGGTTAGCTAAAAATAGCATGGAATCCCCCTTAATATGGTCGGCAATGCTAGGTGGAAGGAGTTGTTGAATGAATCTGCTATTTTTAACTTGTGGCTAAAAATAAATTATATAAAAAGGGGGGAGGTTTGAACGTCAATTTGGAAGAGTTTAAGGGTTGTTTTTTAAGTGTCAAAATCAACTAAATTTAACTGATTTGGTTAGCAAGATGGGACGGTTTGGGATGCTCTCTTGGGCTTGTCGATCCTCTCTCTTTATTTTCTCAATTTAGGCTCTTGATCTCCACTTCGAGCTGTACACTTTTTCCCAATAAAAATTTAATTGACTAACTGATTCAAGAGAGTCCAAAAGCATAAATATAAATCCTTCATGGTTGTTAATTCATTAGCTTCTACTCCAAAGATGCCTCGCCAATTAATTCTTTCAAGGTGACTACCAAACTATTTCTTTACCCTTTGTGCAAAATTATCAAAATAACCCAAATTATGCAAAATTATTATAAAAATAACTAAAATTCACAATGTTCCAATAATTGAGTTCAAATTAATTATTTTATAATAAAAGAATAAAATTCTACAAAAATTACTTAGGAATTCCATGAATTAGTGCTCAAAAGGTGCTGAAATAGTCTATACTTTTTTATGTTTTCATATTCAAATACTAAGACTCCGACAGGCAAGATGTTACAACTCTCCCCCTTTTATGAAATTTCAATAAAGCCCTATGTGATTTAAAAGCTAATATCAATTTGATATCATTGTCTATATTTGAGAAACTTAAGTTAGGAGACCTCAAGCATACGTAAACAACTCTACAGTTGGTTGACAGATCTTCGGTACACCCAAAAGGAGTATTGGAAGATGTGCTAGTAAATGTGCGCAACTTTATCATCCTGATAGGCTTTGTAGTTCTAGATTTTGAAGAGGATCAAGAAGTGTCTATTCTATTAGGTAGACATTTTCTACCTACATCAAGCTCCACTATTGATTTAGAAAAAAAATGAATTAACCATGAAAAATAATGGTGAGACCAAAACTTTTAATTGTGGTCACCAATAGAGCGAGGAAGGTAGGAGGAAGTTAGGGGAGTATTGTAACAAGATAGCTATCCTTAAATATAACAACTCTAAATCAAAGGAGGTATTTTATGTGAATAGTGCAAGTTCAAAGAGCAAGTCTAAAGAAAGGAACAAGCGAAAGAAAGTGGAATTACACGACGGGCGTTGGATCAATACTAAAAGAAATAGAAGTGGAAAAGTCTCGTTGGAATTGTCAGATGAATCCATCAATAAAAGTTGACAAGCTTTAATTAAGCTTTAATCTTATGTATATTATTGTATATTTAACAAACTACTTAGTTTAGATTCTAACTTGTATTAAAATTATGTTTCATAGGGACTAAGATATCCCGAGAATTTGAAATTTGGATTAAAACAGAATCGATGTCTCAACACGACAACCCTATGTCGTAACACCGTATCTAGAATTAAGGAATCAAGAAATCCATCTCGATGTTGCGACAAGGAACTTTTGTGTCGCAACACAGCAGACTGTTTCCCCAAGTTTTCAGAACTGCAGTTTGTGTTGCAACATCAAACCCCATTATCGCGCAACGCTGTAACTTTCTAAAGGGTTGACCCAATCTGATTACGCAAACCGGTTTGCTAAACCTGATTTTTACCCGATTTTAACCCTAAAAACACTTACTGTAATGCCTAGACACACATTATCCCATCATTTAAACACATCTTAACCCTTTAAACCCCTTAAAATATCTCAAAATTTACAAACCCTAAATCTCACTTTTTACTTCTCCTTCTTAGTTTATTAGAAAAATTTCTTCTTCCAATCTTATTCGGTGTAGAGATGGACGGGAAACACCCAAATGAACAACAACAATTGAATGTTACACGGAATCCAATGACTTACTTGAGGTTAAGAGTTCCTAACATAACTTTTTACTATTCCATTAAAATTAATTGCTTGATATTTCATTAGTTTATAGCCTAAGAACACCATGCCTCCTAGAAAGGTTTGAAGAACTAATGAATCATAATCATCGACGATTCTGAACTCCTCTAGTTTCTCAAACCCTAATGTTGAAAAATATTTTGTAGAACTTCAAGTAAAAACCTTCATTCAAGAGAGGGGATTTGATATGTCGATGATTATTTGTAAGGAAATATGACCTTTAGTCAGATATCATAAGTGAGAATGTTTTTGGATGATCCCAAAAGATGTTGATGTAGTCCCTATTGTTCAAGAATTTTATGGATCCTTATTGGACGAAGAGTCCAAAAATACCGAAGGTCATATGTGGGAAATGATACTTGTGCGAGGGAAAGAAGTATGAATAACCCCTCGAATTATTTGCAACTTTTATAGTGCTCCATACTATGAAAAAGATTTTATTAAAGACACTAACTTAAAATATTTTTGACACATAGCTATGGATAACATTATAAACTTTTTAACAGAAGGAAAGGGCGAATGGAAATGTTGCCAATGTACTAATATCCCAACCTTCTTTAATTAAGAAATAATGTTTCATGAAGCTAAAATGTGGATTCAATTCTTATGCACACATGTTGTTCCTGCTTTAAATGTGTCTAACGTCAATACTTTTCAAGCGGTTTTGTTTTACATTGTTTTGTAGAAAAAATAGGTAATGCATCGAGAAATGGATTTACCAAAACATGAAGAGATACGTCAGTGGCAAAAAAGTTGGAGTTTTCTTTCCTCACTTAGTGACAACTTTATGTAAAAGAATAGGTGTTCCAATCATGTCCACAGAACAATCAATGAAACCATCCCGAAGCATCACCGGTGACACTTTGTGTACATAGTAAATAAAGTGTAACACCCTATACCCGTTTTGCCATTGAGCTCGAGTAATAGGATGCTATACCACGCCTCTCATCATATACATCAGTAGTCATCATATTTTATGCAAACATCTTTTTTCTTGGCATTTATATGAAGTTTAAGACACACATATTTAATCATCACTAGAACATGCCAAACATGCTTCAGTTGAGCTTATAACATTAACTAAAAATGTTATAGGACCACACGAAAAAAAATTCAAATTTGTTATGCACGTATCGATACTAAAGGTGTGGTATCGATATTTCTCTCAAGTGGTATCGATACTGCTTGGAAAATCAATAGCAAAAATTTCTTATTGTTTCTCGTTTAAAAATCAAAGTCTTGAAAATTATCTGTACCACTAATAAAGTACCGATAATTTTATCCTAGGTATCGATACTCGTGATAAAATATAGATACCAACTTACAAAGCTATCTTCCTGCACCTTCGAAAATCATAGAGGTATCATTTTTAAAACCCGAATATCGATACCTCTACTTTAGACCACAAAAATACAACAATTTTAAACAAATAATCCATACCAACTGAAATGTAAACATCATGCATCATTCACCTCATCAAATAGACACCAAAAAGTCTGAAATAATAGTCCAAAACATCACACTTAAAGTCCCTAAACTCTAAAGCATAACAATCATGTAAACAACTTTAAATCATAAAAAAAACCAACAATAGTCTACCACATTTCCATTATTTCCCAAAGCGTAAATAATCAAATAAACACCTATGAATAGCTACGAAATATTTGGCTTGGATCACTCCTCGAAAACCACACCGCTCACACTGGCACTACTGATCTGCAATGGTTTAAAATGAGTGGGTGAGCTTAACAAGCTCAGTGAATGCTCGAAATAACTACCACGCAAACAAGTTATCATGCATTAACAAAAATCGAATAGAATAATTACAGTAGTCTCATCTTTAGTGTCATGTTACATTTACTCATGCATAACTTAGTAGTTCATTCACATAGATTTTAAGTATATATCACATCACGTAATATTCACATTTAATGATAATTTTGCATTTAAGGTTATGAAACATAAAAGTGGGCACTATCACCACTCATTAGATACATAGATCTCCAACACACCAAATGACTCATAAAGTCGAACATGCCTCATAAAGTGAAGCATATAGCTCACACTCGCCAACACACCAAACATATCCCGATTAATGGAGCTTAGCTCACATTCCCTTATCTCCCCAAAACTGTCTCGGGCCTCAACACCCAAAAATCACAACACAAAGGTGAGTACTCACAATCTTATGACATGTAAACTATATTCAACGGTCTCATAAGGTCATAAGGCCAAAATATCCACAATTTTATCACACTTTTATATACCGATTTGTCACACATATTCACATCTTTAGCACAATATAATCACTATCATTTAACTTGAATAACATGCCCACATATTCAATTTCACAACAGTTATCACAAGCGTACAATATATGTCACAGCATCACATTTGTTCATATTTTCACAATTGTAAATGCACACATTTATCACAATTAATTATAGGTATGAGAACAATTACACTTGAAATTTAGAGTATGAATTTAGGCTACTTCTAAATTCCCAATTAACCTAATAAATCATTTACGAGCAGCGATTCCAAAACACTCTCCAATTACGCTTTCGTCGAAAAGCCGAAAGCTCAAACAAGCTTTTCTTTTTATTTATATCTACTTGTTGAAGGTCCAACCAATTTCGAAGCTTCAACAAGAAAAACTAAACAAATACACAACCAATAATTAGCTAATAACTTACCTCAAACAGTCAACAACATAAGCTTAAGCTAGGTTCTCATGTAATCAAAACCTTCGACATAGAAAACTTAAAATTTGAATATCTTGATCTATACATAATATTTTTGCATGAAACAAATTTCATTCATCTACATATTCATCTATGACTAATTCTCAACCCTTAAACTACACAAAACTACTCGTTTCATTGTATAAAAAAATTTCGACGTAAAATAAGCATTTTCATGAAAACTTAATAAAACCTTAGAACTCTTTAACAAAACTTTTGGGAAACTTTAGAAACCTTCTAATCATATCAAAACAAGTTGAAAAACACTTTGAAACCACATTTTACTTACAATCCCCAAAACCACCATTAACGACCTAATTCGGCTTTTATTTAAAGCGTGCGATTTATTTGCTAAAAACTCTATTTTAAGGACTAAATATCATTAAAAACAAATATGGAATCGAACCATTACCTTTGATGGAAACAATGAGCTTTCGGTCGAAAATCCAAAAAACTCACAAGCTTGGGAGATGATGACATCAATGGTGTTTTTGGATTTTTTTTCTTGGTTTCTATGGAGATTTATGGCTTAAAGGATGATAGAAATCAAACACAAATAATAGGGAATAGCTTTCATGAAAACAAACTAGGGAAGGTTGGTTTTTAGGTTGATTTTTAAAATTTAGTCTAATTTCCTCTTAAAAACTCACAATTTTGACCCTTTTACAATCGGTCCTATTTTCAAAATTAAAGGCTTTAAAAACTCATTTTCAAAAATTGATTTAATTTCCTAAAAGTCATTGTCGAAAACATTTTCGGTTATCATGTGTACGAAATTTTGAGCACATATGGGCTAAGATTCCTAAAATACCCTCAAAACTTCTAGGCCTAATTTAGGGGTGTGACATAGAGCTTCGAGCAAAATAGACAAAGGAGTGGAACAAATGCCAACAAGAGGCGACAACTACTCCGACTTCATCTCAAAGGATGGCAAGATCAACCAACTGACAAGAAATTGATGAAAGCAGTCATCCAAAGTTGGAATGGGTTATAAATTGGATGCAAGAATCATGCCCAATATTTCAGGAGTTCACACGGCAAAACAATATTAGGTTACCTCATTATACGCCAGATATGTTTGAGCCTACACAACTCGAGCAGGAAGAAGAGGAGCATGAGAGCGAAGAGGAATAAGGAGATGATGATGAAGGAGGAGATGATGAGATGGATTTTCAAGAAGACGATTGAACTTTTTTTTATGGATTGTATTAATTTTTCTTGGGATGATTTTAATTTATTTTTAGTTGTTAGGAGGAGTAGTAGTAGTAACAAACTATTAGTTGTCTTGTGTTTTGTTCAGATTTTCTATGTAGGAACCTTACACGATAGAAACACAACAAGTCGAGCTTTCAACGAGCAAAAGAGGAAGCAACCACCAATAGCCTACTACCACGATCAATCGAGTAACTTCTTTCCTTACTTTTTAGAGGCTACACATTGAGGACAATGTATTATCTAAAGTGTGAGGGTAACATAAAAAAATAGTTTTTTAAATTTTATGTTTTCCTTTGATTTTTCTTGTCTGTTGTGTGCTTGAGCTTGTAGAAATACAAGTGCTTGGTTAGGATAATGTACATAGGTTGCTCGTATTTTTGATAAATTTGTCATGATGATAGGATATTTTAAAAATTTTATTATTAGATTATTAATTTCTATATATTACACTGTAAATAGGCATTAAGCAATCAAAGGTACCAAACGATATATAAAATGCAAGGAAACGAGCATGTTAGTATGAATGATAAATGGTTGAATTTATATTTGTTTGGTTGATTAAATTTGTTCATATTGAGATACCTAGGGATGACCTGAAGCATTATTTGGAATACATCCAGAGCAAAAAAGCTAGCTCTTATTTGTTCATCCTTAGTACCTATTTTAAGGCTATAAACACTTCTTGATGAACCCCTATGCAAAACCCAAGCCGATAAATGATAATTTTTACTTACCCTTCTATTTGGTCATGAATTGCATGATTATAGATGTATGACCATACATATTGAGGGTTAAGTAGATAGTGGTTTTGTAAAAACAGAGTGATAGGAAAGGCTAGTGTAGTATAGTGATTAGAGGTTAGCATAAAAAGTGCAAAACAAAAGGAAAATCAAGAACGAAAATAAAAACGAGTAGAAAAAGTACATGAATTACAAATCATTTGTGAATAAGGAACCATGAAAAAGAATGAAAAGTGAGAAAGTCACAAAAATAGAAAAACTTGTGCATTAGTGCACAAAAGCTCATGAGCTAGCCATAGTTACTAATGAAGTTGTGATTTCCTATAAGGAGAAATAAGGAAGGTGAGAGAAGAAGAAATAAGGCGATGAGCGTGAAAATGGTTACTAAGGGGGAGAATAGGGAAAAATATGATCTGTCAAACTATTTGCATGCTTAAAACCCTTTTGATGCTTATTATTATTGATTTTCATACTTATCCTAAGCCTCAAAACATTACAAGTTGAAAAATCCTATGTGATCTAGGTATCCTTA
The DNA here is from genome assembly GCA_039519145.1 of Kokia cookei. Taxonomy (NCBI): domain Eukaryota; kingdom Viridiplantae; phylum Streptophyta; class Magnoliopsida; order Malvales; family Malvaceae; genus Kokia; species Kokia cookei. The sequence continues at coordinate 32,335,905 of CM076902.1, forward strand.
TGCATGAATGGACGTTACACCAAACAATTACATGTGCAACTATTTGTTTTCTGCTAGGATAATCAAATTACTTGTATTATTTGTTGATGGACTCTTACATTTTAGACCCTTAATGCTTGTATACTTTGTAATGTACTAAACTTAGATGTTTGATGTCAAAAGTGGTAAGCCAACTATTCATCATCTCAAGATTATGTGTAAATATGAAATGCCTAGTCATGTGCTCTGAAGCTAACACTTGTATCATACTTGCTCAAGGGTCGTCTTTTCTTTTTACTACCTTTGTTTGCCTTGCTTGAGGACAAGCACTGACTTAAGTGTGGGGGAGTTTGATCTGTTATAATTTGATGTAAAAGATTAAACTAGTTTTCACATTTTAGGAAATTGAATACAAGCATTTTAGTTAGGATTTAGTTAAGTTTTTTTATATTTGCATAGATTCAATAAATTGTATCATTTGAGTTTTTTATTGACCTTAAAATCTAAACTAAATGTGAGTTTTATATTCATCAAATCTTAATATTTATATGTAAAACTATCAAAGAATAAAAATATAACACTCGATTAAATTTCACAAATTTTAAGAGTTAAAGTTTCGAAATCCCTTATTGAGTAAAATAAAGTGTAGCCGTACAAGTTGAAAGAAAAATACGAAAATAGATCATTATGCGGTTAGACATAATTGTAATAATAATTATATATCTAAGTTAAATTTCACACAAGGTCTTTAAGAAAACCAAAAATCCCATTGAAATCATATTTTAACATAAAATCATTGATATCGGGCATCCTAGTGCTCATTTATTGCGCTAGAAGAAACAGAATGCACTTTGGATTAAAATTTGTTTGACATTCCGCACCTTAGTGCTAGGCTGGTGTATTAGAGGAATTGGAAGGCATATTTGTCTAAATTCAGGACGAAGTCAGAAAATTTTAAGGACCGAAATTAAATTTTAATTTTTATTAATTATAATTTTTATGATAATAAAAATTAAAATTTTATAATTTTTATTTTAAAAGAGATAAAATGTAATTTTATTTTTATTAATTTAAAATTTTAATAATTTTAAAAGACTTAAATAAATAAATAAAATTCTATTTTAGAAAGATTGAGACCTTGCCAGCACTCATAGATTCGCCACTATCCAAATTGTTTTCCTTATTTGATCTCCCCATCTCAATTTCTTGATCCCTTTTCTCCAATAGAAAGCTTCCTGGTTCTTCAAACCATAAATCATGATAAAAATAAATTCAAAAATTTTTATTATTAGGGTGTGCTTGGTTGGGTGGAAAGGTGGAGAGCTGAGAAGAAGGAGTGAAAAAAAAAAAAAGAGATAATGATGTGTGAAAATGAGAGATATGATTAGGAAGAAAAGTGAAAGGAAATAAAATAAGAGATATGATCATTTTCCTTCATAATGTGTGACAATCAATCTTTTCGAATAAAAAAAAAGAAAAAAGAAAAAATGAGATAGTAATGTATGTTATTTCAAAATTATATATTTATCAAATATTTTATTTCATTTCCTTTCATTTTTTAATTCTATCAATTTTTTCCTTTTTATTTTTCCATGTTTTCTACCAACGCACTTATGGAAAAAAATTACGTTTTCCTTCTTTCATTCTAATTTTCTACCACTTTAATTTTTCATCTTTAATTTTCTTTCACTTTTACCAAGCAAAATCTTAAGTCTTCCACTTATTGGGTGAAAATCTAGATGTATGTCAAAACCTAATAATTAAACATTTAAATCATAAAATCTAATAGTTATGCAATCTATGGGGAGTGAAGGATTGTGAAATGGAGCATTGGCCGGCTGGAAAATGTGGGTTTTGGTTGACGTGTTTCATCGAGAGATGATGATGATGAATAGATGATAATGGCCTCAGAAGGTCGGCAGAAAGAGTTGGATTTGCCTAAGACTAACAAAAAGAAAAATAAGTGAGATTAAGAATGTGATATGTGATGTATAATATTCGTTGAATGATATTTGCTATTCGTTAAATTAGTCAATTCTCGTACAACAATGGCTTTGACAGTTATCATATACCTTTGATTTGCCCATACCTGAAATGCTACTGTTCCTGTGGAAGAGACAAACCTTTAATTTCTTCAAAACCACCATTGGTATTAAATTAATTAATTTTACATATTTTTTTTGTAATTTTGTGTATAATTTATTCATTGATTTCATGATGGTCAGATTTATTAGACAAAACATGTTAACGAACACATATAAATATAAATTTTTATATTAAATATAAAATCTAAACAAAATAATATAAACAAATATTTATATTTATGTAAAAACATAAGATCTAAACAAAAACAAATTAAATATTTATATTTATTTAAATTATCATATATGAAAACAATTTAAAAATAGGATCTGAAAAAACCAAAAATCGAATAAGAGAATCGAGTTTTACTAGATGTTGAGGCTTATTTTCACAATTTCCTTAAGACAGATTCGGCTGCTCATATGGTACTTGGAGAAACGTTGATCGTCTGTCTCTCAGGATACAACAACAAAATGATCACGATAGTAGCACCTCTACAGTGATCAATTGACAAGCATTGCCTTCTTCTATCACCAAAACGTTGAAAATTTTGGAGAGAAAGAAAAATAAATTTTCAAGAGTGAAAAATAAACTCGTGTGTCTAAAGAATTCCGCAGTATTCTTTAGGCTTTTATAAGCATTTAATGTGGAGGAATTTTGAAAATTTTTGTGAATAAGTATACAAATATGCATTGAAAGAGATTTTAAATCAATTTGAATAGAATCAAATCAAATTAAAAATCAATTTGATTGAAATAAAATCAAATTGAGATATTTGTCTTTTTAAAACTGATTTTGTATAATATCTGTTGAGGAAAAAAATAAATTACGTATTGGGCTAAAATATCTATAGGCCCTTTTGGGCCCAACCAATCCAGACATTTCATATCGCCCATGTCGTGCGAATGCGCCCCAACCCCAATGGGTTTGGATTTGCACCCCCTACGCGCAAAGCAAAGCTTCAAGCTTAATCATTCAATAACCCCTTAGTGGGTTTTCATATATATACATATCCCCCACTTGGTATCTAATCAATGTGGGATCTAAGGTTTTCTTGCCCTCAACATTATTCACAAGTGGCTTATATTGAGCATCAATTTCTCATTTATCACTCATTCATTTTGAGCATATGATATACCATTGTAAAGGTCTCATGGAGTAGAATATAAAACCATAATTTTATGATTCAACCCTCCACCTTTACCTATTGAGAATATGTCTCAAAGTTACCAAAAAATACATTTTTTCCAACAGGATTTGTTGTATAATTGATTTTTTTAATTAAACTGTAAAAACAATTACCTAAACTAAAAAAAAGGCCCATAAAAAACCAAAATCGGCCTTATTTCTAAATCCTAAAATAGCCTAATCCTTAAATAAACAACTATCCCAAACAAACCCTAAATAAACCATCCCGCATCTAGTCTTCATCTTCGACGGTCACTCGCCTTCTCAATGGATCTTCTTTCCAAGCTTCAGAGAAATGTTGTCAACAACCCAAATCTTCTTATGGTCAAAGGCATCTCCTTTATGAGCGATTTATTTGTTGTTATGGTTGCTCTTTCACTACAATAACTTTTAGATCTGAAATGCCTTTACACTCTCCTCCTCATTTTCTTCTCTAAAAACTGAAGTATTCTCCTTCTAACACTCCGATCTATATTTCTTTATCTTCAAATCTTCGATATTCCTTCGATTTCCCCACAATCTCGTCAACTACCCCCTGCTCTACCTTTTATGTCATCCTCAATAGCCTAAGCTACCAACCTAGAGAGGCCATTAGCTAGATAAGTATTTGCATCCTCGTTTAACCCTTCTTTTGTTATGATACTTGCTACTTTGTTTGTTTGTCTCCATGCTTGCTTAAATTACAAGTTATAAAGTTGCTCCTTAATCTTTTGGCATCTAAAATGTAAGCCCTAATGTCATATCTATCCTCTTCCTTACTTTATTTCTTTTTAATAATAGTTAACGTTTCACTTTCAACTTCAATTCTTAAGAAGCCTGACTTTTTCCCGAATCTGATCGAACACATGCAAGTGCCTCTTCTGTAACACCCTTAACTCTTCTCCATCACCGAATTAGGGTTACAGAGTATTACAGTATAATTTAGAACATTTAACATCAAGTAAAATCAATTATAAAAATTAAATAACAACATTCATAAACCATTGTAAATCAATGTAAAATATGTATTTACGAGTCTTAAGTCGAGTCTACAATGCTATAAAAATATATTATAAACAATCAGGGACCAGTTCGAAACAATTCAGAAAGTTTAGTGAAGATTTAACAAATTTTTAAAACAAGGGTCATATGGCCATGTGACAATGTTATGTGATAAAGCCTAAACTATATGGCTCAAACTTGGTCGTGTAACCATGCCACATGCCCAGGTGGCTACCCCACATGCTCATGCTCCTAGGTCGTGCAACTCACTAACTTGGATCACACGACTGTGTCCTAGCCCGTGTGTCCGCCCATGTAACTCACTGAATTGACACACAAGATCGTGTGCCCCCTAAAAGTGCCTTAAAAATCAAGTTTACTAAATTGACCTTACTTAAACAACAAGCAATCCATTTGAACTCAAATAAGCCTATCCAAAAGACACTTAAACAAACATAAAACATGTCGGAAACACCAAACATAAGTACCTAATCACTGTGTCTCATTGACACCACAATTCATAATTTAAACCAAAGCATGTTCATTCATAAACAATTCATTCATTCCACTATCAATTTCTACTAAACTTAATAATCTAATGTAACACCCTAAACACGACCTAAAAGTTTTGACCTAATCTGGCGTAGTTACATTAACACATTGAAAATCGATTTTACGATTAGAAATTTTTAGTTATCGATGAATTAAGTAAAAACAAGAATAAATGCAAAACAATTTCAAACCCAAAAGATATAGTCATAGTTAACTCAATGCAAACTAATCCGAGCCCCTGTACGCTGAACGATCCCAAGTCAAATGTTTACTTAAACACATAAGGACAAGACAAATGGTGACCTAACAATCTTGGTACATGATACGAATACAGTTACAGATTTAGACATGATACCCCCATCTGCTATACACCATCTCTGTCCAACCTACACAACATATAGTGTCGGTATGACACGTCACAGTGTTCATAGTTTCACTACCATATCAGATAATCTCAAGTGGGTTAACCACTGAAATAGTTCATATAACTTCCTTCAAATCACAATTTTCAACCAATTCAGATGTAGAGAATGTATTACATATATGTATAATGACCAATAGACGTGATCATACAATCCCAATATAACAGTGTGCTGAGATTTTTCATAATCATTTTGTACAGTTATCTAGATAACGAATATCCTTAATCAAAACAGTAACACAGAAGTGTACTTGTATGCTTAACGAAATACGAATCGTACCTAAATAGAATACATCTTTAACGTGTCCAAACAAACTCACATTACACATTATCGAGTCACTATTAATATTCTTATATTCGTATAACATATGTATAGATAGCATATTGTAAACTAACATATCGCAAATATCGAGTTTATAGCTTATTACAGTTCATTCAGACCCTACAGGAGGCCTATGCTCACCTCACATGATAATTACGGCTTAAACAAAAATTTCACAAAACAGGCTCATACTAAATGTAACACCTGAAACCCAGCCTAGAAGTTTTGACCGAATCTGGCGTAGTTACATTAACACATTGAGAATCGATTTTCTGTTTAAAAATTTTTAGTTATCGATGAATTAAGTAAAAACCAAAATGAGTGCAAAACAATTTCAAACCAAAAAGATATAGTCATAGTTAACTCAATGCAGAACAATCCGAGCCTCCGTATGCTGTACGATCCCAAGTCAAATGTTTACCTGAACAGATATGGATAAGACAAATGGTGAGCTACCAATCTCGGTACATAATCAAAATCAAATACAATTAAATGTTAACAACAAAAGTAAACTTAATGACATTTACACAACCGATACAGAGCAATTCTAGAGTTTCGCAAAGATGTCACTTATGAACCAAAATAAATTTTACGTGAAGTCGAACTTATTATCACTTCAGATCTCAGTTACTCACATTTCATAAGTAACAAAAACTGTTCGTTTCAGACACATATCAGAAGGTCAGATATGACACAAATACATTCCAAATATAAACCTAATACAGTTACAATTACAGATGCAGACATGACACAGATACAGTTACAGATGCAGACATGATACCCCTATCAACTATAAACCATCTCCGTCCAACCTAACACACCAATATCCAACCCTAGACACCATATAGTGTTGGTATGGCACGTTGCAGTGTTCATAGTTTCACAGCTAGATAAGATAATCTCAAGTGGATTAACCACTAAAACAGTTCAGATAACTTCCTTCAAAACACAATTTCCAACCCATGTAGATGTACAGAATGTATGACAGATATGTATAACTACCAATAGATGTGACCATACAATCCTAATATAATAGTATGCTGAGAATATTCCTAATAATTTCGTACAGTTATCTAGATACCACATATCCTTAATCAAAATAGTAACATAGAAGCGTACCTGTATGCTGAACAAAATATGAATAGTACCTGAACAGAATACATACTTTAATGCATCCAAATAAATTCACATTACACATTATCGAGTCAATATTAATTTTTTTATATTCGTATAAGATGCAGACATGATACCCCCATCAACTATACACCATCTCCATCCAACCCAACACACAAATATCCAACCTTACACACCATATAGTATCGGTATGACACGACGCAGTGTTCACAGTTTCATAGCCAGATCAGATAATCTCAAGTGGGTAACCATACAGTTCAAATAACTTCCTTCAAATCACAATTTCCAACCCATGTAGATGTACAGAACGTATGACAAATATGTATAATTACCAATAGACGTGATCATACAATCCTAGTATAACAATGTGCTGAGAATATTCCTAATCAATTCGTACAGTTATACAAATACCATATATCCTTAATCAAAATAGTAACACAGAAGCGTACCTGTATGCTTAACAAAATACGAATAGTACCTGAACATAATACATACTTTAATGCATCCAAACAAATTCACATTACACATTATCGAGCCAATATTAATTTTTTTATATTCGTATAACATACGTATAGATAGCAGATTCTAAACTAACAGATCACAAATATCGATTTTATAGCTTATTATAGATCATTTAGATCCTACAAGAGGCATACGCTTGCCTCGCATGATAATTACAGCTTAAACAAAAATTTCACAAAATAGGCTTACACGCCCGTATGGCTTCACACAGCCATGTGATTGCGCATATGTCCAAACATTGAGTCACACGGCCTAGACACACGCCTATGTGTTTGCCCGTGTGACCATTACACCTTAAATAACAAAATAGTATACACACACACACCCGTGTGCCACAAAACAATATACACACACCCCCTGGCACATGCCCGTGTGTCAGGCCGTGTGCCTCAAAACAGTATACACACACCTTGACACATGCCCGTGTGCTTCAAAATAGTATACACACCCACCCTGGCATACGCCCGTGTGCCTCCTGCAACTTATTTTTGTTACATACAGTCTTGACACACCCTGGTGTGCTTTTGAATAGCATCATTTCAACGAGAAAAATGCAAGAAATCGAAAGAGGTTTTAATACCCACCTATTACACAATGATATAAAAGTCCCCAAATGTAATTTCCAAGCCTGAAACAAGTCCTTAACATCCAATTTCAACAAAACATTCCAACATACACATTAACGAAATTCTTCTTACCGCGAATTCGCAGTACAAGATTGGCTCCTAAGTAAGGCGTCAAGCGTTAGATATCTTCTAAGCCTCCCCTAGCATATCGAAACATAAACGAACACACAAAATTACCAGTCAAAACCTCGAAACTATTTTGAATAACTTTCTCCCAACTAATACAATAACAATTAACAACGAATTAATTGACCAAATTTACCTTAAAGCATATCAGAGCAAGCAAAACTGCAACATAGCTTAGCAATTATGCAAAGAGAGCAGAACCGAATGAAAAGTTAAAGAACAATTAGACCAAGAACAGAACGGAAAAGAGAATGAGAAAGAAACATTTTCTTTTCTTTTCTTTTCTTTTTAAAAATAACTATAGAGTTAAGGTATTTAAAATTCAAATCAATTTTATAGAAAAGTGAAAAAATATAAGTCTTGTTTGCATACGTAGAAACTCGAACATGAAACCAAAGAATAGACAAATGCATAACCATTAAACCATTAGGCTCATCGTTGACATCAATTGATCGGGAAACCTTATAACTCACATGTTCAAAGGTAGCAGTTTAATAAATGGATGAAAACAGAAATAAAATTTCAAGAAGTAGGATTTGAACCCAAAACCTCACACACATAACCAGAACACTTTACCACTAAATCAGATCAAATAAACTATCATATTTTTTTCTAAAATCTAGACACAAATTCGAGGGAAAATCACTATTGGATTTCACAACGCTAATTCTTCTAACCCGATTTTTGGGATGTTAACACCCCAAACCCAACTTAGAAGTTTTGACTGAATCTAGCATAGTTACATTAACAAATTGAAAATTGGTTTTGTGTTCAGAAATTTTTCGTTATCGATGAATTAAGTAAAAATTTGAATGAGTGCAAAATAGTTTCAAACCCAAAAGATATAGTCATAGTTAAGTCAATACAAACCAATTCGAGCCCCCGTACGTCGTACGATCCCAAGTCAGATGTTTACCTAAACAGATAAGGACAAGACAAATGGTGAGCTACCAATCTCGATACATAATCAAAATAAAGTACAATTAAATCGTAACAACACAGGTAAACTTAATGACATTTACACAATCGGTACAAAGCAGTTCTAGAGTATTGCAGAGATTTCACTTACGAACCAAATGAATTTCTACGTGAAGTCGGACCCATTGTCACTTTAGATCTCAGTTGCTCACATTTCATAAGCGACAACAACCTTTCGTTTCAGACACATATCAGAAGGTCAAACATGATACAAATACAACTCCAAATATATATATAATACAGTTATAGTTACAGATGCACACATTATAAAGATACATTTACAGATTCAAGCATAATACAGTTACAGTTATAGATGCAGACATGATACCCCCATCCACTAGACACCATCTCTGTCCAACCCAACACACCAATATCCAAACCTATACACCATATAGTGTCGGTATGACACGTCGCATTGTTCACAGTTTCACTGCCAGATCAGATAATCTCAAGTGGGTTAACAACTGAAATAGCTCAAATAACTTCCTTCAAATCATAATTTCCAGCCCATACAAATGTAAACAATGTATGACAGATATGTATAATTACCAATAGATGTGATAATTCAATCCCAGTATAACAGTGTAATGAGACTATTCATAACCATTATGTATAGTTATCCAGATACTACGTATCCTTAATCAAAACAGTAACACAGAAGCGTACCTGTATGCTTAACATAATATGATTCGTACTTGAACAAAATACATACTTTAACGAAACCAAACAAAGTCACATTAGACATTAGCGTGTCGCTATTAATTTTCTTATATTAGTATAACATACGTACAGATAACATATTGTAAACTAACAGGGCACAAATATCAAGTTTATAACTTATTATAGATCATTCAAACCCTACAAGAGGCCTACGCTCTCCTCGCTCGATAATTACGGCTTAAGCGAAAATTTCACAAAACAGGCTCACACGCTTGTGTGGGTGCCCGTGTCGCTCCACTCGGCCTGACACTTGGCCGTGTGGTTGCCCTTGTGTCCAAACATTGAGTCAGACGGCCTGGACACACGCCCATTTGACAACTAAACCTTAAATAAAAAATAGTATACAAACACACACCCTAACACACGCTCATGTGTCAGACCGTATGCCTCAAACCAGTATATACACATCCTAACATACGCCCATGTGTCAGCCCGTGTGCCTCAAAACAGTATACACACACACCCTGACACATGCCCATGTATCAGCCCATGTACTTCAAAACAGTATACACACAACATGACACACGCCCATGTGTCTTGCCCGTGTGCCTCTTGCAACTTATTTTAATGACACACAACCTGGACACACCCAGTGTGCCAGCTTGTATGCCTTCGAACAACAACATTTCGATGAGAAAAACCCATAAAAAAGTAAGAAATCTAAAGGTGTTTTGATATCCACCTGTTACACGATGATATAAAAGTCCCCAAAAGAAATTTCCAAGCCTAAACAAGTCTCAAACATCCAATGTCAACAAAACATTCACAACATACGTATTAACAAAATCAATGTTCGTCGAACCTTCGACTCACAAGGCTGAACAGACGAGAGTCTTCTTATCGTGAATTCATAGTACACGACCAGCTTCTAAATAAGGCGTGAAGAGTTAGACATGTCCTGAGCCTTACCTAGAACATCGAAACATAAACGAACACACAAAACTACCAATCAAAACCTTAAAACTATTTTGAATAACTTTCCCTCAACTCACACAATAACAATTAACAACAAATTAATCGACCTAATTTACCTTAAAGTGTATTAGAGCAACAAAACCACAACACAACTTAGCAATTACGTAAAGTGAGTAGAACAAAAAGAAAAGTTTAAGAACAAACTTAGACCAAGAATAGAATAGAAAAGAAAATGAGAAAGAAACGTTTTCTTTTCTTTTCTTTTTAAAAATAACTATAGAGTTAAAGAAATATTTAAAATTCAAATCAGGTTTATAGAAAAGTGCAAAAATATAAGTCTTTGTTGCATATGTAGAGACTCGAACATGAAACTAGAGAATAGACTAATGCTTCACCATTAAACCACTAGGCTCATTGTTGACATCAATTGATTGGAATACCTTATTAGACACATGTTAAAAGTTAGCGGTTTAATAAATGGATGAAAACAGAAATAAAATTTAAGGAAGTAAGATTCGAACCTAAAACCTTACACACATAACCAAAACACTTAACTGATGAATTAGATCAAATCAGTTGTCATAATTTTTTCTAAAATCTAGACACAAATTCGAGGACAACCACTCTTGGATTTCACAACGCCAATTCTTCTAACTTCGATTTTGGCATGTTAACACCTCAAACCCGACCTAAAAGTTTTGACCGAACCTGGCGTAGTTACATTAGCACATTGAAAATCGGTTTTGCATTTAGAAATTTTTACTTATCGGTAAATTAAGTAAAAACCAGAATGAGTGCAAAATAGTTTCAAACCCGAAAGATATAGCCATAGTTAAGTTAATACAAACCAATTTGAGCCCCCGTACGTTGTACGATCCCAAGTAAGATGTTTACCTGAATAGATAAGGACAAGACAAATGGTGAACTACTAATCTTAGTACATAATCAAAATAAAAAATAATTAAATCGTAAAAACACAGGTAAACTTAATGACATTTACACAACCAGTACAAACTAGTTCTAGAGTATCATAAGGATGTCACTTACATATGACAGATATGTATAATTACAACTAGACGTGATAATACAATCATAGTATAACAATGTGCTGAGATTATTCATAACTATTTCGTACAGTTATCCAGATACCGCATATCCTTAATCAAAACAATAACATAAAAGCGTACATGTATGCTTAACAAAATACGAATCGTACCTGAATAGAAAACACACTTTAACACATCCAAAAAAAGTCACATTACACATTATTAAGTCACTATTAATTTTCTTATATTCGTATAACATAAGTACATATAGTATATTCTAAACTAATATATACAAATATCGAGTTTACAGCTTATTACAGATCATTCAAACCTTACAAGAGGCCTACGCTCGCCTCGTATGACAATTTCGGCTTAAACAAAAATTTCACAAAATAGGCTCACACACCTATGTGGGTTCCTGTGTGGCTCCACATTGCCTGGCACACGGACTGGACACACAGCCGTGTGTTTGCCAGTGTGACCACTGCACCTTAAATAACAAAACAGTATACACACACACTCTGACACACGCCATGTGCCAACCCGTATGCATCAAACCAGTATACACACACTCTGACACACGTCCGTGTGTCAGCCCATGTGCCTTAAAATAGTATACACACACACCTTGACACATGCCCGTATGTCACCTCATGCGTCTCAAAACAATATACACACACACCCTAACACATGCCCATGTGTCAACCTGTGTACTTCCAAAATAGTATAAACACACACCTTGACACACGTTCGTGTGTCTTGCCCGTGTGCCTCCTACAACTTATTTTAATGACACGTTTTGGACACACCCCTGTGTGCCTTCAAACAACACCGTTTCGACGAGAAAAATGTAGAAAAATGCAAGAAATCAAAAGGGGTTTGATACCCACTTGTTACACGACGATATAGAAGTCACTAAATACAATTTCCAAGCCTAAAACAAGTCCCAAACATCCAATTTCAACAAAACATTCACAACATACGCATTAACAAAATCAATATTCGTCAAAACCTTCGACTCACTAGATGAAACAAACGAAAGTCTACTTACCACGAATTCACTGTAAATGATCGGCTCTTAAGTAAGGCGCAAAGCGTTAGACATCTCCTGAGCCTCCCCTAGCACATCAAAACATAAACGAACACACAAAACTACCAGTCAAAACCTCAAAACTATTCTGAATAACTTTCCCCCAACTCGCACAATACTAATTAACAACTAATTAATCGACCCAATTTACCTTAAAGCGTATCAAAGCTAGCAAAACCACAACACAGCTTACCAATTACGCAAACTGAGTAGAAGAGAATGAAAAGTTTAAGAACAAACTTAGACCAAGAACAGAACGAAAAAGAAAATGAGAAAGAAACGTTTTCTTTTCTTTTATTTTTAAAAATAATTGTAAAGTTAAGGAACTATTTAAAATTCAAATCAGTTTTATAAAAAGGTTCAAAAATATAAGTCTTAGTTGCATACGTAAAGTCTCGAATACAAAACTAAAGAATAGACAGATGCTTAACCATTGAACACTAGGCTCATCGTTGACATCAATTATTGGAATACCTTATAAGACACATGCTCAAAGGTAGCGGTTTAATAAATGGACGAAAATAAAAATAAAATTTTAGGAAGTAGGATTCGAACCCAGAACGTCACATACTTAATCAGAACACTTAACCCCTGAACCAAATCAAATCTGTTGTCATAATTTTTTCCAAAATCTAGACACAAATTCGACAGACAACCATTCTTGGATTTCACAATGCTAATTCTTCTAGGTAGAGTTTGGGGTGTTACACCTAACTTCATACCATTCATAACACCAAAACAAAAACATCATGAGTCGTATCTTATATAACTAAAAAGACCAAACTTATAATATTGGTATAAACACTAGACTAGTATCATAATATATGCAAAACAAGGTATATAAACATGTTCATATATTTACAAAATAACTCTCTAATTACATGCCATATTTACCCAAAAGTCAAGACTTCAAAATCTACTGAAAGGAGATGAAGGAAGATATGTGTGCTCCAAAAATTTGATCATCGAGATCCAAGAGTTCAAAATCTACAAAATAAAAACAATAACCAAAGTATATGAAATACTTTGTAAGCTTCCGCAAATTCACATAGTACTTTATATGTTCATTAAGTAGTTATGGCATATAAATAAATGAACTTCAACTTTGTTACAACATTGTTCAAACATTCAAAGTCAATAACATTTAAACATATTAAAATTTAGAATTCATAACTTGTTATACTTCATTGAAACAATTCGTATTAGACAATTTTTGTTATTTCGATGGATCTATAACAGCTCGATTTTCAGTGGTGTCAAAAATAGTAGTTTCAAGACCATAACTCCGATGAGACGAGTCATAAATATTAATTATTTAATATTTTTGATGTCATTAATTAAATTTTAGTTAAGAGATTTTATCCTTGAGTAGTTAATTAAGTAAAAAGGATTAAATCGTAAAAGGTGTAAAAGTTGAATTATATAGATTAAATGCTAATTTGAAAGAAAGGAAAAGTCCTTAAATGGTAATTAAACCATTAGGGATTTAAGTGGATGGTTAAGGGCTTAGAACATGTCAAATTTGCTTATATTTAAGCAAGGGTAAATTAGTAATTTGATAAATAAATGTTTTAATGGAAAAAGTCATGATTTTAGGTTTTCTTCTTCACTTTAAACAAAATAAAAGGAAAGAAACCCTAAAAAACATAGGAGACATTCGACCAAGCTTGTGCTTGTGATTTGAGTAGGTAAATCTCGGTTGTTTTTAGTAAGTTTTATGTTTTTGAGTCCGTATTAGCTTAATCTAGCTAACCCAAGGACTAATTTATGAATCTGTCAAATGTTAAATATTTTACCAATGATGAATATGCTTATTCTTGGAAGTTTATTAAAGTTTTGGAAGCTTGGTTATTAGATTTGTTGATTTTATAAAGTGATTTTTGATTATTTTAGGGTTTAAGGATTAAATTTCTAAAATGATAAAATTGTATGCATTTGTGTGAAATTATTAAATGTAAGGAGCTTGTATGAAGGCCTTGAGTATTTGGCTAGGATGGGTTATGAAAGAGAAGGATTATTTTGTATGTTTAAGGTCTAGGGACTAAATTGAATAAAAGTGAAATATTACGGGTAATTTCATAAATTTCCCAAAAAGGATTTAAATGTACTGAATGATTAAACTACATGATTTAATAAGGAAATTGGATGATTTATTTTGATAGATCAAGATCGTGCCACGGATCGAGAGAAAGGGAAATTGGCAGAATAGTCATTGGAGTTTGTCCATAACTGCAATTTAGTCCGATAAGTTCGTTTTGTTTAATTTCATATTTATATTGCTAATTATGTTTATCTTGGAAGTTTCTTTTAACGATATGATACACGGAAGACTTGGCGGTTTATTCAATGGAAGAGCTTACGTCTCGGTTAGAGCATAATATTGTATGATTGCATACGTCTCGATTAGAGCGTATTACTACGAAAGTGCTTACATCTCGATTAAAGCGTAATGCTAAGGAACTGCTTACATCTCAGTTAGAGCGTTATGCTAAGGAAGTGCTTATGTCTCGGTTAGAGCATAAGGCCATTTCAACTCAAGAAGAGCGATATCCCATGAACGAACTTACTAAGCTAGAAAGCTTACTTGTAGATTTATTGTTGTTTTGTAGATTTCACTTTGCTGGTTGAAGATCGGATCACCTTGAACACAATCACACTATCTCGGAAGCTTGTTCGGTAGTCTTTACCTCACTTGGTTGTATGGCATGTACTAGGAAATGTTTGAACCTATTTTGAATTATATGTATTAAGATGTCAAATTGGTAGTTTTCACTAGATGTTAATGTTTAAAGTGAATTCTTGAAATCATCTATCATGGAAAAATATGTGTATACATGTTAAACTTGTATATTTTGTTATGTAATGCATAAAGTGATGTGTTTACTTATATGATGTTTGTTTGTCAATGAAATGGTAAGATTGGAAGCCTTATTTGCCATATCTTTGATGTATGATCATAGGTCTTTGGGATATGATAATTTAGGTAAAATTGTGAAGGCTTTTATGAATATTTTACATGCCATTTATGGAGTTTCGCAGGTACAAATGGCCTGACACATGGGCTAGTAAACGGGTATGTGCCTTGGGTAAAATAGGTGCAGGGTTCACAAGGGCTGGGACACGATTGTGTGGCCCATTTTCGAGTTGACACACGGCCCAGTACACGGTTTCACACTCGAACGTGTGGGGTAATTTCTCATATTCACACGGCTTATCACATGGTTTGTGACACGGTCATGTATGGCTATTTCGTGTATGCACACGGTTTGGCACATGATCCAGGGCATGATTGTGTGACTCCTGGTTTGATGAATTCTACATTTTTTGATATGTTTCGTGGTATTTAATCAAGTCCTTATAGATTGAATTGTAAGTTAAGTATGAATGATGATCTAGAATTGAATGTTTAACTATATTATGAATGTTATTGAAATGAGATGTAATTTGTAATTGTGTTGTGATAAGGATGTTAATAGCCTTGAAACCCTAATCGGTGACGGTGTCGGGTTTTGGGTGTTACAGGATCTTTATAAAAGTACTTAATATGCAAGTCTAGAAACATATAATGCTCATAAGAGCTAATCAGGTACAAAAATGGTTGCGTCAGGTTACCCTTTTTAGAATACACCAATGACAACACATATAAACTAGCTTGGCTAGAGCTAGGTAAACGTATTAAATGACACCAGATAGCTAATCTGTGCTAAATTTGAGTCTCATGTTAATCCGAGTCTACAACACATGTAGGAACTTGGTATAGAACAGATATTCAAACAAAAAAACCTCACATATGAAACTTTTACTAGATCCATTGTAATATTTTTAGAAATTTCATTTCTACTTTTTATAAACTAAATTATTTAATATAATAACAATTCAATAAGTATATAGATACATTTAACAATATTAATATCAAATTATAATCAAATATATCAGTAGAAACTTACCTGTCGAGTGATTTAACTAACAAGGACTTATCAGTGGTTTTCCCTTTTCCTCGTACATCCTCTACACATTGAGATTCTTGATCTAAAGTATAACATAAATCCATTAAAACTAAAAAAATACATGATTTAGTCATATTTACCATTTTACCCCTAAAATTTCATCTTTATACAATTTAATCCTTAACTCGAAAATATCAAATTAAGGACAATTAAAATCAGAACAAGTCAGCCAAATATCGTATAATCTTATAGCAACCCATATTTTCCTCAATTTCACATTAACTGTATGTAAATTTAATAATTTAACAACTAAATCCTTAACCATTAAAACCAATATAAACTACTTAACAACACAACCTTATCTAACCATCAAGCTCATAGAACCACCTTATCCAAAAACTCAACAATGGAGCTTATCAAAACTTTTAACAATTTTGTAAATTAACACCCGGTTTCACTGGACTTAGTTGTAACGATCTCAAAAACATAAAATGACTAAAAATGGACAAATAATTCACTTACATGAAAAAAATATGCTTAGTTGATTCTTTAAGCTTCTCCAACCATCGAGTTTTTATTTTGATAAAGTAAAAATAAGGAAGAAGATGATATCTTCCATCTTTTGTTATAACTTAACATAATTAATTTCTAATTTACTGATTTACCCATAACTAGCCCCTAGGATTTAAGTAGAGACTTTTTTTCTCTATTGTGTTGATGTTTAGAAGTAATTAAGAAAAGTTCGTAACAAATAATTAAGAAAAGTTCGCAACAAATGAAACTAGATTTACTAAAACACTCATGTGCAAACCTAGGTTCGCTTGTGCTTATGTATGAGTTTTAATGTGTTTTTACTATTAGTGACTTGTGTATGTTTGTAAAATTACGAACCTAGAAGAAGCGTCTACAAGCAAAAGCAAGGAAAAGCGAAAATTGTTTAAAGCTTTCAGCAAATTGGTGAGTGTCAGAGATCGTCATATGTATGTGCGAACCATAATGCTAAATAGGAGCTTAAGGTTTCATTCTAAGTTCTGAGAGTAAGTCTTCTCTATAACTCTATTTTGTGATTATGTTTAAATATGTGTTTTAAAGAACAACGATATGCGAGGTCTATATTAGGAGCTGATTATGAATAGTGATATGTGAGATCCTCATGTCTTGCAGGCTTTAGCTTATGTAAATGTTTTGACACTAAAATCTTCTATAATCGTTGGATATAATGGCATGCAATAGGATTGTGAATGCACACCTTTATATTGTGTTTTGGGCAAGAGACCTTGGGACGGGTTAGGAGGAATAAGGGAATGTTAAGCTAAAGTTCCATTCACTGGGATATGTTAGTATGTTTGGAGAGTGTTTAGTTTTATGCTACACTTATGGGACATGTTCAGACTCTTTGAGTCAAAGTGAGGAGTGATAAGGAGATCCACTTATCCAATAGAAAAGAACATGAGATTAATATTGTGTTTTCCAAAATACTATGTTTTACTGTTTTAAACTAACTGACACTGGGTATCTGCAAACTATACTTCGCATAAGTATGGCAAACCCAGTTCATAGTTTAGTACCCTTGCCAAAGCTTTTGTTTAACTTATGTTTTGTATGTGCTATGTGGTTTTTCTTTCTTGTATATTCACTGAGTTTGCAAGAGCTCTCAGATTCCTTTCTATACACTGCAGATAGTTAGATCGCAAGGTGTGTAGCAGCAAAGTGATTGATACTGACGAAGCATAACACGGAACAGGTGGTACAAATGTACCCTAGACTTAAAGGTAATGTGACACTCCACTTGGGCTTAGAAATATATTTCTATCTATTTACTTCACCGATGATTCTATGATTTAGCTTTTCTTAAAGTTTTATTTGCGAACCACTTAAAATATATGAACACACCTGAATTTTAAGTATATGAATATAGTCCAAGTTTGATTGACATTTTCTTAGTTTACAAGTTCATACCTAAGTTTCTAAATTTCTAAAAGAGTGTTTTCCATAAGCAAAAGGATGAAATAATCAAAACTAGCTAACTTGTATAGAGTTCGCCCAAAGTTTTTACAAAGTGAATGGGTTGTCGACCTATGCAAAGTACAAACTCTAATAATTGGTGAACTCGTACCTACGAACCCTTGATAAATTAGATAGACAAAATAGGAGAAGCCCTACGAGTTGTGTTCATAGTATATAAATACATAGAGGTCATTCATGAAGACCTACCCTGTTTAAGGAAACTTACCTCATGAAAGACTTAGAATGAGCAAGCTATGCAAGGGTGCGAACCCTAAAGTCTGATAATTTAATTGTTTTGTTCCATAGGGTATATTATTTTGCAAAACTTAGAGTTTGCATGTTATTGCTATTGCCTACCATGAAGCAAGTGATGTGAGTTTGCGAGGTTGAGTTCATAAATTGAAACATGTTTTATGGTCTAACTTATAGTGTGTTGGAGGTTAGGTTGGGTTTAAATGGAGAGTCACTTAGTTGGCTAATGTGGCGCCTCATAGCTCGTGTTTGACGACCAAACTGGGTATTGGTTGTTACATGTAGCATGCTGTGAGGTATCAAACCATAGAATATGGTTGTGGAACTTTGTCACCGACTTCAGATTTTGGAGAATGTAGAAAGAAAACTTAAATTATTTTATGACAATAAGTCAATGATGTTTTATTCCAACAGTAGCAGGAGCTCATCTAAGTCAAAGGATATTGACATAAAGTTCCTAATTGTGAAAGGGAGAGTGCAAAGTGGACAAATATCCATAAAGCACATTGGGACAAACTCCATGATAGGAGATCCGCTCACAAAAGGTTTAGCACCTAAGGTCTTTCACGTGCACACTGCTCATATGGGTGTTATATATCTCGTATTTTTTCTATCCCAATTAGAGAGGATATACAAAAACAAAAACTACTTTCTTGGAAGATCAAAACTTTCTAGGCAATCTCCAACAATAGATTTAGATACGATTCCAAATTTAATTTTGTTCTTGATTTATTCTTAATAATTTAACATAACAAATCTTGACTTCTTAAGTTTTATATCAAAATTTTTCGTTTCTAACATATATTTCAAAAATTTCAAACACCACAATTTCAAATCATATGCACCTGATAAAACAAGGACTATTTCAACTAAATAAGATTGTCATATTTGAGGCAAAACCTTGCTATACAATTATCAATTATTATTTAATCTAACCTTGGAATTTTATGTACTCCCAAAAAAAAAAATTGGAAATTTGTGAGTCAACGGTGCTAATTTATGCTTTTTTTAAAATAGCCAATCGAAAAAATACTCATAAAACCAAAAACATTTTTGTTTTCTTTATTTTTTTTGATAAAATAAACAAACAATTACATGAAATTAACCATTATTTCTACTCATGTTGAATTCTAAGAGATGTATGATTTCTCTAGGAACCTCCTTAAAGATCCGAACGTCTTCCTTCTTATCAGAGACCATTTTAACTAGCGAATCTGTAACTCTATTCTCCTCCCTTGAAACATGTCTTATTCTCCTATAATTAATTCACTTTAATAATTGAAAAATCTTCCTAACCATTTTTGTTTTCTATATTAACAAATCTAGGTTGATCAAATGATTAATAGTTATTCGCCAATTAATTTAATACTCGATTAAATTATCAAGTCATGTAGTTGACATACATTAATACAAATTAATATCACATGAAAATGACCTTCAAACAGGATAATAAAATTAAGCTGACAATTAATAAACAAATATATAGATAAGCACAGCTTAAATAACACTCCACTTTGCATAATTACAACTAAATATTTCGAATTCAATATCATCAGCATGAAGTTGATCATTAAACCTTTAGCTTTTGTCATTTTGTAAAATGTATTATATAATTAATTTAACATTAAGCTGCAAATTATTATATTAAAACAAGTGAACATAGATTTACGTATAAAGCATGTTGTGTACTAGTTTTAAGGTGGAAGGTGAGTTAAGGTTAATAATGAAATTAAACTAGGGACGAATTGATGGTTCTAATTTTCTTGGGGCTTAGAGACATAATGAGACAAGACAGCATGACGACAATTATATTAAAATAAATTTATAGTTCTATTATTGGAGCGATCTATACTTAATTCTTTAATGAATGGTCCCATGGTGTTTTTTTTCACCATTGTGTAGAGTACGTATTGCCCTTCGAATTTTATTTATTAATTTTTTTTATGAATTATAATAATAAATAAAATTCGAATAATAAATATAATAAATATAATTAAAATTTAAATTATATTTAAAATAATGAACATTTTTAATTATTAAACCGTCTTATAATATTTATTATCCTTCTAACTTTGTTTCTTATGAAACTCATGCATTAAAATTATTATTTGACGAAATGACTGTTGTTTTAATTAATTGTTATAATAGTTAATAATCTTGCATTTTATAGCATTATTTTAAATAATGATGTCATAGATAAGGTTAAAACTTAATATAATATTTTTATTTAAGGTTTGTATTTGTTACATTAGTTTAAAGAAACTAATACATTTTATCCTTTACTTTTTTACTGAAAAATATGCGTCACTTTCTCAAATCATATTGTACTAAATAATTAATCCACTACATTACACGTATAAATTCAGTGATGGGCTCATGAATTAAAAAAAATAGTGAATGCAAAAGAGATGTCGGGTCGAGTTGAACTTAATAATGATATTAATATATTTTATATTTGTTTAAGTTTAACTTAATTCGAAATTTATGCTTAAAATTTTGTTCAAATATGATCATATTTGTGAAAGATGAACCCAAACTCATTTTAGACCTATCCATATTATTTTTTAATTTTTAAAAAAAATATTTATATTGTTTTATTTTAATATTTATTAATTTTATACATTTTTATTTATTGAAAATTTTTATATGATTATCTAAACAATTTTTTAATATTTATATTAGAGTAGTATTATATATTTAATATAGGTTTATTTTTTTAATGTGTTCTAAATTATATAATATATAAAAATAATAATATAAAGTATCATAAACTTAAAACGGGTTGAGTTAGGCCGGGTTCGAGCCTTAATATTTAAATTTAAGTTCGATTCATATTTTAAATAGGCTTAATTTTTTTGTTTAAGTCTATTTTTTGGGTCTAATATTTTTGTCCAAATCTTTTTAAATTTTAAATAGACCTTCGAATCTAGACAGGTAATTTAATCCATAAACAGGTATAATTGTATGTAAGTTAATTTTCAAAAACAAAATTATTTCGCATTTAATAAAGTTTTCTCATACCCATCGTCAATAAAAGTTCTACATCATGCAATGATTTAGTATTTTGACACTTCAACTTTTGGATAACCTTTGAAGATCATATTTTTACATTCATGGTGTGGGTTTGGGTTTTCTGGCCCAAACAAACAATAAATTTTATGAACTTGACGTGTTTATCTCTACTGAGATTTTGGAGAATAATGTCTGGTTTGGGCTGAGGGAATTGTAGGCAATTGATAATTATGAAGAGATGGAATTTGACGAAGATAGAAAATACAAAAATTGTTGTCTAATCAGCTCAGAGTTTATATAAGTTATACACTGGTTGAAATAATGAAGGAAATCAAGAAAGTAAAATTCTTAAGAGTCAGTCCTAAGGTTATCCACAAACAAAACTATAATATATAAATATATTTGTTCATGAGTCAGGTTATTTAGGTCCGAAGATTTGTTTGAAATTTAAGAGGATTTGGGCAAAAATATTAAGTTCGAAAAATGGGCTTGAGTAAATAATTTAGGCCCCTTCAAAATATAGGTTGAGTTTGAACATTCGAGCCCGAGCTTAACGTGACCCAGTCCATTTTAAGTTTATAATATTTTTTATTATGTTATTTTTTTTTATATATTATGTAATTTAAAACATATTAAAAAATAAACATATACTAAATATACAATACTACTCTAATGTAAATATGAAAATAGTGTTAAAATGACTATATAAAAAATGTATACAATTATTAAATATTAAATAATATAATATAAATATTTTTAAAAAAATTAAAAAACAATATAGGCGGACTTAAAATGAGCTTTGAGTAGTTTTTTTTTATAAATATGGACAAATTTGAGCAAAATTTTAGGTCAAAATTTCGAGCTAAGCCGAACTTGAGGAAATAAAAAGCATGTTAATATCATACTTAGACTTGATCTGAACCCGATCCATGAGCACCTCTTTATATAAGCATGAGTTTGAATTTATTTTGAATCAATGAGAATATCTTTATTTTTATTTATATTATTAAATTGACATTTAAAAATATTAAAAAATATTTTTAATTTTAAAAAGAAATTATTAGTTAAATAATAGAATATGATACTTCTATAAAAGAAAAAAAAAGTGAAATGTTATTCTTAATCTACATTAAAAATTAAATATAAAAATATTTTAATAATAAAATTTAATAGTCATACGTAAGAGTGGGTTCTATCGAAAGAAAAAGAAAAGAAAAGGCAATCTACATTAAAATTTAAATATAAAAATATATTGATAATAAATATTTAATAGTGATAATTTTATTTACATAAAATAGAGTCATAACATGAAAATAAGCCTATGCATTAAATAAAGTTTGATTTTGTCTTTTAATAATAAAAATTTAATTTATTTTAATATGAAAAAAATATAAAAATAAAATAGAGATTAATTAAGATTAATTATCACTTAATTAGTGTTAAAATTATATATTAATTATAAATAATATTCAAACATATTCAATCAAGTAGTATTTTAGTTGTGGTTTATCAAAGTGGAAATAACGCATTATATTCGAGCGATAAAAACATTAGGAAGAGATAGAAGCTTATTCTAATTAGTGAAGTAATTAATTATAATGCTATTTTTTATTTTTTATTTTTTATTTTTAATTTTGTAAGTTGCTTATACTATATGAAACAAGCACTTCTATTTATTATACATGAAATTAAAATCAAATGAGTGAAAGGTTAGAAAGTTTTTTATTTATTATACATGAAGTTAAAATCAAATGAGAGAAAGGTTAGAAAGTTTTTAAAAAAATTATCATTGCATCTTTTTGTTTAACCATTATTTATTTGGTGTAAGCGAAAAATATTTTGTGAATTTATTTTGAAAAGAATGCTAGATTTCAACTATTGTATCTTTTTATTAATAATTATTTATTAAATATGTTTATGTTATGAAATAATTAATAAAGAAAATAAAAGAACAAAAAATAGGAGAGTGAGAATGTATTTTATTAATTAATAAAGAGTTTTACAATACTTTTCTAAAGTCCATCTTTATAAATATAAGAATTGTAAATCAAATATAATTATACTTTTAATGAACATTAGAGTCTTAACGTACATCAAACTTATGAAGATCCACTTAATAATAAAATATTTATAACATTCCTATTTGAATGTCCATTGAGAAATAATGTGTATTGTTAAAACCTTATTAAGATAAAAAAAATGTGGAAAACAATTATTAGTAAATGAAAAAGAGTACACTTACCTATAATATGCATAATATATTACCTCATTAAAAATCTTACTTGGAAAACCTAGTGGGACAAACCCTCGGTTAAGAGAAAAATAGTACAACACATATTTATTGCCCCTCGTGACAACATTACATAATATATCATGTTCTACACATTCAATCTTGAATACTAGCTTTTCAAAAGATCACTTGGAGGAGTTTGATAAACGTTTATATCATCATTCTTCTTGAAGTCATGAGTGAGGAAGAATTTTGGAGGAATATATTTTGATCCCTTCAGAAATCTCAACAATAATCATAGTAAACTTTGATCATGATTATTCTATAAAAATACATATGGGTATTTTGGATCATTTTATAATCTTCCTACAACTACTATTCATTGAGTCAAATTTAGCATATATGTTCAAATCATTTCAGTTCATATCAATATTTACGCAAACATATTGAATTATTTCCCGAGAATTTTTATATGCTTCTAACATTCTAAATCCTTCAAAAAGCATAATATAAACTTCATTATAAAGTGATTCATAAAAAATATGTAAACAATTATTAGATGCATATCAAATTTTCATGAACTGTCAAACTAATAAGATATCTAAAGATTATTGCATCCAACATAAAATAATATTATACCTTTCATAATCAATGTTATGATTTAGTGAAAATTTTCATTTTTCTTATTTTGTTTTCTCAAAACTACTCATTTGTACTCCATTAGCTTTATACCTTTAGACTTTGGACAGCTGGTTCAAAAACTTTAAGAATTTAATTTTACTTGAATTGTTTCTTTCTATTTTGGCCAATCTATTCCAAGTTTATATTTCTCGACAAATTTATTCAAGATCCTCATATTTTTATTTTCACTATTTTCATCTCTAATTTAAAATACCTGATCTCTTCTAGAGTTTTAATAATTAGTTGTGTCTTGGATCTCTTCAGGAGGACCTCCTCCACAATATGTGACCATTTAGATTTGTTACTTTCTTTTATGAGAATTTTCATATTTGAAACCAATAAATCTACCATGCTCTTGTTGGAAAAGATCCGGTTCAAAAATGGTTTTCTTGCATAGTAAAAAATAAAATAAAAATTAAAACTGACCCGGTTTGTGATATTTGTAAAAATAAACCCTAAACCAAATTTGTACCTATGTTTTCAGATAGATTGATCCTTGTCATCCTCGACTTTCAACTAAATAATCTTCTCTGCTATTCTCGTACCACGATATGCTTTAAGTGTGAGCTCAAAAGATTTGAATCAAAACACAGAACAAGAAATAGTTTTCTTTTCTTTAGTGTGAAAACGAAAAATCTTTTCTCAAAAAGAAATCGACAGAATTTGTTATTCCGAAAAATAGATTCAATAGTTGAGAATAAATTCTCTCCATTTTTGGGCAGAGTAACAATGTTTTAAAGTTGTGTAAATACCCCTACTGGTTCCATCTATTTATAGGGAGAGAAGGTAGAACCCTTGTTGAATTGTAGATATTTATTTCAACTAGAAAAACAAACTCCTAACTAACTAGAAGTATAAGTTGTGGCAACCCAAGCTAATATTACTAGGGTTCCCGATCCACCCCTTTTAACATTAAGGGCTTTTGGACCTGTTGACCATCGCCAAATGTATGAACGTTTGACTGAAAAATACTTCACCAAAAATATATTAAATTAAAAAGTTGTGTCCGCAAGTATACGAGTCAAATTGTAATATAGACGTGTACAACGGAACACAAGGAAGTATTCTGAGGATCATACCCAAGGGAGGATGAATTAAACCAAGAATTACTTTTACAATAACAGGTCTCAATAGTAATAATTAAAACTATATTAAGACAAATAATAAAAGAGATAAAATCATAAAATCAACTAAACTAAATTAAGTGAACAAAAAATTAACAAACAAATAAATTAGAATAACAAGCAGAAAATTAACTCGTTTCAATGATTGTAATTAACTTCAGAATTCGTGTTTAAATTAAATTAGTTATTAATTAACTAGTATTACCTCTTAGCCTCTACTAACTAACTAATCAGAAGATACTTGCTTATCTCTCAACCTTACTTTTTTCACTAGGATAACTTATTATTTACTTTATAAACTTATTTCCCAACCTCGTTTAGCGTAGATTACTTCCTAGGATCATCAATCCTAGGGTTTAAGCATACATAATTTAAACCAACTAATTTAAACATGCAAATAAACACAATTAAATTAAACAAGAGAAAGGTTCAGAAAGGTTCAGAAATGGATACATTGGATGAATCGAATGTGCTCGAAGTAGCAAAATCTCTTGACAACGAAAGTGATCTAGATGTTTGCAAAAGAACAATAAAAGAAAACTATTGAAATACTTAATAAAAATAACTTAGGTTCAAATCAAAACAAGTTGAAAGAACAAAGAAAACAAAACTATTTAGAAACTGAAAATAAAACTAATTAAAAACCTAAATCTACTAACTACAACTCCTAAATGATTTTTTTACTAACTATCAATAGCCTTGCTATTTATAGAAGTGTTTAGAAACCCTAAGTAGGTCTATTACATGCCTTAAATGTTAGGAAATGTGCCCATATTGTAGTAAATATGTAATTGTTTTCTATTTATTTGAACGATGAATAAATAAATAAAGTTAATTTCACATTTCTCTATTATATCTTTTGTATATTCTGTCTTTCATATTTTGCATGCACAACGAAATTGTGATAAGCAAGTATTAAGCTCATTGATTGTCTAAGTTCAAACTGAAGATAAGTGGTATTGTAAGAACATTTACATTGCGAGAAAGACAACTTATTTTAGTAGATAATCTAAATGAGTCTGTACTCTTGTAAAAGAATCAAAGTGAGTGTTTGATTCAAATATTGAGAAGGATTATTATGTCGCCTACAATTCTAATTGGGGAGATGGCTAGTCTTGGCTATCGAAGCAGTCGACTCCATAGGTAGAGACATAGATGTATTCATTGATAGAATGATACACTGGACTGGACCCAAGATTAATTAATTTTGAATTAGTTTGTGAATTAATTCACTTGTGTCATTCATGGAGTGATTTACATAAATCTTGAGTTAGTCACTAGTGATTTACATAAATCTTGAGTTAGTCACTGACCATGCATATACAACTCATGTGCTTGATATAAGTGGAGGCTTATGCTCTAAAGATGATCGAGCCCATAGCTAGTATGTTGGGTACATACTTTTGTATGGGATGACTTTACTAACAATAGTGGAATTCATAGCTTAATTAAAGAGTTAATGATATCCTTGACAAAAGAATGGAAAATCTGTTGTGCTTTATTTCTCACTTCAATGAGGTATTTATACATATGAAAATGTAACAAAAATAGAACTAACTCCTTTAAATATGGAGTAAATCAAAATAGAAAATCAAATAGGAAATTTGAAATGCAAAGGATAAAATTTTAAAATACAAACTGCTACAACAACTTCACAGCTTTGCAAGATTCCATCAAGTCTTTTATTAGGCCCCTTCAAGATGACACATGTGCAACTCGCAAAGAACCATTTTGCACTTGATCACGAATGAAATGAAAATCAATAACCACATGTTTCATCTGTGAATGAAAGACTAGGTTAGAGCACAATTGAGTTGGCCCAATGTTATCACAATATATCATCGAACATGTGGAAGATTGAAAACCAAGATCATTTAACAGAGAGAAAACCCAATTCAATTCAGCTGTAGTGTTTGCAATAGATATATATTCAGTCTCGGTAGAGGAGCGTGCAATAGTTTGCTGCTTTTTAGAGCTCCAACAGTTCGATAGATGATGTAAGCGTTGGTTGATGAGAAATCATCGACATTTCCAACCCAGTCAACGTCAGAGAATGCATGCAAGATAGTAAAAGAGTTACGACAAAGTTGGAGGCCATGATTAGGAGTGCCACAAAGATATCACAGTAGTCGTTTAGGAAGAGCCCAGTGTTCGATGGTTGGTTTGTGCATGAATTGAGACAATTTGTTCACAACGAAGGCAATGTCAAGGCGTGTAAGCAAAAGATATTGTAAACTGCCCACTATTGCCTGAAATTCAGAAGGATCAGATAGGGCAATCCTAGAGCGTACTGATAGAGATGAGCTTGTTGGTAGTGGTGTTTGAACGGGTTTAGCATCCAACATCTATGAACAAGCAAGAATATTCAGCAAGTAACGTTGTTGAGAAAGCAAAAGACCATTCTTGTTTCGAAGAACTTTAACGCCAAGAAAGTAAGACAACTAAGGTCCTTGAGTGAAAAACGTGTTGCTAATAAATGAGCAAACCGATTTACCATTGTCTCATTGTCCCTGGTGATAATCAAGTCGTTAACATAGACAAGTAGATATAAAAAATGACCATCGAATTTGAATATAAATAAAGATGTATCATCATGTGAGTTTTTGAAGTAAGAGTGAAGTAAAAAAGTACGTAGTTCTTGACACCACACTCAAGGCGCTTGTTTTAAGCCATAGATAGCTTTTCAAAGATTACATACATGGAGCAAAAATTCTTGATCAATGAACCCTGATGGTTGACTCATATACACATTGTCAATAAGATGGCCTTGTAAAAAGGTGTTGTTAACATCTAGTTGACGAAGGGACCAGCCACGACTTACTAGAAGAGTAAGAACAAGCCAAATGGTGGTTTGTTTGATTACCAAACTAAAGGTATCATAATAATCAACTCTTGACCATTGATGAAACCCCTTTGCAACCAATCGTGCCTTTTACCTGTCAATGGATCCATCAGAGTTATGTTTAATTCAAAAATCCACTTACAACCTACTACATTTTGGCTAGGATCAGTTGGAACAATCTCCCAAGTTCCATTTCGAACTAGAGCATCATATTCTTCCGACATTGCACCACACCATTTTGGTTCTTTCGAGGCTTGAGTTATTGTTGTGGGTTTAAGGTCAAGTGATTTGGATAATTGGGTATGAAGGTTTAGTTTTTAGATTGGTTTATGAATGTTGTCTTTTGCTCTGGTTTGTATCAGATGATTTGGTTGTTAGATATTTGGGTAGGTTGAGGAATTTGTGTTGAGGTGTTTGTAGTAGAGGTTAAGGGGATGGATTGTAGTTGAGGGTCACCTGTAGAGTGGTGAGAGGTGGCAGTTTGGTTTGTCACATGTAAAGACCATGTTGGAGCTTTACATTGGGGTCGTTGGTTACCATCTTTGGATGGTGATATGCTGGACTGTGGAATATTGACTTGTATTAATGGTGGAATCCAAGTGGATACAGTGGTAGAATCTGGACGAGGATCTTGAGTAAGTAATGACTGAAAAGGAAAGATGGACTTAACAAACTTCACATATCTAAAGACATAGATTTTAGATGTGGATGGATCATAACAAAAATAGGCACTTTGAGTGAAGGAGTACCTAAGGAAAATGTACGGTTTGGAACAAGATTCAAGTTTGTGCGTGGTGTTTGGGCATAGCCAAGGATAGCACAAACAACCAAAAAATTTGAGCTTGGAATAATTGGGGGAAGACTCAAAAAATTTTTTCATACAGAGAAAAATTTTGTAGTGTTGGGGTTGGCATACGATTGATCTAGCATACGGTAGTGGCAAAATCATGAGGCCAAAAAGTTAATGGAATGGATGCATGTGAGAGTAAAGTGAGACATGTTTCCACAATATAGAGATTATGTCGCTCTGAAAAGCCATTATGTTCGGGAGTGTGGTACGGTAGTTAAATGAGATATACCATTGGTAGCAAGAAAATTATCAAGAGTAGTATATCCACCTCCATTGTCCAAGTATATTGTTTTGATTTTTTTATCAAAGTGGTTTTCAATAATTGCTTTGAACCTAATGGAAATCTCTTTTACTTGATTTTTGTTTGAGAGGGTAAAACCAAATGTACTTGGTAAAATGATAAATGAAAATGACATAATATTTAAAGTTATTGTGGGAAACAATTGGTAAAGTCCATACATCAGAGAAAACTATTTGAAGAGGTTGATCGAAAACTAAAATAGACGTGGAGAATGAAATTTTATGACTTTTGTAGTAATAACATGCATTACATGAAAGAGGTGAGACCAAGGAAGATGATAAATCTAAGTTGAACCTTGAGACAACATGTTTTATGATTGGGAATCCAAAATGTCCTAATCGGTGATACCACTCAGTTGTAGTGGTCTTGACACTGGAAAAGGCAAGAGGTGAGGAAGAGGGGGAAGAGGTTGGCCATTCATATACACTATCCTTAGTTCGACCTGTCAAAAGAGTTGCCCCCGTGTGAAGTTCCTTCACAAGAAAAGAATGAGGTAAGAATTCAATGGAAACATTGTTAGAAATGCAAAATTGGGAAATGAAAATTAGGTTCTTTTTCATATACGAAACACAAAGAACATTATTTAAGGTAAACTGAGTGTTTGGAGTTTGAATAAATGTGGAACCAGTATGGGTGATTGGAATTGTAGTGCCATCTCCAATCATAATGTTGTCGGAGCCTAGGTATGGTACATGTAATGATAGATTGCACCTTTCATATGAGTCCCAATCGGGATTGGTTTACGAAATATGAAGTTATGTCTAAAGGTGTTGTTTTGATGGGAAATAATGCTTCATGTAAAATAGAAAGTGTTGGCACAATCAAAATAAAGATCTTCGATGGAGTAACTCTTAGTGGCATGCGACATGTACCATAATTGAAGAGGAATTTGATTTCATTGAGTGCTCTTGATTCAAAAGGACACAGGTACGCAGTTGAAAGTGGGGGTTTCTAAAGATTAGCAAGGGTTCCCTCGTTGTGATGAAAGGGTAGAAAAAAACTGCAAAGTTATATGTTTTGCAAGGTTCAACTGTTACTGGTGATGCTGTAGTCGCTTCCTCTTCCTTGTAAGATGATGATGTTACTATCCTTTGGCATATGCGGCTAGGGCATATAAGCGAAAACGACATGACAAAATTGAGTAAAAGAGGACTTCTTGATGTGCAAGGCATTAGCAAACTGAAGTTCTATGAGCATTACGTTTTTAGGAAGCAAAAGAGAGTTTGATTCACTAGAGAAATCCATAACACGAAGGGAACGTTGGATCATATTCATTCTGATCTTTGGGGACCATCTAGAGTGCCTTCGAGAGGTGTAGTTAATTATATGCTAACTCTTATTGATGATCTTCCAAAAAAGTTTGGGCATTTTTTCTTAAGTAGAAAAGCGATGTGTTTTTCGCATTCAAGTCCTGAAAAACTATGGTTGAAAAACGTAAAGGGAAATAGAAAAAACATCTCTACACAGATAATGACTTGTAGTTCTGTTCTGATGAGTTTAATGAATTGTGCAAATTTGAAGGGATCGTGAGACATTAGGCAGTTCATCATACTCCATAGCAAAACAACATTATAGAACGAATGAACAGAACGATAATGGAGAAGGTTCGATGTATGTTGTCGAATGCGTTACCAAATTTATTTTAGGCTGAAGCAACCTCTACTACATGTTTTTTGATTAACTGATCTCCATCCATTACTATCGAGAAAAGACTCCACAAGAGATATGGTTTAACACCCAAAACCAAAACTGTCATCGATTTGGGGTCCTGATATTCTACTATTTATCTATCACTATTCATCCTTTAACAATATGTCACTCGATCTTATTTCATTTAAAGAAATGCACTTAACATGTCATAATCATCAAATAATTATAACCATAACTCAACAAGGGCAAAAAGGTCATTTCTATGATTTTTAGAAACTTCTACCGATACATGTTAGACAAGTATCGATAGTTGATGAGTCAGTGAATAATTTTAAACAATAACAGACTTCTATCGATACTTGTAATGGTTCTACCGGTATAAGTGTACCTTCTACTGATACTCGATATGCTTCTACCAATAATAAAAACTTCATAGAGTTAGAAACTTTTACCCTGCAACTTCTACCAAACCAAGCAGACGTTCTATCGATACTTCTATGTTCAGAACTATCGATACATCAAGTTTTACTACCAAAACAACACAAGTTAGAATCTAACCTCTCTCCTACTCTGTACTTCTACCGATATATGCAAGAGAACTACTGAAACAAGTAAGCATACATCATAAAAATGCATATAATTCTTCTAAGTGTTGGAACTATTATAATAGAACATTTCATAACATAAATACAACATGATATTCATTCCAAAATAACTCAAACAAGGCTACAAAAAATCATCTCAAGTCATACAATTCACTACAATCTAGCCAAACATTAGTAAACTTTCTAACGAGTTTTTACAACAAATTATATCAAGTTCATAGATCCTATTACATGCCATATAAGCTAGGTGATACAAAAGACTACCAAATAAGCTCCCAAGATAGTGTGATTCTTCTCAGGGATCCAATATCCAACAGCAAAACGAATCTACAAAATAGAGACAATACACAGATAAGCTTGCAGAGCCTAGTAAGTTTGTTGTACAATTATCTTACGAATAACCATAAAAACGAGAAAGTGAATGTGGACTATCATTTCCATTACTTCCATCTTCAATATTCAAAATCCCTTTCGGGTTTTCCAGGGAAATAACTCCTTGCAATCTAATATTGCTCATACAAGCCAGTATTGCTCTGACGAGCCAGTATGCTTGAACGAGCCAGCATGCTCTAACGAGCCAATATGCTATTTCTTCCGTGTCTTCCGTCACGGTCCATCATCGAGAAATAAACCAACAAGTAAGGTTAGCATTTGAAGGGTAGAATATAGTACGTGAACTTACCAGATGAATTTGTAGCGAAATGGAAACTTTGGGGATTACTTTGTAATTTTCCTTTTTTCGAGATCTACCGCTCGCTTGTGATCTAAATCAACAAATCATTATATTTCCATATTAAACCATGAAATTTAAATCATTTCTTGCATTTATGTCCTTTTAGGAAATTTACAAAATTACCCTTATACTTTCACTTTTATTCAATTTAGTCCTTTAAGCACAAAACAAGCAAAATTGTCATTTTCTTAACACACAACCCAACCGAACATTCATAATCCTCAACAAGTCCCTAAAAATCCATTTATTTCATACCGAGTACAATAATATCATCATTTTAATATTTTAGTCCTTAAACCCTAATTTCATCAAAAATCACTTTACAAAATCAATGAATCTATTCACTAAGCATACCAATCTATCCATTACTTTCCAGAACAAGCATATTCAACAATGGCAAGTTTTAGAACATTTGACAAATCACAAATTGTTCCTTAGATTGGCTAGATTAAACTAATACAGACTCAAGAACATAAAAATTACTAAAAACAGGTAACAAAAGCTTACTCAAATAAATGCTTAAAGCTTAGAATGAAAACCCTAGCTCCCCTTTGTCTTGCCGAAGAAGATGAAGAAAATAGGAGAAAATATGTATTTTTCTTCTTAATTTTCACATTTATAACAAATGGTATTTTTGTAAATATTTAAACTTTCATAATTAGCTTTAATAATCACTTAATTAACTTTTAATTTAATCTTATTTATCATTAATATTTCTCATGATAATTCACCCACAAAAATCATCTAGGGTAATTTGACCATTTAGTCCTAATTTATCAACTCTACTTTAATACCTTTTACGATTTAGTCCTTCTACTCTATTCACTGTCTAAACCTTAAAATTTCTTATCCAAATTTTAATGTAATGCTAATGACATAAAAAATATTAAAATAAATAATATTTTAGCTCGACTCGTCGAAGTTGTGGTCCAAAACCACAATTTTTGAAACCATTAAAAATCAGGCTGTTACAACTCTCCCCCTTAGGGAAATTCCATCCCGAAATTTCTTACCAGTGAGTAGATTAAGGTATTTTGATTTCATTGATGCCTTTGTCCCCATGTTACTTCCTCTACCCCGTGTCGGTTCTACAAAACCTTTACTAGCGGTACTCGTTTGTTTCGTAACTCTTTCACTTCTCGAGCTAGAATATTAACCGGCTCTTCTGAATACGTAAAATCTGATTGTATCTCAACATCACAAGTTGTAATCACATGGGAAGGGTCTGATCTGTACAGTCTCAACATTGAAACATGAAACACATTATGAATTCTTTTCCAGTTCCGATGATAACCAACTTGTAAGCTACAAGACCTACTCTCTCATGGATATCATACGGTCCAATGAACCGCGGACTCAACTTTCCTTTCCTGCCAAAACGTAACACCTTCTTCCAAGGTGAAACTCTCAGAAAAACTCAATCTTCGACAGCGAATTATATATCTTTCCTTTTGAGATCTGTATAAGATTTCTATCGGTCAGATGCGGTTTTTAAGTAGTCACGAATTATTCGAACTTTATCTTCTGTCTCATGGATCAGATCAGTCCCAACCAGCTTCAATTCACTCAACTCTGACCAGTATAAAGGTGTTCTGCATTTTCTACCATAAAGTGCTTCAAATGGTGTCATTTTAATACTGGACTGATAGTTGTTATTATAAGCAAACTCTACTATGGGTAGATATTTCTCTCAGCTACCCTCAAACTCAAGTATACAACATTGCAACATATCTTCCAAAAACTGTATTACTTGCTCGGACTGATCATCCGTCTGCAGATGATAGGCAGTGTTGAAATTCAATCGAGTACCCATAGCTTCATGAAGTTTACCCCAAAACCTCAAAGTAAAGCGTGAATCGCGATCCGAGATAATGCATACTGGTATCCCATGCAGTTGTACTATCTTAGATACATATAACTCAGCCAACTTTTCAAGTGAAAAGTGCAATTATTTCCTTATTCATTGCTGGGTAAAGTAAGAACATGGTTCTTAGGATTGTCGGATGGATCCATTACATCTTGGAATGCGCTAGCAACGTAGTTTATTTTGTGTTTTAATCCGTCGATAATGAAGGCGAGGTTGTGCAATGATATTACAGCATATCATCAGTTGGATGATGAAAACTTACTTACAACATGGGAGCATTACAAGACATTGCTTCGACGTTGCCCAATGCATGTAATTCAACAAGAGACCCAAATAGAGATATTTTACAATGGATTGAATGCACAAACAAGAAATCTTGTCGATGCATTTGCTAACGGTCCTTTGTTGGATTGCACCTACGATGAAGCTGTAAGAATTCTAGAGAGAATTGCATAGAATGATTATCAATACCCAATCTCTCGTTCTGTTCAGGTAAAGACTAACCCTGGTGTTCTTGAATTAGATGCTATTTCTACTTTGAGTGCACAGGTATCCTCTCTGGCCAATATCATAATGAATATGAAGGGGACAAGTGATGTTGCCCATATTTAAGTGGCTCAACAAATGGATGCACTGACATTTTCCTATAAGATTTGCAACGACAACCATAGTTACGAGGACTGCCCATAACATGTTGAAAATGCTTTTTATGTCAATAACATCAGAGGGAATTCCTATGATAACTTATACAATAAACGCACTCAACAACCTTGGGGGAATCAAAATTCTTCCACATACATATATGAAAATTCCTTAAATCAAGGGAGTTATAGACAAGGGAGTTATAACAACCAACAATAGTAGAATTTTAATTAGAATTTGCAAGTACATTCGTACCCTGATCAAATGCAATGACAATCTCGAATGCAGTCATAATAGTTTGCATTGCCACATATACAAGGACAGCATCAGCAATAATAACAACAGTTTTCACAGTAAAGGTCAGATTCGATGGCTACTCTTGAAGCATTGATACGAGAGCATATCACGAGAACTGAAGCAATTGCACATCTTGGAATGCGCTAGCAACGCAGTTTGTTTTGCATTTTAATCCACTGACAATGAACTCAAGGTTGTGAAATGATATTACAGCATATCATCAACTGGATGATGAGAACTTACATACAACATGGGAGCATTACAAGACGTTGCATCGACGTTGCCCAATGCATGAAATACAACAAGAGACCCAAAGAGAAATCTTTTACAATGGTTTGAATGCCCAGACAATAAATCTTGTCGACGCATCGACTAATGGTCCTTTGTTGGATTGCACCTACAATGAAGCTGTAAGAATTCTAGAGAGAATTGCCCAGAATGATTATTAGTAACCAATCTCTCGTTCTGTGCAGGTAAAGATTGACCTTGGTGTTCTTGAATTTGGTGCTATTTTTGCTTTGAGTGCGCAGGTGTCTTCGTTGGCCAATATCATAAAGAATATGAAGGGGACAAGTGATGTTGCCCCTATTCAAGTGACTCAACAAATGGAAGCGACGAAATTTTCTTGTGAAATTTATGGTGACAACCATAGTTACGAGGATTGCCCACAGCATGCTGAAAATGCTTTTTATGTCAATAACATTAGAGGAAATTCATATGGTAACTCATACAATAACATAACTCAACAACCTTGGGGGAATCGTAATGCTTCCACATATAGATATGGAAATTCCTCAAATCAAGGGAGTTATAGACAAGGGAGTTACAACAACCATCAACAGCAGAATTTTAATCAGAATTCGCAAGTACATTCGCACCTTGATCAGACGCAAGTACATAGCCAGATGCACACAATCTCGAATTCAGTCACAACAGTCTGCATTGTCACATAAGCAAGGATAACATCAGTAACATCAGCAGTTTTCTCATCAAAGGTCAGATCTAATGGTTGCTCTTGAAGTAGTGATACGAGAGCAGATCTCACGAACTGAAGCAATTGTGCAAGGCAACTCTTCTTCCATCCGAGCATTGGAAGCCCAGGTAGGACAGTTGGCTTCTAATTTGAATGCACGATCACCAGGTACTCTACATAGTGATACTGAGAACCCAATGCAAAGAGGAAAGGAACACTGTAAGTCTATCACACCGAAAAGTGGGAAGCAAAAGATTGAACCAAGTAATTCTAATCAAAATAATGTCCATGCATCTGAGCCACAACAACAAGAAGAGCATGCAACAGAAGGAAGCAAAGTAGAACCACATGAGGAAGAACCAACTGTAGCACCATCTATGCCTACAGTTTGCTCACCGCAGTTGTCGACACAACTGCCAATGTAGACACGACTGAGTTTTCCACAACAAACCACTGTTACGATACCTTTTTCGTTTCCATAAAGATTTAAAGAGAAAGCCCATGATAAAGAGTAACAACACTTTGTTTCTACTTTGAAACAATTACATATTAACATACCTCCTTTAGATGCTCTTGTGCAGATACCCAATTATGGGAAATTTATGAAGGAGTTGTTATCAAAGAAAAAGAAATTGTTCGAAATTGAGACGATTGCGCTCATAGAGAGGTGTAGCGTTGTGCTTACAAACAAGTTGCCACCTAAAATGAAAGATCTTGACAGCTTCACAATTCCATGCTCCATTTGAAATCATTATTTAGGTAAAGCTTTATATGATTTGAGAGCAAGTATTAACCTTATGCCTTTATTTACTTTCAAAAAGTTAGGAATAGGATCAATGAAGCCCACTAAGGTGACATTGCAACTAGCGGACAGATCCTTAGCACAACCTGAAGGCCAAATCAAAGATGTATTTGTTCAAGTAGATAAGCTCGTGTTTCTTGCCGATTTCATAATCCTTGATTGTGAAGCAAACAAGAAGGTCCCTATTATTTTGAGGCAACCATTTTTGGCAACGGGATGCATGCTTATCGACGTGGTTAAGGGAGAACTTATCATACGTCATAACGACGAACATGTGACCTTTAGTGTGTTCGAAGCATCCCTGTGCAAGAGTAAAGAGCAATGTTACCATATTAACGTGCTAGACAAGATAATTCTGGAAGAATTCAATGCAAGGAATTCAACTGTCCTAGATAAAGATGCAGTGACATCTGATGATGAAATCCTAACTGACTGTGATGGCAAAGAGGAGGTTAATAATTGTGAGCTGAGATAGAATTGGAAACTAGAGTTTTTAGATTTGTCGAATAGGAAAATCTCGATTTTAAACCATCTATTGAGCAAGCTTTTACCTTGGAGTTGAAGCCATTGCCAACGCACCTGAAATATGTCTTTTTAGGTGACAATAATACATTACCTGTTATTATCAACCCCTTGATGCAACATAGGAAGATAAGCACATCGCCATTTTGAAACAACATAAGAGAGCCATAGCCTGGAGCATTGCTGATATCAGAGGCATTAGTCCCTCTTTTTGCATGCACAAGATCAGGTTGAAAGATGAGGGGAAGCAATCAATTGAACAACAAAGGAAACTTAACGAAAAGATGAAAGAAGTAGTGAAGAAGAAAATTATTAAATGGCTAGATACGGGCATCATCTACCCTATTTCTAATAGTGATTGGGTCCCGTTCAATGTGTGCCCAAGAAAATTGGTTTCACAGTTGTGAGCAATAACAAGAATGAGTTGATCCCTACTCGCATTGCGACTAGCTGGCGAGTATGCATGGATTATCACCGACTGAATACGGCCACAAAGAAGGACCACTTCCAATTACCTTTCATTGACCAGATGGTAGATAGGCTAGCTGGTAAGGCCTATTATTGCTTCCTAGATGGTTATTCTGGATACAACCAAATAGCCATTGCACTGGAAGATCAAGCAAAGACTACGTTCACATGCCCTTTCGGAACCTTTGCATTCCGACGTATGCCATTTAGGTTGTGCAATACGCCAGCAACATTCTAGAGATGCATGATGGTGATCTTCTCGGACATGATCGAGGACTCTCTAGAGGTGTTCATGGATGATTTCTCTGTATATGGACAGAATTTTAACTAATGTGCTGACTACCTTGCAAAAGTTCTGAAGAGAGCGAGGATACAAATCTAGTTTTAAATTAGGAAAAATGCCACTTCATGGCAACTGAAGGCATTGTCCTCGACTATTGCATATCATGTCAGGGCATTGAGGTTGATAAAACAAAGGTTGAAATCATTGAGAAATTGCCACCGCCTACCAATGTGAAAGGAATAAGAAGCTTTCTTGGACATGCTGGTTTTTATAGGAGATTCATCCAAGATTTTTCCAAGAATGCTAAACCATTAAGCTCACTGTTAGAGCAAAATAAAAAGTTTATGTTCAATGACGCCTGTCTGGATGCATTTATGACAATAAAGAAGTAGCTGGTGCAAGCTTCGATTATCGTTGCACCGAATTGAACGAAATCATTTGAACTAATGTGCGACACAAGTGACTTTACTGTGGGAGCTGTACTAGGCCAACGTAAAGAAAAGGTATTTCATTCTATTTACTATGCTAGTAAAACACTAACTGAAGCACAAATTGATTATACAACTACGAAAGAGTTGCTAGCAATAGTCTTTGCATTTGACAAGTTTCGCTCATACCTTGTCGGTAAAAAGATTACAGTTTACACAGATCACTCTGCATTGAGATACCTTTTTGAGAAAAAAGATGCCAAACCTAGATTAATCTATTGGATCCTACTCCTACAAGAATTCGATGTTGAAATCAGGGATAGAAAAGGATCGAAAAACCAAGTAGCTAACCACTTATCTCGACTGGAAGGTGGAAGTGAAGATGGGAATAAAGCACAAATTGTTGATGCATTTCCAAACGAGCAGTTGTTCTTCGTCGACGCATCGCCTTAGTATGCTGATGTAGTTAATTACCTTGTATGTGGAAAGCTACCTTTGAGTACTGTTGGTCACAAGAAAATTAGATTCTTGTGTGACTGCAAAATATCATTGGAACGAGCCATACCTGTTCAAGGTATGCGCCGACAACATTATCTATCGTTGCATACCTGAAGAAGAAATGGCTTTAATCCTGTGACATTGCCATGATGCCCCTTATTGAGGATATTTTGGTGGTGTAGGGACTGCTGCAAAGGTCCTAAAGTTAGGATTTTATTGGCCCACATTATTTCGAGACACCCACAACTTTGCGCAACAATGTGATAAATGTCAACGCACTGGCTCGATGTCTCGACGCAATGAAATGCTCGAACAACCTATCATGGAGGTAGAGCTCTTCGATGTTTGGGGTATAGATTTCATGGGACTATCGAACTCTTTCGGGAATGTATACGTTTTAGTTGTTGTTGAGTATGTCTCGAAGTGGATCGAGGCAATCGTGGTGCTGAAAGATAATGCTCGAATGGTGTTGAAATTCTTTCATACTTACATCCTTACGAGATTTTGAACACCTAGAGCGTTAATAAGTGATCAAGGTACTCATTTTCATAACCATCAAGTGGTGACAACATTAAAGAGATATGGTGTGAAGCATTGTATGGCTACTACATATCACCCACAAACCAATGGCCAAGCTGAAGTATCAAATGGTCAAATCAAAAGCATCCTTGAGAAGATGGTTAATCCATCTAGAAGGGATTGGTCTTCGTGGCTACATGACGCGTTGTGGGCACTTCGCACTGCTTATAAGACCCAACTGGGAATGTCAACGTATCAGTTAGTGTTTGGTAAATCTTGTCACTTGCCAGTTGAGCTTAACATAAAGCCATGTGGGCTATCAAGCAGGTGAATATGGATTACGATGCTACCAAAAGAAAAAGATTGTTGGACTTTATTGAACTAGAGGAAATCTGCCGCCACGCTTATGAGAATGTTGCAATACATAAAGAAAAGACCAAGAGATGGCACGACAACATCATCTTGTGTCGACAATTTAGCCCTGGTCAGTTAGTGTTTTTGTTTAATTCACAATTAAAACTGCATCCAGGTAAATTGCGATCAAGATGGTCAGGACCTTTCAAAGTTGTCGAAGCATCTCAGAGTGGTGCGGTGACAATTGAGAATCTGAAAGATGGTTAACAGTTCAAGGTGAACGGCCAACGGTTGAAACACTATGTGAGCCCAAATGTCAAGGAACCAAACGAGGCCATCGATCTGGTCAAATTTAAATAATGTTGACGCATTTTTACATTT
The DNA here is from genome assembly GCA_039519145.1 of Kokia cookei. Taxonomy (NCBI): domain Eukaryota; kingdom Viridiplantae; phylum Streptophyta; class Magnoliopsida; order Malvales; family Malvaceae; genus Kokia; species Kokia cookei. The sequence goes on from CM076902.1 coordinate 32,376,855, forward strand.
TCTTTTATTTGTTTCACCTTTACTTGTTCTTTTTACATTCTATGCAGAAATAAAAATAATCTTTTTGTTGATGCATCGAAACAACTTGTCGACGCATTTTGTGATGAGTCAGCAGAGCTTTTTCAGCAAGAATCACGTCGATTGATTTTTTTCCACTTCCAATCGTTCGATTACATAAAAAGGTACGATCTATAGCCTGGCATTTAATGGCTGCAGACGCAACATTTTCCCATAATCTTTTGCAATCATCACGATTTTTGCCAAGGTTAGGTTATAAAACCCCTCGCTGTAGATTTCTTTTCTCCTCACAATCGCCATTGTTGCTACATCTTCTTTCTTTCTTTGCCTCTATTTTTCTCTTACATTCACAAGTTTAGCTTTTTCTCTATAAGTTCCTTTAATTTTCTCTTTCAGTTACCATAGCCAAAACCAGAGGAGCAAAGAATCCTTCTAAAACCACCCCTTCAACTTCTACTATAGTGGTTCCAACCACAATTCCAACACCATCAATAGGGCCAATCTTATTTTTTACCATTGCAATCAAAGATCGTTATCAGAATGTTATGCTGAAGTGAAATATCCATCTAGAGCAAGGTTATAACTATCCGTGCATCAGACCTTGGGGAAGCAAGTCGCAAGGACTATAAGCCTATCTTGTATGTGAGTTCTTTTATGAACACCCTGTTGGCTACTCCCCTACGCTGGTAAAGAAATTCTATGCAAACCTTATCGATTCGGAGTAAGAGTTTGTATTTGTGAGGAAAGGTCTATCCCATGGAGTGTCGGCCATATCAATAATTTGCTTCGGATTCTTGACAGGGTCGATAACTACTCTCCATTGGTGCATGAACTAACTAACGAGGGGGTTGCCCAAGTGCTGAGCCTGTGTATTAATGGTGCTGCCTGAATAGGTAATGGGTTCCATAACTACACTATGCATAGGAGGTATCTCACAACCTTCAGCCAAGTGTGGTCCCACTTCGTGAATAGCCGCATTCTGCCATTCACGCACAACACTGCGACGACATTAGACCGTATGTGTCTTTTGCACTCTATCCTATAGGGCTGTCACATTGACCTTGGCAAAATCCTCCATGATCAAATAGCTGAAGCTGCTTCCAAATAAAATGGTATACTCCCATTCCCTTATTTGATAATGTTGCTTTGCAAACAAAAAGGCATTGTACCTAGGGATAGCGAGGAAGTATTGGAGACTAAGAGTCTCGTCAATGACATATCAGTTGAAAGGATAACTCACGGCCAAGAAATGTCGGTGGTAAGAGAGGTACTAAAGAAGAAGGATAAAGGCTAAGGGAAGAAGAAGGAAGAACAAGCTGATGCGCCCACAGATCCCCAAGTGGCGAAGAGACTGGCTATTATGGAAGTCCACCTTGACCGAATTGATACACGCACTATACGCATTGTCGGCGTATTAGAAGATATGGATTACAGACATCATATTTTCTATACGTATACAAAAGCCTGGAATGAGGCAATTGTCGTTGCATTGCACAGCATTAGTCCAAGTCCGATGCCAGACTTCTTAGCCTTTCCATCTATTTTTCGCCCAATACAAGCCTCATCCTTCGTTTAGCCTATTCCTAATGGTAAGCCTCAGAATGTTCCATCCCCAACAGAAATTCATATCTTCGATGACAAGGAGAGCGAGGGAGATTCTAATGCCATTGAAGACTACTACAAAATAATTGCTAGCTTATTTGAAGAATTTTTTAATAGCCCTGAGGCAACCATGGTAGGTAGGGGTTGTTAATGAGGAGCTGTATAGCCCTGTGGGTGTGGACATAGCAGATGGTGCTTACATTGCCACAATTGAACTAGAGAAGCCTGGGGATGAAGATGCAGACCAAGCTGAAGGCCAAGAGAAGGAAGAAGAAGAAGAAGAAAAAAATGAAAAGAAGGACCTTACTGAGGAGTAGGAAGAAGAGAAGGAAGATGCCCTAACAATTATACAGAGGATATTATCAACACACATGTGAGTGTGGGGGCATCTAACACTAACGAGGCTCTACCTGATTCGAGTCGGGCTGAGGTTGTTACGAGCAACATTGAGGAGCCTAATCCTCTTTCAATTGTGCCTTATGTGGCACCATTAGCTGAAATTCATCCATCCAAAGTAACTATCGATGAAGCCACCACCCAACCTGCTGAAGAGGAGCAATTCACCGAGCCGGTTGGTTCAAAGGATAAGAAAAAGAAACGACGCAAGAATAAGAAGTAGAAGCACAAGGAAGAGGGTGAGCGCTTATGAAAGAAGAAGAAGAAAACAAAAGTAGCCTCTGCTTCGACTGTTGAGGAATAAGTTGGTACATTTCTTTGTAGATAGTTTTTTATGCATTTTTATTTTGTCATTGAATTTTTATTCAGTTAGTTGCATTGTCATTGCATTTCCATTATATTTGTATAATATTGTCAGTATGTTAGGGACAATATAGACATTAAGTTTGGGGGGATACTGTGTAATGGAAATGCAATTACAACCACATCTTTGAATTTTACTTGTTTCTTGTGTTAATGAAAATATGCAAAATTTCAACAAAAATGTGCCCACAATTTTTATTTTTATGCGAAAATCTTGATTTTCTTGGAATGTTTATATGTAAATTGGATGAATGTGAATGGATAATGAGTCTTCTATTTTTGAATGAATGATTGAAATTGCTTCAATAATGAATGGAAAGTGTGAATATTTGAATCTTGAACTAACTGACCAGTTGTAGCGACATGGCATGAATAAAAGACACTCCAATGTGAGTGCATTGTGACTTTTCAAGGGAGAACACTTTGCTGTAGGTTTAGAAAAATCATCTAACCAAAGGCTGTCATTGCAAGAGTGTATGTTGGCGCAATTACATACCTCTTGGGGTTTGTTGCACCCTATCATTACTGTCCAGGAACAAAGGTAGAGTAACGCAATGACATCTCTCAGTCACTTGAAAAAGAAAAATGAGGAAAAGGAAGAAAAAGAAAAAGAAGAATTTTTTTTTGATAAATGTTGTATTTGTTCAAGGAAGATTAGGATTCAATGCATGATACTAACATTTATGAAGTTGCAGTTTTTAATTGTTCATGCCTATAAATTGTCGGCACATTATTCTATCATGTAAATATAATTTGTGCATTAGGATTTAGAAAATTCAAATTGTGAGAATAATGATTGTGGTGACATATTTGATTGTGATTTTGCTAATTTTTGTTTACTTGAGGACAAATAAAAACTCAAGTTTGGGGGTGTGATAGCATTACATATATTTTCTCCCTAAGTTGATGTTTTAATTCTCTTTTGTATCTTATTTAGCATGCATTATAAGCATTTCATACTTAGTTTTTATATTTTCTAACTCATTGTAGTTTAGCTTAAATTCTTGTTATTTTTATCTCTTTTTGTACTAATGTCGCCACAAGCAGGTGATATATTGTGCCTTAGAATTATCAGCGTAGGAACTCAGCTCAGAACATTAATGGTGGAAGAAGAATACAGCCACAAGATCAGCTTGAAATTGTGACCAGAGATGTCGCTGCACAGAACCTGAACATCGAATAAGTAAAATTCAATATGAAAATACAACTGGACGCACCAGCGTAGGAAAAACGTTGTCGCGACAATTAACGATTTCAGATTATGCTTAGCAATGCAGCAACAACTTGCAGATCTCTGAAGCAAAAATCAAATATGTGTGAGTGCATAGCTATACTGTAACTAACTTTGACAACTGCAAAAATTAGATTTGGATCTGGGAATAGAGGATAAAACTTGTAACTTTTGAGGGCTATAAATAGAGGAAAGAAGATGGAAGAAATCATCAAGAGCTGGAGTAATTAAATATTGCAATTATTGTGTGTTTTTGGGATTTAAGATGGAAACGGTGAACTGACGGAGCAAGGGAGCAACCACTTTTGATGAGAGGTGCTCGATGCAAAGCAAGAGGAGCGGTTAAGGAATAGTCCTAATAGTCTAGAGATAGTAAGCTTCGATTATATTCATTAATCCGTCTTTAATGTTGATGGATTCTAATGACAATTGAATGAATACGAGAGTATCTTTCATTGTTAGATCACTTTGATTCTTATATAATGTTTTTCATCTGTTTATTCTTGGATCTAATTGCATCAAACAGGAGAGTCCATTTATAGTCTACCGACATCGAGAGATGCGGTGACAAGTTAGGTTAACAAGCAAGACAGCCAGAGTTGCTTCGGATTAGAAGAGATTCTAGTCACTTCTTCTTGAGTGCACAACGTTGCTCACATCGAGAGGTGGGGTGATTGTGGGTACTTGAGTCTTGATTAAACGGAGGACTATTATTGGTAAGATTTCATTTGAGCTCTATTACTACGACAATTCGTCTATACAATACCTTGTTGACACATCTAGCATTGCGACTTAGCAAAATCAGTGATTCACTCCAATCCTTTACACTTGATTAAACCTTTACTTTTATGCATTTAAATTCTTAAAACCTCCACAACAATTGATTTGCCTTCTATTGCTTTGACAATTAACCTTGATTGCGTTGGAAGTATTAACAATTTTAGTGTGCAGATCTAACTTAATTGGGCTGTCATCTTTACTCACATTTCATCTAATTCTAGTATTAGTTACTTCGACAGCTGAACATCAAGAACCCATTCCTCGTGGGATCGATATCAGATAGAATTGTTCTATCAACTATACTTACATCGACGTGTGTCCCCTTGCACAACTACTGTGACGTTATAGACGCGGTCAAGAATCATCACTGTTTTTCTTAAAATAAACAAAACTATCAAAGTTGCTTCTTTTGAAATTATGGGTAGTCATAAAACAATCAAACCTCTTTTACCACTTCCTTGGTCAATGTTTCAAACCATAAAAGAACTTTTTCTACAAGCAAACATAGTCCTCCTTTTTTGAGACTATAAAGCCCTCTAGTTGCTACATGAAAATATCTTCCTCAAATTCTCCATACAAGAACATTGTTTTTACATCTAATTGATCAAGCTCCAAATCATACATGGTCATAATACCAAGTAAGGCTCGTATTGAACTGTGTTTCACAACTGGAGAAAACACACTTGTGAAGTCTACACCGGGAATCTGACTGTAACCTTTTGTAGCAAGCCTTGCGTTATATCCGGGTTCTTCAAGTCTTGGAATCTCTTCTTTCCTCTTGAACACCCATTTATAACGAACAATTTTGTTATCCTTGGCGAGCTTTACTAGGTCCCACGTTTTACTCTTATGAAGTGATTCTATCTCTTCTTGCATGGGAAATATCCACCTTTCTGAGTTTTCACAAATAACTGCCTCAGAATAAGTACATGGCTCTTGATTTACATCAATATCTTCAGCCATGTTTACAGCATAAGCCACTAGATCAACCTCGGCATACCTATTCGAAGGTTTAATTTCTCTTTTAGGTCTATATTTGGAAATAGAATATTGTGATGAAGATGTGGATCTATTCTGAACTTCTGTTCTAACTTGAGGAGTCGACTCTATTGTAGATACTGGATCAATCTAAAATTGCACCTACTTTTTTTGTTATTTAGTGGAAGAGTATTTAAGAGATAAGTTAGGTGACATAGCAGTTTCATAAAAAATAAAATCTCTACTAATCACAACTTTTCTATTTTTATGACACCATAACTTATACCCTTTTACATCAGCCTTATAACCAAGAAAAACACATTTAATGAATCTTGATTGCAATTTTCCATTATCAACATGAGCATATGTAGGACACCCAAAAAACTTTAAATTAGAATAATCAGCAGGCTTACCAGACCATATCTCTTGTGGAGACTTTTTCTCAATGGCAACGGATGAAGATCAGTTAATCAAAAAACATGTAGTAGAGGCTGCTTCAGACCAAAACAACTTTGGTAAATTAGCATTTGACAACTTACATTTAATCTTCTCATTATCGTTCTGTTCATTCGTTCTGCAATGCCATTTTGCTGTGGAGTATGATGATCTGTCAAATGTTTCACTGATAGCATTGAAAATGACATATATTTTCTCCCTAAATTGGTGTTTTAATTGTCTCTTTTGTATCTTATTTTGCATGCATCATAAGCATTTCATACTTAGTTTTTATATTTTCTAACTCATTTTAGTTCGATTTAAATTCTTGTTATTTTACATCTTTTGTGTACTAATGTCGCTGCAAGTAGCCTACATATTGTGCCTTAGACTTGTTAGTGCTGGAACTCATCTTAGAAGATCAACACTGGAAAAAGAATGAAGCCACAAGATCAGCTTGAAATTGCGACCAGAGATGTCAAAAACTTGAGCTTGGATAAGTAAACTTAAGCTAAAAATACAACTGGAAGCACCAGCATAGGAAAATCACACGTCGCCGTAATTGACGATTTCTGATTGTGTCCAGGAATGTAGTGACAACCTATAGATCTCTAAAGAACACATTAAATCTGCATGAGTGCACAGTTGTACTGTAACTAACTTCGATAGCTGCAAATTGGATCTGGATTTGAGAGTGGAGGATGAAACCTGCAACTTTTGAAGGCTATAAATAGAGGAAAGAAGATGAAAGAAATCATCAAGAGTTGAAGGAATTAAATTTACAATTACTTTGTGTTTGTACAGATTTTACGCTGGAGAACAGTGAGCTATTATTGACATTTGAATGAATACGAGAGTATCTTTCATTGTTAGATTTACTTTGATTCTTATTTACTTCTTTTCATCTATTTATTTTTGGATCTAATTGCATCAAACACGAGAGTGTATTTGCAGTCTACCGACTTCGAGAGATGCGGTGATAGGTTAGGTTAACAAGTAAAACAGCGAGAGTTGCTTGGGATTAGAAGAGATTCTGATCACTTGTTCTTGAGTGCATAATGTTGCTCACATCGAGAGGTAGGTAATTGAGGGTACTTGAATCTTGACTAAATAGAGAATTGATATTGGTAAGATTTAATTGGAACTCGATTGCTGTGACAGTTCATATATTCAAACCCTTATCGACACATCCTGCGTTGTGACTTAGTGAAATCAGTGATCCACTCCAGACCTTTGCACTTGATCACACTTTTACTTTTCTGCATTCAAATTCTCAAAACTTCCACAACTATTTGATTTACTTTCAGTTGCACTGACATTTAACTTTTATAATTACATTGACAATTTTAACTATCTTAGTGTGCAAATTAGATTTAATTGCACTGACATCTTTACTCACATTATCTCTAACCTTAGTTTTAATTGTCTCAACATATAAACATCAAGAACCAATTCCCCGTGGGATAAATATCCGATAGAATTAATCTATCAACTATACTTGCATCGACGTGTGTCCACTTGCAGAACTGCTATGACGTTGCAAGCCGATCACTCACGATCCCTTTCGATTTGCACAATTCATTAAACTCATCAAAACAGAACTCCAAGCCATTATCTGTACGAAGGTGTTTTTTCTATTTCCCTTTATATTTTTCAACCATAGTTTTCTAAGACTTGAATGCGGAAAACACATCACTTTTCCGCTTCAGAAAGAATGTCCAAACTTTCTTGGAAAAATCATCAATAAGAGTTAGCATATAATTAGCTCCACCTCTCGAAAGCACTCTAGATGGTCCCTAAAGATCAGAATGAATATAATCCAACGTTCCCTTCGTGTTATGGATTCCTCTGGTGAATCGAACTCTCTTTTGCTTCCCAAGAACGCAGTGCTCACAGAACTTCAATTTGCAAATGCCTTACCCATAAAGAAGTCCTCTTTTACTCAATTCTGTCATGTCATTTTCACTCATATGCCCTAGACACATATGCCAAAGTCTAGTAACATCATCATCTGACAAGGAAGAGGAAGCGATTGTAGCATCACGAGTAACAGTTGAACCCTTTCATCACAAAAAGGAAACGCTTGCTAATCTTCAGAACCCCACTTTCAACTGTGTACCTGTGTCCTTTCAAATCAGGACTACTTAACGAAATCAAATTCCTCTTCAATTGTGGTACATGTTGCATGCCGCTAAGAGTTCTAACTTCTCCATCGAACATCTTTATTTTGATTGTGCCAACACCTGTGATTTTACATGAAGCATTATTTCTCATCAAAACAACACCTTCAGACCCAACTTCATATGTTGTAAATCAATCTTTATTGAGACTCAAGGAAGGTACAACCAGAATCGAGGATCCACTCCGCCTCACTTTAGAATTGACAATAGAAGCAACTAGGATTTCATCATCACTATAATCTTTCGCTACATCATCTTCACCAGATTGTTCTGGTTGTTTTCACTTTTGATTCTTTGCCTCCCTTTTGATCTTATTTTGTAACTTGTAGCACTCTTCCTTAATGTGTCCTTTCTTCTTGCAGAATTTACAAGTTTTACCTCAATTTGAAGATCTCGATCTACCTTTAGATTTACTGCAGGGATTACGTTCCTGTGTCCTGCCAAAACTATCATCACTGTTTCGATCTTTTGTTCCATGAACAATGAGACCCTCTCCCTGATAGTCAGATCCAGCCACAAGATGTTTCATCTTATTATACAAGGCTAAGGAAGCGTAGACTTCATCAAATGTAAGATATTCACAACTATACAAAATAGTATCTTTGAAGGTTGAATACGATGATGGCAACAAACAAAGGAGAATTAAACCTAAATCCTTTTTATCAAACTAACCCCATGGCCTCCAAGTCTGAGATAATTTCTTTAAACACATTCAAGTGTTTGTGCACTGATGCACCTTCTTCCAAACGATGATAATATAGACGCTGCTCCATATGCAATTTGTTGGTTAGAGTTTTCGACATACATAACTACTGCAATTTTGCCCATAATGCAGTAGTGGTCTTCTCCTTTAACATATCTTATAGAATTTCATTCGACAGATGCAACTGTAATTGGGTCAAAGCCTTCCGATCTTTACGCTTCTTCTCTTCATCCGTCAAAGTCGAAGGCATCTTATCCAACCGTAATAGGGTATCCTCCAAATTTATTTGTACAAGAACTGCCTACATGTTTACTTGCCACAACGCGAATCTGGTGTTGCGATCCAACAGCAGAATATCATACTTCAATGTCACCATTACCGAGATCGAGACTAGTAACCCGAAAAGCTCTAATACTAATTTGATAAAATTGAACATCGAAAATGAAGAAATGCTGCAAAGAAAATAAAAAAGGAAGAACACACATTTTATGTGAAAACCCTTTCGAGAAAAAACCACAAGAAGAGGAGAAAAAAATTTACTAATGTCGAAAATCGAATGAATACAAGAAGAGATGACTACGACTATTTATAGGTTGAAAAACCTTATTCTAATAAATAACTAATAGAAGTAACTTAGTAAGGTTGAAACACCTTATTCTAATCAAAATAAAATAGATGACATATTCTATTTGAAATAAAATAAAAAAAGTCTAGTTCTATTTCGACTTTACTTTTATTTTATTTTATTTTATCACTATATTTTATTTTAACAAGAATTCTAGTCACCCAAGTCTAACAATCTCCACCTTGACACGAATTTTCAATGAACAAGTTTTTCACCAAGAACTCTCAACGAACAAGTTCTCTATCTCTTCCACGAAACCCCTTAAGGGGTATTCTTCAATAATGAACACCAACCAAGTGCAACCAATGCTCAAACTTGGTTATAGGAAGAGACTTAGTTTTCATATCTACAGGATTTTCATGAGTACTAACTTTGCTCACAACAATATCTCCACGAGTAATAATATAACGCACAGAATGATACCAAACATCAATGTGCTTTGTTCTCTCATGAAACATTTGATCTTTCATAAGGAAGATGACACTTTGGCTATCCCAAAATACTATACTGATATAAAGATCTTTATTGAGTTCACCAAAGGATTCTTTTAATTGAATAGCTTCTTTACAAGCATTAGTAATCTCCATGTACTCAGCTTTAGTGGTAGACAAAGCAACTGTAGTTTGCAAAGTGGCTTTCCAACTGATTGTGGAACCCCTAATTGTAAAGACATACCCTGTGAGAGATATTCTTCTATTAAGGTCTCTAGCAAAATCAGCATCAACATACCCAATGACTCCATCTCTACTTCTTCCAAACTGTAAGCAAACATTAGTAGTACCTAGTAAGTATCTCAAAATCCACTGAACTGCTTTCCAGTGTTCTTTACCAGGATTCGCCATATATCTACTAACTGCACTGACTGCATATAATAAATCTGGACGTGAGCAAACCATAGCATACATGACAGATCTCGCTACACTAGAATATAGAACACATGACATGTAATCAATCTCATCATCTGATTGTGAAGACAAAGCTGATGAAAGTCTAAAGTGAGTTGCTAATGGAGTTCTAACAGGCTTAGCACTCTGCATATTGAACCCGCAAAGAACTTTCTCAATGTACCCTTTTGACTTAGGTACAATTTACATGCCTTTTTATCTATGAGAATCTCCATCCCAAGCATCTTCTTTACTGCTCCCAAATCTTTCATCTTAAATTCTTCACTAAGTTGAGCTTTGACCTTTCTTATCTTCTTTATCTTTCGCTGCTATCAACATGTCATAAGTGCAGAGGAGTAGATACACAAAAGAATCATCACTATTTTTCTTAAAATAAACACAACTATCAAAGTTGCTTCTTTTGAAATCATGGGTAGCCATAAAAGAATCAAACCTCTTGTACCACTACCTTGGTGATTGTTTCAAACCGTAAAGGTACTTTTTTAACAAGCAAACATAGTCCTCCTTTTTTGAGACTATTGAGACCTCTGGTCGTTGCATGAAAATATTTTCCTCATGTTCTCCAAACAAGAACATTGTTTTTACATCTAACTGATTAAGCTCCAAATCATACATGGCCTCAATACCAAGTAAGGCTTGTATCAAATTGTGTTTCACAACTTGGGAAAACACGCCTGTGAAGACTACACCAGGAATATAACTGTAACCTTTTGCAACAAGCCTTGCTTTATATCTGGGTTCTTCAGTTCCTAGAATCCCTTCTTTCCTCTTGAACACCCATTTACAATGAACAACCTTTTTACGTTTTGGGAGCTTTACTATGTCCCACGTTTTATTCTTATAGAGTGATTTCATCTCTTCTTGCATGGAAATCATCCACTTTTCTAAGTCTTCATAGTTAACTACCCCAAAATAAGTAGATGATTCTTGATTTGCATCAATATCTTCAGCCACGTTTAAAGTATAAGCCACTAGATCAGTCTCGACATACCTCTTTGAAGGTTTAATTTCTCTTTTAGGTCTATTTTTGGTAATAGAATATTGTGTTGAAGAAGTGGCTCTATTCTGAACTTCTGTACTAACTTGAGGAGTCGACTCTGTTGTAGATACTGGATCAATCTAAAACTCCACCTGCTTTTGTTGTTCTTTATTGGAAGAGTCTTTATGAGATAAGTTAAGTAACATAGCAGTTTCATAAAAAACGACATCTTTTCTAACCACAAGTTTTATATTTTTATGACACCATAACTTATACCCTTTTACATTAGCCTTATAAACAAGAAAAACACATTTAATAGATCTTGGTTCCAATTTTCCATTATCAACATGAGTACATGCAGGACACCCAAAAATCTTTAAATCAGAATAATCTGCAAGCTTACCAGAGCATTTCTCTTGTGGAGTCTTTTTCTCAATGACAACGGATGGAGATCGGTTGATCAAAAAAGATGCAGTAGATGCTGCTTCAGCCCAAAACAACTTTGGTAAATTAGCATTTGACAACATACGTTTAACCTTCTCCATTATCATTTTGTTCATTCATTCTACAATTTCGTTTTGCTGTAGAGTATGATGAACTTTCAAATGTCTCACGATCCCTTCTGATTTGCACAATTCATTAAACTCATCAAAATAGAACTTCAAGCCATTATTTGTACGGAGGTATTTTTTCTGTTTCCCTTTATGTTTTTTAACCATAGTTTTTCAAGACTTGAATGCAAAAAACACATCACTTTTCTTCTTTAGAAAGAATGCCCAAACTTTTCTGGAAAAATCATCAATAAGAGTTAGCATATAATTAGCTCCACCTTTCGAAGGCACTCTAGATGGTCCGCAAATATCGGAATGAATATAATCCATCATTCCCTTCGTGTTATGGAGTCCTCTGGTGAATCGAACTCTTTGGTGCTTCCCAAAAACAAAGTGCTCACAGAACTTCAGTTTGCTAATGCTTTTCCCATCAAGAAGTCCTCTTTTACTCAAATTTTCCATGTTGATTTCACCCATATGCCCTAGACTCATATGCCAAAGTCTAGTAACATCATCATCTGACAAGTAAGAGGAAGCGACTACAACATCACCAGTAATAGTTGAACCTTGCAAAACATAAAATTTGACAGTCTTTCTCTACCCTTTCATCACAACAAGGGAACCCTTTCTAATCTTTAAAACCCCACTTTCAGCTATGTACCTTTGTCCATTTGAATCAAGAGTACTCAACGAAATTAAACTCCTCTTAAATTCTAGTACATGTCACTCGCCACTAAGAGTTCTAACGACTTCATCGAACATATTTATTTTGATTATGCTAACACCTGCGATTTTCATGAAGCATAATTCATATGTTGTAAATCGGTCCCGATTAGGACTCATATGGAAGGTGCAACCAGAATCGATCATCCACTCCGCACTCACTTTAGAATTGATGATAGAAGTAACTAGGAGTTCACCATCACTATAGTCTTTTGCTACATCAGCTTCACCAGATTATTCTGGTTGTTTTCCCTTTTGATTCTCTTCCTTCCTTTTAATCTTATTTTGTAACTTGTAGCACCCTTTCTTAATGTGCCCTTTCTTCTTGCAGAAGTTAGAAGTTTTACGTCTATTTGAAGATCTCGATCTACCTTTAGATTTACTGTGGAGATTTCGTTCTTGTGTCTTCACACAATTATCATCACCGTTTCGATCTTGTCTTCCACGAACAATAGGACCTTCTCCTTGAGAGTCAGATCCAGCCACAAGATGTTTCATCTTGTCATACGAGGCTAAAGAAACATAGACTTCATCAACTGTGAGAGATTCACAACTATACAAAATTGTATCTCTGAAGGTTGAATACGACGGTGATAACAAAAAACGGAGAATTAACCTTAAATCCTCTTTATCATACTGAACGTCCATGGCCTTCAAGTCGGAGACAATTTCTTTAAACACATTCAATTGTTCATGCACAGATGCACCTTCTTCCAAATGATGAGAATACAAATGCTACTTCATATACAATTTGCTGGTTAGGGTTTTCTACATACGTAACTTCTACAATTTTGCCCATAATACAACAGTGGTCTTGTCCTTTAACACATCATATAGAATTTTATTCGATAGATGCAGCTATAATTGCGTCAAAGTCTTTTGATCTTTATGCTTGTTCTCTTCATCCGTCAAAGTTGAAGGCATCTTATACAACCCTAACAGGGCATCCTCCAAATTCATCTATGTAAGAACATCTTGCATCTTTACCTGCCACAACACGAATCTAGTATTGCGATCAATAGCGGAATATCATACTTCAATGTCACAATTATCGTGATCGAGTCTAATAACCCAAAAAGCTCTGATACCAATTTGATAAAATTAAACGTCGACATTGAAAAAATACTGCAAAGAAAACAAAAAAGGAAAAACACACATATTTTATGTGAAAACCCCTTCATGAAAAAACCACGGGCAAAAGAGAAGAAAATTCACAGTTCTCGAAAACCGAATGAATACAAGAGGAGATAACTATGACTATTTATAAGTTGAAAAACCTTATTCTAATAAATAACTAATAGAAGTAACGTAATTTGGTTGAAACACCATATTCTAATCAAAATAAAATAGATGACATATTCTAATTAAACTATAATAAAAGACGTCTAGTTCTATTTGGACTTTACTTTTATTTTATTTTATCATTGTATTTTATTTTAACATGAATTCTAGTCACCCAAGTCTAACAATCTCCACCTAGACACGAATTCCCAACGAACAAGGTTTTCACCAAAAACTCTCAACGAACAAGTTCTCCACTTCTTCCACAAAACCCCTTAATAGGTATTCTTTAATAATGAACACCAACCAAGTGCAAGCAATGCTCAAACTTGGTTATAGGAAGTGACTTAGTCATATTATATTCAGGATTTTCATAAGTACTAACTTTGCTCACAACAATATCTCCACGAGTATTAATATAACGGACAAATTGATACCGAACATCAATGTGCTTTGTTCTCTCATGAAACATTTGATCTTTCATAAGAAAGATGACACTTTGGCTGTCACAAAATACTTTACTGATCTAAAGATCTTTATTGAGTTCACCAAAGAATCCTTTTAATTGAATAGCTTCTTTACAAGCCTTAGTAATTGCCTTGGACTCAGCTTCAGTGGTAGACAAAGCAACTGTAGTTTGTAAAGTGGCTTTCCAACTGATTGTGAAACCCCCATTTGTAAAGACATACCCTGTGAGAGATCTTCTTCTATCAAGGTCTCTAGCAAAATCAACATCAACATACCCAATGACTCCGTCTTTAATATTCCAAACTGTAAGCAAACATTAGTAGTACCTAGTAAGTATCTCAAAATCCACTGAACTACTTTCCAGTGTTCTTTACCGGGATTCGCCATATATCTACTAACTGCATTGACTGCATATAATAAATCTGGATGTGAGCAAACCACAGCATACATGAAAGATCCCACTACACTAGAATATGAAACACGTGACATGTAATCAATCTCATCATCTAATTGTGGAGACAAAGCTGATGAAAGTCTAAAGTGGGTTGCTAATGGAGTTCTAACAGGCTTAGCACTCTGCATATTGAACCTGCAAAGAACTTTCTCAATGTACCCTTTCTGACTTAGGTACAATTTACATGCCTTTCTATCTCTGAGAATCTCTATCCCAAGCATCTTCTTTGCTGCTCACAAATCTTTTACCTCAAATGCTTCACTTAGCTGAGCTTTGACCTTTCTTATCTCTTCTTTATCTTTTGTTTCTATCAACATGTCATCAATGTAGAGGAGTAGATACACAAAAAAATCATCATTATTTTCTTAAAATAAATACAACAATCAAAGTTGCTTCTTTTGATATCATGGGTTGTCATAAAAGAATCAAACATCTTGTACCACTGCCTTGGTGACCGTTTCAAACCATGAAGCGACTTTTTCAGCAAGCGAACATAATCCTCTTTTAATAAGACTATAAAGTCCTTTAGTTGTTGCATGAAAATATCTTCCTCAAGTTCTACATACAAGAATGTTGTTTTTACATTTAACTGGTCAAGCTCCAAATCATACATGGCCACAATACCAAGTAAGGCTCATATCGACCTGTGTTTTACAATTGGAGAAAACACGCCTGTGAAGTATACACCGGGAATCTGACTGTAACCTTTTGCAACAAGCCTTGCTTTATATATGGGTTCTTCAAATCCTAGAATCCCTTCTTTCCTCTTGAACACATTACAATGAACAACCTTGTTACCCTTTGGGAGATTTACTAGGTCCAACATTTTATTCTTATGTAGTGATTTCATCTTTTCTTTGCTTGGTAAACATTCATTTTTCTAAGTCTTCACAGCTAACTACCTCGGAATAAGTATATGGTTCTTGATTTGCATCAATATATTCAGTCACATTTAAAGCATAAGCCAATAAATCAACCTCGATATACCTCTTCGAAGGTTTAATTTCTCTTTTAGGTATATTTTTTGGCAATAGAATATTGTGATGAAGAAGTGGCTTTATTCTGAACTTCTGTAATAACTTGAGGAGTCGACTGTTGTAGATACTGGATCAATTTGAAACTCCACCTGCTTTTATTGTTCTTTGTTGGAAGAGTCTTTAAGAGATAAGTTAGGTAACATAGTAGTTTCATCAAAAACAACATCTTTGCTAATCACAACTTTTCTATTTTCAGGACACCATAAGTTATACCCTTTTACATTAGCCTTATAACCAAGAAAAACACATTTAATGGATCTTGGTTCCAATTTTCCATTATCAACATGAGCATATGCAAGACACCCAAAAATCATTAAATCAGAATAATCAGCAGACTTACCAGATCATATCTCTTATGGAGTCTTTTTCTCAATGGAAACGGATGGAGATCGATTGATAGAAAAACATGCAGTAGAGGCTGCTTCAGCCCAAAAAAACTTTGGTAAATTAGCATTCGACAACATACATAAAACCTTATCCATTATCGTTCTATTCATTCATTCTACAATGCTATTTTGCTGTGGAGTTTGATGAACTGTCAAATGTCTCACGATCCCTTCTGATTTGCACAATTCTTTATACTAATCAAAACAGAACTCCAAGCCATTATCTGTGCGGAGGTGTTTTTTATGTTTCCCTTTATGTTTTTCAACCATAGTTTTCCAAGACTTGAATGTGGAAATCACATCGCTTTTCTGCTTCAAAAAGAATGCCCAAACTTTACTGGAAAAATCATCTATAAGAGTTAGCATATAATTAGCTCCACCTCTCGAAGGCACTCTAGATGGTCCCCAAAGATCAGAATGAATATAATCCAATGTTCCGTTCGTATTATGGATTCCTTTGGTGAATCGAACTCTCTTTTGCTTCCCAAAAATGCAATGCTCACAGGACTTTAGTTTGCTAATGCCTTGCCTATCAAGAAGTCCTCATTTACTCAATTCTCTCATGGATTCCTATAAGAGTTAGCATATAATTAGTTTCACCTCTCGAAGGCACTCTAGATGGTCCCCAAAGATAAGAATGAATATAATCCAATGTTCCGTTCGTATTATGGATTCCTCTGGTGAATCGAACTCTCTTTTGCTTCCCAAAAATGCAATGCTCACAGGACTTTAGTTTGCTAATGCCTTGCCTATCAAGAAGTCCTCATTTACTAAATTCTTCCATGTCGGTTTCACTCATATTCCCTAGACGCATATGCCAAAGTCCAGTAACATCATTATATGAAAAAGAAGAGGAAGTCACTGCAGCATTACCAGTAATAGTTGAACCTTGAAGAACATATAACTTGGGAGTCCTTCTCTACCCTTTCATCACAATGAGGGAACCCTTACTAATCTTTAGAACCCCACTTTCAGCTGTGTACTTGTGTCCTTTTAAATTAGGAGTACTCAATGAAATCAAATTCCTCTTCAATTGTGGTACATGTTGCATGCCACTAAGAGTTCTAACGACTCCAGTGAACATTGATCGCGCTATGATCGTCACAGCAATTTATGTGCAAGCGTACACTATCGATGCAAGAATAGTAGGTAGAAATGAATGTATCGGATATCGATCCCACAAAGATGGTTGTTTATTATTTAATCTATCAAAGCACTCTGAGTTAAAATGAGAAGATCTGTTAAGAGTGATGTCAACGCAACTAGGTTAAAGTTATACAAGTTAAAAAGTAAATATGTTAGCTCAATTAGAATGTCAAAATGTCATAGTGAATTATAGAAAATGTATGGACTGGTGAGATGTTGTGAAGTAAATTCAGAAACTTAAAATAAATGGATTAAGTGTAAAGAAGTGGAGAGAATCACTGACTTCAGAACTGGCAATGCTAACTGTGACTACAAGGTATCTTATAGATGAATTTGTCGTCGCAATTACGCTCCAATGAAATCTTACTAATAACAAGTCTCAATTTAACAAAGACTCAAAAGCTCATAATTACCACACCTTGTAGTGCTGGTAATGCTTTGCACTCAAGAACAAGTGACCAGAATTCCTTCTTGTCTCAAGCAACTTTCACTATCTTGCTTGTTAATCTAACTTGTCACCGCACCTTCCAGTGTTTGTGACTGTAATTGCACTTCCATCTTCAAACAGTTAAATCCAAAGATAAACAAATAAGAAGAATTGAATAAGAATCAAAGTAATCTAACATTAAAAGACACTCCGTGTACAATAAATTGTCAAAAGAAATCATTAGCATCAAAAGAGCGATTAAAAAATGAATCAAAGCATCCTATTCCTAGTCTACTAGAATTCTCCCTTAACCGCTCCTCTTGCGTCACACCAAGCTTTTCTCGTTAGAAGATGTTGCACCTTTGTTGGATTAGATCACTGTCCTCCGGAGTCAGGCTTCCATGGTAGCTAACTTTTAGAATGAGAGAAATTTAGGAATTGAATCTTCACCACTTGATATCATTCTTTTCTCCCCTTTCTTCTATTTATAATCCCTGGTTCCTTCTAAATTTTCCTCTCTTCTCAGATCTAACACCTTTTTGCAGCTGTAGAAGTTGTTATTGCCAGCTATGCACTCATGCAGATCTGATTTGTTCATTGAGCAGTTGCAGATTGTCGCAACATCTCTTGATGCAAATTACAACTTTAATTTGCTGCGACAATTTTCTCCTGTGCTGGTGCTTCTAGATATGTTAGCAACGTGAAATCTTTGATAAATTGTGGAAGAATTCATGTGACGACATCTTTGGCCGCAGTTCTAGATCATCTTGTGACGCAACTCTGAATGTTTTCCTATGCTAATATTCCCAAGTGGATTTCTGCGCTGACAACTCTAGATGCAAAACTAGTGCTAAATACATTGACATTAGTGGCACAAAAGGTATAAAACGAAAGAAAGTAAGATCAAACAACACTGAGTAATAAAATGCACATCCTAAGTATGAAATGCTAAAAATGCATGCTAGAAATGATACAAAAGGAACAAATTATACACTAAATTAAGGAGAATTTAAGTGTCATTTCTAGTACTATCACATCCCCAAACTTAAGTTTTTACTTGTCCCCAAGTAAATAAAAGTTAGCAAAGTTATATCAAATTTTTGTCACCACAACTATCATCCTAGTAACTTATATTCTCTGGAATCCTAATGTATAAATTGCATTCATATGCTAGAATATTGCGCCAACAATTTATAGGCATGAATAATCAAAATTTCAAATTCAATAATGTTTGTAGCATACTTTGAATCTCAAATTTTCTTGACGTACTACAACATTTATTGAATAATATATATATTCTTTCTTTTTCTTTCTTTTTCTCTTTCTCTTGTTTTTATGCGATTGAGAGATGTCATTGCAATACTATACTCTTGTTCTTGGGCAGTAACGATGGGGTGCAACAAACCCCCAGGGAGCATGTAATTACTCTGACACAACTCTTGCAGTGACAGCCTTTGGCTAGATAATTTTTCTAACACTTGTAGTGGAGTGTTCCCCCTTTTTCAGTCACAATGCACCTACATTGGAGTGTCTTTTTTTATAGATATAATTATAGCTGCAAAATGATAAGTTAATTCAATATTTAAAGATGATACTACCTATTTATTACTAATGCAATCTTAATCATTCATCCAAAAATAGAAGGAATCAACATTCAATCACATTCATTCAATTCACGCATTAGTATTCCAAATAATTCAAGAATTACGCATCAAATGAAAATTTGTGGTCATATTTTTCTTTAAACTTTGCACACTTTCATTCAATTAAAAAGACAATTAAATTCCTAAATTTTTGGGTGTAATTGCATTTCCATTCCAACTCCCCCAACTTAGTGTCTACATTGTCCTCAATGCATTGACAATACTATACAAAAATAATGAAAATGCAACTACAATGCAAATGCTAAAATAAGTAAAATGCAGAGACAATAAAGATACAATGACAATTAAAAGAAATGCATGTAACTATCTACTGGAAAGTAAACTAACTCAGATTGTTGTAACCAATGAAGTGGTTGCCTTTGATTTCTTCTTTTTCTTTGGGTGCTCCTCTTTGGCCTTCTTCTTTGCTTTTTGTTTGCGCCTCTTTTTTTTTGGTTCAACCGGCGGAGTTGATTGCTCCTCCATGGCTGGTTGATTAATGGCTTCATCGACCGTTACATCTGAAGGATGGATTTTAGCAAACGGTGCCATGTAAGGCACATTAGCTAGAGGATTAGAATCCTTAATTCTAGATGCGATGGCCTCTACCCAGCTAGCCCTAGTTGTCGTCAGGTGTTCTTCAGATGCACCCACACTTTTGGGTGCGTCGACAAATTCTTCAGATAAATTTGTCGGGGCAATACTTTCTTCTTCTTCCTTCTCCTCTTCCTTTTCTTATTTCTCTTCTTCTCTTGCTCCTTTATCTCATGCTTCTTTGTTAGCTCCAATATCCATAGATGCGACTGGTGTTTACTCCTTCCCGATAGAAGCAGTGGCCTCTTGTTTCGCCATGTTGGCACCCAAACTATTTGACAGGTCATCGTCAAAAAGGCTTGCTATGTTGCGGAAGCAATCTTCCATCTCCTTGAACTGCACTTCTTTCTCCTCATCATCAGAGATGTGGATTCTGGTTAGGGAGTAGACGGATTGGGTTCGTTTGTCTGAAGTGTGCTGCTTGGAGGATGGAGTAGCTTCCTTGATAATGGGAGGGAACACGAGGAATTTCGGCATCGAGTTCCTGCTCAAACCGCGCAACATGGTGACAATAGGAGTATTCCATGCCCTAGTATAGGCATAAAATAAATTTTGCCTGTATTGCATTTTCTCCACTTCACTGACAAGTTTGATTTGTCTGTAGCTTGTTTGATCAACAATCTGTTCAATCTCCATAAGCTTCTTCCATATCAGAGGGTCTGTAGGTGCATTAGTCTAAGTAGCCTTCTTCTTTCCTTTTCCCTTTTCTTTCTTCTGTGGAACCTCCTTTACCAAAGGGGTTTCTTGTCCCCTAGTCATCCTCTTTATCGAGACATCATTGATTGGGCCTTTGTTCTCCAAAGTTTCCCCCTTTCATTTGGCACAATGCCTCTTTGTTTACATAACAGCATTATCAAAGAAGGAAAGGGTAGGATACCTGTCTGTTTTGTAGCTACCTCAGCAATTTCTTGATGTAAGATTGCACCGACATCAATTCTATGGCCCATCATTATGGAATACAACAAGCACATTCTATCTAATGTCACAATGGTGCTATGGGTGGATGGTAGCAGACAGTGGTTAATAAAATGGAACCAGACCTTTCTTTGAACCGTCAGATAGCGACGGTGCATGGTGTAGTTATTAACTACATAGAAACTGTAAGAGTGAAAGAGGTCCAGTTAACTACCGTCAGTCGCTGACTTAGAAGGTGTTTTTGCTCTGCGAGTACGAGCCATGAGTACTAAAATAGAAACAGTAAGAGTATCTAGTAGACGATATAAATGGTTGAAGATAAAGAGAATACAGTAACAATGGAGGTTGTGAGCGTGAGATATCAATTGGCACAAAAGGGATGTTTTATAGATGATGAAGGCGAAGAGACGTGATGATTGGTGATAGTCCACTGTGCTTGCACCCAATAAATGCTAGGACACGGATTATACTTTTTTGAGATGATCCAACGGTTGGGGATTGAGATGAATGAACCGACGTGATTCTTACCTGAAATGCTTCGCTGAGTTATCAAAAAATTGTGTCGACAAGTCGTGTTGTCATGTGTCGACAAAGAAGGAATTTTTATTCTTGCATAGAACTTAGAGAAAAAGAGTTAAAAGAAAAACAAAAAGTAAAAATCAAAATTTTTCAATGACATTATTAAGAAAATGTGACCAGGTTAATGGTCTCGTGTTGTTCACTGATGCCTGAGCTATGATAATGCTTTAATCATTGGCTGTTTACTTTAAACTGTGCCTATCATTTAAATCCTTAATTGTCGCACCGTATGGAAATGCTTCGACAACTTCAAAAGGTTCAAACCACCTTGAGCGTAATTTCCCTAATGCAATTTTAAACGTGAGTTAAATAAATGTACTAACTGACCAGGAGAAAATTGTCGTCATAAAATGATGTTGTCGTGCCATCTCTTAGTTTGTTCTTTGTAGATGACAGCATTTTCATAGGCATTACACCAAATTTCTTCTAGCTTTGAAATGTCCCACAATCTTTTTTGTCTAGCAGCATCGTAATACATGTTCACTTGCTTGATTGCCCACATGGCCTTATGTTCAAGTTCAATAGGAAAATGACATGATTTCCCAAAGAACAACAGATATGGTGACATTCCTAACGAAGTTTTATAAGCAGTGCGAAGCGCCTACAACGCATCATGTAGCTGTGAGGACCAATCTCGTCTAGATGGGTTAACCACCTTCTCAAGAATACTTTTAATTTGTCGATTGAAGACCTCCGTTTATCCATTTGATTGTGCATGATACATGGTTGCCATATGATGCTTTACACCGTATCGTTTCAATGTTGTCGCCACCTGATTATAATGGAATTGAGTGCCTTGATCGCTGAATAATGCTCGAGGTGTTGCAAACCTTGTGAGGATATATGTGTGAAAGAAATTTAACACCACTCGAGCATCATCTTTTGGAGTAGAAATTGCTTCAATCCATTTGGAGACATAGCCAACAACTACCAAAATATGCACTTTCCCAAAGGAGTTTGGAAATGGTCCCATGAAGTCAATACCCTACACATCAAAGAGTTAAACCTCCATGATAGGTTGTTGAAGCATCTCGTTGCATCGAGATATGGAATCTGTGCATTGGCATCTATCACATTGTTGAACAAAATTATGAGCATCTCAAAGCAACATAGGCCAGAAAAATCCTGATTGTAAGACCTTTGTAGAAGTCCAAACACCACCAAAATGGCCTCCATAAGGAGCATCGTGGCAATGCTTTAGGATAGAAAGCATTTCTTCTTCAGGAACACAATGGAAAATAATGTTGTCGGTGCATACCTTGAATAGGTATGGCTCATTCCAATTATATTTCACAGTATCCCTCAGAAACCTGACTTTTTTATGACCTGTGGAACTCAATGGTAGCTTACCACAAACTAGATAATTGACAACATCTGCATACCATAGAGATGCATCGACAAAGAATAATTTCTCATCTGGAAATGTGTCAACAATTTATGACTTATTTCCATCTTTGCTTCTAGCTTCCAAACAAGATAAGTGGTCTACTACTTGATTTTTTGATCCTTTCCTGTCTTTGATCTCAATATCAAATTCTTGCCGCAAGAGGATCCATCTTATCAACCTTGGCTTTGCATCCTTCTTAGCAAAAAGGTATTTCAAAGTAGAATGATTAGTATATACTATAACTTTTGCGTCGACAATATATAAATGAAACTTATTAAATGCAAAAACTACTACCAGCAACTCGTTCTCAGTAGTTGTATAATTAACCTGTGCTTCAGTTAGAGTTTTACGAGCATAATATATTGAATGAAATACCTTATCTTTTCTTTGTACCAGCACAACACCTACAACAAAGTTGCTCACATCGTATATTACCTCAACCGGTTGCGTCCAATCTAGTGCGACGATAATGGGTGCTTGCACTAGCTACTGTTTAATCTTTAAAATTGCTTCCAAACAAGCATCATCAAACAAAAACTTCTTATTCTGTTCCAACAAGGAGCACAATGGTTTTGCTATGTTAGAGAAGTCTTGGATGAATCTTTTATAAAATCCGGCATGGTCGAGAAAACTCCTTATTCCTTTCACATTATTGGGTGAAGGTAGTTTTTCAATGATTTCCACCTTCGCTTTGTCTACTTCAACGCCCTAACAAGATATTCGATGCCCAAGGGCAATTCCTTCGGTTGCTATAAAGTGGCATTTTCCCAGTTAAGAACTAAGTTGGTGCCATCGCATCTTTTCAAAACTTTGGCTAGATTGTCAGCGCATATATTAAAACTTTGCCCATACACAAGAAAATCATCCATAAATACCTCTAATGAATCTTCGATCATGTCCAAGAAGATGACCATCATACACCTCTAGATAGTGGCTAAGGAATTTCACAATCTAAATGGCATTCACCGAAAAGCAAAGGTTCCAAATGGGCCAGTGAAAGTCATCTTTGCTTGATCCTCCAGCGCAATAGCGATCTGGTTATATCTAGAATACCCATAAAGGAAACAATAATAGGCCTTACCAACTAGCCTATCTAACATTTGATCAATGAATAGAAGTGGGAAGTGATTTTTTGTGTGCATGCATTTAAACGACGGTAATCCATACACACTCGCCAACCTATAGCAATGCTAGTAGGGATTAGCGCATTTTTATCATTACTTACCATTGTGATGCCACTCTTCTTAGGCACACATTAGACTGGGCTCACCTATGTGTTGTCTGAAATTGGGTAGATGATGCTTGCATCCAGCCACTTAATAATTTCCTTCTTCATTACTTCCTTTATTTTCTCATTCAGTTTTTGTTGTTGCTCAATTAACTGTTTCCCTTCATCTTCCAACCTAACCTTATGCATGCAAAATGAAGGACTAATACCTCTGATGTCCGCTATGCTCCAAATAATGACTCTTTTGTGTTGTTTCAGTATTCCGATTAATTTTTGTTCCTAACTTGCGTTGACGATTACAGGCAATGTTTCATTGTCACCTAGGAAAACATACTTCAGGTGCATTGGCAATGGCTTTAACTCTAGAGTCGGAGCTTCTTCAACTCACGGTTTAAACAAAGGGATCATCTGATTAGTTAGATCCGAAGATTCCAATTGCCAACCATGTTTCAGCTCGCAAACATTAGCCTCCACTGTGTGGTCACATTTAGGTAGGATATTGTCGTCAGCTGTCACCATATATTCCTATGGCACTGATTAGCTTCATTCATTGAACTCCTCTATAATTAACTAGTCCAAAATATCAATATGGTGACATTGCTCCTTACTGCATGATGGAGATGTTTCGAAAACACTAAAGGTTACATGCTCGTCATTATGACACATGATCAGCTTGCCTTTGAAGACATTTATAAGCATGCGTCCCGTTGCTAAAAATGGGTGTCCCAAAATAATGGGCACCTCCTTATCAGCTTCGCAATCAAGAATAATGAAATCAGCTGAAACATAAGCTTATTAACACAGACGAGAACATCTTTAATCTATCCTTTAGGATGCATTAAAGATCTATTTGCAAGTTGCAATGTTACCGTAGTGGGCTTCAAATGACCAATCCCTAATTTCCTAAAAACTAATAGGGCATAAGGTTAATACTAGCTCCTAAGTCACAGAGAGTTTTACCTAAATAATGATTTTTAATAGAACATAGAATTATGAAACTATCAGGATCTTTCATTTTCGTTGGCAATTTATTTTTCAGCACAGCGCTACACCCTTCTGTGAGCGTAATTGTCTCAATATCGAAAAGCTTTTTCTTCCTGGACAATAGTTCCTTCATGAATTTCCCATAGCTGGGGATCTACACAAGAGCATCAACTAGAGGTATATTAATATGTAATTGTTTCAAGGTAGAAACAAACTGTTGATAATCTTTGTCATGCTCTTTCTCCTTGAATCGCTATGGAAATGGCAAAGGTATGTGTACAACGGGTTGTGTTGTTGTAACTGGTTGTGACGACATGGGCAGTTGTGTCGACAACTTCTTAGGGTGAATGGTAGGCATCGATCTAACTACTAGTGGTGCTTCCTCAATTGATTTTGCTATATCTTCTTCAGATGCAACTTCTCCTTGTTGCTTTGGTTCCTTTGCATCGACAGGTGCCTGGTTAGAGCTAATACTATTTTCGGTAGTTTTCTTTCCACTCTATAACATAATAGCCTTACAATGGTCTTTACCTTTCTAATTTGGAGTTTCAGTATCACTAGGCAAAGCACCTGGTTGCCATGTGCTCATGTTAGAAGCCAATTGTCCTAGTTGAGCTTCCAACACTCGGATGGAAGAAGAATTTCCTTGTACAATTGCTTCCATTCTGGTAATATGCTCCTGCATCAAATTTTCAAGAGCAACCAATGGATTTGCTCTTGGTTGAGAATATTGCTGTTGCTATTGTTGATGTTAGCCTTGCATATTTGACATAGCATTCTATTGTGGTAGCATTCGAACTTGTGGTTGCATCTAATTGTATGACTGCATCGGGGTATGTGATCGCATATGGTCCAGTTGCGCATGCATTTGCGGATTGTGATTATAATTCATTTATTGTTGACTGTAACTCCCTTGTCTAAAATTTCCTTGATTTGAGGAATTCCCATATCTGTATGAGGATGTATTCTGACTCCCTTAAGGTTGTTGAGCTCTACTTGAACTGTTGTACGAGTTACCATATGAATTTCCTCGGATGTTATTAACATAAAATGAATTCTCAGCATGTTGTGGGTAATCCTTATAACTGTAGTTGGAACCGTAAATTTCTTAGAAAAATGTCGAGACATTCATCTGTTGGGCTACCTGAATAGGAGCAACATCACTCGTCCCCTTCATGTTTTTAATCATGTTTGCCAATGAGGATACCTGCGCACTCAAAGCTGAAATAACATCTAATTCCATAACTCCAGGATTTATTTTTACCTGAGCAACACAAGAAATCGGGTATTGATAATCATTCTGTTCTCTTTAATATTCATACAGCTTCATTGTAGGTGCAATCCAACAATGGACCATTGGTAGATGCATCGACAAGATTTATATCTATGCATTTAATCTATTATAGAAGATCTCAATTTGTGTTTCTTGTTGGATTCCATGCATGGGACAACGTCTCAGCAGAGTTATGTAATGTTCCCATGTAGTGTGTAAGTTTTCATCATCTAGTTGATGATATGCCGTGATATCATTCCACAATCTAGCATTCATTGCCGGCGGATTGAATCGCAAAATGAATTACGTTGCTAGCGCATTCCAAGAAGTAATGGATCTAGCCGGTAAACTAAGAAACCAAGTTCTTGCCCTTACTTGCAAAGAATAAGGGAATAGCTACATCTTCAAGGCGTCATCAGGAACACCATGTTGACTAAAAGAAGCACAAATAAGAAGAAATGATTTGAGAAGCTCTCTCGCATCTTCGTGAGGTAAACTTGCATATTGTCCATTCGAATTAAGAATTTGAAACATAACTAGTTTTAATTCAAAATTACCAACTTGTATTGTCGGTCTAATAGCCCCTAGTTGTAGATTATCGAGCATAGTAACAACAAAATCTCTAATTTTCCTATCAAGAATTTGCTCCCTTTGTGGTGGCGGTGGTATATTATCGACTACTTGTGGCTGCACTGGAGGAACAACATTTTGTGGCAGCAATGGTGGTAGATCATTGTTATTTCTAGCCATTTTTCTTTGGTCTTGCCTTCTCCTCCGAATTGTCCTTTCAAGTTCTGGATCAAAACTAACAATATTGTTAGGATTTCTCCTTGTGGACATAAAACACCTAACAAAGAAAATTGAAAAGAATTAACAAAAGATTAGTAATCAATCAAGGTTAGGAAATAAAATATAAATGCAACCAAAAAAAGAAACATTAAACAAACGCCATCCCAAATAACGGCGCCAAAACTTGATCGCGCTATGAATGTCTGATGGTATTACTAATGACATATATTTTCTCCCTAATTTAGTGCTTTTATTGTCTCTTTTGTATCTCATTTACCATGCATCATAAGCATTTTATAATTAGTTTTTATATTTTCTAATACATTGCTAGTTAGTTTAAACTCTCGTTATTTATATATTTTTTGTACTAATGTCGATGCAAGCAATTGGTATATTGCATATTAAGATTGCTAGCACAGGAACTCAATTCAGAAGATCAACATTGACAAAATGCAGCCACAAAACTAGCTTGGAATTGTGACTAGAGATGTCGCTGCATTGAAGTTGATCCTTAAATGAGTAGAGTTAAGTTGAGTTTAGACTAGAAGCACCAGCACAGGAATATCACAAATGTCGCTATAATTAAAACATCAGAATGCGTCTAATAGTACAGTAACAATCTGTAGATCTTTAAAGAAAACATGTAATTTACGCGAGTGAACAGTTGTACTCTAACTAACTTTGATAGCTGCAAAAATTCAGATCTGAATCTGAGAATGAATGACTAAATCTGTAAATATTTAGGGGTTATAAATAGACGAAAAAATAAGGAAAAACATCATTAAGAACAAGGGGATTAAATTCTGAAAATTCTTTGTGAATCAAAGATTTGAGTTGGAATCGGGCAGCTGATGAACCACGTCTGCAACTGCTTCTGACGAGAGGTGCTTGATGTTGAGCAAGAGGAACAAGTAAAGAGTAGGCCTAGTAGTCTAGAGATAGTAAGCTTCGTTGTACTCTTTATTTCTTCTAAAACGATGATGGATTCTCTTGATGTTAAATGAATACGAGAGTATCTTTTAATATTATATCATTTTGATTCTTATTATACATTACTTGTCCGCTTATTCTTGGATTTAACTGCTCTAAACACAAAAGTGAAATTGCAGTACATCGACATCGAGAGATGCGATGACAGGTTAGATTAACAAGTGAGTTAGGCGATAGCTGCTCGGTACTGGGATAGACTCCAGTTACTTGTTCTTGGATACACATCATTGCTCGCATCGAGAGGTGGAGTAGTGTATCTGAGTCAGGATTAAGTAGGGAGTTATTGTGAGTAAGAACTCGAAAGGACTTCATTGATGCAATAATTCGTCTACATTTTACCTTGTTGACGCATCCAGTGTTCCAACCTGTAGAATTAGTGAAACATTTCCACCCTTTACACTTGATCACTTTTATATTTCCTGCATTTAAATTTCCATTACTCACACTTAACACTTTTGGATTTATTTTTAGTAAATTGACATCTAACTTTTGAGATTTGACTTTAATACAATGACAATAATGATTAATTTGGTGTGCATAATTGAAATAATTGCACTGACAACCCTATTCACATTATACTAGTTTTTCTTCTATTAATTGCTTTAACATTAAGACATCGAAAACCATTTCCTCATGGGATCAATATTCGATAGCTCTGTCTATCAACTATACTTGCATTGACGTGTGTACGCTTGCACAATCGTGTGTCGTAAAAAAACCGATCAAGTTTTGGTGCCATTGCTGGGGATCTTGGCGTTTGTTCGATGTTTATTTTTGTTACTGCAATTAATTTTACTTACTTAATTTTTAACTTTTGATTAACTTGTTTATCATTCTTTTTTTATTTTGAAGTTATTGTATGTCCACAAGGAGAAATCCTAAGGACATTGTAAGCTTTGATCCAGAGCTTGAGAGAACACTTAGGAGGAGAAGGCAAGAACAAAGGAAGATGACTGGTAACAACAACAATAATAATCTACCACAATTGCTGCCATAGGATAAAAATCCTCCAATACTACCACAAGATTTATCACTACCATGTCCACAATAAGAGCAAATACAGAATAGGCCAATAAGAGATTTTATTGTGCCTATTCTCGATGATTTACAACTAGGGGTTGTGCGACTAGCAATTCAAGCTGGTAATTTTGAATTGAAACTGGTGATGTTTCAAATGCTTAATTCTAATGGACAATATTCAAGTTTTCCACATGAGGATGCATGGGAACATTTGAAATCATTTTTACTTATTTGTGCATCCTTTAGTCAACATGGTGTCCCTAATGATGCTTTGAAAATGAAATTATTTTCTTATTCATTGCAAGGAAAAGCTCGAAAATGGTTTTTAGGATTGTCGGCTAGATCTATTACATCATGGAATGCTTTAGCAACGCAGTTTGTCTTACAATTTAATTCGTCGACAATGAATGCAAGGTTGCGAAATGACATCACTGCATATCATCAACTCGATGATGAGAATTTACACACAACATGGGAGCGCTAAAAGCATTGCTTTGACGCTGCCTAATGAATGGGGTTCAACAAGAAACTCAGATTGAAATTTTTTATCATGCTTTAAATGCTCAGACAAGGAATCTTGTCGGCGCATCTGCAAACGATCCATTATTGGATGCACATATGATGAAGCAGTTCGAATTTTGGAGAGGATAGCTCAAAATGATTACCAATATCCGATTTCTCGTTCTGCATAGGTGAAAACTAACCCTGCAGTTCTTGAATTAGATGTTATTTCTGCATTGTCAACGCAGGTATCTTCTTTCGCCAACATCATTAAGAACATGAATGGAACAAGCACCATTGATCTGATTCAAATGGCCCAACAAACAAATACGTTGATATTTTCATGCGAGATTTACAGTGATAATCACCGCTATGAAGATTGCCCACAACATGCAAAAAATGCATATTATGTCAATAACATCCGAGGGAGTTCGTTTGGTAACTCCTATAACAATCGTTTGCAACAACCTTGGGGAAATCAGAATACATCCACATTTCAATATGGAAATTCTTCGAACCAAGGAAGTTATAGGCAAGGAGGTTACAACAATAACCAATCGTAGAATTATAATCAGAATTCACAAGTAAATTCTCATACTGAACCAATGCAGTCACATATTCAAATGCAACCACAATCACGACTTCAACCACAACCATCTGTTTTGCCACAAATGCAAGGACAACATCATCAACATCAATAGCAGTAATTTAATCAACAACATCAATAGCTGCAATTTAA
The DNA here is from genome assembly GCA_039519145.1 of Kokia cookei. Classification (NCBI taxonomy): domain Eukaryota; kingdom Viridiplantae; phylum Streptophyta; class Magnoliopsida; order Malvales; family Malvaceae; genus Kokia; species Kokia cookei. Next base: position 32,407,165 of record CM076902.1, read on the forward strand.
TCAATCTAAGGTAAATCTATGATTGTTCTTGAGGTAATGATGCGCGGGCATATTACTCGAACCGAAGCGATAGTGCAAGGAAATTCTTTTTCAATATGAGCATTGGAAGCACAACTTGGACAGTTGGCCTTTAATCTCAACACTAGATCACTAGGTACTCTACCTAGTGATACTGAAGATCCAACGCAACAAGGGAATGAGCATCGCAAAGCAATCACATTAAGAAGTGGTAAACAGACGGTAGAAATAAGTAATTTTGGTCAAGACCATGTCGAAGCATCCACTTCACAGCAGCAAGAAAAGGTTATAATTGAAGAAAGTCAAGCATAAAAGAATATGGAAAAACCAACGGTAGTACCATCTCTGCTTATAGTTTGTCTAGATAAGCTGTCAACACAACCATTATTGTTTAAGCAATAGAATCATCCACACCACCCTACTGCAACCATACCTTTGCCATTTCCACAACGTTTTAAAGAAAAAGTCCATGATGAAGAATACCATAAAATTTGTTTCTACTTTGAAACAATTGCACATTAATCTACCTCTAATATATGCTCTTCTACAGATACCCAATTATGGGAAATACATGAAGGAGCTATTATCAAAGAAAAAGAAACTATCCGGCATCGAGAAGATTGCACTCATAGAGGGGTGCAGCGTTGTACTCACAAACAAATTGCCAATAAAGATGAAAGATCCTAGCAGTTTCACAATTCCATGCTCCATTGGAATCATTACTTAGGTAAAGCATTATGTGATTTAGGAGATATCATTAACTTAATGCCTTTATCTACTTTCAGGAAACTCGAAATTGGATCAATGAAGCCCACTACGATGACATTGCAATTAGCGGATAGATCTTTAGCACAACCAGAGGGACAAATCAAAGGCGCTCTTGTTCAAGTTGATAAGTTGGTGTTTCCTGTTGATTTTATCATCCTAGTTTGCGAAGCTGATAAGGAGGTACCTATTATTTTGGGAAGGCCATTTTTAGCAATGGGATGAACACTTATCGACGTGTTTAAGGGAGAATTAGTAATGCATCATAATAATGACCAAGTAACCTTCAGTGTGTTTGAAGCAGCATTGACAGGGCCCAAAGAACAATGTCACCATGTTGATATGTTGGACGAAATTATTTCTGAAGAGTTTCGTATCAGGAATTCAACATCAGCTGATTCTGATGCAGTGGCATCTACTGATGATATCTTAGGGGACTGTATTGACAAAAAGGAAGTGACAACTGAGTTACGAAGATATTGGCAATTAGAATCGTTGGACTTATCCAACAGGAAAATTTCAGTTTTAAACCATCTATAAAGCAAGCTCTTACTTTGGAGTTAAAACAATTTCCAACACATTCGAAATATGTATTCCTTGGTGACAATGAGACATTGCCTGTCATTGTTAACGAAACCCTCAACGTCACACAAGAAGAGAAGCTTATCACAATCCCGAAAAGGCACAAGAAAGCCATAGCTTGGAGCATAGCAGACATCAAAGACATCTATCCTTCTTTCTGCATGCATAAGATAAAGTTAGAAGAAGAACGGAAGCAATCAATTGAGTAACAAAGATGACTCAATGAGAAAATGAAAGAAGTGGTAAAGAAGGAAATCATCAAATTGTTGGATGCGGGTATAATATATCCTATTTCTGACAGTAATTAGGTAAGCCTCGTTCAATGTGTTCCAAAAAAAAGTGGTTTTACTGTCGTAACCAATGATAAAAATGAGTTAATCCCTACTCACATCGCAACTGGATGGCGTATGTGCATGGATTACCGATGATCGAATGCGGCCACAAAGAAGGACCATTTTCCACTCCCTTTCATCGATCAAATGTTAGATAGGCTAGTTGGTAAAGCCTATTATTGCTTCTTGGATGGCTACTCTGGATACAACTAAATAGCTATTACACTAGAAGATCAAGCGAAAACCACATTTACATGTCTTTCGGAACTTTTGCTTCTCAACGGATGCCGTTTGGTTTGTGTAATACGCCAACAACGTTTCAAAGATGGATGATGGCGATATTCTTGGATATGATTAAAGACTCACTCGAGGTATTTATGGATGATTTTTCAGTTTATGGATAGAGTTTCGCCCAATGCACCGGCAACTTGGCAAATATTTTGAGAAGATGCGAGAAAGTAAACTTGGTTCTAAATTGGGAAAAATGCCACTTCATGGCAACAGAGGGAATTGTCCTTGGCCATCGAATCTCATGTTAAGGCATTGAGTTCGATAAAGCAAAGGTAGAAATCATCGAAAAACTACCACCAGCTACCACTGTTAAAGTAATAAAAAGCTTTCTTGGACACGTAGGTTTTTATAGGAGATTTATCGAAGATTTCTCCAAGATAGCTAAACCTTTATGTTCTTTATTAGAGAAAAATAAAAAGTTTGTATTCGATGACATCTGTCTGGATGCATTCACAATAATAAAGACAAAGTTGGTGAAAACTTCGATTATCGTAGCACCGGACTAGACTCAACCATTTGAATTAATGTGTGATGCTAGCGACTTCGCTGTAGGAGCTATTCTCGGACAAAGGAAAGAAAAGGTATTTCATGCTATTTATTATGCCAGTAAAACACTAACTGAAATGCAGGTTCATTACACTACAATTGACAAAGAGTTACTAGCAGTGGTTTTTGCATTTGACAAGTTTCGTTCTTATCTTCTCGGTGCAAAGACTACAATATGCGGATCACTCAGCTTTGAGACACCTTTTCAACAAAAAAGACACTAAGCCTAGACTTATTAGATGGATATTACACCTTCAAGAATTTGATGATGAAATCAAGGATAGGAAGGGATTTGAGAATCAGGTAGCTGACCATTTATCTAGGTTGGAAAGTGGAAGCGAAGATGGACAAAAGACTCAAATTGTCGAAGCATTTCTTGATGAGCGATTATTCACTATTGACACATCACCATGGTATGCTGATGTAGTAAATTATCTTGTATGTGGAAAGCTACCCATGAGTGCCACTAAATATTATTGGAATGAGCCATACTTATCCAAGGTATGCACTGACAATATAATTTGCCAATGTGTTCTTGAATAAGAAATGATGTCAATACTGCAACATTGCCACGACGCTCCTTATGGAGGTCATTTTGGTGGAACAAGGACTGCTGCAAAGGTCCTGCAATCCGGATACTATTGGCCCAATTTGTTTCGAGATGCCCATAATTTCGCGCAATAGTGTGATCGTTGTCAACATACTAGTTCTATTTCTAGACGTAATGAGATGCTACAACAACCTATCATGGAGGTGAAACTCTTCGATGTTTAGGGTATTAATTTTATGGGACCATTTCCAAACTCTTTTGAAAATATGTATATCCTAGTAGCTATTGATTACGTATCCAAGTGGATTGAAGCTATTGCGGTACCAAAAGATGACGCTCAGACAGTGTTTAAATTCTTTCATACATACATTCTCACAAGGTTTGGAACCCAAAGAGCGTTGATAAGTGACCAAGGCACTCATTTCTACAACAATCAAGTGGCGACTGCATTGAAACGATATGGTGTGAAGCATCGTATGGCTACCACGTATCACCCGTAAACTAATGGTCAAGCCAAAGTATCCAATCGTCAAATTAAAGGTATATTGGAAAAGGTGGTTAATCCATCTAGAAAGGATTGGTCAATGCGGTTACATGATGCATTGTGGGTGTTTCACACTGCCTACAAAACACCTCTGGGAATGTCGCCTTGTCAGTTAATATTTGGAAAATCCTGTCACCTACCTGTCGAACTTGAACATAAAGCTATGTGGGCAATTAAACAGGTAAACTTGGATTATGATGCAGTTGGTAAAAAAAGAATGTTAGACATCACCGAATTAGAAGAAATTCGATGCCATGCTTATGAGAATGCAGTGATATACAAGGAAAAGACAAAGAGATGGCATGATAACATCATTTTGCATCAATAATTTCATCTTGGTTAGTTGGTACTTTTATTTAATTCACATTTAAAACTACATCCAGGGAAATTTCGATCAAGGTGGTCAGGTCCTTTTAAGGTTGTCGAATCATTTCAAAGCAGTGCGGTAACAATTGAAAATTTGCAAGATGGACAACAATTCAAAGTGAACGACCAATTTCTTAAGCACTATATGAGCCCAAACGTTCGAGAACCAAACGAAGTCATCAACCTGGTAAAATTTAATTAATGTCGACGCGTTTTATTTTAATTTTTTATTTACTTTTCAGTTATTTCACTTTTTGTCGTGTTGTTTCATATTCTTAGCAAAAATAAAGGTTGTATTTTTGTCGACGCATAAGAGCATATATTGTCGGTGCATTCAACGATGAGTCAGCATTACCTTTTCCGTAAAAATCGCATCGATTGATTCTTTCTTATCCCAGCCGTTGGATCAAAACAAACTTGGTATGATTTGCAGCTTGGCAATTAATGGCTGCAGGCGCATCGTTTCCCCATACGTTTTCACTCATTACACCTAGGTTATAAAACCCTCACTGCAGTTTTCTTTTTCTTCACAATCACCATTATTACTAAGAATCAACCTTTTTTTCGATTTTCTTTTCTCACTTCAAAGCAATATTTTTCTTTTTCTTTATTCTTTGATAGTTGCACCATGGAAAAAACTCGTGCATTCAAAAACACTCCCAAAAACACTCCAAAACTTTCATCTCGAAATACCCCGAACAACCCTATTGAGATTTCATCCACAACACCACCATCCTCCTCCACAGGCTCGGTTTTGTTTTTAATGACTGCGGCCAAAGAAAAATATCACAACATAATGATGAAACGCAATATACATCCTGAGTAGGGCATCCAACTTTCACCAAACCTAACCTTACGAAAACAGGTCCACTGAACCATCAGTAGCATGGGGTGGGAATTTCTCTACAACCATCCATCTGGTTATTCCCTTACTTTGGTTCGGGAGTGTTATGCTAACTTGGTAGACAAGGAACAAAAATTTGTTTTTGTTCGAGAAGGGCTGATAGCATGGAGTGCAGCGTATATCAATGTTTTGCTGCGTATATCGGAAAGGGTAAACAGTCACTCACCCTTCATGCACAACATGATTGAAGATACTCTGACTGTGATGACTAAATATCATTGCATCGACAATGTTGCATGGATAGGTGGTGGTTTTCATAATTTTACAATGCATCGGTGTTATTTGACGACTTTCTGTAAGGTATGGTTTCACTTTATTAACCATCATGTGGTGCCTTCTATACATAATACTAAAGCCACTTTGGACCGTATGTGCTTGTTGCATTCAACATCACACCATCATCACATCGACATTAGGGAAATCATACATGCTCAGATTGTGGAAGTTGCTGGCAGACAAAATGATATTCTCCCTTTTCCATCTCTTATTATGTTAATGTGTCATCATAAGGGCATTGTGCCAAAAGAGGATGAAGAGGTTGTGGAAAATAAGGGTCTGATCAGTGATATATTTATTGAAAGAATGACCAGAGGCTAAGATACACCTGTGGCTAAAGAAGCTTCGAGAAAGAAAGACAAAGAAAAAGGGAAAGAGAAAGAAGAACAGACTCATGCACCCTTTGATCCAAAAGTATTACAACGATTAGCTAGTTTAGAAATTCTTCTTTATCGTGTTGATGTGCGAACAATCTGTCTTTTAAGTGTGTTAGAAGATTTGGATTTAAGATAGCATATATTTTATGCCTATACAAAGGCCTGAAATGAGGCCATTGTCGCTGCACTACATCTTATCAGCACCAGACCACTGCCAAAATTTTCAAAATTTTCTGATATCTTCTTTCACATGCAACAATCTTCATCTGATAAGCCTACTACTGATGGTAGGCCCAATCAAATGCCAACAGGAGTTCACATCTCTGATGATAACAATAATGAAGGGCAGTCAAACGCTGAGGAAGACTGTTGTCGCAATATATCTAATTTGTTTGAGGAAGAATTCTCAAACAGTTTAGGCTCAAATATGGTTGAAAGAGTAGATATTGCAGGAGAATATATGATGCAGTCAACAACGATGACAGGGGCCCAAGTGAGGATGAACATCATGTGGAAAAGGCAGCCAATCTAGTAGATGAGCAAGTGAAGGAGGAAGAAAATGAGACTGAGAAGGAAGAAACAGAGCCTGCAAAAATGCAGGAAAAGAAGGAATCTAATGATGCTCCAGCATTGATCGTGGAGGATGTTGTAGGAGCATCCAGCCTAGAAGTGACTCGACCTGCTACGAGTCAGGCTGAAATTATCACAAGCGAAGAAGAGGAACTGAATCCTCTAGCTATTATACCATACATAACACCACTCACTAAAATCCATCCATCTGATGTGACAATTGATGAGGCTATCACTCAACTTACCGAGGGAGAGCAATATACCGAGCCGGTTGGTTTGAGGGATAAGAAAAGAAAGAGGCGCAAGGGGAAGAAAGTGAAGAAGAACCATGACGACGGGGAGCAGCCAAAGAAGAAGCCGCTACATCAGCTACTGATGAATAAGTTAGTACAATTTTTTTAGTTTTAATGCATTTTTATTATCATTGCATTTTATTTTGTCATCGCATCATTTATTAACTTAGTTGCATTGTAGTTGCATTTCCATAATTTCTATATAATTTTGTCAATGCATTGGGGACAATGCAGATATTAAGTTTGAGGGAGATAATGTGAAATGGAAATGCAATTACACCCACATATTTAAATTCTATTTGTTTCTTTGGTCAATGAAAATTCACAAAATTTCAACTTGAATGTTCTTACAATTTTTATCTTAATGCGTAATTCTTGAATTATTTGGATGATGATGTATACATTGGATGAATGTGAATGAATGATGAATTTACTATTTTCGAATGAATGATTGGAATTGTTTCAGCAATGAATGATTAGTGTTTATGTTTGAATCTTGAACTAATTGACCCACTGCAGCTACATTTTATAAAAGACACTCCAATGTGAGTGCATTATGACTTTTCAAGGGAGAACACTCCGTTGCAGGATTAGAAAAAATCATCTAGCAAAAGGCTATCACTACAAGAGCGTGTGTCGGTGTAATTACATACCTCTTGGGGGTTTGTTGCACCCATCGTTACTGCCCAAGAACAAAGGTAGTGTAATGCAATGACATCTCTCAGTCATTAATAAAAAATAAAATAAATGTTGTATTGGTTTAAGGAAAATTAGGATTCAATGCATATCACTTACATTTATGAAGTTGTAATTTTTGAACATTCATTTCTATAAATTGTCGGTACATTCTTCTTTCATATGAATACAATTTGTACATTAGAAATTTAGAGAGTTTAAGTTGTATGGATAATAATTGTGGTAACTTTTTTTTGTTTGTGACTTTGTTAATTTTTGTTTACTTGAGGACAAGTAAAAACTTAAGCTTAGGGGTGTGATGGTATTACAAATGACATATATTTTCTCCCTAATTTATTGCTTTTATTGTCTCTTATGTATCTCATTTACCATGCATCATAAGCATTTTATAATTAGTTTTTATATTTTCTAATACATTGCTAGTTAGTTTAAAACCTCGTTATTTCTATATATTTTGTACTAATGTCGACGCAAGCAGTTGGTATATTGCATATTAAGATTGCTAGCACAGGAACTCAGTTCAGAAGATCAACATTGACAGAATGCAGCCACAAAACTAGCTCGGAATTGCAACCAGAGATGTCACTGCATTGAAGTTGAACCTCAAATGAGTAAAGTTAAGCTGAGTTTACACTACAAGCACCAGTGCAGGGATATCACAAATGTCGCTATAATTACAACATCAGAATGTGTCTAATAGTACAACGACAATCTATAGATCTTTAAAGAAAACATGTAATCTGCGTGAGTGCACAGCTGTACTCTAACTAACTTTGACAACTGTAAAAATCTAGATCTGAATCTAAGAATGAAGGATGAAATCAACTAATATTTAGGGGTTATCAATAGACAAAAAAATAAGGAAAAACATCATCAAGAACAAGGGGATTGAATTCTGAAAATTCTTTGTGAATCAAAGATTTTAGTTGGAATTGGAGAGCTGATGAACCACGTCTGCAACTGCTTCTGACGAGAGGTGCTTGATCCCGAGCCAGAGGAACAAGTAAAGAGTAGGCCTAGTAGTCTAGAGATAGTAAGCTTCGTTGTACTCTTTATTTCTTTTAAAATGATGATGGATTCTGTTGATGTTAAATGAATATGAGAGTATCTTTTAATATTATATCATTTGATTCTTATTTTACATTACTTGTCCGCTTATTCTTGGATTTAATCGCTTTAAACACAAAAGTGAAATTGTAGTACATCGACATCGAGAGATGCGATGGTAGGTTAGATTAACAAGAAGGTTAGGCGAGAGCTGCTCGAGACTGGGATAGACTCTAGTAACTTGTTCTTGGATACACATCATTGCTCGCATCAAGAGGTGGACAGTGTATCTGAGCTAGGATAAAGTAGGGAGTTACTGTGAGTAAGAACTCAAAAGGACTTCATTGCTGTGACAATTCGTCTACATTTTACCTTGTTGACGCATCTAGCGTTGCAACCTGTAGAATTAGTGAACCATTTCCACCCTTTACACCTGATCACTTTTATATTTTCTGCATTTAAATTTCCATTACTCACACTCCACACTTTTGCATTTATTTTCAGTACATTGACATCTTACTTTTGAGATTTGATTTTAATACAATGACAGTAATGATTAATTTAGTGTGCATAACTGAAATAACTGCGTTGACAACCCTATTTGCATTATACTGATTTTTCTTCTATTTATTGCTTTAACATTAAGACATCAAAAACCATTTACTCGTGTGATAGATATCCGATAGCTCTGTCTATCAACTATACTTGCATCGACATGTGTACGCTTGCACAATCGTTTTTCGTAAAAACATCGATCAACTTCACAACAATTTATGTTTAAGCGTACACTATCAATGCAAGAATAGTAGATAGAAATGAATCTATCGCTGTGACTAAAGGTATCTTATAGGACGATCCTATTTTCAAACCATCTATTGAACAAGCTCCGACCTTGGAGTTAAAGCCATTGCCAATGCACCTGAAGTATGTCTTTCTAAGTGACAATAACAAATTACCTGTGATTGTCAGCGCAAGCCTCGACGCAAGTCAAGAAGAAAAGCTAATAGCAATTTTGAAGCAGCACAAAAGAGCCATTTCCTGGAGCATTTAAGATATCAGAGGCATTAGTCCCTCTTTTTACATGTATAAAATCAGGTTGGATGATGAAGGGAAGCAGTTAATTGAGCAACAACGTAGACTGAATGAAAAAAAGAAAGAAGTAATGAAAGAAGAGATCATTAAGTGGTTGGACGCAGGCATCATCTACCCCATTTCGGATAGCACATGCGCGAGCCCGGTTCAATGTGTGCCTAAGAAGAGTGGCATCACAGTGGTAAGTAATGATAAGAATGAGATAATCCATACTCGCATTACTATAGGTTGGCGAGTGTGTATGGATTACCATCGTTTAAATAAGGTGACAAAGAAGGACCATTTCCCACTACCATTTATTAATCAAATGTTGGATAGGCTAGCTGGTAAGACCTACTACTGTTTCCTTGATGGCTACTCTAGATACAACCAAATTGTAATTGCACCGGACGATCAAGCAAAGATAACGTTCACATGCCCATTTGGAACCTTTACTTTTTGACGTATGCCATTTGGTTTGTGCAATGCCCCAACTACATGCTAGTGGTGCATGATGTCTATTTTTTCTAACATGACTGAAGATTCATTAGAGGTATTCATGGATGATTTCTCTATGTATGGTCACAAATTTGATAAATGCGCTAACAATCTGGCGATAGTATAGAAGAGATGCGAGGACACAAATCTAGTGCTAAACTAGGAAAAATGCCATTTCATGGAAACTGAAGGCATTATCCTTAGCCATCGCATTTCATGTCAGGGCATTGAAGTAGACAAAGAAAAGGTAGAAATCATTGAAAAGCTACCTCAACCTAATAATATGAAAGGAATAAGGAGTTTTCTTGGTCACGCTGGATTTTATAGAAGATTTATCCAATACTTCTCCAAGATAGCAAAACCCTTATGCTCTTTGTTGGAGCAGAATAAAAAGTTTGTGTTTGATGACGCGTGTCTGGACGCATTTGTTACAATTAAGAAGTAGCTAGTACAAGCTCCTATTGTCGTCACACCAGACTGGTTGTAACCTTTCAAGGTGATGTGTGACGCAAGCGACTTTGTTGTGGGAGCTATGCTCAAACAACGCAAGGGGAAGGTATTCACTCTGTTTATTATGCTAGTAAAACCCTGAATGAAGCGTAAGTGAATTATATGACTACTGAGAAGGAATTACTAGCAGTAGTTTTTGCATTTTACAAATTTCGTTCATATCTTGTTGGCGCAAAAATTACATTTTACATAGATTTAAGATACCTTTTTACGAAGAAAGATGTCAAACCAAGACTGATCAGATGGATTCTACTTTTACAAGAATTTGATATTGAGATCAATGATAGAAAAGGATCCAAAAATCAAGTCGCAAACAATTTGTCTCACCTGGAAATTGGAAGTGAAAATGGAAATCAATCCCAAATTGTCGATGCATTTCCAGACGAGCAATTATTTTATGTCGACGTATTTCCATGGTATGTTGATGTCGCCCATTATTTAGTTTGTGGTAAGTTACCTTTAAGTGCAACAGGTCACAAGAAGATCAGATTCATTAGAGACACTACAAGATATCATTGGAATGAGCCATACCTATTCAAGGTATGTGCTGACAACATTATCCATCGTTGTGTTCCTGAGGAAGAGATGTCTTCTATCCATCGTGGTGTTAAGACTGCTACAAAGGTCCTACAATCAGGATTCTAGTGGCCCATACTGTTTCGTGACACCCATAATTTTGTGCAGCAATGTGATAAATGTCAATGCACAAGTTCTATATCTCGACGCAACGAGATGCTCCAACAACCTATCATGGAGGTGGAGTTATTTGATGTTATGGGTATAGACTTCATGAGACCATTTCCAAACTCTTTTGGGAATGTGTATATTTTAGTTGTTGTTGACTATGTTTCCAAGTGGATCGAGGTAATTACGATTTTAAAAGACGATGCTTGGACGGCATTAAAGTTCTTTTGGAACACCTCGAGCATTGATAAGTGACCAAGGCACCCATTTCCATAACAATCAAGTGATGACAACTTTAAAAAGCTATGGTTTGAAGCATCATATGGCAACAACATACCATCTACAAACGAATGGCCAAACAGAGGTTTCCAATCGAAAAATTAAAAACATTCTTTAAAAGTTGGTTAACCCATCTAGAAGAGATTGGTCTTCACGACTACATGATGCTTTGTGTGTGCTTCGCATTGCATATAAAACTCCACTAGGGATGTCGCTGTATCAATTGATGTTTGGAAAATCCTGTCACTTGCCAGTTGAGATTGAACATAAAGCCATGTAGGCGATTAAACAAGTGAACATGGAATATGATGCTACTGGACAGAAACGGTTGTTGGACATTTCCATGCTGGAAGAAATTTGACACAATGCATATGAAAATGCAACCATATACAAGGAGAAAATGAAGAGATGACACGATAATATCATTTTGCAGCAACAATTTTTCCCTGGTCAGTTGGTACGTTTATTTAAATCATGTTTGAAATTGCATCTAGGAAAATTGTGCTCAAGATGGTCAGACCCTTTCAGAGTTGTCGAAGCATTCCAGCATGGTGCGGTGACAATTGAAGATATCAAAGATGGTCACCAGTTTAAAGTGAATAGCCAATGACTGAAGTATTACTTAAGCCCATATGTTAAAGAACAAAGAGAGACCATTAATCTGATCACATTTATTTAATGTCATTGTAATTCTTACATTTACTTTTTGCTTTTTATATTCATTCGTTTACTTTTAAGTTTTATGCAGGAATAAAAAAAATCTCCTTTTTTTCGATGCATCTGATAGCACAACTTGTTGACACATTCTGTGATGACTCAGCAAATCGTTTCAAGCAAAAATCATGCCGGTTGATCTCTAATCATCCCTAACCATTGGATCAACACAAAAAGTACGATCTGTGTCTTGGCATTTATTGATTACAAACGCAATGTATTCTCACGCCAATAGAGATAATCACGTCTTTTCACATCCAGAGTTTGTAAAACCCTTCTTCTGTCGACTCTACTCTTACACTCACAATCGCCATTACTACTGCATTTGTTTTCTTCTTTTAATCTCAATTTTTCTGCACAAATATTATCACTCTCTTTTCTCAGATAACATGGCCAGAACGCGAGAGGCTAAAACCCTATCAAAGTCACCTATTGAATCATCGGTCGTCGTGATTCAAAACGCCGAACAGCCACCACAAAAAGAGCCTGTTATGTTTCTCTCCAAAATGACGAAGGACAGATATCACGACGTGCTGATCAAGAGGAGCTGTCACCTTTAGGAAAAGAAGTTTCCAGAACTATTTCTCGTTTGGGTTGGGAGTTCATTTGTGACCATCCGGCCAGTTACTCCCCAACTATGGTAAAAGAATTCTACGCTAACTTGATTGATTCTGAGTAGGAACTTGTTTTTGTTCGCGAAGGACTGGTGCCCTGGAGTGCCACTCATATCAATGAGCTCTTCCATATTGCTGAGGGGGAAGATGCACATACTGAGTTTTTGGAGAATCTCATTGAAGAGGGGGTAGACATTGTGTTGCGAGACCTATGCGTCGACGGCGTAGTGTGGACAAGCAAAAGTCCATATAACTATACTATGCACCGACGCTACCTAACCAGTCAAAGCAAGGTGTGGTTCCACTTTGTCAACTGTCGCATTCTTTCGTCTACCCATAGCACCGCTGTGATGCTAGATCGCATGTGCCTCCTTCATTCTATACTGAAAGAAAGACATATTAATGTCAGTGTAATCCTGCATGATGAGATTGCTGAAGTGGCGAGCAAGCAGGCAAGTATCTTATCTTTTCCTTCTGTAATAATGATGTTGTGTAAACAACGGGGTATTGTGCCTCGTGATGGTGAAGAGGTGTTGGAAAATAAGGGACACATCAATGACATTTCTCTGGAACGAATGAGAAGGGGGCGAGAAACCCCTCTAATGAAGGAGGTGCCTAAAAAGAAAGAGAAAGGCAAGGGGAAGAAAAAGGAAAACCAAGCAACTGCACCCACAGATCCTCATATGGGGAAGAAGCTGACTGAAATAGAATAACTCATTGACTGTATGGATATGTGAGAAATTTGACTTGTTAGCATACTAGAAGAAATGAACTACTGGCAAAACCTCTTCTATGCCTATACTCGAGTATGGAACAAAACTATTGTCATCACATTGAGGAGTTTGAACCCGAACCCCATACCAGAGTTCCTTATTTTTCCACTTAGGGAAGCCCCATCGTCATCCAAGCAACCTACTTCTGAAGATAGGCTTCAACCCGTCCCATCCCCAATTAGGATCCACATTTCTGATGATGAGGATCATGAGGGAACCTTCAAGGTTATGGAGGATTGTTTCAAACACATAGTTAGTCAGTTTGAGGATGAATTTTCCAACAGTTTTGGAGCAAACATGGCAGAACGGGAGATTAATGCTGAGGAAGTATGCACATGAGTCATTTCTATGGGTTTGGGAGCAAAATTAGGAGAAGAAAAAGATGAGGAAGGCACAGCAATGAAGGAGAATGAAACAGAAAAAGAAAACCTTAAGGAAGAGAAAGAGAAGAATGATGAAGAGGACGAAGATGACCAGACAAATTTAGTTGAGAAATTTGTCGATGCACCCACCAGTGTGGGGGCATCTGTTAAAGACTTGGTTACACCTGAAGTGAGCCAGGTAGAGGCTATTGCATTCGAAAATGAGGATTTTAATCCTCTAGCTATTGTGTCCTACGAGGCACCACTTGCTGAAATCCATCCTTCGGATGTCACGATCGATTAAGCCGATAATCAACCAGCTGTGGAGGAGCAGTCAACTCCAATGGTTGATCCACAAGAGAAGCGATGCAAAAGAAAAGAAAAGAAGAAATACAAAGAGGAGCACCCAAAGAAGAAGAAAAAGACCAAGGCTACCACATCATCAGCTGCTGAACACTGAGTTAGTTTACTTTTCAGTAGTTAGTTGCATGCATCTCATTTAATTGTCATTGCATTTTAGTTGTCATTGCATTTTACCTGTTAGTTCATTTGCATTGTAGTTGCATTTCCATTCTTATTTGTATAATATTGTCAGTGCATTGGCGACAATGAAGACATTAAGTTTGGCGGGAATTTGTGTGAAATGGAAATGCAATTACACCCACATGTTTGAATAATTTACTTTTAGTTCAATGAAAGTATGCAAAGTTACAAGAAAAATGTGACCACAATTTTTGTTTTACACTTAAAATCTTGAATTGTTTGGGATGCTGATATGTGAATTGGATAATGTGAATGAATATTGAGTTCTTCTATTTTTGAATGAATGATTAGAATTGCGTTAGTAATGAATGGGTAGTATCAATCTTTGAATCTTGAATTAACTTACCAATTGCAGTGATATTTACTAATAATAAGACACTCTAATGTGAGTGCATGGTGACTTATCAGGGGAGAACACACTACTACATGTGTTAGAAAAATTATCTACCCAAAAGCTGTCACTGCAAGAGTGTGTGTCGACACAATTACATACTTCTTAAGGGTTTGTTGCACCCCATCGTTATTGCCCAAGAATAAGGGTATAATAATGCAATGACATCTCTTAATCACGTATAAAAAAAGAAGAAAAAGAAAGCAAAGAAAAAAATATATTACTATAAATACTATATTGGTTAAGAAAGGTTAAGATTCAAAGCATAATGCTATCATTAGTGAAGTTGCAGTCTTGATTGTTCATGTCTATGAATTGTCAGCGCATTATTCTGTCATATGAATGCAATTTATACATTAGGATTCCAGAGAACTTAAGTTGCTAAAATAATGATTGCGATGACAATTTTGATTGTGATTTTGCTAACTTTTATTTACTTGAGGACAAGTAAAAACTCAAGTTTGGGGGTGTGATAGCATTAGAAATAACACTTGTTTTCTCCCTAAAACTTGTGTATTAATTGTTCCTTTTGTATCATATTTAGTATGCATGTTAAACATTTCATATTTAGTGTTTGCATTTTCTAACTTAGTGTTTTATGGCTTTAATTCTTTTCATTTTAGCCTCTTTTATACTACTAATGTCACCATATGCAACATAAGTTTTGCGTCTGAAATTGTCAGCACAGAGATTTACCTCTGAAGACCAATGCTGGAAAGTGTGCAAAGATGCAACCACAAATTTAACATGGAATTGCGGCCACAGATGTCACCGCAAAGACACCTTAACCTCATACAAGTGATTTCACGATACAAATATACCTAGAAGCACCAACGAAGGGGAATGTTAAGTTTTTGCCGCAAGCAAAGATCATAGATTGCGTCCAAAGATGCGGCGACAACCTGTAGATGCCTGATAAACACACCTGTGAGTGCACAGCTAGAATTAACCAACTTGTACAACTGACAAAATTGTTAGATCTGAGAAGGAAGGAGATCTGAAATTCCCAAAGCTTATAAATAGGAGGGAAAGGAAGAATATGGATATCAAGTGGTGAAGAATTAAACTCTGCAAAATTTCTCAAATCTCTAAACAAGCTGTCATGAAAGCTTGAGTTTCGGAGGAAGGTGATCTGACAAGCAAAGGAGCAAGACTTCTGACGAGAAGTACCTATCTAAGGTGCAGGAGAAGCTGTCATAAATAGTTCTAGTGAACTAGGAATAGGATGCTTCGACTTTTTTCTTTGATACCTCTAAATTGCTGATGAATACTATTGATTATCAATTGAGTATGAAAGTATAATTTGAAGTTAAATCTTAATTGATTTCTACTCTACTTTCCTTAACTGTTTATATTTGGGTTTAACTGTTTTGACCATTGAAGTGCAATTGCAGTCATAGTCACTAGAAGGTGCGGTGACAGGTTAAATCAACAAGCAAGACAAGGGAAGTTGCTTGAGGCTAAGAAGGAATTCTAGCCACTTGTTCTTAAGTGCAAGGCATTACCAGCACTGGAAGGTGTGACAATTACTAGCATTTGGGTCTTTGTTAAACAGAGGAAGTGATAGCAGTAAGATTTCAATGAAGTATAACTGTGGCGACAATTCATCTATTTGATACCTTGCAGCCACATTTAGCATTGCGACTTGTGAAATCAGTGATCCTCTCCACTTCTTTACACTTGATCCATTTATTTTAAGTTCTGAAATTAACTTTACAAACATCCCAACAATTGTTCATTTTATCTTAATTTGCTCTGACTATTTATTTTGTATTTGCGTTGACAAGGTAACTCTTTTAGTTGTGCAGATCTAACTCAGTTACTCTGACATTTTTAGTAACAATTCTTCTAATTTTAACTTTAGTTTCTTCGACAATTAAACATCAAGAACTCTATCCTCGTGGGATCAATATTCAATAGAGCAAATCTATCAACTATACTTGCATCGATGAGTGTCCGCTTGCACTTAAACGCTGTGACGTTTACGGGCCGATCAATGAGTTTTCTTGAAAATGATAGTTTGGTTTGAATCTTGGTTAAAGGTTGAATTTGGGAAAGTTAATGTTCATATTTATGTGTGTATGTCTGGTAATATGTTAAGCTTTAAATGTGGTACATGAATGACAATTTTCCTGATTAATTGATATGGAGTATGAAGGTATGGAATAGCTTAAAAGCATGATGAAATATGTTGAATTTAGTTAGGTTGGATTGATAAGTTGATGTCAACTTGTGGAATGGTTTCATTGGATAAATTTTGTAAATGGTTAAGAATATTAATTGCAATGGTTTTGGTTAGTTTCTATGTAGGTATAAGTGTGCATTTAAGTACCATTTGAGTGTGTTGATATATTGGAATGAAAGGAGTACCAAAATGCGGTTTTTTTTTTTACATTTTTGACTCAGAGGTATCGATACCTTAGAAAGGGGTATCAGCACATGAATTATTTATCTCGTAATTTCAAACATTGAACCTAAAAATGGTATCCATACTGAGATAAGTTATTGATACCTTTGGTAAGGTATCAATACTTTATGCTTGGTATTGATACCTTCGTTTTAAATTCAATTTTTCCAAAACATCAAAACTCAAAATGTATTGATACTTATATGGGGTATCAATACCTATTCTGAAAACATCATAATTTGGTCTTATTTCATGCTCGAGTCTACAAAAGAGCTTTTTTAAGCTCGATTAAGGCTCGAATTTAATTGTGTATCATAATATCTAGGTGTCATGACATGATTGAATATTTGAATGATTTATTTAAGGTGTATTTGGTATAAAATTTTAAAAATGTTTCAAAAAGGTCTCTATTTGATCTCGGATTGACTTTAAAGCATTTGTATGCTCATATAAGATCCAAGAAAAAATGTCTATGGTATACAATGTTGTATTATTGTTGATTGTATGAATAGTGATTTTACTGTGAATTTTTGAGTAGTTGTTCTGGCAACGACTTTAGCATCCCATAATTCGAACCTGACGATGGGTTTGGCGAGGGGTGCTACAAAAAGAAATGTCATATGCTTTTAATTCAAACTTTTAAGTAATATTGTTTCATTCCTTGCTCTTATCGCATGTAAAAAATTAAAACAAAATTTAATTTTATGAAATATTATATTTAAAATAAAATATATTATTTATAAGTGTTTGAAATTCTAAATGTGAAAATTAATAATACTTGAATAAACATACTTATTATTCAATTTAAGAATATTACATATTTAAGAAAATATAAAATTAATTTAAAGTAATACAAAGATTTAATAACATTAATTCTTTATTCAATGCATGCATCTATTAAGTTAAATACTCAAATTGAAAAATCAAAAAACGAGAGCAAGTATTGGTCATATATATTGGAATAGGCTTAAGAATTGATGAAACATTATAATTTGATGTCCTAACTCCATCGTCATGCTGGTACATGCATTGAGGAGTTCGAGCCATGTTCTTAAATAAATTCACAATAATTTGAGGGAAACAATTATCCAAAATATCTTCATTGATCTTTTTTCCATGAATTGCTTATCAGTTCTTTTACATGATTTTGTGCCTTTTCTTTTGATATTCCTTTTTCAATCATGTAACTTTGCACTGCTTTCGGTATGTCCCCTCTCACCATCTCAGCCTTCAAAATAAAAAAATTTAGCATATCTAGAATTTAGTGACTATAAAAAATTATGTATTGCAAATAAAGATATTACCTTGGACGTACCCAGATCATCATTGAGTCGAGTAATGAGAGATGACCAGTAAAATAATTGAGAATAATCATTGAGACAATTTGGAAATTCATGAACAATGGAGTCTGCCTCCACAAAACAAAAAACCAACCCTCCAAGACTTCCAATTGAAATCCATGAGTTTTTAATATATTCATCAAAAGTGGGAGTTTGACCTCCATAAAACCATCTGGCTTGTGTGATATAAGCTTTGCATAGTACAACCCACTGCAATTGGCAAATCACAACAACAAATCAGAGTAAATTCTATGAAATGTTAATTCTCAGGTTCTCCATGTTACCTATTCTTTGATGTAGGGCAGAACGTCGAGGCCATGGTTTTGCAAGGTCTGTTGGGCTAATTCATTAATAAAGTCTGAAATGGTTGAGAACATTACTCTCATATATTTCCGAAAGTTCTTGGATGGCCTTCACATCCCACCTACTGCAAATTCATATAACCAACAACCCAATTTTGGCTACTATAAAAAATTTATAAAAGAAAGACTAAATATATTACCAGGTGACTGCTTTGGTGAAACATTCAAGTTCTTCAAGTGATCCATATATATCATAGATGTCGAAACTATAGTTGCTAGGCATGCATACTTAGTGGAGCAAATCTTGCATTTGGCATATTAGGGCTCAAAGCTCAAACCAGTAGCCAAGAAATATATTTTAATCAATCGGTCTCGGTTGAACCTAAGCTTCTCCTTGAAGTTCAATTCCCTCCACCACTTATTTTCCTTCTAATGATTAAAAACCCAATTTCAAAAATAAAAACTATATATTATAAGTAAATTATTCTTCCTCTGCAAGTTGTTTCAATTCTTGTTGGTAAACATATTGGATAAGGTTGTAGTCTTGGCCAGGTCAACCAAAACTGAGCTGTTTGAATCATCCATGGCATAGGAATCAATGAAGTTTTCGTGCTTCAATCCTTTCCATTCTCCAATTACGTGGGACTTCCAATGACAGTTGAACTTGCTTTGCCTCAACTTTCTCCAGTTTCCGTATTACATTCTTGAGATTTTCACTACTAAAGGCCTTAACTTCTTCAAGGATTTTTTTCACCTTGTATTGCCATGAATGAAGCTTCATTCAATCTCAAAAGCTCTTCAACATCCCCATATAAGCTCCCCATGAACCTCCCATCTCCACATTTAAATTTCTCTAACACATCTTTTTAATTTTACCATAGTAGTTAAAAAGAAAACAAGAAAAGGATATGATTCGTTTGAAACGTGATCGTGCTTAATAAGCTAACAATTCTGAAAGCATC
This sequence comes from Kokia cookei, assembly GCA_039519145.1. Taxonomy (NCBI): domain Eukaryota; kingdom Viridiplantae; phylum Streptophyta; class Magnoliopsida; order Malvales; family Malvaceae; genus Kokia; species Kokia cookei. The sequence goes on from CM076902.1 coordinate 32,426,772, forward strand.
CAAAAACAAACTGTAACACCCAAAAGTCGGAAACCGTCGTTGGCTAGGGTCCGGTGTTACTCAATTCATCTATCACTGTTCATTCTTTAAAATCATATAATTTGATCTTACATTATTAAAGAAATACACCTAGCAAGCTTGAAATTATCAATTAATTATAATCACCATTCAACAAGGGCAAAAAGGTCATTTTTAAGATTTTCGGAGACTTTTATCGGTACTTGTTGGACAAATATCAATTGTTGTCAAGTTAGTAAACAATTTAGAAATAATGCAGACTTCTACCGATACAAATGATAGTTCTACCGATACAAGTAACTCTTCTACCGAAACAATTCTTTCTTTTATCAATACTAAAAACTCTAGAGAGCTAAGAAGTCTATCTCTGCAACTTCTACCGTCTCAAGTATCCCAACTACTGATACCTTAGTAAGCAGAACTACCAATACTTCTATTGTTACTACCGATACAAAGCAAGTCAGAATATAACCTCTCTCCTACCTTGTACTTCTATCAATACATGCAAAGATCTACCGAAACAAGTATGCAGAATCACAAAAATCATACCCAAATCACAAGTTTATCAACACATACCATTCATAGCATCAACATACAATAGGCCTTTTCAAAACACATATTTTGCAAGTGATAGCATTCGAAATGACACTTAATTTCTCATTGAATTAGTGTATAATTTTTTCCTTGTGTATCATATTTAGCCTACATTTTTAGCATTTCATACTTAGTATTTGCATTTTCTAAATCAGAGTTGTATGTTCTTACTTTCTTTCATTTGATTCCTTTTGTGCTACTAATGTCACTGTATTGAGTATCAGTTTTGCATCTAAAGTTGTCAGCACAAAAATCCACCTTAAAATATCAGAGTGAGAAAGCATTTAGAGTTGCGGCCACAAGTTTGATCTAGAATTGTAGCCAAAGATGTCACCACATAAATGCTTCTACATTAAATCAGGGATTTTACGCTGCTAACACATTAAGAAGCATCAGCGTATGAGAATGTCAAGTTGTCGCAACATATTTAAATCATAATATGTGTCCAGAGATGTTGCGACAATCTGCAGTTGCCTAATGCACAAACCAGATCAGCACGAGTGCATAGCTGGCAATAACAAACTTGTACAGCTGCAAAAAGGGAGTTAGATTTGAGAGGGGGTAGACCAGTACTTTTTAGTGATTATTAATAGAGGGGAGGGAGTTAAGATCATCATCAAGCTGTGAAGAATTCAATTCCACAATTCTCTCATTTTTTATCAAAGTAAGCTACCATGGAAGCTTGACTTCCGACAAGGGTGACCTAATGTAATAAGGAGGAGACTACTCTTGACGAGGAGTGCCTAGGTGTGATGTAAGAGGAGCAATTTCAGGAGGATTTTAGTAGAATAGGAATATCATGCTTTAATTTCTTCTTTAATTCCTCTTAAATGTTGATGAATTCTATTGACTATTAATTGTATACAGAAGTATCTATTAATTTTAGATCTATTTTAATTTCTACTCAATTCATTTGATCTATTTATATTTGGATTTAACTGTTTTGACCACGGAAGTGTGATTGCAGTCACAGTCACTGGAAGGTGCGGTGACAAGTTTGATTAACAAGCAAGACAATGGAAGTTTCTTGAGGCAAGAAGGAATTCTAGCCACTTGTTCTTGAGTGCGAAACATTACAAGCACTGAAAGGTGTGGTAATTGTGAGTACTTGGGTCTTTGTTAAACAGAGAAGTTGATAGCAGTAAGATCTCATTAGAACTTAATTGCAGAGATACTTCATCTATTAGTTAACTTGTAGTCACATTTAGCGTTACCACTTATGAAGTCAGGAATCCCCCTATTTCTGTACACTTGATCTATTTCTTTTAGTTTTTGAATTTACATTTACAACATCTTTCACAACAATTCATTTTCTATTAATTTGCTCTGACATTTTATGCTATATTTGCATTGACAGATTTAATTCTTTGATTTGTACAGTCTTAACTAAATTGTGTTGACATTATTCTTAACAATTCTTTTCATTTAAACTCTAATTGCTTCGACAAATTTAAGCAACAAGAACACCATCCTCGTGGGATTGATATCCGACTGATCCATATCTGTCTACTATACTTGCATCGATAGTGTCCGCTTGCACATAATTTTTGTGACGTTTACAGGCCGATCAAGTTTTGGTGTCATTATCGGAGATGACGTTTGTTTGATGTTTATTTTTGTAGTTGCATTTACTATTCCTTTTCTAACTTTTATTGATTACTAATCTTTTGTTGATTTTCTTTTTAATTCTTATTAGGTGTTTTATGTCCACAAGGAGAAATTCTAACAACATTGTTAGTTTTGATCCGAAAATTGAAAGAACAATTTGAAGGAAGAGACAAGAGCAAAGAAAGGTGGCTAGAAATAACAACGATCTACCACCATTGCTACCATAAAATATTGTTCCTCTAGTGCAGCCACAAGGAGTCAACAGTATACCGTTGCCACAAGAAGAGCAAATTCCAGACAAGACAATTAGAGACTTCGTTGTTCCTGTGCTCGATAATCTACATCTAGGGATTGCTAGACCAGCAATACAAGTAAGGAATTTTGAATTAAAATCGATGATGTTCCAAATGCTAAATTCGAATGGGCAATATGCTAGTTTACCTCATGAAGATGCGAGGGATCATCTCAAATCTTTTCTGCTTATATGTGCTTCTTTCAGTAAACACGGTGTTCCTGATGACACCTTCAAGATGTAATTTTTCCGTTACTCTTTTCAAGGAAGGGCCCGTACATGGTTTCTTGGTGTACTGGATGGATTTATTACTTCAACGAATGCGCTAGCAACTAAGTTTGTTTTGCGATTCAATCCACCCATATTGAATGCTAGACTACGAGGCATACCATCAATTGGATAATGAAAACTTGAAAACTATATGGGAACATTACAAAACTCTGCTTAGACGTTGTCCCATGCACAAAATCCAATAGGAGATATAAATCGAGATTTTCTACAATGGATTAAATGCACAGACAAGAAATCTTGTCGATGGTCCTTTGTTGGATTGCACTTACAATGAAGTTGTGTGAATCTTAGAAAGAATCGTGCAAAATGATTATCAGTACTCGATTTCTCATTCTACTTAGGTGAAAACAAATCCTGGAGTTATTAAGTTACATGTCATTTCAGCCCTAAGTGCATAAGTATCCTTTCTGGCAAACATGATTAAGAACATGAAGGGGACGAGTGTTGCTGCCCCTATTCAAGTAGCCCAACAAATGGATGTTCCGATATTTTCTTGTGAAATTTACGACGAAAACCATAGCAATGAGGACTGTCCACAGCACGATGAAAATGCATTTTATGTCAATAAGATCCGAGGGAATTCATATGGTAACTCATATAACAATTCAAGTAGAGCTCAACAACCTTAGGGGAGTCAGAATGCGTCCACATACAGATATGAAAATTCCTCAAATCAAGGCAACTTAGACAAGGGAGTTATAGTCAATAGCAGCATAATTATAATCACAATCCTCAAGTGCATACGCAGCCTGACCAGATGCGATCACAGAAATAGATGCAGTCATATAATCAGATGCAACCACATGCTCGAATATAGTCACAACAGACTGTGCTGCCAAATATGCAAGGACAACATCAGTAACAACAACAGTAGTATTCTCAACCAAGATCAGACCCATTAGCTACTCTTGAAGCATTGATGCGTGAGCATATTACAAGAACATAAGCTATTGTACAAGGAAATTTTTTTTTCCATTCGAGCGTTAGAAGCTCAACTAGGACAATTGGCTTCTAACATGAGCACACGACCACCAGGTGTTTTGCCTAGTGACACTGAAAATCCAAATCAGAAAGGAAAGGAGCATTGCAAGGCTATCACATTACGGAGTGGAAAGCAAACTGTTGAACAAAGCAGTAGCTTTAACCAAGCACCTATCGATAAAAACGAAGCAAAGCAATAAGGAGAGGTTGCATTTGAAGAAGATACAGCAAAAGTAAATGAGGATGATCCACCAGTAGTCACACCTATGTTGACCATTCATCCTACGAAGTTGTCGACGTAACTGCCCATGTCGACACAATAGGTTATATCACAACAATCCACTGTGAACATATATTTTCCATTTCCATAGTAATTCAAGGAGAAAGATCATGACAGAGATTATCAAAAGTTTGTATCTACCTTGAAACAATTACATATTAATATGCCTCTAGTTGATGCTCTTGTGCAGATTCTCAGGTATGGGAAATTTATGAAGGAGTTGCTATCAAAGAAAAAGAAGCTATCCGATATTGAGACGATTGCACTCACAAAAGGGTATAGCGCTGCACTAACAAATAAACTACCACCAAAAATGAAAGATCCTACCAATTTCACAACTCCATGCTCCATTGGCAACCATTACTTAAGTAAAGTTTTATGCTATTTAAGAGCTAGCATTAACCTTATGCCATTGTCAACTTTCAAGAAATTAGGAATTGGTCATATGAAGTCCACTACGGTGATATTACAACTTGCGGACAGATCTTTGGCACAACCTAAAGGACAAATTAAAGATGTTCTCATCCATGTCGATAAGTTTGTGTTCCCAGTCGACTTCATTATACTTGATTGTAAAGCTAATAAGTAGGTGCCCATTATTTTGGAATGCCCATTTCTCACAACGGGACACACACTCATAGATGTTTTCAAGGGTGAGTTGATCATGCGCCATAACGATGAACATGTAACCTTCAGTGTTTTCGAAGCATCTCCATCACGAAGTAAGGAACAATGTCATCACATTGATGTTCTGGACGAGTTAATTACAGAGGAATTTAATGAACAAAGTTCAACAGTACCAGAGGAATTTGCGGTAACATTGAAAGGCAATGTCATACCTGAATGTAACCACAAAATTGAGGCTAATGTTTATGAGCTTAGACATAGCTAGTAATTAGAATCTTTTGATCTGACTTGTAGGACGATCATTGCTTTTAAACCATCAATTGAAAAAGCTCCGACTCTAGAGTTAAAGCCATTTCCAATGCATCTGAAATATGTTTTCCTTGGTGACAATGATACATTGCTAGTAATTGTCAGCGCAAGTCTCAACGTGAGCCAAGAAGAAAAGTTAATTGGAATATTGAAGCAGCACAAAAGAGCCATCACCTGGAGCATCGCAGACATCAGAGTCATTAATCCCTTTTTCTGCATGCATAAAATTAAGCTGAAAGATGAAGGAAAACAGTCAATTGAGCAACAAAGAAGATTAAATGAGAAAATAAAAGAAGTAGTGAAGAAAGAGATTATCAAATGGCTGGACGCAGACATAATCTACCCAATTTTGGATAGTACATGGGTGAGCCCGATCCAATATGTGCCTAAGAAGAGCGGCATCACGGTGGTAAGCAACGATAAAAATTAGATAATCCCTACTCGTATTGCTACAGGTTGGCGAGTGTGTATGAATTACCGTCGTCTAAATGCGGCTACAAAGAAGGATCACTTCCCGCTCCCATTCATTGATCAAATGTTGGATAGGCTAGTTGGTAAGGATTATTACTGTTTTCTTAATGGATACTCTGGATAAAACTAGATCGCAATCACGCCGAAAGATCAAGCAAAAATGACTTTTACTTGCCCATTTGGAACCTTTTCTTTTCGACGAATGTCATCTGGTTTGTGCAATGCACTAGCTACATTCTAGAGGTGCATGATGGCCATCTTCTCTAATATGATCTAGGATTCATTAGAGGTATTTATGGATGATATCTCTATTTATGGGCACAATTTTGATAAATGCGCTGACAATTTAGCAAAAGTGTTGAAAAGAAGATTCACACGGCTTCATTGTAAGTACAATCTAACAAAGAATCATTTTGCAGATGCATCGACAAGATTTCTTTTCTACGCATTTAATCCATTGTAGAAGATTTCGATTTGCATCTCCTGTTGGATCCGTGCGTAGGACAACATCTAAGTAAAGTTTTGTAAAGCTCCCATGTAGTGTGCAGGTTTTCATCATCCAATCGATGGTACACTATGACATCATTTTGCAGTTTAGCATTCATTGTGGGTGGATTGAATTGTAAAACGAACTGAGTTGCTAGCATATTCCATGAAGTAATAGATCCAACTGGTAAACCAAGAAACCATGTACGTGCTCTTTCTTGCAAAGAGTAAGGGAACTATTGATTCTTTAAGGCATCATGAGGAACACCATGTTGATTGAAAGAAGCACGTATAAGCAGAAAAGATTTCAGATGCTCTGTCGTATCTTCATGAGGCAAACTAGCATATTTCCCATTCGAGTTTAGCATTAGGAACATCACCGGTTTTAATTTGAAATTCCTAGCTTATATTGCTAGTCTAACAACCCCTAGTTGTAAATCATCAAGGATAGGAACAACAAAGTCTCTAATTGTCCTATCTGGAATTTGTTCTTATTGTGGTAGCGGTATATTGTTGACTTGTTGTGGCTTCACTGGAGGAATAACATTTTGTGGCAGCAATGGTGGAACATCGTTATTATTTCTAGCCATATTTCTTTGCTCTTGTCTCTTCCTCCGAATAGTTCTTTCAATTTCTAGATCGAAACTAACAATGTTGTTAGGATTTCTCCTTGTGGACATAAAACACCTAAAAAAATTGAAAAGAATCAACAAAAGAAATAAAACAAACTAGTAACAAATAGAAGTCAGAAAAGAAAGAATATTTGCAACTACAAAAATAAACATAAAAAAAACGCCCTACCCGACAACGACGCCAAAAACTTGATCGGCCTATAAACATCACAAAAATTATGTGCAAGCGGACACTGTCGATGCAAGTATAGTAGACAGATGTGAGTCTATTGGATATCGATCCCATGAGGATAGTGTTCTTGTTGCTTAAACTTGTCAAAGCAATTAGAGTTTAACTAAAAAGAATTGTTAAGAGTAATGTCAATGCAATTTAGTTAAAACTGGACAAATAAAAGAGTTAAATCCATCAATTCAAATATAACATAAAATGTCAGAGTAAATTACTAGAAAACTAAATTGTTTGCTAAAGATGTTTATAAATGTAAATTTAGAAAATTAACAGAAGTATATCAAGTGTAAAGAAATGGAGGGATTCTTTACTTCACAAGTTGGCAATGCTAAATATGACTACAAGGTAATTGATAAATGAATTGTCACCGCAATTAAGTTCTAATGAAATCTAACTGCTATCGACTTCTCTATTTAACAAAGACCCAAGTACTCACAATTACCACACCTTCCAATGCTGGCAATGCTTTGTACTCAAGAACAAGTGGCTAGAATTTCTTCTTGTCTCAAGCAACTTTCGTTGTATTGCTTGTTAATCTAACTTTGTCACCGCACCTTCCAGTGACTGTGACTGCAATTGCACTTCCGTGGTCAAAACAATTAAATCGAAATATAAACAGATAAGAAGAATTGAGTAGAAATCATAATAGATCTAACATTATTAGGTACTTCCATACACAATTAATAGTCAATATAATTCATCAACATTCAAGATGAATTAAAGAAGAAATTGAAGCATGCTATTCCTAGTCTACTAGAATCCTTCAGTAATTACTCCTCTTGTTCACACTTAGACACTTCTCGCCAGAAGTAGTTGCCTCCTCGTCACGCCAGATCATACTATTAGGAAGTTAAGCTTCCATGGCAGCTCACTTAAGAAAGAATTAGAGAATTGTGGAGTTAATTTCTTCATCGCTTGATGATGATTTTCTCTCACTTCTATCTATTTATAACCATTGGAAAGTATAGGTCTACCGCCTTCTCAAATATAACCCCCTTTTGCAGCTATACAAGTTTGTTATTACCAGTTGTGCACTCACGCAAATTTAGTTTGTGCATTAGGTAGTTGCAGATTGTTGCGACATCTCTGGATGCAAACTATGATTTGTATTCGCTACGACAACTTGACATTCTCCTTCGATGGTGCTTCTAGATATGTTAGTAGTGTAAAGTCCCTGATAAAATGTAAAAGTATTCATGTGGTGACATATTTGACCACAATTCTAGATCAAACTTGTGGTTGCAATTTTGAATGCTTTCGTACTCTGATCTTCTAAAGTGGATCTCTACGCTGACAACTTTAGACACAAAACTGATACTGAATACAGCGACACTAGTAGCTCAAAAAGGGATAAAATGAAATGATTTAGAAAATGAAAATACTAAGTATGAATTGCTGAAAATGTATGCTAAATATGATACAAAAAGAACAAATTATACACTAATTAAGGAGAAATTAAGTGTCATTTCTAATGCTATCAGATAGAAACTTTGGTTTATATGGAAAGCAATTTTGAAGAAGATCCATTGGAGAATGCCTTAGAGTTTGACCCTTTGGAGGATAAAGAAGGTGAAGAAAACATGGCTTTGATGGAAGGCAATCCAATAAATTTCATTCAATCAGCACGGTTTGAACCGTTGGAGTTAGATGTTCATGAATATGTTTAACCGAAGTTGTCAATCCAAGAACCGCCTAAACTCAAACTTAAGGTACTTCCCTCCCATTTAAAATACGTATATTTAGTGGCCATTCTACTTTGCCTGTGATTATTTCAGCAGAACTGATGAAAGATCTAGAGGAGCAACTGATTGCTATTTTAAAGAAATTTAATAAAGCAATTGGTTGGACCATAGCTGATATTTCAGGTATAAGCCCTTCTTTTTACATGCATAAAATTATTTTAGAGGAGGGTGAAATAGCTCGAATTGATGGGTGAAGAAGGCTCAATCCTATCATGAAAGAAGTAGTGCAAAAAAAGGTGATCATGTGGTTAGATGCTGGAATATCTACCCCAACTCCAACAGTTCATGAGTAAGTCTAGTGTAATGTGTATCGAAGAAAGATGGAATCATAATTTTTTAGAATGAACGTAACGAGTTGATTGCGATGAAACTGTTACGGGTTGGAGAATCTGTATTGACTACAGAAAGCTGAATAAAACCACTCGAAAGGACCTTTTTCCTTTGCCTTTTATGGACTAGATGTTAGATCGATTGGCAGGTAATGAGTTCTACTGTTTTTTAGGTGGCTATTCGGAATATAACCAAATAGTTGTAGCCTTAGAGGACCAACATAAAATAACCTTTACTTGTCCGTATGGTACATTTGCTTTTAGGCGAATGCCTTTTGGTTTATGCAATGCACTTGCAACATTTCAACGGTGCATGATGGCAATGTTCATTGATATGGTTGAAAATTTTATTGAGGTTTTCATCGATAATTTTTCTATTTTTTGGTAATACTTATGATATTTTTTTGAGTAATTTGGCTAAGGTAATTAAAAGAAGCAATGCGACAAATCTTGTCCTTAACTGGGAGAAATGTCACTTTATGGTTAAGGGGTTGTCTTAGGGCATAAAATTTCCAAGAGAGGAATCGAAGTCGATAAAGAAAAGGTGGACGTAATTGAAAGATTACCTCTCAACGTTAGTATGAAAGGAGTCAAAAGTTTCTTAGGCCATGTCGATTTTTACCGAAGATCTATCAAAGATTTTAAAAAATTTCTATACATTTGTGTTTGTTGTTAGAGAAAGATATAGTGTTTGATTTCATTAAAGCATGCTTAGAAGATTTTGAAGATTTGAAGAGATGGTTAATCTCAACCCCAATAATTGTTACACCCGATTGAAAGTCACCATTTGAATTGATGTGTGATGCAAGTGATTTTGCCATTGGAATTGAGATGGGTCAAAGAAGAAACAAAGTGTTTGACCCTATCTACTATGAAAGTAAAACTTTGATGGGAGCCCAACTCAATTATATAGTAACTGAAAAATAACTTTTTGCTATAGTTTTTGCTTTTGACAAGTTAGGTATCAAAGTTACAGTGTTTATTAACCATGCGACCATTAAATACTTACTCACAAAGAAAGATGCTAAACCGAGACTAATTTGTTGGATACTCTTACTCCAAGAATTTAACCTTGAGATCCAAGATAGAAGAGGTGTTGAAAATCACGTAGCTGATCATCTGTTGAGGTTGGAGCAAAATGAGATAACTCAGTCACTTGTTCCTATCAATGAGAATTTCCTAAATGAACACCTATTTGAGGTAAGTTACATTCATGAAACACTTTGGTCTGCTGATTTTGCCAATTATCTTGCATGTTGAATAATACCTAGAGAAATAACATACAAACAATGGAAGAAATTCCTTTAAGATAGTCGGTATTATTTCTAGGAAGATCTGTTTTTGTTTAAGAAATGTGTAGATAACATAATCAAAAAGAGTGTAGTCAAAAGTGAGATTGTTGAGATCTTGTACCATTTCCATTCATCTTCAAGTTGGGGACACTTTGGTGGTTCATGTACTGCAGCAAAGATTGTACAAGTAGGTTTCTTTTGGCCTACATTGTTTAAAGATGCTTATGCATATGTGAAGAATTATGATAGATGTCAAAGGACCAAAAATATATCAAGGAGGAATGAGATGCCCTTGACAAACATCTTAGAAATTTAATTATTCGACATACGGGGCATTAACTTTTTAGGCTCGTTTCCTTCTTCATATGGGAACAAATACAACTTAGTTGCTTTGAACTATGTATGCAAGTGGGTTGAAGCCGAAGCATACCTTACGACTGATGCTAAGGTAGTCATGTGATTCCTACATAAGCAGGTGTTTACACGATTTGGGACCTCAAGAGCTATCATTAGTGATGAAGGTTCTCACTTTGTGAACAAGTGGCTTAAGTAGTTGCTTGACAAGTATGATGTGAAGCATAAGCTTGCTATTGCCTATCATCCACAAGTGAATAGATAAGTTGAAAGAGTGAATCATGAAATTAAAGGAATTCTTGAAAGGGTAGTATGCCTAGCAAAAAAGATTGGTCTCGAAGGCTCGATGATGCAGTGTGAGCCTATCGAATAGCATTTAAGACACGGTTTGGAATGACTCCTTATCAGTTAGTATTTGGAAAGGCATGTCATTTGCCATTAGAGTTGGAGAATAAAGCTCACTGGGCTCTGAACCAATTGAATTTTAATCTTAAGCAAGCTGGAGAGAGAAGGATGTTACAACTTAATGAATTAGAAGAGCTAAGGTTATTTTAATACGAGAATGCCAAGATGTGCAAAGAAAAGTTTAAGAAATCGCATGATAGTCATATACAACCTCGCGAGTTTAAAGAAGGTCAGAGAGTGCTATTATTTAATTCAAGCCTAAGGTTATTTCCTGGGAAGCTCAAATCCCGATGGACTGGACCGTTCAGCATTCATAAAGTCTATCCATATGAAGCTGTTGAATTATATGATGATCACGGAATTATGTTTAAAGTTGATGGTTAACGTCTCAAGCACTATTGGGATGGAGAAGTTGAGCGAGTTGAATCTTCTTTCAATTTAATAGACCCTTGATTTTTCATGAACACATTTGTAAATAAATAATTAATTAAAACTTATTTTTCTTAACTTAGTAAATTTAAATTAATTCTGTCTAGGGAAATTGGAACTTAAGCGAGACCGCTATGACCCCTCCAACCTTTCCTGGGAATTAATTTAATGTAATTTACTGAGAAAAAATTTCCTAATTAGGTTTTAAAATTTTTAAGTTTCATTTTTATGGATGTTTTTACTTTCAATTTTAAATTTATTTTATGTTTAATAATGGGGGTCAATTTGACCCGAGTACTAATAAATTTTGTTTTTTTAAGTTGAGTTTGTAAATACAGTTTCAGTTTAAGGCCCAAGACAACAAAAATGAAGGAAAATAGCCATGCATCTGCCACTTCCATTACTTGTCGTCCAAGTAACCCTAATGTAGCTAAATTTTTGCTACATGTTGCCCTAATTCCTTCCTATATAAACCCCTCTCCATCACACTATTTTTCACAAACCTCAAAGCAATTTTCTTAAACCCTAGCCACTCTTAATTTTCCTTTGTACCGATTAGCCTCAGATCTCGAAGAAAACCCTAGTTTTTCTTCCCTTATAGTCGAAACCACCCATCATCGTCGCAAGGAAGTTTTTTGAGCTCTATCGTCATCGCCACATGTCATCGTTGCTGTCACACATCACCGTCACCGTTACACTGCCATTATCGTCGCAAGGTTGTCACCACCGCAAGTCCTTACCACCACCTTATCGATTTCTCTTCTCCACCTTGTGCTAAAACTTTGTCGAAATTTCGAGAAAATATCATGTCTCGCAAAAGAACTAGATCTTCAAAGACTACTCTTGAAAACCCAATTGTGACCGATGAAGAAGTGAAAGAGAGATTTGATTCAATCTTCAACCATCAAGCCATGATGCTTGATAAGGGTTTCAACTTGAATAGTCATGATTTGATGGTTATACCTGTGCCGATTAGAAATAAGATCAATGCTCTCAAGTGGGAACAATTTTTTTAGGCTCGTTCACTTCCCGATGATGAACTAGTTTGAGAGTTTTATGCTAGTTTGACTCTACAAGAAGCTATTGAGGTTACTATCCGAAAGAAGAAAGTACCTCTTACCTCTAAGTCCATTAATGATTTGTTTAACTTACTTGATGATGATGAAGATGAGTACTACCCTATGATGAACAACATCAATTGGAATTTTCTTCAACAAGTGGTTGATGTTGTGACAAATTCGAGATCCCATTGGATTATAAGAAAGTATGGGAGCAATTCTTGTCGAAGGGAATACCTAAAACTGGTAGCAAAGGTATTGTTTTATTTCGTTCGCTATAGTTTCATGCCTATCTCACATAGTTCCACCATCTCGATGGAACGAATTATCTTGTTGTATGTGATTTTGACAAAAAAGTCCATCAATGTTGGGAAAATCATTCTTAAGGAAATCCATGACTGTGCCAAAAAGAAGAAAAGAAGTGTTTATTTCCCATCTTTGATCACTTCACTTTGCTTAAGGGCTCATGTTAAAACAAAAGCAAATTTGAAGGGGCAATATGTTCAAGAGTGCATCACAGCTTATGACATTGAAAGGTTAGTAGAGAAGGTTCATGAATTGAACCAAGGTGAACAAGACAAGCCAACTGAGCCAAAAATCGATGAGTCATAAAAAAAAACTGAAACTGAAACTGATTCAATTACTAACACTGAAGAAGTAGAATCTGATGAGGAACTAAACAATCCTGAACCGATTGAGGAACCTACAAATGTTGAACAAAAAGTTGAACTAGAATATGAACCAGTCGAGCCAAGTGTTGAACTTGAATTTACAACTCCAATGCCGACTTCTGCAAGCACTTCAAAGAAATTGGAGTTGTCAATCATGATGGATATGTGCAAGTTCTTGCACAATCAACAACAGACTTACTAGAAATATGTAAAGATTAGAGATGACTACATTAGAAATATTTTTAAGAATATCTCTAACACTTTTGTTCCTAAGTTCTTAGATGCTATCTTCGAGACATGGAAGGAAGATAATGACTATGAAGGCAAAGATAGAGCTGAAGAAAAAGAAGACAAGGGGGATGAGTTAGAAAAATAAAAGGTGGGATTCTTATCTTGTTTACTTATTTATTTATTTGTTTTTTAGGTCCTTAGGAATTTATTTGTTTATTACTTAGGATTTTATTTCTCCATAATAAAACATAGCAAGCATGAATAAGCTTAACACCTCTTTAGAAAGAAAAGACTAAGTGATGTAGTAATGGGAATGAACTTGTCTAAGATTGGATTGTTAAGAAAGACTTGGTATTTAAGCAGTCTTAAAAGATTCAGCTCTCTTTTCTTACGACCCTACCTGGTGTTCAGTTTTCATTTATTACATGTTATTTTTTACACATATCAACAATCACTGTCGAAACCTTTTTGCTAAAATAAAGTTCACACTTTTATTATTTTTTAGAAAAATGAATGAAAATTGAAAATGGATTCGTCACTAATCCTTTTTAAATAGGTGTGATTGAATCAACTTGAAATATATTTAAAATTATTAAAATAATATTTTGGACATCGAAATTAAAAGAAAATGAGTTCAGGAGTCGGTTACGCATGAGGAAGGACTATCACCCTCATACACCCAAAATTGATACCTAGTTGATTATTGAATGTCTTAGTTGTTAAGAATCAAGAACTCGAGAAAATTTAAACGATCCTTAAATGTGTGAATAATATGTTTCGTTGTCATTTAAAATTGAATTTTGCGGGGCTCATTTATTTTGAGTCAATCGAGAGGAAAAGTCATGTTCAGTACGTTAGGGCACAACACCTCGAAACTTTAAAAATACAAAGCATTTCCAATTATTGCCTCAAATGTTATATATTTTAATTTTAAATAAAGTATTTAATTACATCGATTCAAAGAGAAAACCATAACTAGCAAGTTAGGGCATAATTTTCTCGAATTCTCGAAGTAAAGAACATTGTCTCGATTTCGAAAATTGCTTATGTGTTACATAAAAATTTAAAGTGTCATGTGATTTATTTATTTGAATATTATACAAAAATTAATGAACAAGTGTAAACATAATATTCAATTTGATGATGACAAAATAAAAATACATATATGAATAAAAATAAAATAAATAAATAAAAATAAAAGTAATATCAACCCATGGCAATAATAACAATAATAAAAATTGCAATCATGATATAATTAAAAATAACAAACTAAAAAAATAAAAATGACATAATTAAAGGGGCAAGTATGTAAATTCATGAATTAAAAAATACTAAAAATTTTAAAAAAATAAAATAAAAATAAAGATAAAATAAATAAATAATAAAAGGGACTAAATAAAAAAATAAAAAAAGTAAAGCATAAATTGCAAAAACAAATTAAAGGGGGTGAATTAAATAAAGGACTAAATTAAAACTATAAAAAAATTAAAGGCTTAAATTAAAAAATAGAATAAAGAATTAAATTAAAACAATATAAAAATACAAGGACCAAAAGGGAAAATATCTTAACCTTTGCACACGTTTAATTCCCAAAAAAGGGTCCATGATCGAAGGATTAAATTGTAAAAAATTAAAATTAAAGGACAAAAATTAATATGAATTAAAATTAAAAAAGAACGAAATTAAAAAAGGCAAAAAAGTGGAAGGGTTGAAGTGGCAAATAGCCAACTTTTCTAAAACAAGCAGATCTCAGGTCTGTTCGGGTCAGGTTTTAAGGTAAAACAATGTATTTTTAGGACACTTTGAGTCACATCAAAACGACGCCGTTTTATGGAGCTTATAAAAATTTAAAATTTTTCAATAAATTCATTTATTTCTTGTTTCAAAAAAAAAACTTTTTCTCTCTTTATTTTTTTTTCTGTCCCAGTCATCGACGACGGTGATCGCCACCTACGATGGCCGAAAAACTAAAAAATTCTTTTTTTATTTTTTAAAGAAAACCCTAGAAATCGAATCTAAAGTTGAAACCTCTATATCCGGACCTAAATCTAAGAAAAACAATAGCCTTCAGGCCCTATTCGATAAAGCCCAACGAAACCTTGAGGTTAAAAAAGAGTCACTATGCTCGGAGAGTACTAGCCTTCATCGTGAATAGTCACATTTTTGCTTGCGGCGGTGGAGCCCGATCATTAAAAGATAATAAAGGAAACCCTAACTTTTTTACGTATATGGATGTGTAATTTTTTTTTTTTACTTTTGAAACTAAAAAAATCAGAAAATACCTTCAAATATTTATCTTTGATTTCTTCACTGTGTAATCCCTTTACATTCGATTCTTTGGGGTTTCTATAACACGATTAAAATACATATTTTTCTCTATTTTCCTTTATTTTTTCTCCCTTTTTTTGTTTTGTAGGTATAGTTGAGATTTGGAAACGCCTTTACGTGTGGACGTGGCGAAGGCGATGGCTGACGTGTTAGGAGATGCCTGCTGATGTGGCGTAGCGGCAATGGTTATTGTAGCTAATTACTTTTTAGGGTTTGATTAAGTTTAAGTGGTATGGGCTTTTGAGGTTGTGGGCTTGTAATTTAGGTTAAATAAATATTGGGCTTTGGGTTTATGTATTTTTTACGTTAATTTACTTTTTTGAATTTTTTGACTTTGGGTTTATGTATTTTGGACTTTAATTTATTTTTTGGATTTCAATTTATTTATAAAATATTAGGTTATTTATTTTTTAAGTAGGTCGGACGAATTTGGGCTCATACAACTACCCCTCTTTGCTCTTTGTCGTGTAACGGGAAAGGAGCAAAGACACAAATAAGGACCAATTTTGTCTGGTTTTACTAAATTTTCGGCTTCTGGTCCTTCTCTTTTTCAAGTAACCCGTTCTTTCATTTCATTGGTTACTCTAGTCCGCTATATCCACTTCACTACAACTTTATGAAGATAGGATTTAGTGTTACTGTTTTATCTTGCCCCATTGCAACTTTAAGGAGATAAGGTTTGCTATTGTAGTTTCATTCTAAACCGATAAAACTTCAGAGGGATTGTTGTTTTATTCACTTCACTGCAACTTCAGGAAGATAGGATTTTCTTTCGTAACTTCAATCCGACCAACTATAATTTCAGGGATATAGGTTTTGATGTTTTAGCTTCATCTTGCTCCACTTCAATTTCAAGGAGATAAAGATTTGCTTCTCTAGCTTCAATTCGACCCACTACAACTTCAGGGGTACATAATTTGGTTTTGTAGCTTTATCCTTCTCTACTGCAACTTCAGAGAGATAAGGATTTGCTTCTGTAGTTTTAATCTGATCCCTGCAACTTCACAATTATAGGATTTGGTGTGTAACTTCACTCCATTCCACAAAAACTTCAAGGAGATTGAGATCCGCTACTGTTAGTTTTATTTTGATCCATTACAAATTCATGGATATAGGATTTTATGTTGAAACTTCATTCCATTCCACTGTAACTTCAGGGAGATTAAAATCCGCTACTGTTAGTTTTAATCTGATTCACTGCAACTTCAACGATATAAGATTTGGTGTTGTAACTTCACTCCATTTCACTACAACTTTAGGGAGATTGAGATTTGCTACTGTTAGTTTTAATCTAATCCACTAGAACTTTAGTGATATAGGATTTTGTGTTGTAACGTCACTCCATTCCACTACAACTTTAGGGATATAGGATTTGGTGTTGTAACTTCACTCCATTCCACTGCAACTTCAGGGAGATTGAGATCCGCTACTATTAGTTTTAATCTAATCCACTACAACTTCAGAGATATAGGATTTGGTGTTGTAACTTCACTCTATTCCACTGTAACTTCAGGGAGATTAAGATTCGCTACTATTAGTTTTGATTTGGTCTATTGCAACTTCAAGGATATAGGATTTGGTGCTGTAACTTCACTCTATTCCACTGTAACTTCAAGGAGATTGAGATCCACTATTGCTATTTTACTCCATTTCACTACAACTTCAGGGATATAGGAGTTGTCGTTTTACTGATCTATCACATCATTCTTTAGGAGATATGACCTGTAGATTTTGTTTTATGAGCCTCTTAAAATGCCATGATTTAAATGCATTTGACCTAACTAGATGAGTATGAATGATATGAATGCATTCGAAGGAGTAGTTTCTCACTTCCACTTAAAAGGTGTATTAGAACAAATGCAATGCATGTGAAAAATAATCCTATATCTTAACAATATTAACACAAATATCATCAAAGCAGCACATAAAAGATGAAATGCAAAGGATCGCAAATTAATTTAAACCGAGTCTTCAATTTTCAACAAAAAGACCAAAAAATAATCGACTTGTAGCTTGACTCTCTTATTGCTCCCAAGTTAAGTTGCCAAACCATCGAAACCTTTTTTTGAAAAATCCCGACTTTTATTTTTTTTAGAAAAATGAATGAAAATCGAAAATGGAGTCGTCACTAATATTTTTTAAATAGGTGTGATTGGATCACCTTAAAATATATTTAAAATTATTAAAATAATATTTTGGTCTTCAAAATTAAACAAAAATGTGTTCGTCAGTCGGTTACGTATGAGGAAGGATTAGCATCCTCATACTCCCAAAATTGGTACCTAGTTGATTATTGAATGTCTTAGTTGTTAAAAATCAAGAACTCAAGGAAAATTTAAAATTTGATCCTTAGATGCATGAATGATATGTTTCGATATCGTTTAAAAATCAAATTTTGTGAAGAAAGCTCATTTATTTCGAGTCAATCGAGAGGAAAAGTCATGTCCAGTACATTAGGGCACAACACATCGGTTCGAAGAGAAAACCATATCCAGTAAGTTAAGGCATAATTTTCTCGAATTCCCGAAGTAAAGAACATTGCCTCGGTTTCATAAATTGATTATGTGTTACATAAAAATTTAAAGTTTCATGTGATTTATTTATTTGAATATTATACAAAAATGAATGAACATGTGTAAGCATAATATACAATTTGATGATGGAAAAATAAAAATACATATATGAATAAAAATAAAAGAAATAAATACAATTAAATAATAATAAATAATAGTAAAAGTAATATCAATCCATGGCAATAATAACAATAATAAAAATTTGCAATCATGATATAATTAAAAATAACAAACTAAAAAAATAATAATGACATAATTAAAGGGGCAAGTATGTAAATGCATGAATTAAAAAAATACTAAAAATATAAAAAAAACAAAAACAAAAACAAAATAAAATAAAATACAATTAAAAAACAATAAAAGGGAATAAATAAATAAAAATTATAACATAAATTTAAAAAACAAAAACAAAAACTAAAGGGGGTGAATTAAATAAAGGATTAAATTAAAACTATAAACAAATTAAAGGCTTAAATTAAAAAATAGAATAAAGAATTAAATTAAAACAATATAAAAAATGCAGGGACCAAAAGGAAAAATATCTCAACTTCTGCACACGTGTTATTCTCAAAAAGGGTCCACGATCGAAGGATTAAATTATAAAAAAAATTAAGGGGAAAAATTAAAATGAATTAAAATTAAAAAAGAATGAAATTAAAAAAGGAAAAAATGCGGAAGGACTAAAGTGGCAAATGGCGCACTTTTCCAAAACACACGGATCCCAAGTCCGTTCAAATCAAGTCTCGAGCCGTTTGAGTCGGGTCTCGGGTTTTAAGGTAAAACTACATCGTTTTGGGACACTTTGAGCCACACCAAAACGGTGCAGTTTCACGGAGCCTATAAAAGTTAAAAAAATTTCAAAAAATTCATTTTTTCCTTTTTTAAAAAAAAAAACTTTTCTCTCTTTATTTTTTTTCTCTCAAATGGCCTTGGTCGGGCATGGGTTCCAATGAACAGTCTGCCATGGGCCGTCGGTCATCGACGGCAATGACCGTTGCCTACGGTGGTCGGAAAACTAAAAAATCCCTTTTTATTGTTTTAACGAAAACCTCAAAATCAAATCTAAGGTTGAAAACTCTAGATCCGAACCTAATTCAAAGAAAAACAATAGCCTTTAGGCCCTATTTGACGGAGTCCAACAGAACCCCGAGGTTCAAAGAGGGTCATAGTGCTCAAAGAGCACCACCTTTCATCGTGAATAGTTACCTTTTTTGCTTGCGGCAGTGGAGTGGGATCAACAAAAGGTAAAAAAGGAAACCTTAATTTTTTACTTGTGTATATTTTTCTTTACTTTCGAAACTAAAAAAATCAAAAAATAGTAATCCCTTTACATTCGATTCTTTGGGGTTTTACGTATATAGATGTGTATATATTTTTTTACTTTCGAAACTAAAAAAATCAGAAAATAGTAATCCCTTTACATTCGATTCTTTGGGGCATATTTTTCTCTATTTTCCTCTATTCTCTGTCCTTTTTTTATTTTTTAGGTACAGTAAAGATTTGAAAGATGCCCTTACGTGTGGACGTGATGAAGGCAGTGGCTGACGTGGCAGGAGCAGCCTGTTGACGTGGCGTGAGCAACGACGACTCTGTAGTTGATTAGGGTTTTAGGGTTTGATTAAGTTTAGGTGGTATGGGCTTTTGGGGTAGTGGGATTGTAATTTAGGTTAGATTAGTATTGGGCTTTGGGTTTATGTATTTTAGACTTTAATTTATTTTTTGGATTTCAATTTATTTATAAAATATTGGGTTATTTATTTTTTAAGTAGGCCGGACGAATTTGGGATCGTACAATCACAAAATTCAAACATAAATGTGGATGATAAAACAAGTATAAAAAATATAAAAAAAATTCCTCAATGATAATATATAAAAATCTAATCTTCAATCACGTTCTAAAATTTCTATTATCTATCTACATCTCTCTTAGAAGTATTGGTACTTTATAGTTAATCATTAAAACTTATTTAGATCAAATAGATGGGCTTAGAGTCATTGACTATCCACATGGATCAACTATATAAAGATACTAGAGATGTCTTACTACTAGAAAAGCAAAAATATCTCAGACATCAAATGTAATGTTGTCTAATCAAATTGTCACTGACTCGAGTTAGAAGGTGTTACTTTCGTACTACAATCCACCGAGATTCTCGTCTCAAGCATATTCTCATCTCATTCCAAACACTTCTAACTCTCATCCAATAAGCATGTCTACTTCTGAATCATTCTAGTTAACTCTAACATGGTAGCCAAAAATACCAAATTTGTATAGTCTAATAATCGCTCTTTCTGCATCAATGATGTTGGAAAGCCTCACAAAGCCAAATCTTCTCTCGTTCTTCAATTCTCTTTTTCCTTTGGGATAAACTGTTAGAAACTAGCTAACTATTTTTTAGTTTGGCAATTGTAAAAGTAGTTAGTTAGTTACAGATTTAGTTAGTTGATTAGCTGACAGCTTAGCTTGTAGATAATAGCAAACTCATTGTATTTTTATTTCATTGATTGAATTCAATAAAATTGATATTCTTTCTTCCAGAAATACTCACTTTGTTCATCTGCCCAATGGAAAAATAGAAATTGTTACACATACTGGTTCTCACAATTTGACCCCTACTCTCATGCTCACTAAAGTTCTGTTTGTTCCTAAGTTCTCATACAATCTCATCTCAGTGTCTAGACTTGCTAAGGATTTGAACTGTGTTGTTTCCTTTTACCCTGACTTGTGTATCTTGCAGGATCACTTCACTGGCAAGATCATGGGGATTGGTAAACAAGTCAAAGGCCTTTATTATTTTGAGTCACCAAAAGGAGTCACTGGTTTGTCTTTTGTCACTTAGTGTAATAACCTTTCTGCTTCTAGTAGTAGTCATGTTGAGAATGTTGATATTATTGATTTTGCATCTTCAAAATTGCCTTTTTTTGTTGACTAATAAGAGTTTGTTGTTGCATGCTCATTTAGAACATGCTTCCATTACTGCTATGCATAAACTTCCTGTGTGTCATTGATAAACTTAATTCTGGAACTGTTCATCAATGTATTGTTTGCCCTCTTGCCAAACAAACCAAATTGCCTTTTTCTTTAAGTAATTCCAAAGCTGAAAAACCTTTTGAATTAATACATATGGATCTTTAGGGACCTTACAGAGTCTCAACTCATAATGGTTATAGGTTCTTTCTTACTCTAGTTGATGAATGTTCTAGAATGGCATGGATATTTCTTCTAAAACTCAAAAGTGATGATGTACTCTACATTAAATATTTTGTCAACTACATTAAAACCCAATTCTCAGCCAGTCCAAAAATATTTCAAAGTGATAATGGTTCTGAGTTTTTTAACTCAGAATGTTCTTCTTTCTTCCTTTCCCTTAGAATTATACACCAGAGCTCTTGTGTCCATACCCCAAAACAGAATGGCATAGCTGAATGAAAACATAGGCATGTGTTAGATGTTGCTAGAGCCTTGAGATTCCAATCTGCTGTTCCTATCAAATTCTGGGGGGAATGTATCCTTACAGCATGTTATATAATCAATAGAATTCCATCTTCAGTCCTTGATTGGAAAACACCTTTTGCATGTTTATACAATAGGCAGCCAGATTTATCTCACCTAAAAATATTTGGTTGTTTATGCTATGCCACTGTTTCTCATGTTATTGACAAATTTGCTTCTAGGGCCACACCATCAGTTTTCATGGGATATTCAAGTACCCAAAAGGGTTATATTTTGTTCAATTTAGAAACTCATAAATTCTTTGTCAATAGGGATGTGAAATTTTTTGAATCTATTTTCCCTTTTCAATTTCCTATTAAAAACCATTCACCTTTCTTTCCTTCTTCCAATATATAATTTTTTTATTTTGATTTCTTACTGCCTTCTTCTCCTTCACCATTAGTTTCTTCAAATGAGTCTTTACCCTTATTACATTCTTCATCTTCTGGTCACTCTCAATCTTCTAATACACCTATTGATTCTTCTGAATCTTTTTCTCCAGCATCACGAACTGGCCCTAGTTTAACTTTACCATCCATGAACATTCTTGATCAATCATCAAACTCATCTTGTCCAATGACTCCTGTTCCTGTTAGGAGGTCCTCTAGAGTCATTAAACAACCACAGTGGCTAAATGACTTTATTTGTAATTCACAATCTTCAGTACCTTATTCTATTTCAGATTTTGTTTCCTGTTCCCTTTTGCCAACACATACATAACTCTTTCTTTCCAATACTTCACAGCCTTTTGAACCTATCACATACCAAGAAGCTATTAAATACCCTTATTGGATCCAGGCCATGAATGAAGAAATCCAAGCTCTTGAATCTAATAAAACTTGGTTTATGGTTACCTTACGTCTAGGAAAAATTCCCATTGGCTACAAATGGGTTTACAGAGTCAAATATAAAGCCTCGGGTGATGTTGAGAGGTTCAAGACTCATTTAATAGCCAAGGGGTATAGCTAACAAGAAGGGGTTGGTTATGTGGACACTTTTTCCCTTGTTGTGAAATTGGTTACTGTCAAAACCTTGCTAGCCTTAGCTGCTATCTTCAATTGGCCCCTTTTCCAACTTGATATCTATAATGCTTTTTTACAAGGAGATCTATTAGAAGAGGTCTATATGGAATTGCTTGCTCGTTTTTGCAATCAGGGGAAGCATAAGGTGTGCCAACTGCAAAAATATCTTTATGGCCTAAAACAGGCGTCTAGGCAGTGGAACTTAAAATTAACAGAAGCACTTTTAAATGCTGGTTATATTCAGAGCAAATATGACTATTCTTTGTTCACTAAAAGGGAAGGCAGTAAATTGGTGGTTATGATCATTTATGTAGATGATTTGATAATCACTGGTAATGATGAGGGAATGATTAGAGACTTAAAAGAGTTGTTGCATCAGAATTTTAGGATGAAAGACTTAGGGTTACTGAAATTTTTCCTAGGTCTTGAAATCCTAAGATCAAAAGAAGGAATTTTGGTTAATTAGAGAAAGTATGCCTTGGAGTTAATTGAAGAATCAGGGACAGGGGGAGCAAAACCAACTATGACCCCACTTGAACAAAATTCTAAACTTACTACCTTGGAGTATGATGGAAATCAGCAGCTTGAAAATGATGAATTGCTTGTTGACAAAACTATAGAGGCTTATTGGGAGATTAATATATCTCACACATACAAGACCAGACATAACTTACACTATTCATCACTTAAGCCAATTCATGCAACAGCCTAAGAAGAGTCACTTAAATGCAGAATTAAGATTTGTGAGGTACATTAAAAGAAATCCAGGATAGGGCATTCTGTTAGATGCTAACAGTAGTTATGATCTTGTAGCATTTTGTGATTCTGATTGGGGGACTTGTCCAATGTAAAGGAAATCAGTGTCTGGATTTTGTATCAAGCTTGGGAATTCACTAGTCTCATGGAAATAAAAAAAGCAGAATACCATTGCAAGGTCATCTGCAGAGGCAAAATATAGATGTATGGCAGTGACCACTGCTGAGATAGTTTGGTTGAATGATTTGCTGTCTGAACTTGGTTTTGGTAGAAAATAGCCAGTAAAGCTTCATTGTGACAGTAAAGCATCATTGCAAATTACAGCAAACCCTGTTTTCCATGAGCGCACTAAGTGCATTGAAATTGATTGCCATTTTGTTAGAGAAAAGTTGCAAGAAGGGCTTATCAAACCAGAGTACATAGCTTCAGCAAAATAATTGGTAGATATATTTACAAAGGCTCTTGGTTTGCAGCAGCATGATTACTTAGTTTCCAAGTTGGGGGTAAAGGATGTTTTTTCACCCTCCAACTTGAGGGGGGAGTGTTAGAAACTAGTTAACTATTTTTTAGTTTGGCAGTGTAAAAGTAGTTAGTTAGTTACAGATTTAGTTAGCTAATTAGTTGACAGCTTAGCTTGTATATAATAGCAAACTCATTGTATTTTTATTTCATTGATTGAATTTAATAAAACTGATATTCTTTCTTCCAGAAATACTCTGATTTTTACATAAACGTGTCTATGACATGTCCATGAAACTGGAAGATCTTCTATAGGCCCTTCCACTATAATCTAGGCGACAGATTTGACACAAACACAATCGAGCACCCTTTCACCATTTTGTACTCGAAACCATTGTCAACACATTTGTTGATAATTATTTAATATTAAAAATGAATTGATCCAAACACTCTTAAATTTTCTCAAAATTAGTTAATCATTATTATATACATATATAATACGAAACACTTCAAAAGTAAAACAAAAAAATATTTGTTTTGGTCAAATCAGAAGATGGATTCTATATCAATAAAGTTAACGAAAGGTCTAAATAAGGACATACAAACAAACAAGTTAAAATCTTAGGAGCAGAACAAAAGAGACAGAAACATACCCTAATAAACAAACACATTAACCCTTTTTTTTCCTGAAGGTGCACATTAACTCATTTTTTTTGAAAGCCACGTTAACCCTTCTAAATAGTAAAATGGGGGAATCATCACCATGCAATGAAATGTTAGGTAACCTTTCTAACCCAACCCAAATATTACGATCGAATTCTGAAAATTATATTGGTCACCAAAATGACTTAATAAAATCAATTAAATTTGAAAATGTTTTTCTACTAACTTTTAAAAAACTTAATGTAACTACCTTGGGATTATCAAAATGTCATATTATTAAGTCAAGTTAATTTCAGAGTCCAGTGCAATAAGTGTCGTGAAATTTGAGAAAAACTTAGGATTAGTTTAGCAATGTTTTTGAGTTAAAAAGCACTTTTGAAAAAAAAGCTAAAAAAATTTTCTTCTCCTTTTGACCAAAAAAGTGCTTTTTCAAATATTTTTTAGTACCAAAAGCACTTTTGAAAAACTCAAAAGCACTTTGTTTAATAATACTTTTATCTCAAAAGTGCTTTTTGTTCCAAAAATGCTTTTGAGAAGCAATGCTAAACAAAACTGTAGTTTATTTCGTCAATTTACCTCTTTAAAACTCTAATTTCATTGCCACGCAGCGGAAAAATTGAAGCCTTTTATTTTATAGGAAAAAAGAAAAATTGAAGCCTTTAATTTTATAGGAAAAACAAAGTCTTATTTAATTTTAAGCCAATTATTAGGATTGTTCGACTTTTAGCAAAATTACATGAATGCAAAATCTCAATTAAAAACAAACTCATGCCACGGTCCAAAATAACCATTACAGTCCCCAAATCAATAATAAAATTTAGTTTAAAAGTATTTTATTTAAAAATGTCTGAGACGAGTCCTTCGAATGTCGTGTCTGACTCAAACTTTGTGAATTATCTGTAAGAAGTAAAATTAGGGAGGTGAATTTTAAAAGCTCAGTGTGAGTCTTAAATAGAGTCAACAGTGTATATACATACAAACAATCAATTGTTACAGTAAAACATATAGCCAACAACATTCTTGAGATCACAACAGAGCATGCCATCATAAATATACAATATATACATATACATGTATGCATGCTCATGCTCATATGAGAACGGTGCATATTTCCTATCCATCCATCCGCTACACACCATGAGTTTCCCATAACTCATCATCAGAGCACCAAAATAGTAAGAGCTGTAGCTCAATCTAGATAAATCACCAATAACTATTTATAGTTAGACTGCTAGTAATTTGTGAATAAACTGTCAGTATTTTATGGATAAATCGCCATCACTTCGAACAATACTCCAGGGTTATAGATTAACTACCAGTATAAAATTACGGAAAACCAACACTACTCCACAAAACTCCTCCGTCACCAATCAGTCTCGATCCCCATGCAATGCAATATGTCATATTAGTTGCATTGCATATCATGTTTAACAATATCACTTAATTCAATAACGATGACATGCTTAACATGCATTCAATTTATCAGTATTGGTGGCATGGTTTTCATGCATTGAGTTGTAATAATATCAATCAATGGCATGTTTTTTTACATGCAAGCAAGAAATATTGTAACAATCAGTGGCATGTAGTATATGCAACCAATTATACAATAACAATCAACATGATCAATAGTACAAGACATGCAATAACATACAATCAACCAATCAATCAATAACAATAGGCACACAATTGGTTAACCCTTATAGCACTTACACATTTGGTTAATTAAGCTTTAGGGCCCAAGAACATTCGACCAACCTTGCACAGTCATTACACATTCAGCCAATACAATAAAGTACATACATGCTTTTAATATTCACCAAACATACAAGATTAGGATCTACACTTGAATAATGCGAATCTGAAGCACTAAACTTAAATCTATAACTCCTATATTTAGATATGCTTAGATCTCGATTAGATCTGTACATAACATAGACAAAACACGAGTCAAATATTAGCCTTTAGATCACCACATAGGTTTAGCCAGATCAGAGAGAAACAATAGTCATTCAAATAAGATTTTCGGAATCATCACTTACACTATTTTGGCTTAAGATGAAGATACGAATAACCTCTGATAATCCGAGCGATTCAAATCTAAACCTTCAATAAAAAAACACAAAAAGACAAGAAAAACATGTGTGAGAATCGACCATGGACTCTCGATAGATTCAACCATTTTAGTGGAAACAAAAAATAAATACGTAATCATCTGACAGATTAATAACTTACACTTCCCGGATCTTAGATTTGTAAGAATAGATAATCACAAATCGATTGATCACTTGTAAAGGCCAAATAAGATTCTGCCAAAGATGAATGGTGGTTTCGACAAAAAAATTATAAGAGAAAAAGAGAGAAGGAGAGGAGAAACAAAAGGGTGATGATAATAGTGGTGGTTGATTGATAAGTGCTAAAAGTAACATGTTTTAGCCTCATTCAATGTTTACATTGCGAGAAAGACAACTTACTTCAGTAGATAATCTAAATGAGTTTATAATCTCGTAAAAGAATCAAAGTGAGCATTTGATAATATTGAGAAGGATTATTATGTCATTTACAATTCTAATTAGGAAGATGGCTAGTCTTAGCAATCAGAGCAATTGACTCCATAGGTAAAGACATAGATGTATTCATTGGAAGAATGATACATTGGACTAGACCCAAGATGAATTAACTCTGAATCCGTTTGTGAATTCACTTGTGACACTTATGGTGTCATTTACCTAAATCCTGAGTTAGTCACTGACCATGTGTATGCAACTCATGTGCTTTGATATAAGTGGAGGCTTATGCTTTAAAGATGGTCAAGCCCATAGCCGGTATGTTGGGTACATGACTTGTGTATGACAAGGCTTTACTAGCAACAGTGGAATTCATAGCTTAATGAAAGAGTTAATGATATCCTCTAATTGGCATTGTGTGGATTGATAAATATGGAACGTCGTCACAGGTTGCTCGTTCTCGAACGAGCAATTATCACAGTCATTTGTTGATAATGACCATATTAATCATTAAGAAGACACAATGGTGACAATGAGATTATAACCCTCTTTACACGACCTAAAAGGTATGGTCGGATCCAAAAGGTCACAGTTATAACTTCATGCGCAAGTAAACCACTTTGAGCATATATATATATAGTATAATTTGAAATAAAGCAACGATAACACAATTCAACTTCCAAAATTGTAAGGAATCAAAAAAGTTTATACATTCAAATGTAATAATGTTTGTCTAATTGTTTAATAAAATAAACTAGGTCAAATCTATAGCAAGAAAAAAGGTATACCCAAAATATCAAAGTCCCAAGTGTGAATTTACATACAAACCCAAACATTATGATAACAAAATAGTCTGAAAAACCATAAATAGTCCATACTGAATGATGAGTAGACGAATAAAATCAAGAGATCCTCCGAGTACCAAGTCGCCTAATTCCAAAGATATTTGTAAGAGGAGTGAGTTAAAGAGCCCAGTGTGTAACTAAAGTGTAGGCAATCACAACACAGTATCGTAGTAATTTTCTCAAAACATTTTATAAGGCACCCAACATATCACAACTCAAATGCAATAGGATCACAAGCACAATGTAATGCACCTAATCACCTATACACCAACGCAATGGAGAAGGTTCCTCAGAGAATCACAAGCACAATGCAATGCACCCAATCACCTATACACCAACATAGTGGAGAAGGTTCCTCAGAACCCCTCCTCTCCAATCATCACCAATCGATGTGTGGTATAGTATCAGCCGTATGAAAAGGTGATGACTACATCTTCCACCGTGCAACAAAACTCATGTACACATAAAAGTAAGATGTCACATTTTTCTCAGTCTCATGATATTAAATCAAGATTCGCAGTTCATTAATTTTGATAATTAAATTGTCCACAGTTTGATAATTATGCATGAAACATCAACATGCGATAACACAACACCGATTGAAACCACACAAGCTGTAGAACACTGTCACACAACAAATATGTAGCACAAAAAGAAATACACCTCAAGCGGCAATAACTCTAATGTCGTGGAGGACGTCTACCACACTCAAATCTAACTACAAGTCTAGCTGAATCAGAATGTACAAGAATAAATTCTTCATTAAAAGTCCATCACTATGCTACCTACTAAACACAACACTAATTCGAATATTAAATACTCATGTGCAACTCTCGTAACTCGTACAGGGGCAATCTGTACAGGTGAAGGAGGAGGAGGTAACTTGTCGACTTCAGAGTCGTGATCACATAAACACAAAATAACACTAGTCAAACCCAGTATTCAACTTTGTTAAAAATTTACTAAGTACAATAAATTGAAAATAGTAAAAACGGGCTTTCAGGTTCGAATTAGATGAAATAGGTTGCAAATTTGAAATCAAGACATCGAAAAATGTCAAGTCAAAGTTGTATGAAAACTCAACTTTAGTCAAAGTCAAAGTCAACTATGATCAAAGTCAACCTTGGTCAAAGTCAAAGTCAAGGGGTCAGGTCAGGTTCAGTCAATGGTTCGGTCGGTCAGTGGTCAATGATCAATGATCAATGATCAAATCGATTTGGTTCAGGTTCGATCAACTCGGTTCGGGTCAAGTTCGATCAATGGGCCTTGAGTCTGGTTCACGAATCGGATCATAGGTATTGGTCCACTCCAATAGCCCACGAACTTGATAATCGAATGGCTCTCGGTTTAGGCTGCATTTGGTGGTCCAACCCTCACCCTAGCTATAGTTGAACATCAGGGTTTACTAACCCTTGATGCTACCAAAACCCTGACGACGCGACATGTGCTTGCCGGAAATGGAAAAAAATGGACCAAGAAAAACAGCCCCAACACAAGAAAAAACTTACCAACGCCAAGAACGATAGAAAAGCAACGAAGCAACGGTGGAGAGGATGGCGAAAGGGAAGAATCGAACGATTCTCATGCCATTTCTCAAGAAAGATCAAAGGCCAGGGGAGTTAATGGGTGGGGTTTTGCTCGGGAGTCGACAGGTAACCCAAAGGTGGTGGTGGTGCGGTGCACAGACGGTGGAGGAGCAGTGAACGAAGCTTGATCGAAAATTAGGTGAAAGAGAGGGATTAAGAGAGAGTATATTAGTTTGAGGGAAAAAGAAAGAAAATGGGAGATGAAAGGTTGAAACAAAAATAAAAATGGGTTAAAAACCAAATGAAAAGGGTAAATTGCACATGATGGCTCCAAATAAATAAGTGTTTTCAATTTAGTTCCTAAATTTTACTAAAATTCTAATTTAGTCCCTAAGTTAAATTAAGTTTCAAAAAGGAATTCCCAAATTTCTAGGGTTTTAATTTAGGAGATTTTAGGGTTGTTACAATTCCCCTCTTAAAATAAATTTCAGCCTCGAAAATTATCTGGACCAAAAAGATGTAGATATTAGGCCTTGATGACGACTTCGGGCTCTCACGTAACCTCCTCATGACCATGGTTTCACCACAAGAACTTGACCATCTTAATAGTCTTCCTCCTAAGAACCTTCCTATCTTGAGCAACAATCTCAATCGGTTCCTCCCTAAAACTCAAGTCAAGACGAACCTCAATCCCCTCAACAAAGATAATATGAGATGGGTCAAATTGGTTATGTCTCAACATAGAAACATGGAAGAATCATGAATACGCTCAAACTCTGGTGGTAACTCAAGCTGATAGGTAACTGGTGCCACTCGACGAAAACTCCGATAAGGCTAAATAAAACAAGGACTCAGCTTGCTTTTCCAAACCAAATTAGAGCACTTGAACTAAATGTCTTGATGCTTCAAATCGACATAAGATTTTTTTCTCTCAAAAATGGCCTTAAGCCTCTCTCGAATCAATCTAACAGTCTCCACAGACTCCTGAATAATATCAGGTCCCAAAAATCTATGCTCATTCAACTTAGTCCAGCTAATAGGAATGCGGCACTTGCACACATACAGAGCCTCATATGGTGCCATTTGAATACTGACCTGGTAACTATTATTGTATGAAAACTCTACAAGTGGTAGAAAGTTCTCCCAAATGCCTCGGTAATCTATCACACAACCCCTCAACATATCCTCTAGAATATGAATCGCTCAAATTGACTACCAATCTGTGGATGGTAAGCAATGCTGAATTTTAATCCAGTACTAATGGCACGATGCAGAGACTTCAAGAATCTTGACGTGAACCTCAGATCTCAATAACAAAAAAGATAGCGACACCCCAAGAAGATGAACTATCTCAGAAGTGTAAAGTCAGACTAACTTAATCAAAGGATAGTCAACCCAAACAGGAATGAAGTGCGCAGACTTGGTGAGTCAATCAACAATCACCCAAATCGATTTCTTTTTAGGCGGTATCAAAAGGAAACCACTAACAAAATCCATAGTCACGCACTTCCACTTCTACTACGGAATCTCAATCGGCTGAAGTAACCTAGATGGACATTGATGTTTAACCTTCACCTTTAGACAAGTCAAACACTTTGAACGAATTCAACAACAACTCTCTTGAGACCCTTCCACCAGTATCTCTCTCGAAGATTCTTATACATCTTTCCCCACCATGATGCATAGAATAAGGGTTGTCGTGAGCCTCATGGAGAATAGTCTACTTCAACTCGAAATACAGTACCATCCCTGAAAACATAAAATACCATCTTGATCAATAGAGAAATCCTTGGATGTAGCCCTCTTTACTTCTCTCATTTAGTGCATCAAGAACATGTCATTAGGCTGCTCAACTCTAATCTCAGAAATCAAAGTTAGAATAACTCGAAGCTCCCCTAAGAGACTACCATCCTCAAACAAGCTTATTCGGGCAAATAAGGCTCTTATATGGGTAATAGAATTATGACTCAAGGCATCAGCAACCACATTAACCTTGCCTAGGTGATACTCAATCTCACAATTGTAATCCTTGAGATGTTCCAACTTGCGACGTTGCCTCAGATTAAGCTCCTTCTATGTGAGCAGATATTTCAGACTCTTATGATCTTTGTAGATATAAAACTTCTCATCGGAAAGATAGTGTCTCCATATTTTGAGAGCAAAGATCATCGCAGCAAGCTCAAGATTATGAGTACAGTAGTTGCACTCATGTGATTTAAATTTTCGAGATGCATAACCCACTACCTTCTCATCCTACATAAGCATACATCCCAGTCTCGTGTAAGAAGTATCACTATAAATGATATAAGCCTTCCTAGGCTCAAGTTGGATCAAAATCGTTGCTTGAGTCAACACAGTCTTCAATTTCTCAAAGCTAGACTGTTGGGCCTTAGTCTAGACAAATGGGACATTCTTCCTCAGAAGTTTAGTCAACAGAACTGTAATGATCGAGAAACCCTCCACAAACCTCCGATAATAGCCAAATAAACCCAAGAAACTTCAAATCTCATAAACATTCTTAGGTTGCTTCTAACTCAAGAGCCTCGATCTTTTTGGGATCAACCCAAATACCCTAAGTAGAAACTTTGTGCCCCAAAAACATAACCTCTGCGAGCAAGAACTCACACTTACTAAACTTTGCATACATTTGTTTCTCTCTTAAAGTCTGCAGTATAATTCTGAGATGTTCATCATGATCGACCTTGGACTTAGAATAGACCAAGATGTCATCAATAAATACCACAACGAATTGGTCCAAGTAAAGTTAAAACACCCTATTCAACATGTCCATAAATGTGGCAGGAGCGTTAGTCAATTCAAAAGGCATTACCATAAACACATAATGGCCATAACGTATCCGGAAAGATGTCTTGAACCCATCAAAATCTTTAACCTTGAGTTAGTAATAACCAAATCTCTGGTCTATCTTAGAAAACACGATAGCTCCTCAGAATTGATTGAAAAGATCATTAATACGAGGCAAGGGATATCTATTCTTTATCGTCAACTTATTCAGCTTTCGATAATAAATACACAACCGAAGTGTCTCATCCTTCTTGAAAAAAAGAATAGGAGCTACCCAAGGTGAAACATTAGGTCGAATGAAACCCCTATCTAACAACTATTGCAGCTAAACCTTTAACTTTTTGACCTCTTCCAGTGTCATTCGGTAAGGTTTCATAAACATGGGATTTGTACTTGGATAGACCTCAATGCCAAACTCAATATCATCCCATTTTGGTGGTACACTAGGCAACTCTTCAGGGAAAACATCCGAAAATTCTCTAACAACTCGAATCTTCTTAATCCCAAAATCTGACTGTCACATATCAAGAATATAGGCAATGTAGGCTACTGACCCCTTTTTATCATAATCTCAACTTAGACGATCAAAATTACATTGTACAAAAATCCTATGCATTCACCAATAAGAGTCACTTCTCGGTTATCAGAGGTTTTCAAGGTTGCCCTTTTTCTCTTACAATCTAGATTGCCTCGATGAACAGAAAGTCAATCCATACTGAGAATGAGATCAAACTCACTGAATGCTAGTTCCATCAGATTAGTTAGAAAGACTTCCCTTTGAATTTCAAAAGGACAATTACGGTACACTCGGCTAACATCTACCGGACTTCCCACTAGACTCTGAATAGTAATTGTAACCTCAATACCCTCTGTAGGAATCTCAAGTTTCCCAGATATCGCACTTGCCACATAGGAGTGTGTAGAACCATTATCAAGTAAGACAAAAATATGAAATAGAATGAATAGAGAATGTACCGACTATAACATCTAGCTCATCACGGTCCTTATGTCTCCTTGTCGAGTAGATCAATCCCGACTGTCTCACCCCTGATCTAGATACACCACTACTCTGAACTGGTCTACCTCTACTAAAAGTACTCGAAACAGTAGATCTACCCTATCCTCTACCTTTAGCAGGAATCTAAACTAATGTTGGAGACTAACTCTAGACAAATGAGGCTGTAGGAGGATGTGGACATTCCTTGAAGAAATGCTCATGTGAGCCACATCTGAAACATACACTTGTCTTCCTTCTGCACTTACCACTATGCTTCCTATTATAATAAGAGCATATATGTAAAGAATGACGACCAGTTGAACCACCCTCGCTACTAGTAGGAACAATCGAAACTGCAAGTCTCACTCTCGGATAGCTCTGCTGATCAATCTCCTCTCTAGGCCTTCTGGTGATATGACTAATAAAACCACGTTAAACTACTATGCTCAGTTGCTTCCTACCTCGCTCCCTGTCATAAGCTCTCTGGTCACTCTTAAGGGCCTCTAACCTCTCAGCTATCCTAGCTCAACTAACCAGGTCGCTAAACACCTTATCTTGATGCATAGCAACTCCCTCCTGAATTGATAAGCGAAGTCCCTTCTAAAACCACTCACACTTCTGTCTCTCAGTAGTAACTAGCCTAGTAGCATATCTAACCAACCTAAGAAACTCTATCTCATAATCATTGACTGACATGTTGTCCTGCTTCAAATTCATGAAGGCATCTCGACATTTCGCAAGGAACTCCTCTCCCATATAACAGTCCTGAAACATCTCTCAAAAATACTCCCACGTGATCTGACTAGCTGAAACAGACTCCTCTACTGACTCTCACCAATTTTGTGCTTCGCCACATAGTAGTGAAACTATGACCCTCAACTTCTGATTGGCAGGATAGTTTATCTCAACAAACAATCCGTAATATCCCTAAATTGAGTCTAGTAGTTTCGAGCGTGAATTTAGGAATTTATCGGGTTAATAGTAATTTTTAATTTAATTTAGGAGGTCAAATTCATTTAAAATCAATTAAATAATAATATGAAAAAATAAAAATATTTTTGAAAATTTAATTTTAAAGTAAATAAATAATTATTAGTGAAAATAATTTTAAAATAATTTATTAGGGGTTAATTTGAGTTAAATTTAAATATTAGTTAAATTAGATTTAATTGTAAAATAAGGGAAATTTTGGAGTATTTATTTGACAAATAAACTTTTAAATTTGGAATTTTAGAGGGAAATGATCAAATGGTAAAGTAAGGGAAATGTGGAAGTGACCATTGGGTAAATTTCCCAATTTTTAAATTTATGGTGGGTTGTTTCAATTTTAAAAGCAAGGTATCTAGCCTATTTTCACACCATTTACATCATATTAGAGAGCTTTAAAATTCTTCTTCTTTGCAGGGTTTTAAAGATCTATCATCATAGAATA
The DNA here is from genome assembly GCA_039519145.1 of Kokia cookei. Classification (NCBI taxonomy): domain Eukaryota; kingdom Viridiplantae; phylum Streptophyta; class Magnoliopsida; order Malvales; family Malvaceae; genus Kokia; species Kokia cookei. The sequence goes on from CM076902.1 coordinate 32,461,507, forward strand.
GATTCAAAAATTTTCTTCTCAAAATACTCTCTTTTCACCCGAAATTATTCATAAAAGTAGCCAAAAATATTTTGATTTTTCTCAAAATTCTTGAACCAAGATTTGCAATCAAAGGATTCAGAACAAATCAAAGGTAATTACTATTGCTAAACTTTTTTTTATGATGATTAAAAGCATATTTACATGATTTTGAGTGATAATTACATGATTTTTATCATGTCATCTTCTTTAAAAGCTTAAGGTGCTTTAATGGTGGATCTTGAATTTTAAAAGGAAATTCACAAATCAATGGATGTTCCTACTCAAAATGGATCTATTAAAAGGTTTTGATCTTATTTACCAAGAATTAAACATGTTTTGTAAGGTAATTTAAAGAAATTTGAATTTCATCATCTTCATGAACCGATTTTTCGGATTTTTGTGAAATTGATGCTTAGTACATGTTTATTTGGTCTAGTATTGATGATTGGAAATGATTAGGAGGGTTGGAGTGATTGATTTTGTGAGGAATATGAGTTTTTGACTTGATAATACAAATCCGATAAGGTAACTTTGAGAGAGAATTTTGTGTAGCCTAGTTGATAAAATTTGTGTTTAATATATCTTTTGAATGGTGGTAATATCTATTTTATCTCTATTGAAGCTCCGAATCTTGAAGAGGATCGAGCTAATCGAAATTGAAGCTTGGATTTACTTGGTTAATTAGATAATTAATTACTAATTACAAATATTTAATTAAGTTTTGGTTGGTTAATTTTGTAGGATTATTGATATTTGTTTAAATGATGAAAAAATTATTAAATGTTGGTAAGTGGGCATGTAGTGGTTTTATGTGCTTTGATTGGATTGATTATAATGATGATTTAAGCATGCATGATGGAGTTTTTGGTTCATAGTATGTTGATATTTCAATTGATAATGAACATTGATAATTGGTATTTGTTATGCTTGATTTAAGTTGATGTTAAAATGACTATGTTACATGATTCACATATGCATTTTGACACTTTAAATTGAGCACATTTTTTACTGAAATTATGTTATGATTGATTGATTATATTGGCATTATAGCATGGTGGATCCATTGGATATAGTTGGCATGCCACAGGATTTGTGAGTACTTACCATATTGATATGTTATTTATGAGCAATGAGGCTCTAGGTGGACTGATTTGGAGTAGATAAGAGAGTGTTGAGCTTGTGTCTCCACTCAACGGGACTATTCTGAGGCGATATAAGGGATCATGTGGCTTCAGCCAGCTCAATCTAGGATTGATTCTGATTTTGGTTGGGAGTAAGGAGATCCGTTTATCCGATGTATGATCACCCGATTAAGCCATGATTGTATATACCAATATAAATGTGTGAAATGTTATATGTTAAATTGATGATTGTATGCCATTATTAATTATGATTTTTGATACATGATTAAGTATATGACATTAAACTATTATGGATTGATATTGTGACTGAAAATTTGTATTTGATTGGTTTCGATTTAAGCATGATTTGGGTGCTATTTTATAGGTCATTTTATTAACATTCACTGGGCTTTTTAAGCTCACACCTTCACATTCATGCAGATATTCGACGACATTGAGGAGCCGAGCAAGAGAGTTCTAAGAGATTAAGGCTCGGTAGAAATTTAGTTACACGTTTTAGAGATCTTAATCGGGCACTATGGAACTTTCGAGATTTAGTTTAATTTAGTTGTAATTGAACTTGGACATTGGACATTTTTAATTTTTAATTTTGGATGGTTTTATAATATCATATATGCATGTTTGAGTTTAATTATTGAATAATTTACGGTGTATTGTTGCTTGATAACACTGTGATTGATAACACGGTGTGTGAGGCATGATGTTTACACTAACAATTGTTTAAATGTAGCTTCTATAGAGTGGTTTACGAGTGACTAAGGTACGCCACTTGTTAGAATTAATTGGTGGGTGATATGCATGAAATTGATTGTTTAATTCTATTTAATTGAAGCTTAATTGGTGTTTAAATATTCAATTGAAGGTGTATGAATATGTATGGTATTTAATCGTAGCTAAATCGAGTTTAATTGGCCATTAAAATACTCAAAATCAGGTTTAAAATCGAACTTTTCACACAAAATTGTAGTGTGTGGTGTTGGGGGGTTTAAATTTTGGTCTTTTTAAATTGGAACTCTAGTCCGTTTAAATTACAAATTAGTTCGGCAACTTGATAAGTCTAAGTAGTACCTTAAATGATATGGAAACTTGATGAAATTTTAGGATTAGACTCATAATTGATAAAATTTGTTAGAAACGGACTCAATTTAATTTTCGGGTATAGTACTGATAGTTTGAAAATGTTATGATTTAGTCTTAAAGGTTAAAACTTGAATTAGACATAGTAAATGAAGTCGGATTAAGCTAAAATTTTTAGACCTTACATAAATTGACTAAATGAAGGTTGGTAAATGTTTAGATCTAAAATCGGGTTAGATTAACCATAGGTGGTAAAATGACAGAAATGCCTTTAGTTTAAATTACATATAAAAAGATAAAAATTGGTTCACAATTTGCTTCCGCATTAATAAATAATTAATAATTAGATAAGATTAAGGTGTTATAAGGACGGAGTGTGACTTGGGTGGTCGTTAGCCAAAGAGTCACTTAGGTGGCTAATGTAACGCTTCGAATTTGGGTTGATTCGTCCTATTCGAGTTTGAGGTGTCACACAATCGTTGTAAGTTCTTCAACCAATACTCGGCAATAGACGGATCTCTACAAGTCCTACCCTAAAAAATCCTTATCCAGCAGCCAAAAAATCAATGGATATGGGCTTTCTTGAACCTTTTAAGTGTACACCAACTAAACTATCGAGCAAACGTAACAATTCTCTGTTCATAATAACACTATCCATCTCAACTATCTCACTATCTCTGGTATCAGGCAGGTCATCACCATGAGCTTGCTGGGCAGGTGGGTCTCCACTTGCAGTCTGTTGTCCCTCAACTCCAGTAGGCAGCTCATCCACTTCAATATTAGATAACTCATTCTAATTCTCTACTGGATCAATAAGAGGTGAAGGATCGCTAATAGTCCTAGTAGTACAGCCTCGAACTGGACCTCAACCATGACTAGTCACGAGTCTAGAACTCCTACACGATGGCATAATAAGACTATCTATAAAAAGCAATAATTACTAAATATTTGGTACTGGAGTCTCAGATTAAATTTCTACTTAGAATTTCAAAATAAAAAGATAAATTATAAGATAATAGATTTATTAAAAATCCCTATCTACCTCGAAACTCTTCAAATGCATGCAAAACTTTTCGAAACTTTTGAAAATGACTGTTGTGAGCCTCATAGTCTAAGGGTTGAGCTCGACTCTGATACCACTAATGTAACCCTCTTTACCCGACCTAGAAGATATGGTCGGATCCAGAAGGTCACATTTATAACTTTACCCTCAAGTAAGCCACTTTGAGCATATATATTATAATTTGCAATAAAGCAACAATAACACAATTCAACTTCCAAAATTGTAAGGAATCACAAAAGTTTATAAATTCAAACGTAATAATGTTTATCTAATTGTTTAATAAAATAAACTAGGTCAAACCTATAGATGCAAGCAAAAAGGTATACCCAAAATATCAAAGTTCCAAGTGTGAATTTACATCACAAATCCAAATATTATGATAACAAAATAGTTTTAAAAACCACAAATAGTCCATACTAAATGATGAATAGACGAATAAAATCAAGAGATCCTCTAAGTACCAAGTTGCCTAATTCCAGGGATATCTATAAGAGGAACTAAAGGAGAGTGAGTTAAAGAGCCCAATGTGTCTCTAAAGTGCAGACAATCACAACACAATATCGTAGTAAGTTTCTCAAAACATTTTATAAGGCACACAACATATGACAACTCAAATGCATTAGAATCACAAGCACAATGCAATGCACCTAATCATCTATACACCAACATAGTGGAGAAGGTTCCCCAGAACCTCTCCTCTCCAATCGTCACTAATCGCTGTGTGGTATAGTATCAACCATTTGAAGGGGTGATGACCATATCTTCCAATGTACAACCCAACCCATGTACACACAATAGTATGATGTCACATTTTTCTCAATCTCATGATATTAAATCAGGATTCACAGTTCATTAATTGTGATAATTAAATTATCCACGATATGATAATTATGCATGGAACATCAACATGTGATAACACAACATCGATTGAAATCACACAAGGTGTGGAACACCGTCACACAACAAATATGTAGCATAGAAAGAAACAAACCTCAAGCGGCAATAACTCTAACATCGTGGAGGACATCTCCCACGCTCAGATCTAAGTCCAGGTCTAGCTGAATCAGAACGTACGAAAATAAATTCATCATTAAAAGTTTATCATTATGCCACCTACTAAACACAACACTAATCCGAATATTAAATACTAATGTGCAACTCTTGTAACTCGTGTAGGCATAATTTGCACAAGAGGAGGAGGAGGAGGAGGTAACTCGTCGGCCTCAAAGTCAAGATCACCTAAACACAAAATAACACAAGTCAAACCCAATATTCAACTTTCTTAAAAAATTACTAATTACAATAAATTCAAATAGTAAAAATGACGCTTTTGGGTTCGAATTAGACGTAACAGATTGCGAATTTGAAATCAAGACATCGAAAAATGTTAAGTTAAAGTTGTCTAAAAAAGTCAACTCTGGTCAAAGTCAACCTTGGTCAAACTCAAAGTCAACAGGTCAGGTTGGCTTCAATCAATGGTTCAGGTCGATCAATAGCCAACTTGGTTTGAGTTTGGTTCCATCAACTCGATTTGGGTCGGGTTCGATCAACGGGACTCGAGTTAGGTTCACGAATCAGGTCATGAGTATTGGGCCTCTCTAATGGCCCACGAACCTAATAACTGAGTGGCTCTCGGTTTGGGCTGCATATGGTGGCACAACCCTCACCTTAGTTGCAGTCGAACTTAGGGTTTACCAACCCTTGACGGCGTCGTCATCGAAACCTCGACGAGGTGACGCGTGCTCGTCGAAATTAAACAAAAAGAGACCATGAAAAATGGCCGCAACATGAGAAACAACTTACCAACTCTAGTAACAGTAGAAAGGACGACGAGAGGGAAGAATCGAATAGTTCTCATGTCATTTCTCACAAACAGTCGATGGTGAGGGTAGTTGAAGGGTGGGGTTTTGCTCGCAAGTTGATGGGGAACCCAAAGGTGATGGCGGTGTGACGCACAAATAGTGGAGGACCGAAGAACGAAGCTTGACCAGAAATTGGGTGAAAGAGAGGGGTGAAAAGAGAGTATATTCAACTGAGGGAAAGAAAAAGAAAATGGGAGACAAAGGGTTGAAACAAAAATAAAAATGGGTTAAAAACCAAATGAAAAGGGTAAATTGCACATGGGGGTTCCAAATAAATAAGGGTTTTTAATTTAGTCCCCAAATTTCATTAAAATTTCAATTTAGTCCTAAGTCAAATTAAGGTTTCAAAAAAATTCCCAAATTTCTAGGGTTTTAATTTAAGAGATTTTAGGGTTGTTACACAGATAAAATAGGATTGTATTGAGTGAATGAATTTATCTCAAAGGAATCAAGAATATCATATGATGGTAATACATACATGATGAGGTCATTGGACAAAGCAGTTGGATGACTTGCTTTCGCAAAGAGTATACAATAAGGAGTTTTTAATTATGGTACTTCTTATGAAATGACTCCATGATTACGTAATTGCGAATTATCAAAATGATGCTTCTGGATATAATTTCAATTTTTAGAGCCTAATAGTATATGTCTGATTGGTCCCTCCGCTAGCTCAACAAAAGCTCGATCGAACTGCATAGAATCAAAAGAAATTTCTACGAGTTTGGAAATAATTTAATTGTATCGATTTATTCTATGTGGAATTAAATTAGGTGGTCGTGAGAATTGTTCAACTAGAGAATTTGATTAAAGAATTTTCTTGAAAAATTAATTTGAAAAATATAAGTGATTTTTAAAAATTAATTTTGATCAAGTAAAATTTAATTAATCAAATTAATTAAAATTAATATGATATATTTGGAATTTAATTTTCAAGTAAGACAATTGGCCCAATTGGTAATTGAAGTTGTATTTTATTGGCCTAATGGGTAATTGAAATTAATATTTTTGGAATTTAATCAAATATTATTTTAGTAATTTAATATTAAATTTAATTTACTACTTATTTTAATAGTATTTTATTAATTTAATATTGAAGTGATTATCTTAATATTAAATTTAATTTAATATTTTTCTTGTAGATAAACATTCTATTATTTTAATAATATTTAATATTAAATTAATATAATATTTATCAAGACAAATTATATTAATTTAATATTAAAGTGATTAAGTTTAATTATAGTTGAACTCTTTAAACTCTCCCTATATAAAGAGAGTCTTGGGTAATTATTTCATATAAACTTGAATTCAAGAGAAAGTTGTAGAGAGAAAATTCTTTGAGGATATTATTTCAGAAAATCTCTAGAGAGATTTTTTTTTATTTACAACTTGACTCAAAATTTTAGAGAAATTGTGAAATTACCTCACTGATAATTTTTGTGAAATTTTTTTTTATTTGAAGTGAGCTCACACTCAACAGACGTGAGCTTGAGGATAATGGAGAAGACTACTCGGTCGAAGTGCTCATCCTAGACGAATAAAAAATATACAATTTTGATTAATTGTTTATTACTTTAGATATCACAACCAAAATCTTGTTTTGAAAAAAATTTAAAAACTTTGTTTTCCGTAAATTTATTTTTCACTGCATTTTAAACCTATTTTTCCAACATTAAACTCGTAAAAGATTGATTGTGTGAACAAATTTAGTCTTGTCAATCTTGTGTCCCACATTTAGCTTGTGTCGCGACATAGCTCATGTGTATCACGACACTACACCTCAAATATTCGCTTTGAAGTCCATCTTCTTATGTTGCAGCTAAGGAAGCTTGTGCTATATTCAAGTACATCTTGCACACTCAAATAGACTGATTAGAACTACTTAAGGCCCGTATTGACCTAATAAGTCAGCTAACACAAATTATTGTGTAAAAATACTTATTTTGCAAATAACTAAATCTAAACTACGAAAAATGAAAATGCAATAATCAAATATAAAATAACTAGAAAACAAACTCATTAAATGCCAAAATATATAAAAACTACCACCACAATTGGTGGCAGGTCAAATACCCCCCAGACTTAAGTATTTGATGTTCTCAAGCAAACAAAATAAAAACGAAAGTAAACATGCAAGAAAAAAAATGTACTTGAGCAAGCTTGATACATCGAAATTGGATCAGAGCATTGACACTAAGAAGATTCGCTTAAACATATAACTGTAGCGGGATGTCTAAATAATTTATAGTTATTTACATTCAAACATATCAGTTCAAAAAATTACAAGGCAAATAGGTTAAAGAAAATTAAACATACAATTCCATCAAAATGTACATAAGAATATAATATTTATACTTGAAGAATACAAGTAGTTTGAATCTTACCTACTAAGTTTATTTTATCCATGCTTTGAACTCTAATACAGTATTAATAACTATAAGCAATTTACGAGTTTTTGTGCTAATATGAGTGAGATTTTCTCAATTTATCTTATTTTTATTTCATTGTGAACACTTAACACTCTCTTGGCTTTTATCAATTCTATGTTTTTATCATACTCGCAATGCTTTTAACCCTCACAATGATTTTGTTCCCAAGATTCATTTTAATTTAAGCACATGCTTGTAAAGATTACACTTATTATAGTATATCACTTCAATAACAGTGGATTTATTTACTGAATATTTTTAATTCACACATCCTATAATTCACCAAACACAAATATCAATTAGTATTTACCTTTATCACTTGGTATATTTAATCCCTTTTTCCTGTTCACAGTCTAACAAATTGAATTAATTAGTATAAATACAAACAAACAACCTATGTACATGTTCCTAACCAAGTATTTGTATTTACAAAAGCTCAAGCACATAGAAAACACACAAAAGAAAAAAAAATTAACTACTAAAACGACTAAAAATACAACAAAAATAAAGAAGAAAATTAAAATTTTTCCATGTCACCCCACACTTTATTCGGCACATTATCCCTAATGTGAAAATAAAAAGATAAAGGAGATTACTCGATTGTCGTGAAAAGTTCTTTGATTTTGATGAGCGATCTCCTCATTATCGATTTAGCTCCAAATTTTTTGCCTTAAAAAATTACGGAGTTCCTACACAAAAAAGGATTTTTTTTTTCGTTAGTGTAATTAGAAACTAAATCTACCTAAAGAAAAATAAAAAATATTCAAGTCTTAAAAACATTTACAAAACCAAAATAAAAATAGAATTTTTTAGATTTAGTCGGAATTAGGCTCCAACTCCTTTTCATCTTCTTTTGGATCTTCCTCCTCTCGTGGGTCCTCTTCCTCTTCTTTTAGATCCTCCTCTTCGATTTTACTCAGTCCTAATTGCGCATGGTATTTAACGAAGGGGAATTGTGGCATCCTCAGGTCGTTTATCCTTGCATGGTCTATGTAAATCAACTCTGCTTCTAACTTTCAACGAATAATCCATTTTGAATCAGGTAGATCACTTACACCTTGATTCGACTTTCCATGGTCGTCTCATTTATGATTTTGGCATCCTACAAAGTGCTTCACGTTGGGTTCTTGTATAGGATTCTTTGTTGGTTGTAGGAAACGTCCAAATCAGCCTATAAGTACCTTTGCATGTTTGTATAAAGCTATCACTAGATGGGGGAAGAGTAACGCGAACTTGTGTTTTCGTACACATTGAATCATGCTTTGACATGTCCATGCCCCCACACAGATTCTTTCTTTTTGTAAGTTAGCATACAAAAAGGTAGCTTGAAAGGTGTCGATGTTAGACATGTCTAATGCAGGGAAAATCCTAGTGCTGATAAATTGTAATCACATTCTTGCTTTTGGAGTGTCATACCCTGGTTTGGCGAACCAGATCGATTCGAGAAACTACACCAGCGAAGATCGCTTAAGTTGCGAGACTTAGATCGGATAAGGTTGGTAACTTCATTATAGAGTGCTACAAATAACTTTGCCAATACTGCGGAGTACCATTCCAAGTGGCAACGAAATTGTAGTTAGGGTGAGGACCTTATTAAGTGAACTTTCCTGCTAATAAGATCGCCACCTGTGTTTTAATGCCATTACTTAAGTGAGTAAGATGGTTTGTAGGATACATTTAAGTCACATGGCATCTTGAAAGGCGCAACGTGTCAGTAATTAGGACACTTGTAGAGCCCTATAGGATGTGATTAATTAGTGGAAGCTTGCAAGAACGAGTAATGATTAGAGATAATCGTGATTGAGATTTGGACGTGAGTTATTGATGGTATTAGAAATGGCATATATTTTCTCCTAAATTAGTGTTTTAATTGTCTCTTTTGTATCTCATTTAACATACATCATAAGCATTTCATACTTAGTTTTTATATTTTTCAATTCATTGCTAGTTAGTTTAAATTCTTGTTATTTTTATCTATTTTTGTACTAATGACGACGTAAGTAGTCGATATATTGCGCCTTAGAACTATCAGCATAGGAACCCAGCCTAGGAGCTCAATGATGGAAGAAGAATGCAGCCACAAGATCAGCTTGGAGTTGCGACTAGCGATGTCGTTGTTTGAACATGAACTTTGAATTGGTAAACTCAAGATTGAATTCACATCTGGAAGCACTAACGCAGGAACATCACAGGTGTCACCGTAATTACAATTTCAAATTGTGCCTAGCAATGCAGTGACAATCTGCAGATCTTGAAAGATAACATTAAATCTGCGCGAGTGCATAGCTGTACTCTAACTAACTTTGACAGCTGTAAAATCTAGATTTGGATCTGAGAAATGGAGGCTAAAACCTAAAACTTTTGATGATTGTAAATAGAAGACTGAAGAATGAAGAAATCATCAAGAAGTAGAGGATTAAATTCTTCAATTTCTGTATGATTTGGAGATTTTAGCCAGAACGGTGAACTGATAGAGCAAGGGAGAAACCACTTCTAGCGAGAGTTGCTCAATGTTGCGCAAGAGGAACGATTAAGGAGTAGTCTTGGCAATCTAGAGATAGTAAGCTTCGATTGTATTCTTTAATCTTTCTTTTAATGCTGATGAATTCTAATGACATTTGAATGAATACGAGAGTATCTTTCATTGTTAGATCACTTTGACTCTTATTTAATGTTTTTTATCTGTTTATTCTTGGATCTAATTGCATTAAACAAGAGAGTGCCTTTGCAGTTTGCCGACATCAAGAGATGCAGTGACAAGTTAGGTTAACAAGTAAGACAACGAGAGTTACTTAGGACTAGAATAAATTCTAGTTACTTGTTCTTGAATGCACATCGTTGCTCACACCGAGAGGTAGGGTGACTGTGGGTGTTTAAGTCTCGAGTAGATAGAAGACTGAAATTGGTAAGAGTTAATTGATGCATTATTGCTACGACAATTCATCTATATAATATCTTGTTGGCGCATCCAGCATTGCAACTTAGGAAAATCAGTGATCCATTCCAATCCTTTCCCCTTGATCATATTTACATTTCATGCATTTAAATATTCAGCACTTAACACTCAACACATTTGATTTACTTTCAGGACATTGACATTTAACCTCTAACATCTAACTTTGATTGCATTGACAATATTAACTATTTTAGTATGCAGGTCTAATGTCATAGCACTGACATCCTTACTCACAATTTACTTAATTTTAGTATTAGTTGCTCTGACATTTAAACATCAAGAACCCATTTCCTCGTGGGATCGATATCTGATAGAATTATCTATCAACTATACTTGCATTGACATGTGTTCGCTTGCACAATGCTGTGACATTTCAAACGCGATCAAGTTTTGGCACCGTTGCCTGGGAAATTGGCATTTGTTTGATGTTTACTTTTGTAGTTGTAATTAATTCTACTTACTTAACTTTGAATCACTGCTACTTTGTTTTTTTTTCTATTGTTTTCTTTTTTAGTTTTTTTTAGGAGTACATGTCCACAAGGAGAAATCCTAAGGACATTGTGAGTTTTGATCCGGAGCTTGGGAGGACACTTAGGAGGAGAAGGCAAGAACAAAGGAAAATGGTTGGTAACAACAACAACAATAATTTACCACCATTGCTTCCATAAGATGGAGTTCCTCCAGTGTTCCCACAAATTGTTAATGATATACCACCACCGCGACCACCAAAAGAACAAGTGCAAAATAGGACAATAAGAGATTTTGTTGTGCCTATACTTGATGATTTACAACCAGAGGTTGTGAGACCAGCTATTCAAGCTAGAAATTTTAAGCTGAAACTAGTGATGTTTCAGATGCTAAACTCAAATTGGCAATATCCTGGTTTTCCTCATGAAGACGCAAGAGAACACTTAAAATCATTTTTGCTTATTTGTGCATCCTTTAGTCAACATGGTGTCCCTGATGATGCCTCGAAAATGAAATTATTTCCTTATTCATTGCAAGGTAAAGCAAGAACATGGTTCTTGGGATTGCCAGCAGGATCCATTACATCTTGGAATGCGTTAGCAACGCATTTTATTTTGTGTTTCAATCAACTAACAATGAACGTAAGGTTGCGAAATGATATTACTGCATATCATCAGCTAAATGATGAGAACTTACATACAACATGGGAGTGTTACAAAACATTGCTTTGACGTTGCCCAATGCATGAAATTCAGCAAGAGACCTAAATAGAAATTTTTTACAATGGTTTGAAAGCCCAGGCAAGGAATCTTGTCGATGCATTTGCTAATGGTTCTTTGCTGGATTGCACATACAATGAAGCTGTAAGAATTCTAGAGAGGATTGCTCAGAACGATTATCAATATCTGATCTTTCGTTTGACACAGGTAAAAACTAATCCTGGAGTTCTTAAGTTAGATGCTATTTCTGCTTTGTCAGTATAGGTATCCTCTTTGGTCAATATCATAAAGAATATGAATGGAACAAATGGCGTTGCTCCTATTCAAGTGGCCCAACAATTGGATGCATCGATATTTTCTTGTGAAATTTACAGCTACAATCATAGTTATGAGGACTACCCACAACATGCAGAAAATGCTTTCTACGTCAACAACATCAGCAGGGGTTCATTTGGTAACTCATACAACAATCGATCTAAACAGCCTTGGGGGAATCAAAATGCTTCCACATTCAGATATGAAAATTCCTCAAATCAAGGGGGTTATAGACAAGGCAGTTATAATAGCAATCCATAGCAGAATTATAATCAGAATTCGCAAATGAGTTTTCGTTATGAACAGATGCAGTCACATAACCAGATGCAACCACAATCTAGATTACAACCACAACAGTCTATGCTGCCACATATGCAAGGACAACATCATCAACATCAACAGCAGCAATTTTCTCAACCTAAGTTAGATCCTATGGCTGCTCTTGAGGCACTGATGCGTGAGCATATCACATGAACTGAAACAATAGTGCAAGGCAACTCTTCTTCCATTTGAGCATTGGAAGCACAACTAAGACAGTTGGCTTCTAATCTTAACACAAGACCACCAGGCACTCTGCCTAGTGATATTGAGAATCTTACGCAAAGGGGGAAGGCGCATTGCAAACCAATCACGTTGAGAAGTGAGAAGGAGATGACTGAACCAAGCAGTTTTAACCAAGACCATGTCGACGTATCTGAACCATAGCAACAAGAAGAATATGCAGCTGAAGGAAGTCAAGTAGAAGTAAATGAAGAGGAACCAACTTTAGTGCCATCTATGCCTACATTTTGCTCGACGCAGTTGTCGACGTAACTGTCAATGTCAACACTACCTAGTTTTTTATAACAACCCAATGTCACAATACCTTTTCCATTTTCGCAAAGATTTAAAGAGAAAGTCCATGATAAAGAATATCAAATATTTGTTTCTACTTTGAAACAATTGCATATTAACATACCTCTTGTCAATGCTCTTGTGCAGATACCCAGCTATAGGAAATTTATGAAAGAGTTGTTATCGAAGAAAAAGAAATTGTCCCAAATCGAGATGATTGCACTCATAAAGGGGTGCAGCGCCGTGCTTACAAACAAGTTGCCAACAAAGATGAAAGATCCTGGCAGTTTCACAATCCCATGCTCCATTGGAAATCATTATTCAGGTAAAGTTTTATGTGATTTAGGAGCAAGTATTAATCTTATGCCTTTGTCTACTTTCACAAAATTAGGAATAGGTTTAATGAAGCCCACTGTGGTGACATTACAACTTGTGAATAGATCCTTAGCACAATCGGAAGGCGAAATCAAAGACATCCTTGTCCAAGTTGATAAGCTCATGTTCTTTGCTGATTTTATAATCCTAGACTGCGAAGCAGATAAAGAGGTGCCCATTATCTTGGGGCGACCATTTCTAGTAATGAGACGCACACTTATCAACGTATTCAAAGGAGAACTTATCATGCGTCATAACGACTAGCATGTGACCTTTAGTGTGTTTGAGGCATCTCCATCTAGAAGTAAAGAACAATGTCACCACATCGACGTGCTGGATGAAATCATTTCGAAAGAATTAATGCAAGGAGTTTAGTAGCGTCATATGAAGATGCGACGACATCCACTAAGGAAATCCTAAATGACTATAGCGACAAAAAGGAGGTTAACAATTATGAGCTGAGACAGAATTAACAATTAGAGTCTTTGGATTTGTCTAATAGGACAATCCCAGTGTTTAAACCATTTATTGAACAACCTCTTACCTTGGAGATGAAGCCATTGCCAACACATTTGAAGTCTTTTTTGGTTACAATGGGCATCCCTCAACACAACGCAGGAAGATAAGCTTATCACAATTTTAAAAGAACATAAGAGAGCCATAACTTGGAGCATTGCTAATATTAGAGGCATCAGTCCCTTTTTTTTCATGTATAAGATAATAAAGGGAAGCCATATATTGAGCAACAAAGACAACTTAAAGAGAAAATGAAAGAAGTAGTGAAGAAAAAAATTATCAAATGGTTAGATTAGAGCATCAAATACCTTATTTTCGATAGTAATTGGGTGATCCCCGTCTAATGTGTACCTAAGAAGAGTGGTTTCATTGTTGTAACAAATGACAAGAACGAGTTGATCCCTACTCGCATTGCGACTAGCTAGCGAGTAAGCATGGATTACCGTCGACTGAATACGGCCACAAAGAAGGACCATTTCCTACTGCCTTTCATTAACCAAATGCTAGATAGGCTAACTAGTAAAGCCTATTATTTCTTCTTAGACAGCTACTCAGGATACAACCAAAAACCACGTTCACATGCCCTTTTGGAACCTTTGCTTTCCGACATATGCTATTTGGGTTGCGCAATGCGCCAGCAACATTTCAGAGTTGTATGATGACAATCTTCTCAGACATGATAGAAGACTCTTTACAGGTATTCATGGATGATTTCTCTATCAATAGATAGAATTTTGACCAATGTGCTGACAATCTGGCGAGAGTTCTGAAGAGATGCAATGACACAAATCTAGTTCTGAATTGTGAAAAATGCCACTTCGTGGCAACTGAAGGAATTATCCTTGGGCATCGGATATCTTGTCAGGGCATTGATGTTGATAAAGCAAAGGTAGAAATCATCGAGAAACTACCACCACCCACTAACGTCAAAGCAATAAAAAGCTTTCTTGGACACACTGAATTTTATAGAAGTTTCATCTGAGATTTTTCCAAGATAGCTAAACCATTATGCTCATTGCTGGAGCAAAATAAAAAGTTTGTGTTCGATGACAACTGTCTGGATGCATTCATAACAATAAAGAAGCAGCTGGTACAAGCCCCAATTATTGTTGCATCGAACTGGACGCAACCGTTTGAACTAATGTACGATGCAAGCGACTTTACTGAGGGAGTTGTACTTGGCCAACGAAAAGAGAAGGTATTCCACTCTATTTACTATGCTAGTAAAACTCTAACTAAAGCGCAGATTAATTACACTACCACTGAGAAGGAGTTGCTACTAGTAGTCTTTGCATTCGACAAGTTTCGTTCATATCTTGTCGGCGCAAAGACTACAATATACACAAGCCACTCTGCATTAAGATACCTTTTCACAAAGAAAGGTGCCAAGCCTAGACTGATATGATGGATCCTACTCCTTCAAGAGTTTGATATTGAAATTAGGGATAGGAAAGAATCTGATAATCAAGTAGCTGACCACTTATCTTGATTGAAAGTTGAAAATGAAGATGGGCAGACGAGCAATTATTCTTTATCGAAGCATTTCCAGACGAACAATTATTCTTTGTCGACACATCGCCCTGCTATGCCGATGTAGTCAATTATCTAGTGTGTGGGAAGCTACCAATGACTGCTATTGGTCACAAGAAGATCAGGTTTATATGCGATGCTACAAAATATCACTAGAATAAGCCATATCTATTCAAAGTATGCGCTGATAATATTATTCGTTGCTATGTACCTAAAGAAGAAATGACTTCAATCCTGCGACATTGCCATGATGCCCCATATGGAGGACATTTTGGAGGTCCAAAGACTGCTGCTAAGGTCCTATAGTCAGGATTTTATTGGCCCACATTGTTTCGAGACGCCTACAACTTCGCATAACAATGTGATCGTTATCAATGCACTAGTTCAATATCTCAGCGAAATGAGATGCTTCAACAACTGATTATGGAGGTAGAGCTCTTTGACATTTGGGGTATAGATTTCATGGGACCATTTCCAAACTCTTTTGGGAATGTGTACATCTTAGTAGTTGTTGACTATGTATAGAAGTGGATCGAGGCTATTGCGGTGCCAAAATATGACGCTCAGATGATGTTGAAGTTCTTTCACACATACATTCTCACAAGGTTTGGAACACCAAGAGCATTAATAAGTGACCAAGGAACTCATTTTTATAACAACCAAGTGGCGACTGCATTAAAAAGATATGGTGTGAAGCATCGTATGGCTACTACGTATCACCCACAAACCAATGGTTAAGCTGAAGTATCCAATCGACAAATTAAAAGCATACTTGAGAAATTGGTTAATCCATCTAGGAAGGATTGGTCTTCGCAGCTACATGATGCATTGTGGGCACTTCGTACTGCATACAAAACCCCGCTGGGAATGTCACCGTATCAGTTAGTGTTTGGTACATCTTGTCACCTGCCAATTAAGCTTAAACATAGAGTCATGTGGGCAATTAAGCAGGTGAATATGAATTGTGATGTTGCCGAAAGAAAAAGATTGTTGGACATCACTGAGCTAGAAGAAATACACCGACATGCTTATGAGAATGCTGCAATACAAGGAAAAGACAAAGAGATGACACGACAATATCATCTTGCATCGATAATTTAATCCTGGTCAGTTAGTGCTTTTATTTAACTCACGTTTAAAATTACATCCAAGTACATTGCGATCAAGATGGTTAGGTCCTTTCAAAGTTGTCAAGGCATTCCAGAACGGTGCAGTGATAATTGAAAATCTAAAGGATAGATAACAATTCAAAGTGAATGGCCAACATCTAAAGCACTATGTGAGCCGAGATGTCAAAGAACCAAACGAGGCCATCAATTTGGTCACATTTAAATAATGTCGACACATTTTTCTATCTACTTTTATTTGTTTCACTTTTACTTTTCTTATTTCAAATTCCTTGCAGAAATAAAAATCGTATTTTTGTCAAAGCATTAAATCATGAATTTTCGACGCATTCTATGATGAGTCAGCATAGCTTTTTAGTAAGAATTGCGCTGGTTGATATCTTTTCTCTCCAAGCCATTCGATCAAATGAAACAGTACAATATGTAAAATGGCAATTAATAACTGCAGATGTAACGTTTCCCCGTAATTTTTTCAATCATCACGCCTAGGTTATAAAACCTCTCTCCTGCAGATTTATCTCTACTCACATCCTCCATTGTTGCTACATCTCATCTCTTTCATTGCCTCTATATTTTTCTTCTGTTTACAAGTTATCTTCCCTGCATTCTTTTTAACTTTATTCCTCAGTGACAATGGCAAAAACCCATGCATCGAAAAAACCTTCCAAGAACACCCCAACAACTTCAACTACTGTGGCCTCGACTGCA
Source organism: Kokia cookei (assembly GCA_039519145.1). Classification (NCBI taxonomy): domain Eukaryota; kingdom Viridiplantae; phylum Streptophyta; class Magnoliopsida; order Malvales; family Malvaceae; genus Kokia; species Kokia cookei. The sequence goes on from CM076902.1 coordinate 32,478,652, forward strand.
ACACCATCTCCATCTACAGGTCTGGTCCTATTCTTGACGACTGCAGTTAAGGACCGCTACTAGAATATTATGCTGAAACGAAACCTCCACCTTGAACAAAGTATCTAACTATCTCCACATCAGACCTTGGAGAGACATGTTGCCCGTACCATCAGTCACCTTAGGTGGGAGTTTTTCTGCGAACATCCCTCTGGTTACTCCCCTACACTAGTCAGGGAGCTCTATGCCAACCTGGTGGATTCGGAGTAAGAATTCATTTTTGTAAGGGAAGGACTCATTCTATGGAGCACTGCTCAAATCAATGTGCTGTTGAGGATTGCTGAGTAGGTGGATGACCATTCACCGTTTATACATCGCCTGGATGATGAGAGCACCACTCAAATGATGAAGGACCTTTGTGTTGATGGAGCCACATGGACTAGTAACGGGTTCCAAAACTACAATATGCATAGAAGGTATCTCACAACCTTTTGCAAGGTATGGTTCCACTTCATCAACTACCGCATCATGCCTTCGACACATAGCACTACGACGACAATAGACCGTATGTGTCTATTGCATTCTATCCTACACTTTCGACACATCGACATCGGAGAGATTATCCACGATCAAATTATAGAAGCCACTAGCAAGCAAACTAGTATACTCCCATTCCCTTCTCTAATTATGTTTCTTTCTAAACGGAAGGGCATTGTGCCCAGGGATGGTGAGGAGATATTAGAAAACAAAGGCCTAATTAATGACATCTCCATTGAACGAATGACTTTTACCCAAGAGACACCGATGGCCAAAAAAGCCACGAAGAAGAAGGATAAAAACAAAAGAAAAAAGAAGACAGAACAATCCGATGTGCCACAAATTCACAAGTGGCGAAGAAGATGACTTTAATGGAAGTACATCTTGACCATATTGACATGCGCTCAATCCACACTGATGGTATTATCGATGACATGGATTATAGGCTACATAAATTTTATGCATACACAAAAGCCTGGAACAAGGCTATTATCGCCGTACTACATGAGATCAGCTCCACTTCATTACCAGACTTTCCAACCATCCTATCCATATTCCACCAAATGCAGTACTCGTTATCTAATCAACCTACCCCTGATAGTAGGCCTTCCCCTATACCAACATGGATTCACATATTAGATGATGACAAGGAAGAAGGGCACTCAAAGTCTGATGAGGATTGCTATAGCACCATTACCGATTTGTTAGAGGATGAGTTCTCCAAAAGTCTAGGTGCGAATATGGCTGAACGTGAGGCTATTATGAATGAAGATGTTGACGTAGTGGAATGCGCTAATAGTGGCCCAAAAGAACCAGAGCAGCATGCGGATGAAGGTACGGATCACGAAGATGACCAGCTGAAGGAAAAGAAAAAAAAAGAGAAGGAAAAAGAGAATAAAGAGAAGGACCCTACTGAGGTGCAGGAAGAGAAGGAAAAGGATGCCCTAACAAATCGCTGAGGATATTGTCGATACACCGAAGAGTGTGGAGGCATCCAGCTCTGACGAGGCTCGACCTGATTCGAGCCAGCTGAGGTTGTTACGAGCGAAATCAAGGAACTGAATCCTCTTGGTCAAAATCCACCCATCTGATGTAACAACCGATGAGTCCACCACCCAACCTGTCGAGGAGGAGCAATCCGCCAAGCCGATTGGAGCGATGGATTAAAAAAGGAACAGGTGCAAAGACAAGAAGAAGAAGAAGCACAAATAAGAGGGTGAGCGCCCAAAGAAGAAGAAAAAGAAAATAAAGGTAGCATCTACTTCGGCTGTTGACAAATAAGTTAGTACATTTCTTTTTAGATAGTTTTCATGCATTCTTATTGTCATTGCATTTTGTTTTGTCACTGCATTTCTTTTGTTAACTTAGTTTCTTGTAGTTGCATTTCCATTATTTCTGTATAACATTGTCAGTGCATTGGGGACAATGCAAGCATTAAGTTTGGGGGAGATAATGTGAAATGGAAATGCAATTACACCCACATATTTGAATTCTACTTATTTCTTTTGTTAATGAGAATATGCAAAAATTCAACAGAAATGTGTCCACAATTTTTATTTTTATTCGTTATTCTTGAATTGTTTGGATGCTGATGTATAAATTGGATAAATATGAATGAATGGTGAGTCTGCTATTTTTGAATGAATGATTTGGATTGCTTCAGTAATGAATGATTAGTGTTGATATTTGAATCTTAAGCTAACTGATTAATTGCAACGATATTGTATTAATAAAAGACGCTCCATTGTGAGTGCATTATGACTTTCCAAGGGAGAACACTCCGCTGTAGGTTTAGAAAAATCATCTAGCTAAAGGCTGTCACTACAAAAGTGTGTGTTGGCGTAATTACATACCTATTGGAGGTTTGTTGCACCCCATCGTAACTGCCCAAGAACAAAGGTAGAGTAATGCAATGATATCTCCCAGTTATTTGAAAAAAGAAACAAATTGAGGAAAAGGAAGAAAAAGAAAAAGAAAGAAATTTTTTATAAATGTTGTATTGGTTCAAGAAAGATTAGGATTCAATGCATGTCACTAACATTTATGAAGTTGAAGTTTTAAATTATTCATGCCTATAAATTGTCGGCGCATTATTCTATCATATGAATACAATTTGTACATTAGGACTTCAGAAAATTCAAGTTGTATGAATAATGATTATAGTGACATTTCTACTTGTGAATTTGTTAATTTTTGTTTACTTGAGGACAAGTAAAAACTCAAGTTTGGGGGTGTGATGGTATTACAAATGGCATATATTTTCTCCCTAAATTAGTGTTTTAATTGTCTCTTTTGTATCTCATTTAACATACATCATAAGCTAGTTTTTATATTTTTCAATTCATTGCTAGTTAGTTTAAATTCTTGTTATTTTTATCTATTTTTGTACTAATGTCGATGTAAGTAGTCGATATATTTCGCCTTAGAATTGTCAGCATAGGAACTTAGCCCAGGAGCTCAATGATGGAAGAAAAATGCAGCAACAAGATCAGCTTGGAGTTGCGACTAACGATGTCGCCGCACTAAACATGAACTTCAAATTAGTAAACTCAAGATTGAATTCACATCTGGAAGCACTAGCACAGGAACATCACAACTGTCGCCGTAATTACGGTTTCAAACTGCATCCAGCAGTGTAGCGACAATCTACAGATCTCGAAAGAAAACATTAAATCTATGTGAGTGCACACCTGTAGTCTAACTAACTTTGACAGCTGCAAAATCTAGATCTAGATCTGAGAAACAGAGGCTAAAACCTGTAACTTTTGAAGGCTATAAATAGAAGACTGAAGAATGAAGAAATCATCAAGAGGTAGAGGATTAAATTCTGTAATTTTTGTGTGATTTGGAGATTTTAGCCGAAACGGTGAACTAATAGAGCTAGGGAGCAACCACTTCTGACGAGAGGTGCTCGATGCTGCGCAAGAGGAACGATTAAGGAGTAGTCCTAGTAATCTAGAGATAGTAATCTTCGATTGTATTCTTTAATCTTTCTTTTAATGCTGATGGATTCTAATGACATTTGAATGAATACGAGAGTATGTTTCATTGTTAGATCAAATACGAGAGTGGCTTTGTAGTCTGCCAACATCGAGAGTTGCGGTGACAAGTTAGGTTAACAAGTAAGACAACGAGAGTTGCTTAAGACTAAAAGAAATTCTAGTTACTTGTTCTTGAATGCACATCGTTGCTCACACCAAGAGGTGAGGTGATTGTGGGTGTTTAAGTCTCGAGTGAATGGAAGACTGAAATTGGTAAGAGTTTATTGATGCATTATTGCTGCGACAATTCATGCATACAATACCTTGTCGGCGCATCCAGCGTTGCGACTTCGCAAAATCAGTGATCCATTCCCATCCTTTTTAATTGATCATATTTACATTTCATGCATTTAAATATTCAGCACTCAACACTCAACACATTTGATTTACTTTCAGTACATTGACATTTAACCTTTAACATCTAACTCTGATTGCATTGACAATATTAACTATTTTAGTGTGTAGATCTGACGTCATTACACTGACATCCTTACTCACAATTTACTTAATTTCAGTATTAGTTGCTCCAACATTTAAACATCAAGAACTCATTTCCTCGTGGGATCGATATCCGATAGAATTATCTATCAACTATACTTGCATCGACGTCTATTCGCTTGCACAATTGCTGTGACGTTTCAGACGCGATCAGTTGTCTATAAATAGGGTAGCATGATAGTGAAGAGAAGATTTATGTTTCATCTTCTCCATTAGACTGTTATCATCGAAGAAACTAGGAAAGTCCTTTTTTGCTAACAAGGGTGCTAACTGTAAACCTTAGGAAAGCTTTTTTGCTAGTTGTCTTTTGGTAAAATCTTAAACCTTCCTTTAAGCTTTACCAAATAGATAGAAGCTAACTTAAGAAAGGATTTGTGGGATTTCCTTGAATATTAGGTAGGAAGGAAACTTCTATCAAGAAATCATTTGCATGTCTATAGATTCTTTTTGCAACATAAGTTTTTGGTCATTTTTATGATTTAAGATTGTTTTATTATTTTAGCTAAAGAAGCAGGAGAAGGTTTCAATACTAAACTAAAAAAATAAGTAGAGTAGATAAAGCTCTGAGTAAACTATTCTGGTAAGTTCCTCTATACCTTTTGTTTGGTATCTAAGTCAATTTGTTTTCTTCTAAATTATGTACAGCTAGATAAGAAGCTTTTTTATTTTTCTCTAATGTTCATGTTTAAGGAAGCTTATCTAAGAGTCAGTGCATGCAAGGCTATATAAGGTTAAACAAAGTAAGAAAACTTGGTATATACATGGTTTGAGTACTTCCTTGGTGCACAAGCTTCATATCCAAATGAGTGTAAGGAGGTATTGGAGGGATATTATGTATTATGATAAAGAAGACACAAGATAAAATGCTTTGTCTCCAGTATGGCACTTAAATGCCAATCGTGACTGGTAAAAACCCAACCTCGTGGAGGAACACCTATGTGTTCAAACAAGGAGGGGAATTAGTTCTAGGAGCAGATATGAAGATACCAAAAAAATTGGTTTTTCGGGAACTAGGATCATATTCTATCACAAGGAAGGGAGTACGTGAAAAAAAAGGTGCATGTGATAGTGTATGTTGCATGAAAATATAAATAATAAGTAAGTTAGCCATTAATGGTAATCCACAAATTGACGTATTTGTAGAGTAGAAGTGCTCGTGATTGTCTTATACGAGCTTAGAAACTAGTGTCATCTACCAATAGTCTAAAGTTGATTATGGTAGTGTCCATCTGTTGATCTATAAACCAGAGTAATGTATCCACCAACTATGGTGAATTAATCGAGTCCTTTTTTCTTTATGTGTTATAGTAATCATGGTGAGGTTATTCTTGCCAATAACTCACTAAGTTCTTCTGAACTTACCCAGTATTCTTCTTCCATTTAGGTTCTTAGGTTAAGTGTGGTGATTGAAGGGATACAATCAGATTTACGACCATTTGTAAACCTTCTTATTTTTATGGGGTTAACATGTATTTGCTTTGGGTGTTAGGTCAACTATTAGATACCATCATTTAAAAAAAAATTATTTTAACGTTATTTTGAACACGTCTAATGTTGAATGGAAGCCTTGTTGGCATAATGTTATTTGTGACCATTGATGCTAATTAAGCAATCGCCAAAAGTTAATTAGTGCATCGTTAAATCTTTAAATGTGGCATATTGTTATTCTAAAATTGCGTCAACCTGTGACAATACATACTTGGATGTAAAGGTAGAAAGGTAGAAAGGTATGTTTTCTAATCGGGTCAACCTGTGACACTACATACCTGGATCCAATGATCAGGTCTGGCGTGGTGGGGTGTTACAAGTTTAGTTGGTGTCAGAGTTTTGATTTAGCCAATTCTCAAAAAACAAAGTCAATTACAAAACCCCGCAATACATGTTACCTAAATCTGGCTGGATTTCCCATAGTATTGCTAATTAAATTTGTGCATATTGTAGTAAAGAAAAAAGTATGTTCGTGAGTGCTAGGGAAGATGATGGTGAGAAAATACAAAGTAATGCTCCTCCACAAGTGAGCAGCCTTGTGCCTTTTGTGAGTTGGGGAGTATTAGGAACCAAGGCTAATGATGCCTTAATAAGAATGATGGGCCACAGTATTGGCCAATGGTTTGACCGTTATGTGGGAGCTACTCTAACCTCATCTCATAGACATCGTGACAAATTGATAAGACAAGAGGAGATGGTTATAATAGTAGAGGTTTCATAGGCAGCATACCCTAAACCTCTAGCTCCAACTGTAGCTGTGACTAGAAGGGACCCGATGGAGATCATTTGTAAATCGGGTGCCAAAGAGTTTGTCAAGGCAATAATGATCCAATTGTAGCATAAAACTATCTTTCTCAGGTTTTTCAGGTAGTCGAGGAGCTGAAGTGTTCTCCAGTTGAAAGTTTGAGATACACCATCCCTCTACTCAAGATGGGGCATATCAGTGCTGTATCATAGTATCTAGCATGGCCCTAAGAGATCAGATGAATTTGAACATTTTCCTAAAGAAGTGTAAGGAAAAGTTTATCAATCGACTCTTTATGGAGGACTTTTTGGAACTCAAACAGGGAAAAATGGCAGTGTTTGAGTATGAGAAGGAATTTATTAGGCTAAGCAAGTACACTAAGGATTTGGTGTCAGATGAGGTAGGCCTGTGCATTAGGTTTGAAGGAGGTTTGAATGAGGAATTGAGGGTACTACTATCTACCCTCGAGCTCAAAGACTTTGTAACCTTGTCTTCTAAGGCCCAAAGAATAAAAGTAGCCATTGATTTGTCGTATTTCGACCTAGCAGATTAAACTACTTTTCGCACTTTAGGAGCTTGAAATTAAGCATTTTCCTTAGGTTTGCTTAGGATTTAGTTTAGTTTTCATATGTTGAATAAAAAGTGTAAAAAGTGTAAAAATGTGCTTTTTATTAACTTTAAGGCCTAGTGAGGCCTAAGGATTAGTTGACAAACTTTGTGAGTGTGCAGGAGACCTTTAGACGACGAACGAACATGAAGTTGATCACTATGTCACGACACGGGCTGATTTGTGTTACAACACAAGGACCAGACCTGAAGAATAAGGAGTTGTCATTTATGTCGCAACACAGGCATTGTGTGTCACGACAACATTTGAGGATCATGCCAAAAGAGTAAATTGTCTTCTTTGTCGTAACACGGCTCTTGTGTGTCGCGACATTGGCTCATGAATGCGGAAATAACACTAAGTGAAGGGCGTTTCGGTCTTTACAATGCCACTTAAACTCTAAGAATGGTAGTTGACCTAGGGTTAAGGAAAACGGTCATCTAAAGGCTATAAATAGTGCCTTTTAGCACTTAGGTTAACACATCTTTTGCTTAGCATTTCATTTCGTTTGTAATTTAGGTTTTAGGATCTTTCATTTTGCTGTTATTTTATTTTCATTCTTAGTGGAAACGAGATTTGTAACATCGCACAAATGATTGTGGATTTTTCTCAACAGATTGCTATACAAGTCTTAAGTTTCTTTCAAATCATATTTTCAATCTTAAATTTCATGTTTGCTTATATTATTGAATCTGTGATGTCTAAAGAAACCATGATGAACTAATTCCGTTGTGGGGGATTAAGGAGTGGAAGTATGATTATTTAATTATTGTATACAGGGATTTTCAACGGATTAATTGTTTGGGAAAGGAAAAATGTGAAATAAACCCTAGGCCTGACAACCCTAAGAAGTCATTTAGGTGGGAATTAACCTAAAATTGGTATTGTTCATTCATGAGCACCTTTACCCCAAACCAATCTAGACTATGACATCGAAAGATAAGTAGTCTTTTTTGACTCATTATGTTAGGGGAAGATCGAAAGATTCTACTAGGGTAGTGACTAATTGATTCAAGAAAAATCCCCAAAACTGACGATTGAAGAATTCATATTGAAATGAGCTAATCCCCCATAAATCCGTTTATCGAATTTTCACATCTCTTTCCCTAGCTTTATTTCTTTTACTGTTATATTCTTTATTTCTACTATAACCCTAAAAAAAGTATGTCGAAACATTTTATTTTAAAAGTCTCGACTTTTATTTTAAAACCGAAAATGGAATCGCCATCAATCTTTTTACTTGGTGTGATTGGATCACCTTAAAATATTTTAGATTCATTTGAACAAACATTTTGGTCTTCGAAATCCAAAAAATAGGTTCGGGAGTCGGTTATGTGTGAGGAAGGATTAGCACTCTCACACGCCCAAAATTGGTACCTAGTTGATTATTTAATGTCTTCATTGTTGAAAATTGGAGAACTCGAGTAAAATTTAAAATGCGATCCATAAATATATGAATGAGATGTTCTAATGTCATTTTTAGAAAAATCAGATTTTGTGGAAGAAGCTCATTTATTTTGAATGAGTCGAGAAAAATCATGTCCAATAAGTTAGGGTACGACATTTTCGAATCTTCAAGAATAAAGAACATTTATTGATTTAAAATAGGATATTCGATTATTTAAGTTCAAAGAAAAATCATACCCAATACGTTTGAGCATAATTTTTGAATTCCCTAAATAAAAGAATATTGAACATTTGTTGATTTTAAAAAAGGATATTCGATTATTTAAGTTCAAAGAAAAATCATACCCAATATGTTTGAGCTCAATTTTTCGAATTCCTTAAAAAAAGAACATTGCCCTCTTTTTTAAACAAACAAATTAGGTATATTTTTCAGAAAACAAAATGACATTTATTTTGTTAAAATATTTTACAAAAATAAATGAATGTATATTAGTTTAAAAATATACATGGATGAAGTAATGGATATACATGGATGAAGTAATGGAGTGAGCATAATTTGTGATGACATAGCAAATACATTAAAATGAAAAGAAAAATAAAAGCGAATTATTAAATAACAAACTGTTATGAATATTATTAAATGGATGTTCAACCTTTCATCTTTCTTGACTTTTAACCTTCCATCTTCTTTAACCTCCCCTTGACCTTTAACCTTCCATCTTCCTCAACCTTTCATGTTCTTGTAACTACTTTTTCCTATTTATGTATTAGAATATGAAGAGTTGAATCTTCTTATATATATAGAGGAGTATGCTACTTGTAAATGTGATGAAATATATAGAATACACTACATACTCTCTCTTTATTCTCATATATTATCCTTGTGTTCTTTACATCATTATTATTATTTTATAACACGTTATCAGCACGAGCTTGCTAGATAGTATTCAATATTTTGTTGGAGAACAAGTAATCTAGACGTACAACGTTCTTGTTGAAGCAACAAGGTTAAGGTATGTGAATTTCTCTATGTGCTTGAAAGATTTTGAGATTTCAATATTCTTAATAAAAAAAAGTTAAAATGATGCTCATTTTTTTCCTGTATTTAAATATGAATTTATGTTTTATATATTTCATGATATGCTTGTTTATGATCTAAGACTTTGAATAAGATTGAAGAATCAACAACTTGGATATATAAGATTGAAGTATCAACAACTTGGATATTTTTACTTAAATATGTATATCTTTCATAACATATGTTATTGACATTACTAAAAAAAAAGTAATCATTTTAAAAAAAATTATTTTATTTGATGACCATTACCAAATGTACTACGTTGCCTATTAGATTATTATTTTATTGTTTTTGACACTAAAGGCTCATGTTCAATATTTGAATATGTCATATGAAAAACTTAGAAAAAGTTAAATGTACTTATACATTATATATATCCAAATGCATATGATATAACTTATAGCTATTTGTTTCTTTGCGGATGAAATTTTCTATGAAAACCTTGATTATAGTAAATAAAATAATGTGATGTCTCTAGTTAATATTTCATAAAACATTTTTGGGTATTCTATTGTTATGTTGATTAAATTGTAAGGTTGATCTTAGTTATCATAAGATTTTAATAGATCTAGATGATCATATTTCTATACTTAAGTTTGAATAAACATGAATAATAGTGTTTTCTCGCTTTAATTGTTAGCTTAAAATATACTTGACACGAATAATTATGAGAAAGTTACAATTGTGAAAGTTTAATGATTATCATCTACATGAAGAATTAAAAGTGTGAAACATCTAACTGTGAAAGATCCTCTTGATTCTTGAATGATGTAATAATTTGAAAAAATGATGATAATACTCTCTAAAGCTTTCTATGATTGAAATATATTATGTGCTCCTACAGCAGCACTATTGTGAAAAGGCTTTAAAAAGTATTTTGGAACGATCTCATGTCTTTTAGTGAAAAAGACTTCATTCCTTGAAGTGAATGTTACAACGCATAACAACTATGAAAAATCAGAATATAGAAACCGTGGTTGTCGTTGTAATTGAGGATGTGGTTGGAGATATACTAATAATTGTTATCATTGTTGTTATAATAGTGGTACTTCTAACCACTAGAAAGAATAATAAGGAAAATCAAGGAAATGGAGGTTAAAAATATTTGAAGGTTATTGAAAATTCATGCTACCAATGTTGTATGCATTGGTCACATACCTGTCATATGTTTAAGCATCTAGTAAAATTTTATCAAAGCATCCATTAAAAAAAAGGGAAAGAATATTGAGACAAATTTTGTCCAAAATGATGAAATGGAGGATAATTGTTTCAGAAAAAAAAAATGAAAATTTTCAATATGATGTTAAAGTTGGCTATGCATACAAGGATGATTAATATGTATTTAGTTTGTGTCAAAATTTTGTTGATCCAAGCATTGAAATTTAATTGTTTGATTTAAGAACCATTAGAATCAGTGTCTACTTGATATTTGCTTGGGGATGATCTTTTTTTCTTCATTACAAAGGATGTTTATAATCACTACTTCTCATCCATGGTAACCTAAGTTAGTCTAATCAACTTCTTTTGAAATTTGATTTGATTTTTATTAAGTAGTTTAATTTATATAGTTCTCTATCCATAATTCTATGAATTTTTAAATCTCCACGTATTTAGTTATTGAGATTTTTATGTGGAGATAAATGTTTTTATTTTTATTGGTTCATTTTAAATAGAATTGATTGGTTTAATTTTGATTTTGATTAAGATATATGATTATTGGAAGTAAAAATGCTTGTCATGAATTTTGAGATATTCACCTTGTTTGGATAGTTTCATAATTGCGGTAAATATTAGAAAATTTTTATGTTTAAACCTTTATAGTTGTAAATTTACTTTAATCTAACATTATAATATTTTGCATTTTGTTGCGTTATGGCATATATAAAAAATATATATTATCTAACCATAGTGATTTATTAGTAACATTAATTTATTATTTATTATGTCTAATATATGTTTTATTTATACCTATTCATTTTATTTTTATATGAATACATTAAGTATTCATTGAGGATATATATAATAAAATAATTACATGCTCCTGAAGAGTTAATATTGCTTCAAACTGTAAAAAGCTCTTGAAAAGCCAATATTTTACCTCCTTGGGATGCAAAATTTTGTAAAACATAAAATTATTTCTCAGATCAAAAAGATATATGTTGAAAGAATTTTTTTATGTGTTTTATATTAAAATCATGGATAGAAATGACATGAGATACTCATGTTTTTGTATTATAAATATTCCCAGAAGGAATACATTACACTTATATGAATGACATATGAGATAGTGAAAAGAAGTTCGTAGTGTTGGTATGACCGGTTAGACCATCCCGAGTCAATGTTGATGCAAAATAATTTGATGAAATTTTATATGAGTTTATTGAAGAATTAGAAGTTATATTTTAATAATTTTCATCATACTAGTTATTTGGACAACATATTGATCTAACACCAGCTAAAGTTAGAAGTCGGTTGCATTTTTCAATGATAACCAAATAATATATGAGCTCATGTATCACATATGTGCAACCCGAAATTTGCAATACTATTTCTTGAAATAATTTGATTGTGCACAATCTCTATAGAATGCAATTTGTGCTAACAAAGTTGGTGCATTATATCCCTAGCATGATTTTTGTAGTTTTAGATGGGATAATTTTAAGTTGTCTATTGCCTATATATGATGGTTAGCAAAACTATGCCTCCATTTAGTTGCTTAACGATTAATATAAGAATTGCTTTACAACAAGCATGTAATTTTATTTGCATCAAGCCAACATGTAAGAAATATTTGTCTCATGAGAATTGACTTTCATTTATAAGTCAATGGATTCCATCTAAGAATATTAGGATTTGCAATATCTATTTCATATTCCGTCATAATGCATTAAGATGGATCATCTAATATGAAGTTGAGAAATTTTAGAATTTTCATTAGTTATTGAAGGGAGATATATTTATAATTTTGAAAAAAAAAAGTATTGTCATGTTGCAATCTCAACATTAAGGGGAGACAAATTAGTTAAATAATTATGTCATCATTTTTCTTTTGTGATCCTCACTAATATTATGTGCACAAAGTTTGAAAGATAAAAATTATTTGCTAGATATGTTTAGTGATGACATTTAGATATTCCATATATTAGCTGATACATATACCAGCTAAAATGCTCCAAATAATTATATGTCCAAAAAGGACAATGTGATAAAAAAATTTGAACTTGAGCATGCTAGAAGCATGACAAGCAAGTTGACTACATAAAACAAAAAAAAATCATTGAAAGAAAGGAGAAAGAAATGAAGATGGCCACACAGTAAAAGGAGGCGGGTACTCCTGAAGAGGCCTAAGGCATAACTTTTGATAAAACCTTAGAAGAGGTTCAGGTACCTGAAATTATGAATATAATGAGATATCTCAATTAGTTATGTCATAACTAAATGGAGTTGAAAAAAATGAAATTGTTGTCAACAACGATAATATACGTAGAACACTTCAATATCATGGAAAAGTGAGGATCTTGAATGAAGATATACTTGAAAGCATTGAGATGACAACAAGTCATCAAAAATAAATAAATGTTTCTATTATAATTTATGAAATGTATCTCGGACCAGAAGTCCAAACACCCGGAAGGTGTAAAGCCAAGTGGAATACATATTAGCATAATAGCGGAAAAAAATAAATCATAATATATAGAATTGACTTGTAACAAGAACGTTCACAAGACACCTGATATTGATTATGAAGAGACATACTCTCTTGTGGTGGATGCAACTACTTTTAGGTTCTTGATTAGTTTGGCAATAAGAGAAGGGTTTGATTTACGCCTAATGGATGTAGTTATAGCCTATTTATATGGCCACTTGATAATAACATTTACATGAAACTCCCAGAAGGTTTTAATCTGCCAGAAGCAGCTAATTCAGGTCAATCAAATTAAACAGATCCCTTTGTGTATTGAAAAAATCTAGGCGCACGTGGTGTAATCGCCTTAGTGAATACCTATTGAGTGATGACTATAAGAATGATCTCATTTCTCCATGCATTTTTATAAAGATGTTTGGATTAGGATTTGTTATAATTGCTATGTATGTTGATGATTTAAATATTATTGAGACTCCTGAAGAGAATTTAGTGATAATGGAGTGCTTAAAGAAAGAATTTGAAATGAAAGACCTTGGAAAAAAATAAGATTTTGTCTAGGGTTAGGATTACAAATTGAGCATCTAAAGAATGAAATTCTTATGCATCAAACAACATATATAGAAAAAGTGCTAAGAAGATTTTACATGCATAACGCACATCCGTTGAGCACCCCCAATGGTTGTTAGGTCACTTGAAGTAAATAAAGACCCTTTTCTATCCTCGGGAAAATGATGAAGATTTTTTTGGTCCTGAAGTACCATATTTAAGTGCTATTGGTGCATTGACATATCTTGCTAGTCATACACGACTTGATATATCATTTGGTATCAACTTATTAGCAAGATTTAGCTCTTGTCCAACTCGAAGACATTGGAATGGGATTAAACATGTTTTTCGTTATCTTTAAGGTACAAGAGATATGAGTTTATTTTTCCCTAACCTACCCAAAACAGAATTAGTTGGTTTTGAAGATGCAGGGTACTTATATGATCCTCACAATGCTCAATCAAAAACTGGTTATGTTTTCACATATGGTGGTACTGTAATTTCTTGGCGCTTTATGAAACAAACAATTATTGCTACATTTGAGAAATTAATTTTCAACATTGGATTTCGTTGTTTCAAAAATCTTAGGTGATGCTTACATGAGGGGGAGTAAATTCACACTATATATATATATATATATATATGGTTGTGATATAATATGTATCAAAGGATTATGTACTCTTTTTTCCTTCACTAAGTTTTTGTCCCACAGGGTTTTTCCTAGTAAGGTTTTTAATGAGTCATATCCTTTATACAATGAACATCCAAGGGAGAGTGTTATGAATATTATTAAATGGAGGTTCAACCTTTCATCTTCCTTGACTTTTAACCTTCCATCTTCTTTAACCTTCCATCTTCCTTAACCTCCCATCTTCCTCAACCTTTCATATTCTTGTAACTACTTTTTCCTATTTATGTATTAGAATATGAAGAGTTGAATCTTCCTATATATAGAGAGGAGTATGCTACTTGTAAATGTGATGAAATATATAGAATACAATACATACTCTCTCTTTATTCTCATATATTATCCTTGTGTTCTTTACATCATTATTATTATTTTATAACACAAACATAAATATTAGCTAAATAAATTTATCTTTAAAAAAACATAAAACAAGTTAACTATCAAAGTATATAAAAAAATTAATAAAAATTAATGAAGAATTTTAATAAAGAAAAAAACATAATAAAAGGATTAAAATTTTAAAAAATAAAAGTATTAATTTTTTTAAAAAATTAATTAATAAAAACACAAGGATTAAAATATAAAAGAAACATAATAAAACGGTAATTTTTAAAAGAAATAAAAATAAAAGAGTTAAATTTTAACAAAAATACAAATAAAATGATTTAAATAAAAAAAGAACAGAATAAAAGGGTCAATTTTAAAAAAGGGAAAAAATAATTTGAGGGTTAAATTAGAATAAAAAAAAGTTAAGGTAAAATATATAAAAACCAGAAAGTACAGGGTTAAATCTAAAAAATAAATAGTAAAAGGATTAAATTAAAACTAAAAATAAAGTTTCAGGTAAAAATTAAAAAAATAGGTAGGCGGGGTCAGAATTGAATTTTTTTAAAAATCCAGGGACCTTACGGGTAATATCCCAAGGCCCTACATGTGTCTACCCCAAAGATCACTTGATCTGAGGGCCTGATTGTAAACATTTTGAAATCAGGTTGCTAAATTTAAACAAAAAAAAAACAAAAAGGCAAAATTTGGACCAAATTGGAAGAGTTTCAAAACATAAAGGATTGCAAATACAAATCGCCCGCTCTTCGAAAACAAGCGGACCTTGACGGGTCCGGAGTAGGTTGGATCAGGTTGTCTTAAACGATGTCGTTTTAGGCGTCTGAAACAAAGCCCAAAACGACACCATTTTATATGGCTTATAAAAGTCAAATTTTTTTTTGTTAAAATTCATTTCTCCCTTTCCTTTAAAAAAAACCTTTCTTTTTTCTTTTCTTTCTCTCTCAAAGCTCTCAAGGCCGACCATGGGTCTCACCGATCGTCCGCTATAAGTCGTCAATCATCGACGTCGGCAACCCCGCCTACGGCGGCCATTTTTCTAAAAAACTCTCTTTTCAATTTTTTTTATCCCAATCCCAGATCTAGGTCCCTAAGCTTCATATCTAATTTTGAAACTCCAAAAAAGGACAAAATCCTTCATTTTTTTAGGTTTTTCTAAGACAACCTTTTGTCTTCCCTTTTTTACAACGAGCGCTACCTTCGGTGGAGGTAGGTGTCTCAACCGTCGTCAGTAGCGAATGCGTAACAACAAGGGTGAAAAAAAACTAACCTTTCTCTCCTTTTTTATATTTAATAAATGCTTTCGAAAATAAAAAATATAGGGATATACTTGTGAAATTTCTTTTCAATTTCTCTGTATTTTTCTTCGTATTTCCTTGTGAAAATTCCAATCGATCATTGGGAGTCTTTATAACCCCATTAAATTACATATATATTTTCTCTTTGTCTCTGTCATGTTTTCTCTTCTTTGTTTTATAGGTCTTCATGGTGGCAGAGGTCAACGGCGCAGGGAGTTGTTGTTTCGATGAAAGGGGCAACAGAGAAGTCAAGCCTCGAGGATTGGGTGCCTCGATTCATGTGCCCACTGATGTGGCAAATGGCAGTCGAAGCTAGGGTTTGGGAGATTAGGGTTTCTTGTTTTTCTTTAAGTCATGGGCTAGATGGGATTGGGCTTAGGTTTGAGTTTGGATTGGGTTAGGATTTAGTGGATTTTAGGTAGTGGGTTAATTTTGTAAATGGACTATTGGGTTTAATGGACTTTAAATTTTATTTTGTTTTTTTTTTGTTTTGGTTTTGGTTTATTTTGTACTGGGCCAGATAAAAATTAGTCTCTACAGTTGCCCCTCTTTGCTCATTGTCATGTAACAAGAATGAAGCAAAGAGTCCAATAAAGACCAATTTTGTCCAGTCCTATCGAATCTTGACTTCATTGATGCTTCCCTTCTCCAAATAGCTCGCTCTTTTGCTTTATTGGCCACTCATTTCACTATATCTGCTTCTCTGCAACTTTAGGAAGTTAGGATTTAGTGCCGTGATTTCAACTTGCCCCAAGGCAACTTTAAATAGATAAAATTTGCTACTGTAGCTTCACTCCATTCCATTGCGACTTCAAGGAGATTGAGATTTGGTATCATAGTCTTGATTCAATCCACTACTACTTCAGGGATATAGGATTTGGTGTTGAAGCTTCACTTCATTCCACCACAAATTTAAGGAGATTGAGATTCGCTTCTATGAGATGATAGCTTCAATCTGCCCCTCTTGATTTAGGTGTAAGAGATTGGATGGTGGCTTCAATCTGCCCCATGATAGGTGTAAAAGATTGGATGATGTGTTCAATATGCCTTCTGATTAGGGTAAGAGATTGGATGGCTTCAACGTGCCCCATGGTTGGGGTAAAAGATCAATGTGTCTTCATTCTACCTTCTAATTAGGGTAAAAGATCGGATGCTTCAATCTGCCTCATGATCGAGGTAAGAGATTGGTGTGTCCTCAATCTGCCCTCTAATTAGGGTAAAAGATTGGATGCTTCAATCTGCCCCATGGTCGGGGTAAGAGATTGGATGATGTCTTCAATCTGCCCTCTGATTAGGGTAAAAGATCAGATGCTTCAATCTACCCCATGATCAGGGTAAGAGATTGGTGTGTCTTCAATATGCCGTCTGATTAGGGTAAAAGATTGGGATGCTTCAATCTGCCTCATGATCGGGGTATGAGATTGTGGTAGCTTCGCTTTGCTGTACTATAACTTCAGAGAGATAAAAACTTGCTTTTGCAGCTTTGATTTGATCCACTGAAACTTCGAGGTAGAAGATTCGTCGTTGCAGCTTCAATCTGCTCCTCTTTAGCTTTAGGGACGTAAGATTCGCCATTGCAGCTTCATTCTACCCTTTATAGCTTTGAGATTCACCTTTGCTGCTACAATCTGCTTTTTTATAGTCTTAAGATTCACCTTTGCGGCTTCAATCTGCTTTTCCTCATCTTCATGGTATAAGATTTGTCGTTGCGGCCTGAATCTTTCCATTCACATCTCTAAGGTATAAGGTTCGTTGTTGCAGCTTCAACCTTTCCCTTCATATCTCCATGGTACAAGATTCGTTGTTGCAGCTTCAATCTTTCCCATCACGTCTCTAAGGTACAAGGTTTACCGTTACGACTTCAGCCTTTCCCTCCATATCTCTAGGGTATTAGTTTTTCAGTTGTGGCTTCAATATTTCCCTTCACATCTCTAAGGTACAAGGTTTGTAGTTGCAACTTCAACCTTTTCCTCCATATCTCTAGGGTATTAGATTTGTCGTTTCTTCAATCTTTCCCTTCAAACCTATAGAATATGCTTGTATAGACCTCTATGTAGGCCATATTATTAGCATGCCATGATCAAAATAAGTCAAATGCTCCTAACCAGATGGGTATGAATGATGAATGCAAAAATGTCATCTCTGAGAATGATTTTATTTGTAATCCTTAGGTCGACATTGTTCATCATTTGTCTAAGTCCTATCACTGATGCGTTATCATGTTTTACTTTTGGCATGGTATCTTTGACATGAAACCTAAAAAGGTAGTTGTAATTTGAACTATTTGTTTCAAGACCCTTCTAACCCTCGGGTTTGGTTCTTTTCAACTAATGGTCCTATTTCAGGTTGTAACACCCAAAAACTCGAAACCATTACCGGTCAGGGTCCCGATGTTTTACTGTTCATCTATCACTGCTCATCTTTAATTATCATTTCATTTAATAAATATGTTCACCAAACACATCATAAATCATAAATCGATTATAATCACAACTCAACAAGAACAAAAAGGTCATTTCCATGATTTTTGGAGACTTCTACCAGTATCTGTTGGACAAGTATCGGTAGTTGTCAAATCAAAAAATAGTTTCGAAACAGTACAGAGTTCTACTGATACATCTGACACAACTACCGAAACAAATCATGCTTCTACCAATACTAAAAACTCCAGAGAGTTAAGAAGTTTTACCCTACAACTTCTATCGATACAAGTTCGCAGACTACCGATACTTCTATGAGTAGAACTACCAATACTTATCTTTCATCTACCGAAACAACACAAGTTGGTAACCTACATCTCACTTCCTCTGTACTTTTATCGATACAAGCAAGAATACTACTGAAACAAGTATGTAGATTCAAATATATATATATATATATATACATAAATTTCTAAGTTTTGCACAATAGGCTACAGCATTTACTAATTTCTCAAAATCATACTTACATAGATATTTTCATATTG
The DNA here is from genome assembly GCA_039519145.1 of Kokia cookei. Lineage (NCBI taxonomy): Eukaryota > Viridiplantae > Streptophyta > Magnoliopsida > Malvales > Malvaceae > Kokia > Kokia cookei. The sequence continues at coordinate 32,497,517 of CM076902.1, forward strand.
GTATTTAATTCTTCACATAACAACAAAGAATACATATCAAAACATTCTTCAAAATGTTACCAAGCTATTTAACCATTATACCAAATCAAATCAAGTAACACAATCCTAATACATGCCATATAAGCCAAGTGATATAAAGACGACCGAACGAGCTCTCGGGATAGTGTGATGTCTTCGGGGTAATCCGATTTTAAACCAACAAAACGAAATCTACAAAACAACAATACATAGGTAAGCTTTCTAAGCTTAGAAAGTTCGCAATCATTATATCACGACACAATATTAAGCCTTGCGACGACATTTAATAACCGAGTCGTGAATCTTCCTTTTTAAATAATCTTATGCTCTACCGAGTCATAAGTCTTCCTTTAAACATAATCTCATGCTCATTTCGAGTCATGAGTCCTCCTTAAACATAATCTCATGCTCATTTCGAGTCGCAAGTCTTCCTAAAACAAAATCTCATGCTCATTCCGATTCACGAGTCTTCCTTTTTCTTTTGAGTTTGTTAAATACCTCCTCAATAGATTACAATTATCAATTCAATTATTAAACGTAATAAACGAACTTACAAGATTAATTTGTAGTAACGGCTCAAGTACAGGGACTACCCATCCATAAGACATCCAAGACTAGCTTCCGATTCTGTATAGCCCCTAATGACATGTCATTTATGTCCCAATTATTATGAAGTTCATATGTGCCATATACTATATTCATTGCAAATAACTTTCATCATGTTATACCATTTCGAGCAAACATCCATATAATCCTTATTTACCAAACATAATATCGAATTAACTAACAATGTCATTTAGTTCAATTTACTATTTTTCATATATCAAGCTAAATAATTCATTTGTAACATGAATAATAACTAACACAACACTTAATCATTTAAGCGTTTCGTTGTCACCTGATTTCAATTGTATCATTTCGTCACTTCCAATCATGCTTCTCAATACAATTTCATTTCAATGTAATTCAATTCATCAATTTAATATTTACTAACAAATTTAAATACAGGATACTTAATTTATTTCAATAATTTACAAACAGAAACTAAATCATTTATTTCACTGTACAAACTTACTGGGCTGATTTGCAGTAATTGTCAAAGTACAAGGACTATTGTGCTACTTTATTTTCTCCTCTATTATCAACAAGTTCTTGATCTAAAATAATAATTTCATTTAATTAACTAATTCCAATATTAAAATAAACTTATTTTATGCAATTAAGTCCCTTTTAAAAATTTTAAAAAATTACCCTAGCTTTTCACTTTTATTTAGTTTAGTCCCTTAGCTCAAAACTTGCAAATTAACCATTTTTAAATCAAATCAAACTCATCCGAATATTATATCACTTCAATACAGCTCATGTTTGTTTTTATTTAACATTAAGGCCATGTACTTTTACTATTTTCACATTTTAGTCCTTCAACGCTAAAATCATCAAAAACTACTTTACAAAATTGTCCTATTTAACAACCAAAATTAAAAATCCATCATAAAATTCCAAGAATTTACAAAAATGAAAAATGGAATAACCCACAACATTTAATAGTTTTACAAATTAGTCATCAGATTAGCTAAATCGAGCTAAAACAAACTCAAAAACATAAAAATTACCAAAAAGGGGCAAGGTTTACCTATCTAATTTGAAGCCCTAAGCTTCGCCGAACTTCTTATCTTCTCCTATTGCTGAATCGGGTTTCAATTGCTTAATGAGGAAGATGATTCTTTCCTTTTTATTTTGTTTATAATATTTATTTCTTTATTTACCAATTTGCCCTCCATTAAATCATTCAAATTTCAACAAATTCAAGTCCATGACCGTCCACATACCTCCTTAATGGTATAATTACCATCTAAGTACTTTAACTTACCTTTCAATTAGCATTTAATACCTTTAATTAAGAGAATTCTACTTTTGCACCTTTTTCAATTTAATCCTTTTTACTTAATTAACTATCTAAACAATAAAATTCCATAACCAAATTTTAATATGATGCAAATGACCTCGTAAATATTAGATAATTAATATTTATGGCCTGACACATTGAAGTTGTGGCCTCGAAACCATCATTTTAATCATACTGAAAAATAGACTAATTAGTAAATCTTCATTTAATTAGGATTTAATCGCAATATACCACAACCTAGAGAATTTCACATCATTTCTATTATTAGCCATTTAAGAATGATCCAATTACACAATTGGTCCTTCAATTATATTAAATTCCAATTAAACACACTTGTTTACAATTTACTTAAACTAAATAGGACTAAATGAATAAATATTCCAAAAGTTAATGGAAGGTAATCATATCCTCCACTGCTTGGACTTTTTGACCATGGTGTAATTACCACTTTGGTCCCTTTTATTTTTAATCAATAGCAATTAACTTTTACCCCTTTTACAATTTACTCCTTTTTCCTTAATTAAGCAATTAATAGTCAAAATTACTCAGTCGAACTTCAATTCACATATAATAAGATTATAAATATTTAATAAAAATATTTACGACCCTTAATTTCAAAAACGAGGTCCTAATACCTCATTTTCTAAAACCACTTGACTTTTGAACCAAATCACTTATACTAACTTTTAATTTCATAATTAAAATTCTTCAATTCAAAGTTCCATATAAAATTATTATGGACTTATTTAATTTAAACACTCATTATAAAAATTTTCTCATCAGGTTTGTGGTCTCGAAATCACTATTTTCGACACCATTGAAAAACGGACTATTACAACTCTTCCCCCTTAGGAAATTTCGTCCTCGAAATTTTTAATTTAGTAATTCCTACTTATTCAGAAGTTTTAATATTACAATAGAAAAAATCTTTTACCTGAGCTTACTGAAACCCATCTGTAAACTTTACTTAACCAAGAAAATCAACCTCACTAAACTAAAACTCACTGTTGATAGTTTTCACATAAATTATTTCTCACACATACCCTATAATACATTTCCCACACATTATGCATATACAAATTCTATTTGAAGTCTATCAGAATATTATCAATAATCCTAATTACGACTGTATCTAAATATCTAGATAAGATTGAACAATCTGATTTATCATATTCATAAATCAATAGAGACATTAGTTAATCAAAGGCAAAATTATCAGAATTCTTAATGATTCTCTCAAGTTCAAAGAATTTTCAGTATCTTATATCTTTAACTAGAACTGAATAACTAAATCTTTATTAACTTTCAGATACACTGTTACGTCTCTTTTAACTTGTTAACTAAGTTTTCTATATGGAATAGAAGATATTTATCTTTTATCTTGAGTTTATTTCATTATCTGATTTAGACAGAAATACCAAAAATCTTTCAGAAAATAGATCAAGAGACTTATTAACAAACGATACATAGTATCTAAAACAACTTTGATTATGCTATATGATTTTCCTGACCCATCCCTAATCAGTACATCAGTATAATATTTCAGTCAATTCATTTCAGTCTACAATTCACTACAGTATCATATAACTTAAGTTAATTTATTCTCAGAATAATACCAAATTTATGAAATGATAGTTATGTCAAATCGATAGAAAAATCAAAGTCACGAATTTTCAACAGATATTTTCGACATACTAGTTCTATCCCAGCGGATTATGATTCAACATAATCTCATTGGATTGGAAAATTAACCTCTATCCATTATTAATATAATGTAATATATAAAAAAAATTAACTCAATCTTAATCAGTCCCAATAAATAATAGAAAGAATATATCATACCATGAATAATATTTGGCACTGTCATTTCAAATCCATCATTATGTCTTTAATCCCACTCCATTTACCTATACTCAGAGATAGTGGTTATAAAGTCACTCCTTGTTTCAAATATTTATAAAACCAATATACTATAACTTGCACCAGAATTAGCAGTCAGATATTATTATTAACCCCATTAATTTCGTCACATTCAGATTCAGATAACACCTTTAGAATCTATAAATAAACATGAGTTAGATCGGATCAACCAATATCACACTATTACAGGTTTATATGACAAGTACTTTCTAGACTTTATTTACATTACACTTAGTCTGAGAATTGAGTAAATCGTGGCTCTGATACTACTAAATGTCACACCTAAAAACTCGAAATCGTTATCGTTCAGGGTCCCGATGTCTTACTGTTTATCTATCACTATTTATCTTTAACTATCATTTCATTCAATCATATTTTAAAAAATATGTGCACCAAACACATCATAAATCATAAATCGATTATAATCACAACTCAACAAGAGCAAAAATGTCATTTTCATGATTTTTGGAGACTTCTACTGGTATTTATTGGACAAATATTAGTAGTTGTCAAATCAAAAAATAGTTTTGAAACAGTACAAAGTTCTACCGATACTCGAGATGGTTTTACCGATACATGTGACACAACTACCAAAACAAATCATGTTTCTACTGATACTAAAAACTCCAGAGAGTTAAGAAGTTTTACCCTACAACTTCTACCGATACAAGTTCACAGACTACCGATACTTCTATGAGTAAAACTACCGATAGTTATCTTTCATCTATCAAAACAACACAAGTCAGTAACCTACATCTCATTTCCTCTGTACTTCTATGAGTAGAACTACCGATACTTATCTTTCATCTACCGAAACAACACAAGTCAGTAACCTACATCTCACTTCCTTTGTACTTTTACTGATACAAGCAAGATACTACTGAAACAAGTATGCAGATGTCAAATATATATATACATAAATTTCTAAGTTTTGCACAATAGGCTACAACATTTACTAATTTCTCAAAATCATACCTACATATACATTTCATATTGGTATTTAATTCTTCACATAACAACAAAGAATACATATCAAAACAATCTTCAAAATGTTACCATGCTATTTAACCATTATACCAAATCAACTCAAGTAACACAAGCCTAATACATAACATATAAGCCAAGTGATATAAAGACTACAGAAACGAGCTCTCGGGATAGTGTGATGTCTTCGGGGTAATCCAATCTTCAACCAGCAAAACAAAATCTACAAAACAACAACATCACACAGGTAATCTTTCTAAGCTTAGTAAGTTCGCAATCATTATATCACGGCACAATATTAAGCCTTTCCACGACATTTAATAACCGAGTCATGAATCTTCCTTTCTAAACAATCTTATACTCTACCGAGTCATAAGTCTTCCTTTAAACATAATCTCATGCTCATTTTGAGTCACGAGTATTCCTTAAACAAAATCTCATACTTATTCCAAGTCACGAGTCTTTCTTAAACATAATCTCATGCTCATTCCGAGTCACGAGTCTTCCATTTATATTTAATCTCATGCTCATCCCGAGACGTGAGTCTTCTATTTATACATAATCTTATTCTCATCCCAAGACATGAGTCTTCCTTTTTCTTTTGATTTTGTCAAATACCTCCTCAATAGATTACAATTATCAATTTAATTATTAAACGTAATAAACGAACTTACAAGATTAATTTGTAGTAATAGCTCAAGTACAGGGACTACCTGTCCGTAAGACATCCAAGACTAGCTTCCGATTCTGTATAGCCCCTAATGACCTGTCCATTATGTCCCAGTTATTATGAAGTTCATAGGTTCCATATACTATATTCATTGCAATTAACTTTCATCATTTTATGCCATTTCGAGCAAACATTCGTATAATCCTTATTTACCAAACATAATATTGAATTAACTAACAATGCCATTTAGTTCAATTTACTATTTGTCATATATCAATCAAATTAATTCATTTGTAACATGAATAATAACTAACACAATACTTAATCATTTAAGCGCTTCGTTGTCACCTAAATTCAACTGTATCATTTCGTCACTTCCAGTCATGCTTCTCAAAATGTAATTCAATTCATCAATTTAATAGTTACTAAGCAACAAATTTAAATACAGCATACTTAATTTATTTGAATAATTTACAAACAAAAACTAAATCAATTATCTCACTGTATAAACTTACCGGGCTGATTTGCAGCAATCGTTTAAGTATAGGGACTACTGTGTTACTTTATTTTTCCCTCCATTATCAACACGTTCTTGATCTAACATAATAATTCATTTAATTAACTAATTCCAATAGTAAAATAAACTTATTTTTTGCAATTAAGTCCCTTTTGATAATTTTACAAAATTGCCCCTAACTTTTCACTTTTATTCAATTTAGTCCCTTAGCTCAAAACTTGCAAATTAATCATTTTTAAATAAAATCAAACTCATCCGAATACTATAGCACTTCAATACAGCTCATATTTATTTTTATTTAACATCAAGTCCTTGTACTTTTACTATTTTCACATATTAGTCCTTTAACGTTAAAATCATCAAAAACTACCTTACAAAATTGCCATATTTAACAACCAAAATTAAAATTCCATCGTAAAATTCCAAGAATTTACAAAAATCAACAATGGCATAACCCACAACATTTAACGGTTTTACAAATTAGTCATTGGATTAGCTAAATCGAGCGAGAACAAACTCAAAAACATAAAAATTACCAAAAAGGGGCGAGGTTTACCTATCTAATTTGAAGCCCTAAGCTTCACCGAATTTCTTCTCTTCTCCTATGGCTGAATCGGGTTTCAATTGCTTAATGAGGAAGATGATTCTTTCCTTTTTATTTTGTTTATAATATTTATTTCTTTATTTACCAATTTGCCCTCCATTAAATCATTCAAATTTCAACAAATTCAAGGCCATGACCGTCTACATACCTCCTTAATGGTATAATTACCATCTAAGTACTTTAACTTACCTTTCAATTAGCATTTAATACCTTTAATTAAGAGAATTCAACTTTTGCACCTTTTTCAATTTAATCTTTTTTACTTAATTAACTATCTAAAAAATAAAATTCCACAACCAAATTTTAATATGATGCAAATGAACTCGTAAATATTAGATAATTAATATTTACGATCTGACACATTGAAGTTGTGGCCTCGAGACCACCATTTCAATCATACTAAAAAATAGACTAATTAGTAAATCCTCATTTAATTAGGATTTAATCGCAATTTACCACAATCTAGAGAATTTCACATCATTTCTATTATTCAGCCATTTAAGAACGATCCAATTACACAATTGGTACTTCAATTATATTAAATTTCAATTAAACGCACTTGTTTACAATTTAACCTTAAACTAAATAAGACTGAATGAATAAATATTCCAAAAGGTAATGAAAGGTAATCATATCCTCCACCGCTTGGACTCTTTGACCATGGTGTAATTACCACTTTGGTCCCTTTTATTTTTAATCAATAGCAATTAACTTTTACCCCTTTTACAATTTACTCATTTTTCCTTAATTAAGCAATTAATCGTCAAAATTACCCAGTCGAACTTCAATTCACATATAATAAGACTCTATAAATATTTAATACAAATATTTACGACCCTTAATTTCAAAAACGAGATCTCAATACCTCATTTTCTAAAACCACTTGACTTTTGAACCAAATCACTTATATTAACTTTTAATTTCAGAATTAAAATTCTTCAATACAAAGTTCCATATAAAATTATTATTGACTTATATAATTTAAACACTCATTATAAAAATTTTCTCATCGAGTTGGTGGTCCCAAAATCATTGTTTTCGACACCACTAAAAAATGGGCTGTTACACAAGTTCCTGTACGATTTAGATATTTTCTAGAGCGATATGCAGAAATCCTTTTATTCCTTATATCATTAGACCACTAAGCGTTATTTCAAATGCAAAAAATGCTTGAATTAAGGATGTAAGGTGGATGAAATTTAATTTGATTGGAGGCAAAGCTCGCATGAATGTAAAAGATTAAGAATGGCAGACATTGATCAAAATTTGTCAAACATAAGGTGAGCAAATAATGGAATTAGGTGCCCCAGATATCAAGGCATGAGCTTCGCTGAGCAAACTTGATGAGAATCATTTTGAGCTTGATATGTGTCCCTGAAACCTAGAGTATTTCGTCGATGCCTCAAGGTGTAAAGTTTCTTCACCTTGTTACTTTTAAGAGAGAAGACCCTTTCATGCCTCTTTGTTTATTCAAATTTGAGCTGCCCTTTCGGGTTTTCAACTCAAATGTCCTTTGGTTTTGAGATGCCCTTTACGGGTTTTCACCTCGACCTCTCTTTTTTCTTTTTCCTTTTTTTCTTTTTATTTCTTTTTTCCCTTTTTATTTATTTTTTTGGGTGAAATTTCTTCTTCACCGAACTCGAGTTCACGAGGTTGAGCATATCTTTGCTGTCCATCTTGGTTGAAATCAGAACTTCTCTGGAAAAGGTTTTCTTTACCTCATAAGGTAATTCCTGATTTGGCATCCATGTTCTTCAAAAATCCTTTTTGTATAAGGAAGATCTTTTCAAAACTAGATCTCGCTCATGAAATTCTCTAGGGCAGGCCCTTTTTGTCATAAGCCCGCGTCATTCGCTCTTGGTACATCGAATCATTGCTTTTAGCCTCCTTTCCTTGATCAATGTTTAACTAATCAAATCTGAATTGGCTTTGTTCTACTTTATCCAAATTCGCTTCTACCGAAATTCGGATGGAATGAGCTTGACTTCAAAAGGGTAAAACTACCTCTGTTTTTAAACCAATCAAAGAGGTGTTACCCTGGTGTAGATCTTGATGGATGTTCAAATAAGTGTAGAGAGCAAATGCTGACTTCTCATGCCAAGCCTTTGTAGGTCTCTATTATTTTTCAATCAATCCTTTGATGTTCTTATTGGTCGCCTCCACTACCCCATTCACTTTTTGGGAATGTGGTGCTGAGTTGTGATACTTGTTATTGAATTAGCTGTAGACTTCTACTATTGTGTTGTTGTTCAAATTTAAGTCATTGTTGGATATGATCCTTTCTGGCATTCCATATCGACATATAATCTCTCTTTTTCAAGAATTTGCTTAACCGTTGATTGGCATAGGAAGCAGCTTCTACCCATTCGGTGAAGTAATGAATCGATGCCTATTGGAAGCTTTCGGCAAGACTTGCTCGATGATGTCCATGCCTTACATAGAAAAAGGCCTTAACGTGAAGAGGTGTAGGAGATGCATAGATTTTCAAAATGCCCTTTACGGGTTTTCATCTTGACTTTTTCTTTCCCTCTTTTTTTCTTTTCTTTCTTTGGGTTTCAAAATTCCCTTTGCGGGTTTTCATCTTTTTTTTGGGCCTCCTTTTTAATAGCATGTCAAGCCTTATTTGTCGAAGTTTTTGTTGAATTGGATTGCATTCCTCCTTTATGAGAGATTGTGTGTCATGACATCAATTCCTTGAACCCAGCATGTATTGATAAGACCATGCAAAGACCTTTGGATTCTCAAAGCAGCTTGTCTTGTTTCTACAAAGATACATGCCTCAATTCTCACTTAAAATTACAACTTTTCGAGTGATATTCGTTTCCTGTCTTGCTCAACCATCCGTAGCAGATTGGGAGACAAATTACATTCTTGATTATTTTTAAAGTCTTGAGGTTTTTCTGGACACATGTCCTTCTCAAAATGAGGCTCCAAGTTAACAGAAACGTCGCTCATATGCCTGATATTAAGGGACACAGTATAGAGACAAAAGGGGTTCGAAAGAATAATTGAATCAAAGAATGATTAATTGTGGTATGATCGAATCAAAGAATTTTAAGATGTTTTCCAAATTGGATAAAAATAAGGCATCATATTATTAAAATATAAGACAGTGGTCATGTGCCCTTTACAAAAGGAACCCTATTACTCTCGGACTTAGAGTGATAAGTGTGTTGTGAATATTTATCTAGAAAGTCCTAAAAACTACAAAAAGCTCTTACATGGTCTAGTTGTCCAAAACACTTCCAAGGGCGTAGGGACAAACTCTCAATGGGTTCCACTCTCCGTATGACTTTTGCTAAATTTTCAACATTCCCAAATTATCTTAATTTATCATATTTTCTCTCAGTTTTTATTCAGAGTTGTTAACACCTCCTCTGACACGATTATTTTAGGTATGTGAGATTTTTTTGAAATTTAATGCATGAAGTGCAATTCTAATGAATGGTAAAATGCATGCAAAAAGGCATTGATTCTTGGTTCAATTCCATTAGAAGAACTTTACTAGAAAACAAATTTATTTACATAAGGTAGATACATATATGGTCGTGCCTTAATGCTCAAACCCTTAAACTTCTAAGCTAACTTTTACTCCAGTTTGACTCTGATTTCAAGCTCAAAATGTCGGTCTTGAATGGCTAAGTTCAGCAAGTGATTAGTCGTTTCTCGCACTTGGGTCAAATCCTTGCTCGCGACATGGTCCCTATCTCAGACCTACCCCTAAGAGCATTTGAGTCATTCCTCGTTTATTTCTGATTTTCTTTGGCGATATTTCTTGTGTTTGAATAGCCATAAATTCCTTCAACGGAGAGTAGTCCTCAAAGAATACTCGATAAGATACCTTTTTCGCTTTCAAAAAATGGCTATGGAACCAAACTAGCAACAGTTGTGCTCCCATAAACCTTCTTTTGCCCTCTCATCGATAGACATTTAATAGCTAAGATTGCTAGAACATGAGTGATTCTCTTGTTAAGTTGGTCAAACAAATCTACAACCACATCCTCTACGTGCCCCGACACAATAGGGAAGATGACTAACTCATACGTGTTTGAGGTGAAAATGTCAACATTGTTTCTTGCATCTGAGTGTACTATGTCTTGTGGAATTTTTAAAGTATACAATTGTTATCCCCTTTCTCCTTGATCAGGGCTGCAACCTAATGCTCGTTCCTCTAGAGTAGGCCTTATCAACTTGAGTTCTTGGGCAATGGAGCAATGTAGTGTATTCTTTTACAGTATGTCCATGTTTTTGAAAGTGAAGCAGCTAAGTTGGATCTCAATACTATGTTAGGAATCGGAAAAAGTGCATCTCTACTTTAACCTCAAGTAGGTAAGGTCGATCACCATATTCGAAGTAGGCTTTATTATTTTGAATCCTCAGGCAACAGGGTAAAGTGATGTACTCTTCTATCGTGGGTATCATGTCCTCCTTTCCAAATGTGAAACCATTATAAGTTAGATTCCAATACTAAGTGAGAGCTCAAAATTGATGCTTATTCCTTTTAACATTGAGTAAGTCAACATATTCGTGATTGGAAATCTGCATTGTTTCATCGTATATACTCCTTTCAGCTCTTGCAAACTTGTTATGGGTTAGTTTTTTTTTTAGTGTAAACCCGAAATTCTAATATGTACCCCTTTGACAGGCTTTCATCCTTCTCGCGTTATTTTTCTTTGACCACACACGCACAACCACTTTGACTTCTACCTTATCAAGGAACCCGTTTTCTTATGACAAATTCTCTATTTAGTAATCGAACGCGAATAAACATCCCTTTTTTAGATGAAAATGCAATGCAAATAGATTTAAACTAAACAAGTCAATATGATTAAAACATGTATAAAACTTGAAAATAAATTGCAATTAGAAGCAAAGAAATAAGAATATTATTGTATCTCTTACATTATTCGGGTAACCACTTAAGCTTTGACACAATTCTACTTAAGGTAGGCTCTTAGGAGCATTCATGGAATTAAATGCATGTTAATAAAATGTGATACTTATGAATGCATGTATGCATAGGAAAGGTATTGACTCATAATTCAATTCTACTAGAACAACTTTACTAGAAAACAAATTTCTTTACATAAGGCAGATGCATATATGATCATGCCTTAGTGTTCAAAAGCCTTAATCTTCGCTAGTAAATCATCTGACTTCGCCTTGGTTTGACTCCGATTTTAAGTCAAAAATGTCAATCTTGAATGGTCAAGTGATTAGTCATTTCTCGTACTTAGGTCAAAGTTCGAGTTGTTGTACGGTCTTCGTTTCCGTCTTAATCGTCTAGTAAGCCATCTGTTTCTTTCTTCTTCCTTCTTTTAACCATATACACACTACCTTATTGTCTTCTACCTTAAAAAGAAACTTGTTTTTAATGTTAAATTCTCTATTTTGGTAATCAAATATAAATCAACACCTCTCTTTGATAAAAATGCAATGTGAGAAGAAAAACAAAGACAAGATAGAATAAGTCAGAATAATCAACAAAAACAAAATTACAATTGTAGACAAAAATCAAAGCGTAAAAACGTCTCTCTCCTATGATCATTTGGATGACCACTAAAGGTTTTGCATAGTCTTAAGGTAGGCTCCTATGGTCGACTATATGCGATTTAAGTTCTAAAGTAAAGGTACCCGAACTAGCAGATTTCTCAATCCTCACCGATTATAGGCTCATGCGGACGATTTCAGTTCAGGGGGATACATTTCCCATATGTTTGCACGAAAGTGAAAACTTCACGAAACATAGGTACGGATGTATTCCCAAAAGCGATCCACTATCCTGCACGGAGGGGAAGACCTCACGAAGGCATAGTTTCTCACTCCCACTTAAAAGGGTAAAGTAGTCGATCAACGCAATGCATGAAAACCCTCGCATTTGACTCAAAAATAAATTGACAATCAAAGTGAATCATATTTGAATATAAAAATGAGAGAAAGGATCGCAAATTAAATTCAAACCGAGTTCTCAATTTTCAATAAAAGACAAAAAATAATCGACTTGACTCTCTTATTTCCCAGTGGAGCTGCCAAGCTGTCGAAACGTTTTTTTTTTTTAAAAATGTCACGACTTTTATTTAAAATCAACAATGGAATCGCCACCAATCTTTATTACTTGGTGTGATTGGATCACCTTAAAATATTTTAGATTCATTTGAACAAACATTTTGGTCTTCTAAATTCAGAAAATAGGTTCAGAAGTCGATTACGTGTGAGGAAGGATTAGCACCCTCACACGCTCAAAATTGGTACCTAGTTGATTATTTAATGTCTTAATTGTTGATAATTGGAGAACTCAAGTAAAATTTAAAATACGATTCATAAATATTACTAAATGTAACCCCTTTTATCCGGCCCAGAAGATACGACCGGGTCCAAAAGGTTATTCATGTAATTATACCCACACGCAACTCAATAATCCACAACCAACCACATGCATCCAAATTTATATATCAACATATATAGTTTATAAATAAAATAAAATAATTAATCTCCCAAATTAAATGCCAAAATTCCAAAAAATAAAATTTACAACCCCAAAAAAATAATTATTATCAGAGTATAATAAAACCCAAAATAAAATAATATGATGAAATTAAATAAAACTGCATTTACGCCTCCTAGTACCAAGTCACCTAAATCTTGAGTATCTATAAAGGAATTGTAAGGATAAGAGCTATAAAACCCAATGTGTCTCTAAAGTACATACAACCTAACATATAATCACAACCATTTATAGCTCAAAAAGTAACCACAAATCATATTTCAATCACAAGCACAATGCAATGCACCCATACTCCAACACACCAACATAGTGAAAAGGTTCCCCAGAACCCTTTCCCAACCAATCATCACCAGTTGCAGTGTGGTTTTAATATCAACCTTTAAAGGAATGATGTCTTCCACCTTACAATCCCACCCCATGAACACATAATGGTACGATTACATAATCATCTCAATTGAATCTTAGTCTCAAACTCATAGTATTTCTCATATAAGAATATAAATGTGTGTGTCTATATATATATATATCTCAACGCACAGTAAAGTATTCATACTAATTTTAATCAGTCACATGCTCTGTACTTATGCATGACAACATCAACATGCTTTACACAGCTCAACCAAAATCATACCATTACCTTATCACAACATAATCAACACAACATCAATTTACCTCAATATAACATGCAATCACATATATCACAACACCCCAAATAATAGGCTAAGTACAGTTAGAAACACATGTCTAGCAAACAAAACTCTAATGACGAGGAGGTCATTCGCCACGTACTGATCGAGTACCCGATCTAACAGGATTAGATCCTACAAACACAACTAATATTAATATCAACCTAGTAACCACTTAAACACAAAACTTAACTAAAACAACTTACGTGTAGCTCTCAAAACCGATGCAGGAGTAGATTGCACAGTGGAAGAGGTAGATCATCAGCGTCGGAGTCGTGATAACCTAAACACTAATATCTTATATTAGATTCCTCAATTCAAATCTCTAAATATCTCAAAGTACAAAATTAAAGGTAAAATAGTAAAAAAAGCGAGGCTTTCGGGTTTGAATTTAGCAAAATAGATAGCAGAATTGGACTCAAGACGTCGAAAAATGGCAGGGTAAGGTTTTTCGAAAAAAGTCAATGGTCAACCCAAAAGTCAACGGTCAACGATCAGCTCAGGTTATTGGGTCGGTCCGATTGATTTTGGTTCACTTGGTTCGGGTCAAAGGTTTGGGTTTGGTTTAATTGGGTTTAGGGTTATTGGGTCACACTATTAGGCTCTATGGTTTCCAAAATTTGGGTCAAGGCATGGTTTGGGTATTTCCCATTGGGCTTGCAACAATGACCCACTTCCCACCCAACATAAACCAAAATTAGGTTTTAGCTTCCCATTTCCCCAAATCGGCACCGTTAACCCCCACTACCGCAAACAGCGACAAACCATCGGAACCAACATGCAAACCACTCCAAAATCAAGCCACAACACGAACTCCTTACTTACCACGATGCAAAACGGCAAAGTAACGACAAAAAAAAGAGTGGAACAAGGCTGAAAGTTCCCCTTTGTCGGCACTCACGAACGATGATTGGTGGAGGGAAAAGGAGGTGTGGGTTTGATGCGTAACACCAAGGGAAATATTTTGATGATGGTGGTGTTAAACACGCACGGTCGGAGGACACTCGTCGAAGGTACGACAGAACAAGGGAGAAAAGGAAAGGGAGGAGGTTTTTGGGGAGGAAAATCGGCAGTAGCAAAAATAAAAAGGAAGAAGAAGAGGCAATTAGGTGAAAAAGTGAGTTTTATACCCAATAAATTAGAGTATTTACTCGGGAGTCCCTAGACAACACTAGAGTTTCTAGTTTGACCCTGTACCTTTGCACACACTACAATTAAATCCCCAAAATTCCAAATTGACCCCAAAATTTAATCTAATGCTCAATTAAGTCCTTTACTAACCAAATTTATGAAAAAGCCCCCAAATTCTCAAAATTTCCCAATTAGGTCCCTCTAATTTATTAGGGTGTTACAATATGAATGAGATGTTCTAATGTCATTTTTAGAAAAATCAGATTTTGTGGAAGAAGCTCATTTATTTTGAATGAGTTGAGAAAAATCATGTCCAGTAAGTTCGGGTACGACATTTTCGAATCTTCAAGAATAAAGAACATTTATTGATTTAAAATAGGATATTCGATTATTTAAGTTCGAAGAAAAATCATACACAGTACGTTTGAGCACAATTTTTGAATTCCCTAAATAAAAGAATATCAAACATTTGTTGATTTTAAAGTAGGATACTCGATTATTTAAGTTCAAAGAAAAATCATACCCAATATGTTTGAGCACAATTTTTCGAATTCTTTAAATAAAAGAACATTGCCCTCTTTTTTAAACAAACAAATTAGGTATATTTTTCCAGAAACAAAACGCCATTTATTTTGTTAAAATAATTTACAACAATAAATGAATGTATAGTTTAAAAATATGCATGGATGAAGTAATGGAGTGGGCATTATTTGTGATGACATAGCAAATACATTAAAATGAAAAGAAAAAATAAAAGCGAATGATTAAATAATAAACATAAATATTAGCTAAGTAAATATATCTTTAAAAAAAACATAAAACGAGTTAACTATCAAAGTATACAATAAAAATTAATGAAGAATTTTAATAAATAAAAATAATAATAAAATGATTAAAATTTAAAAAAATAAAAGTATTTAATTTTTTTAAAAAGGATTTAATTAATAAAAAAAGGATTAAAATATAAAAGAAACATAATAAAAGGGTAATTTTTTTAAAAAAAAATAAAAGAGTTAAATTTTAACAAAAATACAAATAAAAGGATTTAAATAAATAAAAAAAAAAAAGAACAGAACAAAAGGGCCAATTTTAAAAAAGGGAAAAATAATTTGAGGGTTAAATTAGAATAAAAATAAAATTTAACGTAAAATATATAAAAACCAGAAAGTATAGGGTTAAATCTAAAAAAATAAATAGTAAAAAGATTAATTAAAACTAAAAATAAAGTTTCAGGAAAAAATAAAAAAAGGTAGGCGGGGTCAAAACAAAATTTTTTTAAAAAATCTAGGGACCTTACAGGCAATTTCCAAAGGCCCTACATGTGACTACCCCAGGGATCACTTGATCTGAGGGCCAGATTGTAAACATTTTGAAATCAAGTTGCTAAATTTAAGAAAAAAACAAAAAAGCAAAATTTGGACAAAATTGGAAGAGTTTCAAATCATAAGGGATTGCGGAGACAAATCGCCCGCTCTTCGAAAACACGCGGACCCTTACGGATCTGGAGCGGGTCAGATCGGGTCGTCTTAAACGACAACATTTTGAGCGTCTGAAACAAAGCCCAAAACGACACCGTTTTATAAGGCTTATAAAAGTCAAATTATTTTGTTAAAATTCATTTCTCCCTTTCCTTTAAAAAAAACCTTTCTTTTTTCTCTCCTTTCTCTCTCAAAGCTCTCAAGGTCGACCATGGGGCTCACCATCCATCGGCCATTTTTCTAAAAAAACTCTCTTCAATTTTTTTATCCCAATCCCAGATCTAGGGTTCTAACCTCTAGATCTGATTTTGAAACTCCAAAAAAGGACAAAATCCTTTGTTTTTTTAGGTTTTTCTAAGACAGCCTTTTATCTTCCCTTTTTTACAACGAGCGCTAGCCTTCGGCGGAGGTTGGAGTCTCGATCGTCTTCAGTAGCGGATGTGCAGCAACAAGGGTGAAAAAAAAAACTAACCTTTCTCTCCTTTTTTTATATTTAATATATGCTTTCGAAAATAAAAATATAGGGATCTACTTGCGAAATTTCTTTTCAATTTCTCTGTATTTTTCTTTGTATTTCCTTGTGAAAATTACAATTGATCATTAGGAGTCTTTATAACCCCATTAAATTACATATATTATTTTCTCTTTGTCTCTGTCATGTTTTCTCTTCTTTGTTTTGCAAGTCTTCATGGTGGCAGAGCTCAACGGCTCAAGGAGTTGTTGTTTCGGTGAAAGGGGCAATAGAGAAGTCAGGCCTCGAGGCGTGGGTGCCTCAATTCATGTGCCCGTTGACGTGGCAAGCGACGGTCGAAGCTAGGGTTTGAGAGATTAGGGTTTCTTGTTTTTCTTTAAGTCATGGGCTAATTGGGATTGGGCTAATTGGGATTGGGCTTAGGTTTGGGTTTGGATTGGGTTAGATTTAGTGGATTTTAGGTAGTGGGTTAATTTTGTAAATGGACTTTTTTTTTTTTTTGGTTTTTTTTGTACTAGGCCGGATAAAAATTAGTCTCTACAAAGTACTAATTACTTCTTTTCTTTGCAGGGATTTAAATTACTATAGTTTTGTCTCTCTTGGTTACGATCCTCGAAATACTTACCAAAGTGTTTCGTTGTAAACAAACTATATTACAACTCGACCCGTATACTTGCGGAAGCCCAAAAATATACACCGAACGGGAGTACATTCAGAGGCGGTCAGCCATTCAAGAAAGAAATAAGGTTACGGATAGCGAAAGGAGCCAGCATGCAGCTTCTGGCAGAATATCTAATGCTGGGTTCAAAAGACCCAGAGATGTTAGAGGGTGTTATGTTGTCCCAACCAAGGAGTCACAAACTGTGGGCTTCCAACAAGAAAGGAGTGTACGCCAAGCGACGTCTATGGCCAACACGGGAGGGTCCTAGAGAATGAAACTTCCCATCTGTAATAGTTCCGAGAAGAACCATATTAGTGTATGCTGAAGGGCCACTAGGGGATGTTTTAATTGTGGAGCCGAAGACTATTACAAGAGAGATTGCCCCATAAGAGTAGAAGGAAATGCTGAGCAATCTGTGTAGGTGGTCAGAGAGTTCAACCAAAAGTGAAATCGAGGACAATGGTTAAATCAGGTTCAATCCAAGGAGCTGCAAGAACGAATATAGTCAAACCCATCCCGAAAGCTTCATCCTAGGTGTACATCATGCAAGCAAAGGAGGATGCTAAAGCTCATGATGCTATTACGAGTAACTTCTTTTTATTTGACACCTGCATATATGCATTGATAGACCCTGAATCTACCCATTCTTATATTTGCAATAAATTTGTGATTAAGCAGAGTTTTAGAGTTGTCCCCGTGGAGGTTAGTATGATAGTCACAAATCCTCTAGGCCAAAGTATTGTTTTGAGAAACGGTAAGGAAGCATGTAATGATCTAATTTTATTTTTTTTTTGCTCTATTTTTAATTTGTTTTTGGATTCTATTAAATGATAATTTTCTTTATATATATATTATAGTTTTTCAATACCAACATATTTGAGAATTTATTTCTAGAATTTTTATAAAAATAATAATTTTGAGATTCTATAATTTTTATATAGAATCAATGTCAAATTGATGGGTTTTTTTATCCAAATGACCCAGAAAAATTAATTGTTTACAAAAATGACCCTAGTTCAAAAATATACACCATAATTACCTAAAATGAACAGTAAATATTCTAAATGGCCATCCAATGGTTGACACCTCCTCAGATTTCACCCCAATTATTGGTGTTAGACATAAAAAATGATATTTTTTGGTCTCGGCTATGCAATGGCCGACACCTAAGTATTTTTTTAATCCGGTATTATATTGATATATAAAAATACGAGATTTTTAAAAAAAAATTGGTGTTGGCCAATGCTTGACCGACACCACCTTTTTTACCAGATAAGAAAAAAATTTTGGTGTTGGACAATGCTTGGCCGACACCACCTTTTTTATCATATAAAAAAGTAATTTTTTTGGTGTTGGTCATACATTGGCCGACACCACATTTTTTATCAGATAAGAAAAAAAATTTTGGTGTTGGACAATGCTTGGCCGACACTACCTTTTTTATCTGATAAAAAAACAAATTTTTTGGTGTTAGCCATGCATTGGCCGACACCAACTTTCCCTCCTTTCTCTATATATAGTGTTTAGGTTTTGATTTTGAAATTGTAAGTAAGAAATATTTTCTTCAAATAACAACAAAATGAGAGTTTTTTTATTTATTTATCATTAGATGAGTGTTTTGTTTTGGGGGAGAGTTGTGAAGTGTACAATCGAATTTCAGGGTTGAACTATACTATCATGTATTGCCGGAGTTGAATTATATACTGTCATGTGAAGTGGCAAAGATATGTCTTCAGTGGTAAGACGATTTTCTGCGCCATTGAAGACTATCCAAGATGTCCAACGCATATGGACATTATCTACGTTGGAATAATTTGTTACCACGAGAAATACTGTTGAATAGCTAATCCAACATAGATATATTGTCCGCCATATACGGGCGGTGTAGTAAGCCCATAAAGGTTATGCTGTCAAAGGTCGGATGACTTTTTTCGCCATTTAACAGGTGAGACCGACTGCATAGTGTTTTACAAACTGAAAAAGGCCATGTTTAATGGCAACCCGAGCAAGTTTCTCGGTACTAACGTTTGCAGCTCGGTATTCAAGTAGATGGACATTATCTATGTTTGTGTTTTGTTATATCTGTAAATTTAATTTTTTTTGTATTATTGTTGTTTTAATTTTTAAATTTCGTGTATTAATATTAACAAATATTTATAATTTATTGTATCTGTAAAATTAAGTTGTTGCTTACTAATATTCAACAATGTTTGTATTTTCTTATATTAAAATAATTTCGAATTATATACAAAAGTATTAAATATGTTGTTGTGAAAATGTGGGGAAATAAATATTATTGAAAAAGATTATATAAATTTTGAAAAAATAATAATTAGAAATGAAATTTAAAATATAAACGAAATTAGAAATTAAATTTAAAATATAAACGAAATTACTAATTAAATTTAAAAAATAAACGAAAAAAAATCAAAATTTAGTATATCCGGACGACATCCCTGGTGTTGGCGTATAACGGATCAGGTTCCTCCAGGCTCGGTGAGGCTAAGGCCATAGTGCACCTCGTTGAGAAGGAGTTACATAGGTGGTTTGGCCTCAGTGGTCTTAACATTCGGTGTCTCGATCGGCGTACATAGAAAGGTGGTAAAATCGTACTTATCGTCATTGTCATCGGGAGTATGTTGAGTGATTGGAGGCGCTGAGCCAAAAATATTCTTCATTATCGGTGTACGTTCTTCTCGATGGATCTCTGGTTAATATGAGGATGAATCGGAGTAATACGAACGTTGAGGGTTGGGGTCGATGCCAAAAATCTACTCCATGGAACGATGATATTGGTCTTGCGGCAAAAAAGATGAAGAGTCGGATGCTTGATAATGGGGCTTGGGTTGGGGCTCGAGTTGGTACTCGGGTTGGTCTTCGGGCTGATCCGCGGGGTCATACTCGAGCGCATCCTCGGGCTCGTCCTCAGGCTCATTCTCGGGCTCATCCTCGAGCTCAAAATCTGAATTGAGGATCCGACCACGGCGTCGACATGGGTTATTCGCCAGACACCATCGGTTGCCTTCCAGAATAAGTCTCTTCGAGACCAACATACTGCCCGAGATAAACCAACCAAATGTCGTATACCATTGCTTGTACTGTGGGGTACCCAAAAAATCATCATTACACAAATACAAGGTTAAGCACTTATTCCCCCGGTCATTCCAAAGCATGATACATGGCTCAAGATAATGGGCTCAATTTATTCTGTTTCTACCCGTTCCCTTTTTGTCAAGCTGGTGGACATCACTAAGTTGGAAGGGAGGGTTTGGGATATGTTTTATAACACCGAGTTGTCGTAAGACCCGATCCCCAGCGTGCCATTCCACCATATGAAAATTGAATACCGGCACACTACACGAGAATAATTGGTATTCGTGCTGGTAAACAAATGGTGGAATGAAAGGTGCAATGTCGTCCTGGATATAAAGCCTCCACACGAACTGCACAGTATAAACAACACAAGTTTAGTTAATATTAAAAATATTTCATTTGTAAAAAAAATATTTTGAAAATATAAAAAATATAAGATTTTAATTTGTCAAAAAATATTTCGAAAATATATTTTTTAATATTTCGAAAATATAAAAATATATGTAAAAAAAAATTCATTTTGAAGATATAAAAAATAATTTTAAAAAAATTCGAAAAGCTAAAAAATATTTTGAAAATATAAAAAATATAAGATTTTTAATTTGTAAAAAAATATTTCAAAAATGTAATTTTTTTAATATTTCAAAAATATAAAAAATATTTGTAAAAAATTTCATTTCGAAGCTATAAAAAATAATTTTAAAAAATTCAAAAAGCTAAAAAAATATGTAAAAAAAAAGTATTTCGAAAATATTATTTTTTAAAAAATCAAAAATATAAAAAAATATTTCAAAAATAGAAAAAAATATTTTAAAAAATTCGAAAATATATCTTACATAATCTGCTCCATGTGTGTTTATCCACATACGAAAATGGGGCAAATTGTCGGGTCGTCCAAATCCCGGATATGAAAACCATCTGAAAAATTGAAAAATAATTAGAATAAAAATAATAATTAATAAATTTTAAAAAAATATAAAATCGATTTATCGAGTCACCTATTAATCAGTGGCATCTTATATAGTATGTGTTCGACATTCGTGATAAAAGGCAATCGGTATAGTAACCACGATTGGAGCCGATACGTGTAACTGCCCATGGCATCCGCATTGGGATTTGTCTCTCAACAAAGCTCTCGGTACAATGTGGCCAACACTGCAGAGCCCCAACTTAATTTCTCGGCTACCTTCATATCATCCAGCAATGAGAGGTATGCGGTGCTTATTCTGTTATTACTAGTGTCTGAATGAGGATACCACCTAGTAACTGTAGAACAAACACGTGAGTATGGTAGATAATGTCCAGTTGCGTTGGATTTTTAGGGAGACGTTGAAAGTTTTATTTCAACCATGTAAGTTTTAAGAATGGTAATTTTTCGTTATCAGTGTCTAGGGGCACCTTGCCAAGTAACCGGTAGCAAGTGTCACAAGAATCGCCTAGTGAGCTAGGATCGGTTACTGCAGCACCTTTAACGGGCAACCTGAGCTGGATTGCTACGTCTTCTAACGTAATAGTTGCCTCCCCACACAAGAGGTGGAACGTGTGGGTCTCTAGATACCATCTTTCGACTAAGGGTAATATTATAATAATCATTTTTAATTTAAATAATTTTAAATTTTTTTAATTTGGTAAATAATGTATTATCAAATCAACACATTATTTTATATAAATTAAAATATTATAATAATCTTTAATTTAAATAATTTTAAATTTTGAATTTGATAAATAATGTATTGTCAAATCAACACATTATTTGATATAAATTGAAATATTATAATAATCTTTAATTTAAATAATTTTAAATTTTGAATTTGATAAATAATGTGTTGTCTAAATTGAAATATTATAATAATTTTTAATTTAAATAATTTTGAATTTTGAATTTGATAAATAATATATTGTCAAATCAACATATTATTTAATATAAATTGAAATATTATAATAATCATTTTTAATTTAAATAAATTTAATTTTTTTAATTCCGTAAATAATGTATTGTCACATCAACACATTATTTTATATAAATTGAAATATTATAATAATCGTTTTTAATTTAAATAATTTAAATTTTTAATTTGATAAATAATGTATTGTCAAATCAACACATTATTTTATATAAATTGAAATATTATAATAATCATTTTTACTTTAAATAATTTTAAATTTAAATTTGGTAAATAATGTATTGTCAAATCAATACATTATTTGATATAAATTAAAATATTATAATAATTTTTAATTTAAATAATTTTAAAATGTAAATTTGATAAATAATGTATTGTCAAATCAACACATTATTTGATATAAATTGAAATATTATAATAATCAATTTTAAATTTGAATTTAATAAATAATGTATTGTCAAATCAAGTTAATTTTCAATTTAGATTTTAAGTTAATTTTCAATTTTCAATTTATTTTTGGTATTTTAAATATTTTAAATTAAATTTCAACTTAATTTTCAATTTAGATTTTAAGTTCATTTAAAATTCATTTGAAAATTAAATTTAAATTTAATTGAAATTTCAATTTAATTTAAAATTGTAAGTTTAAAATTAAATTTTTTACTTATTTTTAAATTAATTTTTAAAAATTTTATTAAATTAAAGTTTAAACTTCATTTCAACTTTAATTTCAATTTCATTTAATCTTAATTTCAAATGTAATTTTAATTTTAATTTCAAATTTAAACTATAATTTTAATTTCAAATTTAAACTATAATTTTAATTTCAAACTAGTATTTTAATTTGAAGTTAAATTTAAATTTAAACATGTATTTTAATTTTGAAATTAATTTTAACTTAATTTAATTTTCAAATTAATTTCAACATAAATATGGTTAATATATACTCGTGGACATGCGCTCATTCTTCGTCGGACAGTCCGGCATTACGAGAGGATTGACCGAAAATATAGACACGATGTGGGCAAGTATATCGATTATGGCCAAGTCTTTGGCAAACACTGCACAATTTCGGTTCCCCCATCTCCCTGATGTCGATATCAGAGCGAATCCTCATCGAAGGTGGTCGACCTCTAGGCTTTCTATGGAGACTATGGTCCGACAGCATCTCGAAAGCAAGCGGTGGAACTTCCCAGTTCAATACATCGGTCATTACGGAAAATTCATTCTCCCAGATATGCAATGTGCTTTTCAACGTGTACACCTTGTCTATGAATTGTTCAACATTTAAATTTGCAGTCGCACACGCTGCATGAACATGCGTACACAGATATCGGAGAGTTTGAAATCTAAATCATTCTCATCGCTTGTTTTCCAGATCAACTGCGTACAACCTCAATAGAACACCTGAGCGATGATCGATGTACTCTAAAACCCGAAAAATCTCCAACTCCCGCGAATAGATTTCTACATTCATCGTTCGAGCTCTTTAACTATTTACCACCATGACCCTTCGAATGTCCTCAACATACACATGTCTGGCCTTCATCTGCGCCACTTGTCGCTGCCCAATCATAGGCATCAATGTGGTTAACCTATAGAAGGCTGTCGAGAAAACAGCAGCAATTGGTAAATGTCGTGTTTGCCTCAAGATGGAGTTTATCGACTCGACCAGGTTGGTCGTCATCTGGCCATACTAAGCCCCCTCATCGTAACTTTGTGTCCATTGATACGTGTGGATGCTACCCAACCACCCATGAAGATTTTTACCATTTAGTAAATGTTTTATCTTTACTTCAAGCTTTGTGAACTTTTGCTTGAATCTCCGCGGTTCAAATTCATGAGCTGCATATGCAATTTCAAATAAGTATTTTAATAATTCACACACTAATAAAATTTAAAATTACATCGAATATAAAAAATAAAAATAATATTATTACCCATTTCCACGAGTTCTGCTTTCTATCCTTTATTTTTATAATCATTATGAAAGTTTACCGACATGTGTCGGATGTAAAAAACGGACTTCCACAGAACCTCCAATCGCCTTATTGCAGCAAGTAGCCCCTTCGATCTATCCGATATAAGGCAGACATTGTCTTGCTTGACAACGTGCCTTCTCAGATTTTTAAGAAAAATTTCCACGACTCGAAGCACTCTTTCTCGACTATGGAGAAAGTGATCGAAAGTACATTTCAGTTGCCGTCTTGTGTAACAGTAATTAATACTATTTGTGTGTATTTATATTACAACCAAGTTCCATCAACTTGCACCATCGGTTTGCAGTGAGGGAAGGCCCTAACACACGGGTCGAACGTCCAAAACAATCGGTGAAAACGTCGTTTTCCCAGATCAATCACCCCGTCTGGTCCTTCATACGGTAGTGTTTGCAAATCAGTGACTATCTCCAACACATACTCTCACATCGCGACTATCCACCCTTGAAGCTCATTATATGACGCATCTTAATCACCATATAACTCCAGCATCGCCATTTACTTCACCCACCATGACTTCCGGTACGAAACTTTATAATTGAAGCGAGCTTGCATGGCCGCAACATAGACCGATACCTTATTCAGTGGGGACGCTTTCATCATAGGCATGATGTAGTTGCATATGGTCTTTGCATCTAACTTCCAATGGTTTTGCATCATATGAGCCATGGTGCATGTGTGCGGACCTTTCATTTTCCTTATTGTCCACAACTGAGCCCGTTGCATTAATGCGACTCGGATACGCCACTTACACCCACTCTCAGCTTTCCAATATTCTCCGATGTACAAAGACTGCGACAACTTCGTTACTTTATAGTCCACAGCTAACTTCAAGCTGTATTACTTTATTGCATTTAAGTAGTCCTTCTTGTTCTCGAATTGTTGTCCTACGAACAACTTTTCTTCGTCGATTTGTTCATCGAGTAGGTGAGCTGGAACTATGTTTCTATATTCCGAAAACTCACAAGCTCGAGCTGCATTTAGGTCTACGTTGCTTATGACGGGCCTGGGATTATTCTTGATAACTATACTCGGGGTCGTATTTCCTCTCGAATGGGTGTTAACATTATCACCCTCCACCGACCCCTCTTCATCTAAGTCTTTGAGGATGTCATCCAAATCGGGGTCTTCCAAAGCTTCATTTTCATCATCATCTTCTATTGGGACCAACACCTCCAGATGAAATTGTAGACGACGACATGTGTTTTGGATGTTATACAAACATCCACCGGTGTTTCGATTTTCTGGAGTTGACCTTCCATAACCCGATTGATCTTCCCATCATACATTAAGATCAATATCTATTCCAAAACACTAGCTTATTGGATTTAAAACTTGAATTGGTTCGGGTTGTGATATCTCCGCAAACAACTTACTGGGGCAGGGATTTTCGTTCTCAGAGGGGCAATAAATTTCAATAATTGTCCCTAGATCATCATTATCAACAAGCTTTATTTCCGAGAACTTTATCGGATCTAATGAAACCGAAAATTTGTAAAACAGTCTCAACATTTGCTTCCCTAATGAGTAGCTATCTTTGTACTGATCTTCCTGTTTCAATTCCTCCAGCGAAACAGACTTATTCAATCTCATTTTGATTTTTTCTTGGCTTTGAAATACACAACCTTCATCATCTGTATTGATAATTTCTCCATCGAAATGAACATAGACAAAGAAAATGTTGGAACTCATCTTAAAAAAAGTTGTGATTTTCTCTCAACAAACAAAACACAAATATTTTGTATTGATAATGAAAACAAAAAGCTCAAATATTTAGTACTAACAGTTATATATATATAGTGGTATTAGGGTTAAAAGTGGGTCTCAGCCATTGGATGGTAATCACCAAAAAATATTTTTGAGACCTGCAAAAATGGGTCTCGACTATGGGATAGTAATCACCCAAAAAAATATTTTTCCATATCTGAAAAAGAGGGTGTCGGCCATGGCTTGATAGACACTCAAAAACTATTTTTTTTCCATTAACTAAACTCGTGTTCTTTTGATTTTTTCGTTTATTTCTTAACATTAATTTTAATTATTATTTTTAATATATTTTAAATTTATCGATAATAATTATTTCTTAACATTTTCACAACAAAATATTTAATATTTTTTTAATAAATCGAAAATGTATTAATACAATAAAATACAAATATTATTAAATATTTCAACGCAACAAATTAAATTTACAGATACAATAAATTATAAATAATTGTTAATATTAATATACAAAATTTTAAATTTTGAACAACAATAATACAAAATAACCTACAAAACCCTAAACCTGCCCAACTCGTCTCGATTAGATAATATTCATCTTCTTGAATACCTGACCAATTTTAATAAATTCTTCAAACCCTCAAGCAATATGGGGCTAACTTGCTTGAATACCTGGCCAAGTCATCTCGGTCGGTCGTTTGATGGCAAAGTTCAGTTACCGACCTTTGATAGCTAACCCTTACGGTTAAACCACCTAGTTACATATGGCAGCAAACATTTCATCTACACTGAATCAATAACTCAATAGTTGTACTGTTGAATTGCAAGATAACAATTCTTTAAACATAGATAATGTTCATCTCATTTGGACATTTAAGATAGTATTCAAAAGCGCAGAAAGTTGTCTAACCATTGAAGACATATATTTGCCGCTTCACATGACAGTATATAATTCAACTCCGGCAATACATGACAGTATATAGCTCAACCCCGAAATTCAATTATACACTTCACAACTCTCCCCCAAAACAAAACACTTATCTAATGATAAATAATAATAATAACACTCATTTTGTTGTTATTTTAAGAAAAATATTTCTTACTTACAATTTAAAATTAAAACCTAAATCCTATATATAGAGAAAGGAGGGAAAATTGATGTCGGCCAAAACATGGCCAACACCAAAAAAATTTGTTTTTTATTTGATAAAAAAGATGGTGTCGGCAATGCATGACCAACACAAAAAAAAATTATTTTTTCTCTGATAAAAAAGATGGTGTCGGCCAATGCATGACCAACACTAAAAAATTTATTTTTTTATCAAATAAAAAAAGTGGTGTCGGTCAAGCATTGACCAACACCAAAATTTTTTTTTATCTGGTAAAAATGTGGTGCCAGCAAATGCATTATCAATACCAAAAAAAATTATTTTTTTATCAGATTAAAAAAAATGGTGTTGACCAAGCATTATCCAACACCAAAATTTTTTTCTTATCTAATAAAAAAGGTGGTGTCGACCAATGTATGGTCAACACAAAAAAAAAATTATATTTTTACTTGATAAAAAGGTGGTGTCGGCCAATGCATGATCAACACCAAAAAATTTTTTCTGATAAAAAAGGTGGTGTCGACAAAGCATTGGCCAACACCAAAAATTTTTTTAGTCTAATAAAAAATGCTGGTGTCGACCAATGAATGGCCAACACCAAATTTTTTTTTCTAATAAAAAAGATGGTGTCGACCAAGCATTGATCAACACCAAAATTTTTTTATCTGATCAAAAAGGTGGTGTCAGCCAAGCATTGGTCAACACCAAATTTTTTTTTCAAAATCTCGTATTTTCATATATCAGTATAATACCGGATTAAAAAATACATAAGTGTCTGCCATTGTATGGTCGAGACCAAAAAATACCATTTTTTATGTCTGACACCAATTATTTGGGTGGAATCTGAGGAGGTGTCGGCCATTGGATGGCCATTTAGAATCTTTATTATTCATTTTAGGTTATTCTGGTGTATATTTTTAAAATTAGGGTCATTTTTATAAATAATTAAAAATTTTTGAGTCACTTGGATAAAAAAACCCCAAATTGATAGAAAATATAAAATTTGAAGATTAAAATTGTTATTACATCAACTAAAAAAGTGTTAACAAATATGTGACAAAAAAAAAACAATTTCAGAAACGTTAGTAACCAAATTGTAACTTTTTAATTAAGTAATCAAAACGAAAACTTATCAATAATTTAGTGTCTAATGATGTAGTTTACCCATTCTATTAATATGGTTGGATATCCATTTTTAAAAATCTATATTTGAATAAACCAATTAGCCAATCATCATTTTATTTTTAAATATTTTATATAATATAAATAAAACTCATTTATATAATAATTTGAATTTATATAATGATATTATATCATTTAGATTTAATATTATATATATCATAAAATAATTTTAATACAATAAAATAAATAATTTATTTTTAAATAGTTAAAATCGATTAAACGGACTAAATTGACTAAACTAAGTTAAAAATAAACAAATTCAAAATATTAAAAAAATTATTGATACTTACATAAAAATCAAAATTAAAAATATATATCTTTTTTTTTTAAAAATAAAAGCTCAAAAAGTAATTACTGACGTTAACCAAAGTTAACCTACAATAAATATCAAATGTCGGTCAACAGTGATTAACAACAGCCAATTATAGCCAAAATCGATATTTTTAAAAAAAAATTACATGTTTTTAGAATTTTTAAAATTATTTTGATTTTTTTAACATTTGACCTATTGATTATAAGTATTCACCCCATAAATCACATCATGAGTTCAAATCATGAGGTGTATATGACAGTGATTTGTTTCTGTTGTGTAAAAAAATAAATAAACTTTTACTTTCTTTTTTGAATTTTCTAAAATTTAGTTAAATTTTTTGAAAATTTTTATATATTTTTAAACATTTATAGTTTTATAGTTTTTTTTTTTTCAATTTTTTGAGTTTTTATATTTTTTGAGTATTATATATTATTTTATAAAATTTGGAAATTTTGTTAGAATTTAAATGATTTTTCAATTTTTATAAATAAGTTTAAATTTTTTTATATTTTTTCAATTTCTTAAATGGTTTTCTTTTAATTTTTTAAAGTATTTATTAATGCTGACAACATGGCATGTATCACATATAGCAACTTGATTGATCTAATCATCCTATTTCAATAATATTATAGAAATGGAGTAAAATGTGTACGATGAAAGCTAAATTCAGATACCATGAGATATGTTTACCATTTTCTACGTTGGCCCAAAGAATTTCATAAATGCCTAAAATATTTAGGGTAATATTTCAATAATATTTTAGTCACTTTAATTTATTTATTTTATCAATTTTATCATTATCGTTGAAAAAATTATTCAAACATATCATTGAATCATTATCTGATTAATGAATTATTGATTGGACTTGTAAAAAAATTATTTTTTAGCCCTTTTAAAAATGAAAAATTTTAAATTAATCTCTTAATTTCTCATAAAAATCATAATAAATAACATCAAAAAGTGCTAGATCCAACCTCTAATATGCTTTCGCTACCATCTTTCCTCACTATCTCCTCTGTTTCCTCCTACGACACTGAGGAGAAAAGAAAAGCCATACAAAAAATAAAGAAATAACCAAAGAACCCGCTTCTTCTACAGAGCCAAATCCAAATCCTCCAACAGATTCTCCAAATCCTCGTTGCTTGAGCCTATAACAACAGTACAAAAAAATCAGCTAAAAACCATGGTAAAAAATAACATAACCCACCAAAAATAACAAATCAAATAAACAATAGCGGGAAGCACCTTAACCCAGGAACGATGTTGATAATCCAGTGATGACCTCCCCCATGAAATAATAGGTGGGATTGAACCTACCTCGTTTCCGAAGAAACAATGAAGATTTAGCATCGTCTAAGTTAGGAAGGGACGAGGAACGGATATGGATTGAATGAAAGAGAAGATAAAAAATGGTGATGGATGTCTCGAGATTATTAAATGATTGTAACTGTAAACAATCGTCAACAAGTCAACAAATACTGAGTTAAGAGTATCGCCTCCATAGGGACTTTAAGTGAGAAAAAATTGTGAAACTAACTACTATTCAACTTATTAAGTAAACAAGATTATGTGTTTAAGGAATGAACTAATTAATTGAACTAAATTTAACCAAGTAGGTAAACAATTTAACTTAATAACACAAAATGTAAAGCAATTGAAAAAAGTTTTAATCACAATGACATGAAGGTCTAGAATAATTATTTCCCCTTAACTTGCAACCATTAAAAACACTGCTAAAGAATGCTATAGTGAACAGATCTACCACAATTCGTTATGGCAAATTAGAGTCTTTTTGACACTTAACGAACTTATTTTCTAGCTCTTTTAGTTGATTTTATTACTTTTTCAATTTTTAGTAATTTATGTTTAATTTTAGTAAAATAAACATTTTTACGCAATTTTTAGCCATGTGATGACCTAACGGGTCAATACGGGCCTAAGGATGAATTAACAAGTCAATTGAGTGTGCAAGACACTGTTTCGAGCTAAGAACACAAAGGGCAATAGAAGCGTCGCGACATCAACTTGTGATATCGCAACATTGGACTTCGAAGCCAAAAAATTCACCCTTGAAAGGTACTGTCGCAACACTGGTCCTGTGGTGACACAACACTGAAGTGACGAACTGAAATTTTAAGTCAAGGGTGTTTTCATCTACACAATGCATATTAATCACTTTTAGGGTTGTTAATTAACCTAGTTAGGGTAGAACATTTTGGCTATAAATATGAGTGTTTAGCCTCAGTTTAGGAGGCTTGGCCGAGTGAGCCTCTTAGATTAGTTTTAAGATTTTATTTTAGTTTTACCTTTATTTCAATTTAGTCCTTTTATGTTACGAAACGTAATTTTTTCCCTTTGTTTATCTTGGATTCGATTTAGATCCAAGCTTTTATTAAGTAGTTTTTATTGATTTCTTTTTGGTTTTCATTTGCAATCAAGATTGCCTTTGCAACTGTCAAAGGAATTTCGGCTTTCGCATGCAAATCAATATTGAAAGAATCAATTTTCTTTATTCCTTTTTCTTATTTAATTATCTATTTTGCATGTTGAATAATTAGGGAAAATTACATTTAGATCCATGAGTGGCTAATTTTCTTAGGAAGATTAACGATTGGATGTGGGAATAATTAACGGAAGAATTAGGGCTTGTTTTTGAGTTAGATGGCTTAAATTATGTGCAATTAGACCCTATGATTGTCAATCCTAAGAAGTAATTTAGGATAAACGATATCGAAATATAAGTTTACTGAGTAAATCATAATTTATCCCGATCAAGAATGTGAGGTCAAAAGATGAGTGAGTATTGGTAGACTAGTTAATTAGTTAGAGATCAAAAGGTAATAATTGATTAATTAATAGTTAATTTGATAATACCCGAACTCTAAAGTTAATTAGGAACACCAACTTGAGTTAATCTGCTGCCTATTTAATTGGATTAATTTCAGTTGTTAATTTGTTTTCTTTAATTTTAGTTAATTTATGTTATTCCGGTTACTTAATTTTGATTTGGTTTTTCATACTATAGTTTTATGTTACTATTGTTAAGCCCTGTTAGTGTAGAAAACAATTTTTAATTTAATTCAACCTCCATTGGGTACAATCCTCGAAATACTTTCCTATTTCGTTTTAACACTTTACTATATTACAATTTGACTTGTGTACTTGCAGACATTGCTGCTTAATTAATTTTCTTTTTGCTATAGTATTTCTCATCCAAATGTTCGCGTGTCTGGCGGCGGTCATGAACTGTGGCAAATTGGTGATTTATTAACCAGGAATTGACAAGTAGTAGGCTTCTCTTGAAATCCCTAACCTTTTAGTCTCTTTTCCATATGTCTGTGTCAATTTTAACTTCAAGGCTACATTTTCAAGCACCATTCTTAAGGGTATGTAAGGTAACAATATTTCTCGATACCATTACAAATTCAATTATCAAACAATCAAATATGCACCATTAAAGTAGTGTGTCCATTAATAACAATCATCATAGATAAATTAATTAATTTATTTACTTACTAACATTGTTTATGCATTAACAAGCGTAATTGTGATTTTACTTGAATAAGTAAAACAATCAAATGCACCAAACATCATTAGCAAAGTATTTACTATTTCAAGCTAAAGATTCATGATCATTTTAGCATCAATAAAATTAAGTCATGCTAATTAAATTGAAAACAAATAAATAAGTTGCAATCATGTTTATCAACACAAAAACAAAGTAAGTAGATAAAAGAAAGGGAAAATTGTAATGCCGATCCCAGTGGTTCTCTGTGGCACTGCTCACGATTCTCCTTCTATAGCACCCCTATACCTAACCCGGCTATCAAATCAAATATAGGAATGCTACATTAAATATCAAAGTATTAACCAATCAAACTTTAACAAACAAAGC
This sequence comes from Kokia cookei, assembly GCA_039519145.1. NCBI lineage: Eukaryota > Viridiplantae > Streptophyta > Magnoliopsida > Malvales > Malvaceae > Kokia > Kokia cookei. Next base: position 32,530,284 of record CM076902.1, read on the forward strand.
CTCATTTGGAACCTATTTGTAACTTATCGAATCATTAATTAACCATTATCAATGTTAGGGAGGAGCCCTATAAGTTTCTTAAACATTCTTGAATTGAAAACAGTGTTTTAAAGTGAAATATGGTTTTGTGAAAATTAGGGCACATGGTTGTGTGGCCAGACTGTCTACCACATGGTCACGTGGATTTTAGAAATTGTATGGTTCCAAAATTGACCAATTCCAATACTCACACGACCGTGTAGCTAGCCTATGTGGGTCACACGGACGTGTGGTTAGCCCGTGTAACTCTCGAAAACTATATAAACCAAAATTGAAGGAAATTTTTCAAATTTTAAACTTTTACACTTTAGTCCCTACATATCAAATTTCAATAGCAAACCAACCAATTGATAATTTAAACATTTAAAACCACCATAACACCATCTTACCATCATGCTACTCAAACATTTAGATTAAATTCTTATAATTTATAAAGCTGACATTTTAGTCCTTCCTACACACACTAAATACCTATGTACATATCATTCTAACCCAAAATTTAGAATTTATACTCTCTTGGCCTCGGGATGTGATGAGACGAGCAGATCACTTGTAAATTATCTTTCCCACTTCAACTTATGCGTTAAAGAAAATGCGTTAAGCTAAAATAGTTTAATAAGTATTGCAAGAAATTAATCGTAAACTATGTTTTATATTGTATATATATATAATTATCCATAGTAACAGTCACATTTATTAAAATTACACTTACCAATTTATATTTCACTTACAAGGCTCAAAGCAGATTGATAAGAATAATTAGGATATATGGAACGGATTTGAACACCACTGAAGTGGGTAATTGAACACCACCGAAGCGGATAAATGATACGCGCACAATATATTCCTTAATGGCATTCCATTAATATCCTAATAATTCATATCCATCTACTTGGGCTTAGTATCAATTATACCAACTTTCAATTTCTTTCAATTTAGCCCTTAATCTTATAATTTCACATATAACTTCCATTTAATTTCACATCTTTTTCACACACATACAATAATCTTAATACACTTAACATACTTTACCACTTTAATTCCCATTCACATTCTTGTATTGTAGCTTACTATGTTTATAATTTAGTCATTTATATTACTACTGTGCATAAATCTAAAATTAAACATTTAATTTATAATTCTTACTATAGATATCTACAGAAATAGGATTAAATCCTTGTAGTACTTACAAACAAGGCTTGATTGTAGATTTTCCTTCTTTCTTCACTCATTGGCTACACCTTTTCCTTTGTCTACAATTTGGTCCTCTTCTTTCTTCTCTTTTCCTTGATTTCCATGATAAACATATAATATTTACTTGTTAATACCATAAACATATAACATATTTATAATCAAATAATAGAAAATAACATGAACGTCATGAAGACTTTCCATCTCTTACCTTGAATCCTTATTAATACAAACTAACCCTAACTTTCTCTCTCCTTTCATGTAGCTATCAACTCCTTTTTCATGAAGTTAAAATAACTACCTTGCTTTACCCTTGATTTTGTTGAGAAATCATGAAAGAAAAATGAAGAAACAAGTTTCAAGGACTAAAAAATGGTGAAAAGGTGAACCCAATGAGTGGCTTCAGTGGATAAAAGGATGATGTTCATCCTAGAAAACCTGGGTTCGAGCACCTATGTGTGCAAGGTGTGTGTGCCTTGTCAAAGGGTTAAGAAAGTATGAACAGATACTACCATGTAATCACACCGGTATATTCAAAAAAAATGGTGAAAAGGACTTAGATGGAATAAGAGTGAAAATTTGGTTTTGAGAGAAAAGGAAGTGACGGGTTGACTGGAAGAAAAAAATGAAGACTTTCTCATCTTTTCTTCCTTCTTCTACACTCTTCATAATAAAGATCTCGTGATTTTTACTGAAAATGGCTAAATTTCTCCCTAGTCCTTCTCTCATCTTTACACTTTGGCCCAAATCATTATCCATAAATATTTTGCTTTGATAATTACTACTTTAACCTTCATCATATTTACATTTCCCATGCATGAATCACATTTTATTTGGTAAAATTTCTTCCTAATCCTTCCTTGTTTTCCATTTACTCCTATGTTATTAACTTAACTTTTAAATTTTACACTTTTGTCCTACTACTTTTCATTTTCCTACAATTTAGTCATTACCTCAAGTCAAATTTTCCTATCCCAAAAATATTTTTAATTTCTATCAGCTCTAATTACTTTCTATACTTTTACTCTAAAATTCCTATTTAATTTATTTTCGAAAATTCTTTATTTTCCTAACTCGACACACCATTATACCAAACCCTCAGTACATTGAAGATGTTACACCTCCTTTCTTCCCCTTTATGTCACACTTAGCAATGCTTTCTCAAGATCTTGTTGAATTCTTTCCTGCTCTCAAACTCGTGGGTTGCTCTCTCAATTATGTGTTGTGTGGTGATTTATTGATGGATGGATGGATCAATGATCTCAATTGCTTACCCCTATTTATACTAGTGAGCCCCCTTCTTCCATTACTATTTTTGCTGTCAACTCCCTTTGATTTTCTCCAGTGGGTGGCGTCCCCATGATCTTCTCAAGGCTGGTAAGTTTGCTCCTTAATTTATGGCATGCAATTGAGTAGGTTGAAGACTAAGTCCTTCATCCTTTGAGTTTTTTCAATTCTCTCCTTGGGCATATGGTTTGGGCCTCTGTTGGACATCCTAGTCAGATAAGATCCTCCAGCATTGGGTTGGGACGAGTTCTTAAGCCCAACAAGGCTGATTTGGGCATCCAAAAACATAGAGTTCCAATGCCCAATTCGTTGGTCCGATGCTGTGACATTAAGCATCAAAACATGAACTTCTACTACTTATTTCACGGAATCCACTAACCTCCTCCAAAGATGATAAATCATGTGTTCAACATAATAATTAGTCAATATAACAATTTTTCATAAAGTTACTTAATAAAACAGAATTATAGGTAAAACTACAAAATTTGCTATCGACCACTTAGAATTTGCATGAATTATATAAGCTAAAAAGTATTGTAGATAACTCTATATTATATAGTTATCAATGGGTTTTTTTTGTTAGAAGAAATTGAAGATGATGACAGGTTAGTTAATGGGTTATTTATTTGGAAAATAAAAAAAATTGGAAAACATGCACAATTAAGAAATTTACTTCAGTTTTAAGATTGGAGGAAGTAGAGAGGAGATAGTAGGGGAAGATGACAACGAACGCATATTAAAAGTTGGATCTTGCATTCTTTTGATGTTATTTAAAATGGGTTGTTATGAGGACTTAAAGGATTAATTTAAAATTGGATAAATTATATCAGCAGTCACTCAACTTTGATATTGGGGAAACAAACAGTTACCTGGTTTACATTTCAGTCAGTCAACTTTGAAAATGTGACAAAACAATTTTTTTTTCACATTTTCTGTCACAGACGTCACGGAACAGTGACATAGCAATTGATAGCATCAGTGGAGTGTGAAAAACATCCAGCTGGTCGATTACATTTAATACAACAGTCACTCAACTTTGAAAATATGACAAAATAGTCACTAACGTTATCGAAAAGTGATAAAACAATCTTAATTAACAATTTCTGTTAGGAGCTTAATAGGAACAATGACGTTAACCAAAATAACCCTAAACCAAAATATGTTAACCAAAATATGTGATTATCAAATCAAACAAAAATTTAAAGAACCTTAAATCCCAAACAGTAGCAATCAAAATTCAATCGAAATCGAAATAACCCTAAATAAAAAATCCAAATCCAAATCCAAATCTAAATCAAAATCGAATAAACCTTAAATCAAAAATCACAATCAATATTGACATCAAATTCGAATAAACACAAAATAACCCTAAAAACAAATATCCCATAACCCAAAAAAAAAAACAATAGAAACATACCTGTTACATCTACTGTATTACATCTACTGTATCAACATTGCTATCTTCTTGTCCATTCAACATCGTCGTCGAGAATGATTTACCTTTAATCCCCAAACAGTCACTGATTTCAATCGATTTCTAACCTAGATCAATTTCAAAATCTATTTTCTAACCCTAAATCAAAATAAAACCAATGAGAGAACCAAACTTTTCTCCCTATTCCTTAATCAGATTCTAAACAATCTGATTTTAGGGTTAAACAACATAATCCATTTGATTTCAATGACTGTTTTGTTACTTTTTGATAACGTTTTTAAGGTTAAACAACATAACCCAATTGATTTCAATGACTGTTTTGTCACTTTTCGATAACGTTAGTGACTATTTTGTCATATTTTCAAAGTTGAGTGACTGTTGTGTAAAATCTAACCGGCCAATTGGACGTTTTCCAAACTCCACCGATGCCGTCAACTGCCATGCCACTGTTCCGTGACGTTTATGACGAAAAATGTGAAAAATGACTGTTTTTTCACATTTTCAAAGTTGAGTGACTGAAATGTAAACTAGGTGACTGTTTGTTTCCCCGTATCAAAATTGAGTGACTGTTGGTGTAATTTACCCTTTAAAATTTTGTAATTTTTAAAAAGATTAAAAGATTTTTTTTTCTTTTTTAACAAGTTCAATTAGTAATTCGTTAATGAGATAATGACTAAGTGATCATTTTAAATATTTTTCTAACAACAGTGATTAAATTGACAAAAAAACTTTTAGAGTGATCAAAATAAAATTGACCCTATTTTAGGGTGATTAATTGAGCAATTTACCCAAAAATACTATTGCTATCTTGTTTTTGAAGTTAAATTCTACTATTAGTATTTATATTGTGCATTAGTTGTAGATTCATTCCCTATAAATTAATTTGTTCATTTTCAATCTTTCGTACTTTTAAAATTTAGTTTTAATCAAATGGTAACTACTAAATTCATTAAATTTTGTTGTTTTAAAAAATTGACCATGTATATTATCACATTTGTAATGACATGCCAACTTATTTTAACATTTTACTTTAAAAAAAAACAATTAATAGATTAAACAACTATTGTTTGCATTATAACTGGAATTTCAAAATTCGAAAAATATAAAGATTAAAAATGATTCAATCGGAAAACATGGACTAAAACTACAATCTTACACATACAAAACTGACAGCAAAATTTAACTAAATAGATTTAATTGTTACTATTTGTTCAAGACCAAAATTTCAAAAACCAAAAAGCACTAACATTAAAATTAATCAAATTAAAGTATAAGTATTAAATACACAACTTAAAGTAAAAAACCCGTTATGATTTTGCATACTAATGGTTGAATACCATGCAGCTTGGACTGGGTATGTGACATATAATGTTCAATTTTTTCTAAACATTTTCATGTATTCAAGGATCATGGCCTCATAGCTATTTCTGAATAAGCGATGCATCATGGATAACAAGAAAATGAAGACCATGTATAGTTCTAAGTCTCTGCTCCTAAAAATCACAATCTTAAATATTGATAAGGGTTTGCATATATAAGAGAGATGCCCTTTAAGATTCTGATAGATGGATCATACAAATCCAGACATGGTAGAAGAAAAACGGGCAATTCCAATTAGTAATTCAACATTAGGTTGATGCGCTCGAAGACATCTTAATATTCCGAAGGATTTGCCACATAAAAGTCGATATAAAGAAGAGAAAGATACCGGTAACAATAGCGTACTTGAGACCAAGGTTCACCAGCAAGTTTACGAGAAGCCCGGCAAACACCACACCAACAAAATTGGCTGATACAGCTGACCAGAAGGGCATATCAAGAATCGAAGCTACAATGGCTCCAGTCCATGCTCCCGTTCCAGGGAAAGGAACAGCCACAAAAAGCATTAGGCCAAGCCATTGAAATTCTTCCACTGGACCAGCCTTCTGTCTGGCACTCTCAAAGACACTGTTAAGTAACTGAGATGCAAACTGGTTTTTCCCAGCAAGAAATGTAGTAAATCTTTTCAGGTAAAGTACAATGAATGGCACTGGAACCATATTCCTGCAGTTAAATTATCATCAGCTTATTTAATTTCCCAGAACAATTATGCATAGGAAATTAATTGTTAATTTTTAGTACACTCAAGCATATGCATTAGAATATTAAAATTAGCTCGTCCAATACCTAAAATTGCTCAAGCTTGACTTCAGAGTGATCAAACCAAATATAAACTAACCCAAATAGCTTACCAGCACATTTGCCTATTTTACATCCCTATGAATAACATTTTTTTTTATGAATTACGATATCAGGACAAAGCCCGAACAACAAGCTCGATTATCGCAACTTGAACCCAGAGTGAAACACCCTTGACAAATAGTCCATCACTTTGGGTTCAAATCAAAATGCTACCTTGACTTAAAATTTCAGTGACAAGTATGCATTCTATGGAAACAATTGAAGCCAAAATTTTCCATAAACAAACAGGTTAAAATCAAAATCTTTCACAACAATTAAGCTCAACTCTATAAACATGAAGCTATAGTAAACTAAATACTTGAAAGATCCTCAATTAACGAAAAAGAATAAAGCTAACCCAAGAATAGATAATATTGTCAAGAGTGTAGGCTTGAGTTGCATCCAGTAACCAACAGGAATAGCTCCCCGAAGCTCAAGAATAGGTAGCGTTGCAAGAGTGAAAACCACGGTCTCATCGGGCCAACCCAAGCCACGCAATGCATTGGCAATCTTGAGGCCAAAGCTTGAAGCTCTAATGGAGTCGGCAGCAACAGTAGCCGCTTTAGCGTCCCCAGATGCAGCGTACCAAACAAGAGACAAAGAAGCCCAGAAGACAACCCAGAAGAGGATTTTCACTGGTGCCTCCTCAAAAGAAGGCAATATTTCATCTTCTTTGCTTGTATGAGCTGAACTAAGAAACCCGTTTGAGGAAGCTCTAGTTTGGGTCGAAGGAATTGGAAAATACCTCCGGTTTTGAAATTTTGACCTTAAAAAGAGGTCATTGCTTCGAGCAGTAGGGCCATGTAAATGGGTGGGTAAGATATTGAGATGGGTTTTCTTCAAATAGAATGATAATGGCTGCGCCAAAGTTGCAATTGCTGGTGATACAGAAGACATTGTAAACTACGAAATTTGGGCTATCGGAACTTTGTTTTTGCCCCCATTAGTGAAGGGTTTTAGAGAGGAAGGGAAGGATTGTGAGATTGATCCAATCAATAAGAGATTTTTCTTTAATGGCCTAATGCATCATTGAGTCCTAAAGTATGCCTTTTATTCGTTCTAGTCCTCCAAGTTTTTTTCCCAAATGAGGTAGTAACATTTTATAATGTTGGAAGAATGTTTTTTAAACAAGATTGTTGGTCAAATCAATCAACTCATTAGTTTATTGGTTTGGTCATTCTAATTAGTTCAATTAAAAATTATTAAAATTCAAAAAATTAAAATCTCGAACAATCAACGCGATTCGAATTTAGGTCACACTTGAAGCAGTGAAAATCCTTGATGCAGTCGAAACTAACTAAAAATATGACTAAGGCAAGTGCATCTATCAATTAATAGTATAGTTACGGTAAGCACAGATATCGTTCCCACGAGGACTAAAAGTAATAGTAATAACTGTCTTCTTATTATCTAACCGGTCGAATAAAGTGATTGTTCTAAACTAATTTAACTATATTAATAAAAAGTGCATCAAATATTAAAGCGAGAGATAATAAGTGTTTTTATACCAAGAAGCAAAAAATACCCAGAAAAGATTTCACCTAGATTTCATTTGCCATTATCATTCTAAATTAAGCAATTTATTCACTTAGTATTTTGTTCCATAGAAATCCCTAAATTATGCTAATACCTCTATTCAAGCATAAAAGCAACTGACTCTAAGTTGATTAATTGAAATTTTTTTCTAATTAAAACCCCTATTATCGCATTAATTCGATCTATGAATTCCCCTATTAGATTTGACTCTAATCCGGTAGATTTATGTAGTCCTATTTCTAGGATTGCATGCAACTCTACTCAATTAGATCTACTCTTAAACATGGTCTATTCCTCCTCTGATTTAAGCACATCAATCAAGAATTAATATATCAAGAATACTAAATCAAGAATTAAGCACACATAATTGAGAGAAAAATCTAAGTATTTATTACGTAAAATCAGAAATCAAATGACAGAATTCATCCTAGGGTTCATCTCCCCTAGGTATTTAGGAATTTAGTTCATGCTAATAAATGGAAACATCTTAGAAACAATATAACCACAAGATGAGGAAAAACTCATAGTAAAATCAAAAGAATTTAGAGAGAGGTCTTCAATCTTTGTGGAGATCTGCTTCAAAGACGGCTTCTATGGTGTTTCTTCAGTTGTTTCTTTCAATAATCTCTGACGGCTAGGGTTTAGAGAATAGAAGATTTTACAGAAAATTGGAAGTGTCAATTCATATCACTCTATCCCTATTTAGAATACATAGAAATCTCTAGTTTGGATCCAAATTAAATTCTAAAAAGATAATTAGAATTAAATCTAAACAATAATTCCCTAATTGGATCCAAATTAAACTCTAAAAACCTAAAAGATAAATTAAAATTAAATATAAACAATATAACAATAATAATCCTAAATATTAATCCTAAAAAATAAAATTTAAATTTAAATAAAGTCTGATATCCAATATATCTCTTCCTAACTCTTCCATATTCACACTTTTGCCCCAAATTTTCCTTTTTATCTTCGATTTAATCCATGGCCATGTGTCCAGCTCGTGTGGCTCCTAAAATCTACTTTTTTTGTTTGGTTTTCTCTTGTTTTTCGCTTCTTTCACTCCCAAATGCTTTCCTAAGTATAGAAACATGAATTTAAAGGATTATGAATATAAAATTCATTATTTTAAATAGATTAATCATCCAAAAACGCTTTAAGAATGATGTTAAAACATGTTACTTTTGGCACTTATCAATCCTTCGTCATCAGATCATCATATAGGGTTCACCAATTGATTTTTTAACCAGTTCAATCGGTCTATACTGATTCTTGATTTAATCGGTTCAAAATCACTTTTTAGACCGTTAGTTCGATTCGATGCGATTCAAACAACATTAACATTGATTAATTTCATTTGATGGGTTAATATGCAAACTTGCTGGTGCCATTATATACTTCATGTGAAAGTTTAAATATGTTACTATATCTTATTTTTATTGTTATTTAACATTATACTTTTGAGCTTAATATAATTTATCACTATGTTTTAACTTTATCTTTAATTTTGTCAATTTAATTTTATTTGATTGAATTTAGTCATTAAAATTTTATTTTTTAATTGAAATTTACTATTTGATTTTAATTTAAAATAATTTTAAGGGAAATTTTCATAAAAGTAATATTATACTTAAAAATAAAAAATAATATGAAACTAACAATTAATAACAAAACAATTATTTATATATAAAAAAGTAAACTTATTCTGTTATTATTTTTTATTTTCAAGTATTTCATTATTAAATAAAAATTCATTTCAAATAAAATATTTAAATTTAATTCTCTTGTTAAAATTCATTTTCAAATCATCAAAATCAATATTAAAAGGTAAAATTTAATTAAAAATCAAAATTAGTGGTAATATTCAGTAAAATTCAAATTTTAGTCGTAAAACTCAATCACATAAAAGTTGTGTGAAAATTTTAACCATATTCTCAAATTAAAAGGCCAATATTAGACTGAATAAAGTATAGTGACAAATTTTAAAACTCACCGATAGTATGGTGAAAATTGCATTTTAACCCTAATTCTTTCTATGTTAAAATAATTTACAGCCACTCATTATCTGCCATGTGTCAAATGATAATGGGTAAACTATAAAAATAGTCATTTTTGTTTGTTTTAAGTTACATTTTAGTCACTTCTGTTTGAAATATTACATTTTAGTCATTTATATTATTATTTTATTATGGAGTGATCACTCTACCGTTAAGTTCCGTTATCTCTCTAACGGTAATCCTACGTGGCAATCCAACTAGATTTTAAGTGCCAACTTGGATTTCTAAATGGAATGAGAATAGATTTTTAATTAAATATATTTAATTAATTAAAAATTTTAAACCTAAATTTTAGCTAAAAAAACCCTAAACTCATTTCCACACATCTCTCTTCTTCCCTTTTGATTCCAACGTCTTTAGTTATAAATTTATTTCAAAACTTGAATCTTTGAAACTCATAAATCCAAAGAAACTTATGTTTTCAAGCTGATAAATTTCAAGTCCTCTCCAATAAAGCTACTTGACCTTTTTAAATTCCTTTAATAATTATTTTGACTACTTTGCTTCATTAGGATTCGACTCATGGATTCAATTCTTGAATTAGTTTGAAAACATAAGTTTTTTTGGGTTAATGGGTTTCAAAGATTCAAGCTTTGAGATAGATTTGTAACTAATAACATTGGAATCAAAAGTGAAGAAGATGAAGATGAACATGAAGAAGAGAGGTGTGTGAAAATGGGTTTAGGGATTTTTTTAGTTAAGGTTTAGGGTTTAAAAAGGTTAATTAATTAAATTTATTTAATTAAAGATATATTTTCATCCCATTTGGAAATCTAAATTGACACTTAAAATCTAGTTGGACTGCCACGTGGGATTACCGTTAGGGAGATAACATAACTTAACGGCAAAGTGATTATTTCGTAACAAAATAATAACATAAGTGATTAAAATGTAACTCGAGGTAAATAAAAATGACTATTTTTATAGTTTACTAAATGATAACGTCACAATACTTTATTATTGGACAATTCTTTTTTTTAAAAAAATCTTTTGAATAAAAAAATTGTAAAGATTATTAAAAATTTATAAAACTTTAAAATAAATTGTAAAAATATGAAATATAAAAATTTTTACAATTATAAAAAAAATTGAAGGAAGATTAAACTTTAACGATTACCTCTCTCTCTCTCTCTCTCTCTCTCTCTCTCTCTATATATATATATATATATATATATATATATCTCCTTATACTTGCAAACAAACATACTTAAATGGAGTACTTTTATTTAATCTATTATGAGATGATGTTGTCATCCACTGTTGTGCAAATCGTGAAAATAGCTAGAAAAATCACATTTGAAGTATTCTTTGAAATTGCTCATTGAATTTTAGTTTAACAAGTATGTGTATTTTTGTTAATGTAGGAGAATGTGAGCTCGAGTGTGCTGAAGCATATTATCTTCTTATTTATGGGTTAGGGAGGGAAGTATTTCTAAACATTATGTAAAAAAAAAAAAACAGATATAATCAGAACATATAATAAAATTATTAAAAAAAGAAGTTTTCTTTACATTCTTATACAATGACTTCTATTTATAACAACTACTTTCTATAATAGTATTCCATTATAACAATTAAATTTTTAGCATAATCAATTTTTTATATTTTATTTTTACTTCGTATCACAGCTTTTCATTTATAACATCAACAATCATAAAGTATCAAGTACACTCTTTACGCAATTAAATTTTTGTAATAATCTCTAGTCTCAAATTTTAATAAAATTAATTCTATTTCTAAATGAAATAAAAATAATAAATTTTAGTTAAACTATTATTTACATAAAATTTTTGAATTTTTTATAAAAATATATTAATCATATTTTATTAAATGAAAATAATCTTTAATAAATAGAATTACATTTGTAAATTCTATGAAAGATACTATCTAAATCTCATTAGCTTATATTATTATTAATATATTATAGTTTTTTTTAAAAGGTAAATTCATTAATTCATTCAATAGATGGAATCATACAATTTAGGGAAAAAATAACAACACTCGTTGTATATGGTGACGGACAAGCTCCATAAACATAACAAAGGTTTTAGTTTTTGCATCAATAGAATATTATGACACGTTGCAATTGGCTTTGTCACAACTCAAACACGACATTTCTGGAGTTATTGCAAGCACTTAATATGATTAGAAAATCAGCCCCAGATAGTCCAAATATGAGGAAGGTAAATGTGTTTATTTAAAGTTATATAGGTTTATGATTGGCTCTATGCTTTATCTTACCGCAAGTAGATGCATGTCATGTTAAGTGTTTGCTTGTGTGCTAAATTTCAATCATGTCTTAAAGAATCACATTTACAAGCCCTTAAGAGAATCTTTAAATACTTTAGAGACACTTCAACTTTAGGTCTTTGGTATCTTAGAGACTCATCCTTTAGCTTGCATGCATTCTCAAATGCGGATTTTGGAGGATGCAAACTAGATAAGAAGAACACCTCCGGTACTTGTCAACTCCTAGGCCACATGCTAGTATCATGATTTTCAAAGAAATAAAATAATGTTGCATTATCCACCACCAAAGCAAAATATATCTTTGCCGGTATTTGTTGTAACAATCCATTTTTTAGTGGTGTCGAAAATAGTGATTTCGATACCTTAAATCCGACGAGTGAGTCCGTAGATATTATTATTTGATATTTACAAGTTAAAAATAGTATAATAAATACTAATTTGAACATTTATATTATTTGAATTAATGGTTAAGTTCAAGTGGTTTTGATAAACAAAGATTCAGGTTTTTGTTTTTGTGAACCGAGCTCGTAAATTTACAGAGTTATTATTTATGCATATTGAAGTTCAGTTTGAAAATTGTAATGATTTGATTGTTATTTAAGAAAAATGATTAAATTGTATAAAAAGTAAAAATGTAATTTATAAAAAAATTATAATTTTAAATAAATAGGAGGGATCAAAGTGATTCCTTAAAAATAGGTAGTGGCGTTAAGTGAGTGAACATGTGATTTTTGTTGTACTTTAATTACTTAATTAAATAAAAAAGGAAAAAGGAAAAAGGAAAAGAAATGATTTATTTAGTTGATATATATATAGTAAGTTGTTGAAAGAAAGAAAGAATATATATATATTTCTTTCATTTTGTTTCATTCGAAGGAAGCAGGAGAAAAAAAAAATGAGAGTAAAGCTTATGGTTTCTAGGTTCAAGCTTAAAATTGGTAAGTTTAAATTAGTTTTTTTGTAATTTTTATATATTTAGAATCTCGATATATTAATCTAGCTAATTTAGGGATTTATTTGTAAAATTGTTAAATTTTTAGGGATTTGTTATTAATGATTTTGAAATGTTTTTTATTTTAAGGGATGAATTATTTAAGTTGATGGCTAGATATAAGTATCTTGTTAAATAATTTTAAGTGATTTTGAGTTTATGAAATTATTCGAGAAAATAGGTAAAAATGTAAAGTGAATAAAAGAAATGGTAGAAAAATTTGGGTTGTTATAAACTCATAATAAATGGCTAGTTTGATTATTTGCATGTGGTGATTAAATTATAAATTTTAGTTAAAAGATTTAATTGCATGAAAGTTAAGATGTTAGGGATAATTTTGTAAATTAATGACGAAATGATTTAATTGTATAAAATTGTTATTTTGAGTGCTGAAATTTTATTAATTGAAAGAAATTATTATTTAGATCAAGAAACGGGTCAACTGGATTTTTATTAAGGAAAAATTGAAGTAACAGACTAGTCATTAGCTTTATTTTGCCACCGGTTTAGTCGAGGTAAGTTCGTAAATTTATTAAATTAATTATATTATTTTCGTGACTTAAAATATATCCATTTATGATGTAATTGAGTTTGACTGCTTGGGATTATGTGATGAGTTAGACTAAGTGGTGATGATGTTTAAGTTGAGTATTATAATTAAAAATGTGCAATACATGTATATGAGTTTTGAGATAGTATAATTGAAATGAAATTTATAGTTGAGGGTCACGACTGAAAATAAAGAAAGGTTTTAAGTAATCATACATGTTAGTTATTATTTATGTTATGTTTGATAAATAAAGACTGTAAAGATGTGTGTTCGTAATGGTATAATGTGAAGTAGGTTTCTACTGATATCTTTGATACAAATTAATAATATTGTTGTTTAAAATATCTTTATACATAATGAATTTTCATATCAATAAATATATTGATTTATAAAATGTATAAATGAATTATACGAAAGGTTCTGAGGCATCAAGTAAAAGTTTCATTCGTAAGATTTTTATGTGAATACCTATTTTGGACCGAACTCCTGCATGTGTTGCAAGTTTGGATTAATACGAGACTCGGATTTAGCATGATTTAGTTATCTGTTGTCACTTCATATGTTTACCTAGCTCCGGCCAAGCTAGTTCATATATGCTATCATTGGTTTAATTCGAAAGGATAACCTGACGCAATAATAAGAGATCTACTTAGCTCTTATGAGCATAATACGTTCTGAACTTATGTTCAAATATTTTTATTATGATTCATCAGAATAATAAAAGCTATCTGATATGAAAATATTCAAATGAAGTGTTACAAGTCACAAAGTTCGTATATCTATAAGTTCAAACAATACTGACTCTGAATTTTCGAATCATGTTGGACAATGTCGAGGTTCAAATGATTATGTACTCATAGACAATTAATGAATATAATAAATAGTGAATAAATTCTTGGAAGCTTACTATGTATTTCTTACACTTACTTTGGTTAATACTTTCTCTGTAACTCTATACGTTTAATATTCTCTAACCTGGAAAATATTTCATCTGGTTCAACGGGTGTTAAAGGCTTAAACAAATATGTATTTATATGAAATAAATATGGCCAAGATATGCGAATTAGAAAATGTTGATACAAGTGTGTCGAAATGTTTTTTCGGAAAAGGAAAAACGGTCTCAAAAATATTTTTAATGATCGAAAAATGGGAGTCGCCACCAATATTTTATTTGGTGTGATTAGATCACCACAAAACATTTTAAATCCATTTTGAAAAATATTTTAGTCTTCGAAATCCAGAAAATGGGTTCGGGAGCTGGTTACGTGTGAGGAAGGATTAGCACCCACACATGCCCAAAATTGGTACCACATCGATTATTATCCGGTCTTGATTGTTAAAAATTTGAAAGCTCGAGTGAAGTTTAAAATACGATCCTTAAAGGCATGATTTATTTGATGTACACGTTTAAGAAGGAAATCGAATTTCGTGAGGAAGTCTAGTTATTTTGAAATGATCGAGGAAGGAAGTCACGTCCAGTAAGTTAGGACATAACATTTTGAGATCCAAAAATAACGAGCATTCCTTCGTTGCCAATTTCAAACCTTGAAAAGGGTATTCGATTATTCTGGTTTGAAGAAAAAAATCGTGCCTAGTAAGTTAAGGCACAATTTTTCAAAATTTGAAATAAAGAAATATTGCCTCGATTTTAAAATATTCATATTTTTAGAGAAAATCAAAAAGTGATTTTAATTTAAAGATGAGTGCGTAAATTAAACACGATATGCAAATAATGAAAAATCAAATAGAGCAATCAAGCAGATAAGTAAATGCAAAATTAAGCATAAGATTAATAATATATAAAGTATGAAAAAAAAACACGAAACAAAATCAGAAAACAGGATTAATTAAAAAGGCAAAGAAAAATAATTAAATTTTGTGTACAAAAATCGAAGAAAAAGGAAAAAAAAAAGGGGCCGAAAATGAAGTTTCGGAGAATTTAAGATCAAAACATAATTTTGGAAAAGTTTAGGGGTAAAAATATAATTTTGGGGAAGTTTAGGGGTTAAAATGTGTTTTTAGGAAAGTTTAGGGTTAAAATGTAATTTTTGAAAAGTTTAGGGGTTAAAATTTAATTTGTGAAAAGTTTAGGGTCAAAATGTGATTTTAGAAAAGTTTAGGATAAAAATATAATTTTTAAATAAAATAAGGGCTTTATATGCAATAAACCCATAAGGATTGACACATGGTAGCTTTTTAGGCTTCCAAATGTCAGGGGATTAAATTGTAAGGTATTTAAAATTTAAGGGAAAATTTGAAATAAATTAAAAATGTGAAAAGGACGAAATTGTAGAAATAAAAAATGTAAAAGGACCAAATGGATAAATAACCCATTAACTAAAAACATGCAGATCCAGACCTAGATCTGGTTGGGTCGGGTCGGATCAGGTCTTGGATTATAAGACAAAATGGCATCGTTTTAGACCATGGTCAGAAGGTCCAAAACGACGCCGTATGGGGTCTCTTTATAAACCAAAAATCAGCCCAAAAAAATCATTTCCCCACCCCTTTTTTTTTTAAAAAAACTCTATTCTTTCTCTCTCTTTTTTTTTGTTCTTCCCCTCCGTTTGTTCCTTCGTCGGCTGTCGAGCTCCGTCGTACTCCGGTGGTCACGCACCTCCGTCCACGGCGGTCGAAGAGGTAAAAATGTCTCCTTTTTTTATTTTATTTTCTTTAAAACAGATCTGAGTCTAGATCAAACCTGATCTACCCCAGATCTAAAAGGGGTTTTGCTTTTTTACCAAAATTTCCAAATGAAACGCTAGATCTGGGTTTTTGTTTTTGTCTTTTAAAGCCAAGTTTTGATTTTTTAACTTTTCTTCTTTTTTAAAACAGTCTGTTTTTGTTTCCTTTGTTATTGTTGATTTCTTTATATATATATTTTTAAAAAAACTCTAAATCAAAGCTATCCCCTTTTTTAGAATCTGTTTCTTATGTTTTTTTAATTTGTTTCTAATGTTATCTTTGTAGATCTCCATACTTGAAGCACAGGCGACTCTCGGAGAGGATCCGTTCATGATTTCGACGATAATCGATCGGATCAAGGTGTGACCTTTCAAGTTTCTTTTTTATTTTTGTTTAATATTAATATTTATTTATTATTTATTAAAACGTCTCGAGTATTAATGATAGTAATAAATGACAATAATGATATGAATAAATATATTAACATGCATTTAAAATAAAAACGTTTTCAAATTTGAGTATTAAACAGACAATAAATGTACCTCAAGAACAGATTGACTTAATCTAATTGGTGTTCTGATATCAACTGCTTCGTTCTTTTTTTTATTTTGAATGCCTCTGTTTTGTATTGATTTCCAAAAACGTGTCTATAAAAACTACAAAATGCTTTGAATCAACTTTTAAAGCCTCTTTTACAATTATGATAATTTATTCTCTTGCTATTAAAACTCTTATCTTTTCTCCTTTGTAGTGTAAGTTCAACAGTGGCAAGCAAGTTGCTGGTGGCGGTGGTGCTGACGTGGAGAAAGCTGAGTGGTCAAGGCATGGGCGGCAGCAACACAAGTAGTCTGCTAGGTTTTGACTTTTTTTTTCTTTTTGTAAAATTGGGCCAAATATGTAATCGAGCTTGTTTGGGTTAGGGTTGTATTTGGGTTTTAAGGTATTTTGGGCTCAAAATTTGTAATTGGACATTTGGACATTTTGAATTTAAAATTTAATTTTTCGGGTTTAAATTGGGTTTAAAGTTGAGCCTGGACAAATTGGGCTCGAACAGCTGCCCCTCTTTGCTTGTTACCGTGTAATGAGAACAGGGCAAAGACTAAAAGAAAGCCCAATTTCATCAGGTCTCGTTTCTTTGACGCTCTTTCTTCAATTGGCCCACCCTTCACCTTATTGGTCGCTCAACTCTACTGCACTCGCTTCTCTACATCTTCGGCGTTGTGATTCCATTTTGCTTTAGGGAAATTTCAAAAAGACAAAATTTGCTACTGTAACTTCACTTAATTCACTTGCAACTTCAAGTTGATCTGAGATCTGTCATCGTAGCCTTTGATTCAATTCAATGACACTTCAAGTGTGTGGTGTTGTGGCTTCATCTCTTGGTCTACTTCTCTGTATCTCATCAGGAATATGACCATTTTATTGTTTCGACTCACTTCTCTGTATCTCATCAGGAAGATAGGGATTTGGAGTTTCATTTGCATTGAACTTTGCTTCATTTGATTTGGTCTACTTCTCTATATCTCATCAGAAAGATGACCGCTTCATTATTGTGATCCACTTCTCTATATCTCATAAAGAAGATGGGGGTTCGAAGTTTCACTCACATTGAACTTCGCTTCATCGATTTGGTCTACTTCTTTGTATCTCATCATGAAGATGACCGCATCACTTGTTTTAATCCGCTTCTCTGTATCTCATCAGGAAGACGGATTTGGTCTTCTTCTTTGTATCTCATTAAGAAGACGACTGCTTTATTGCTTTGACCCACTTCTCTGTATCTCATTAGGAAGATGGGGGTTCGAAGTTTCACTCATATTGAGCTTCGCTTCATCGATTTGGTCTACTTCTCTATATCTCATTAGGAAGATGACCGCATCACTTGTTTTAATCCACTTCTCTGTATCTCATCAGGAAGACGGATTTGGTTCACTTCTCTGTGTCTTATTAGGAAGACGATCGCGTTATTACTTTGACCCACTTCTTTGTATCTCATCAGAAAGATGGGGGTTCAAAGTTTCACTCACATTGAGTTTTGTTTCATCGATTTGGTCTACTTCTCTGTATCTCATCAGGAAGATGACCGCCTCACTGTTTTGATGTTTCACTCTTCCCATGATTAGGGTAAGAGATCGTATGCTTCAATCTTTTTCATGATTGAGGTAAGATACTGGTGTGTCTCCGATCCGTCCTTCAATTAGGTTAAAAGACCAGACGCTTCAATTTGTTTTTGTTTGACTTTAGGGTATAAGATTCACCTTTGTGGTCTCGATCTTTCCCTCTATGCTCCAGGGTGCCAGCTTTAATGTTTCCTTGGTTCATCTCGCCATTTAGCGGGGATGTGACCTGTAAATTATGCTTCTATAGACCTTTGTAAGCCCAAATTATTAGGATGCCATGATCAGAATGAATCAAATGCTCCTAACTACATGAAAGCGCATGATGAATGTCTGATTCATTTATTATTATTATTTGGGCTGACAAGGTCTGTCGTTTGTCCCAAATTCTGTCGTAGGTGTGCTGTCTTGTCTCCTTCTAGGCTTTAGCTTGAACTGTTTGTTTTCAAGTTTGTTTTTCAACTGGTGGTCCTATTTTAGGCCCCTGTACCATTTAGGAAATTCCAAAGTAATGCTTATGGATCTTTGTATGATTCATATTATTAGTTCATTATCCGTTATTTTCAAAGCAAGAAGCTTGAACGAGATTATGAAAGAATAAGATCAAATTTCATTGAAGATGTAATTCAAAAGAAGGATCAAAGATGACAAACATTAGTCAAAAATTACCAAGTATACAATGAAAGACAATTAAGTGCCCTGGATATCGCAGGATGAGCTTCTTTGAGTCGACTCGCTGAGAATCATTCTAAGCCTGATATGTGTTTAGAAGACCTGGAGTGCTTTGCTGATGTTTCACGCTGTAAAGTTTCTCCATTTTGTCACATTTGAGAGAAACGATCATTTCGATCCAATTCTTCATTTCGAATTCGAGTCGCCATTTGTGGGTTTTCATTTCGATTTTTTTTCGAGACACCCTTTGCGAGTTTTCATTTCGATTTCCCTTTTTTTTAGGCAAAATATTTTTTCACTAAGTTTGAGTTGTGCAAATCCTTGTCGTCCATTTTTGATAAAATGAGACCTCCTCCGAAGAAAGCTTTTTTTTACCACATAAGGCCCTTCCCAATTGGGTATCCATTTCCCTCAGAAGTCTTTATGTATGAGAAATATCTTTTTCAAAACTAGATCTCCCTCATAGAACTCTCTAGGATTAACCTTTTTTGTCATAAGCTCACATCATTGTTTTTTAGTACATTTGACCAAGACGGATAGCTCTTAACCTCTTTTTTTTTATTAAATTCAACTGACCATATCGGGTCTGAATCCATTCTGCCTTATTTAGTTGTAACTCTATTAATACTCAGAGAGAAGATATTTCAACCTTAATAGGTAGGACTGCTTTCATACCATATGCTAGTGAAAATGGTGTTGCCCCAATAGAAGTTCTGGTCGAAGTTTTATAAGCAAAAAGGCCAAACGGTAATTTTTCATGCCAGTCTCTATAAGTCTCGATCATTTTTACAACGATCTTCTTGATGTTTTTATTAGTTGCCTCCACAGCTCATTCATCTTTGGGCGATAGGGAGATGAATTGTGATGTTTGATTTTGAATTGCTTGCAAATTTCCGCTATCGTGCTATTGTTCAAATTTAAGGCATTATCGGATATGATCATTTCTTGCATCCCATATCGGTAGATGATCTCCTTTTTCAAGAATTTGTCGACTGCAGACTTCATGACATTAGCGTAAGAAGCAGTTTCTACTCATTTGGTGAAGTAGTCAATAACCACGAATATAAATCTATGACCATTAGGAGCCTTTGGAGAAATTGGCCCAATGACATCCATGCCCCGCATAGAAAATGACCAAGGAGAAGCCATGACATGAAGGTGTGATAGAGGTACATGAATCTTATCTCCATAGATCTAGCATTTATGGCATCTCTTGGCATAATTGGTACAATCGTCTTTCATGGTAAACTAGTAATACCCAAATCTCGTTATCTGCCTAGCCATTGTGAAACCATTAGCGTGTGTCCCACAACTGCCTTCGTGAACTTCTTTTAAGATCTTTCTAGCTTCAACTGCGTCGACACATCTGAGCAACACCTGATCCTTTATCCTTTTGTACAAGATTTTCTTATCTAGGACATCGAGTCTTCTCAATGTCCTCTTTTCATTTTCAGAAGCTTGCTCAGGGTACTTGTGATCTCTCACATACTAGAGAATATCTTGGTACCATGGGAGGTCATCCCTTTCTTCTTCTTCTTTTTAAATATCATAACAATGAGTCGGAGCCTCATAGATGCTCATTTGAATATGCTTTATATCTTTTTGTCTGTTTACCTTAATCATTGAAGCCAAAGTGGCAAGAGCATCAGCCATCTGATTTTCTTCTCATGAGAGATAATGGAATGTAACATCATCAAACTCCTTGGTTAACTCGAGAACCACCTTTCAGTAATCAATTAGCTTGGAATCTCTCGTTTCCCATTCTCCTTTGAGTTGATAGATTACAAGTGTGGAGTCTTCATATATCTCTAAAACTTTGATTCCCCGCTCTATAGTTACACGGATTCCCATGATACATGCTTCATATTCTGCCATGTTATTTGTACAATTGAAATCAAGTTTTCTGGTGAAAGAATAATGGTCTCCTTCTAGTGAAACCAAGACTGCCCCAACTCCATTACCCATAGAATTTGAAGCTCCATCAAAATTTAATCTCTAAGGATGTTTCACTATGGTTCCTTCTTCAGTGGTTGCAACATACATTAAGTCCTCATTTGGGAAATCAAAGTTTATTGGCTCGTAGTCATCTAAAGCCATGCTGGCTAGGAAGTCTGCTATCACACTCCTTTTTACCGCCTTTTGATTAACATAGGCTATGTCGAACTCAGACAATAAGATTTGCCGCCTAGCCAACCTTTCATTCAGTGCGGCTGATACCATTATATATTTCAGAGGATCTAGTTTTGAGATTAACCAAGTTGTGTGATACAACATGTATTGTCTTAATCTTCTCGTGGTCCAAACTAGAGCGTAACATAGGTTTTCAATGGGCGAATATCGAGTCTCACAATCGGTGAATTTCTTGCTAAGATAATATATTGCCCTTTCCTTCTTTCCAGACTTATCGTGTTGGTCTAGTACGCATCCTATAGAGTTTTCAAAAACGCCAAGTATAGGATCAATGGTTTATTAGGAATTGGAGGCACCAAGACAGGAGTATTGGATAAGTAATCTTTGACTTTGTCAAAAGTTTCCTGGCATTCATCATTCCACACACCTGGGTTATGCTTCCTAAGCAAACGGAAGATGGGATCACATTTCTCAGTCAACTGTGAGATGAACCGACCAATGTAATTTAATCTCCCTAAGAACCCACGAACTTCTTTTTGCGTACTGGGTGGTGGTAGATCCTGTATAGCTTTGACTTTGTCTGGATCAATTTCAATCTCCTTTTTGTTGACCACAAAGCCTAACAGTTTGCTCGAAGTGGCTCCGAAAGTGCACTTGGTTAGGTTTATCTTTAGTTGATACTTTCTTAACCTCACAGATAGCTTTCTTAAGATCTTTACATGCTCTTCCTCTATTCGGGATTTTGCAATCATATCATCGAGATAAACTTCAATTTCTTTATGCATCATGTCATGAAACAAAGTCACCATGGCTCTTTGGTAAGTTGCCCCCACATTTTTGAGTCCAAAAGGCATCACCTTGTAGCAGAATGTTTCCCACAGTGTGACAAACTTGGTTTTCTCTATATCTTCAAGATCAATCCTTATCTGGTTATACCCGGAAAAACCGTCCATGAATGAAAATAAGGAATGAACTGCTGTATTATCTAGTAAGGTGTCGATGTTAAGCAATGAAAAGTTGTCCTTTAGGCTAGCTTTATTTAAATCCCGATAGTCCACACACATACGCATTTTCTCATCTTTTTTAAGAACAGGGACTAGTTGGCTACCCATTTGAGTATTTAACTAATTGGAGGAAACCAACGTCGAACTGTTTTTTGACTTCTTCTTTTATCTTTAACAATACATCTGGCCCCATCATTCGGAGTTTTTGCTGAACAAGCTTGTATTCTTCTTTTATGGGGAGCCTGTGTACCACAATGTCAGTGCTTAGGCCAAACATGTCTTGATAAAACCATGCGAAGACATCTTTGAACTCTTGAAGCAACTTGATAACATCTTTTCTGGTTTCTATGGAGATGCTTGTCCCAAATTTTACCTCTTTCTTTTCATCTTCATTCCCTAGAATGATAACTTCCACCAGTTCCGAATGTGGCAAGATTTATTTTTCTTCTTACTCCATCATCCTTAACAGATCAGGAGATAAATTACAATCTTGATTATCTTCAAAGTCTTGAAGTTCTTTTAAACACATATCTTGCTCGAAACGAGGCTTTAAGTTAGCATCAAGGTCACTTATATTGTTGATATTCAAAGACTTGTTAAAGGAATAAAAAAGAAGGTCCAAAGAACAAAATGAATTTACGAAAGAATGATTATATAGTATAATTATGAGTAATAATTATGTATTAAAAGAATAATCAATTTTGTATATTGGATATGTACGAATGGTTTGTTAAATTGGATAAGAATGAAGGAATAATTAGCGAAAGATTTGCCATGTAAGATAAAAGATGCATTTTCATTCAAAATAACTAGATAATGACCATGGGCCCTTTTTACAAAAAGATCCATATTGCTTTCGAGCCTAAAGAAATAGGTGTCTTCTGAGCATTACTTTAAAGAAATCTTAAAAGTTACAGAGAGTTCCTCTACAGTCCAATCATCTAGAGTGCTTCTAGGTGCGCATGAACCAATTCTAGACAGATTCCCTTGTTTTCCCTCTTCAGATATAGCGTTGACGCCTAGATCCTTCATGATTCCTTCAGTCTTGATTAGCACTTGCTTTTTTTCCATCCTTCGTTCCAAGTTGATAATCCCTCCATAGACAAAAGTCTTAGATATGTATGGGAAGACCATGGGTTCCCATGAAATTTATCCTCCGGACAATCTTGCCCTCCTTCTTTCTTGCTTTCTTTCTAGCTCTTTCTTCTTTTTCTTTGTATATGGTTTATACCCCAAGCCATAACGACCCCATTTTTCTATCAGTGTTGGCACACTGACTCTTCCTTTGAGGTATTTCTCGAGTCCCTTTCTAGGCAACGCCCCCTTTTCAACCATTAAACGTAGGCCCACCCTTGTAGTCGACGATAACTTAGGTACAGGAACCTTGCTTCCTTTGGTAATGAAGGTTGCATTAACGAATTCTAATGAGCGGAAGGAACATTCGACAGCCTCTTCATCTGTTCCAACATAAGGTGCGTCACTTGTTACAAATGCAATAATTTCCTCCTCAGCATTGATCGTGATTAACTGCCCTTCATTTATCAATTTCAGCTTCTGGTGCAATGAAGAAGGTACCGCCCCAGTTGAATGAATCCACGGTCTCCCTAATAAACAGTTATAGGAAGGTACCACCCAGCTGAATGAATCCACCTCGTATGTGTTTAGTCCAATCTGAAGAGGTATTTCTATCTTGCCCATTACTTTCCTCTCAGTCCCATCGAATGCTCTCACTATATTATTACATCCCTTCAAGTGAGAGCTGTCAATTGATAATCTCTACAGGGTAGTCAATGGTAACACATTCAAAGCCGAGCCGTTATCTATGAGTACTCCGGGTAATGTGTACCCCTTGCAATGGGTGGTGATATATAGGGCTTTCGTGGATCCCATTCCTCCTGTTGGTATCTCATCATCACTGAAAAAAATAAAGTTATCTATAGTCACATTATTGACTAATCGGTCCAACTTACTGAGAAAAATATCATTTGCTACGTTAGTTTCATTTAGCACCTTCATTAGTGCGCTTCAATGGGTCTTTGAGCTTAAGAGCAAGGCCAAAATTGATATCCGAGCAGATTACTTGTGCAACTATTCCACTACACTATATTCGTTATGTCTCAGGAACTTCATAAACTCTTTTGACTCTTTCTCTGATACAGGCTCATTTGTGGGAGCTTCGGGATTGCTAATTCTTTCTTCCTCGAGCTCAACCATTACTACCTTCCCCTTATTTATCTATTCTCATTGCTCATTAAATCATAACACCTTCCACTGCGAGTGACAAGACTCATATCCTTTCTGAGTTCTTCCTCCCTTGTCGCAATGTTTGTGGGCTTAAAAATAATCAACACTGGTGATTATCCCCGTAGGCCTTTACTACTCTTTTTTCGGAGGCGTAAACATCTTGAACCTCCTCTCCTTTCTAAAAAAATTTCAATACTCTATGGTCCATCAATGTTTGTACCAAAATTTTGAATTCAACAATGTCTTGAATCTTATGCCCCTTAATGGCATGAAATTCGTAGTAGTTAACAGTCTTTACTATTGTATCCTCTCTATTTTCTATGATTAATCCCTCATTAACCATCTAAAGCCACACCCATTTGAGTGGAGACCTAACTTCTCCGACATTCATTTTGATTCTCTGGCTTCCTTCTTCCATTATTGCATTCACTCCTTCGTCTTGGTGATTGGGCAGGGGATTCCCAGCTATGTTTAGTCTCGTCGATTTATCAAATCTCACGATTCCCTCTCGAATAAGTCCCTCAACACACCTTTTGAAGGCAGGACAGTTCTCAATTGAATGTCCCCTACTCCTGCATGCTATTCACACCGAGATTTTGCATTGTACCAAGCTGGAAATAGGGGCTTGTATGGCCTTACATGGTGTGGGGATACTACATGCTCGTCATACAATCTTTGGTAAAGTTCTCCATATGACATAGAAATGGGAGTGTACTGAATTCTTTCCCTATTCGATCTCGAGCTCGTCTCTTGTTTTGGAGCATTTTGATAATTGCTCATCAAGGCTTTAGGCTATGCCATCATGAACGGCTTTGTGTAGTTCCGCCTGTATATGCTTGCGTTATTCACTTCATTGTCTCTCCTTTTGGGAGCAAGCCTTTTAGTGTTCTCCCCTGCCTTTATCCTGCCATTTTAATCACATTTTCAATCATTTCCCCTAACATGACCATGTTTGAGAAACTTTTGGTGACATTTCCTAACAGATGATTAAGATAGGGTGCCTTGAGAGTATTAACAAACAACATCGTTGTTTCTTTTTCTGTCAATGGTAGCTGCACTTGAGTTGCCACATCTCTCCACCATTGTGCATATTGTCTGAAACTCTCATTCGATCTCTTCTCCAGATTTTACAGTGTAATTCGGTCAGGAGCTATATCTATTACACGGCCATATTGCTTTAAGAAAGTCTGCGCCAAATCTCTCCACAGATGAATCTTTGCCCGGCTCAGTTGGTTATACCACTTAATTGTCGACCCTATCAGACTGTCCTGAAAATCGTGAATGAGCAGTTGGTCGTTATGAACATATCTTGCCATTGTTTTACAAAACAAGGTAATGTGAGCTTCGGGATAACTTGTTCCTTTATATTTCTAGAACGCTGGGACTTTGCACTTGAGAGAGAGTACCAAATCGGGGACTAGGCTTAACTCCTTAGCGTTTATCCCGTAAAAGTTTTTAGTTCCTTGTATCGCCTCAATCTTTTCCTCTAATCGCTTATACTTTTCCTCCATCTGCCTAGGAAGATCAGCTCTCATCATCTCATCGAAATCAGGGACATCAAGATTTGTGACGTTGTCTTTAGGGTTAGATCCCGATCCTATTGGATAATTAGTTGCCTTGATATACCAATGGCATGTTGTTATGCACTTATAGTAACAGTTGCCTCCCGTGTTTGTGCCTCTTATGAAGGTTGGTTATGAGGGGGTGTAAAACCTAGGGGATTAATAGGATCTTCTTCTTCCTCGGTTGGGTTTATTGCAGGACCTTTTCAGTTGTCGGCCCTGTTTTGCCTCATTTGGGCCAATTCATTAATCACATTTCTTTAGACTTCCATAAGCTGATCTTTCATCTACTTATACATTCTTGTCATTTGTTCCTATAATTGTTCTTGCATTTGTTCCTGCATCTCTCTTTGGATTGCTCTAGCCTTTGCTCCATGGCTTTGGTTTTTTTGCGAGTGTTATAATGGTGTAGATTTTCAATGATTACTGATGTAACTGTTAAAGTTTTAATTAGTTAGAATTATCATGCTAAAATATGTGAAGATGCAATGCGAATGAATGCATGTATGCAAAAGAAAGGTATTGACTTATAATTCAATTTCTATTAGAAAACTTCACTAGATAACAAGTTCCTTTACATAAAGTAGATTTACATAAACGGTTTTGCCCTAATGCTCAGAGTTTTAATTTTCTTAAGAAGTATAGCTAATTTCTGTCCTCGATCTGTCTTTGTCTCATATTGCACACTTAACATATCCGCTTCGACTGCTAGTGTTTGCAAGTAGTCAGCTACTCCCTGCATTTGATTTAGAGCTTCACCCATAACATAATCCCTATCTTGAACTTGCCTTCGAGTATGCTAAAGGTACCATTCATTTGTTTCCATTTTCCTCTCAAGAATCTCAGTTCGTATCTCGCTACTCTGCAATGAGGCTTCTAGTCCTTCCACCCTTTTATTCAATCTCTCAGTCTTGACTCGACTTGCTTTCAGTTCTACCATCGAGTTTCGACTACGATGTCTATACAGGGATTTCTCTAACTCTTTTATTCGGGCCTTTAACTCAGTTACCTTGGCTTGACTTTCCAACAAGCTACTTTTCATAGTATTTTCCTGAACCTAAGCATCTTGAAACTTGTTCTTCCACTGATTCGTTCTTTTCTTCACGGATTTCCCGTTGCCACTGTTCCGACGTTTTATCCAAACCAGCAGTCCTCATCGACAAACTAAATTTCTTATAGTCTTTCTTCAGGCTATCAAGATCTTCTTCGGCCTTGTTTTTCCCTTTCCTCAATTTTTCTACTTCTAATTTTTGAACATCAACATGTAATCCCAAGAGTACCTTTTCTTCTTCCAATTTTTCTATCATTTTTTCCATTTCAGCATTTTTTTTCTCAAAATCTTGTTTGATAATTTCCAGTTCTGTCAGGACAGCTTACAAGTGTTCTTCAATTGGGCGAACAACTTCCAGGTTTGGTACAAGAATGTTATCATTGATCCTTTTATTCCTCTATCAATCATATTCTATAGTTATCGTGGGATTAATGCAGAACACTTTCATCCTTCGAACATGATTCCATACATTCGAGAGCTCGAATCCTCTTCTTATTATTCTCTCCTCTATATGCGAACTCACACTGGGCTAATCCTTGGGTTGCTTGTATGCAATTGTCTCGACTTGTACTGTCTTGAAAAAGGTGCTCCCCAAATTCTGGCCAATGGAACCCAATCGAAGTTTCCACATCGATATAGGATTTCATCAGGAACAAACCACAGTGTCTACCATTCTATGTCTTCGTCTCAGAGACTTTGAAGTATCGCCATTCATTTTTCCTCCGAGAAGTTCCCTTGTCTTTGCGTAGTTACAAACTCTTTCAAAGGAGAATAATCTTTGAAAAGGGGTTGATAAGAAACTTTCTCTGTTTTCCAAAAGTGACTGTGGAACCATACTATCAACAATGGTGCACAGTCGATAAACTGTCCTTCTCCTTCTTTTCTACACGCATTTAACGATCTGAAAGTTTAAGCGAATATTGTCGGGACTGGTGTAACCTTTATATTCAATCTATTGAACAAGTTTATAACCGCATCTTCTATGTGTCCTAAAGCCTTGGGAAAAATGACTATAGAGTCAGGATGTCAATCTTTTTCCTCGAATCCGAGTGGGCTAGGATCAAATCTCGTAAATTCTTCCACGAAATGCATTTGTTGTCGCCTTTCACCTTAACCCGAGCTGCGACCCATTGCTCACTCATGCTAGTGATGTTTATTAATCTTTTGATAAAAGTCGAGACACTAAGAGCTCTTGAATAAGTTCTATCAGTCGAGATCTTCGGACAATGGAGGAAAGTGGTATATTCCTCTATCGTAGGTGTCATGTCCATATTCTCGAAAGTGAAGCAACTGTAGGTCGGGTTCCAATATTGTGCCAAAGCTCTGAAGAGGTACTTATCTACTTTATCCTCGAGCAAGTATGGTAAATCCCTGTACTCGTGGTAAAAAGTTTGGTTCATGTCATCATCCCATTTGTCCCATACTTCTTTCAACTCTTGTACACTGTTCTAAGCTGTACTATTTCTGGTATAATCCCAAAAGTCAGATTCATGACCTTCTACTAAGCTATCACCCTTCTGGCGTTGATTTACCTCTGACCACATACGCACAACCATGTTGTCCTCCACCTTATCAAGATACTTGTTCTCCATGATCAATTCTCTTATCAGTAATTGAGTTTGATTCCTGATATGATGATGCAAATGCAAGCAAAAGAGACAAAATAGAACAAGTTAGTAAAACACATCAATATCAATATGCTGGTATAGAACAAAGAACCTAAGAACTTGTCTTGGATAGTTGCTAAAAGGTTCGGTATAACTCCTTCTAAGGCTAGTACTTATGGCTCATTACATGTGGTTTAGTCTCTAGAGTAAAGGGTACCCAAACTAGAAGATTCCTCGATTCTCACCCATTATAGGCTCATACGGATGAGTTCGATTTAGGGGGACACATTTCCCACATGTTTGCACGAAAGTGAAAACTTCATGAAAATATGGGTACGGATGTAATCCCGAAAGTGATCCACAATCCTTCACGGAGGTGAAAACCTCACGAAGGAGTAGTTTCTCGCTTCCACTTAAAGGGGCAGTAACTAATGCATATGAATGCAAACTTATACTAGCAATATCGACATAATATAGCATCCCACAAAAATGCAAAGATTCGTATATTAAACAAAATCGAGTGTTTAATGATTTTTAACAAAAAGACTCGAAAATAATCGGCTTTTGGCTTGACTCTCTTTTATTTAAAAAAAAAGTCCCAAGTGGAGTCGTCAAGCTGTTAAAACGTTTTTTTCGAAAAAGGAAAAACGATCTCAAAAATATTTTTAATGATCGAAAAATATGAGTCGCCACCAATATTTTATTTGGTGTGATTGGATCACCAAAAAATGTTTTAAATCCATTTTGAAAAATATTTTAGTCTTCGAAATCTAGAAAATGGGTTCGGGAATCGATTACATGTGAGGAAGGATAGCACCCACACACGCCTAAAAATGGAACCACATCGATTATTATCCGGTCTTGATTGTTAAAAATTTGAAAGCTTGAGTGAAGTTTAAAATACAATCCTTAAATGCATGATTTATTTGATGTACACGTTTAAGAAGGAAACCGAATTTCGTGAGGAAGTCTCGTTATTTCGAAATGATCGAGGAAGGAAGTCACGTCCAGTGAGTTAGGACATAACATTTCGAGATCCAAAAATAATTAGCATTCCTTCGTAGCCAATTTCAAACCTTGAAAAGGGTATTCGATTATTCCGGTTTGAAGAAAAAAATCGTGCCTAGTAAGTTAAGGCACATTTTTTGATATCTGAAATAAATGAATATTGCCTCGATTTTAAAATATTTGTATTTTTAGAGAAAATTAGAAAGCAATTTTAATTTAAAGATGAGTGCGTAAATTAAACATGAATTTGCAAATAATGAAAAATCAAATAGAGCAATCAAGTAGATAAGAAAATGAAAAATTAAGCATAGGATTAATAATATATGAAGAACGAAAAACAAAGGCGAAACAAAATCAAAAAACAAGATTAATTAAAAAGGCAAAGAAAAATAATTAAAATTTATGTACAAAAATTAAAGAAAAAGGAAAAAAAAAAAAAAAAAAAGGGTCAAAAATAAAGTGTCAGAGGATTTGAGGTCAAAAAATTTTTGGAAAAGCTTGGGGGTAAAAAATGTAATTTGGGGAAGTTTGAGGGTTGAAATGTGATTTTGGGAAAGTTCAAGGTCAAAATGTAATTTTTGAAATGTTTAGGGTTAAAATATTATTTTAGAAAAATTTAAGGCCAAAATGTGATTTTGGGAAAATTTGGGGGACAAAATGTAATTTTGGAAAAGTTTGGGGTCAAATGTAATTTTGGAAAAATTAAGGGTTAAAATGTGATTTTGGGAAGTTCAAGGGTTAAAATGTAATTTTAGAAAAGTTTGAGGGTTAAAATGTGATTTTGGAAAAGTTTGGAGGTAAAAATATGATTTTTAAATAAAATAGGGTCCTTATGTGTAATAAACCCAAAAGGATTAACACGTGGCAGCTTTTTGGGCCTCCAAATGTCAGGGGATTAAATTGTAAGGGATTTAAAATTTAAGGGAAATTTTGAAATAAATTAAAAATGTGAAAAGGATGAAATTGTACAAATAAAAAAAAACGGAAGGACAAAATGGATAGATAACTCATTAACTGAAAACACGTGGATCCTGACGTGCAGCGGGTCGAGTTGGATTAGGCCTTGGATTATAAGACAAAACGGTGTCGTTTTAGACCATGGTGAGAGGGTCCAAAACGACCTTGTATGGGGTCTCTTTATAAACAAAAAATCAGCCTAAAAAACCATTTCCCCACCCCTTTTAAAAAAAACTCTGTTCTTTCTCTCTTTTTTTCTGTTCTTCCCTTCAGTTTGTTCCTTCGCCAACTATTGAGCTCCATCGCACTCCGATGGTCTCGCACCTCCGTCCATAGCAGTCGATTTTGGAAAAATTAGGGGTCAAAATGTGATTTTAGGAAAGTTAAGGGTTAAAATGTAATTTTGGAAAAGTTTGAGGGTTAAAATGTGATTTTGAAAAAGTTTGGGGTTAAAAATATGATTTTTAAATAAAATAGGGGCCTTATATGCAATAAACCCAAAAGGATTAACACGTGGCAGCTTTTTGGGCCTCCAAATGTCAAGGGATTAAATTTTAAGGAATTTAAAATTTAAGGGAAATTTTGAAATAAATTAAAAATGTGAAAAGGACAAAATTGTAGAAATCAAAAAATGCGGAAAGACATAATGGATAAATAACCCATTAACTGAAAACACGCAGATCCTGGCATGCAGCGGGTCGGGTCGGATAAAGTCTTGGATTATAAGATAAAATGGCATCGTTTTAGACCATGGTGAGAGGGTCCAAAATGACGCTGTATGGGGTCTCTTTATAAACCAAAAATTAGCCCAAAAAATCATTTCCCCACCCTTTTTTTAAAAAAACTTTGTTCTTTCTCTCTCTTTTTTTTATGTTCTTCCCCTCCATTTGTTCCTTCGCCAACTATCGAGCTCCGTCGCACTCCGATGGTCATGCGCCTCCGTCCACAGTGGTCGAAGAAATAAAAATGTCTCATTTTTTATTTTATTTCTTTAAAACAGATCTGAGTCTAGATCAAGCTCGATCTACCCCAGATCTAAAAGGGGTTTTGCTTTTTTACCAAAATTTCCAAATGAAACTCTAGATCTGGGTTTTTGTTTTTGTCTTTTAAAACCAAGTTTTGATTTTTTAATGTTTCTTCTTTTTTAAAACTGTCTGTTTTTGTTTCCTTTGTTATTGTTGATTTCTTTATATTTTTTTTTTGAAAAAAACTCTAGATCGAAGCTATCCCCCTTTTTTAGAATCTATTTCTTATGTTTTTTTTAATTTGTTTCTAATGTTTTCTTTGTAGATCTGCCATACTCGAAGCACAGGTGACGCTCAAAGAGGATCCGTTCACAGCTCCGATGGTGATCGATCAGAACAAGGAGTGACCTTTCAAGTTTATTTTTTATTTTTATTTAATATTAATATTTATTTATTATTTATTAAAACATCTCGAGTATTAATGATAGTAATAAATGACAATAATGATATGAATAAATATATTAACATGCATTTAAAATAAAAACGTTTTGAAATTTGAGTAATAAACAGACAATAAATGTACCTCAAGAACAGATTGGCTTAATCTGATTGTTGTTTTGATATCAACCGCTTCGTTCTTTTTTGATTTCGAATGACTCTGTTTTGTTTTGATTTCCAAAAATGTGTCTGTAAAAACTACAAAATGCTTTGAATCGGCTTTTAAAGCCTATGTTACAATTATGATAATTTGTTCTCTTGCTATTAAAACTCCTGTCTTTTCTCCTTTGCATTGCAGGTTCGACAGTGGCGGTGGTGCAAGTTGCTGGTGGCGGAAGCTGAGTGGTCAAAGCATGGGCGACAGTAGCACAAGTAGTCTGCTAGGTTTTGACTTTTTTTTTTCTTTTTGTAAAATTGGGCCAAATATGTAATCGGGCTTTTTAGGTTAGGGTTGTATTTGGGTTTTAAGGTATTTTGGGCTCAAAATTTGTAATTGGACATTTGGACATTTTGAATTTAAAATTTTATTTTAAAATTTTATTTTTTAGGTTTAAATTAGGTTTAAAGTTGAGCCTGGACAAATTGGGATCTAACAAAGTGCTTGAAATGAGAAGGTATGTTTATTAAACATATGATGGATGATATATATATATATATACATAATGTGTTATCATTGCAAGTTATATTAATTGTTGAAATTATATGTCTTGGTGATACTCATCAACCTTGTGAGGTTGTGTTGTATAGGAAAGAAATGTAAGTATAAGATTTAATGAATCTTTATGTATAAAATAAAATGGTTATATGAAATGATTATAAGAAAAAAAAAAGGCTATAGGGAATGATTTCACGAAATGGTACATGAATTGATTATGTGAAAATATATGTATGAATTTAGACATTAGATTTAGGTAATTGAAATGAAAGGTGATTATTAACTGTAAATATGATGTTTGGTTTATATGTCAAATGTGTTTTTCATGTATAAGTTTGATATCATGATAAAGTTATATGTTTACATACAAACTCAATAATCTTGTGAGATTTGTGATGTGTATAGATAATTAACGAACTTATGATCGTGATATTAAATGTAACACCCAAAACCATTGCCGGTTAAGGTTCCTATGTCTTTCTGATAATCTAACACTGTTCATCTCTTAATACCATTTCATTAAATCTTATTTTAATAAGGAAATGCGTCAAACGCAACATAAATAATCAATTAATTATAATCACAACTTAATAAGGGAAAAAATGTCATTTACATGATTTTTGGAGACTTCTACTGGTACCTATTGGACAAGTATCAGTAGAATTCAAGTCAGTGAACAATTTAGAAATAGTGCAAAATTCTACCGATACAGTGTTACTTCTACCGACACAAGTCATGCTTCTATCGATACTAAAAACTCCAAAGAGCTAAGAAGTCCTACCCTAAAACTTCTACCGATACAAGCATACAGACTATCGATACTCCTATGAACAGAACTACCAATACTTATTATGCAACTACTGATACAACTCAAGTCAGTGAACAACCTCTCTCCTACCTTGTACTTCTACTGATACATGCATGAGTTCTATCGAAATAAGTATGCAGAATTCAAATAAGCACACAAAATTTCATGGTTATCAAGTAATTCTCATTTCAACAACATAAGGTACAATGGAAAATTTTGGAAAATTTTCTTAAAGTTCATAAACATATACAACCATACATTTCGTTTCAGTAGGTGCCTACTTTCAGCCAAGTGCAACATACAAAATAAGACAACAATCTAATTAATGTTTCAACAAAGGACCATCAACCAAAATCAAGTGTTATACAAAATAATGTCATCCTAGTACATGCCATATAACTGGGTGATATATAATACTAACAAGCTCTACGATAGTGTGACTTCAACAAGATGATCCGATCTTCAAGCAGCAAATTAATATACAAAACAATAATAACATCTCTGGTAAGCTTCATAGCTTAGTAAGTTCGAAGAGTTTAAAAGTTTACCAAACATATGCATAGAGCAGTTTATAACTCAACCGAGCCAAGATAAACCATTGCTTCCTCGAGCCATGTTTAGCATTTCAATTTCCCTGTCTGTTCATTTTTGTTGCCAATAATCGATGTTGCTCACATGAGCTGTTGAGGACTCGCAACATATGTGGTACCCCAACCATCGGTATGGTGTCTATTTATAATTGTCTCTTAACGATACTGCTCACATGAGCTGTCGGGAGTATGCATTTAAGCATAAGTCCCAGCCATCGTAGGGCCTGTAATCCATTCTAGGATTGATATCTCTTTCTTGACTCATGATGCTGCTCACACGAGCTATCGAGGACTCGCAACATATGCGGTACCCCAACCATTGCGTCAGTTTCATTTCAACGGCTTTAAGCCGGCTATCATTGTCGATCTCTTTCTTTCAACATTTTATTTCCAAATGCTTTTATTTGTGGTTAGCAAGAAAAGACTAAATACAAGTAATATCAAAATACAAATTTACATTACGAACTTACCGGACTGAATTGCAGTTGTGGATAGGCACTAGAGACTAATCTGTTAATTTCCTCTTTCCGCGATCCGTGGCTCCATCGTAATTGAATAAACAAATTATCAAAATTTTCACATTAAATCACATAATCAATTCATTTAACACAATTCGATTTTTTGGGAAAATTATGATTTTACCCCTAATATTTTCCTTTTAATTCAGTGTAGTCCTTTAAACACAAAACATGCAAAATAATCTTTCTCTTACACAACCAAACTAAGTCGAATTCTCTAGGGTGTTTACCCAACCCCTACACACAATCATTTTCACAACAATACATGTATTTTCATCGTTTTCACATTTTAGTCCTTAAACCCTAATTTCATCAAGAATCACTTTACAAAAAGATTCAATCTAAACCTCAAACACACAAATCCATCACAAGCTTTCAAGAAAAAACATTTTCAACAATGACAAGTTTTATAACATTTGACAGATTCACAAATTAGTCCTTAGATTAGCTAGATTAAGTTAACACTAACTCAAAAACATAAAATTACTAAAAACGGGCATCATTTGCTTACCCAAATTAAGGCTCAAAGATTAGAACACAAAACCTAGCTCCCTTGTTCTTGCTGTGGAAGAAGAAGGTGAAAAAGATGAGAATATCATATTTTCTCATTAATTTTCACTTATATACTTAATGACAAAATGGTAAATTTTAACACTTTCATAATTAACTTAATTAACTACTTGTTTAGCCTTAATTAATCCTATTTTTATTCAATTCATCTCATAATAAATCACCCACTAACATACTTTTGGTTAATTCACTCATTTGGTCCGTCTAGTTAATCAACTCAACTTTTATACCTTTTACGATTTAATCCTTTCTATTCAATTAACTATCTAAACGTTAAAATTCCTCAACCAAAATTTAATATGATATTAACGACACCATAAATATTTAAATAAATAAATTCTCGACATGACTCATCGGAGTTGTGATCCGAAAATTACTGTTTTAGACAACACTGAAAATCGGGCTGTTACATTAAATTATCTTGTAAAAGGTTTAAAATTACATCTTTTATGGTAAGTTGAATTTAAGTTTATTACGAATTTACTAAGCTTTAAGCAAGATTACCTCGTTTAATTTTTCTCCCTTGTAGACCGTCGTATACGAGCTGTCGATTTGGATTACTTTTGGAGGTCACACTATCTAGTAATTAATCGTTATGTTAGTTCGGTTATACAAGGCATATATTTAGGATGTTTTAGATGTTTTTTTGCTGTATTTTAAGTCATTGTTATGTTGTGGTATGAATCGATTTAGGTACCTAGTCAAATATGTGGTGGTTGAGTTTAATTCTAGACACCTTTGAGCACACACGGCCTACACACGGGCGTGTGCCCTGAGTGTGTTAGCTTAGGGTGTACATGGGCTGACACACGACCATGTGTCCCTTTTTCGAGTATACGCACGGGCAAGCACATAGGCTGGCACACGACCGTGTACCTTTATTCCTCAAAATTTTCAACTTTTTCTTAAATTTTCCGATTTGATTCAAATTAGTCTTGAATTGTTCCTAGCTATTTTTTAAGCCTTAGAAGTACGATTTAAGTTCTAACTATACGTATGATACAAGATATGCGAATGTGTGATTTAAGTTGAATTATTTTACAGTAATATGAGATTTAGTGTTTGATTTGACTAGTAATGCTCCTTAACCTTAAACCGATAATGAAGATGGGTTAGGGGTGTTACAGTTGTTGTACTCAAGTTTTATGGATGAAACAACAACTTATGGACTATGGAATTGATGTAGATACCATTACTATCAAGTATGACAAGACTAGTGCTCTTTCACTAAAAATCTCATCCAACATTCTAGAACTAAGCACTTTGAGATTAGACATCATTTCATTAAAGATCATGTCTAAAAAGGAGAAATTGTTCTAGAGTATGTTGACACATTAAATCAATTAGCTGATATTTTTACAAAACCATTAAACAAAGAAAGATTTTGGACACTTAGGAGAGAATTAGATATTACTACCTTACCTTAATTTTGTGTTCAAATGAATTTTTGCACTTTGTTGTTTTCAAAATGTTTTAAGACTTAAAATTGATTGCAAAAGTGTCTATGCATGATTTTTATGTCTCTTATATGCAATTAGTTAGGTGGAGTTATTTGTTTCATGATTAATCTATCTTGATCAATATTGTCTAGTATAAAATTTTCTAATGCCTTTGAATGTGCTCAATTAGACCTTAGTTGATGAAAATATTCAATTTTTGCATACTTCACAATACTCTATCTTTCATGTGCATCATACACAATTTTGGCATATTCAAGCATATGAACTCATTAGAAATTTTTGTTAAGTCATTCTAAGTTAATATAGAACTTATTAGAACTTAAAATTCATGTTGGGAAAATTTTATGCACTTTGAAAAATAGTTTCAGTATTTGGTATCGATACCAATTAAAAAATATCGATACTCGAGAAAAAATATCGATACCTCTAGGATTTTAAAGGCACCTACATCGTTATTTCAAAATCAGTTCGCAAAAACCCCCCAAAAACTTTTTTCTCTTCAACCGAAAATCTTTCTTCTCCTCTCCAAAATTTCTTAAATTTTCTTGAATTTTTCGTCAAATCTTTCCTTTGCAACACTCTAAAAACTAGTTTTATTCACTATTTCTTGGAGATTTTCATTATTTCAACATTTTTAAGGTAAACTCTAAAAATTTCACTCTTTTGATTTTATGCAATGTAGGTTGAAATATTGTTTTTGGATGTACTTTTGGGTTGATTTGGAACATATATATGTGTTTTCATGCAGGTGGTTGCCTAATTTTAACCAAACTCTTAAAATTTTTCTTCCTTTCATCTTCGTCTACTGGTCAACACAATTTTTTTGATGATTGTTTTCGAGATAATCATAACTCTTACCGTTTTAATTAATACTTTTTAAAACAAAAAGTTAATGTTTCTCGCACTGTTGATATTAATTTTTTGGCCAAAATCAATTTCCCGTTTCTTCAAACTTTAATCGAATGACAGTGGATCGACTTTTTCAAAATTTGTTCAACGAATCATGCTAATCTTGTTTGAGTATTTTATTCAAATGCTAGACTCGAACATGGTAAGTCTAGTGAGACAGTGGTTGCTATAAATTATTTACTTATGAATACTCCTATTCGTATCACTTTAGAAATTTTCAGTGGTTTTTTTAAACTTTCTCCCGAGGGTGAGTCGAACGAGAAAGGCCCTTATAATTCGACCTTGAACTTTGACGCTAATTTGCATCCGAGCTAAATTTCTATGATCGCATTTAGCATTTTATAATTACATGGATATTATGTCCTATTTCAAAACATGTTCTTTAATCAATCGACTATTGGTGGATCTATTCTTTTCATAACAATAAGCGTCCGAATCTTGCTCTAATATTGTTTTATAACATTACTAAAAGTATTGGTCAAAGGCCCGAGAGTAAGCTCTCTTTGCCTTTTGGCATGTTCTTGTCATACATTTTCACATGTCTTAACATCCTCACAAATGTTGATCCTCCTATAATCGTTAAATAGAACCTACTAGTTTTTCTACCCTTCAAATAGTTAGTTTTAAACTGGATCCTACTACCAACACTTGGGTTAAAGATGTCCAACATGTCCCTTAAGATGATGATGATGACGAACTTGAAGAAGACCATGATGGCATTCCTCCAATCTAGCAAGACCATCCACCTACTTCTTCCTTAGCTCAACCGTCTGCTCAGCCTCTCTCTAACAAAGTGTCTGCTATAATCCTTGGCACCATTACTGCCTTGATTGAGGAGTTTAGGGGTTTCAACACTCGGGTAGATGATGCCTTTGAGCTTGTTAATAATAATGTTCGTGGTCTAGACTCTAGGATGTCTAGGATGGAGGAAAATATTGCAATTCTAATGTCTCAATTCCCTCCTCCTCCACCACCTCAAGAAGACTAGTATGCATATATTTCATTTTCTCATGCATTTCACTCATCTTCATTGCACATTTTATTATCTCTATGTTAAAACTTAATGTTTATTTTAGTATCTTATTTGTAGATACTGGTTGGTTTTTTTTGGTACATCTATGTTAGTTCTTTGGGTTTCAAATTATTTACCTCTTTTATTGGACTAACAAAGTCTCTCTCTTAAACTTTATTTGTTACGTTTTGATATAACAAAAAAGGGGAGAAGAGAAGAGAAAGGTAAATTATTGGTTATTTGTATTTGGTTGGTTTTCTTTATGACTAATATTTTAATGCCAACATCAATTGACAATATTTTTAATGCCAAATCCTTGTTTCCAAATTTCACAAAAATAAGTCATTGGTTCAAATCGAACTTTAAAAAGGGGAGTAACAAATTCAAAAACAAATTTACCAAAATATTTTGTTACATAAAAAAAAAAGGAGATTGTTGAACTAGTTTTATTTGTAAAATTATTTTAATATAATAAACAAAAATATCTTTAAATAAAATTTGTTTTTGAACAAAAAATTCAAAGCATTAATAATATTTCAAAACTACCAAACATCTTAGAAAATGCTTTGAACAGTCCAAATATTTTTTAGAGAGTTCTGAAAACGAATTTAAACTCTTGAACTTAATTAAAACTATTTCAAATCAATTGAAAAACTGCTCCCTATAAGAAGTATCAATGTTTTCCAAAATGTATCGATACTTGTATAATTTATATCGATACTTAATTTTTTTATCGATACCAAATCTACTCTTTGTTTTGAATAAAAAATTGAACACAAACAATAAGTATTGATACCTTTAAAATTATATCGATACCTATTTATTTTTATCGATACCAAAACTTTATATCAATACCAATTTTGCATTCTGTTTTTTATGATCTTTCAAAAATGTCAAAAAGTATCGATACATATAAAATTATATCGATACATTTTACCAGGTATCAATAAATCATCTTTGGTATCGTTGGAAACTAATTTGAATGGTCACTTAATCAGACATTGAATGCTTCTAGTATTGATACTCATATAAAAAGTATCAATACTTTTTATTGAAGGTGAATTTAATGGTCTAGTATTTCCATCCCAATAGCTCTATTTATTCTCCTAACAACCATAATGATTGGAAATGAATTAGAGGGTTTAAATACCAACTTTTGATGGTCCTACAACAACAAGAGATATAATCGAGTTTAAAGAACAATCAATTTAACCTTAGTGCTCAATTCTTTCATACTTTTCTTGTACACACTTGTGAGCCTTTACCTCAAGCTCAAGTGCATTCTTGTCTATTTGTGCTTAATTGACAAACATTTTGATCTTGTAAGGATTTCTTCTTAGTTTGTTATTTGTATTTACTCTTTGAGAAGGTTAATGTCTTAAGATTTGTGTAGAAATCTTAAGAGAGTTGTAAAGTTAAACCTTGTCCTCAAAGATTGAACAAATTAGTGAATTTGAGAAAATCCTTAGTTGTGGAAAGCTAAGGTAGTGGAGTAGGCAATTGGGGTCGAACCACTCTAAATCGTTGTGTTCATCTTTCTCTCTATTTTCTCTAGCTTTCCTAAATTTTTAAAAACTTAATTCACTCCATTCTTGACAATTTCGGTTTGATCAATCGAGTTAACACAAAGGCACAGAGGTCCTTTCAAAGTTTTAAAGTAGGTAAGTTAAGGGGCTTACAAATCAAAGTTACTGGCAATACTCAATGTTAAGCTAGTGTTCAATGTGGGCATGCCTAAGCTTATTTGTGTGGATCAAGGCGATCCCTATTGAGGCAAGTCACAATGGGAGCAAGTAAGAACGGTGGACTTTTACAATCGAGATGTACAAAGGGGAAACAATTCAAGTGATTCGATGGAAGTACTTTAGGCCTAGGCATAAGTACTTTGTTCGATGGAAGAGACTTCTCGACTGTGAAGCTAGTTGGGAACTTGCTGAGGCTTTATGACAGTTCTAAGACAAGATAAACCAGATCCATTTTGAGGATGCGATGAAAGGTCACTAGAACAGGTGAGGGAGAATGTCACGGGCTGCACAATTGAGCTCACGACCAAGGCACACTTTGATGATTCATCTTATTCATTAAGGGTCATTTGGCTTGTCAAGACTGACCTATTACTTGGAGAGACTGAAGGCCCGTTTACTTAGCTCGGTGAATATGTAAACACTAAGTAATTTATATTTCATCAAAATGAATATTTTGTAATTTTAGAGAATTTTTGTTTGTAATCACTCTATTTTTTTTAGTAATAGTGACAACATCTACTTAAACACCCGGGTGTTATCTTATAATTTCTTTTATTTATTTTTTTACTTCTTCGCTTTGAGAATTTGCTTTAACTTTATTTTGAGGCCTAATAAAATTTTCGTTATAAATTTTTATTTTTTTAAAATTAAACTCACTTAAACGAATTTGAAACTAAATTTTTACCTAAAATCGCACAATTTCCTACATTTGGAAAGCTGAATTGAACTTCGAACATATACTATCAATCTTAAAACACATACTTGAAAGTTATGATTTATGAACAAAACCCGCGAACTCTTAACTCCACCCTCTCTCGCTCACAATTATCGTCTCAATTTATTTCCTTTTTTATTTCTTTCTGAAAACATGTCTCGAAAGAGAGACAAACCCTACTTCTCCCGTCATGCCCCAGCTTCCATCTCTAAACGGCGTCGTCCTCTGCCACCTTACCCGCCACCTCCGCCGTCTTCTGAGAATGAGGCCAAGCCAAAGCCGCCACCGGCTGTTATTGTCATGGGTCTTCCCCCGAATTGCTCGGTGCTCGATTTGAAGTCGAGGTTTGAGATCTACGGTTCGATCTCTCGCATCCGCATCAATTGTGATGCTGTCGGTTACATTGTATATCGCTCTAAGGAATCCGCCGAGTCGGCCATTGCGGCTTCCCTTGATTCCTCTTTCGGCATTACCGTTGATTCCACAAGGGTAATTATATAATTGACTGTGTTTAGTTTTTCAATTCTTGTTTGGTTTTTTTTTTTTATTATAATTGAATCGGTGCTTCCTTTGGAGCCTAATTTGGCTAAATTAACCAAGTTGGATATCTTTAAGGTTGAATTGAAAATGAGAGAGTCGATTAACTTGAATTTTTTACCCTTTAAAGTGGTTGCATTGAAACTAAAAGAGTCAATTAAATTGAAATTTAGTTATCCTTTAATGAGGAACTCAAGTTACACTTAGATCTTTAAGGTTGATTTGAAACTAAGAGAGTCAAATTGAAAATTCTTTAATGAGGAGCTGAAGTTACAATTTAGAAATTTTATAGTTGTAAGCTTAAAGAGTGAAGCTAGAATTTAGAGCTTTAAGGTTGAATTGAAACTTAAAGAGTGAAATACATTTAAAGTTTTATCCTTTAATGAGGAGCTGAAGCTAGAATTTAGAAGTTTCAGAAAAAAAAAAAAGTTGGAAATTGAAGCTTTAAGGTTGAATTGAAACTTAAAAACTCGATTAAAATGAAAATTTTAACCTTTAATAAGGAACTGAAGTTAGAATTTAGAGCTTTGAGGTTGAATTGAACTGAAGGATTCAGTTAAATTGAAAATTTTACTTTTTAATGAGATGAAGTTCAGATGTAGAACTTAGCGGTTGACGCTCAACATCAAGAAGTTTGAAATTCTGAATTGTGATTTTGCTTGTAGGTTCAAGTTTTGTGGGCAACCGATCCTTTAGCTCAATGGAGAGACGGAATAGGGGTTCATGCTAATAACAATAAAGGGGCAACATCTTCATCAAAGCTGTTGCGGCCTGAGGTGCCTTTAAGCAGGCATGGAAGAAGTAATAAGCTTGCATCAACCATAGTCAACCCAAGAACCACTGATGATGGTTCTTCAATGTTAGAATTGCCATTTAAAGGTAGGGAAATGGTTGCCTATGATGACATCCTCTAATGCAGGACGTGTGATGTTCTTGGGATCTGTCTACTCTGTAACAATAGTGCTAGTTGTTATGAATTAGGTTCATTTTCACTCTAATTTCTAGAAATCTAATGTCATTAGGGTGAACATGGTTTGTGTGTTGGAGATGGAGAAATGAGTTGAAGGAATGGTGTTGTTTTGATTTATGGCCTTCTAATGATGTTCCTCTAGTAGCAAAGAATGCAATGTTTTGTTTATTTTATTTATATTGATCAGAGTTTTTTTGTTATATATATTGATATGTTTTGAAAGATTCAAGTGTTTCTTGAATGTTGAGTATGGGTGTTTGTTTAAAATGGGTATACTTTTTTCATATATTTCGAAGATCACGGTATATATGTGTGTTATATCTTGTGTGTTGCACTTACCCCAGCAGATGATTGACAACCGCACGATTGGAGAAGAGGCTTCGGCTGCCAATTAAGAACTTTCGTGAGTCTTCAACATTGGCCTTCATCATTGCAGTTCTCTAAAATTAATATTAGGTATTTATGTTACTTTAGATCGGGATTTATTTATTTTCTAATTTTTTTCATATATGGGATGATAAAACTACCTTTTTAACTTCAAATGATTGGAGTAGGAGTAATGCTCATCAATAGACTCGAATTTAGGTATTCTTGTAATTTTTTATATTAACAATAATATTTATGCTATTTGAATTAAGATTCAGATGATATGTTGTTGATATATTGTGCTTGAGTTGTGACAGAGTCGATTGTCAATGTCCCATAATGTTTTATTGATGCAGAAGCTGAAGCTTTTTGTTGTTGTGTTGATAAAGTTTGTCATTTAGCGCGTACATTGGGTGCTTGTTATATTTTTTCCTAGATTGTACGACCTTATTTCATTTATTGAATTAATGAATTTTTCTTTAAAAAATAGGCAATATAAATTATAAATATTAGATATAAATATTTTTAAAAAGTAAAAATTTTATGTGCATTTGGATTTATATCCATATTATTAATATATAATAGTAGTTTAAGATATTTAAATTGATTTTAAATAATATAATGAATATTTAAATATCAATATATTCATATCTATTTTTAATTATTATGTTAGAATTTAAATATTATTTAAATTACAAATTTACGATCCACAAAATTAGGAAAAAAACTAATTAGAAATCTTAACTCGTATGTAGATTTGTTTATGAGTTTGACAATTTATTTAGTCTGGAGTATTGCTTGAAATTTAAGAAAGTTTAAGAAAAAATATTAAATTTAAAAAATAATTTTGATAAAAAAACTAAATTCGTTTATAATATAACTATGTTTGGATTTTAATATTTAAAGTTCGAACTTTGTTCAGGCTGTTAAATTTTTAATGTTTTATATTATATATTATATATTATGTAATTTATAACATATAAAAATTAAATTTATAATAATATATAATATTATTATAATAAAAAATATTAATAAAATAACTAAATAT
Source organism: Kokia cookei (assembly GCA_039519145.1). Lineage (NCBI taxonomy): Eukaryota > Viridiplantae > Streptophyta > Magnoliopsida > Malvales > Malvaceae > Kokia > Kokia cookei. Next base: position 32,574,246 of record CM076902.1, read on the forward strand.
AAAATTTTAATAAATAAAAAATATATAAATTATTAAATATTAAATTAAAAATAATTTAAATATATTCATTCATTTTAATTTAAACTTAATAAATATAAAATATATTAATATCATATCTAAAATTCATCCAACTCAAAACCCACCCGACCTATGAATCCCTTTGCTTCCATTTCATTACTGGCGCCTGGAAAGCAAATAACAGCGGAAGATTTCATCGACCCCCGCACAGCTTTATAATTTGCAGAAAAGAATATTACAAAAAAAAAAAAAACAAAGAAAAAAACTTGCGAAAGATAATGAATGCTGCAGTGTCTTTTATAGGAGGAACCAACGGCAACAAGAAAGGCTTGTCGGCAACTCTAGCAGCTAGTCCAGGGGACCTTAAGCTCCGAGCATCGTTTTCAGACACCAATTTTTCCGATGGCTCCACATTAAACTTTGATGACTTATTGCTGTCAGTTGAGAAGCCTGGTTCTTTTATCATCGACTTTGATGTACCCCAAAAGGTAATAATTTCGTTTATGCATTGCAAGTGTTTGTCAAAATGACTTTTACTTAATTTTCCTTGGCTTTTCTTTTTCTACTCAGGATGTTCAGTTTCAGTTCATGAACACCTTTAAGGTGGTGGGAAAACAGATAAATTGGAGTTACAGTCACATGAGGAATGACCACCGGACAGTATTGGATGGGACCTTGGTGTTTGATACAGCCAACAAGTTATCTGTAAGCCATGAGCTCGGGTCTTTTAATTGCAAATTGAAGTACAGTTATGTGCATAGAGGGTTGACAACGTTTGAGCCTTGCTATGATTTGGCAAAGAAATCTTGGGACTTAGCAGTGTCAAGGAGAGTTCTCGGTGGTGATTTAATTAAAGCTAACTATGAGACATCGAGTCAGGTTTTGGGTGTGGAGTGGTCGTGTAGCTCATTAGTCAATGAAGATGGAAGAGTTAAGGTAATATCATTTGGTTTGAACTTTTAATTTATGGGTTTGACTTGAGTTAGGTTGATCCTGCTATTTGACTTGCTGTGCGGATATATATATAAATAACTGATATTCGAACCCAGGCTATTTCTGGGAAAGGTGAACTTAGGCCGGTTCTGCTGTGGATATCTTTTTAGTCCCATTGTTTTTATACAATTACAAACATGAAAAAATGGTACAAATGCGGTAACAGCAACGAGACTCAAAATTACATTGCAGCTGCTATTTAAATGGTGGATATGTTGTTCAACCTACATAGGGCAACATATATGCATACCTTAGTGGTATATTTATCAGGTTGCTTCTCTACTGCATAATCCACTATAATCTACTTTGTTTATAGGCTACATTTACATCCATCTGTTGGCATTTGTTATTCCAGACTTTTGTTTCTCTTAAAGTACTCATGTTGGAAACATATTCAGATATGGATATGAGGGTATGAGCTTCCAAATATATGAAAACACACCGGAAAAATTGAGCAGACCATGATACCTATGTTAAACACATCTCATATTCTAAGAGTCTAGATGACATAGCCGATGCGCCTTTTCCTGTCCCGGTCTTTGGGAAATAGCTTAAGAAACATACAGAGGAGAGATGTTGGACATTAAACACTTTGTAATGACCTTTTCAAATTAATTTTCTTGTTATCTGCTCAAAGGCTTTCTTGGATTCAATTTTCTATGTTTTTTCATGTATTTGGGGGTTCTTTCTTGGAGAGTCATATCTTGGTATCCATATCCGAAAATACGTCTACCAGGAGCATTTTAAGCAAAATGAAAATTCAGAGGTTCTGCCTCTAGCAGTTAAGGGGAATAGTTTAATTTTTCTTAATTGGTTCTTAGGCAGGTTAAGGTGCTTTTTTCTGGACATGAGTATGGAAGTATGGTTCTTTTAAGTAGAGGTAAAAACTTAAGAAAAAAAGCATTCTTGTGTCAGATACACACCCATCTATATCCACACTTAACCCTGAACCCGAGTGACATAGATTAAGGTTCAGCGACTGATTTCGATATCTGTAAATGTTGAAGCAAAACCAAATCAATTGGAATTTCCACTCTGTTGTATCATTTACAACCATTCTGATTCTACTGTAGTTAACTTTTCAATCATTGACAGCATTGTTAATTTCACTCCTGTCAAAAGAAAAATGGTTTCTTTTCCTTCATTCAATTGTATATGAAATATGCAAAGATTTTTAATTTAATTTGATTGTTTCTTCTGCAACTGATTCCAAATTATGGAATTCCAGGTTTCAGCATCTTTCAATCTGGCTGAGGGCTTCCACACGCCAAAACTGAGTGTTCAGAGTATGTGGAACTTTCAGGCATAGTCTCTCTATAATCGATAAAACATGTTAGTTTATATGCAGTATTTGCTTTAAGATAAAACTGGGCAGCCGTAGAAGTGTTGTTTGCTGGTCTCCAGCTTCTCATATTTGAACTATGGTGTGAATGTCGAATATGGATTTGCGCCCAACATGGATATATTCACTCGTCTAAAGTTTTTTTTTTCCATTTCTTTTTCTACTAATGTATTTAGTGGGTTCTTGGAGGATCATGTTGTTATATCCATGTTTAGAGAAGAGTTGGATAGTGGAAAGAGGTGTTGGTAGTAGAATTTATAGAAAAATGAAGAGTCAGAGCAATATACCTAACCAAGGTGGTTTTTCATCCCATATGTAACATGTTCTCAATCTAATGCAATCCTAAAATTGATGGAACACCTTTTTGTTTTTAGATGAAATAGTGAAGTACAGAAAATTCATGCCTAAAGAAAAAGAATGGAGGAAGCAAAAGAAAAGAAGAGATAGTAGCAAAGCCAAAGCAAATTGTTTTTGCAAGTTAAAATGCATGGGTGGTGGTGGTCTTAGATTGGGGAAAGATTTTGACAATTGGTATGCCTATGGTGAATCTGGATTTTCAATTTTCTGTTTAACCTTTCGTTGCTGCTAGGGACAGAGATTTTTTTTTTTTTGAATAATCTCATTATAAGTTTTGATTATATTTATTTTTTTGGACACAATATCTAGAATAACCTATAGTTCCTTCCTAACCCATAAATAGGAGGATAATGCGTTTCGGTGTACTCGAACCCACTTTCTCCTGCATTGACAACAATGCTCATTCCAATCAAACTAAAACTCAATCGGCAAGATTTTAATCTGCAAAATGTTTCAATAAATTTCTGTTTTATGCTATTTGGGGTATGGGTTATCTACCGGCCTTGAGTATTTTTGCTTGAAGTTTAAAACTTGGTGGGGGTTCTCTGGCATGGAGAATTCATATTACTCTCTTGATCTTGTCTTTGGCTAGTTTCAATTTTTTGAATTAATAAGCTGCTGGAGATAGGCGGATTCATCTAGCACCAATGCTTTAGGGTCTAGGAATGTTTTTGTTCTGATATCTTAATTCATGACATGCATTTTCTAAAAAAATTTGTTTGTCATAAGAATTCATATTGCTCTCTTGATCTTGTCTTTGGCTGGTTTCAATGTTTTGAATTAATAAGCTGCTGGAGATAGGCGGATTCATCTAGCACCAATGCTTTAGGGTTTAGGAATGTTTTTGTTCTGATATCTTAATTCATGAACCTGCATATTCTAAAAAAATTTGTTTGTCATAAGAAGGTTTATCTAAGGCAAACATTTATTTGCACATATACATTAATCTATAATCCCAATATAAGCAAATCTACTTATAATTAGAGGTGATCATGAGTCGGGTTCAGGTTGGGTCTCAGTATGATATTAATATACTTTATATTAGAGGTGTTCATGGGTCGGGTTGGGTTGGGTTGGGTTGGGTTTAGATCGGGTTTAAGCATGATATTAATATATTTTATGTTTGTCCAAGCATGGTCGACCCAAAATATAGGGCTAAAGTTTTGTTCAAACTCGTTCATATTTGCAAAAGATTAATCTAAGTTCATTTTAAGTCCGTCCATAATATTTTTAATTTAAAAAAAAAATATTTATATTATATTATATTATTTTAATATTTAATAAATTTTATACATTTTTTATATATTTATCTTAACATTATTTCAATATTTACATTATAGTGGTATTATATATTTAATATAGGTTTATTTTTTGTTTTAAATTACATAATATATAAAAATAACATAGTATAAAGTATTATAAACTTAAAACGGGTCGGATTAGGCTCGAGCTTTAAATGTTCAAGTTCAAGCTCTACTCATTTTAAATGGGCTTATTTTTTTTATTCAAGCTCATTTTCGAGCTTAATATTTTTGTTCAAATCCTTACAAATTTCGAACGGGCTTTCAGGTTTTGATTGGTAGCTTGACTCATGAACATGTCTATTTTATATTTGTCTTTTTTATTTTTTAAAAAATATTTATTTTATTTTATTTTAATATTTAATAATTTTATATATTTTTTATTTATTGAATTTTTTATACAATTACATTAGAATAATATTATATATTTAGTATAGGTTTATTTGTTTAATGTGTTTTAAATTGCATCATATATAAAAATAACATAATATAAAATATTATAAACTTAAAATGGGTCGGGTTGGGTTGGGCTCGAGACTTGAATGGTCAAGCTCGAGCTTGATCCATATTTTAAATGGGTTTATTGTTTTGCCCGATTTTATTTTTGGGCGTAATATTTTTACTTAAATCCTTTCAAATTTTGAGCGAGCTTTCGGACTTGGGTGGGTAGCCTGACCCATGAATATGTCTACTTATAGTATAAAAGCATGAGTTTGAAACCTTTTTTGAATCAACAAAAATACTTTTTATTTTTCATCATATTACTAAATTGATATTTAAAAATAAAAATATTTTATTTATAATTATTAATTAAAAAATTGATGTAAAATAGAAGTTTTGATAATTATAATTTAAAAATAACTATAGTTTAATTATGATAACTACACATTTAAAATTAACATAATTTAATTTACTATTATTATTTTAAAAAAGCTTGATGTAATCAAAATTTTACTAATTCTAAAATATAATTATTACTTAATAGAACTCTAAAACACTGTGATAATTATAATTGTAATATAATTTATAATTATTAGTTAAAAATAATTATGATTTAATTTTGACATTACTATAAAAAATGACTTTTAAAAATTGTTGTGCTAATTTTATTTATGTAAAATATAGTTATTAATTGAGTAAATCTCTAAACATCTTCATAATCATTTAATTAGAATTAAAGTTATTTATCAATTAATCAAGTAGTATCGCAAAAATATTACCGATAAAAAATAGAGATTGTTAACAATAATAAATTAGAATTATGTAAAAAAGAACGGAACATTAAAATCATAGTTTTTTGAAGAAGAAATATTGAAACAAATTTGAACAATAAATAATGGCACAAGAGACAGTTAGAATATTATTTTAATTGATGATTGAACTCTCGGCTGCTGAAAGATTGAGTTTTTATAACAAAAAATGAAGACGGGAAGGTTAAAACTTTCTCTATGAGAAACCAAAATTGAAATTTGTAGCCACAAATTTAAATAATAAAAATCAAGAAAATTGTTATTATAATTTCAAAATTCTGTATCTTGAGTACTCACGAAACATAGAATTTATTTGAATCTAAATAAAATTTCCCTAAATTTCGATAGAATATAAATGTATAACTAATGTATTTTTTTTAATTATCCGATAATCCCTATATATGAGAAAAAACCACTAAATTCAAATGGAGTAGAAAGAGAGGAAAAAGTGATATTACAATAAAAAAACTGAGAGTTCCACTAGAACACTAGTTTGGTAGGAGACACAAACACACACACATACTAGGATTCTCCCAATGTGTCACCCATCCTAATGCCAATGTATGCTCATTAAACGTTTCATGTATTGTGTACAGTTATATGTGTAGTTTAATTTTAAATTAAATTAAAACAAACTCATATGATTATTTAATTGAATAATCAGTTTTTCATTTCCAAAGTATTATTTATTTCAAAATAAATAATTAAATTAAATTAATATCTTAATTCAATTTTAATTCTATCAAAATCATAATGATTTTATCATATTAAAATTTATGAGTAAATAAATTTAATTGTCTTATTCATACATCTACGATGAATAATTAATTTAATTTTCTCTTTTAACTATTTAATTACAAACAATTAAATAATTCAAAATCAATTTTTAAGTCGTCTCTTGTTCCTTTCAAGAAAATGCATGTATTGTAAATAATAATTCATGCAATCTATTTCTCATACTTTGTTTTCATTCATTTATTGTAACAATTCTAATCTGCAACCCATACAAAGTTGTGTTGAGCTAGTAAAGGGATCGATTAGATATATATAGTTAGGGTTTAAGTAATTTGTAATTAAGTTTTGGCTCTTCTTCTATTAATTATAACATTATGTAGTCATAGAAGTCAATCCACTAAAAGTACCATAATTAAACTCCCCATTATATATCATTATGAAGGCAACTTAGATTTATGTTTTGTCCAATGACATTGTCATTGGTGTATTACACTCATAAGATATTATTAGTCTCTTTGAGTTAAATTCATTCATCTAATATTATCTTATTTTATATAATGGTTTCCATTGCATCTTTCATAATGAAAAAAAATTATTACTAACAAATAGTAATAACAATCATTCGTCCCAAATGAATGATTCATGTCAACGTTCCTTTTCATAATCATGCAATGTGAGTGAGAGTATTCATTTACTCATTAACCAAGCTATGAATTCCACTATTGTAAGTGAAGTCATTCCATACATAAGTCATATACTCAATATACCAACTTTCAGCTTTGATTCTAATTGAACAATGCCTTTCAATATATCGAAGGTGGCAAGGACCTACCCAAGCAAGCATAAGAGCAACCACCCCCCGAAGCCTAAGGCAATATAGTGGATGCATTGACTTTAGCTTCGCCTCTTTCTCCTTGCGCATCGATTCTCCTCACTACCATTAACGATGTTTTCGATCGAGTTATTCTCTTATCAGACGATTTGATGGTTTTCCCTGACAAGTTGATTTGTGCTTCACCAAATTGGAGGATCAAATGGCAACTCTCATGTCTCGATTCTTACCTCCTCCACCATCTCTTTCAGATGCTTGATAGTCATATTGGTTTTTCGTGTTTCTTTTGGATTGACTTGGTTTTTGGATTTGTTTTACACTCTTTGGTTGGTACATTTCTTTTGGGATGTTTGTTTTGTTTTGGATGTTACTCTAGCTTTCCTTTAATTTTCTTTTAGTAGTTTCTTTTGTTAACATTTGCATTATAGATACCTTAAGTTATGCCCTATTTTGTTAACATTTGTATAGTTTTCTTTTACATCTCTTTGATTTTCAAATGTCCACGAATTGGTTTGATGTGCCTTAATGTATTTCACAATTTTGATATACCAAAAAAGGGAGAAGTTTATTTAATTTTTTTTTCAATTTTCATTAACTTAATGTGCAATGGAAATACAAAACAATTTCACATTTAAAACATTGTAAATAAGTTATGAAACTTGAATTTCTAAGCTTCACAAAATTTTTCATACTTTGATGAAATTCAAGCAATTTTCTTAAAATATTTTTTTTTCCAAAACAAGGTCTTCATAAATCATTTTAAATAGAGGGAGTTGTAACTTGAAAATAATATTTGATTGAGGGGGAGTTTACGAACTAGTTTTTTTTTTCAAAGGCTTTGTTATATAAAAATAGGGGAGATTATTAGCTTTCACTTTCAAATGTTTTGATATAACAATATTAATTCTAATTTCCTTTAATCAAATGGTTATCTATTCTTATCATGCCCCGCCAAGATGGACGGTGGTGGAGTAAGTTTGATCTTGTTTATGACCATGATGAATTGGTGACGAGACAATGGCTTGGTGAGGACATCGACAAGCTGGTTAGAAGAAGAGACATGGTGATTTTGAACTTGCTCACGTATGAAATGATAGTTTAAGATAACATGTTTCATGTGCGAGTGAAACACTGGATTGGCACAGAGGTTTGTGGCCACAACATTAACACAATAAATCACGAGTTGATAAGGAATAGTGATGCCAAGTTCAGTTAGGAGAGAACAAATCCAACGTAGTTCAACAGCTGTGGTAGCGATTGATCGATACTCAGCTTCGGTTGAAGAGCGGGCAATAGTGTTCTATTTCTTGGAGCTTCAAGATATGGGGTTACGATCGAGATAAATGATGTAAACACTGGTTGAAGTAAAATCATCCTTGTTGCCAACCCAGTAGGAATTGGAGAATGCATGAAGAGTAAGAGAGGATTGATAACAAAGTGTTAAACCATGATCTAAGGTACGATAGAGACAGCGACGTAAGCATTTGACAACAGTTTAATGCTCTGTCATTGGTTGATGGCATGAATTGAGAGAGCTTATTAACCGTGTAAGTAATTCTGGATAAGTCAATGATAAATATTGAATACTTCCAACCATGGTTTGATACTTTATAGGGTCTGATAATGGAGTACCAGCATGTAAGGTAAGAAGAGATGAACTCATTGCGAGAGGTGTGGAGACTTGTTTTGCGTCAACCATACGAGTCTTTTGAAGGAGATCAACAATATACTTTCGTTAACTAAGAAACAGACAATCGGAATGGGAAAGCACTTCAACAGCTAGGAAGTAGTGTAAGTCACCAAGATCTTTTAGAGAAAAACGTTTAGAGTTTTTGAATAAAATGATGTACAACTTGATCTGTGTTTCCAATAACAATGGTATCATCAACGTAAACAAGAAGATAAATAATAACTCATTGATTGTTGAATACGAATAGAAATGCGTCTACAACAGAGTTTGAAAACTTGAAGTAATCAAAAATTGGCATAATTCATGATACTAGGCTGTTAGCTCGATGGATAAACTTGATAATGCCAATAAAGAGGTTGAATCGGCCTTTGAGAAGTTATGGTGGAAGCAATTGAAATTTGCAACAAAGAACAAAAGGATTTATAGTGGTTCGACCCCAAATGCCTACTCCACTACCCTAGCTTTCCATAACTAAAGATTTTCCCAAATCCACTAGATTTGTATAACCTTTGAGGATAAGGTTTAACCTTATAATCACTTAAGACTTATACCCCAAAGTCTTAAGAGACAACTCCTTAAGGTTTCTATCCAAACCTTAAGTATAAACCCTCTCTCTCAAAAGAGAAACAAATTAGCAAACAAAGAAACAATCCTTACAAGATTAGGATCTTTGCCAATTAAGCACAAATACAAAAAGAAGACTTGAGGTAAATGAATACAATGAAAGCTCACAAGTGTTTACAATAAAAGGTAAGAAAGAATTAAACTCTAGGTTGTTTTGATTGATGTTTAGGCTTTGCACGTTGCTCTTCTTGTTGCTAGACCTTTGGAAGATGATATTTATGCCCTCTAAGTGATTTCCAACCGTTGTGGTTGTTGGGAAAGTAAATATGGTCGTTAGGGATGAAATATCAGCTCATTAATTACACCTACAGTAACGAGTATGGATACTTGTTAAAAGGATATCAATATTTTTTGTAATAAATGCATATTTCAATGACCATTAGAGCAGAACTATCGATACCATAGGGAAAATATTGATACCTTTACAAAAGATATTGATACCAGATCGATACTTCCTAGGGTTTGATAAAATATAATGCTCATTTGGTATCGTTTATCAGAGGGGTATCGATATCACATAAAATATCGATACTTAGACAAAAAGTACTGATACTTTTTTTCTTGGAGCAATTCTAACTTGTTTGAAAATGGTTAAAACATATTTGAAACTGTTTGACTCAATTGAGGCCATTCCAACTTGATTTTATCCATTTGTTCAACTTTACTTTTATTCAAAAACACTTTAATTTGTTATATCAAAATATATTATTCAACAAGGCTTTATTTAACAATCTCCCCCCTTTTTTGATATAACAAAACTTTTTGTAAATTTGTTTTTGAATAATTGCTCCCCTTGAATAAATGACATTTTGAATTTAAGCTCCCCCCATATAAAAGTCATTTTCAGTTTAAGGCATAAAGATTTGGAGCATAAATTTTCAATAAGCTCAAATTTGACATTCATTTTTCTTTGAAAAATTGGTCACTAATATAAGCAATCAATCAACCATAAAATTTACTTTTCTCTTCTCCCCGTTTTTGTTATATAAAAAATAAACAAATAAAACTTAAGAGAAAAAGAAAGTGGTTAGTTCAAATATAGATATTAAATATAAAGAATTAATGAAGTACCATACCAATCAATATTAAGGTGCAATCACATAGAATTTGCATTTGTTCACTTTGAAGTAATGCACCTTACCTACAAATATAGAATTAAGTTTTTGGTACCCAATGTCTTTTGGGTACATAATCATTGGTTTTCAAAATCTTAGTCCCTTTAGGTATCCATTTTGAAAGAGCTTCCTTGTCTTAAGTAGCATTAAGTCCTTTAGGGACCCATACACTCTTAACAATTTTCCCTTGTAAAATCTTGAGGGACTTCCATGTTTATAGAAATTAAAGCTATTTTTAACAAAGTTTTTTTTTGAACTTTCTCCTTTTTCAAAAACTTTGTTAGAGTGAGCTTTTTCACTCTTTAGCAATTCAAGTTGTTTTTGATGATCCTCATGAACTTTTGAAAGTAAATTATGTAAGTCTAAATTTTTCTTTTCAAAATCATTAATGATTTATTGCATTTTGTTTACTTTCTCTTCATGTTCACGATTGATTTACAAAAGTAAGTCATTTTCATTTTTCAATTTTGAAACACTTTTCTTGTGTTTTGACATCATGACTTTTAATTCCAAAATCAACTCATCATAGGGTTCTTGTGACTCATCAAAAGAATAATCATTTAAACTATGTAACACCCAAAACTCGTTATCGTCGCCGGCTAAGGTCTCGGGGTTACTTTGTTCGAGAATCTCAAATTAACTTTAGATTTTTCTTCCTTTATTCACATTTTAATGAAACATTTTCAATATACACATCATAAAACATGAATGAGAAGCCAATACAATTCAAACAGGGGTAAAAAGGTCAATTCCACCTTTCTGGGAGACTTCTACCGATACTTATTGGACATGTATCGGTATGTAGTCAAGTCAGTCATGCTTCTATCGAAACAAATCATGCTTCTACCAATACTAAAACTCTAAAGAGCTAGGAAATTTTACCCTGTAACTTCTATTGATACAAGCATCCTGACTACCGTTACTTCTGTGAACAGATCTACCGATACAACCCTAGTCAAAGAACAACCTCTCTCCTACCCTATACTGCTGCCGATACATGCATACGAACTACCGAAACATGTGAGCATAATTCCCAAAAATGCACAGCAAACTTTTAAGTTTATAATCTACCATCACAAACGTAACAAGTACAATTTCATTATACATTGAATACTTCAAATCATGCTTAAACAAGAAACAACATGATGATATTGAATAATTGCAATATACATAGAACATTAGAAAGCAAGTGTTAAGAAATCTTGAAAATCTACTGACATTACATATCAACCACATTTATGTTCATCATCCTACTACATGTCATATAAGTCAGGTGATACGAAAGACTACCAAACGAGCTCTCGGGATAGTGTGATTCTTCTCGGGGATTCGATCTCCATCAGCAAAACGAATCTAGAAAACAGAGACAATACACAGGTAAGCTTACAGGGTTTAGTAAGTTTGTAGTACAGTAACTTATGAAATAACCGTAAACGAGAAAGTGAATGTGAACTATCATTTCCATTCCTTCGGTCTTCAATATTCAATACTTCTTTCGAGTCTTCTAGTGAAATAACTCTTGCGATCTAGAAATACTCTTACGAGCTAGTATGCTACTCCTTCCTCGTCTTCCATCACGATCCATCATCAAGAATAGTAACAAACAAGTAAGGTTAGCATTTAATAAGTAGAACTTAGTTACGCAAACTTACCTGTAGCAAAAAAGAAACTCCGAGAATTACTCTGTAACTTTCCCTTTTTCTCGATCTGCCGCTCACTCGTGATCTAATCAACAAATCATCTCATTTTCCATATTAAATTATGAAATTTAAATCGTTTCTTGCATTTATGTCCTTTTGGAAAATTTACAAAATTACCCTTATTCTTTCACTTTTGTTCAATGTAGTCCTTTAAGCATAAAACATGCAAAATAGCCATTTTCTCAACACACAACTCTGTCGAACCTTCATAACCCTAAAAAAATCCATAAAATCCATTTATTTCACACCAAGTACAATAATATCATCATTTTAATATTTTAGACCTTAAATCTTAATTTTATCAAAATTCACTTTACAAAAACATCAAACCCAACCACCAAACATATTAAACCATCTTAATCTTTCAATAATAAGCATATTCATCAGTGGTGAAATATTCAACATTTGACAGAATCACAAATTGGTCATTGGTTTAGCTAGAAAATGATAATACGAACTAAAAAACATAGAAATTACTAAAAACGATAAATGTTTACTTACCTAATCAAGCTTCAAAAGCTAAACAATGCAATCCCTAATTTCCTCTCCTTTGTTGCCGTGAAGAAGGTGAAAGAAGATGAAAATTTCATTTTTTTTCTTATTTAATTCATATATATACTAAAGTGGAAAAATTATAATTTTTATGACTTTCACAATTAAGCTTAATTAACATCTTTTACTTTAATTAATCTTTATTATAATCAACACATATGTCATGACTTTTCACTATCTAAATCCTATTGGTTAATTTACTCCTTTAGCCCTTCTAATCATTTAACTCTACTTTTGCACCCTTTTACAATTTAATCATTTCTATTCAATTAATTATTTAAACATTAAAATCTTATAACTAAATTTTAATGCAAGGTTATCAATGCCGTAAATATTTGAAATATTAAATTTTACGACTCGACTCGTTAGAATTATGGTTTCGAAACCACTGTTTTTGACACCACTGAAAACCAAACTGTTACAAAGTAGATGAGTTAGAAGTTACCTTAAGATCATCGATAGCCATAAGGCATAATTTGGCTTCTTCATCGGATGAGTCTTCATCACTCCAATCAACATAAGCCTTTTGTTTGCTAAACCCCTTCTTTTTAAGTTTAGGACAATCATACTTGATATGTCCCTGTTTCTTGCACTCATAGCAAATAATGGGATCTTTCTCCTTGGTTGATTAACGTTTGAGTCTTTCTTTCTTTCCAAATTCTCCTCCTTTTTTGGACTTCATGAATCTCTTGAATCTTCTAGCAAGCCTTTCCATCTCTTTTGTCTTCATTCACCTCTTCACTTGATTCACTCTCTTCAATGGTGGTGGATTTAGGAGCTCTACCAACATTCTTCTTCACCCCCTTTTTTAAGCTTCATCTTATATGTAAGAAAAGAACCAATGAGCTCATCAAGGGAGAGAGAGTTTAGATCTTTTGATTCTTCTATGGTCGTGATAGTGCTAGAAAAAACCATTATTTTCTCTCTACTTTTTGGTTAAGTTGTTTCCATTTAGTCATCCTTAGCACATATTTTAGCACTTTTTAATTTAGTTAATTGTATTTTCTAACTCAATGAACCTTAGCCTAGTTGCCCTTAATTTTGTTATATTTTGGTACTAATGTCGCTGCATGAGTATTTTCAAATTGCGTCTAGGATTGTCGTCGCATCTGACAGTTGTCCAGATAAAAACAGAAAAGCATGAGTTGTCCAGTTTGGTATAACCAATTGTTACGACCATCGATAGCTCGATTCTAATGAAAAGACACCTGCACAATTTGGCTGAATATAAATGGTCATTAGAAAAGAGAAAAAAAAGAAAGAGGAGAGCTCTTTTGGTGCATATTCTTCTTTAACCCATCTTTTGAAGCTTTTGGCCATGGAGGCTTAAGTCTCTCAAGGGTGAATTAACGTGAAAAAAGAGGTAGAACGGCTCCTAATGAGGAGCCCTAAGTACGACGCAAGAGGGAAGTAACAGAGCAAGTCGAGTTGTCTAAGAGTAATATTCTCCATTTATTCTTTTACATTTCTTTCTAAACGTTGGTGATTACTGTTTATTTCATGTTTGTATGGAAGTACTCATGTTTTTTGAACTGAATGTTATTTTATTTAATCTTGCTTCTACTGTTTAATCTTTGGGTTTGATGTTTTTAGCACGAAAGTGTTATTGCAGTCACTGTCACTAGAAGGTGCAGCGATAGTTTAAACTAACAAGCATGACAACGAAAGTTGCTTGAGGATTAGAGGAATTTAATCCACTTGTTCTTAACTGTGTTGCATTGCCATCATTGGAAGGTCTAGTTAATGTGCATGTTTAAGTCTTAGATCGAACATAAAAGTTAAGCTTACTAACATATTCATTGCATATAATTGTAGCGACAATCACCTATTCTTTCATACCTTGCGAGCCACACTTAGAATTCTGTTGAATATTCATATTGGGGACCCATTTTATTATTATCACATTTCATTTTTATTTTCAAATTATTGCTCCGAAAACCACTCTCACAATTTATTCCTTTTTTCTTATTCATTGCACTGACATTAATAGGCAAAAAGACAACCATCCTCGTGGGATCTATATTCGACAAGCTCACATCTGTCTACTATACTTGCATTGAAGTGTACGCTTGCACATTATTGCTATGATGTTAGACAACCGATCAAGTTTTGGCACCATTGCCGAGGATGGCATTTATTTGATGTTTATTTTTTTTTCACTTTATTTTTATTATCTAATCTTTAGTTGCTACTAATTTGTTTCCTTTTTGTTGTTGTTTTAACATTTTATTTTAGGTGTTTTATGACCCAAAGAAATTCGAAGTATGTTGTTGATTTTGACCCAGAAATTGAAAGAACCATTCGGAGGAGACTTCAAGAGCAAAAAAATATGGTTTTACCAAGAAACAATGCAACCATACCCCCGATACCACCACAAAATGCTGAAGACCCATCGTTACTGCAAGATGATCAAATACAAAACAAGATTATACGAGATTTTGTAGTACCTGTCTTAGATGATTTACAACAGGAAGTTGTTAGGCCATCAATCCAAGCTAGGAACTTCAAACTCAAGCCAGTAATGTTTCAAATGTTGAATTCTAATAGGCAATATGCTAGACTGCCACATGAAGATGCACGAGAACATCTCAAATCATTCTTATTGATTTGTGCTTCCTTCAGTCAACAAGGCGTACTTGATGATGCTTTGAAAATGCAGTTATTTCCTTATTCCTTGTAAGGAAGAGCTTGTACTTGGTTTCTTGGGCTACCTGCAGGGTCAATTACTTCGTGGAATGCATTAGCAACATAGTTTGTTTTACGCTTTAACTACCGATAATGAATGCTTGTCTCCGAAATGATATTATATCTTATCATCAGCTAGATGATGAGAATCTTCACACTACATGGAAACGTTATAAATCTTTGCTTCGACGTTTCCTCATGCACGACATTCAACAAGAAACACAGATTGAGATTTTCTATAATAGGCTGATCTCACAAAAGAGGAATCTTGTCGAGGCATCAGCCAATGGTCCTCTACTGGATTGTACTTATGATGAAGTTGTTCGAATTCTTGAGAGAATTGCTCAGAATGATTATCAATATCCTATTTCTAGAGTTGCACAAGCAAAAGCTACTCTGGGAGTTAGTGAATTGGGCGTAATATCTGCACTTAGTGCTCAAGTTTCTTCCCTTGCTAATATGATAAAAAAAATGAAAGGGACTAGTGACGTTGCACCTATACAAGTTGCTCAATAAGTTGATGTACCTACCTTTTATTGTAAGATTTGCGGTGACAACTATAGCTATGAAGATTGTTCATAACATGCAAAGAATGCTTTCTATGTCAATAATATCTGCAACAATTCTTATGGCAACTCTGATAATAATTCTGCATGCAATGAACAGTTTTAGGGAACTCAGAATGCTAGACAAAATGCTGCGACATTTCGATATGGGAATTCATCTAATCAAGGCAATTATAACCCAAGACAAGGGAATTAAAGTCAACAACAGTAAAATTACAATCAGCATACTCAGATGCATCCACAACAAATCCAGATGCAGCCACACCAGAATCAGATGCAGCTACAACACTCTTCAATGTAGAATAAGAATGTTTAAGGACATTGGCAACAATAGTACATGCAAGCTTCCCCGTCTGATCCATTAACAACACTTGAAGCTTTAATGTGGAAGCATATCACTCGTACAAAAGCTATTGTGTACGGGAATTCATCTTCTATTAGGGCGTTGGAGGCACAATTGGGACAAATTGCTTTGAATTTGAATACTCGACCGCCAGGCACACTACCTAGTGACACAAAAAATCCCAATCCAAAAGGGAAAGAACACTGCAAAGCTATCACTCTTAGAAGTGGTAAACAAACTAGCGAGCCAATTACCGACTCTACTATAGCACCTCAAGACACTAGTAAAGTAATCCATGGTGAGAAAGTTGAATCTGAAAGGTTTGTCGATACACTAGATAAAGAAGTTCCACAAATTGTCACTCATATGCCTATTGTTCAACCCTCAAAATTGTCGACGCAATCGAAGATGTCGATGCAATCCGATGTATCTCGACCTTTACCTTTTCCACAAAGATTCAGAGAGAATGAGCATGGTAAATAGTATCAGTAGTTCTTGAACACATTGAAGCAACTTCATGTCAATATTCCTTTAGTGGACGTTCTTGTGCAAATTCTTAATTATAGGAAATTTATGAAGGAGCTCTTGTCCAAAAAGAAGAAGCTTAGTGACATTGATACTATTGCAGTCAGAAAAGGCTGTAGTGTTGTTTTGAAAAATAAGTTGCCACCCAAAATGAAAGATCTTGGGAGCTTTACTATCCCAACAATCATTATTTAGGAAAGGCTTTATGCGACTTGGGAGCTAGCATCAACCTAATGCCACTATCTACTTTCAAAAAGTTAGGAATTGGTCAGATGAAATCTACTACAGTGACATTGCAACTAACGGATTGATACTTGGCTTAACTTGAAGGGTAGATCAAAGATATCTTAGTTCATGTGGATAAATTCGTTTTTTCGATTGATTTTATTATACTAGATTGCAAGGTAGACAATGAGGTCCCCATTATCTTTGGAAGACCATTTTTAGCCACCGTACGAACTCTCATTGATGTTTACAAAGGTGAATTGACCATGCGACTTAATGATGAGCATGTTACCTTCAGAGTTTTCAAATCTATTCCATGCAAGGATAAAGAAAAATGACACACTTTTGATGTGCTAGATGATTTAATTGAGGAAGAATTCAATGACCAAAGCACACTACTTTCTGAAGAATTTGCAGTGACTTCTGATGCTGAATTTTTAGCTGATTGTGATAGCATGGTTGAAGCTAATAATATTGAACCTAGGCATGGATCGCAGATTGAATCTTTAAACTTAGACAACAGAATGGCTTCAATTTTTAAGTCATCTATTGAAGAAGCTTATACTCTAGAATTGAAACCATTTCCTACTCATCTTAAATATGTCTTTCTTGGTGACAACAATACTCTCTCAGTTATTGTCTCTGCAACACTAGATGTAACTCAAGAAGAGAAATTGGTCCATATTCTTAAGCAACATAAACGAGCTATTGCTTAGAGTATTACCGATATTCGAGGCATTATTCCATCTTTTTGCATTCACAAAATCAAGTTGGAAGACGAAGGCAAGCAATCGATTGAGCAACAAAGAAGATTGAACTAGAAGATGAAGGAAGTTGTTAAGAAGGAAATTATAAAGTGGTTAGACGATGGAATTATTTACCCTATTTCTGATAGAAATTGGGTGAGTCTAGTGCAATGCGTACCTAAAAAGAGTGGCATCATTGTGATGAGGAACGATAAGGACGAGTTAATTCCTACACGCATTCCTACGAAATGGCGAGTATGTATGGATTATCGCAAACTTAATGCAGCCACAAGGAAGGACCACTTCCTACTTCCTTTCATTGACCAGATGTCGGATAGTCTTGTTGGAAGAGCCTACTATTTCTTTTTAGATGATTATTTTGGTTACAATCAAATTGCTATTGCATCGGAGGATCAAGCGAAAACAACTTTCACCTGCCCCTTTGGTACTTTTGCTTTTCACTGTATGCCTTTGCGTCTTTGCAACGCACCAACCACAATTCAAAGGTGGATGATGGCGATATTCTCAGATATTATTGAAGATTCTTTAGAGGTCTTTATGGATGATTTCTCTGTCTCTGGAAAAATTTTGATCAATGCGCTGACAATTTGGATAAAATATTGAAGCGATGTGAAGACACACATCTTGTTCTAAATTGGGAAAAATGTCATTTCATGGCAACTGAAGGCATTGTGTTAGGCCATCGCATCTCTAGTCAAGGTATCGAAGTAAACAAAGTTAAGGTGGAAATCATTGAGAAATTACCTTCGTCGACAAATGTGAAAGGCATTTGTAGTTTTCTTGGGCATGCGAGGTTTTACCGAAGATTTATTCGAGATTTTTTAAAAATTCAAAGCCCTCATGCTCATTGTTGGAACAAAATCGAAAATTCTTCTTTGATGATGCATATTTGGATGTATTTATTCAAATAAAGAAGCAGCTAGTAAATGCACTCATTATCGGTGCACCAGATTGGTCTTAACCTTTTGAAGTTATGTGCCATGCAAGCAAATTTGCTAGGGTACTATTCTAGGACAACGCAAGAAAAAAATATTTCACGCTATCTATTGCACCATCGAAACTCTTACAGTGGCTCAAATTAATTATAGCATCACAGAGAAAGAATTGTTGGTTGTAGTCTTTGCTTTTGACAAGTTTCGTTCATACCTTGTCGGTGCAAAGGTTATCGTATTTACTGATCACTCGACGTTGAGATATCTTTTTACGAAGAAGGATGCAAAACCACAACTGATACGCTAGATCGTACTGTTGCAAGAATTTGACATAGAGATAAAAGATCGCAAGGGTTCAGAGAATCAAGTTGCAAACCATCTGTCTCGACTGGAAGTTGACAGTGAAGATGGAAAGATAATTCAAATTGTTGACGCATTCCTAGATGAGAAGTTATTTGCTGTAGATGTAACACCTTGATAAGCGGATTTGGTTAATTACCTAGTGTGTAGAAAACTCCCCTTCGGTGTCACGAGCCATAAAAATGAAAGATTTCTTCGTGAAGTAGTAGAGTATCATTGGAACGAGCCGTACTTATTCAAGGTATGCAATGCCAATATCATTCAGCGTTGTGTTCTGGAAGCCGAGATGCTTTCAATCTTGAAGCATTGTCATGATGCTCCTTATAGAGGTCATTTCGGTGGCATGAGAACTACTGCTAAGGTTCTTTAATCAGGATTCTACTGGCCTTCACTATTCAAGGATGCCCAAATTTTTTTGAATCAATGCGATAGAAGCCAGCGCACTGGTTCTATATCTCAACGCAATGAAATGTTACAGTAGCCAATTGTGGAGGTTAAACTATTTGATGTTTAGGGTATGGATTTTATCGAACCATTTCCAAGTTTGTTTGGAAATCTTTATATACTAGTAGTTGTTGATTACCTCTCAAAGTGGGTTGAAGCTATTGCAATCTTGGGTACTAAAAAGAGCATATGTTTTCTCCCCATTTGTTGGATAATTTGTGCCCTTTGTATCATATTTAGCATACATTTTCAGCATTTTATACTTAGTAATTGCATTTTCTAAGTCAGTATTGTATGGTCTTATTTTCTTTCATTTTATCTCATTTGTGCTACTAATGTCGCTTCATTTAGTATCAGTTTTTGTGTCTAAAGATGTCAACGCAAGAATCCATCTTAGAAGATCGAAGTAGGAAAGCGTTCAGAGCTGTAGCCACAAGATCGATATAGAACTATGTCCAAATATGTCACCGCATGAATACTTCCAAGTTGTAACAGGGACTTTACGCTGCTAACATATCTAGAAGCACCAACACATGAAAATGTCAAGTTGTCGCAACGAATACAAATATAAATTTGCGTCCAGTAATGTCACAACAACTTATTAATGTTAGATCTACTTTGATTTCTACTAAATTATCTTTATTTGTTTATCTTTGGATTTAATTATTTTGACCACAGAAGTGCGATTGCATTCACAGTCACTAGAAGGTGCGGTGACAAAGTTAGATCAACAAGAAATACAATGGAAGTTGCTTGAGGCAAGAAGGAATTCTGGCCACTTGTTCTCAAATGCAAAGCATTGCCAGCACTGGAAGATGTGGCTAATGTGAGTGTTTGGGTCTTTGCTAAATAGAGAAGTCGAAAGTAGTGAGATCTCATAAATCTTAATTGCGGTGATAATTTATCTACCAGTTATCTTGTAGTCACATTTAGTGTTTGTCAACTTGCCAAATCAGGGATCCCCCACTCCTTTATAATTGTTTTACTTCTTTAATTTTCTTAATTTACATTCACAAAACATCTTCAACATTCATTTGATCTTCTATTAAATTGCTCTGACAACTGTATTACAGTTTTACAGTATTTGTGTTGATAGTTTTAACTCTTTTATTTGTGCAGTATTGACTTAATTCCACTGAAATTACTCCTGACAATTCTTCTTATTTTAACTACTTTTTTTTTGACAAATTTAAGCAACAAGAACACTATCTTTTTGGGATCGATATTCGACAGACTCACATTTGTCTATTATACTTGCATCAATAGTCTCCGCTTGCACATTATTGTTGTAACGTTTATAGCACGATCAAGTTTTGGCGCCGTTGCCGAGGATGACGTTTATTTGATGTCTATTTTTGTCTTTGCATTTATTCTTTATTATCTGAATTTTATTTGTCACTGACTTGTTTCCTTTTGGTTGTTTACTTTTTCATTTCTCTTTTAGTTATATATCGATAGGAACGAGATGTATAGAACCTCAAGACTTTGGATTGACATGAGTGATGCTGTAAAAATAGAGCTCGATGCCATAACAGTCCAGGTATCTTCGTTGACTAATATGCAAAATGCTAGAGCAGTTGCAGAACGGAAATTTGCAGTGACAATTTGCGATTACTATGGAAGCAACCAGAGTTTGAACAATTCCCATCAAATCTAGCAAATGTGTACCACATGAGAATTTCGGTCGAAATTAAAATCCATATTCCAACACCTACACGCCAGAGTGGGAGTAACATCTAATTTTTTGTTGGAACAATCAAGACCCTGAAAGTATAAACAATGATGTTAGATTCGAGTGGACACTGCCCAATTATGATCAACTCTTGTCAAGGCAAAATACCCAGCAATACGAAACATTAGAGTTTTCATCAATGGAAAATTTGCTGATACAATATTTTGCCATGACTGAAGCTGTGCTTCAGAGTCAAGCTGAATCCATACAAGCTCTAGAATATCAATTTGGCTAGATTGTTAGCGTAATAAATTTGTGACCACAAGAATCTTTGCTGATTGATATTAAGAATTTCATATCACAAGGGCAGGAGCATTGTGAGGAAATCATTCCAAAAAGTGAGACTCAACTGAATAAAGTTGTTCAAGATGCTACAGTAAAAGAAGATAATTCTGATCTAAACAATGGAAAGATGTCAGAACAATTTGAAAGCAAACTGCAGCTGAAGAGGTTAAACAAAATATTACAGAGACAAAATCAGAACATTTTGTTGCCACAAATGCTACAACAAAACAACCTCAAAAACTTGAAGATACATTGTCAAAGAAAAAAAGATTGATAGAAGTCAAAGCAATTGCACTTACTAAAGGGTGCACTGCCATGACAATTAAGTTGCTCCAAGAATTTAAGGATCCCAAGGGTTTCTCAATACCTTATTCCATTGGTGACCAGTATATTGGAAAGGCATTATGTGATTTCAATTAAAGAAAAATTTTGATGCCTATATCCATAATTAAGTTACGGAATTGGAAAAAACAAAAAAATTGGAAATTTTTGGGGACCGTGTGGAGAATAAAAGAGTATGAAGCACTTGAAGAAGAAGGAACAAATACTGTGTCTGTATCGATTGAGGAATAAGTCAACACCACCATCGATGCATGAGGATTCCATTGTCAGTGTAATTTTGTACATCTGTACTGCACCTATGACTTAATGCTAAAAACAGAAGAAGTTCGTGTGAAGGAAGAAAAAGATGAAGAAAAAGATGTCGAGGGAATTTAGCTGAGAAATTTGTCCCCGCACCTGAAGTTATGGGTGCAATAACTGAGGCTTGGTGCAAGATGGAGCGAGTCAAGCAGAAGCTGTGGATGAAATTAATGAGTACCATAATCCTTGGGCGATAGTGGTCTATACCAAACCAACGAATGAAGCAACTAATGATGCCAGAGCAGAGATGGAAACTGAGGAGCAATCCATAGCTATGCAAAGCTCAAACAAAAGAAAATGAAGAAAGAAAAGAAGGACCTAATGTCGCGACAAATTCGATTGAGAAATTTGTCACCGTAACTGAACTTGTGGGTGCATCATCTAATAATTTTGTGCCACCTGAAGCGAGTCAGGCGGAGGCTGTGACGGTCGGTAATGCGGATTTCAATCCTCTAACCATAGTGTTTTATGTTGCACCACTTGCTGAAATACACCCATTTGATGTCAAGATCGATGATGCCGGGGCGCAACCTGATGTTGAAGAGGAATCCGCAAATCCAGCCAAGTCAAAGGAACGGAAGAATAAGTGCGCCAAAGACAAGAAGTGTCGCAAGGAGGAGCGGAAGCGCAAGAAAAAGAAGACCAATGCAGCCACATCTTCGGCTACAGCACACTGAGTTAGTTCTTATTTTTAGCACTTAGTTTAGTTTTCATGCATATCATGTAGCTGTAGTATAATTATCCCTGCATTTTTATTTTCGCTGCATGTACATTGTCATTACATTTCCATATATATTTATTAATGTTAGTGCATTGGGGACAATGCAAACTTTAAGTTTGGGGGGAATGTATATGGGCTAGAAATGCAATTGCACCCACATTTCAAAAATTTGTCCTTTTGAGTTTAATGAAGCATGCATGGTTATTAAAAATGTGCTTGATTTTTTTTTCATTTGATGCTTAATTCTTGAATCATGTGAACTGTTAATGAATGAGTTGGATGAATTTGATTGAATGTTGTATCTTTAATTTTTGGATGAATGATTTAGATTGCATTAGTAATGAATGAATAGTATCATTATTTAGATCTTGAATAAATTTTTCATTTACAACTACTTGTATATAAGTATAATTATGAATAAAAGACACCCTAATGTGGGTGTATTGTGAACTATCAAGAGGGAACACTCCAATGCAAGTGTTAGAAAAAGTAATCTAGCCAAAGGTTGTCACTACAAGAGTGCAATTACATACTCCCTAAGGGTTTGTTGCACCCCATCGTTACTTCTCAGGAACAAGGGTATAGTAATCCAACGACATCCCTCAGTCACTTAAAAAAACAAAAAAGAAAAGAAGAAAAAATATATATGTGTATATTATTTTACAATAAATGTTGTTTTGGTAGAATGAATTTAAGATTTAAAGCATGATGCTAGGATTGATGAAATTGCAATTTTAGTTATTCATACCTATAAATTGTCAGCGCAATATTCTGTCATTTGAATGTAATTCATGCATTAGGATTTCAGATGCTTCAAGTTGCTAGAATGATTATTTCCTTGAAAAAAATTCTTTTGTAACCTTGCTAGTTTTTGTTTTATTTGAGGACAAGTAAAAATTCAAGTTTGGGGTGTGATGGTACTAAAAAGAACATATGTTTTCTCTACATTTATTGGATAATTTGATCCCTTTGTATCATATTTAGCATACATTTTTAGCATTTTATACTTAGTAATTGCAATTTCTAAGTCAGTATTATATGGTATTGTTTTCTTTCATTTGTGCTACTAATGTCGTTGCATTTAGTATTAGTTTTTTTCATCTAAAGATGTCAGCGCAGGAATCCATCTTAGAAGATCAAAGCAGGAAAGCGTTCAGAGCTGTAGCCACAAGTTCGATATAGAACTACGCCCAAATATATCACTAGATGAATACTTCCAGATTGCAACAGGAACTTTACGCTGCTAACATATCTAGAAGCACCAGCGCATGAAAATGTCAAGTTATCACAGCGAATAAAAATATAAATTTGCGTCCAGTAATGTCGCAACAACTTGCAACTTCCTAATGCATAAACCAGATCTGCGTGAGTACAGTTTGAGTAACTAACTTTTACAGGTGCAAGGAAGTTAGATATGAGAAAAGGAGGATACCTGTACTTTCCAGTGAAGATAAATAGAGGGGAGAGAAAGAAGATCTAAAAAAAAGAGGATCAAGATCGTGAAGAAATTAATTCCATAATTTATTGATTCTTTCTTAAGTAAGCTGTCATGGAAGCTTAACTTTCTTGGAGGGTGATCTGATGTGATGAGAAGGCAACTAATTCTGACGATGAGTGCTCTAAGTGCGACACAATAGGGGCAATTACGGGAGGATTCTAGTAGGTTAGGAATAGAATGCTTCAATTTCTTCTTTAATTCCTCTTGAATGTTGATAAATTCTGTTGACTTTAATTGTGTATGAAAGTACCTATTAATGTTAGATCTACTTTAATTTATACTAAATTCTCTTTATTTGTTTATCTTCGGATTTAACTATTTTGACCACGGAAGTGCGATTGCAGTCAAAGTCACTAAAAGGTGCGGTGACAAAGTTAGACCAACAAGCAAGAAAACGGAAGTTGTTTGAGGCAAGAAGGAATTCTGGCCACTTGTTCTCAAATGCAAAGCATTGGCAGCACTGGAATGTGTGGCTAATGTGAGTGTTTAGGTCTTTGCTAAACAGAGAAGTCAAAAGTAGTGAGATCTCATAGAACTTAATTACGACAACAATTTATCTACCAGTTACCTTGTAGTCACATTTAGTGTTTGCCAATTTGTCAAATCAAGGATCCCCCCACTCCTTTATAATTGTTTTACTTCTTTAATTATCTTAATTTACATTCACAAAACATCTTCAACATTCATTTCATCTTCTATTAAATTGCTCTGACAATCTGTATTACAGTTTTACAATATTTGCGTTGACAGTTTTAACTCTTTTATTTGTGCAGTCTTGACTTAATTGAACTGATATTACTCCTGACAATTCTTCTTATTTTAACTACTTTTTTTCGACAAATTTAAGCAACAAGAACACTATCCTCGTGGGATTGACATCCAACAGACTCATATATGTCTATTATACTTACATCGATAGTGTTCGCTTGCACATTATTGCTGTGATGTTTATAGCGCGATCAAGTCCCAAAGGATAATGCAAAGACAGTGCTAAAATTTTTTCACAAGCATATACTCACCCGCTTTGGCACGCCAAGGGCATTGATCAGAGATGAGGGTACACAATTTCATTGCAACCAAGTGGCAGTCGCATTGAAAATATATGGAGTTTGTCTACTACTTATCATCCGTAAACCAATGGACTGGCCGAAGTGTCCAATCGACAAATTAAGAACATTCTTGAGAAGGTTGTGAACCCTTCGAGGAAAGATTGGTCTTCCAGATTTGATGAAGCTTTATGGACATTGCAGACATCATACAAAACTCCATTAGGGATGTCGTCGTATCAGCTAGTTTTTGGTAAAACATGTCACTTACTAGTTGAACTGGAGCACAAGACAATGTGGGAAATTAAGCAAGTGAACATGGGTTATGCAGCTGCTAAAAAGAAAAGGTTGTTGGATATTATTGTACTAGAGGAGATTAGGTGAAATGCTTATGAAAATGCTACATTTTACAAGGAAAGGATAAAACAATGGCATGACTGAATTATTTTGCAGCGACAATTTATCGTAGGTCTACAAGTTTTATTATTCAATTCTAGGTTGAAATTGCATCCAGGTAAATTGCGCTCACGTTGGTCTGGACCTTTCGAAGTTGTCGAAGCATTTCCTCATGGTGTAGTCACTATTAAGGATTTACATGATGGACACCAGTTCAAAGTGAATGGACAGCGACGGAAGCATTACTTTGGACATAGTGATCAAAAGCAAGAAGAGACCATTAAATTGGTCGAAATTTTTTAATTACTATTGAATTTATTTTTACGTAATTTTATTTTATTTTTGCTTCTGTTTAATTTTGTTTTATTTCTTATTTATTGTTTTTACAGAATAATTAAATCCAATTGTCGACGCATTTGGACTTTATTGTCAACGTAATTCGTATAGTTGTAGTACAACTGTTGACCCATGAAAAATCAGAGCATATTAGGGATTCAGATCCCACCGTTTCATCAACAATCACCCAGTCGTTGGATCTGTTTGAGCGTGCGAAATTCTCATTGGACGCATTTATTCCCACCAGACTTTGTCCTTTCGTTTAATCACAGAAAAATCATAACTTTTCATCTTTCCCTTTCACTCGCTATAAACCCCCTTCTCTATGCCGACTGTAACAACCACAAAGCAACCATTTTTATTCACCAAGCTTGCACCTTTACACCTTAAAACCTTCTTTACTCACAAAAATATGACAAGAACTTGGGGAGCAGTCAAGAAAGCAGCCAAATCTCTCGAAGAACACTCATTGAAGAGATCACTAATGATAAGACAGACCTTTTGGTGAATGATCTTTGTGTCGACGGAGCAACATGGACGGGTTCAAATTACAACAACTACACCATGCACAAACGCTTCTTAACGCTGCAGAGCAAAATCTGATTTCATTTTGTAAACTACAGACTTAAGCCCTCTACACACAGCACCATAGTCACCTTTGACCGAATGTGTCTGATACATTCTATTATCAAGGGCAGAAAGATCGATGTCAGGGTAATACTACACCAAGAAATTACTGAATGTGTTGCAAGGCAAACGACCATCTTGGTTTTCCTATCGCTGGTAATGCAACTATGTCAGCAGAAGGGAATCATGCCTCAAGATGGTGAAGAAATCCTGGAGAACAAGAGCCCAATCAATGAGGCCTCAATTGAGAGAATGACTCGTGGCAAGGATACACCCACAGTGAAAGAGACAGAAGTAAGCAAAAGGAAGGGCAAAAAAAAAGCAGAAAACAAGGGAACAAACCTGACTGCAGAGATATCATTGTTTCGCAAAACGAAGGATGTCGAGAAGTTAGCTACTTCCATCAGTAATAGGTAGATCAGGCTTGTCGTTACAATAGAAGACATGGACAGATCACAAAATTTGTTTTACACCCATACCAAATCCTAGAACAGTTCTGTTGTAGCCACATTAAGGCAGTTGAGCACCACTCCTAGAATTCCCAGTATTTCTACCAATCATCCAAGACTATGAGCCCTCATAAGAGGAGGCTGACTTAGGGGACCAAGACTGATCAGTGTCTTCCCCTCCTATTTTACATGTCTCTGATGATAAGAAAGAAGAAGAATCAAGGGACATCGAGGAGTGCTTGCGAAAAATTGAGAGCCTGTCCGAACATGATTTCACTGTTGGTCAAGAGGAGCATGTTGTTGAAGAGGAAATTCTTGCTGGAGAGGAAGAAACCCATGTTGATGATGAGAAGGAGAAGGATGAAGAAAAAGATGCTGAGAAAGAATCAGCTGAAGAAGCTGTCAGTGCACCAGAGGTTGTGGGTGCAACGAATGAGGACTTAGAGCAAGATGGAGCGAGTCAGGTGGAAGCTGCGGAGGAAACCAATGAGGAACACCACAATCCTCTAGCAATAATGGTTTACACTGCACTTAAGGTGATCCATTCGACACAAGACGTAGCTAATGATACTAGGGTAATGCAGGATGCTAAGGAGCAATCCGAGGACCGGGTGAAACCCAAAGAAAGGAAGAGAAAGTGCTACAAGGACAAAAAGCGTAGAAAGGAAGAAAATAAGAGAAGGAAGAAGAAGCACCATGCAACCACATCGACGATTACGGAAAATTGAGTTAGTTATTTTAGGTTTTTAGTTGTAGTATTTATGCATTGCATGTAGCTGTAGTTTTTATTTTGTTAGTGCACATTATCATTCAATTTCCATTATTATTTCATTTTAGTGTTAGTGTATTAGGGAAAATGCAAACTTTAAGTTTGGGGGAATGCGTATGAGGTTTGGAAATGAAATTGCACCTACATTTCAAAAAAAATTTCTTTTTGTATTTAATGAAGCATGCAAGGATTATGAACGGTTAATGAAAATGTGTTTGAAAATTTTTGTTACATTCGATGTTTAATTCTTGAATCATGTGAACTGTCAATGAATGAGTTGGATAATTTTGACTGAATGTTGTATCTTCAATTCTTTGATGAATGACTTAGATTGCATTAGTAATGGATGATTAGTATCATTCCATGGATCTTGAATGAATCTGCCTTTTACAGCTGCTTATATATATATATATATATAGTTATAAAAAAGAGACACTTGAATGTGGGAGTATTATGAACTATATAAGGGGGAACACTCCAATGCAAGTGTTAGAAAAATGAATCTGGCCAAAGGCTATCGCTGCAAGAGTGTATATTGGCGCAATTACGTACTCCATGGGGGTTTGTTGCACTCTATCGTTACTTTTCAGGAACAAAGGGTATAGTAATGCAACGAAATCTCGCAGTCACATAAAAAAAAAGGGAAAATATATATATATATATATATATATTATTGTACAGTAAATGTTGTATTTGTAGATGGAATTTAGGATCTGAAGCATGATGTTGGCTTTGATGAAGTTGCAATCTTAGTTATTCATACTTATGTGTTGTCGATGCAATATTTTTCCATTCGAATGTGATTCATTCATTGGGATTTTAGATTATTCAAGTTCCAAGAATGATCATTTGCCTTGGTGAATTTTTATGTAGCCTTGCTAGTTTTTGTTTTACTTGAGAACAAGTAAAAACTCAAGTTTGGGGGTGTGATAATCCTAGAAAAAACCATTGTTTTCTCCCTACTTTTTGGTTAAATTATTCTCATTGAGTCATCCTTAACACATATTTTAGCACTTTTTAATTTAATTAATTGCATTTTCTAACTCAATGAACCTTAGCCTAGTTTCCCTAAATTATGTCATATTTGGGTACTAATGTCACTGCTTGAGTATTTTCAAATTGTGTCCAAGATTGTCATCGCATCTGACAGTTGTTCGGATAAGAACAGAAAAGCATGAGCTATTCAGTCCGGTATAACCAACTGGTACGACCAAAGACAACTTGATTCTGATGAAAGGACACCTGAATAATTTGGCTGAATATAAATGCTCACTAGGAAAGAGAAAAAAAAGAGGAGAGCTCTTTTGGTGCATATTCTTCTTCAACCCATCTTTTGAAGCTTTCAGCTTTTGAGGCTTAAGTCTCTCAAGGGTGAACTAACATGAAAAAGTAGGCAAAACAGCTTCTAACGAGGAGACCTAAGTGCGACGCAAGAGGGAAGTAAGAGAGCAAGTCAAGTTGTCTAGAAATAGTATTCTTCATTTGTTCTTTTACATTTCTTTCTAAACGCTGGTGATTACTATTTATTTCATGTTTGTATGGAAGTACTCATGATTTATGAACTGAATGTTATTTTATTTAATCTTGCTTTTACTGTTTAATCTTTGGGTTTGAATGTTTTTATCACGGAAGTGTTATTGCAGTCACTGTCACTAAAAGGTGCAGTGATAGTTTAAACTAACAAGCATGACAACGGAAGTTGCTTGAGGATTAGAGGAATTTAATCCACTTGTTCTTAACTGTGTTGCATTGTCATCATTGAAAGGTGTGGTCAATGTGCATGTTAAAGTGTTAGATCGAATATAGAAGTTAAGCTTAGTAAGATATTCATTGCACATAATTGCAACGACAATCACCTATTCTTTAAAACCTTGCGAGCCACACTTAGTATTCTGTTAAATATTCACGTTGGGGACCCTATTTTATTATTATCACATTTCTTTTTTATTTCAAATTATTGCTCCGACAACCACTCTCATAATTTATTCCTTTTTTCTTATTCATTGCACTGACATTACTAGACAAAAAGATAGTTATCCTCGTGGGATCGATATCCGATAGACTCACATCTGTCTATTATACTTGCATCAACAGTGTACGCTTTCACATTATTATTGTGAATTTAAACAGCCGATCAGGTCGTCACCTTTGGTTCCCAAGATGTTGGGAGACTATTCAATATCTTTTTCACCATCTCATTATTAGAATAAACCTTCCCAAGGGCTTTGAGACCATTGATGATGTTGGTGAATCGATCGGACATCTCTTTGATTCCTTCCTTCGGTTTTGCTTTAAATAACTCATAGTCAAGGGTGAGAAAACTTATCTTTAATTCATTAACTCTACTCGTTCCTTCATGGGTGATGATTGTACTACAAAGAACCATTGATTTTTCCTTACTTATTATTTAAGTTATTCCCATTTAGGTTTTTTTTAGCACATATTTTATTATTTTCTAGTTTAGTTTATTGCATTTTCTAATTCAATGGATCTTAGCCTAGTTGCCCTTAATTTTATTATATTTTACTACTAATGTCGCTGCATGAGCATGTCCAAAATTATCGCTACAGAAACTTGTTCAGAATTATCGCTGCATGAATATGTCTAGAGTTGTTGTTGTATGAGCATGTCCAGAATTGCACCTAGAATTGTTGCCGCATTTGACAGCTGTCAGGATAAAAAACCAAAAATACGTTAGTTGTCCAATCTGGTGTAACTAACTGGTACGGCCAGAGATTGCTAGATTTGGAGGAAAGAACACCTATACTATTTAGCTAAAGATAAATACTCATGAGGAGAGAGAGAAAGGAGTCTTCTTTTCGGGTTTTATTCTTCTTGAATCCATTCTTAAAGCTTGTGGTCACGGAAGCTTAAACCTCTCAAGGGTGAATTGATGTGAAGAAAGAGGCAGATCTGCTCCTGACGAGGATTCCCTAAGTACGACGCAAGAGGGAAGTAAAAGAGCAAGTCGAGTAGCCTAGGAATAGTATTCTTCATTTGTTCTTTTACATTTCTTTTCTTAAACGCTGGTGATTAATGTTTATTTCATGTCTGTATAGAAGTGTACTTGATTTCTAGACTAAATGATATTTTATCCAAGCCTGCTTTTACTATTTAATCTTTGGGTTTGAATGTTTTGACCACGAAAGTGTTATTGCAGTCACTGTCACTGAACGGTGCAACGATAGTTTAAACTAACAAGCAAGATAGCAGAAGTTGCTTGGGGATTGAAGGAATTTATTCCACTTGTTCTTTCATGTGTTGCATTTCCATTATCGGTAGGTGTGGTTAGTGTGCATATTTAAGTCTTAGATCGAATAGAGAAGCTAAGTTTGGTAAGACATTCATTGTACCTTATTGCAGCGACAATCACCTATTCTTTAAAACCTTGTGAGTCACACTTATTTTTTTGCTGACTATTCATGTTAGGGACCCTATTTCATTATTATTACATTTCTTTTTTAATTTCACATTATTGCTTCGACAATCACTCTCACAATTTTATTGCATTTACTTATTCATTGCACTGACATTAATAAAAAATAAACATCCATTCTCGTGGGATCGATATCCAATAGTTTCATAACTGTTTACTATGCTTGCATCAACAGTGTATGCTTGCACTTATTTGCTGTGACATTAACAGCCAATTAGGTGACCTCAAGTTTATCCCATATTTCTTTGGCATCGTTACACGAAGAGACTCTATTGTGCTCATATTCACCAAGAGTGCAAAATAGAGTATGCATAGCTTTTGCATTAAGTTGCACCTTCTTGATGTCATTAGCATCCCATTCATTTTCCTCTTTTGGAATGCTAAAACCTTCAACTATCTTCATTAGAATGAATGGCCCGTTTGTGATTATCCTCCATACTCCATAATCATTGGCTTGGATAAATAACTTCATTATTATTCCTTACTATGAGTAGTTGATACCAATGAAAAGAGGAGGCCTTACGGTGGAATGTCCTTCTCCCACGAACGTTGACCCGAAAGTAGACGTCATTGTTGTTGGATTACTTGTTGATCATTTAAGCTTTCTTAAGGATCTTTTCTTGGTTGTTAAACTGTCTTTAGAAACTAAATCTGATACTAGTTGTTAGCTTGATGGATCAACTCGATAATGTCGGTAAAGAGGTTGAATCAGAATCAGCCTTTGAGAAGTTATGTTGGAATCAATTGAAATTTGTAACAAAGAACATAAGGATTTATAGTGGTTCGGCCACAAACGCCTACTTCACTACACTAGCTTTCCATAACTAAGAATTTTTCCAAATCCATTAAATTTGTATAACCTTTGAGGACAAGCTTTAACCTTACAATCACTTAAGACTTATACCTCAAAGTCTTAAGAGACAACTCCTCAAGGCTTCTACCTAAACCTTAAATATAAACCCTCTCTCAAAAGAGGAACAAATTAGCAAACAAAGAAACAATCCTTACAAGATTAAAATGTTTGCCAATTAAGCACAAATACAAAGAAGAACACTTGAGCTAAATGAATACAATGAAAGATCACAAGTGTTTACAGGAAAAGGTAAGAAAGAATTAAGCTCTAGGTTGTTTTGATTGATTTTTAGGCTTTGCACATTACTCTTCTTGTTGCTAGACCTTTGGAAGATGCTATTTATGCCCTCTAAGTGATTTCCAACATTTGTGATTGTTGGAAAAGTAAATATGGCTGTTTGGGATGAAATACTAGCTCATTAATTACACCTGCAGCAATGAGTATTGATACCTGCTAAAATGGTATCAATATTTTTTGTAATAAATGCATATTTTAGTGACCATTAGAGGAGAACTATCGATATCGTAGGGAAAATATTGATACCTTTAATAAAGGTATCGATACCAAATCGATACTTTCTAGGGTTTGATAAAACAAAATACTCATTTAGTATTGTTTATCAGAGGGGTATTGATATCACATAAAATATCGATACTTAGACAAAAAAATACCGATATTGTTTTTCCTGGAGCAATTCTAACTTATTTGAAAATGATTAAAACATATTTGAAAATGTTTGACTCAATTGAGACCATTTCAACTTGATTTTATCAATTTGTTCAATTTTACTTTTATTCAAAAATACTTTAATTTGTTATATCAAAATATATTATTCAATAAGGCTTTGTTTAACACAGACACATGGAGCTTGTTTGAGTCTGTAAATAGCCTTGCGAAGCTTGCAAACATGGTGAGGATTATCACGATTAATGAAGCCTAGAGGTTGAGACATAAAGACATCTTCTAAAAATGTACCTTGAAGAAAGGCATTGTGGACATCTAGTTGATGAAGTGACCAGCCTTTACTTAGTGCAAGACTAAGAACTAAATGCACTGTGATTGGTTTGATGATTGGACTAAATGTTTCAAAAAATCGATCCCCGAATGTTGATGAAAACCTTTTGCAACTAGACACGCTTTGTACCTATCAACAAAACCATCAGGTAAATATTTAGTGTGAAAAATCCACTTACACCCTACCAAGTTTTGAGTAGGATGAGAGGGAATAAGTTCCCATGTGCCACTCCGAAGAAGAGCATAAAATTCTATAGACATGGCGTGCCTCCATTTGGGATCCTTTAAAGCTTGACAGATAGTAGTGGGCTCAAGGGTGGAATGGTGAAGTTTAATATTGACGTTAAGTTTTTGAATAGGTTTGTGAATGTTACATTTGTAGCTAGTGATGATGCCTTGAGATGATGGCATCAGACAGGTGGTTGCATATGTAGTTTCAGCCTGAGGAGAGAATAAGGAGGTGTGTGATATGGAAAGATTGGTTCGAGTTTAGGGTTGGTTATGGGACATAAGGAAGGAATGGCAGGTGAAGTCATAAAATACCATTCAGATGTGGTGGAGGAAGTGGCACGAGGGAAAGGTTGATTGGAGTTGGCAAGTGGAAAAACGGTCTCAACAAAACGGACATGACGAGAGGTGTACAAATGTTTGGAGGAGATATCAAGACAAAGATAAGCACTTTGAGTGAAGAAATATCCAACAAAGAGACAAGTGGTTAATCTAGGTTCAAGTTTGTGAAAGGTGTAAGGTCGGGGTCAGGGATAGCAAAAGCAACCAAAACTTTAAAGTTTGTTGTAGTTGGGAGTAGTGCCAAAAACTTTAAGAAATGAAGACTCATTATTGAGAGTCGATGTAGGAAGGCAATTTATAATGTATACAACTATAGAAAAGGCAAAGGACTAGTAAGATAGAGGCATGGATGCGTGCGAAAAGACAGAAAGACTAGTTTCAACAATATGATGATGTCAACATTCAAAATAACCATTATGTTTAGGAGTATGAGGGGGAGAGGTGAGATGAGAGATGTCATTGATTGTTAAGAATGAGGATAGGGTCTGGTATTCTCCTCCATTATCAGAGTAAAGTGTTTTGATTTCACAATTGAAAAAGTTTTCAACCAAGGCTTTGAAGCGAACAAACACATTACCAGCATCAAATTAACGTTTCAGCGGATGCAACCAGATGTATTTGGTGAAGTGATCAACAAAGAGAATATAATATTTAAAGTTGTCAATGGAGTAAACTGGTGAGGTCCAAAGATCTGTGAAGACAATCTCAACAGGAGAATAAGTGGATAATTTAGATGTAGAAAATGGTAGTTTATGAGTTTTATTACATTGACAAGAATTACAATGAAAGTTAAGATGAGAAGAACTAGTGATATCCAAACCGAATAATGAGACCATGTGTTTGAATGTCGATAAAGATGGGTGACTAAGTCTATGATGCCAAATAGGGGACGTGGTCTTTGTTGTAGAGAAAGCAAGTAACAATGATGAGGAGGAAAAGCTGAGCCACTCATAAACACCATATTTAGGTTGGCCTTAGAAGAGAATTACTCTCATTTTAAGGTCCTTTATAAAAAAAGAAGATGGTAAGAATTCAACAGAGGCATTATTAGATTTGCAAAATTGAGAAATGAAAGTTAAATTGCGTTTCATGGTAAGAGCACAAAAAACATTAGAAAGAGTAAAAGAGTGAGAAAAAGTAGGGAGAGAAGTTGAACCCGTGTGTTATAGGCAGAACCATCTCCAATCATTATTTCATCTGGATCAGTATAGGGGTTGTGATTGTTGAAGTTTTGAAGGTCAGTTGTTATATGATGGGTTGCACCACTATCCAACAACCAAGGATCATGTGAGAGTGATGTTGAAGTGGCAGTAACATGTTCTTGACTTTTCCAAGGAGGAGGTGCACGAACTGGCAATGAATTGGCAGCTCGTAATGGTGGGATGCATAAAGAAACTATTGGCGAAAGATAGAACACTGAGAGACAACATGACCTTGAGCACGACGCCACTGGCATTTTCTCAAAAACAGACGCATTGGTCGATTGGACTAATGATAAGGTGACTATTGAGTTGGAGGACGAGCAGACCATGGTGTACGATTGCTTGGTGACCGCTGGTTAGAGCATTGTGTACGTGTGAGGTTGGTAGAGACTGGAAATCCCGATGAGGGTGATGAATTACGTAAGGGCAACTCTTTGTTAATGAGTTTTTCATGGAGTTCATCAAAAGTAATGACCATGTCGCAGCTGTTGACTGCATCAATAACAGATTGGAAAGTATATTCAAGACCGTAAAAAGCTTTCTCAATTAAGTCTTCATGATCAAGAGGTTTGCTAAGGGTGGCAAGCTCATTTGCTTTGACTTTTACAACTTGCATGTAGTCGGTGGCAGATTGTGAACCCTCTGAGATGTTTTTAAGTTATCTTTGATTTGTTTGATATGTCCACAAGAAAGACGAGCATAAGTGTTGGTCAGGGCTTGCCAAGCTTCACAAGACATTGTTGATTGAGTAATGAGCGGCACAAGGTTAGGTGAAATCGTGCCTACAAGTGATGTAAACAAAAGTTTATCTTGTCTCAGTCATGTCTAATACGCAAGGTTGGGGGAGATTACATTGTTGATAGTGATGGTGGTAAGGGGAGAGGGATGCGAACCGTCTAAAAATTTGTGCAAGTTATATCCTATAAGGATGGATTCGATCTAGGTTTTTTAGGAGAGATAGTTGGAGTAAGTTTAACGGAGTTGTGGATGGTGATCAAAGTTAAAGGACTATTTGGCTTCTGAGTATTTGGGAGGGTAGCCTGAGTATTGTTTGTTGCCATTAGATAAGTGTTGATCGATTTTTGAAGAAGAAGTAGCTGAAGGGAAGAGAGAAAAAAATCAACAGACAAGTGTAAGGATAAAAAACCTAAGCTCGTATGAGATAGGCTCATGATACCATGTTAAATAAAGTTAAGGGAGAAGAGAAGGTTTGCTGTAAAATATTTTTCATACCTCTTTCTATTAATGACCATTGTATTTATATACAAAATAAAGCCTAGCAGATATGGTTTGTTACAACCACTATAACTAATTTAAAGGAATTCAAATAAAAATAATTTATTGGATTTTAAGAATTCAAATTTAAAAACAATTGGTTATTTATTCTTATTACATCGATCACACCTAAATCTATTTTCAAGTGTTACAAACTAAAAAAATAAAATTTCTAAATGATTTAAACATTTTACAAAAGTTTTTTAATATCCTCAAGACCTTTAAAAATGTTTCTAAGCTTAAAATTGTATTTTTCCAATGGTGTATGTCTCAAGACATGGACCATATGTCTCATGACATAAAACTTTGAATGTCAAATATGCTTTAGTGGAGTAAAGTATCAAGACAATCTCAGACAAGTCTCAAGTCAACAAATTATGTCTCATGACATATTCTTAATGTCTCAAGATATACATGTTGTGTCTCAAAACATAGTGATCCAATGGACTAATTAATTTTGTCCCTAGTTACGTATTTTTACCCAATTGGACCAAATATAGTCCAGTTGACATAAATTATCTTTTAAAGGCTTCTCAATAATTTAAAATTAATTAGTCCATCAAAAACTCAAATTTCTCATATCGAAATTCTACTAAATCCCTCAATAACAGTGTACAGTAAAATCAAATTTCGGGCGTTACATTTTATACGAAGTTAAAATATATCATAAATCCTTATAATTTGTGAATTTAGAATTTAGTCCTTGTACTTTTATTTTTGCGAATTTAATCCTACTTTTTAGATGTCAAAATTTATATTCAACTGTTAAACTATTGAAATTGTTATTAAATTTAGGTTCATTATAATGTCATTTTTTAATTACATGGCTACCAATATCAAGTGAGTATTTTTATTTAAAGATGTCACATCAAAAAAATTAAGAAAAAAAATTAACATTGTTAAAAGTTGGATATGAATTTTGAAAATTGAAATGTAAAACGAAAAAATTCCTGAAAATAAAAGTACAGAGACTAAATTCCAAATTTATGACGAGTACTTATAGCATATTTTAACATTTATACTACAAAATATTTATTATAAATATATTTATCATTAAAATATTAAATATTTTTCAACAATATATGAAGAATATTATTTAAATTTTAAAAATTTTAAAAATTATTATTAAAATGAAAATTTAATATTAAATAATTTATTATTTTAATAAACTAGATTAATTATATTAACAATTTATTACATTATTGAATATAAATAATTAAATATATATGTTTAATAATATTGGAAATTATTTATATTAATATGTTAAATATTTTTAAATTTAAATTAATTTAGATTTAAATTTATTATTACAATATTAGGCTAAAATGAAGTTAATTTTTATATATAATTAAATCACTTATAAAGAAGGTTTTTTTTTTGAAAAATGATTTATACATTTCAAAAAGATAAATTATTTATTGGGAAAACAAAAGTTTATTTTTTATTGATTAAATTATTTTCCATAAAACAAACGAGAAAATATAAAAATTATTTTCCGTAAATAATTTTTTACAAAATAAATGTATCCGGAATATTATGTCAAAATCTATTGAGTACTAAAGTAATGATTTTTTGTAGATAAAATTTTGAATTATATTTGAATGATAAGTTATTTTATCTATTTACTTATGTTTTTACTATAACTGGTTCCCGCATTTCATTATTTTTTTAATATTATTTTATTCTCTTATTTATTTTTTAAAATTAATTGACTTTTATTATAATTAGATCAATCGTGATCTAATTAGTAAATATATATTTTAAAATTTAAAAAATATATTTTTTAATGAATTAAAAAATAAATATATAAAATTACGAGCAATACATGTTGTAATGAAAACTAGTACTTCTTGAAAAGACTAGAGTTCACAAAGATATTATATAAATATTAATTAATAAAAGTCTTGTAATTTTTGCTACTGGATCTCAGGTCAACAAATCAACATATTATTGAGAAATTAGATTTTTTTGATACTTTTTAATTAATATACATCTATTATTTACTATTTTAAAGATAAATCATTAACTGGAAATCCAAGTATCTACCAAATATATATTTTTTATTTTTCAAGGTATTTACTTGAGCGAGCCTAATAATTAATTTTTCTTATTTTGTAAGTTTATTAAGGGGGTGAATACTGATCATAAATTTTAAAACTGCTCCATATCCAAAGCGAGGATCGAACTCTCGACACTGATTAACGAAATATAATTTTCTTTTTACATCCTAAATTCTAAAGATATATTTATCTACTTATATTATTACAAAGTGCCTAATTGAATTTGATATCACTAATTCAAATACAAAACTCAGTAAAATATATTAAAAAACAAAATCAAAATTACAATAAGAAAATATAAATAAAGTTATTTAATATTTTTAAATTTTAATAAACAAACACCTTAGTCATTATTATTCAATTAAAAATAATGTTGTTTGAAATTCATTAGATTGGTTAGGGTATTGGTTCAAAGAGTGGTTTTAAATTGATTAAATTGAAAATCGGTACAAATCAGTTAAAAACCAGTGGAATTGGATTTTAAAAAAATAACTTTTTGAATTTTTTAAATTTTTTAATCAGACCGTCGAACCAATGACTTAATTAATTTGACCACCGATCCGATTTAAAAAACATTATTTAAAAAGCTAATTTTTATTAAGCTTTAATTTATTTTTCTTTCAAAATATAATTAATTTTAAAAAAGTTATGTGTAAGGGTAAACTACATTATTTGTCACTCAATTATGACTTTTTTTTTCTTTTTTGGTCATCCAACTATTAGTAAATTTTTTATTTTAGTGACCCAACTATAAAAAATTACAGAATAATCACTCAATTATTCAATTTTATCTTTTTTTATCATCTAATTATATTGAATTTTTGAATGTTTTCATGTTTACCTTTAGAAGTTAGCAATAATAAAAATAAAATTAAATAATATGATAATTATTTTGTAATTTTTCATAACTTAATGATCCTTATACATAATTATATCATTTATGAAATCAAAGCAACACAATATAATACCCGAAAAATGGAAAAAGATTTGGTATACTGACCAGTTACAATGCAAATCCAAAAAAATCCATAGAGGTGCATGAATAAAAATCAAACTAAATCCGGTTTTGTCCCTCCAGAATCAGTAAGCTATTAAAGACCCTACCCTATTTCTTTTTAAAACAGTTTATATCTTATATTTACATACACCCATTATCGAGTTGGAGTTTCTCATCCAACAAAAATGGCTGCCAAAAAAGGCGAACAACGTTCAGAGACTTGCAGTTGTTTTCCGCTCTCAGATGAAGAAAATGTCACTTCTGATTTAATGGATACTACTCCGAATCGACGAAGGCCTGCGGGATGGAGAGCTGTTTCTTTCGTATTAGGTGAATTTCTTTTGCTTTCTTGCATTCAAATGTATTTGTAACCGTCGTTGAAATCCGTGAGGCTGGATGTTGTTTTCTGCGTGCAGGAAATGAAACGTTCGAGAGATTAGCATCATATGGATTGATGGCGAATTTCATGGTGTACCTGCAGAGGGAGTATCACATGAACCAGGTGGAGGCGGCTACCATCCTTAACGGTTGGTCGGCGGCCTCGAATTTTGCTCCGGTTATTGGTGCTTATGTCTCCGATGCATTCATGGGCAAATTCTGGACCATTGTTTTAGGATCCTTTTCATCACTCCTGGTACGTTAACGTTGACGTGAAAGTTGTAAATTGTAATAGTCTTTTCAGTGACTCATGATTTCAACTGATGATGAGCAGGGAATGATGATCATGACGTTAACAGCTTTATTACCACCACTGCGCCCACCGCCGTGTGCGGATGAAGGCCTACAGCAGGGACAATGCATACCCTACAATGGAGCCCAACTGGGGGTTTTGATGGTCAGCTTATGCTGGTTATCCATCGGCACCGGCGGAATCAAACCCTGCAGTATTCCTTTCAGCATCGATCAATTCGATTTAACAACCGAAGAAGGCCGGAAAGGGAACAACAGTTTCTACAATTTATACTACACTACTCAGACTATCGTCTTATTGATTACCCAAACTGTTGTGGTTTATATCCAGAATGATGTTAGTTGGGCATTAGGGTTTGGGATCCCAACGCTTTGCATGATCTTCGCCCTTGTTTTGTTCTACGTTGGAACCAGAATTTACGTTTACATAAAGCCTAAAGGAAGCGTTGTCGCCGGTGTCGCACAAGTGTTCGTCGCTGCTTTCAAGAAACGCCGCTTTTATATTCCGGTTGATGGAGTCGATGGCCAATTCTATGATCCTCCATCGACGACAAGCTTGCTTTGCGTTAGAGAGCTCCAACTCACCACACAGTACAGGTTCTTAAACAAAGCGGCTCTAGTGATCGATGATGAAGTGAACCCAGATGGTTCTCGTAAGAATCCATGGATGCTTTGCACTATCCAACAAGTTGAAGATGTTAAATGCCTTTTAAACATCATCCCAATATGGCTAACCAGCATCCTCGGCTTTCTCGCCATGAATCAACAAGGAACTTTCACGGTCTCCCAAGCCCTAAAAATGGATCTTCAATTCGGTTCGACGATTAAAATTCCCGCCGGTTCAGTCGGTGTCATTACACTCATCACCATCGCCTTTTGGCTCCCCTTTTACGACCGAGTCCTGGTCCCGGCCCTCGAAAAAATCACCAAGCTCGAAGGTGGGATCACGGTCCTCCAACGAATCGGAATCGGAAACCTTTTCTCGATCCTAACGATGTTGGTTTCGGGATTCATCGAAACAAAGAGAAGAAATTCAGCCCTTTCCCATGGCAGCCCTGACGGAGTAGCTCCGATGTCAATGATGTGGTTAACACCGCAGCTTATCCTTATCGGCTTTGCAGAGGTCTTCAGCATCGTTGGACTGATCGAGTTTTACAACAAACAGTTCCCGGAGCATATGAGAAGCATTGGGAACTCGCTGGTCTATTTGACGTTTTCATTGGCGAGTTACGCAAGCAACTGGATTATCATAATTGTTAATGATGTTACAGGAAGGAGTGGAAGCAGCTGGTTGAGTGGCGACATAAACACAAGCAAATTAGACAAATTCTATTTCTTGATAGCTGGGATTTCTTTGCTCGACTTCGTCGTCTTCACGTTCTGCGCTCAAAGGTATCATTACAGGGGCAGTGTTAGGATAAACTGAATGATGAAATTTGCCTGGAAACTTGATCATTATTATATATGTTGAGTGAAGTTCTGTATAGAGAGCCCATGTTAAAAAATAAGAATGGGAAATTAGCTTGAATTTATAATAAAGTATGTTCATGTTTGATCTTGTCTGAATGAATCTTGCAGGATGCATGAGTGTTTCATATAAGGTTTATTTGTTTGTAAGAGCTTTTAAATAGGTATACTTTATAGATGATATAATACTTAAAATTATTTATAACTATTTTCAACCCTTAAATAATAAACGCGTTTTAACATATTTAAATTTATATTTTTCTGTACTAACAACAATGTTAATATCAATTATATTAAACTTAATCGAAAGTTGAATGACCTATTTAAATATAAGTAGGTTGTTGAAATTTTAAATTAATTAATAATTTAAAATTTTGTGATTTTAGAAAAATATATATGTGATAAAAGTTAGAATAAAAAAATTATATTTGAAGAAAAAACTAAAAAAAAGTAATTGATATGTTTTAAATATATATATAATAAATATTAAATATTTTATATTGAAACCTTACATAATTTATTATATCTATAGAAATTTTAAACAGTTGATAAAAATAGATATTTAAGAAAATTTAACAGAATCACTTAGATTTGATAGAAAACTTATAATGTTTAACAAAAAACAAATTAAAATATAAAAATATGAAATTTAAAATAAAATATATGGCCTTGAATCACCATTGCTCAGGCAATTGGTTTTTTCATATGCCTATAATTAGGGATGAGCAAAATTCGATTCGATACAAAAAAATCAATAAAAATTTAAATTTTGAATAAAATATTTCAATTTATTCGAGTTATTCAAATCAACTTGAATAAAAAATCAAAATTTTCGATTTAATTCGAATATGAAATATACAATTCGAGTTATTCGAAAATCCGAATAAAAAAAGGTAAAATTACATCGTTTTGATAAATGTTTACCCATTAAGTTAAAAGGTAAAATCATTATAATGTTTATATAGTTAAATAATATAGTACTTCATCTACTAGTTAAATAATCGGTCCATGTAAATGCAACATTAATTATAAATAATAGGATTCGTTAACTCGAAAATTTTTTACTCAATTTGATTCGATTCAAAAAAAATTCAAATCGAGTTAGCTTGTTAAAATAAGATTCGTCAACTAAATTAACTAAAATTTTTTTGAATTGAATCAACTCTATCGAATAGTCACCCCTAATGACAACGACTCAAATGGAATATAAACATTTTTCGATAATAGAATCAAACTCGGATTAGTAAGAATCTCCATGGTCATAGAAAAGACTTAAAAAAATTAGGGGGAAAATTTATTCCAAACGATATAATCAGGGGTGAAATCAGAAAATTTTTAAGAGGCGAGATTAAATTGTAATTTTTATATTAACAAAAATGTAATTTCATCATTTTTAATATCATATATCTTTATAATTTTTTATATTTTTAAAGAGATTAAAGTATAATTTTACTTTTACTAATTTAAAATTTTAAAAATGTTAAATAACAAACAAAAAATTCTGAACACTTGCAAGCCCTTAGTTTCGCCACTAGATATAATTCAATGGCATCAGAATCCTAACCGGTTCTAATAATAATAAAAAAACTATGATTGTGTAAAAAAATTACAAATATATATAATTTTTAAAAAGGTTTAAGGGTGTAAAAAGTTATAAAAAAATTTAAAAAAAAAGCAATTAAGCCCCTACTTTTATTTTGTACTCACTTGAATACTTGAACTTCCAAAATGTATCAAAAAGACCCTCAAACTTTTTCAAAAAAAAAGCAATTAAGCTCTTACTTTTATTTTGCACTCAATTGGATACTTGAACTTTCAAAATATATAAAAAAAGCTTTCAAACTTAAAAAAAAAAAACAGTTAAGCCACTATTTTTTTTTTTTTGCATTAAATTGGGTATTTGAACAATTCCTAATTTGTTTCAGTTAAAGCCACTACGTGTCACAATCACAGCGTGACATGTGGCAAAAGATTGTTAAAAGGCTTTTTTTATGTATTTTATAAAATTTATTATTATTTTTTCTAATTTTTTATTTTTTATATTTTTATTAAAATTTAATAAATTTTATATTTTTAATAATTTTTTGCCACATTTCACATTGTGATTGTGACATGGAGTGGCTTCAACCGAAAAAAAATTAGGAGTAGTTAACTTTAACGGTCAATTGTTAAAGTTAACTGTCAGATGACCTTTCTAATGTATTTGACAGTTCAAGTACCCAATTGAGTGTAAAAAATTAGAGACTTAATTATTTTTTGAAAAGTTTGAGGGCTTTTTTTTATTTATTTTGAAAGTTCAAGTACTCAATTCAATCTAAAATAAAAGCAAGAGCTTAATTGTTTTTTTTTTTAAATCATTTGAGGGTTTTATTTATATATTTTGAAAGTTGAAGTATAAAAAAAAAATAGAGATTTAATTTTTTTTTTTGAAAAAATTTCAAAACTTTTTAAGCGCTTAAACCTTTTTAAAACAAAGAAGACGGTAAAATGAAATAAAAGGAAATAATTTTCATTTATGCTATTGGCATATGGATAAATAGCCATAAAACCCCTCCGCGTATTTTGATATTGCAGAGATACTCTTCTGTAAATTAAAATTTATTTATTAGTCCTTTATGTTTTAAATAATTCACAAATTTACATCAACGGAAGTGAAAGGGACAATAGGGTCAGATCAGATTTTACATTCAATAGTTATAAATAAAAGTATAGTTGGACAAAATTGTAATATCAACATTAAATAAGTCTTTATCACTTTGAATCAGTCAAACAGATTCAGACGTAGAAATCAATACTTGATTTTTACTTGCTTTTTTGGCGCGTGGATTGAAAACTCTTGATATTAATATATAACGGGAAAATGCTAAAATAAGTTTAATTTTTTTGGTATAATAATTATTTATATATTACTCACCAAAAAAA
The DNA here is from genome assembly GCA_039519145.1 of Kokia cookei. Taxonomy (NCBI): domain Eukaryota; kingdom Viridiplantae; phylum Streptophyta; class Magnoliopsida; order Malvales; family Malvaceae; genus Kokia; species Kokia cookei. Next base: position 32,618,589 of record CM076902.1, read on the forward strand.
ATATTTATATATTAATTTATAATTAATATATGTAAAAATAAAACTACAATTTTCGTTTATAGTAAATGTAGGCATAACTCAGTTAATAAATATTATTTAATTATCACAAAAATAACTAATTTGACTATTATTAATTTTACTGTATTACATTAAATTATGTTTAATATAAAATAAATTTAATGGATAATTAAATTATTTTTCTTTCAAAATTTTTAAAAACTTCTATGTAATTTAATATATCTTATGTAATAATTTTTTTAAAATATTTCATCGATTTTGACATGTTTAGTCTGTTTTTGTAGTTAGAAGTGAGTAAAATTCGATTCGATTCAAAAAAATTTGATAAAAATTTAAATTTTAAATTAAATAGTTCGAGTTAATTGAATTATTCGGATTACCTTGAATAAAAAATAAAATTTTTCGGTTTAACTCAAATATGAATTACATAATTTGAGTTATTCGAAAATGCAAATAAGAAAAAATAAAATTATGTCGTTTTAATAAATATTTATATTTTTTAAAGTTAAAAGTCAAAATTATTAAATTAAAAGGTAAAACTATTATATTTTTTATGTAATTAAATAATCTTTACTTCGTTTAGTTAAATAATTGGTCCATATAAACACAATATTGAATATAAATAATAGGGTCTATTAACTCGATTCGACTTGACTCGAAATTTTTTGACTCGATTTGAAAAAAATTCAAATTTAGTTTGGTTGCTGAAATAAGATTCATCAACTCGACTAACTTAAAACTTTTTGACTCGACTCGACTCGACTCGATTAGATCGGATACTCACCCCTATTTGCAGCATGTTCTTTTTGTCATTTTTATCCTCTTTGATTTCTTCTTGGCTTTTGAACGGTTCGTTTTCTGGTTTGGGGTCAGTCTTAGGGAAAATGGGATGGTGGTCTGTCTAATAATAAGGTGAGGAGGATGTCTGTTCATTGTTTGGTGGGAAATTTCTTCACGGCTAGTGTAGCTAGTTTCCAATTGATGCATATTATCTGACGCATTTATAGCATTCAATTGGTGGAGTTGCGATTTCTTGTGATAGTCCAAATTCAAAAAAAATAATTATAAATATCAATATAGATAATATCAAGTCTATAATTATATTAAATTAACATAATTAATATTTCAAAATAAAAATATCAAAATTCTCAAAATAAAATGTATTTACAACCTTAATTATAAAAATAATTAACAAAGTATAATAAAAACCCAAAATCAAAATAATTATATGATAAAATAATATGTAAAAAGTCTGTAATAACGACTCCAATACCAAGTCACCTAAATTCAGAATATCTGTAAAAGAACTGTAGGAATATGAGCTATAAAACCCAGTGTGTCTCTAAGGCACATTCAACCTAACATATATCATCACAATCATATATATATAACTCAAAAAGTAACCACAAATCATGTTGCAAACACAAGTATGATGCAATGCACCCAATACTCCAACACACCAACACAGTGAAAATGTTCCCCAGAACCCTTTCCGAATCAATCGTCACCAATCGTAGTGTGATTTTAGTATCAACCTTAAATGAATGATAACTACTTCTTCCACCATACAAACTCACCCCATGAACACACAATGGTATGATTACGTAATTATCTCAATATAATCTCAATCTCAATTTCACAATGTTTCTCATATGTTTAATTATCTCAAAGCACGATAGAGTAACACAATAATTTAATCAACACATGCTCTGAGTAAATGCATGACATGATCAACAAATATTGCTCAACTCAATTTCAATCATATCATTTTGATATCTCATCACAATCATCACATCAACAACATGTATCTCAATATATCATGCAATCACCCAAATCACAACATCTCAATGATAAGTAAAGTACAATTAGAAACACACCTCTAGCAAATAGAATTCTAACGACGAGGAGGTCGTCTGCCACATGTTGTACGAGTACCCGGTCTAACGGGATTAGATCCTACAAATACAACTAAATATTATTACAATTCTAGCCACCACTTTAACACAAGACTAAACTAAAGTAACTTACGTGTAGCTCTCGGAATCGATGCAAGAGTGGGTTGCACAGGTGGAGGAGGAGGTAGATTGTCTGCCTCGGAATCTTTATCACCTAAACACGTAGATCTTATATTAGTAATCCCAAATTAAAACTCTAAATAACTTAAAGTACAACACAAAAGATAAAATAGTCAAAACGAGGCTTTCGAGTTTGAATTTGGCAAAACAGACAGCGAAAACGGAATTAGAAAGTCGAAAAATGGCAAGGTAGGATTCCTCGAAAAAAGTCAATAGGTCAAAGTCAACGGTTAACGATTAACAGTCAACCGTCAACTGTCAATGGTCGGTCAACGGTTGATCAATGGTTGGTCAACGGTCGGTCAATGGTCGATCAACGGTTGGTCAATGATCGGTCAACGGTCGATCAACGGTTTGACTTGGTTTGGGTTTGGACTTGGTTCAATTGGGTTTGGTTCACTTTGGGTTTGGTTTTAATAGGTTTGGGCTTAAAGTTTTTTAAAAGGTTTATAAGGTTTGGGTTTTAAATAGGTAATAAGGGTTTTGGGTTAGGTTGGTTTATGGTTTGGGCTTAGAAAAAAATTAGCCTACCTCACATAACAACACAACAAAAATAGGGTTTTCATCACCCCTACAACGGCGGCATCGAACCCCCACATAGCCTCCACGTATGGTGCTCGCTCATTGGATTAACACCACAAGACCCCAACAAAAACACTCTTAACACCCAACAAAACTTACCCAAAGCCCGATTCAGCCTAGACGACGAAGGTACGGCAGCGCACAATGGAGGGAATGAAGGTCGAATGGTTTGTGCTTGACTCACACGAACAGCGATGGCAATGGAGGATTTTAGAAAGTAGGTTTTGCTCGCGAGGAAAGGAGAAAGGCTTTGATGTTGGCGGTGTTGAGCACGAACGACGGTAAAGGCTTGAACGGAGCTTCGTCGGAAAAAGAAAATGAGAGGGAGATGTGAAATTTCGACAGAGCAAAGAACAAAGGGGAAAAGAAAAGACAAAAAGAGAAAATTAGGTGTTTAAATACCCCATGAAAATGGAAATTTAATTGGAGACCCTCGAAAAATTTTAAGGTTTTTGAATTAAACCCACATTTTTACCTTATTCACAACCAAGTCCAAAGAAAAATTTAATGCTCGAAAAGGTCCTAAAATTTCATAATTTCCTAATTTAATCCCTATGAATTTCTAGAGTGTTACAACTCTCCCCCTTAAAAGAAATTTCATCCTCGAAATTTACCTGGACCAAAAAGATGTGAATACTAGGCCTTGATGACGGCTTTGGGCTCCCAAGTAGCCTCCTTATAACTATGGTTGTGCCACAACACCTTAACCATCTTAATGGTATTCCTCCTAAGAACTTTCTCATCCTGAGCAATGACCTCAATTGGTTCCTCCTCAAAACTCAAGTCTAGACGAACCTCGATCTCCTTAATAGACACAACGTGAGACGGGTCTGATCAATAACGCTTCAACATGGAGACATGGAAAACATCATGAATCCGCTCAAGCTCTGGAGTAACTCAAGTTGATAAGAAGCAATTGGTCCCACTCGATGAAGTACCCGATAAGGACCGATAAAACGAGGACTCAACTTGCCATTTCGTCCAAATCTAAGCACCTTCTTCCATGGAGACACTTTCAAGAAAACCTCATCTCCTACACTAAACTCAATATCCCGACGCTTCAGGTCGGCATAAGACTTCTGCCTGTCAAAAACAACTTTAAGCCTCTCATGAATCAATTTAACAGTCTCCTCAGACTCGTGAACAAGATTTGGTCCCAACAACCGATGCTCAGTCAATTCAGTCCAACCGATAGGGGTACGACACTTGTGCCTATACAAAGCCTTGAAAGGAGCCATCTTAATACTGACTTGATAACTGTTATTGTAAGCGAATTCAGCCAGTGGTAAGAAATCCTCCCAACTCCCTTGATATTCAATCACATAACCCATTAACATGTCCTCCAAGACCTGAATCATCTACTCGGATTGACCATCAATTTACGGATGGTAAGCAGTACTAAAGTTTAATCGAGTACCCAAAGCACGGTGCAAGGATTCCCAAAATCTTGAAGTAAACCTCGGATCTCGATCAAAGATGATAGATAAAGGCACCTTATGAAGATGAACTATCTCTGAGATGTAGAGTCGAGCTACCTTACTCAAAGGATAATCGACCTTTATTGGAATGAAATGTACGGACTTAGTGAGTCGATCCAAAACCACCCACACTGAATCTTTCTTGGACGGTGTTAAGGGAAAACCACTCACAAAATCCATAGTCACGTTTTCCCATTTCCACCGACGAATCTCAATTAGTTGAAGTAACCCAGAAGGACACTGGTGCTCGGCCTTAACTTTCTGGCAAGTCAAACACTTGGACACAAAATCCATAACATCCCTCTTTAAACCCTTCTACCAATACCTATCACGAAGATTCTTATACATCTTATCTCCGTCAGGATGCATGAAATAAGGGCTATCATGTGCCTCACGGAGAATAGTTTGTTTAATCTTAGAATCCCTCGGAACATAGTATCGACCACGAAAGCATAGTAAATCATTCTGATCCATAGAGAAGTCTACAGATAAACCTTCCTCTACCTTCCTCATACGATGCTTTAGATAAGGATCATTAGATTGCTTGACCTTAATCTCCGAGAGTAAAGTGGGAATAACTCGGAGTTCAACCAATAGACTGTCATCCTCAAACAAGCTCATTCTGGCAAATAATGCCCTCAACTTAGTCACAGTACTATGACTTAAAGCGTCAGCAACCACATTAGCCTTACTAGGGTGATACTCAATCTCACAGTCATAATCCTTAAGGAGCTCTAACCATCGTCGTTGCCTCAATTTAAGCTCCTTCTGTGAAAGCAAATACTTCAAGCTCTTATGATCAGTGAAGATATAACACTTCTCCTCATAAAGATAATGTCTCCAAATTTTAAGAGCGAAGATTACTACAGCAAGCTCAAGATCATGAGGACGGTAATTAATCTCATGCGGTTTCAACTGTCAAGAGGCATAAGCTACAACCTTTCCCTCTTACATTAGCACAAATCCCAATCCAGTGTGAGAAGCATCACTGTAGATAGTATAAGCTTTCCGAAGCTCAGGTTGGATCAGAATTGGTGCTTGAGTCAACACAGACTTTAATTTCTCGAAACTAGCCTCTTGAGCCTCAGTCCAAACAAATGGAACACTCTTCCTCAGAAGCTTAGTCAGAGGCACCGCAATAATTGAAAAACCCTCAACAAACCTCTGATAATATCCAGCTAAACCCAAGAAACTACGAATCTCAGAAACATTCTTTGGTTGTTTCCAACCCACAATAGCCTCAATCTTCTTCGGATCCACACGAATACCCTCAGCAAAAACTATATGACCGAAAAACATCACCTCAGATAGCCAAAATTCACACTTGCTGAACTTAGCATAAAGTGCTTTTCTCTCAAAGTTTGTAGAACAACTCTCAGATGCTCCTCATGCTCAGACTTAGAGTACACTAGAATGTCATCTATAAATACCACCACAAATTGATCCAAGTAGGGTTGAAACACCCTATTCATCATGTCCATAAAAGCAACACGAGCATTAGTTAACCCAAAAGGCATTACCAAGAACACATAGTGCCCATAACGAGATAGAAAAGTTATCTTGAACACATCAAAATCTTTCACCTTAAGTTGATAGTACCCCGATCTCAAGTTAATTTTGGAGAACATAGTAGCTCTTCGGAACTAATCAAATAAGTCAGCAATACGAGGCAAGGGGTACTTATTCTTAATCGTCAACTTATTCAGCTTTCGATAATCAATGTACAACTGAAGTGTTCCATCCTTCTTCTTTACAAACAAGACTGGCGCTCCCCAAGGTGAAACACTTGGTTGAATAAAACCCCTATCCAATAGCTCTTGCAACTGTACTTTCAACTCCTTGAGTTCCTTAGGTGGTAAGGTGCCACAAACATAGGAGTCGTACCAGTATAGACCTCAATGCCAAATTCCACCTTATCTCGCTTAGGTGACACACCAAGCAACTCCTCTGGAAACACATCAGGGAAGTCCTTCACCACTCGAATCTTATCAATCTTAGAATCAGATTGCCTTGGATCTAGAATGTAAGTCAAATAAGCCATGGACCCCTTTCTAATCAACTCTTCGACTTTAAGGGCTGAGATCACATTAGACAGAAGCCCTTTATATTCACCAACTAGGGTTATCTATCGGTCATCAGAAGTTTTCGGAGTTGCCCTTTTCTTCTAACAATCCAGATTAACTCGATGCTTAGAAAGCCAATCCATACCAAGTATAAGGTCAAATTCACTGAATGGCAACTCCAGTAAATTGGCAGAAAAGATTTCCCATTGAATCTCTAAAGGACAGTTACGGTATATTCTATTAACCTTCACAGAGTTACCCACCGAACTTTGGACAGTTATTGTAAACTCAACATTTTTAGCAGTAATCTTAAGACCCCATGACACAACACTCGCCACATAAGAATGTGTCGAACTATTATCGAGCAAAGCAAAATAAGGAATAGAATGAACAAAAGAAGTATCTACTATGACGTCAAGCTCATCACGATCCTCATGCCTCCTAGTAGCATATACCAACCCAGGCTATCTCGCCCTATATCTAGAAGCTCCACCACTCTGGACTGACATACCTCTAGTAGCTGAACCTGAAGCAACTGGTCTAACCTGTCCTCTACTCCCAATAGGAGCCTGAACTGAAGCCTGACACTGACTCTGCACAAAAGAACTAGTAGGAGGATGGGAACAATCTCTAAAGAAGTGCTCTTGTGAACCGCACCTAAAACAAGCCTCGATCTTTCTCCAACACTCACCCCCATGCCTTTTATTATAATAAGAACAAAGATGCACGAGCCCAGGTCTAGTAGAACCATTAACACTACCTACCGGAGCTGCCAAAACTGCAGACCTCACTCTCGGATAACTAGGCTGAGCTACCTCCTCTCTAGGCCTCTTAACAGAAAGACCACCCGTAACAGGCTGAGCTGATGTGCCCACTGGCTTTTTACTACGTTCTCTGTCTTGAACCCTCTGAGCCTTAGTACGAGCCTCCAAACTCTCAGCAGATCTAGCTTGACTAACCAAGTCATTGAACACCCTATCGTGATGCATGTTGACCCCAGCCTAAAGTGAGAGTCGAAGTCCTTTATTAAACCAATCACATTTTTCTTTTTCATTTGCCACCAACCTTGACACATAACGAACCAATCTCAGGAACTCTATCTCATAATCATTAACGGACATGTCCCCCTGTCTCAAGTTCATAAAGTCGTCCCTACATTTGTTGAGAAACTCCTTACCCACAAAACGATCCTGGCAAGATTCCCTGAAATAATGCCATGTAATCTGTCTAACAGGAGTAGACTTTTCCATAGTGTCCCACCAATTTTGGGCCTTACCCTTCAGTAAAGAGATAATAGCTCTAACCTTCTGTCCAGCAGAGTAGTTTATCTCCACAAACAATCCCTGCAAATCCTTCAACTAGTACTCAGCAACTGAAGGATCTGTACCACTCCTACCCTCAAACACTTTCATCCCAGCAGCAATAAAATTAGCAGAAACAGGCCTTCTCAAACCCCCAGACTGACTCCTAGTTGATCCACGAAGTAATCTCAATAACTCTTGATTAACCATGGAACTGTCTAACTCTAAGGTCTTACTATCCCTAGTATCGAGCACATCCTCATTAGGAGCTTCCTCAGAAGGAAAGTCTCCTTCAACAGCTGTCTGACCCTCAGTACCTACAGACAGCTCATCCTCATCAACATGAGGCATCTCCTCCACATTCACCTCAAGCTTGAACACAGGAGTAGGGTCACTTACGACCCTAATAGTACGACCTCGGCCTCGATCTTGGTCGCGGCCAGTCGTAAGTCTAACACTCCTACGTGATGACATACTATCTATCTACATCAGTAAAAAGTACTAGAGTAAGAATCGTTACCAGATGTTTAGAATAAATCACACACACACACACACACACACACACACATATATATATATCATAATTTATTATAACTCATCAATTTAATTAAAATCCCCATGTAACCTAAAAATTTTAAAATCAAGTCTAGAGAGCCTCACAGTCTGTGGGTTAAACTTAGCTCTAATACCACTAAATGTAACCCCCTTTACCCGATCCAGAGTGTTCGATTGGATCCAGAAGGTTATATAAGTAATTTCACCCACACACAACTCAATAGTCCAAATTCAAAAAAAAAATTATAAATATCAATATAGATAATTTCAAGTTTATAATTAAAATAAAATAACATAATTAATATCTCAAAATAAAAATACCAAAATTCCCAAAATAAAATGTATTTACAACCCCAATTATAAAAATAATTAACAAAGTATAATAAAAACCCAAAATCAAAATAATAATAATATGTAAAAAGTCTGTAATAACGCCTCCAGTACCAAGTCACCTAAATCCAGAATATCTGTAAAAGAACTGTAGGCATATGAGCTATAAAGCTTCGTGTGTCTCTAAGACACATTCAACCTAACATATATCATCACAATCATATATATATAACCCAAAAAGTAACCACAAATCATGTTGCAAACACAAGCATGATGTAATGCACCCAATACTCCAACACACCAACACAGTGAAAAGGTTCCCCAGAACCCTTTTCGAACCAATCGTCACCAATCACAGTGTGATTTTAGTATCAACCTTAAAGGAATGATAACCACTTCTTCCACCATACAAACCCACTCCATGAACACATAATGGTATGATTACGTAATTATCTCAATATAATCCCAGTCTCAATTTCACAATGTTTCTCATATGTTTAATTATCTCAAAGCACAATAAAGTAACACAATAATTTAATCAACACATGCTCTGAGTAAATGCATGACATGATCAACATATATTACTCAACTCAGTTTCAATCATACCATTTCGATATCTCAACACAATCATCACATCAACAACATGTATCTCAATATATCATACAATCACCCAAATCACAACATCTCAATGATAAGTTAAGTACAATTAGAAACACACCTCTAGCAAATAGAATTCTAACAACGAGGAGGTCGTCCGCCTCGTGCTGTACGAGTACCCGGTCTAACGGGATTAGATCCTACATATACAACTAAATATTCCACCACTTTAACATAAGACTAAACTAAAGTAACTTACGTGTAGCTCTCAGAACTGATGCAAGAGCGGGTTGCACAGGTGGAAGAGGAGGTAGATCGTCCGCCTCAGAATCTTGATCACCTAAACACGTATATCTTATATTTGTAATCCCAAATTAAAACTCTAAATAACTTAAAGTACAACACAAAAGACAAAACAGTCAAAATGAAGCTTTCAGGTTCGAATTTGGCAAAATGGACAACGAAAACGGAATCAGGACGTTGAAAATTGGCAGGGTAAGATTTGTCGAAAAAAGTCAACGTGTCAATGTCAAAGTCAACGATCAACGGTCAACAGTCAACGGTCAAATTTCAACAGTCAACGGTCAACGGTTGGTCAATGGTCGGTCAACGGTTGGTCAAAGGTTGGTCAATAGTCGATCAATGATCGGTCAATGGTTTAACTTGGTTTAGGTTTGGACTTTGTTCAATTGGGTTTGGTTCACTTTGGGTTTGGTTTTAATAGGTTTGGGCTTAAAGGTTTTTAAAGGGTTTATAAGGTTTGAGTTTTAAATGAGTAATAAGGGTTTTGGGTTAGGTTAGTTTATGGTTTGAGCATAGATAAAAATTAGCCCACATCACATAACAACATAACAAAAATAGGGTTTTCATCACCCCCACAACGGCGACGTTGAACCCCACACGGCCTTCACTTATGCTGCTCGCTCGCTGGATTAACACCATAAGATCCCAACAAAAACACTCCCAACACCTAACACAACTTACCCAAAGCCCGATTCGGCCTAGACGAAGAAGGTACGGTGGCACACAAAAGAGGAAACAAAGGCCAAATGGTTTGCTCTTGACTCACACAAATGGCGATGGCAATGGAGGATTTTAAAGAGTAAGTTTTGCTTGCGAGGAAAGGAGAAAGGCTTTGATGGTGGCGGTGTTGAGCACGAATGGTAGTAAAGGCTTGAATGGAGCTTCGTCGGAAAAAGAAAAAGAGAGGGAGATGGGAAATTTCGGCAGAGCAAAGAACAAAAAGGAAAAGAAAAGACAAAAAGAGAAAATAAGGTGTTTAAATACCCCATGAAAATAGAAATTTAATTAGAGACCCTCGAAAAATTTTAGGGTTTTCAAATTAAACCCACATTTTACCCTATTCACAACCAAGTCCAAAGAAAAATTTAATGCCTAAAAAGGTCTTAAAATTTCATAATTTCCTAATTTAATCCCTAAGAATTTCTAGAGTGTTACAATTCAATTGGTGGCGTTGCGATTTCAAACTCGATTGAGAAACGGTGTATCTTTTGTCTCTTTTAAAAAGTTGATGTGGCACGAGTGGTTGAAGGTCATCTTTAGACTTTTAATGGTCATTTGCTAATTCTCCATCGGTTGTCTGCAATCGAGGATGTGGCTTAAATTTGGTGGTTTAATTGTAGTATTTTATTTATATGTATTTGTATTTTTTTCGAATAAATTGATTTAATAACAATGTTCATTAATTATATTAATAATACCCTTTGTATATTATTCTTAATGGTTTTTACATACAAAGTAAAATGGAAGTAAATATTGATTTACTGGTTATCTAATGTTTAACTAATACTAAACAGAATTATGTGGTTGGATCATAATACAAAAAGATAGCTTGTATTAGTAGATAAACCTAAACATGTCTTTAGACTAATCGAAAATGAGCAAATTGATTCAAAGACTAATATGTCACCTATCAAATTTAATTGGTGAGATGTTTTGTCTTGAGGATCGGAGTGGATTACTCCTGGAAGATAGAGATATAGATTTGACTAACTAGATTGAGAATACATCGAATAGGACCCAACTAGAATAGATCTTATATTCGTTTATGGATTTATTCACTTGTGATGTTCATAATGTGATATACCTTAATCTTGACTGGATGATAGAGTATGAATGTGTTACTTGTATACTTTAATATAAGTAAAAGCCTGAGTTAAAATGGATAAGGAACAAAAGTTGGTGCGCTGGTTATACGCAAGCCCGTTCTTGATTTTTTTGGGTCCTAGGCGAAACAATAAATTGGGCCCTTTTAAAAACTTATAAAATGTAATACAATAAAATAAAATAATATACTAGGAATTTCATTAAAATAATACGTTTATGAAATTAAGTGAATAATATATTTTTCTAACAAAATAAAAAAATTCATTTAATCTACTCCTATATCATCAACTACAAAAACACAAAAAATCATAAAAAAATGGGTTTTACGAGCATTTTTAAATGCAAAATCATTAATGATAACATTAATGATAAGTGCTAAAAGTAACATGTTTTAATCTCATTCTTAATACATTTTTGGATTATTATTCGATGTAAAATGGTGAATTTTATGCTCCTAATCCCTTAAATTCATGTTTCTATACTTAGGAGAGCATTTGAAAGCGAAAAGAGTGAAAAAAAAGAGTGAAAATCGAAAAAATGGAACAGATTTTAGGAGCAACACGGGTTGGGCACACAGTCATGTGAGCCACACGGGCTGGGCACACAACCATGTGAGCCACACGGGTTGCCATATAGCCATGTGCCAAATTGTGTGGATTTCGCGAACTGCACTCCAAAACATGCGAAAAATGCAACTTTGAGGTTTTTTGGACATTCTAAGACCTATATATACTAAATTTGATAAGAGTGAAGTAAGCCGTCAGAGATTACTCAAGAAACAACTCAGAAAACACCATTGAAGCTGACTCTGGAGCAGATTTTCATCAAGATTGAAGATCTCCTCTTGATTTCTTTGAAATTTATTTTACTATCTTTGAGATGTGTTTATTTGCAATTATGAACTAATTTTCTAAATACCTAAGGGAGATGAATCCTATGATGAATTCTATCATTTGATTTTTATTTTACGCAATAAATACTTAGATCTTGTTCTCAATTGTGTGTGCTTAATTCTTGATTTAGTATTTCTTATATATTAATTCATGTTTGATGTGCTTAAATAGAGGAGGAAAAATCTCTGTTTAAGAGTAGATCTAACATAATTGAGTGGAGTTGCATGCAATCTTAGAAATAGGATGAATTAAATCTACTGAATTAAAGTAATATCTAATAGGGGGATCCATAGATCGAGTTAATGCGATAATATGAGTTTTAAATAGAAATAAATTCCAATTAATCAACTTAGAGTTAGTTGCTCTTACTCTCGAAAGAGATATTAACATAATTTAGAGATTTCTACGGATCAAGATATTAAGTGAATAAATTGTTGGCTTAAACTACAAAAAGGTACCTAAACTATACTAGTTTCCCAAATTGCTACCTAAACTTTTTTTGGTCAAAACTGGTGCCTAAACTATTAAACCGTTACCCATTTTACCCCAACTGTTAGTCCCGTTAAAAAAAAGTTTAACCAATCACAACTTGCCACGTGAACATCTATTTATTTTTTTTCAAAATATTAATAAAATTCATAAATGCATTTTAAAATAATTAAAAAAATTAAAACATTTTTTAAACCGTAAGTATTATCCCTAAAACATTTCACGAACCTTCTTTCCTTCAAAAAAATTCAGCAACTCTCTCTACTTTAAAAAATTCATCAACCCTTCCAATCATCATCATTGAACCTTCAATCCCTTGTAGAATTGATAGGAGGGTAAGTTTGAAGAACCAATTTTTTATTGAAACCCTTATTTAACTAAAGAATTATTTTTTGGTGTAGAGCAAAAACTTACGATTCTTTCTTTCTTACTTGATTGGATGTAGATGTTGACTGGAAGCTCAAAAACTCATAGTGGGTTGAGAGTTGTCCATTATTCCTGTGGGTTAAGAACACCATTTTGTACTTCAAATACCCTTTGGAGCAAAGGGAAGAAATTCTATGGTTGTTCAAAGTATAAAGAGGTATTTTAATTTGTTTTTTTTTTTGTTTCACACCATATTTGGCATAAATATATATTGGGTAGTTGTATATATCTATGAGTTTTTATGTTAAAATGACACTGCAACAAATATGGCCATTTGCAAAACTGTAACACAACACACACGCAAAATCTCTGTTTGTCGACAAGTTTGACGCCCTGAAAATTCCTGTGTTTTTTCTCTGTAGTTTTGCTTTTTATTACAACCAGAGTTCCCACTTGTTATTGTTGGACAAAATTAGGAAAAAAAAACACTCAGTTCTTAGCAAAATATGGTCATTTGCAAAGTGGCAAAGAAGAATAAGAGACACTGCAACAAAGCCTTATTCTGCAGTTCTACCCACAAAGCAAAAAAAAAAAAAAGCTAATAACAAGATTGATTTGCTCTCAGATAGTCCAAAAGTAGAGGTGATAATTTATTTTTGTATCAGACCTATATACACCAGAATTAAAAAGAAAAAGAAAATAAAAAATATGTGGTACACACCTTATACATGAGCATGCCATTTGTTCAAGTTTGATGCTTTCTAAACATGTCCATAAGCTGCTGTAAGTCTCTGGATGTCCTTAGAAGCACACATATTTGGATTTTGTAAAGGTTCTTGTTGCTATTGCTGTTGGTTATGAGTCCACATATTGTTTGATGAATTATTAGTGAGGAAATGTGTTTCTGATTTGACGTCCATGTTGTAAAATGAGATATTTGATTTTTGAATTAAATTGATGTGTATATTCGAATGGTGTAAGGTGGCTCTGATTTCTTTGAATGGGTTGAAAAGCAAGATGGCAATGGAAATCTTGATGAATTGAAAGAGTAGATCCAAATGCTATTATTTGAGAATAAAGAAATTAAGATTGAGAACACCGAATTGAAAAAAATGGTGAAGGTGGATAAAATAGAGAAGTTAGTGAAGAAGGTTGCAAAGCAAAAGGAGAACTTGAACGTGTATAAATTGTTAGTGACAAAGACTAAGAATGATGTGTATTTCTATAAGGTTGATTTCATTGCATCATGGATAGTTTTTGTTGTCCTTAAATTTATGGTCTAGAGAGTAGAATAATTATTTGTAATGCTTTTACATTGTTTATTGACTTTGGAATAGAATGGAAGTCATGAGACTTATGAAATGTAATGAGATGATTTAACTTTTGAAAATATGTTTATGAAGTATGTTTATGAGTATATTTATGTCGGATTACATAAATTTGGCATCCCTTTTTTCTGAAATGTAATAAGATGATTTAACTTTTGAAAAAGCACCATAGCCACCCGAACCAAAGCATGACACGAATCACCTTCAAACACCAGCTTTTCTAGATAAAAGCCAAACAAATATACAACTCCAGAGTAAAACACAGAAGAGACTCCAAACAAAAAGACACCCCGATAAATAAAACATCTATTTTCTCCAATTCATAACATACCCCACCAAGCTTAGAGATTACAGGACATACACCACTGTAATGTCTAAAGCAAAATCAAAATCATTCCCCTTCAACTCAGCTTTCCAAAAGTTACCCCTTTAAGTATAATAAAGTAAAATCAACAGTCCACTTGTATGATTTAATTTTTTTATAATAAAACAAAATTAAGTATAATAGTAAAAATAATAATCATACACTACTTTCTATTAGCACATATGCCCTAGGAAGTAATAGCCAAAAGAATTAAATCATGGCAACCGGAAGCATTAGAATCTATAAATAACATTGCATAAAAAGAGAATATAATACCAAAAATCTCAAAATTTGACGTGTTGACATTGATGTTTTCCAATAATGCAAAAGAAGATAACACCAAAAATCTCAAATTTTGAGCAATTCACAACTGCAGTCTAACTAACGAACTGTCTCTTTCAAGTAGGCCAATGGCTTGATGAGGATGGTTGTGCAAGTCTTGATGAGGCTACAAGTTGAGATGATTTATGTATTAAGGAAGTAGCAGAGGATGTAGGTGTTAAGGAGGCAACAAATTGGGGGGATGTTGGTGCGATTGATGAGGAGGCTATAGGCCTAGATTGGGGCATATTTATCATCATTTGCCCTCGTCTCCCAAGCTGGAAAAAAAAGATTTTTCTAAGAAACATTTATAAATCAAACAAATCAATATCAAAGTGGTAACAATTAATTTTTAAGGGTTTAAGGACATTTACATTAAGAATTTGCATTCCTGTTGTAGTGTTGGTGTAGATGCCTATGCCTTGCATTCTTGTTCTCCCTCTTGCACCAATGGGTTTACTCCTCATTCCTTTAGTTTCAAGATGTGAGTGAGAAGTAGTTGATGTATTTATCCTTGAGGCACGAACTTTCTTTCTACTTCTTTGTTGAGGTACCTATACAAACAAATCAGCAAAAAAGTTGAATAAAAGTGAAAAATTAAAAATTACGAACTTTATATCATTCAGTATCATTTCATCTATCGATGATTATGTTGGGGGATACTGTTGTGAGTCAGTTCCTTCATTTTGGCCCATTTGCTACAAAAAAAGTAATAGTGATTGAAGTCATTTATAATAAAATTAGGGAACCACATGTATAAAGGAAAATAAGAAGTCTTAAATAGGCTTACTGATGTGTTTTGAGTTGGACAGGTTCTAGAGTTATGGCCAACCATCCCACATCTTCGACAAGTCATTTTGATTCCTCTTTTGGAAAGCTTTCTTCTATTTGATGTCTCACCCTCTTCCCTTCTCCTTTTATGTTTGGGTCTTCCAGGAAACTTTCTTTTCAAAGGGTGATCGATCGGCCCCATTCTAGTGTCCTTCCAAAAATTCAAACTAGGGATAATGGGAAGTGTACAATTGTACAACATTTTGTATGTATCCCTTTTGTAATAATCACTTACATATTCTTCAACTCTTTGTTCTCTAAACAAAATTACAGATACAACATGGGGGCATGGAATGCCTATTAGATCTCAATATCTACATGTAAATTTCCAACCCATAAGTATCCCCATTATTGTGGACCTCATAACCATCTTGCCTATTCCAACACACATGACAGAAAGAACTTAAATCTTTATGCTGTTCAATTTTTTTTACTTATTTTTGGGCGTAAATCAGTGGACCAATTTTCACACTTTTTCTTATTTTGCACTACCCTATTCATGACATAGTGTCTAATATCCTCAAACAAAAAATGATAGATTTAAACCTAGCTGTCACAATTGCGGAGTTGAAGGCCCCACCGAAGTTGTTATCGATTGCATCACACTTTGAATGAGTTTTGAAAAAAAGCTTTTGCCCAATGTTTTGGTTCCTTCCTCATCAAACTTTCCAAAGCAACTTCCTTTAACTGACAAATTCTTGTAGTATATTTTTGAAAGAGACCTTCAGTTGTTGACTTACAGCAAGCCTAAAACAGGTTTTGTAAATCACCACCCTTGTGATCTTTCCTTCAGTTTGCATACATGTATCTTGTACAAAATCTATGCTCAACATGTGGTAATATCAAGGGCAATTCTTCTAACAAACCCTTCAAAAGAAGTAAAATTGATTATTATTATTATTATTATTATTATTATTATTATTATTATTATATCATTACACACATAATAGTAGTCAAATAAAGAAAAAATATATAGAAATTTTTAACCTTTTGCATATCACTTATTATAGTAAAGCATTTCCCATCTCCCATTTCCAAGTCTGATTAAAAATGTTTTAAGAACCAAGCCCAAGATTCCCTATTCTCCACCTCTACAACTGTCGAAGCTACAGATAAAATTTGGTTGTTACCATCCCTACCCACAGCAGCTAAGAGTTCTCCGTTAAATGACCATTTAAGGTAGCAACCATCTAAAGATAAAACTGGTCTACAAAAGTTTTTTAATCCACCCTTAAAAGCACTGAAACAAATATATAACCTCCTAAACTTAGGGTTCTTAATAGGAATTGGTCTCACAACTAATAAGTCAAAGTTACCATTTGGATTTACACTTCTTAAAGCAAAAACATAATCAAATAAGTGGTTAAACTCATACTCTAAGTTGCCCCTTATTTGTTCTATAGCCCAAGACCTAGCTCTTTGACAAACATTCTTGTTTAGTTCTACTTTCAACTCTTCCTTAGCTAGTCGTTGTGTCTCAAATAGCTTTAACCTAGGGATAATCTTGATCTTGCTAAGAAAGTGTTTCCCTATGAACTTATAATTTGCTCTTTTGTTCTTGAAGATTATGGAACAAGTATATTTGCTATCAAATGTCTTGACCTTAAAGCATCTATCCTCATTATCCTTGGCAACATATATCATCCATGGGCACCCTTGAGCTTTGCACTTAGCTCTTGTCCTAAATTTTTCATTTCTAGTAAACTTAAAATCAAATCTATGGTGGACAGCATAAGCTGAAAGGGATTTCTTAAATTGATTGGGGTTATCAAAGATCATTCTTATCTCAAACCTAGGCTCAACACTACCCTCATTAAAGAAAATTTTCCTACATTTCTTTCAAACTAGCTCACCATTAGAATATGAATCATAGCTACCCAAATCATCAGATCCTATATAATTTGTTTCATCCCCAACACCCTCACCATTAGCCTCCCTTGTTCTATCCCTTTGAAGGCCACTTAGGTTAACAACAAGCTCCAAATCTTCAGCTCTCACTGACCTATTTTTCTTTTTCTCTATAAAAACCTTATACTTATTTCTAATATTCATTATCTCATCATCATCATCATTACTAACCCATCCTTCTGTACTTACCTCTTCTGGTTCACTGCTTTGAAAGTCACTATCATCCTCATCCTTATTTACATCTTCACTTATATCACTGCTTACCCTCTTAGTATTTACTCCTACCCCACAAGCACCAATAATTTCCTTATTTAACTCCATAGGACCACTAATCCTCTCTCCCTCTAACTCAGGTTCAAGCCTAACACCATCACCAATTAACTCAAGTTCAGTTGAATCCCTATCAACACTAACCCAAGACATTTTCCCTATAGCTTGAGTCTAAAAAAATAAATTAAAAAATGTAAGATACCACTAATTTACCAACAGTCAACAAATATCTCAATCAGTCAACCTGAACAATACTTAAACAAAATTAATTAGTAATTGTTGAAGATTTCGGGGGAAGATAGTTCCGGAGACAATAGTAAATTTCGAGGCACGGATGACACTTTCCAAAGAGAACTATTTGCCCCCACACAAAGTTGATAGAGGGTTAAGACAAAGGTCCTCCTGGGATACAACGAAGTTTTGAATTACTTTTGATTAGCAAAATCACAGAATTCCCTAACTCTTATTCTAATTTCTGAAATTTGTAATTGATTGCAAAAGGAAAAAATGTGAATTGTTGTGAGCATCATAGTCCATCTATTTATATGCACTCAATGGACACCTTTTGAAGTGTCACAACCCTTTCAAAGTGGATGGTTTATATTGGACATACCTCTTGGAAGAGACTTGTCCCATGTCCATTGGATGAGAAGTCATCATTTTTCAATTAAATTTGAGAGATCATCACTTTTAATTTGCAATCTATATATTTCCAACAATCCCCCACTAGATTGCTAATTCTAGAAAATAAGTACACAACGATTAAGCATAAAGAAAGGTGTCCGCAGATTGAACCTTTTTTTAGTGCATATTTCTCAAAGTATCAAAAAAGTGAATGGTGGCTAGTCGCTGGATCCATCACTCTTAAATTCAGTACCGAAAAAATTTCACACATAATCGTAAAGAAATAAAGTAAGAGTTTAATTGTTTTAGCATCATTATGGCCATGTGCTCATCCCATTTCATGAACATGTACGAGATAAACCATAAAGAAAATCTCGTTGACGCAGCACCACTTCATGTCCATATAGATGGATTTCACGACAATTAATGTCCATCCATTAAGAGTAAAACTCATCCTCCTAAAATATAATCACTAAATCATAGTTTTTAGTGCACATTGTCATTAGATAACTTGTTATTACCCTTTTAACTTGGGAACTAAGTTTTGGCTAGAGAAAGGTAGGGTTTCTATTATCAATGACTTAATTAGAATGGTTTTAATCCCATCTTAGTGGTGGTACTTTTAACTAAATCCCTTGACAAACCTTTTGTCAGTGGATCCGCTAAATTGTCAATTGGCTTAACATAGGTAACAGTTATCATACCGTCCCTAATCAATTGTCTCACATACTCATGTCTCAAACTTATATGTCTAGACTTTCCATTATACACCTTATTGTACGCTCGAGACATGGTTGATTCACTATCACAATATACAGAAATGGTGAACCTATGTTGTGGCCACAATTTTATATCTAGTAATAGATTTCTTAACCATTCCGCTTCCTTGCCCGTAGCCGCTAAGGCTATAAATTCAGCCTCCATAGTTGAATGTGAGATGCAAGTTTGTTTCTTGGAGGCCCAACTAATGGCTCCACCTCCGATTGTAAAAATCCATCCAGATGTGGATTTATTATCACTTAAACTAGTAATCCAACTTGCATCCGAGTAACCTTCTAGTACCGCATGATAATCACTATAGAATAATCCCAAATTTTTTGTTTTCTTAAGATAACCAAAAATCCTACAAATTCCTTTCCAATGATCGGTACCAGGACAATTTGTAAATCTCGCCAATTTGCACACAGCAAATGCGATATCGGGTCTAGTGCAATGCATTGCATACATTAGACTTCCAATTGCGCTGACATACTCAAGTTGCGCTATAGCCCTGCCTTTATTCTCACTTAACTTGAAGTTCGAATCGTATAGAGTGTTCGAATCCTTGATATTCAAGTGTTTGAACTTTTCCAATACTTTATTGATGTAGTGAGATTGGCTTAATGCAAAGCCCCTTTCATGCTTTTTCACCTTTATACCAAGAATTGTATCTACCTCGTTAAGATCTTTCATCATAAAATTCAAGGCTAGATACTCTTTGGTCTCACGAAAACCTTCCATGTTCGTCCCAAAAATCAACAAATCATCTACATTGAGGCAAATAATTACACTGTATCTATCAGTGAATTTAGTGTAAATACATTTATCCTCACCATTATGTAAAAAACCATATGACAAAATAACAGAGTCTAATTTCTCATGCCACTGTTTAGGGGCTTGTTTTAAACCATATAATGATTTGATCAACTTACACACATTGTGTTCATTCCCAGGAAGCACAAAGCCTTTTGGTTATTCCATGTAAACTTCTTCTTTGAGATCACCATTCAAAAAGGTCGTCTTAACATCCATTTGATGTACATGTAACTTATGAATGAATGCAAGTGCTATAAGAATTCGAATGGAGGTCATCCTAGCCACTGGTGCATAGGTGTCAAAATAATCTAGGCCTTCTTTTTGCCTAAATCCTTTAGCCACCAACCTAGCCTTAAAGATTGGAGAACCCCCTGTTAGAGTGTTCTTCCACTTAAAAACCCATTTACACCCGATAGGCTTCAATCCTTGAGGAAGATCAACTAGAATCCAAGTATTATTGGACAATATTGAATCCATTTCATCATTGATCTCCTCTTTCCAAAATGTCGCATCCCTAGTAATCATGGCTTCACCATAGGACTTTGGATCACTATCCACATTAAACATTATGAGAATCTTCTTAATTACGGTTTCTCTATTTCCCTCAACAAGGAATGCTAGCGATTGTGAGGAAATGAAATCGGGACCAAAGTCCTTTACTTTTCTCACTCTTTGACTTTTCCTCGGTTCTATATTCTTATTGTCACAAAGACTTCATTTGGTTTGATCACTTGAGATCATTGGTTGATATTCTTTTTTCGAATCCGTTTAATCATCGAAAAACTTATTTTCAATGAATATAACATCTCTTGTTTCAATTATCGTATTTGACAGTAAGTCAAGAACACGATATGCTTTAGAATGTTGGGCATATCCAACGAATGCACCTTTGACGGCTCTTGGGCCTAACTTTGTTCTCTGTTGGTCGGGAACTCCATAGTAAGCCAAGCACCCCTACACTTTGAAATAATATAAGTTTGGCATCCGACCTTTCCATAACTCATATGGAGATACTTTGAATTTTCTAGATGGTATTCTGTTAAGGATATAACACGCAGTCAATAATGTTTCACCCCGTAAATTATATGGAAGTTTAGCATTTAACAACATCGAGTTAACCATATCCACTAAAGTACGATTCTTTCTTTCCGCTAAACCATTTTGTTGCGGAGTATAAGGCGCAGAACACTCATGTAACAAACCTTGTTCTTCACAAAATACATTACGTTCATTTGAAAAATATTCACCACCTTTATCACTACGAAGCACTTTGATTTTCTTTCTAAACAAATTCTCAACCTCGTTTTTAAAACGTTTAAACATATCAAAAGCCTCGTCTTTACTTTTCATGAGATACACATAAGTAAATCTAGAAAAGTCATCTATAAAAGTGATAAAATATCGTTTTCCACCTCTTGTTAGAGTTCCATGTAATTCACAAACATCTGAATGAATTAAATCTAACACTTGCGAATTCCTTTCACACTTATTAGGAAATGGCTTCTTGGTAATTTTTGATTGAATACAAATTTCACATTTATCTATAAATTCATCATTACTTAGATTGATATAACCATTCTTTTATATATATTGTAAAGTTTTAAAATTAAAATGTGCTAAACATGCATGCCACAAAGAATAAGACTCAACAATATAAGCAGAAGAATTGACTTTATTTATATCAATGCTCAACTTGAACATACCCTCATTACAATATCCCTTTCCTACATATATATCACCCTTAAGCAAAACAAACTTATCGGATTCCAAGATAACCTTGAACCCCTTGTTACACAAAAGACTCACAGACACTAAATTCTTTCTCACATCAGGAGAATGCAACACATTGGTCAAAGTCAATTTTTTCCCAGATGTGAAATTGAGTTCCACCGTCCCTTGATCGAGCACCTTAACCGATTGATAGTTGCCCATAAGCACTATACAGTTTGCCACTAATTCATAATTCTTGAATTGTTGTCGGTCATTACACACTTGGACAGTAGCACCAAAGTCAAGCCACCAATTATGAGACTTATCAGTCATAGCTATGTTGAGTTCGGTAATCATACCAATCTCCAAATTCTCAACCCCTTTTGTAACCATGGCCACTAAGTTCATATCCTCCACCATATTGGCTTTAGAAGTTATGGTATCTTGCTTCTTTTTGAGAAGTTTACAATCTTTAATGTAGTGTCCTTTCTTATTGCAATTATAGCAATTGCGAGTTTTTTTCTTCTTGTTTTGCATGTCATTGGTCTCGAATGTGGCCTTTCTCTTACCATTTCGAGAGTTCTTGGACTCGCTCACATGGTTCACTTTAGAACTTTGTGGAAGATACACAGCATTACGCTTTCGAGTTTCCACTTCAATGCGTAAATGCCTAAGTATTTTCTCCACAGTGAAGTCCTCTACCATATGCAGAAGTTTCTTCTGATAATTGTTCTAAGACGAGGGTAATTTTGAGATGATAGCCCCGACTTGTAACATTTCCGAAATAACAACTTTCAAATCATGAAGTTTGCTTACAAGGACTTGTAATTCATGGACTTGATCCAATATCGAGATACTGTCAAGCGTTTTGAATTCAAAATATTTCATCATTAAAAAATTTATCAGTACCTTGTCGCTCGGTGTTGTATTTCTCTTTAAGAGCTTTCCATATTTCCACCGGGGATTGCATCGACATGTAAAGATCATACAATCGATTAGACAAGGTGTTAAGAATGTGTCCACAACATGTGAAATTGTCTTCCTCACGCTTCTTCTTGAGTTCAATCACTTTCACAATTTCTTCAGAATTTGCATTAGGGGCGGGATCTTTCACGGGTTGTAAGTTTGGATCCAGAACGTATGCCACATTCAAGACAGTAAGAAGGAACAACATCTTATCCTTCCAACGATTGAAGTTTGAGCCATCAAATCGATCAAGTTTTACAAACTCTTGGTTCATCACTTTAAATGCGATGGTAGCCTCCGTCGCCATCTCCAAAAATAGTTCTCTTTGAATGTTGAAGATTTCGAGGGAAGATAGTTTCGGAGACAATAGTAAACTTCGAGGCACGAATGACGCTTTCCAAAGAGAACTATTTGCCCCCACACAAAGTTGATAGAGGGTTAAGACAAAGGTCCTCCTAGGATACAACGAAGTTTTGAATTACTTTTGATTAGCAAAATCACAGAATTCCCTAACTCTTATTCTAATTTTTGAAATTTGTAATTGATTGCAAAAGGAAAAAATATAAATTGTTGGGAGCATCATAGTCCATCTATTTATATGCACTCAATGGACACCTTTTGAAGAGTCACAACCCTTTCAAATTGGATGGACACCTATTGAAGAGTCACAATCCTTTTCATATTGGACATACCTCTTGGAAGAGACTTGTCCCATATCCATTGGATGATAAGTCATCAATTTTCAATTAAATTTGAAAGATCATCACTTTTAATTTGCAATCTATATATTTCAAACAATAACAAAAATATGAATTAGATTATACAACAAATATGGTACCTTTTTTGGCCTTTTGTCAGTTAAAAGGTACAAAAAGGTGTGTTCCACTTTCTCAATATAAAATTTCAAGAACCCACAACCTGTCAAAAAATTTCAAGAACCCATTGTTAAGTAATTTGGCAGTCAAGATGAGGAAAAAACGATAATAAAAAATAGATTAATGATTTAACAATGAATAATTAAAATTAAGAATTTTTTTTTGCATCTTGTACAACTTTTTAACTGACAATTTGAAGAACCCACTACCTGCCAAAATTTTACATAAAATAGATTAGGCTTAAACAACTATAAAAAAATGTAATAAATAGTGTTAGCTTAAGCCTAAACCATACCTTTCTACAACTCATTCAGTTTGCCCAAATCAATTAGGATTTTTTTAAACCCTAAAATAAAAATAAAATAATTATGAAATAAGAAAGGTTTTAACAACAAAAATGACAAACAAGGGTTCTAATAAGAAAAAAGTTCTTCAATCAAACAGGATTTCAGTAAAAAAATTGGTTCTTAAAACTTACCTTCCTATCAATCCTACAAAGGTTGAAGTCTACAAGGGATTAGAGGTTCCCAAAAGATGATTAAAAGGGTTGGTGAATTGGTTAAGCAAAGTGAGTTGCTGAAATTTTGTTCATTGAATGAGAGTTGTTGAATTTTTTTTTTTATGAAATAGGGTTCCTTAAATTTCCTGAATGAAAAAAGATCAGTGAAAGTTTTTAGGGATTTTTAAGGAGTAGAATTTTACCTACCGTTTAAATTTAAGTTAAAATGTTTTAATTTTTTTTTAATTATTTTAAAATATATTTATGAATTTTATTAATATTTTTAAAAAAATAAATAGATGTCCACGTGGCAAGTTGTGATTGGTTAATTTTTTTTTAACGGGACTAACAGTTGTGGTAAAATAGGTAACGGTTTAATAGTTTAGGTACCAATTTTGACCAAAAAAAGGTTTAGGTTCCAATTTGGGAAAACTAGTATAGTTTAGGTACCATTTTGTTGTTTAAGCCTAAATTGTTTGATTCAAATTGATAATGACAAGTGAAATCTAGGTGGATTCTTTCCTGGATATTGTTTCGTTTCTTGATGTTAATTGTTTGTTATTTCCTAATTTGATCTTTGTCGCGTTCTTTAGTTTATTAATTTAGATAATTTTAGTTTTTAATCAATCTCTCCAATTTGTCTGTTAAATAATAGAAAAACAGTAATTACTAGTACTTTTAGTCCTCGTGGGAACGGTATCGGTGCTCACTGTAGTTATACTATTAATTGATAAGTGCACTTGCCTTAGTCAAATTTTTAATTGGTTTCGACTAAATCAACTAATATCAATTTTTCCAAAAAAATCCTTCTCAATTTTTTATTTTAAAATTAGTTACTACTAATAAAAGAGACACAACTCAAAATTATGCATGAATTTTGGTCTACTGTGTAATTTTATACATGATTATTAAGTGAGTATCTTTTTTATTTTAAAATATCATATTAGTGAACTTATTAGAAAAATTAGATGGAATTAACAATTGTACTAGAATTTTAAAACATGAAAAATAAAATGATTAAATTTCAAATATACAAAAAAATATTAAGGATTTAAAAATATATTTTAAGCTATTATATATATAGTATCTATTCTAGTTACCCCTAGATCACTGTTGTACAAATCGCATAAATTAGAATTTTATATAAAAACCAATTATAATTGATATGACGTGATGATTATCATAATAAATCATAATTTTTTATTTTAATGCGTCGAAAAAAATATAAATTTTGTATTCATCTATTCATACTATTATTGTTTAAGAATTTTACTTAATTATACGATGAATTAATCTAACCTCAATTTAATTGTGAATTTATTAAAAATATAATTATTTTATATATTGTTATTAGAGTAAAAAAAATGTCTAGATTGATGTTATTTATTTTTAGAGTATAATACAATAATAATTAAAAAAAAACTTTGTCACTATTTTAGATCTGTTTGTTGAGTTTTTTACTCCATTAATATTGGACAAAATAATTACCCTACTAAAAATCTATTATTTATACCAAACAACAAATAATATTTAACAATTTTTTATCTTTTGGGACCCTTTTATCATTAATGAAATAAATATTTTAGGCCCTTTTTATCTTTGGGCCTTAGGCGACGACTGCACCTCAAAACAGTCCCCAGGCTGACCCTGATTATATGACTTTTGCATTATGTAGCATCATTCACAATAGTGGAACTCATAGCCCAGCTAATAGGTAAATGATGCTCTCTCATTGGCATTACATGATAGATGAAAAGTAAACGTGAACACGAGTCATTTATCTTTGTGATAAATGACTTGATTACTATTCGATAGTAATTGATTTTTCATGAAGGAAGATGTAATGACTATCATGAGATAAAATATGATTATATTGGAAGAACAAATTTATTCTAAAGAGATTAAAGATATCCTTTAAGGGTAACACGCATATGACAATGTCATTGGATTAGCATTGATTGAGTAGCTTTCGTAATGATATGTAATTAAGGAAAGCTCAGTTACAATACTATAGTGGAATGACTTCATGATTAAATGAGTTTATAATCAATAGGAGAAAACTTAGAACTTAATTATATATGTCTCATAGATCTTTCCTCTAGCTCTTTGAAACCAGAAATGAATTGCATGTAGAACCAAATGAATATAATAAATGAATGCAAATTATGACATTAGAGAAATGAGTCGCATTCACAAACGAATGCATTTTCTCACTGAGTATAGAAATCACTTAAGAATTAATTTAAGGTTTTCGAAAAATATTTAATTAATTATAATTAATAATTGAAGTTCGAAAATGATATTAAATTAATTAGTCATTATGCATCTATAGAATTTGAAAATTAAATACATTTCCTCATAGATTCTTTTATGGTAAAGTTTACATTAGTTTAACGAAATTAGAATTGGGTTGAAAAAACTATTTAATTTGGAAATTAATTTAGTTAGTTTGATTAATTAAATTAATTACATAGATAATATTTATTTTGAAAAATATAAAACAAATATTGTGTTGGATTAAATTACAAAGTGATGGGTAAAAAGTCTAAGAAGCACATATAATTGGATCCAATACATGAGAGAATCAATGCTACCCCTCGTGAATATGAAGGGGCGACAACACTAGTAATATTTACTAGGGTGTGTGCCCACCCCTGTCACAGTTAGATTGGGAAAGTGTTTTTTATTAAATATATTAGATATGGTGCCTTAAGTGTAGTATTTTAGTCTATGTACACTTGTATTTTTTTGAATAGATTGATTTAATACAACATTAATACCCTTTGTATATCGTCCTCAATGATTTTACACGCAAAACAAAATGGAAGCAAATATTAACTCACTGATTATTTAATATTTAACTAATACTAAGCAGAATTATGTGGTCGGATCGTAAAACAGAAAAACAACTTCTATTAATATATTAACCTAAACATGTCCTTAGTCTAATCGAAAATGAACAAATCGATTAAAAGAATAACATGTTGTCTATCAAGTCCAATTGGGAAGATGCTTTGTCTTAAGCAGCAGAGCGGATGACTCCTAGAAGATAGAGACATAGATGTGACTGACTGGTTGATAGTACATCGGGCAGAACCCAAGTAGAATAGATCTTAGTTTCGTTTATGGATTTATTCATTTGTAACATTCAAAGTATGACATACCTTAATCCTGAGTGAATGATAAATTATGTACACATGACTCGTTACTTTGATGTAAGTAAAAGCCTGAGTTCAAATAGATAAGGAACAAAAAGTTGGTGCATTGGGAATCCAACTTCCGCAGTATGTAGCATCATTCACAATAGTGAAATTCATAGCACAAGACACAAGTAAATGATATCCTCTTATTAGCATTACATGATGGATGAAAAGTAATCATGACCATGGGTTGTTCGTCTTTGTGATAAAAGACTTTTCATGAAGGAAGATTGTAATGGTTACCATGAGATAAAATAGGATCAATTTGGGAGAGAAGATTTATCCTAAAGAGATTAAGGATATCCTATGAGGGTAACACATTTATTACAAGGTCATTGGACGAGCATCGATCGAGTTGCTTTTGTAATGGAATATCATTAGGGAGAGATCAATCACAATATTATAGTGGAATGACTTCGTAACTAAATGAGTTTATAATTAATAGGTGAAAAAGTGGAGTGTAATTATAAATCATTTTATCCTTAATCACATATGTCCAATCGGTCCCTCCGCTAGCTAGTTGAAATCAGAAATGAATTGCATGTTGAATCAAATGAACAAGAATGGATAGAAATGACAAACTTGGAGAAATGAGAAACATTTGGAAATTAATGTGATTTTCTCACTAAATGGAAATGACCTGGAAAATTAATGTATAGTTTTTCGAATTATTATTTAGTTAATTAAATAATTGAAGTACGAAAATGAAAATAAACTAATTGGTCATAGTGAATTTGTTGAATGTAGAAATATTAAATATATTTTCTCATAGATATTTTTACAGTAAAGTCCTCATGATTTTAATGGACTTAGAAATTGATTTATTTATTTAAATTCATTTTTTATGTTTATTTTGGAAAATAGAAAAAAAAAATGTATTGGGTTGGACTGAATTATAAAGTACTAGGTTTAAAGTCCATGAAACACTTATAATTGGGTCTGATATGAGTGAGGCCTAAGAGACCCTCATGCTTTTACATGGGACGACTAACCCTAGTATATAGGTTTGTCGCCTCTATCTCTACTAGTTGGACTAGGATTTTATTTTTTTATTGAAATAGAATTCTACTAATTCAACAAGGGTTTCAATTATTCTCTCTATAAATAGATGGCACCGGTAAGGTTAAACACACAACTTTGAGATATTGTCATTCTGGCTGAAAATAGTAAGGATTTACTTTCTAAGTATAAATTTTATTTTTTGAAATAACAATTCTACCGATTTCTATTGAAGAAAGATTTGCTTTCCCAGTGAAATAAAGTAAATAATTTCTAGTTTAGTGTTCGATATGAATTCGTTCGAGCCCACACTCAAAGTAGTTCATGGTACAAAAATAGAAAAAAAGGTTATTCAATTGAAAGTCGAGAACAACAAGAATCCATCTAGCTAAAAACATAGGTGCAATTTCAGTAAGAGGTTTATTACTATAAATATCACAAACTGACTCGAATTTCAAAATTTTAATTTTTCACTTTGCAAGAAAACCGTTTTCAAACTAGATTTTTCCAACAATCCTCTCATTAACATTACATGATAGATGAAAAGTAAACGTTGTTACAAGTCATTTGTCTTTGTGAAAAATGACTTAATTACTATTTGATAGTAATTGACTTTTCATGAAAGAAGATGTAATGGTTACAATGAGATAAAATAGGATTATATTGAGAGAACGAATTTATCCCAAAGAGATAAAGATAACCTATGAGGGTAAAACACTTATGACAAAGTCATTGGACAAGCACTGATGGAGTAGCTTTCATAATGGTATGAAATTGGGGAGAGCTTAGCCACGATACTATAGTGGAATAACTTCGTGAGTAAATGAGTTTATAATTAATAGGCGAAAAGCTAAAACTTAATTCTAAATCATTTGAGCCCTAATTATATATGTTCAATCAGCCCCTTCGCTAGCTCTTTAAAATAAAAAATGAATTGCATATAGAATCAGATGAATAAAAATGGAAAGAAATGAAAAAGTTAGATAAATAGGTTATATTCGAAAATGAATGTGGTTTCTCACTAAGTATGGAAATGACTTGTGAATTAATTTATATTTTTTTGAATTATTAATTAATTAATTGAAGTTCAAAAATGGAAAATTATAGTTAATAAGATTCGAGGTTAATTGCAACTAAAAGGATTAAATTGACAAGGTGCAAAAGTTAATTTCTATTAATTTAAAGGTGTTAAATATTTAATTTAATAAAGGAATAAGAGTTTATGTGGTAATTATACCATAATTAAATGGCATGCACGGTTTGTAATGATTTTTAGTTAAAATATATGTTATAATTTAAAGGCATAATGACAAAATTAGCCCTTAACGTTTGGGTGTTTGGTCACTTTGGCCCTTAATGTTTTTTTTTTTGGCTCACTTTCATACATAATATTTATTTTTTGGTCAAATTGGTCATTTTTAACGGTCTTGCTGACATAGCCGTTAGTTGACTAACGGTGCTGACGTGGTAATTTTTTTCCACCTAGGCAAGTCCATGTATGCAGCTGCTGACGTGGCACTATTTTTTCTTATATGCCACGTCAGCAAATGATTTTAAAGTTATAAAAATTATTTTTTTAAATATAAAATTATTAAAATTAATTTAAAATAATAAAATTATTAAATAATTTTAATTTCTAATTTCTAAATCTTCTTCCCCATTTCCTTGCTTCATCATCTCTCATCTAATTATTGTTCATCCTTCATGTTCTAGCTATTCAATCAATGCTTGTATCACTCCAAGCCTTGTCACTTGGCGCAAGAATCAAATGGGTCAAGGCCTAAGCATCAACTTCAACCACGACCCTTAGCCCTGTTTCAAGCTCAACACAAATTTGAGGTTTTTCAGGAAAATGAAAGGCAACAAAGTGATTACTTGATATTTCGATACAGGCAGCAAAGCAAACCAATTTGAGGTTTTGTGATACAGGCATTTCACATGATATTTTGATACAATAAAATTATTGTTCCTTCAACTTTGTTTCTTCCCCATATTATAAATACCACAACCCAAACATGAAGAATCTGAGTTTGTGAAGTTTTCTGTTTGTTTCTCGGGAAAATTCTAAACCCATCTAATTTTGCTTTACCTTTTGAAATTCAATGTAATTTGGCTTCTCTTTTTCGACTGGTGAATCCAAAATTCATTTCTCTCCATCCATTTGTATCAAATCATGCAGAATCTGAGTTTGTGAAGTTTTCTATTTGTTTATCGGGAAAAATACTAAACCCATCTAATTTTGCTTTACCTTTTTCTTGAACAGAAAATTTCCTCTTTTTACTTGAACAACTAATGATTTCAACATCTAGGTATCTTTCCTTTCCCTTCAAATCAACAAAAAAAACAACACTTCTTGAGTTTGTGAAGTTTGCTATTTGTTTCTCAGGAAACTCTAAACCACCAGAAATGAAGGCAATGCTATCAACAGTTACAGTGTTGCATCCACTTTGCCCTTTTATTCCACCAAAAAAGGAAAATAAGAAGGGGAAGGGGAAAGGGGGAAGGGGAACAGAAAAAAACCTAGAAAAAACTTAAATGATGATGATTTTAATATTTTTATATTTAAAAAATAATTTTAATAATTTAATATTTTTTAAAAAATAAATTTTATAATTTTAAAATAATTTGCTGATATGACATATAAGACAAAATGGTGTCACGTTAGTAGTTGTATACATGGACTTGCCTAGGTGGAAAAAAATTACCACTTTAGCACCGTTAGTCAACGGCCACATCAACAAGATCGTTAAAAAATTATCAATTTGACCAGAAAAAACAAAAATTATGTATGAAAGTGAGCCAAAAAAATCCTAAGGGCCAAAGTGACCAAACACCCAAATGTTAGGGGCTAATTTTATCATTATGCCTAATTTAAATAGTAATTAAAAGAAAAGTTAAGTTAGAATAAGTAAACAAAAAAATATCATTTTATTTCTTATGTTCTTCTTTCCCAAACCGAAACCACCATTTTTAAGACAAGGGAGGTTCGACCAAGCTATGTTCTTCAAATTGTATGTTTTTTAGTTTCGTTTTTAATGATATTTATGTTTTTGTCATCGTATTAGCTTGATCTAGCTAACTTGAGGACTAATTTATAAAAATATTAAATGTTGTGGATTTTTCCATTGATGAGTTTGGTGTGTTTTTGAATGTTAATGATAGATTATTAAATTTGGTTGTTAAATAAGACTATTTTGTAAAAAAGGTTTTAGCAATTTTGACATTTAAGGAGTAAAATGTTAAAGTAGTAAACTTACATGGACTTGTGAAATAACAGTAATTATGGACTGTAGTGAGGTCCTAAACTGTTCGGCTAAACTTGATTTTGGTTGAAAATGGTTAAATTGTGAGTTTTGGGCTTAGGGACTAAATTGTATAAAGAGTAAATGTTTGACGTCAATTATATAAAATTGTAAGGAAATATATGTTTTGAATTGAATAGTATATGAAATTGAGATCATTAATTGAAATAAATTGTATTATAGGTCAAGAACAAGTTGATAATCAAGGAAAAGGGAAGGTGAAGAATTAGTCCTTGAACTTTTGTTGTTTCTGCAATTTAGTCTTGGTAAGTTTGATCGGTTTAATTTTAATACATTTTAAAATGCATATTGAATGAAAACTTGTTTGTTGAATGCTAGTTTAATATGTTCGATGTTAAGGTAATGAGAACGAAGTAATAAATTATTGATAATACTGATTACTGATGATATCTCTTGAGTCGGGTGAACATTGGATAGAGAACAATTAGAATGCCAATATGTTATAATGTGTGATGTGCGGGATTTGTATGAGATTAGATGATATTTCCTATGTATTTCTTGTTCACTGAATATACCAAGGTCTTTCATTTGTTGCAAACTATCGTGTTATATTACAGTGTTTATTGGCGTGTTACTAGGGGCGGTTGTTAGCTTACGGGCTAGGCACTTAGTGCTGAAACATGTTCTCAGTTGGATTGACTTGTATGAGCGTTTGGTGTGTTTTCAGATGGATAACCGTGTACTCATATCCTTATATTGTTCATCAGGTAAGGTTTTACTGGTAAATGAATGTTATCGAAATGTAGATAGCTTGATTTGGCATTTTTATTAACATTGTGATTGAATAATGAATGATCTCATTATTGTTAAGAATCGACTCACTTGTTCTGAACTGTGGTTGATAGGAAACTCTGTATAATAATCTTGTTTTTTGAATTATTATGTTTAATTCGGTAAACTTTATCGTTTAAATTCGTCAAACTTTCTAAGCTTTATAAAAGCTTACTCGTGTTATTTGTCTTGTTTCCTTGTAGATAACGTTTTTATGGAAAATTGGGTGATCGGATTAACTTGAAGAAATCACACTGTCCAATGACCTTTGGGTAGATTTTTTAGAATAAAATTTGGCTTATATGACATGTAATAGGAGAGTTCAAATATGTTGTAATGGTTCATAAGTACTTATATTATATAGCTTGATGTGCATGTGATGTTGCCTTAAATGTCCACTTGACAAATGCATGAATGAAGTTAAGTTATGGTACATGTGAAAGTGGTTGAATGTGAATGGGAAAAAAAATTGTAAGTTTAGCATGAAGTAATATGTGGTGCATTGAGCATGAATAAAAAGTCATTTAGAAAGTGTATTTGTGGCTTAAGTATCTAGCTAAGGTAAGGGATTGTTTAAGATTTGATTTGTGGTGTCAATGTTGGCACATTAGTTAGGTATATAGCTTGATTGTTTTGACATGGTTTGAGTGTTTTTTAATGTATTTTGAGGACGTTTTTGGAACCTTAGAAATTGGATTGAAAATGGTAACTTTTGGGGCAAATTTTGGTGCACACGGCTTGAGACACGGGCTACCACACGATCTGTGCCACACACGATCACTCCAGACAGTCTTGCGTCCTCATGTGTTTAGGTGAAGGGTATACACAGTCTGGCACACGGCCTGCGACACAGCAATGTGATCCAAGTTAGTGAGTTGCACGGTTTAGGGACACGAGCGTATAGAATAGCCACACGACCATGTTTTGAGCCACATGGTCTGGGCTCTTTCACACTATCGTGTGACCCCTGTTTCAAAATTTTTCAACTTTCCACAAAATTTACTATTTTACTTCAAATTGGTCCTTGATTGCACCTAAACTATTTTTAAGTTATCTTTGACTCGGTTTAAGCACGTAAGTGAAATTTTTTCATGGATTAAAATGAATTATTGATTATTACCATTTAATATGTATATGTGATTCTATTCGAAATTATATGTTCTGAGTTTTACTGTAATACTCTGTAGCCCTAATTCGGCAATGGAGATAGGTGAGGGGTGTTACACACTGATAGGGCTAAATACACACAACTTTGAGATATTGTTATTCTGCATGAAAATAGTTAAATTTTATTTCTAAGTATAAGTTATATTTTCTAGGAATAAAAATTCTACTTTGATTTGTAATTGTTCAAGCTCACACTCAAAGTGACTCGTGGAGAAGATCATTCAGTTGAAAGCCGAGAACGTCTAGGATCGTCTCACACAAAACACATGTATTTTTAGGAAAAGTTTATTGCTATAAATTATACAAATCGACTCAATTTTCAAAATTTTAATTTTTCGATGTGACAAAAAATTGTTTTCAAACTGGTTTTTTACAACAGAATAAATATTATTTGTGTTATACTAATTCAACTAGGATTCTTATATCTCTCCTTATACATAAATGACACTGGTAAAATTATTAACACAAGTTTTTTAATACAGAAGTTTCATGTATTGTTATTCTGCTAGAAAGTCGTGAATATTTATTTTCTATGAATAAATTTTGTTTTCAAGGAATAAAATTTCTTCCTGTTTCTATTTGAGAGAATTACTTTCCTACTAGAAATAATAAATCGTTATTGGTTCTTGTTTAGTTCTTATTTTACAAGCTCACACTCGATGCAATTCAAGGTACAAGGATAGTGGAGAAGGTTGTTTGATTGAAAGTCGAGAATGTTTCGGATTCGTCTTGCACAAAACACAAGTACATTTTGGGAAAAGTTTATTACTATAAATGTAATACCCTGTTACTCGAACCGATTGTTGGGTCCAAGTTACAAGGCATCACATTCATTGTCAGAGCAACTATAATTAATCATTTTCCTAAGATAAGGGTGAATATTAAAGGGAAAGAGTTTTAGTGGAGCCTATCCAAAAATCAATTTTTGTAACAAAAATTAGCCTTAATATAAGGCTAAATTTAGCAAGAATTCGAAAATTGGGATGATAGGCCAACAACTAGATGGGTAGTTTGATTTTGCGCAAGTTATGTCAATAGGCAAGAACATGGTAGAAAAGGCCTCACATGGATTTGCAAGTAGTTGTTGTTTTAGGGCCATTAAATTTGTGTTTTATTGGCGCTGATCATGCTAGGAATGTTGAAAAACTTATATCAATTAGGTTTATTAAACAGGTCAGCCGAGTCGAATAAAGCTATTATGTTCAAACATTGGAGGGTTGAGGAACCTATAGGCCATTCAACATCTTCAGTTGATACTGCGGGAGTATAATCCCCATGTAGTTTGTTTTATCGAAAAAAAACTATGTGATTGAAGAATGAAAGTTATTCGATGTAAATTTGGTTTTCTACAAGGTATTGAAGTGAGTTCGACTTGTTCTAAAGGTGGCTTGTCAACTGGGTGGAAACTAAGGTGTGATATTTGACTACGATCTTGTTCTTAGCACTATATGATGTAGACATCCTAGATGATGGTGTTTGGTTTTGTATAGGTTCACCATTTTTTACAGCACTCTGGAGGAGTAGCTCTGGTTAGAGTCCTAAGATCTTTTGAGAAGCCTTAGTACACAACATTCTAAAAGGTGGTTGGTGGCGAGAGATTTTAACAAGATTACGTACTCGTTGAAAAGTAGGGTGGTTTACTTTGTGATGAAGAAACATGGTGGTTGTTCACCAATTTTGGGACACGTGACACTTTTTTAAGGTACCAAGTGGATGCTCATAGATAGTTCTCCACCTCTCGTCTGTCGAGCCATCCTTAGCTACCCAGCCTCCTTGATGTACAACCTACCATGTGACCACCCACTAATAGGGGACAAACATCCCCTTTCATCAAGCTACCTTCTCACCATGGTTTGGCCACCCATTCTTCAGTGTGAACAATCTCTTTAGGGACCACTGGGACCTACTTGAACATAATAACCTCATACTCCCTCAAAAGGCATAACAAAATGGATCCTACCATGTACGTCCCTCACGTACTCCATGATGATAATCATCTTGCCATGTCACCACTACCAGACAAGGGATAGCTCCTATAAATACCCTCCAAGATGACGAAAAAGGGATCTTCTTCAAGCAACCTTGAGCACTTACTCTCTTTACTCTCAACCTTGCATTCTAATCTACCATAATTTATTATGGCAAATTAAACCCTTGTCACTACTTAAGGAGCTTGTATTCAAGTAATTTTATGTCAATTAAATTTATTTTGAGAAGCATTTAGTTCTTAGTTTATATTGAATAAATTAATCTTTATGATGTTTTATGACCTTTTCGGTCGATTCAGGCTTAAGGTGAAACTAACGAGTTAATCGAGTGTTGAAGAAACAACCTAAGCTAAGGAGTTAGCAGACTGACGTGGATGTCGTAACATTTAAGATGGAAGTTGCGACATTGGATGCTGCCTCAACACTTAGCCAATTTTTCAACCAACATCCACGAGGCAAGTTTTTAGACACAAAGTCCAACACCGAGATCAAGTAGTTTGCCCACAAAGTCACGACATTGGCTATAGGATGTCGTGACATTGACTCGATGAGCCCAAAAAATCTGAAAGGGTATTTCCATCCGTACAACCTTATTTAACTTGAAAATCAATTTGTAATCAACCTAATTAGGTCATAATACACTGAGAATTTAAATATTAGCTCAAAAAAACAATTTAAGGATATCATTTTAGGGTTTTAATTAGTATTTCAGTTAGATTTTAGAGTTCTTTCAATACTTGTTCAATTACACTTTAGTTTTTAATCAAAGTTCTTTTTAGTTTTCTTCATTGTTCTCTTCTATTTTTTTTATGTTTACGCTTCAATCCAAATCGATAATCAAACATCGTTCGTGGATTCACCTGGCTGTTCATCATAACTCTTGGATTCCCTGATTCTTGAGAATTTCTTATCCTTTTATCTTTATTTTTCATTTTTTAAATGTTTGATAATTAGGTAGGATCATCTGCATTTAGAATGGCCGATGACTAAACCCTAAGAAAGTTGATTGACCAAAGTGGGTGTGGTTAGCTTAGAGTTAACATGAATCGATTAATTGGATTAGGTTGAATATGCTTAAACCTTATAATTTACTATTCTAGGAAGTAATTTATGTAGATGAGACCGAAAGTGTATTCTACTTAGAACCAGTTCAACTTAGCCCAGTTTAGTTCCATCAGGTCAAAAGATAAGTGGACTAAGTCGATTAATTAATTTAGTCATAGGCTAAAAGGTATTAACTAGGTTAGTTCTTAATTAATTGGTAAAGTTCTTTACTCTAGGTTAATCACAACCATGAGAGTTAATCACCCTTC
Source organism: Kokia cookei (assembly GCA_039519145.1). Taxonomy (NCBI): domain Eukaryota; kingdom Viridiplantae; phylum Streptophyta; class Magnoliopsida; order Malvales; family Malvaceae; genus Kokia; species Kokia cookei. The sequence goes on from CM076902.1 coordinate 32,655,495, forward strand.
TACATGTTAAATTTGATTGTTAATTTGGAATTTCGTTATTTATGCAATTTAGTCTTTGTTTATTCAAACTCTTATTTTTAGTGTTAGTCATACTATGATAAGTAGATTAGTAGCTATTTAGACCTAGTTTAGTATGTTCAAATTTAATGTTAATTTAGTTTAAACAAACCTCTATTGGGTATGATCCTCGAAATACTTTCAAAGTGTTTTGTTGTAAATTTACTATATTACAATTTGATCTGTACACTTTCAGACACCGCACTTCATTCTATATCTAATTGCATATTTTTAAGTCTCGGTGCATGCACATCAAGGTACGATCGCCTACTCAATAGCCTTCTTCCTCCTATACTACTTCGATTCTCCACCCGTTTAAGCAAACCGACCCCTTTTCACCACCACCTTCTCCTCTATAACTCTTCCCTTGTTGAGACTTGTATCAACATATATTATTTTATTTAATCTGACAATATTTTTATTGTTAAAAAATCTGGCAATCAATATATATAATTCTCTACAATGAAGTAGTTAATATATATTTTCCATTTTTTGAACCTTATTTTAAAATCAATAAGTATTAAATACATATAAAATCAAACATATTTGCATTCGTATAATGCCCTAAACAACAACGTGATTGATGCGACTCGAATCTAAGTCACATTTGGAGCAATGAACACCCTTGATCACCAGGCCAACATACGAGGTTCAATATTACACATATTTTTAATATATTGTTTTTCAATTATTTTATTTTAAATTAATGTGAATTAATTTAATATATTTTAATTATTGTTTTAAAAATAATTTCTTACACATGTATTAAATGAAGGGAGAAGTACAAAATAAATTCCCTTGACACACCTTTCCAACTATCACCTTACTACTGGGTAATTAGGACGATGCCTTGGTCTCCTAATTTTTAATAAAGAAAATAAAACAATTTCCTAAGTAATACCTATTAACAGAGCTTAAAAAATAAAAAAAGCAAGCAAATGAATTGTCCTAAAAGAATAAACAACAAAGCAAACATCCAAACCCTAAACAAAAAAAATTCTCCCCCTTCTCTTCTTTCCTCCCTTCTTGCATCAAACGAAGAAAATGTGCGAGCTTGACCTACGTTTCATTAATTTGCTATGTGACCTTCCACTTCGCCAGACCCACATCTACTGAGTGTCATCGGAGGCCTTTCCTAACAAACTTCCTTTGATCTCAGTAAAAAACACTACTTTTTCCAGCCTACCCTTCTCTTCTGTTCCAAATCCAATGGCATCTCTTCCACCCAATATCTCGGTGAATCAAAATGGAGTCCCTAGACAACCAATCCATGCGCTACTCTGTTCGCGGATCTTGGGCAAAACGAAAAGATAAGTAACAAACGGATCTTGGGCAAAACGAAAAGATAAGTAACAATCTTTCTTTTTGACTTTGAATTTCTTTTATAATGTTATAAATCATCAATTTATCTTGGTCCTCCGATCTGAGTTTTTTTATAACTGTTAATGCGCCCCCTTTTATACAAGCTCTTCTAAAACCTAGATCTATCTCAAATCTAATAGCTTCTAAGCAAGCCATGGCCTCAGCGGTGGTTAGGTCACTCATCTTATTCCACGGGTAAACACAAGAATCCATAACCAACCCCGATTCATTCCTTATTATGATGCCTGCGACTATTGTTTTCGTGTGATTAATAATCGTATTGTTAAAATTTACTTTGGCTTATCTGTTTCTGGAGCCTCCCATCATCCTCTTTCCAGCCTGTCTACTGGCTAAATGTGTTTCCAGACTATATATTTTCGATTTGTAAGCAATAATAAAACTCACTATCCCTCGTACTGATTCCCGTAATCCTTCATGATAGATTTTGTTTTTGTTGAACCAAATAGCCCAAAATGCGATCGCCAAAGTTGAACGCTACTTTGTACTATGGTTGTTAAAATTTTTTACTAGCCATTCTCTCAAATCTTGTTGCATGTTGCTCCTGGTGGGTTATAACCCTAACCCATCAAAGACCTGTTTGATGAATGTGCACTCCCAAAACATATGTGCGACTGTTTCATTTGCCTCTTTCCAGACAGGGCATAAAGCTTCTGTTCTTAGTCTTCGCTTTATAAGATTCGCCAGTAGTGGGAGATAGTTGTTAGTGATTCTCATAGATTTATTTTTATTTTACTAGGAATTTCAAGTTGCCAAATCTTTGTAAAGTATTGATTTGTATCAATTGTATTGTTGTAATTTTAGCCACTTTGTTTCTCTACAATGAACCATCTGTATCCACCTTTCACCGAATATTCGCCCATGATATCTCCTCTCCACACCACTTCATCTTTTCGCATGGGATTTAGTACAAGAATGCTAAGGACACTATTAGCCTGTACGAGTTGTAGTAAGTTCTTGATCACCCTTTCTTTCCATGTAATTTTTTCATCATCAATTAGATCTGCCACTGTAGTGAATTTGATATTTATGACCTGAGCATCTATTTTGTCATTTTCATGTTTTGGTATCCACACATCATTCCAAAGGTTTACTAATTTGCCACTACCAATTCTCCATCCCAAGCCCTTTTCTAACAGACTTCGAGCATCCGAAATGCTTCACCAGGTAAAAGAAGGGTAAGACCCTAGTCTTGCATTCATAAATTCTCCTTATGGATAATATTTTGCGTTTAAAACTCTAGCAAGCAAAATATCAAGACTGGTAATTAGTTTCCACCCTTGTTTCACTAATAACGTAGTATTAAACTTTGGAAGATCCCTAAAACCAATCTCCCCTTGCGTCTTCAGGATGCATAATGTGTTCCAATCACACCAATGAATTCCTTTTTCTATTTTTTAGTTTCGCCACCAAAGCCTACTCATTAATTTTTCTAACTCACGGCAAAAAGAAATTGGTAACTTAAAACACTGCATTGAATATGTAGGAATAGCCTATAATAAGACTTTCAAAAATACTTCTTTTCTCCCTATCGAAAAATTGTGCACGCTCCATGACTGCATTTTTTGAATAAATTTTTATTTTATTTCTATAAAGGCACTTTTCTTTCGTCATCTCACCAACGTAGGCAATCCTAGATATTTCTCTGGGTTGTTGGACATGCGCACCCCTAGCATTTGCCTTATTTGATCTCTAACATTATGTTCCACGTTATTACTAAAATAGATTAGGGATTTATCAAAATTTACCAGCTGGGCTGACATTTTTTCGTACTCATTTACCACATTTTTTATGGCAGCTACTCCCTCTAATGTAGCTTTCTCAAATAGTACACTATCATCTACAAAAAATAAGTGAGTAATTGTGATCCCACCTCTTCCTAGCTTTACACCATTAATCACTACACATTTCGCAATATCCATTAATCTAGAAAAACCTTCTGCACATATAATGAATAAATACGAGCTCAAAGGATCCCCTTGTCTCAAGCTCCTTGAGGGTTTAAACTCTTCTCCTCTTGCTCCATTCATTATTACCGAATATGAAACACTCTTAATACACCATGATATTAATGATACCCTTTCATTACAAAAGACCATTCATTATTACCGAATATGAAACACTCTTATTATCGAATATGAAACTTATCATCATTTTTTTTCTAAAAAAGACCATTCCACTCAATCGTATGCTTTACTCATATCAAGTTTTAAAGCAAAGGATCCTCTCATTCCCCCTTTTTTTTCTCTTAAGCGAGTGCAATAATTCATAGGTGATCAAAATATTATTAGTAATTTGTCTCCTCGGTACAAGTACGCCTTGTGTTTCATCAATGTAGAGACTTAGCACTTTTCTAAATCTGTTGACCACCATTCTAGAGATAATTTTATGTAATGCAATACATAAAATTATAGGTCTGAATTAACTCATATTCTTCAGTGTACCTACTTTGGGATGAACATTATATTTGTTTTGTTAATGTCTTTTATTGCTCTCTCATTATTCAACACGTTGAGACAAAAATTGACTATATCATCCCCTATAATATGCCAAAACTTCTGATAGAAAAAAGCAGGAAAACCATCAATACCTAATGCTTTAAGGGGAGCCATTAACTTTAATGCCTCCATAACCTCTTCTCTAGAGAATGCTTCCATTGGTTCCACATTATGATGACTTTCGAGACACCGCTCAATTTTGGACATTAGACTATCACTCTCCTGCACTGGTTTAGACCTAAAAAGTTTGCTGAAGTAACGCATGGCAAGCATGTTTAGCCTTTCTTCTCCTTCACATAAAATGCCACTCTCATCCTCCAAGGACTTTACATAGTTCTTCTTCCGTCTTTGTGTCGCAAATTTATGAAAATAAGAGGTATTACGATCTCCCATCTTAAGCCAATTCGATCTTGCTCTTTGCTCCCAAAATAATTCCTCCTTGTCAGCTTCCATATTTAAAGCTAACTTAACTTCAGTGATTTTTGCAAGATTCACCTCCTTTGGGTCTTCTTCATTTAGCTTCTCGAGTTGCGATTGCAACTCCTTTTTTTCTTAAATCGCTTCCCTTTCAACAGTGTTGCCCAACTTTTCAGATGTTTACCCAGTGCTTTGAATTTTGCCAGTAAATCCAAATCCTCAACCTTTCAACCTTATTTCACTTGATCTTCAAATCCCTCCACCAATACCCAATCCACATTAAAGCGAAATGAAAAATCCCCCCATCTCCTTAAGACATTCTTTCTCCCATTTAGGCTAATGAGTACCAGATAATGATCCAAAAAATTATGTGATAAGCGACATACTGAATTATCCGAGAATCGTTCCCACCATTCTGAGTTAGCTACTCCTTTATTAAGTCTTTTCCTTATATTATTCTTTGCCAAAATTTTCTCTTTCCCATGTGAACCATTGTCCTGAAAAACCCAAAACTGTAAGCTCATAATCTTCTAAGGCTTCTCTAAAAGCTAACATTTGTCACTCCTCTCATATCCTGCCTCCTGTCTTCTTAAAGGAAAATAATATTTCATGGAAATCACCTATAATCAACCATGGTGTTCGATTCTCCTCCTTCAACAGTCTGAGGATATTCCACAATTCTCATTGTTGACTTTCCATCGGGGATGCATAAAAACCTGTAAGTCTCCACTTGGCACTCCGATCCTTCTTATCTATCTCAACATCGATATGAAACTTGGAATAGATTTTTAAAGAAACTCCTACATCATTATTCCATCCTAAGGAAAGTCTTTCTCTTAAACCTTCAGCATTAACATCAATCCTATTCCTGTATCCACATCTTTTGTGTATGTTATCCATCCTTTTATCACTTACTTTCATTTAAATTAGGAACAAAATTTGAGGGTGAATTGATCTCAAACTATTTTTGAGACGTCTAATTTTTCTTGGTTGCCTAAACCACGAACATTCTAACTTAAGATGGTTTTATGAATGGTCCATCACTGTTTCAATGGTCGCCACAAGATCATTAAGTAAGTCCATCTCCATTAGGCTATTACTACCTCTATCACATCCCTAGTTTACTCTTTGCCTTTTTTTCCCATCCACATACTCATAAGGAATGTCTTCTAGGTCATAAATTTTCTCCTTTTCTCCTCGAAACTCCATAGTCGTCATTTGACCATAATCGTTAAGGACCTCATCGTCGACTTTCTCCTTACCCTCCCTTTGTCTTTTAAAATTACTCCACGACCCTCCTCTTATTATCTCTCCTCTTTTTGCATATTCCTGATCCACCATAGATTTCTCCCTTCTAACCATCTCCCGCGACTTCTCCCTTAACCATTTACTCGGTGCCAGTTTTGACCTTCTTGATGAAGCTCGTAGCAAAAGATCCCATCCATAATTGTCTTCATGAATTCCTGCAGATAGTCATAAAGAACAAAAATTTCCCCATGGCCTAACCTTCCTCATAATAAGCAAAATAATGAAAGCTTCTCGTACTGAAAATATGCGAAGGTCGTCTTGTCATGGCCATAAGCAATACGTTTCCTTTTCTGTAAAGGATTTCTAACATCTAATTTCACGTTAATCCTCATAAACTTCTTAACTCCTTTTGAAATAATTGAGGCGTCATAATATATTTTAGTTATTAAACACAATAAATTCTAGCATCTCACTAGAATGAATCTAGTTTAAATATATAAAAAAAAACTAAAAGTTAACTATTAAACATAAAAATATCATAAAACTAAAAAAAATATTTTTTTTGATAAAAATCGCCCAGAAGCCACATCAAATTTATTAATACGCATAAAAAATGACAAGATTTTGGATTTCTCTTATATAATCCAAATTGAAAATCATATTACACTTATTTTCCATCGCTTCTTTACTTAAAGAATTAGCTACTTTATTACAACTTCGCTAGCACCAACTAATAATGCACTTATCAAAATTATCCAAGATACTTTTGCATGCTTGGAGCCTAAAACCAGTGACAGTGATGTCTTCACGTGGCTTGGTGATGTGGTTGATGACGTCCACAAAATCCCTTTCAACTATAAAATTGGATAATTTTCTAACTTTACGTGATACCATGCATTAACGCGTCAGCTTCCGCTCATGCAACACACACCATGTCGTCCTTGTAGCTCATCCTACCCCATGCACAAAACAATCTCAGTCCCGAACAATAAAGCTCATACCAACCTTTCGGTTGTCCCATGCAACATCGAAGTTAATCTGTAAAGTACTCGAGGGGGCCTTTAGCCACTTACCATGCACACCGCTCCTAGGAAGTATAGCCACATTGTTGAGATTATGTATCCAGAAGTCCTTGCAAAAGTTCATCTCCTGCTCCCATAAAGTTTAGGGTTCTCATCTACACCCCGAAAGATAAGATTTTTCATGGAGTTCCAGACATTTCAGAGGAGCATTATCAAACACTCAAAAGCTTTATGATCCAGTCTCATCATGCTCTTTAGACAATCAATGCTCGTGTTCCATTCCGACATCAGCACACAGCATCAACCCCTCAAGCAACAAGATTTCCCTTGCCTTCACACAGTCCCTTAGAGCATGAATGAGAGTTTTCTCAACCGAGTTATAATGAGGGCATGAGCGATTAAAACCTTGATTAATGGAGGCAATCTTGGCATTTCAGGGTAACAGGTTATGATCGAGTCTTTAAGCGAAAATACGGATCTTCAGGGGATGTTTAATTTCCAAACCATTCTCTAAAATAGTATATGAGGACCATAGCCGATCTTCTTGAGAATGAGTCACAAATAAGTCGACTTAGTCAAATACACCCCATTAGGAGCGTGGAACCACACGATCTTGTCCTTAGGCTCATCCCTAAGAATAAACAACTTACATATCCTGCCCCCAACTCCTCCCTATAATATTCCACAACCCTTTCTCTATCCCACATTACCTCATTCTAGAGCCACAAGTCCCGGACAATAACCCTTTGATCATTCGAAAAAGGACGCACAAGGGAGCTTCCATTCAGGTCCTCAAACCCTCAGTTGTGATCTCTAATATTGATAGATCTCCTATTCCCAACTTGTCACCCAAAGCCATCAGCAATCGTCCTAGCCACAGTAACCAAGCTGGTCTAAATGAAAGAAGGCTTGTCCAGCTTATTAGGGTTAAAGGGATCTCCATCGGGAAAGTATTTAGCCTACAAGACATGATAACATAGTTTGTCCTTATTGTTGACTAGCCTCTAGACTTGTCTTCCAAGAAGCACCATGTTAAAGAGCAGTAAGTCCTTAAATCCCATGCCCCCATGCCCTTGGAAGTACGCATCATCTCCCGATTGATTATTGCCCATCCACGACCTCTACTCTTGCTTTCCCATTAGAAGTTCTTAGCTTTAGCTTTTAGCTCCTCGGTGATGCTTATATGTAATAGAAGCACAGAGAACACATAAGTTGGAATTGATTATAACACAGCCTTAGGAAAAACCTCTTTCCCTTCATGAGATAGAAGTCTCTTAGACCATCCCTTTATTTGGTTGGAGAACCTATCAATCAAAAAATGAAAAGCATTAGTTTTGTTCTTTCTAATACACAGGGGCAACCCTGGATAATTATCAAGCTTGTCGACAATCCTCATTCCCATAATATTGCAAGCGTTTGTCTCTACTCCCTAGAAGTGTTTGCACTGAAGAATAAGGACTTGGTAAGGTTAACCTTCTACCCAGAAACACTTTCAAACTCGTGTAATATGGATCTCACAAGCTCATCATTATCCTTTTTATTCCTAATGAACAAAAGAGCGTCGTCAGCAAAAAATAAATGATTGATGCGCGGGCTATTTTGACAAACACGAATCTCACGCATCGGGCCATTTTCCTGAGCATTAATAAGCATCATAGAAAGGGCATTCGTACAAAACAAAAAAAATAAGGGGACAGAGGGTCTCCCTGATGTAAACCTCTTTCCGGATAAATAACATCAGGCAGATTTTAGTTGCACTTCACTGTATACTTAACCTCATAGATGCAATCCATAATTTTACCAACCCAATCTTCAATGAATCTCATCCGTAAGAGAATTTTTTCAAGAAAACACCACTCCACGCGGTCGTACGCCATGCTCATGTCAAGCTTCGCCATGAAACCCTTATTCGGGCTGTTCTTCGCACTTTGAAGATAGTGAACCAACTCGTGAGCAATCAAGAAGTTGTCATGGATCATACGACCGGGCATAAAGGTGCTCTGGTTCTGACAGATGCATCCGAGAAGGAGAATCTTTAACCTGTTAGCCCAAACCTTAGCAACCATCTTGTATATCACATGGCAAAGACTAATGGGCCTGTAGTTAGTCATGTCCTTCGAGTTAGCCAGCTTCGGAATCAAGACAAAAATGGTGTTATTTACCTCTCTAGCCCTCCTATTCCCATTCAACATCTCCTTGCAATAGCAAAGCACATCGGGGCCAACCACACTCCAGTTCTCTCTAAAAAAACCCCCGAGAGACCATCATTACCAGACGCCTTTCTAGGGTCCATTTGATCAAATTCATCCAACAGCTCATTGTCACTCATGGGTCTCATTAATTCAACGTTCATCTCTTCCATAACGCCTCTAGGAATTAAGCTTAGAACCTGCTCAGCGCATCATTATTGCATTCAGATTTGAACAAGTCCACGAAATATCCCATTGCCATATTGCAAATGCCACCACTCTCCGTAATCCACTTACCCCCAATATGATTCATCCTAGCTCTTTGGGACATCCGGACATGAAAAAAACCTAGTATTTCTGTTCCCCTCTTGCAACCATTTTATACGGGATCTTTGAGCCCAATAGACCTCTTCGGAGTTATAGAGACTAGCCATCTCTTCGCAGGCACAACACAATCTTTCGGTATAATGGTTCCATGCGCATCAATAATGTCATCGATCTCTTTAATAAGATTCCTTATCCAACACTTCTTGTCCTTATACCTACTATACTGCCAATTCCCAAGAGAAACTCTAACCTTATCACACTCTTTTAAGACATGCCCCTGCCCATTATACCACGCCTCCTTAATGATTTCCTTGGTCTCCCCCTCTTTAGCCCAACACTTCTCAAAATGAAAGTGTAACCTTGGAGCCCTACCCCTTTTCTCGGCTTCCTCCCAAAAGAATCTAGCATAATCATATCATGTTTCGAGTGCGCTTGATGGATCACATCTGACATTAGGAATGGGAATTTGCCCAGTCATCTCGAGAAAACAAGGAACCTATCGAGTCTTTCCCAAACCAAACCCTGACCCCGCCTATTGTTCGACCAAGTGAATCAGCCACGATTAGTTTTGACATCCACAAGAGCCATGTCACTCACCACCTTACGAAACTCCTCCATGGCCACATGCGATTTGCATCGACCATCAGACTTCTCTGAGTCGTAGAGTGCCTCGTGAAAATTCTTCCACCACCTAATCCTTATTAACTCTTCCCCTGATTTCTCTGAGAAGCTCTCAGGAATGGTGCCATTGACTGAGCTCAGGGTGCTCATAAAAGCCAATGAAATGAATTCGATCCATAGTCTTCAACTTGATCAGCATGTCTACATGGTTAGGGAGAAGCTCTGAATTTCAACCTCACTATCATTGTTCCACATGACTTCCAGCCCTCTCTTACAACCATTCACATCTACCACAAAATAGCCACTCATATTGCATATTTGTTTAATCTTATCAAACTCATAAGAACGAGCTTTAGTTTCACACAAAAAGATCATATCGAGGTGATTGGCAACAAGCAGTTGCCTCAACTCCGTCATAGTCTCGAGGTTCCCCAACCCACAACAGTTCCATCATATGAGTTTCATTGTTCACGGTGGGGTTGGTCACCAAACTCCGCCTTAGAGGGAGATAATCCCTCTATCAGTTTCCTTCTTACCGAGTGGATCGAGCTAGTATCAGTGCCCTATAAAAAGCCTCTTCTTTTCTTTCTTTTCCCTTTGTTTTTGACCTCCTTGTCTCTAGAGACCATAAGAGGGCATTTGTGTGAAAGAGATGAAGACCTTGAAGCTTCTTCTGACGATTTTTCATGTTCCTTGGCATTCAGTTGGGCATCCTCCTCCTTTCGACCTTCGGGGTTGGTTAGTATCGCCCTAGACTCCTTGCCATCCCTCTCGTGATTAAGTTCCACACCATTACGCAATCTCTCCTCTCCTTGCCTTGGTTATGGTAGTTGTGCCCTTAGCCATTTACATACTGGTAATCCTTAGGATCAACTCCTTGTAAGAACAAGTCACATATCTTTGTTTCATGGGCCATATGTCCACAAATATAGCAAAAAATAAGAAGAAGTTCATATTTCAGAACACAAGTCACCTCCTTTCCCTCCTTATCCATGAAATAAACCACTCTCCTCAGCAACTTCAAAGTGTCCAATAAGACTCATACCCTGATGAACTCAACCCAACATCCTCCCTTATCCCTCTAGTCTATGTGCAGCACCTTACTAACTGCTCCTCCAACTTCCAGCGCCAATTGCCTGTCCATAAGAACCATAGGCATGTTGAAGATGCGTGACCAAAAAGGACCCAAGGAAAACACATATGACTCCTATTCTTTATCCCTCACACACGGCACTAGAGCCAAGATATGTTGATCGAGCAGCCACGACGCAAGATTCAGGATACGATCGCGATCCTCCACCGATCCGAACTTAACCAAGAAACACCTCACACCCACTTCCATGAAATTGACCAACTCATTTGTAAACCAAAGAGAGCATAGAACCTTGTACATTACCTCCTTGTTCACTTTCTCTTTTGTCAGAAGCATTCTCACTGCCCATGCTTCCCACTCGTTCGCCTCCGTAGAAGACGAGTTAAGAGTGAAGATCTTCCTAGCCTCTTCATCAGAGAATTTTAATCTTGCTAGCATCTCACGGACCTCCTCGTCCATGGTGACAAGGGTGCCCCAGCCACTCGACACTGGTTCCACAGCTCCTCGACTCCATTAGACCCAAATCGCTTCAGTTGTAGAAACTGCCACACCGCCACCACCCAGTCCTAACAAAAATAAGAAACAAAAATAAAAACAAGAGAGAAATCAAGAAAACAACTAGGAAAGATAAAACAGAAATAAAAGAAACAATAAAGCACAGTTGGAGAACCAATCAGAAAAAAAAAGACAACCCCTATCTCACAAGAGTTATCATAATCGCACGTGAAAAAGTTAAACAATGAAGATACATAAAGAAGGTGAAAACATGTAAATTCATGCAAAAAGAACGTAAAAAGAAAACCAAAATTAAAAAAAAAAACAGAGAAAATTAACGTAAAATAAGGACAAAAAAAACCTATCAACAGCAAAACACCACCCAACTAGCGACTGACAAGTACTACCCCACCTATCCCCAAGGTCAGCGAGGACATGAGCTTCGGAAAGAGCACTAAAGATCCCACAACACGTATCCACAAAAAAACAACAAAACCATCCCGTTAACAGGTTAACGTCCAAGCACCAAAGAACAAAAGAAAACACCAACTGCCCTCCGCACCCAGAACAGGAGGAAACACACCGACCAAGAAGATCACCGAAAAAAGAAAACAAGAAAAAATAAAATCAACAAGAAATGAAAAGAACCAAAGTAACAGACACCATGAAGAACAAGATCAAGAGGAACTCAGCCACCCCCCTTGATCATTCAATCGCACACGGACAATCCAAGCATCTCGCTGATGTTAAAAGCTGTGTGCCTTCCAGCGCCTCCGGAAAAAACCACCACGAAGTTGTACGAGAGAAACTGTGGAAAAGAACACCCCCACTAAAAAGGAAAACAGTAAGCTCCGAAAAGAAAAACCACACCACCACTACAAATAATGGTGGACGCCTCAACACCCCACCGTTCAATCAATCAGCCGAGAAATAATGGTTTGACCAATTTGATCATCGCATAACCTTAACTTAAGAAAATATATTAAAAATTAATAATTTCCATTTTATTTTTAGAGTTTAAATTATATTAACATGATATTAAAAAGTCACCTTTTAAGTAAAAAAATATGTTAGTTCATATTTAAAAAATAAATGCTAATTAATATCATGCACTTTCTAACAAATAATAATAGTAATGCGAGGTTTATATTTTTTTTGTTTTACTAGGTTTATAGTTTATGATATAGTCCTCGTTTTTCATTGTTTTGGGGTGTCAAAAGTAATTTTCAACCTTAAAAGCAAAGAATAATGGATAAATTAGAAAAATAAATATTGTTTTTAAAAAATAATTAGGGATTTAGGTCATTTTCCCAAAATTAGGGAATTAGGTCGACTTTGGAAAGAGAAATAGAAAACTCATCTTGCAAGAAGTGTTCTTTTCAGAGGTGGCTAAAAGCTAGCCTTGTAGGACACGTTTTTAGGATCCCTGCTACCACATCAGCAGAAAACACTTCTTGTAGGACGCGTTTTCTCTTTCTATTTTTTTTTGTTGGGTGTTGAAAATTTGAGGAGAAAGATTTATTTGTGTTTATGTTTGGGGTAGACAATGTAATAGTTTTAGGTATGTTTGAGTACATGTTAATGCGATGATGCTTGGAGATCCACACATGTCATCTACCATGTAAGGATGAAATCATCACCTTAGAAGCTCATCGCATTGCAACCCAGGCTCTTAGTTCACGATTGTTATACAATCACGAGTTGAAGTATAACTAGGACTCCCAGTTAATAATGGTTATGCGATCACGGGTTGAAGTATAACTCAGGTCCCTAGTTAACAGTGGTTATGCAATCATGGGTTCAAGTTTCACGACACTAGAAGAGGATGCTTTCCAATATAATCAACTTTTTTTTTTCTCCATCTCCACTAATATCATTCTTTAACATATACATTCTTTGCATTCATGGATATACTCTTTTTTTTTTTGACAGGGCACGAGCTCAACCAACATCGTTTCGATGAAATATTGGAGAACTTGCTAGCTATAAACGAACATAGTGCGCAATACCTCAATGGGATACCGAAGGATTAGTGGACTCGATCATATGGTGGAGGTCTACGATACGGGCACATAAGAATGAACCTAGCAGGATGCATAAATTTCGTATTAAAGGGGACGCGTCATTTGTTGATAACCTTGGTGGTCAAAGAAACATATTTTTGCTTAGAAGCCTTATTTTCAAAGTGAGAGAAAAAATATGTTTCACAGATAAAGGGCGGTCATGTTTGGTGCGAGAATGTGATGAAAGAAATTAGAGAAAATGCAGAAAGAAATGTCACTTATGTCCAAATCAAATATTTTGGGTTACAAAGTTCCATAGACCCAACAGAGGTATTATCAGGGATCGTACCTTGTATAGTTGGGATGAAGGACTTACGACTGTGCAATATTTCAAACACTTCATTTTCCATGCACACATGTAATTATTGCATGTGCCTTGGCACATTTAGATTGCATGTGTTATGTTGACAAAGTGTACAAACTAAAATGCATATATAAAGTATGACAATCTAAATTTTCATTTGTCCCAAATGAAAGTATGTGACCGCTTATCTTGAGCACTCCATTCGAGTTGGTATTGAATATTATGTTGCGTCGTAAGCCAAAAGGTCGGGCAAATTCTACTTAGATACATGACAATATGAATATTCGGGAGAGGATAGACCAACCAAGGCTATACATTTATTCTAGAAACCTAGGGCATAGTAAGTCAACATTTCCACACTTGGGGGTAACATTGAGGAGAAGACCTAATTAAAACATTTATTTTTTTTTTTATAGACATAAAAAAAGAAACAAACAAACAAATAATTTATTCATATTTTGCATTTTTACATTGCTTCTCATTTTTTGGTAAATTGTAAATATTGATATATTATTAATGTAAAATACGGTAGAATACAATATAAACAAATTCTTTTTTATTTTTCGTAGATTCTAAATAAGAATATATTATTTATATGAAATACAATAGAATACAATACAAGCAATTTTTTATTTTTTCTTAGATTGTAAATAAGTATATTATTAATGTAAAATACAATAGAACAACTTTTTTTGATATAATTGGAATAAGTACATTACGGATAGAAATTTTAATACAATACAAATTAAAAGTTAACAAAGTAAATGATGATTTACATGATAAAAATTTAAAATAAAACATTCATCAGCGTTGTCGACCTGAATGTGTGTCGCAACCCAGTGGGTGTCAATTACAAGGAGGATTTATTTGTAGTTAGGGTTCTAGCTCCTTATATTCTTCACATTCATCTTAACCTCCACTTCCATGTTGATCTTCATCTTCATCTCGTCCTCTATGTTAGAGTGTCATATCGTCCTAAGTTGCCATTGTATATCACCCATTGTATTAACAAGTGGTCGCGAAGATGACCCACCTCGGTAGAACAATGATATCGAGGGTGTTTGCGATACTATGGGTGGATAAGTGTATGATGTCACATAACTCGGTTGTGGATAGAATACTGGAATTGTTGGCGATGGTAGATACATCAGTGTTGTTGTCGATATTGGCTATAGTCCTAGGTATGGTGGTGTAAAAAATATACCTAGAGAAAGTATTGTTGCATGGTATAATGGAGCATAATGTGATGCTTGTGAAAAAAAAAAGGGGTTAGTAAAAGCACCAAAAAAATATGAACCATACTGATCGGGATGTGGTGTACCCATCAGTTCCTCATGTGGGGTTGGAGCTGATGATGACTCCATCAAGGCATGTACTCCCAACCCATTTGGGGTCGTCTTGGGCTCTTACGATAGTAAATATGACTTATTGTGAAGTCTAAACTATGTCATGTAATCTAGAGAGGTCCCCAAATTTGGTGGGAGAATTGGTTCGCCCATAGGTATGAAGTCGTACCTATGCTCCCAAATGTAGATATATTTGGCATGGAATTTAGGCCAATCTTCATTGGTTCTCCACCGTAAGTTGATTTTGTGCATTTCATCGAGCTATTGAGGTGATAATGGAATGCTTTGCCTAAACCCAAATTGGTTCATCACTAAATTTAATTCGCGTATCTCGACCATTGCAAAAACTATAAATGACACTTTGGCGTGCCAGATATTACGATTGACAAAATTCTGCAGTAATGCATTCTTGAATTCGCAGATCAGCATATGGCATTTAATCAAACTATAATACGAAATTATACATTTTATTACGTACCTAATATTAAATTTTAAATCTTTACGTAAGTATTATATATTTAAATTTTCAAAAATTAACTTCGACATTCAATCATTGATTTAACAATAGTTGGATATCTTTGAGCTAGTCCATTATATCCACATGACTCGTGCCATTGTTCCTTATATTTAAAATAATATGTTATTTAAAAAATATAATAATAAAAAATATTATAATAACTATAATATCAAATGAATTTTACCTTATTATGAGTGGGAATTCGTAAGGGGCATTTTCTCGGGGACATAAAAATGCTAGTCGATACCATGCCCATGACTGAAGAAAGAGTATGCAACCGTCGATTTTAATTTTTTTGTGGTCCAGTTGCCTGACACATCTCACAATACAATGTCGCCACACACAGTTAATCCCCAACTAAATCTCCCCGCTTCTTTCAAGTTGACTAGTTGTAATAGCCACCTTAAATGTACCAGATTTCGATATTTATCTGGCATTAGAAGACCCCTAATTAACCTCAGGATGAATGCTCGAGCATATTGTCCTCTTTCAACGGCACTCATGAAGTTGTCGATATATTTGAAATTCTCTTCTGGCCATTTTATCTCTATCCAACTACAACTAAACTTGTCCAGCACCTTAGCTAATAATTGCTCACAAATTGCACTCGAATCACCAACGCCCACTACCCCCATAATGATTGCCCCATCCACCGGTAAACTAAGTTGTACAAAAATGTCCTTGAGTGTAATTTTACACTCATTGTACGGAAGATGGAATGTGTGTATCTCGAGTCTCCATCTTTTCACCAAAGCGTTGATAAGTGCGAGATACAATTTAGTCCCCCGAGTATATGAGACATGTGCGAGAATCTCGCCTCTTGCAAGTGTTGTTCGATAACACGCGATGTCTAATAACTCTAGAATATAGAGTTATCTTCAACAGTTTTAAACTAGTAATTCATGAAAATTTAGAGTGTTTGATAACAAAATTTGGAGTTTTGTTATAATTTTTTTTTCTATTGAATGATACTAAAATAAATTTGATCATATGATCATTTTACATACTAAAACACATGATTTTTGTAGTTTTTGGAACAATCGATACAATAGAAGAAAAGGCAGTCTTGAATGTTACCTTTTGATGCTTAATGTTGTAGTATTTCTACAGCAAAAGCCATGCAAAAGAGGGCTGACATATGGTCATCTTTGGATGCCCAATTAAAGGCTTATTGGACTTTGGAAATTCTCCTGACCTAACTTAAGCATTGGGTCAGCAAAAATTAACAGCTTGTTAAGGAGATAGGAGCCTAAACCGTCCACTAAGGAGGAGTAGGCCCCATCCTCCATCGAGGTGCCCAAATCAGCCACCCAAGACTTGGTAAAACATTGAAAATCAGCCACAAAATTCCCACATGTGACCGTCCAACTCCTCTCCTCATTTCAAGCATTCTCTCCCATAAATCAAGCAAGAATCAAACAAAAATTTCAAAGCCATCTAGTCATTATCCTTAAAGCAAGGGCCGACCACATGAGAAGAGATTTTCAAGGCTCTAATTTGCTAAAAATAGTCGGCCTTTACAAGTATAAATAGGGGCTATCTATTCACTCATTTCATTCATCCCGCATTCATCGTCTTCTCCTATTCTCCATTCTTTCACTTCCCATTTGAGAGAAGCATTTTAGAAGTTTTTCTGATTAGTAAAATTTAGCATTCTTAAAGGAAATTGTCCAAAGGAGCAAAGCAAAAAGGAGAAAAAGGAACACAAGCTGAGCTAACGAAAAACACCAAATTTGTCTTCTAGTTTCTTTCCCTTTTAACTTTTTATTTTTCTCTGAATTGAGGAATATGATTGCTAAATATTTTTTTGCTTTTAATTTAATTAAAATGACTTAATTTTGCTGCTGTTAGATTGATTGCATTCTTTTAACTTAAAATGTTATTATTATGTTAATGATGTTATTAGACCCGACCTTAGAGGTAGTTTATGAGTGCGGCCACCCAAGGCCCAAGGCTGGAAGTGGTCCAAATATTTTTTTTTAGATTTTAACGTGAAAAAAAAAAACCTCAACCTTTTAAAATTTCAGATCGATGCTTCATTGCAGGCAAAAAAATAAATAAAAAGAGACTCTAATTTTTTTTATTTTATTGTATTGCATTTTATAATTTTTTTTAAAAGGGGCATCAATTTATTGTTTCGTTTAGGACCCCAAAAATGTCAAGAACGGGTCTGGATGTTATGTGCTTTGGTTGTTTATGCATTTAAATAGAAACATGAACATGCTACTCATGTATTATGAATGTAGGGAAGCAATTGAATTAATCATTTAACCTAAAAAAGATTGTAATTAATTGATACAATATTTAAATGGTGCATATTTGATTTGTTTGTGATAAATTAGATCAAATTAGTAATAATATCAAAAGAAATTTATCACCTTGCATAACCTTAGATTAATGTGATTAAATTGTTTCAGTATAGATATATCATTGTTACTTCACATAATATGATGTCTACTTATGAGATTGTCAAGTTGATTAAACATAGAAATATGTAGAAAAACTTAATAATTAAATAAGTAGGCTTCACGGGATAATAAATAGTTGAATTGTCATGGTTTATTTTCGTAATATAATTAACATTAATTTAATAATTCTAAGTTAAAGAAGGCAATTAATCTAATTCCTTCGTGTCTTGTGAATTACTCCTTATTATTCAATGTTTACCTTTCATTTATTTTAGCATACTTAGTTAAATTTAGTTAAATTAATTAGTTAATTTAATCTACTTCAATTATTTCCATTACCAATTTACTAAGTTTTTATTTCCACAATATTTGCCTAAATAGTTTTTACGGACCCAATTTTGACCGGCTCAAAATCAATAAAAAAAAACCAAATACTAAAATTAAAGTCCATTAAAATTAAAGTCTAAATTACAATAAAAAATAAACCTAACCCAAATTACATGGACCCAAAACCCTAAAGCCTAAATAACCACAAGCCCAATACACTAAGAGAACCCTAATCTGTTGAGACTTCCAACAGTCGCTGCCTTGCCACATCATCCCTCAGCAGTGCCTCTCTTGCCACGTCAACCACATTCACCACGTCAGCATGAGACCCTTCTAGATATGTAGCTGAGCAGCCTGCAAACAGAAAGAAAAATGATAGAAAAGAAAAAGGAAATTGTACAAAAATCATGTAATTTGTTGTTATAAAAATGGCACAAGTTTGATGTAAATTTTTTTACACACAGATGAAATAAAAGAAAGCAATTTGCATAAGGTATATTTTATTTTCAAAGCAAAATAATATAATAATATAGAAATAAGTTTAAGGTTTTTTTACCTTGTCAATTCGACTTTCGTCACCTTAAATGGTCGAGGTCACTGTCCTCAATGATGGACAGCACTTCTTCGGCATGAGGATCCCTCAAACTCCTTTAGGTTCATCGGGACTTTGTCGATAGAGAAAGAATAGAGGCTAGTTTTTTTAATAAAAAAAAGGGAAAATGAATAGGATTTTAATTTTTTTTCTTGGATTTAACCTCAGATTCGGATTTAGGACATTGAGAGGGTTGAAAGGTTTTTTTTAGGATCTACGATCAATGAAGGCGACGGTCTCTATCATCGATGACAGATGGCCACAATCGAGGCATGATGGTGCGATGATTGGCCTTAAAGGAGACTTGAGAGGAAAAAAGGAAAGAAAAGTTTTTTTTAAAAAGAAAGGGGAAAATGAAGTTTTTTTTTTTTTAAATTAACTTATATAGGGCTAAGGGACAATGTCATTTTGAGCCTAGTTCAATAGGCTCCAAAACGACATCATTTTAATGCGGCTCGCGGACCCGACCCGGATCCATTCAGGATCTACGTGTTTTTTAGTAGAGAGTCGATTTTCCATATCGGTCAATCTGATTTCTGAGGACTTTTAATTTAGTCCTTTAAATCAGAATCGAACCCCTATACGATGCCATTTCGAGCTAAAATCTAGTGGCTTCAAAACGTTGTCGTTTTTACTCGACCTAAGGGTCTAACCTGGATCCTTTGAGGATCCGCTTGTTTTTGGAAGAGGGACTTATTGTCTTCTTGGTCCTTCCGCCTTTAGGCACAGTTTAATTTCGTTCTAATTTTGGTTTTCTTTTATTTTAAATTTTGTCATTTAATTTTATTTTTGTTTGCATTTCAGTCCTCTGATCATTGACTCTTATGGGAATGACATGTGCTTGAAGTTGGGATATTATCCTTTTGATCCTTATGATTTTTACTTTACTTTAATTCGATCCTTTATTTTCTGTTTTAATTTATCTCTTTAATTTTCCTTAAGTTTCAATTTAGTCCTTTAATGTTTATTTGATTTTATTTATTTCAAGTACTTTAAACTTTATTTATCTTTTATTTTCCCCTTTAAATTTCATTTAAAATTCCAATTAGGTCCTTTGCTATTTTATTTATTTATTTATTTTTATTATTCCCATCATTATTATTTTATGTGTTTTATTTTTTTATGCCCTTGATTTAATTATGTTTTATTTTATCATAATTGAAATTAATTTATTGTTATTTTTTTAGCTTTATTGATTTTATCATCTTAGTTGCATTATCATTTTATTGGTTATCATTATTTTACATCTTTTATTTATGTTATTAATTGCATTATTTATTACTGTTATCTATTTTATTCTATTATTCATGTATGTATTTTAATTTATCATCACCATATTGTATATTATATTTACATATATTCCTTCATTCATATGCAATACTCGAATAAATTAATCGCATGTCATTAAAATGTTGCATTCAATTTTCACGTAATGTATAAGCAATTTTCAAAATCGAGGCAATGTTCTTTACTTAGGGAACTCGAGAAATTGTGCCCTAACTTACTATGTATGGTTTTCTCCTCGAACCAATGTAATTGAATAACCTATTTAAAATTAAAAATATTTAAGGTTTTAGCAATAATTAGAAACGTTCTTTCGAAGATTCGACATGTTGTGCCCTAACTTACTGGACATGACTTTTCCTCTCGATTGACTCGAAATAAATGAGCTTTCTTCGTGAAATTTAATTTATATATGTCATCGAATCATATCATTTACACATTTAAATATCGCATTTTAAATTCTCTTCGAGCTCCTGATTTTCAGCATTAAGACATTACCCTCTTTTTTCTGATTTCGTAAACCAAAAAAAAAATCGTCATTTTAAAAATGATTGAATTTCGATGTGATCCAATCACACCTAATTAAAAAGAATTGGTCACTACTCTATTTTCATTTTGTTTTTTAAAAATAAAAATAAAAGTTGAGATTTTTGAAAAAAAAAGAAAAAAAGGTTTCGATAGCTTGGCGACTCCACTGGGAACAATAAGAAAGTCAAGCCGCGAGTTGATTATATTTTTTATCTTTTTGTTCAAAATTGAGAACTCAGTTTAAATTAATTTACGATCCCTTGCATTTCATCCTTCATGTGCTGCTTTGTTACCAATGTTGTATTAACATTGTTAGGACATAGGTTCGAGAGTTATTTTTTCACATGCATTGCATAATGGTTCTACTACACCTTCTTAAGTGGAAGTGAGAAACTATTCCTTCGTGAGGTCTTCACCTTTGTGTAGGATAGTGGATCGCTTTCGAGATATATCTGTACCTATGTTTTCGTTAAAATTTTCACTTGCATACAAACATATGGAAATGTATTCCCCTGAACTGAACTCGATCCGCATGAGCCTATAATGGGTGAGGATTGAGAAATCTATCGGTTTAGGTACCTTTACTTTAGAACCCAAACTGCATGTAACGAACCCTAAGAGTCTACCTTAAGTAAAACCATGTCAAACCTTTAGTGATTACTTGAATAGAGTGTAAGGGAGAGACGCTTTTAACCTTTATTCTTTGTTTTAATTATTCTTATATCAATCATACTGACTTACTTCATTTTGTTTTTGTTTTGGTTGCATTGTATTTTCATCTTAGAAAAAATGTGTTGATTCGTGTTCAATTGCTAGATAGAGAGCTTATCATGGAAAATGGGTTTCTTAATAAATTGGAGGATAATGTGGCTATGCGAATATGGTCAAAGAAAAGGCAACAAGAGAAAGGTGACAGCCTGTTAGAGGGGCAAATTAGAGATAGAGACTATGTTGTGAATGAGGCTTTAGCCCAAGTACGAGAAATGGTTGACCACTTGCAAGCTCGAGCCATTTAAACAGACGTTTTGAGCCTAAAATACGAATAAGAGTCGGATTTGGGCCGAAAATTAGCTTGGCTTCTTAGGAAGATTAAGACTTTGAGCATTAAGACATGACCATATATGTATCTGCCTTATGTAATGAAACTTGTTTTCTAGTAAAGTTGTTCTAATGGAATTGAACTAGAATCAGTTCCTTTTTAAGTGCATTTTACCATTCATTAGCATAGCATTTCATTCCATGCATTAAATTTCAAAAAAAATATAAACAAATAATTTTCTCACATATCTATTAAAACATTCATGTCAAGGGGGTTATCAACTCTAGATGAAAACTGAGAGAAAGCAAGATAATCAAGATAATAGGGGGAATGTTGAAAAATTTTAGCGTTAATGCCATATCTAAAGAAGGGTATGGAGAGAGGAACCCATCAAGAATTCACCCCTACACCCTCAGAAGTGTTCTAAACAACTAGACTGTAGAGGGGCTTATTGTAGTTTTTAGGACTTTATTTCAGAGTAATGTTCAGAACATACCTATTGCTTTAAGCCTGAGAGCAGTAGGGATCCTTTTGTAAGAGGGCACATGACCACTATCTTTTATTTCAATGAAAATGATGCAATTTTTTCCCATTTGGCAAACATCTTACTATTCTTTCCATTCATCTCATACCACAATTAATCGTTCTTAAATTCATTTGTTCTTTGGATCTCCTTTTGTCCATATGATAGGTCATTTGATATTAACGATATGAGCGATATTGCTCCTGAGTCAGAGCTTCCTTTTAAGCAAGATATGTGTTTAGAAGAACCTCAGGACTTTGAAGATGATCAAGAATGTAACTTGTCTCTTAATATGCAATGGATGGTCGAGCAAGACGAGAAACAAATACTACCTCACAAAGAGTTAGTGGAAATTGTGAGTTTGAGGGATGAAAAGGAAAAGAAAAAGGTGATGATTGAGACATGCATTACTACAAAAATAAGACAAGATCTCATTAAGCTGATTCGAGAGTTTAAAGACATCTTCGCATGGTCCTATCAAGACATGCATGGTCTAAGTTCTGAATCGTGGTCCACAAGCTCGCTGTAAGAGAAAAATGCAAACCGATTTAGTAGAAGCTTCGAAGAATAAGGCGGCCTGATGTACTATTGAAGATAAAAGAGGAGGTCAAAAAATATTTCGATGCTGGTTTCCTACAAGTGGTCAAGTACTTAGACTGGGTAACCAATATAGTTCTCATCCTTAAGAAATATGGGAAAGTACAAATGTTGTAGATTATCGGGATTTAAACAAAGCCAGCCCAAAGGACAATATCCCGTTACCTCACATCGATACCTTAGTAGACAACACAGTAGGTCATTCTCTATTCTTCTTCATGGATAGTTTCTCCGAATATAACCAGATAAAGATGCACCCTAAAGATATGGATAAAACTATATTCGTCACAATGTCGGGAACCTTTTGTTATAAAGTGATGTCAATTTGACTGAAGAATACGGAAGCGACATATTAAAGGGCCATGGTGACTTTGTTTCATGATATGATGCATAAAGAAACTGAGGTTTATGTCGATGATATGATCGCAAAGTCCCAAACAGGAGAAGAACATGTGAAGGTTTGGAGAAAATTGTTCTTGAGATTAAGAAAATTTCAGCTGAAGTTAAACCCAACAAAATGCAGTTTCGGGGTTACTTTAGGCTAGTAGTTAACTTCGTAGTCAATGAAAAGGGAATTGTGATTGATCCCGATAAAGTTAAGGCTACATAGGAGTTACCACTACCGCATACTCAAAAAGAAGTTCGAGGCTTTTCAGGGAGATTAAATTACATTGCTCGTTTTATCTCATAACTAACCGAGAAATATGATCTCATCTTTCGTCTTCTCAAGAAGCATAAACTAGGTGTATAGGATGATGAATGCCAGAAGACTTTCGACAAGGTCAAACATTACCTGTCTAATGCCTCAATTTTGATGCCACCGAGTCTAGATAAACCCTTGATCCTATACTTGGCTGTATTTGGGAATTCTATGGGATGTGTACTAGGCTAACATGATGAGTCAGGAAAGAAAGAAAGAGAAATCTATTATTTTAGCAAGAAGTTCACTGAATGCGAGACATGATATTCGTTAATTGAGAAACTATGTTGCGCTCTGGTATGGACCACTCAAAGGTTGAGGTAATACATGTGTTACCATACGACTTGGTTAATCTTGAAATTGGATCCTCTTAAATACATGATAGGACTACATTGAATGGAAGAATGGATAAATGGCAAATTCTGCTCTCCGAATTTGATATAATTTATGTGAACTAGAAGGTGGTAAAAAGGAATACAATAGTAGACCTTCTGGTTTATAGAGCTCTAGAGGACTATGAGCCATGAAATTTTAATTTCCTAAACGAAGATTTGATGTACATTACAGCCACTGAAGGAGTTCCAAAATAACACCGTTGGAAATAGAATTTTGATGGCACCTTAAATGCCATTGGTAAAAAAGTTGGGGTAGTTCTAGTGTCCCCAAAAGGAGATCATTATCCTCTCACGAGTAAACTCGACTTTGATTGTACAAATAACATGGCAGAATATGAAGTATGTATCATGGGTATCCGTGCACTTATAGAGCATAAGATCAAAGTTTTGGAGGTGTATGGGGATTCTGCGTTAGTAATCTATCAACTCAAAGGTCAATAGGAAACGAAAGATTCCAAGCTAATTGATTATCGAAAGTTGGTTCTCGAATTGATTAAGGAGTTTAATGATATCACATTCCATTATCTCCCTCGAGATGAAAATCAGATGGCCAATGCCTTGGCTACCCTTGCCTCCATGATTAAAGTCAACAAGCAAGAAGTTGTAAAGTCTGTTCATATGAGCATCTATGAGGCTTCAGCCTATTATTATGACATCGAGGAAGAAGAAAAGGATGGTCACCGTTGGTACCAAGATATATTACAGTATGTAAAGGATCAAAATACCCTGAGAAAGCAACCGAGAATGATAAAAGGACACTAAAAGGCTTGCAAATGATTATGCCCTAGATGGAGAGATCTTGTACAATAAGAGGAAGGATCATGTGTTACTAAGATGTGTCGACGCTAACAAGGCTAGGAAAATTCTAGAAGAAGTCCTTGAGGGTGTTTGCGAAACACATGCTAATGGTTTTACAATAGTTAAGCAAATCATGAGATTCGGATATTATTGGTCCAATATGGAAGGAGATTGCATTAGATATGCTAAGAGATGTCACAAGTGCCAAATCTATGGGGACAAAATTCATGTGTCTCTTTCACCTACTCATGACTTCTTCATGGCCATTTGCTATCTGGGGCATGGACGTCATTGGGTCAATTTCGCCAAAGGCTTTTAATGGGCATCGATTCATTTTCATAGTCATTGATTACTTCACCAAGTGGGTAGAAGCTGCTTCCTATGCCAATGTTATGAAACCGGTGGTTAGAAAATTCTTGAAGAAAGAAATTATATGTCGATATGGAATGCCATAAAAGATCATATCTGACAATGCATTGAATTTAAACAATAGCATGATCGTAGAGGTCTGCAGTCAATCCAAGATCAAACATCATAATTAACACCATTTCCTCCAAAAATGAATGGTGTAGTAGAGGCAGCTAATAACAACATCAAGAAGATCGTTGGGAAAATGACAAAGACCTATTAACATTGGTATGAGAAATTACAATTTTCTCTCTATGCTTATCAAAAGTCTGTCAGGACCTCCATCGGGGCAACACCTTTTACATTGGTATACGGAATGGAGTTAGTTTTACCCATTGAAGTCGAGATTCCTTCCTTCCGAATTTTGTCATACAGAATAGATCCAATCAACATATGATCAATTAAACTTGATTGAGGAAAAAAGGCTGAAAGCTACCCGACATGGTCAAATGTACCAAAAGCGAACGATACGAGCTTATGAAAAAAATGTCTGACCTAGAGAATTCCATGAGGGAGATCTGGTTTTGAAAAAGGTCTTCCTTATACAAAAAGACTTCCGAAGAAAATGGATGCAATATTGGGAAGGGTAGTATGTGGTAAAGAAAGCTTTTTTTAGAGGTACTCTAATTATAACCGAGATGGAAGGAAAAGATCTCTCTAACCCTGTGAACTTGGATTCAGTGAAGAAATACTTCACCTAAAAAAAAAGAGGGGAAGAGGTCGAGATGAAAACCCATAAAGGGCATTTTGAAACCTAAAGAGTTTGAGTCGAAACCTGAAAGGGCAACTTAAATTTGGACCAAAGAATTTACATGTAATGGTTGCTTCACCCTTAAACAAGGAGAGGTTGAGATGAAAACCTGTAAAGGGCATCTCGAAACCTAAGGAAATTTAAGTTGAAAACCCAAAAGGGCAGCTCAAATTTGGATCAAAGAATGGGCATGAAATGGTCTTCTCTCTCAAAAGTAACAAGGTGGGGGAACTTCACATCTTGGGCATCAACGAAGCACTCCATGTTTCATGGATACATATCAGGCTCAAAATGGTCCTCATCAAAATTGCTCAAAGAAGCTAATACTTTGATATCTGGGGCACCTGATTTCATTTTTTTGTTCCCCTTGTGTTTAGCAATTTTTGACCAATGTTTGTCATTTTTAATCCTTTCATTCGAGTCTTGTCTCAAATAAAATTCAATCTTATCCATTTTACAACCCTGTTCAAGCATTTTTTGCATTGAAATAATGGTTAGTGGACTAACGATGATATAAGGTATAAAAAGATTTTTTGCATATCGCTCTGGAAAATTTCTAAATAGTATAGGGATTTGAAACAAGACCACTAGTTGGAAATAACCAAACCCGAGGCTTGGCGGGATCTTGAAACTAATAGTTTAGTTTATAACTACCTTTTCAGATTTCATATCGAAGACACCATACTTGAAGGGAAGGCATGGTGACACATTAGTGATAGAACTTAGGCAAATGATGAACAATGTTGACCTAAGGACTAAAAAAAAAACATTCTGAAATATGACATTTTGCATTTATACCCATCTATTAGTAGCATTTGATTCATTCCAATCATGACATCCTAATTGCTTGGCCTAGATAGAGGCTCATAGAACAAATTCTACAAGTCTTATTCCCTAGAGAATGACATGATAGATTAGTGAAACACCAAATCATATATCCCTAAAGTTTCAGTGGATCAAATTAAAACTAACAGTAGTGGATCTCAATATCTCTGAAGTTGTAGTGGAATGGAGTGAAGTTACAACACCAAATCCTATATCCATGAAGTTGTCGTAGATCAGATTAAATCTAACAATAGCAGATCTCAGTCTTCCTGAACTTGCAGTGGAATGGAGTGAAGCTACAACACCAAATCATATATCCCTAAAGTTACTAAGATCAGATTAAAGCTATAATAGCAAATCGTTATCTCTCTAAAGTTGAAGTAGAGCAAGATTAAGCTACCACATCAAATCATATACTCCTGAAGTTGTAGTGGGTTAGATTGAAGTTACAAAAGCAAATTTTATCTCCCTAAAGATACAGTGGAGTAAGATGAATTTATGAAATCAAATCCTATATCCCTGAAATTGTAGTGGATTGGATTAAAGCTACAGTAGCAAATCTTTATCTTTTTGAAGTTGCAGTAGAGCAAGATAAAGCTACCACATCAAAAATTATACCCTTGAAGTTGTAGTGGGTTGGATTAAAGCTACAAAAGCAAATCTTATCTATCTAAAGATACAATGGAGTAAGATGAAGTTACGACATTAAATCCTATATCCCTAAAATTGCAGTGGATCGGATTAGAGTTACATTAGCAGGCCCTATCTCCTCAAAGATGCATTGGACTAGGATAAAGCTACAATATCGAATCTTATCTTCCTGAAGTTGCAGTGAAGTGGATAAAACAACAATTCCAGTCTCCTTGATTTTGTAGTGGGTTAGAATGAAACTATAATAGCAAATCTTATCTCCTTGAAGTTGTAATGGAGCAAGATGAAGCTGTGCCACTAAATATTATCTTCCTATAGTTTTAGCGAAGTGGATACAATGAAGAAGAGTAACCAATAAGCTGAAAGAATGGGTTACTTTAAGAAAAGAAACACCAAAAGCCAAAATTCAGCAGGACCGGACGAAATTGGTCCTCCTTAGAGTCTTTACTCCTTTCCCTTTACACGATAATGAGCAAAGAGGGGCTGCTGTATGAGCCCAATTTTGACCTACCCAAAATTAATAAAAAAAACAAATACTAAAATTAAAGTCCAAATTACAATAACAAATAAACCTAACCCAACTTACAATAACCCAAGACCCTAAAGCCCAAAAAACCACAAGCCCAATACACTAAGGAAACCCTAATCTACTAAGACCTCCAGCCACCACTTCCTTACCACATCATCCCTTAGCAGCGCTGCTCTTGCCACGTCGACCACCTTCGCCAGGTTAACATGAGGCCCTTCTAGATCTACTGTTGAACAAGCTGCAAACAGAAAGAAAAAGGACAGAAAAGAAAAAGAAAATTGTACAAAAATCATATAATTTGTTGCTATAAAAACGACACAAGTTTGATGTAAATTTTTTTACGCATAGAAGAAATAAAAAAAAAAGCAATTTGGATAACGTATATTTTATTTTCGAAGCAAAATAATATAATAATATAGAAATAAGTTTAGGGTTTTTTTACCTTGTTAATTCGACTTCCGTCATCGCAAGTGGTCGAGGTCACTGTCCCCGATGATGGATAACACTTCTCCGGCATGAGGATCCTCCGGATTCCTTTAGGCTCATCAGGACTCAGTTGGTAGAGAAGGAACAGAGGCTTATTTAAAAAAAAAAAAAAAAGAGAGGAAAACGAATAGGATTTCATTTTTTTCTGGGATTTTGGGTTGGATTTCTAGGATTTTAACCCAGATCCGAATTTGAGGCACTGAAAGGATCGAAAGGTTTTTTTGGGATCTTTGGCCATCGAGGGCGGTGATCTTTGTCGCCTATGATCGGCTGCCACGGTGGAGGTACGGTGGCGCGATGATTGGGCCTTAAAGGAGACTTGAGAGAGAAAAAAAGAAAGAAAAGTTTTTTTTTTTAAAGGGGAAAATGAAGTTTTTTTTAAAAAAATTAACTTATATATGGCTAAAAGGACGGTGACGTTTTGAGCCTGGTTTAATAGGCTCCAAAGCAGCATTGTTTTGACATGGCCCTTAGATTCGACCTAGATCCACTCAGGATCCGTATGTTTTTTAGAAGAGGGTCAATTTTCAATATTGATCCCTCCACTTCTTGAGGACTTTTAATTTAGTCCCTTGAAACAGAATCGGACCTTTATACGACGCCGTTTTAGGCTCAACTCCAATGGCCTCAAAACGTTGTCATTTTGACTCGACCCAAGGATCTAACCCGGATCCTTTGAGGATCCGCATGTTTTTGGAAGATGGTCTTATTTTCTTCTTGGTCCTTCCGCCTTTATGCACTGTTCAATTTAGTCCTAATTTTGGTTTTCTTTTATTTTTAATTCTGCCATTTAATTTTATTCTTGTTTGCATTTCGATCCTTTGACTGTTGGCTTTATGGGAATGATGCATGCCAGAAGTTGGGATATTTATCCTTTTGATCCTTGTTATTTTTACTTTATTTTAATTCGATCCTTTATATTTGGTTTTAATTTATCTCTTTAATTTTTCTTAAGTTTCAATTTAGTCTTTTAATGCTTATTTGATTTTATTTATTTCAAGCACTTTAAACTTTATTTATCTTTTATTTTTCCCCTTTAAATTTAATTTAAAATTCCAATTATGTTATTTGCTATTTTATTTATTTATTTATTTTTATTATTCCCATCATTTTTGTTTTGTGTTTTATTTTTTTGTCCTTGATTTAATTATGTTTTATTTTATCATAATTGAAATTAATTTATTGTTATTTTTTAGCTTTATTGATTAATGTTTATTGCTATTATCATCTTAGTTGCATTATCAGTTTATTGGTTATCATTATTTTACATCTTTTATTTATGTTATTAATGGTATTATTTATTATTGTTATTTATTTTATTCTATTATTCATGTATGTTTTTTAATTTTGCCATCACCATATTGTATATTATATTTACATACATTCCTTCATTCATGTGCAATACTCGAATAAATCAATCGCATGTCATTAAAATGTTGTATTCGATTTCGCATAATGTATAAGCAATTTTCAAAATCGAGGCAGGGTTCTTTACTTAGGGAACTCGAGAAATTGTACCATAACTTATTAGGTATGATTTTCTCCTCGAACCGATGTAATTGAATATCCTATTTAAAATTAAAAGTATATAAGGTTTGAGTAATAATTAGAAACATTCTTTATTTTCGAAGATTCGAGATGTTGTGTCCTAACTTACTAGACATGACTTTTCCTCTCGATTGACTCGAAATAAATGAACTTTTTTTCACGAATTTTAATTTATATATGTCATCAAATCATATCATTCACGCATTTAAGGATCGTATTTTAAATTCTCCTTTAGCTCCTGATTTTCAACACTAAGACACTAAGTAATCAACAAGGTACCAATTTTAGGCGTTACGAGGGTGCTAATCATTCCTCATGCATAACCGACTCCCGAACCCTTTTTTTTATTTGTAGACCAAAAAAAAAATCGTCATTTTAAAAATGATTAAATTTCGAGGTGATTCAATCACACCTAATTAAAAAGGATTGATGACAACTCTTTTTTAAATAAAAGTTGAGATCTTCAAAAAAATGTTTCGACACAGTTCCTGTGGAGACGATACTTTTTACTTACTATTTTATTACTTGTTGACAACTGTGTTCACTTGCACATCATTCGAATATTTCACAACAATGCCCTCACACTTAAATTATGTATGTACGTCTCCATGATCCGATCTTCGGTTTTATTATATAAACATAAAAAATTTATAAAATTAATAATGTTAACAACTTAATAATTAAATTAATTAAAATTAAAAAAATTAATAGTATTTTCTTACCATTTACAATTCAACGTCGAAAATATATTTGTCATCCAAACGAATAAGTGGCATTAACATTTTTAAAATTAAAAAAACACAAATAACATTAAAAAATAATGAATTATAAAATTAAAATAACAAGAACTTCAGAAAAATTGAATGAAAAATTGAGAATTAAATAGTTGATAGAATAAATGATTTGAGAGAATAGGATTTGAATGCAAAAGAAAAAAAATGAGTTGGGTTTATATAGTAAATAAACTAATCGTTTTTAGCTGTTCGAAATAAATTAGCAGCTGAATTTTTTACCATTGAAAAAATTTACCGTTGGACAAAAATGTATCTTACTAGACGCATTTTCTGTTTCTCTTTTCCAAATCGACCTATTTCTCTAAATTTGAAAAAAAAATGACTTTTGCTAAATAATTTTGAAAATTGACATTTTCTTTTTGCTAATTTTACCAATGAATAACACTTAGGTTTTTGAGTTAAAAATGCTCTCAGGAAATGCTTTTCCACCTAAACTCAAAAGTTGAGGTTTAGTTACTTTTGTGATTTAAAGGGAAATTATAAAAAAAAATCCATATTTATATTAATTATTTAAGAAGTATTCATAAATTTAGATTAATTTATAATTTATGTATAGCTATTTTAAATTATTTAAGTACAATTTATTATTATGTTAAATTATTTAAATATTATTCACAAATATTATTATATTAAATTTTTTCAATATAATTTATCATTATATTTAAAATTTTAAAATATTTTAAATATCATTAATTTTCAAATAAATTATATTAATTATTTAAACGATATTTAAAATTCATTTTTCATATATTATATTAAATTATTTAAATTAATTAATTTTTATGTCTGAAAACAACAATTTAATTTATCACTATAATTTCTTACAGCAATAACATGTATTTGAAATTATCAAATCACACATTTTTTCATAGCATTTTTTCGGCAACACTTTCTAAAAGTATTTTTTAAACAACAATGGATAACTAATTCATAGTGGATTTAGAATTTAAAATTTTAAAATTTATGATTTTATAGAAATCACTAGATTAAGATTTAAGGTTAAGTCAAATTTAAATTTTAAGGTTTGAGGTTTATGATTAGATTTGTCCATGGTCGGGTCTTAATAAAAATTTAAGTTCGATTGATAGGTTCGAGTTCGAGTTAATCCAAAAAATAGGTCTAAATTTTTGTTCATGTCCGATCCGGATAAAAATGTTAAAATTGAGCCCGACTCGAACAACCAGTATTAAAATTTTTATTTTATTTTTATATATAGAAATTTAAAAATATTATACATAAAAAATACTAAAAACATTAAAATAAATGTTTTCCAACAAATTGAAAATAAATTAAAAAAATTATACTTAAACAACATTAAGATAAGTGCAAATTTACAAGCAAATGCCTCTAAAATAGTAGTAAAATTAACAATAAAACAAAAGTTATACAATAACAAAACAATAACAACATAATAATAACAACATAATAGTGAAATGATAACAAAACAGTGGAAAAATAACAACAAAACAGTAGGAATACTACAACAAAACAACAAACCTTTTTTGCAAATTCGAGCTGGATCGAGCCCAAGCCAAAAACCCTTACCCGAGGCTCAACCTATTTTCTAAATGGACCTTTTTTTTTCCCAAGTCTATTTTTCGGGCCTACATTTTTGTTTTCTTTTTTCGGGTAGACCTTCAAAGCCCGACCCATATAAAAATCTATTTATGGTACATGATTTATTATTTAGGATTTTAAAATATAAAATTTTAGGGTTAAGGTTTTTTAATATATATTAATTTTATTAAAACTCATTCTTAAATTTAAGTTTGAAAAGAAAAAAAGAATGATAAACAATGGATATTTGATATTTGATTAAGTTAGAAATGTAGTAATTACTGTTGATTTGGTGTCTTATATTATTATTATTATTATTATTATTATTTTAAAAATTAAAAATATTTTGAATTTGAATGAAGTAATGATGAAAATTTTTATCAAATATTTATTTAATATGGATTCAAACGGTGTGATTTCAGTCTTTGTAATGTTTTGTACAAGATTATTTCGACTGTTCTGGTGAACCGTTTCAAGAAGGTCCTATCTGTCTGCATTGATGAAGCCTAGAGCGTCTTTGTGCCCGATTGTTATATCACAAATAATTACCTTATTGCCTATGAGTTTCTTCACTCTTTTCTCAATCGACAGGGTAGTCATTGTGGTTCTTTCGCGCTTAAACTCGACATGAGTAAAGCGTATGATCAGGTTGAGTGGGATTTTTTGGAGGTGATGATGATCTGAATGGGGTTTCAGGAAGAGTAGGTCTCTTTGATTATGGGTTGTGTTCGTACTGTATCTTATTCGGTGGTTCTGAATGGATGGTTGGGTGAAGTGTTTTCACCTACTCGTGGCCTTCGTCGAGGTGACCCTTTGAGTCCTTTTCTTTTCCTTTTGTGTAGGGAGGGTCTCTCGTCTCTCTTCCGATTAGCTCAAGGGGATGGTCTCTTTTCGGGGGTTTGTCTTGGTTGTGGTGGTCCTCGCCTTACTCATCTCCTGTTTGTGGATGACTATATGATCTTTGGCCCTGCTACTCATGAATGTGCTTCTCAAGTTAAGTTGGTTTTAGGGGAGTATGGGAGGTGTTTTGGTCAGGTGGTTAATTTTGATAAATCTATCTCTTACTTCAGCCCAAATGTTCCCACTCTGATTTGAGATCAGTTCCGCTCAGTTTTGGGTGTACGTGTTGTGGATCATCCGGATAGGTACTTGGGTCTTTTGGCTATGGTGGGTCGTTATCGACGTGCTACATTTCAACACTTGGAAGACCAATTTTGGCGTTGTATAGATGGCTGGAGTTTACGATTCCTTTCACAGGCAGAACGAGGGATTTTTATTCAATCGGTTCTCTAGGTTTTGCCCACTTTTGCTATGTAGTGTTTTTTGTTTCCCTTTTCCCTTTGTCGTGACTTGGAGGCTATCATGAGCAAATTTTGGTCGCAGATGTCACGCCGTCGCAAGCGTATGATATGGTCTTCTTGGACTTCTCTTTGTGCATCGAAGAGTGATGGGGGTTAGGCTTCAGGGACATGGCTAAGTTTAATGTTGCTCTCCTGGCAAAGTAGGGATGGCATCTTTTGACAACTCCTTCCAATCTTCTGAGTCGGGTTTTGAAGGCACGCAATTTCCCTTATATGGATTTTCTCCGAGCTTACTTGAGTTCGTATCCTTCCTATACTTGGAGGAGTATCTAGAGTGCTCGAGGTTTATTGGAGATGGTTGGGATGGAGGGTGGAGGATGGTAGGTCTATCTCGATTTGGAACAATTGTTGGTTACCGAGCCCTGGTGTTCCATGCATTATCAACACCCTAATGACGATGCAGGTGTATTGGGTAAGGGACCTTTTCCTCCTTAGTGCTACACGGTGGAATGTTGATTTGGTAAGCCAGTTGTTCTCTGTAGATGAAGCTACGCGTATCTTGTGTGTCCCTTTAGTTTCGTCGGAGTCTGTCGATTTCATGGTTTGGTCAGGGGATCCTACTGGTTGCTATTCTGTGAAGAGTAGGTACCATCAGCTTCAAGCATCTCTCCCTCTACCATCGATCCCTCCTTCTTCTTAACCTAATGGAAATCATGGGCTACTCTTTCCTAAGATTTAGACTGCCTAGGTCCCTTCAAAGGTGCAGATTATGGTGTGGAGTTTCCTACGAGGTTTTGTGCCTACTCTATCCACTCTTTCAGATCAACACATAGCTACTAACAAGAATTGTACGAGATGTGTTATGATACCTAAAACCTTGGTGCATGTTGTCCGGGACTACCCTTATACTTCTTCGATGTGATCTGGTCTTGGATTGACATGGCTGGCTACCTACAGAGATGTTGATTTGGTTCGTTGGTTTGCCTATCTTTGTTCGCATTCTGTAACTGGGTTTTTTGAATTGGTTCTTACCACGATCTAAGCTCTTTGAGGGCGAAGAGCCGCCTTTATCGTGATGGTGCTACCTCTCCGTCAAAGGAGTTGGTGGCCACTATCGGCTCCCTTTTGTTGGCTCATGCAAGTTTGTGTACTCCTGATGCTCCTTGGCCCACGCGTTAAATGACACAATGGTACCTTACGGGCCTTTCGCGGGTAACGGTGAATTTTTATATTGCTTTTCATGCCAATTCGCTCTATTCCTGTTCCAGAGCCATTGCAAGGGATAGCGAGGGTCTAGTGTTGGGTGCATGTATCTGCCTTCTATTGGAGCCCAATTTGTCCAAGCCTAACAAAAATAAACAAAAAAAATACAAAAAAATAAAATAAACAAAAAAATCCTTTAACAAAGTCCTTAACAAATTCAAACTCATTTACATTCTCTATTATATAAAAACCTAACACCTAAACCCAATTACCCTAACTAACTCAAACCAACCCAACAAACCAAGGCCAATGCCTAAAGGAGCCCAATAAGCCCAAACCTTAGGCAAAAATCAAAAACCCTAATTGTTAGGGGTTCATTGATGCCGTAAGCCCTTGGCCACGTCAACGCACAACCACAGGCACACAAAACAAAAAAGAAAGCAAAGACAAAAACAAGAAGAAAACTAGCGCAAAAATAAAATACCATGATGTGTATCCGGCTATAAAAGCCATAAGAAAAACTTTGTAATTTCTCTCTTCGATTTTTCTACGAAGAACGAACACTGAGAAATAAAAAAGAGAGATTTTGAAGTAGCCTGAAAATTTTATTGTTGTGTATTTTTTTATTTCGAAAGAACATATATATATATATACACATATATATACTTTTACCTTTTTATTTTTATTTTTTAGTTCAAAAATAAAATATTAAAAAGAGAAAAAAGGGGAAAATTCTAGGGTTTACCTAGGCTCGCCTAAGCACCGTAAGAGAAAGACGGAGGGCCTCATTTTTAAGGAAAATCGAAGGGATTGCGGCTCATTTTTTAATCTAGGTTGGGTTTTAGAAAAGTCTAAACCCAGATCTGATATCTAGGATTAGAAAGGAACGAAAAACCCTTTTCTTGAAATATCTGGCCATCGTAGGTGGCGGTTTGCCGGTGCTGATGATCGATGACTCATGACGGGGCATGGTGGCTCCCATGATCAGCCTTGGGAGAGCCTTAGAGAGAAAAAGGGAGTGAGGGAACCCTTTTTTTTTTAAAGAAGTGAAGAAACGGATTTTTTTTTTAAATAGCCTTGTAAAACAACGTCGTTTTGACATCTGCCCGATCCGGACTCGCCTAGGGTCCGCGTGTTTTAGGAAAGATGGGCTATTTACTACCTTGGTCCTTTCGCTTTTCCTTGGCTTTCAATTTATTCCTTTTTCTGTTTTTTTTGTTTTTTTTAATATGCTACTTAATTTTGTTTCTTTTTCATATTAGTCCTTTGACCAGTGACTCTTTAGGGCAAAGACGTGTAAGGGCCTAGGCAAATTGCCCATGAGGTCCCTATTCTTTCTGAATATTTAGATTTGGCCTCGTTTTATGTTTTTTTTTTTATTTTTGCTTTAAATTTTATTTTAATCTTAATTTAATCCCTTTCATTTCTTTTATTTTTTTAAATTTCCCCATTTTTATTCTGTTTATTTTAATTTAATCCTTTTAGATTTTCCCTTTTTTATTGCGATTATATTGTCATTTTATTTTATTATTTTATTTACTTGTTAATTACATTTAATTGCATTTTTATCTCTTTATTTAATTCATGTATGCATGTTTTATTTTGTCATTATTAAATTAAATTATGTGCATAATCATTCATACTTTGTAAAAATGTTCTAATAAAATGAATTGCATGGCACCTTAAATTGTTTTAAAAAAAATTCAAAGCAATGTTATTTTATTTTAGGGAACTCGAGAAATTATGCCCTAATGTACTGGGTATGGTTTTTCTTTGAACCTAAATACCTGAATATTATACTTAAAATCGATAAATGTTCTTTATTTAATATTCGAAAATGTTGTGTCCTAACTTACTGGATATAATTTTTCTCGATTGATTCAAAATAAATGAGCTTCGTCCACAAAATCTGATTTTTAAATGACATTAAAACATCTCATTCGTGTATTTATGGATCGTATTTTTAAATTTTACTCGAGTTTTCAATCTTCAACAATTAAGGCCTTAAATAATCTACTAGATACCAATTTTAGGCATGTAAGGGTGCTAATCATTTTTCACACGTAACCGACTTCCGAACCTGTTTTCTGGATTTTAAAGACCAAAACTTATGTTTAAATACACTTACTGGACATAATTTTCTCGATAATTCAAAATAAATGAGCTTCGTCCACAAATTTCGATTTTTAAATTACATTAAAACATCTCATTCGTGTATTTATGGATCGTATTTTTAAATATTACTCGAGTTTTCAATCTTCAACAATTAAGACATTAAATAATCGATTAGGTACCAATTTTGGGCATGTGAGGATGCTAATCCTTCCTCACACGTAACCCAACTCCCGAACTTGTTTTCTAGATTTCGAAGACTGAAACTTGTGTTTAAATAAACTTAAATATTTTACTGTGATCCAATCACACCAAATTAAAAAGGATTGGTGGCGATTCTATTTTTGGTTTTAAAATAAAAATTTGGGACTTTTTTCAAAAAAATGGTTTCAACAGCTTGGCTACTCCACTGAAGACTAATAAGAGAGTCAAGCCACAAGTCGATTATTTTTTATCTTTTTGTTGAAAATTAAAGATTCGGTCTAATTTAATGTGTGATCTTTTGCATTTTACATTTATGTACCGCTTTAATAATATTATTACTATAGTGTAGGATTACTCTTTACATGCATAGCATATTTATTACTCCACCTTTTAAGTGGAAGTGAGAAATTACTCCTTCGTGAGTTCACCACTGTGCAGGATAGTGAATTGCTTTCGGAATATATATGCAACTATGTTTTCGTGAAGTTTTCACTTCCATGTAAAAATATGGAAAATGTATCCCCCTGAACTGAACCCGTCCGTATGAGCCTATAATGGGTGAGGATTGAGGAATCTGCTAGTTCAAGTACCTTTACTTTAGGACCCAACTGCATGTAATGAGCCTTAAGAGCCAACCTTAAGTAGAACTGTGTCGAACCTTTAGTGGTTACCAGAATAAGGATTAAGAGATACAGTTATATTCTTGTTCTTTGCTTTTAATTGCAATTTGTTTTCAAGTTTTATTCCTATAATAATTATACTGACTCGTTTCTTGCAAATCTGTTTGCATTGCACTTTCATTTTAAAAAAGTGTCGATTTGTGTTCAATTACTAAATAGAGCACTAGTCATAAGAAAACGGGTTTCTTGATGAGGTAGAAGACAATGTGGCTGTGCGTATATGGTCAAAGGAAAAACAACGTGAAAAGGTGATAGCCTGTCAAAAGGGCACATATCAAAGTTTTAGGATTACACCCAAATAAACGTAAGCAATAACAATTTGCAAGAGCTTAAAGAAATATGAACGATGAAACGAGGCAAATATTTTATCACGAATATGGTGATTTGTCTTACCTACTCGAGGAAAGTGGATACACATTTTTTTGAGCCCTAGCATAAAATTGAAATCCTGCTTTTGGGAACATAAACATAGTGCCCATGGTAGAAGAGTACACAACTTTGCTTCATTGCCCGAGGATTCAATTCGATAAAGTCTACTCTAGATCCGCCAACGTCTCGACTTTCTTAAAGTGGCTAATGAATATAATCGAGATGAGCAAAAAATAGATTGCAACCCAAATTAAGGTAAAAAGGGATAATAAGAACATCACCTAGAAGAGTTTATGAGATTTAATTTTGGTATGCCCTGACATAAGGAAAAAGGACGATGTCTTCACCTTAAGCTTTTATGGGTCAATCATTTTCCTTAAAACATTAGGACATATAGAGGATGCGGTCTCGAATTTGTGACTGAGCTGAAAGGCAAGTCATGTCAAGAATAAGGAGTTAAAAGGTAGAAGAACTTGAGGTCTTACTGCGGAATTGTGAACAACAAGTTGAGCTCCTCAAAGTGGAAACAAATGAGAAATAATTTCGATGCTCTCAGGGCAGGTCAGAGATATGGACCATGTTGTGAGCAAAACTTTGACCCAAATATGAGAAGTGGCTAACCACTTGCAGGCCTTAGCCATTCAAGCCAGTGTTTTGAGCTTGAAATCAGAGTTTAATCAAGGCAAGAACTAGCTTGGCTTCTTAAGAAGACTAAGCCTTCGAGCATTAAGGCACGACCATATATGTATCTGCCTTATGTAAAGAAATTTGTTTTCTAGTAAAGTTGTTCTAATAGAATCGAACTAGAATCAATGCCTCCTTGCAT
This sequence comes from Kokia cookei, assembly GCA_039519145.1. Lineage (NCBI taxonomy): Eukaryota > Viridiplantae > Streptophyta > Magnoliopsida > Malvales > Malvaceae > Kokia > Kokia cookei. Next base: position 32,694,507 of record CM076902.1, read on the forward strand.
ATGCATGCATGCATTCATTAGCATTGCATTTCATTATGCATTAAAAAAAATCCTTACATATCTGAAACATTCGTGTCAAAGAGAGTCATTAACCCTAAATAAGAATTGATAGAAAACATGATAAATCAAGATAATGGGGAATGTTACAAAATTGAGCGAAAAGTCATATTCGAAGAAAAGAACGGAGAATGGAACCTATCGAGAGTTTGTCCTTACACCCTTGGAAGTGTTTTGGACAACTAGACTGTGGAGGAGCTTCATGTAGTTTTTAAGACTTTTCTAGAATAATAGTTAGAACACACTTACTACTCTAAGCTCGAGAGTAATAGGGTTCCTTTTATAAAGGGCATATTACCACTGTCTTTTATAAAAATGATGCAATTTTTTATCCAATCTAACAAACATCTTACTCTTCTTTCCATCCATTTCATACCATGATCAATCATTCGTTCTTTGGATTCCCTTTTGTCCATACATTGGGTCTCTTGATATCAATGATATGAGCAACACTGTTGTTCACTCAAAGCCCATTTTGAGAAGGACATGTGTCTAGAAAAACTTCAAGACGTCGAAGATGGTCAAGAATGTAACTTGTCTCCTAATCTGCTACGAAAAAGGAATAAATATCATCTCATATAGAGTTAGCAAAAACTGTGAGTTTAGAAAAAACAAAAAAGAAAAAGGTGAAAATTGGGAAATGTATCTCTGTAGAAATAAGGCGAAATAAAATAGAGCCGCTTTGAGAATTCAAAGATGTCTTTGCATGGTCTAATCAAGGCATGTCGGGGTTAAGTACTGACATCATAACACAGGCTCCCCATAAAAGAGAATGCAATCTAGTTCAACGAAAATTCGAAGAATGAGGCCTGAGGTGCTATTAAAGGAGGAAAAAAAAGTCGAGATAAAAACTCGCAAAGGGCATCTTTAAACCTTAAAAAAGAAAAGAAAAAAGAAAAATAAAAAAGAAGAGAAAAGAAAAGAAAAAGGAAAGAAAAAAAATCAAGATGAAAAACCCACAAAGGGCTTCTTGAAAATCTATGTATCTCCTTCACCATCTTCACATCATGGTCTTTTTCTATGTGGGGCATGAACGTCATCGAACCAATTTCGCCAAAAGCTTCCAATAGTCATCGATCCATTACTTTACTAAGTAGGTAAAAGCTGCTTCCTATACCAATTTCACAAAATTGACAGTAAGCAAATTCTTGGAGAAAAAGATTATATGTCAATATGCAATGTCAAAAAAGGATAATATCCAACAACACATCGAATTTGAAAAAATAGCCCGATAACGAAGGTCTGCGGCTAGTTCAAAATCAAATATCACAATTCGGCACCATATCGCCCAAAAGTGAATGGGGCAATGGATGTAACCAATAAGAACATTAAGAAGATCATTTGGAAAATTGGTATGAGAAATCACCATTTGTCCTTGATGCTTATTGAATCTCTATCAGCACATCCATAAGGGCAACACCTTTCTCACTGGTTTGTGGAATAGAAGTAGTCCTACCCATCGGAGTTGAGATTCCTTCCATCCAATTTTTGTTAGAACTGATAAAGCAGAATGGATCAAATCCAAATACAGTCAGCTAAACTTGATTGGAGAAAAGATGCTAAAAGCTATCCGTCATGATCAGATGCACCAAAAATGAATTATGCGAGCGTATGACCAAAAAGGTTTGCCTTAGAGAATTTCATGAGGGAGCTCTAGTTTGAAAAATGATCCTCTCTATACAAAAAGACTTTTGAGAAAGTGCATGTCAAATTAGAAAGGGCCCCTAAGGTGAAGAAAGTCTTTTTTTGGAGGAGCTTTGATGTTGACCAAGATGGACGACAAAGACTTGCCTAACCCCGTAAACTCAGATTTGGTAAAGAAGTATTTCACCCAAAAAAAGAAAAATAAGAAAAATAAGAGAAGAAAAAGAAAAAGAATAAGGAGAGGTCGAGATGAAGACCTATAAAAAGCTTCTCAAAACCTAAGGAGATTTGAGTTGAAAACCCGAAAGGGCGGCTTAAATTTGGATCAAAGAAGGGGATAAAATGGTCTTCTCTCTAAAAAATAACAAGGTGGAGAAACTTTACACCTTGAGGCATCGATGAAGCACTCTAGGTTTCATGGACACATATCAGGCTCAGAATGATCCTTATCAAGTTTGCTCAGCGAAGCTCATACTTTGATATCTGGGACACCTAATTTCATTTTTGCTCACCTTATGCTTGGCAATTTTTTACCAATGTTTTCCATTTTTAATCTTTTCATTCATGCATGCTTTGCCTCCAATGAAATTCAATTTTATCCACTTTACAATCATGTTCAAGAATTTTTGCATTGAAATAATGGTTAGTGGTCTAACGATATAAGGTATAAAAAGATTTTTGCATATCGTTCTGGAAAATATCTAAATAGTACAGGGACCCGAAACAGGACCACTAGTTAGAAATAATCAAACCCGAGGGTTAGAGGGGTCTTGAAACAAATAGTTCATATTACAACTACCTATTTGGGTTTCAGGTCAAAAATATCTTACTAAAAGGAAAGCTTGGTAACACATTAGTGATAAAACTTAGGCAAACAACAAACAATGTTGACCTAAAAACTAAAAGGCCAATATGACATATTACATTCATGTCAATATCATTCGTACTTGTTTATTCAGGGGCATTTGTTTTATTCAAATCATTACTTGGCCTAGATAGAGGCCCACAAAATAAGAAACTACAGGTTTTATTCCCCAAAGAATGGCGCGATGGACCAGTGATACGCCAAATCATATACCCCTGCAGTTGTAGTGGGTCGGATTAAAAAAAGTAACAGAATTCAATGTCCCTGAGGTTACAGTGAAATGTAGTGAAGTTACAACACCAAATCATATACCCTAAAGTTGTAGTGGGTCAGATTAAAGCCAGAAACAGATCTCAATGTCCCTGAAGTTACAATGGAATGGAGTGAAGTTTTAACAACAAATCCTATCTTCTTGAAGTTACAGTGAAATGGATTAAAACAAGTAACAGATCTCAATGTCCCTGAAGTTACAATGGAATGGAGTGAAGCTTTAACAACAAATCCTATCTTCTTGAAGTTACAGTGAAATGGATTAAAACAAGTAACAGATCTCAATGTCCCTAAGGTTGCAGTGGAATAGAGTGAAGCTTTAACAACAAATCCTATCTTCCTAAAGTTACATTGAAGCGAAATTAAATAAGTAACAAATCTTAATGTCCTTGAGGTTACAGTGAAATAGAGTGAAGTTACAACACCAAATTCTATACCCTTGAAGTTGTGATGGGTCGAATTAAAGTTACAAAAGTTGTAAAGGGGTGGATTGAAGCCGCAAGGGCAAGTTTTATACCCCTAAAGCTGTAGAGAAGCAGATTGAAGCCGTAAGGGTGAATTTCATACACCTAAAGCTGTAGAGGGGCAGATTGAAACTGCAAGGGCGAATCTTATACCCCTAAAGTTGTAAAGCAGCAGATTTAAGCCGCAAGAGTGAATCTCATACACTTAAAGCTGTAGAGGGGTAGATTGAAGCTGCAAGGGTGAATCTTATACCTTTAAAGCTGTAGAGGGGAAAATTGAAGCCGCAAAAGCGAATCTCATACACCTAAAGCTATAGAGGAGCAGATTGAAGCCACAAAAGCGAATCTTATACCCCTAAAGCTATAGAGGAGTAAACTAAAGTTGCAAGGTGAATCTTATGCACATAAAGTTGTAGAGGGGCAGATTGAAGCCGCAAGGGTGAATCTTATACCCCTAAAGTTGTAGATGAGCGAATTGAAGCCGCAATGCCAAATCTTATACCCTTAAAGTTGTAGAGAAGCGGATCCACTAGAGTTGAGTAATCGATGAACTGAGAGTGTGAGTTACTTAAAGAAAAGAAGCACCGAAGAAACTAGATCTAGTGGAAACCAGATCTAGTGGGACCAGAAGAAATTGGTCCTCTTTTAATTCTTTGCTCCGTTCTCGTTACATGACAATGAGCAAAGAGGGGTAGCTGTTGGAGCCTAATTTGTTCGGACCCAACAAAAATAAATAAATAAACAAAAAAATTTCCTTTAATAAAAGTCATTTACAAATTTAAACCCATTTACATTATCCATTACATACAAACCCAACACCTAAACCTTATTACCTTAATTAACCAAAACCAAGGCCCAATGCCTAAAGGAGCCCAACAATCCCAAACCTTAGGCAAAAATAAAAAAATCCTAATTGCTAGTGGTTCATCAGCACCTCAAACCCTTGGCCACATCAGCGCACGCTCACAAGCATGCCTCTGACACCACCTGCCACTATTGTCAAACACCTGCAAAACAGAAAAGAAAGCAAAGACAAAAACAAGAAGACAACTAGCACAAAAACAAAATACCATGATGTGTATTCGACTATAAAAGCCACAAGAAAAACTTTGTAATTTCTCTCTTCGATTTTTCTATGAAGAACGAACACAAAAATAAAAAAGAAAGATTTCAAAGTAACCTGAAAAATTTATTGTTTATGTATTTTTCGATTTCAAAAGTATATATATACTTTTGTCTTTTTATTTCTATTTTTTAGTTCAAAAATAAAATATTGAAAAGAGAAAAAAAGGTAAAAGTTTAGGGTTTACCTGGGCTTGCCTGAGCACCGTCGAAGAAAAGTGGAGGGCATCGTTTTTGAGGAAAATCAAAGGGATTACGGCTCTTTTTCGAATCTAGGTGGGGTTTTAGAAAATTTTAAACCTAGATCTAATATCTATGATTCAAAAGGAACGAAATTTTTTTTTTTTTGAAATATTCGACCATCGTAGGTAGTGGTTTGTCGGCACCGATGATAGGTGGCTCACGGCGGGGCATGATGACTCCCATCATTAGCCTTGGGAAAGCCTTGGAGAGAAAAAGGGAGTGAGGGAACCCTTTTTTTTTAAAAGAAGTGAAGAAATGAATTTTTAAAATTAAAAGAAAAAAATTAAATAGCCTTGTAAAACGACGTCGTTTTGGGCCAACTTCAATGGCCTTAAAACGACGTCATTTTGACGTCTACTCGATCCAGACCCGCTTAGAGACCGCGTGTTTTTGGAAGGATAGGCTATTTACTACCCTAGTCCTTCTGCTTTTCCTTGGGCTTTTAATTTTGTCCTTTTTCTTTTTTCTTTTTTGTTTTTTCAAATCTGCTACTTAATTTTGTTTCTTTTTCAAATTTGTCCTCTAAGCAATGACCTTTTGGGGCAAACAAGTGTAAGTGCCTGAGCAAATTGCCCATAAGGTCCCTGTTCTTTCCAAAAATTTAGATTTGGCCTCATTTGTTTGCTTTTTTTATTTATTTTTGCTTTGAATTTTATTTTAATCTTAATTTAATCCCTTTCATTTCTTTTATTTTTAAAATTTTCCCCTTTTTATTCTGTTTATTTTAATTTAATCATTTTATTTTAATCCTTTTAAATTTGCCCATTTTTATTCTTTTATCATCCTTTTTTATTATTATGACATTAGTAATTGATGTTCATTACTATTTTTATTACGATTATATTGTCATTTTATTTATTATTTTATTTACTTGTTAATTATATTTAATTGCATTTTTATCTCTTGATTTAGTTCATGTATGCATATTTTATTTTGTCATTATTAAATTAAATTATGTGCATAATCATTCATACTTTGTAAAAATGTTCTAATAAAATGAATTGCATGGCACCTTAAATTGTTTTAAAAAAAATCAAGGTAACGTTCTTTTATTTTAGGAAATTCGAGAAATTGTACCTTAACGTATTGGGTATGATTTTTCTTTGAACCTAAGTAATTGAATATAATATTTAAAATCGATAAATGTTCTTTATTTTCGAATATTCGAAAATGTTGTTCCCTAACTTACTGGACATGATTTTTCTCGATTGGTTCAAAATAAATGAGCTTTCTCCAAAAAAAATTGATTTTTAAATGACATTAAAACATCTCATTCGTGTATTTATGGATCATATTTTTAAATTTTACTCGAGTTTTCAATCTTCAAAAATTAAGACCTTAAATAATCGACTAGGTATCAATTTTGGGCGTGTGAGGGTGCTAATCCTTCCTTGCACGTAACCGACTCCCGAACCTGTTTTTTGGATTTCGAAGACCAAAACTTGTGTTTAAATAAACTTAAATATTTTATGGTGATCAAATCGCACCAAATTAAAAAGGATTGTTGGCAACTCCATTTTCGGTTTTAAAATAAAAATTCCAGACTATTTAAAAAAAAAGGTTTCGACACCTTCATCATGTTCCTTCCCCTTATACGACGAAAGCACGAGCCTTTCTTGCGGCGGTGGAATTTGCGAGCGACCTGGGCCTCTCTCGAGTTGTGTTGAAGAGGATTCCCTACATGTGGTTTGTAAGCTCAATGGCTTCTCTAAGGATCGATTTGAGATATGGGCTTTGATTGAGGAAGGCAAACGACGATTACTTACCTCTTTTCATCTGTCAGTGGTTCGCCACTGTTTTCGTGAATAGAACACGACGGCTCACACTCTCGCTTCTTTGGGATTCTAGTGGATTGTGGATCGGTCGTGGATTAAGGAGGTCTCATTCCAGGTCAAACTTGTGGTCCGTGAGGATGCCTGTCGTCTTGGGGGATGGGTCCATTGCTGCTTGTGCTTATGTCTGGTTTCTTGGTGCTTGTGCTTGGGGTTGCACCCTTTTGTCTCCACTGTTGTTCCTGACCTGATTGTTTTCTATAGACATTGGCGGTTCCTAGCTTCCTTTTCTTTCTTTTTTTTGTTGTTTACTTAAGTTTTGTTTTCTTTGTTTTTGCTAGGTGGATTGTATTGTGGTGCTTCAAGGGTCTGGACTTTCTGTTTGGGCTCTTTGGGCCTGCCTTTGTTTTTTTTTTTTTGTGTGTGCTGTTTCTAATGGGAAGATTTGATTAAAAAAAAAGGTAAACTACGAAAATAGTCACTTTTGTTTGCCTCAGGTTACATTTTAGTCACTTATGTTATTATTTTGTTACGAAGTGATCACTCTGTCATTAAGTTCTGTTATCTCCCTATCGGTAATCCTACATGGCAGTCAAATTAAATTTTAAGTTCCAACTTGGATTTTCAAATGAGATGATAATAGATCTTTAATTAAATAAATTTAATTAATTAAAAAATTTTAAACTCTACACCTTAATTGAAAAAACTTCAAACCCATTTTCACACGCCTCTCTTCTTTATATTCATCTTCATCTTCATCTTCATCTTCATCTTCTTCCTTTTTGATTCCAACATCTTTAGTTACAAATCTGTCTCAAAGCTTGAATCTTTAAAATCTATTAACCCAAAAAAACTTATGTTTTCAAGCTGCAATTTAATTACCATTTTTTTAGGTAGGATTTCAAGATTCAAGAATTGAATCCATGGGTTGAATCTTAATGAAACAAAGTAGTCAAAATAATTATTTAAGGAATTTAAAAGGGTCAAGTAGCTCTATAGGAGAAGACTTGAAATTTACCAGCTTGAAAACATGTTTTTTTTTTGAGTTAATGGGTTTCAATGATTCAAGCTTTGAGATAGATTTATAACTAAAAACATTGGAATCAAAAGGGAAGAAGATAAAGATGAAGAAGAGAGGTGTATGAAAATGAGTTTAAGGTTTTTAAGCTAAGGTTTAGATTTAAAAATTTTAATTAATTAAATTTATTTAACTAAAAATTATTCTCATTTAATTTGGAAATCCAAGTTGACATTTAAAATCTAGTTTGACTACAACGTAGGACTGTTGTTAGGGAGATAACGAAACTTAACGGTAGAGTGGGCACTTCGTAACAAAATAATAACATAAGTGATTAAAATGTAATATTTCAAATATAAATGATTAAAATATAATTTGAGGTAAATAAAAATAATTATTTTTATACTTTACCAAAAAAAAAATCTTAAAAATGACTTTTTAGATAACCTGATTTAAGTTAAAAGTCTTCGTAAAAAAAAATCCAAAGTTAAAGTATCAACTATTTTATTTTCTCATCGTTTATCTTCTTTTATGTATTTTATTATTATTTTGTTGTAGCTATTACTATTACTTGAACCAGTAGTTTACCCAAAAAAGCCTACATCAACACCATTCACTTTCCCTTTCTTTTCCAAATATCTCTCGTCCTGCCGCCCGCTACCACCACCTCCAACAGCGACACCACCTTCCAGTGGTGCTCTTCCAAACAGCGATCAGCCATCACCACAGCCAACAGCAACAACCCCTCAAATGGCGACCGCTGCAGCAGCAACAACAGTTTCCTCCGACGCAACAACCACCACTTCCTCCGACGGTCCAGTCCTTAGCCTCATCAACAAACGCATCCGTGCCTTACGCAAGAAATACAACCGCATCCTACAAATGGAAGAATCCGTGTCCCAGGGAAAACCCTTAAACAAAGAACAAGAAGAAGTTCTCCGTTCAAAACCCGCCGTCTCCGCCCTTATCGACGAACTCGAGAAGCTTCGCCAGCCTCTCTCCTCCGCCGTCTCCGATGAAATCTCACTCGCTTTACAACGTCAAACCATTTCCGCGGAAGAAACTACCTCGGAAGCCCAACAACAACAGCAGCCGCCCAATGAGCCCGATCATGCTGTTGAAGATCTCCTCAACCTGCTCTATTTCGGGTCGTTGTTCGATGTCAAGTCTCAGAATGATTTCACTTCGACGATGTTGACTCGGACGCACGAGAGGGGCTGTTGCCTGACTTACGATTATGTAACCGACGACGCTACCGATCTGCTTAGTGAGAAAGATTTGGATTCCATTTCGACGCTGAGTGGACTATTGACTTCACGCTCTGCTGATTCCAGTTTGTCTCACAAGAACGCTTTGCACCGCTGCCTACACCATGCTAAGCTTTGGCTTTCCAACTCTGACCAGGCCATCGACCCCAATGCCGATGTCTCCTGTAATAAAGCACTCAATTCGTGGGGGTTTTTCCTTTTTTTTTTTTTTTAAATTTCTGGGTTTTCTAACTTGGGCATTCTTTTTGTTTCAGATGCTGGGTTGAGAGAGAGGCTTAACAAGATTATGGCTTTGGATTACTTTACGACGACGCCGGAGATGAAGGCTCCAGTTGAAGTGGTTGCAGCTGCTGCTGCTGGGACTTATACCACTTTCCAGGTTCCAGTGCAGAGTGTGCCCATCTCTGTGCCTGTTCTGGTAGAAGATTCTGTCGGGCAGTATCAGCAAAAGGTATTAACTTTGTTCTAGCTTAAGAAGAGGAATGAGGAGTTTGGTTATTGGATTTAACTTTGTATTTTATTTCTGATAAATGTTGTAGTATAAAGTTCTTGACTTCCCTTTTGTTTCTATACTTTCAGCCTTGTTGAAATGATTTGCTAATTTCTAATAGTGAGTGTCGACATGACAGAACTTAAGGGCATTTCATTCAAACCATTGTCAGCTTTTTTTTGTATCTGTATGCTAAAAAGGTTGAATTGGAATCGTGCTGGCTATCTATATTCCAGTATGCATAAAAAATGTTAGAACTCCATATATGTTTTTCCTGACCTAACCAGTATGTTAGGTTGCAAGATCCTTTTGACATCAACATTTCAAAATCTATCAAGTCTTCTTTATTTTCTTAACCATTATGTTAGGTTGTGAGATCCTTTGGACATCAACGTTTTGAACTCTATCAAGTATCTTTTATTTATCTATTTTTTTATATATGCATATCAACGGAATAGAAATGAGAATTTAAATCCACCTGTTGCATTGTTCTCCTTTTGCTAAGGAGGGAGGGGGTTGTTAAAGTAATATTTTTGGTATTGTTAGTGATAAAACTTGATGGAACACAGCTGAATAGGAGGTCTTTAGATCTGAGGTTAGGGTTAACTAGAATAAAAGAAAATGGGAAATTATGGTGGCTGAGAAGGATTTTTAAAGGGTTGATAGTTTGTACCAATGACTGGATGAATTATTTGAAGTTCTTGTTAGTTGTTTCTCGTTTGTTGGCCAGTATATTGAATAGCAACTTTTAGAACCAATGACTGTGATGGTCTGTATTTTGGATGATTTTTTTGTCAAGTTGTTTGTACTCAACAAATATGGCGATAAGAATTGAGAAATTTTTACTCGTGGATTTTTTAAGACTGATTGATTCTCTGGGCTTTGGCTACAAGCAAATGCCTTTGAGAACCAGTATCCTCCCTGTTCTCCTTTGACTTCTTCATACCACCTGTGTATATGTCCTATTTGGATGTTGATAGAGGTTACTCTGAACTCCCTTTATTTTTTTATTTATGCACCATGTATGTGTTGCATTCTGAACGTTGATTCTCTAGCATAAAGCTTTTGGACTTTCTTGGCCACTATTATTTATATTATATTTCGGGATTGGTAGTAGCAATGAAATATTGTTGGTGTTTGGTTTACTAAGTTATTGGTGGCCGTGACTATGTCCAAGTCAGCTAAAAGTTGGGTTCTAAAAAATTTGTTCAATTTGAATAATGTTTCAAATTCTAAATCTTTGTCACAACAAGTATTCTTGCTCATTCATGTCATCACATTATCTTTACTAGTATCCCTCTATTAGTATATAGCTTAAGGGGGGATGGAATGATTGATAGTCTTTGTAATTCTCAGCATGTTTGATTGAATTCATTCATATGATTTTCCCTTCACTTCAAATTCTTTCAATTTCTGTTGGTTTGCTAGCTTTGTGATCACCCCTAGAACAGTCTCAAGCAGCATGCTGTAGTTTTGTTAGTTTTAGGTGAAATTTGAGAAGGATTTGGAAAAAGAAAGGTTATTTAGATTTTATTTTAGAAAAGAATCTTGGTATTCAAGTTGCAAATTTAGAAGTTGGCTCAGAAATAATACATGGCCAATTTCTTTGGTGAAGCTCTTTTAGCAGGAATGAATTAAAATATGTTTTTCATTTGGAGAAACTGAAAGATCTTGATTAGTATGTTGGTTTGTGTAGTATGGATTCATGTATTGGCTAATGGAACACAAAACTGAAACTTGAATGGCCTAAAGTGGTCAAGTTTTTGAGAGGGGATGCTGAAGAAAAACAGAGGGTTGGCTTAAGTTTCTGCTTTCAGTTTGTCACGGAAAGCTTCGAGATACTAGGAATAGGGTGTAAACTGTTTTGGATTAATCTGTATGGGTGTATTTAAATGATTCTTAAGATTCAGACCCATATAGTATATTGGTCTCCAGAATAAAATATATTTTGGTAGGTGGTTCTCTCTGTCATTGTGTAACTAGGCGATGCTTACAGATCTTTATGTGGTGGTGAGGTAGGAATGAATCAATAGGCAGGATTTGCTTGACCTGGATGTGATGTTTCTTAGTTTCATATTCCTTAGCCTGACATTGGACTTGATGTTTATTGTTTGTGACTGTATTCTTTTTTCAGGCCTCATTTCTGATCAATACATGTTATTTGTTTTGCATTACATGTTTAAATTTCATTCGGATCTGTCTTCCACCTGTTGGTTTTATGAATTCAAATGAGGTTATGTTTTCAAGTTATTTTCCTATTGGATGTAGGAAGAAGATGCATTTAATTATCAAGAACCTGAGACACTTGAGACTAGTGACAATCAATTTAGTGTCGCAGAAGAACATCAGAAGGTGACTTCAGTTGGCTATGCCACTAGATATGTTCCTTTATGATTTCATTTATTTGGTTTAATAAATGAAGCTTATGCTCTTCAGGATGAACTGGAGATGGAAAATTCTGCAGAGGATATTGCAATTCAACAAGGTGGGAAATTATCTGTGGATACAAATGATAACCAGAGAGATGGAGAACTCAAGGAGCAACAATATGTTCCTCGAAGACCCTATCACAACCAAAGAGGGAGTCGTGGTACTGGGGGTGGTCGTAGGGGTTACTCCAATGGCCGTGGAGGTCGAGGAAATGGAAGGGGTGGCGGAGCCTACCAAAATGGTCGTAGCCAATATTATGATCAGCCGGGCAACAACTACTATTCTAGGAGTTATCATAACAACCGGGGAAGGGGTGGAAGAGGCGGTGGGCATGCTTACAACAATCATGGGTCAGCAGTTCAGGGTGGTCATGCCTCTGCTGATGTTGGTGTTGCCTCATAACAGCTTTAGGTGAAGTATGCAGAGGTGGGTGGTGAAGATGTACTCTTTTTTCTTGTTTGTCTTTTTGGTTTGTATTAAAAGCATGATTTGAATGTGGGTTCATGTTGATATGGTACAATCCGTTTACTCCTTTTGTAGGTGGGTTAATTAATGACTTTGGAAATCATTTAAAAACTGAAAACTTTTGTCGTTTATCCTTATCGCTTTAACTTGCAATTTGTGTTATGGACCGCAATTTTGTTCACTGAAAATATTCTCTCAATCCCGAAACTGCTTTTCTAGGAAATGATTAACCTAATAATGTTTAGTTACATTAAGATTATTTAAAACATCCGACAAAAAATATTTATTTAATATTTACTAATTTTATACTTTTATTAAAAGTTGAGATATAAATAATTTGACTTATATTTTAATTATTGACGTTCTAATATTATATTTAATTTTTATTATAAAAAGTAGTTATATACGGTAAAATTGTATTACAGGTTGTGTCAAAATTAGATTATTTTTTTGGAAGTTGAAAGTGTTAAAGTATAGTGCAATCAATAAACGATATAAATACATATTCGAATAATCATAAATATTAAATTATTATAACATAAACGAATTGAATAATTATAAAAATAGTCAAATTATTGTAGCACAAAATAGACTAGCTCTGGGATAGATTTAATTGAAGTAACAATATTATTAAATTATCTAAATTATTATTTAATTATACAAAACTTTTATAATGTTTTGTGCAACACTAACTTATGAAAGATTCTTTAGAGCGAGCTTTCCTAAAATTTGTGTTATTGTAGGAGGTGGTGATACACATTTGTTGCATATAATACACATTAGGGAGAGTTGGTTTAGGGGAATATTTTGGGTGTTTTTTTTTGAATTGTCTATAATAATATTGATTGATTCGGTTCTTGATTTTTCATATTAAATTTGAATTTTGCATTTATTTTAACAAAATAATTTCTATATTGTGTTTTTTGGATTTTATTTGATGAAGTTTCAAATTTTCTCATAAATATTTAAAAGATTTTTTTTCAAATAAATAAAAACAATTAATACCTCTTATACAATATTTTGTTTTAAAAAAATACAAAAATTTTAAATTATTTTTATTATTTTAAATATAAAATATATATTGTTAAATTATAAAAAAGATTAAAATATGCAACAATTAATACATGTATTTGGGTTGGATTAAATTATAAAGTGTTGGGTTAAAAGTTTAAAAAATATATATAATTAGACCAAATAGAAGAGGTTGCATGGAACTAGTATAAACGGGTAATGGTGGGAGCATGTATTAGAATTGGGGGAGATTGTTATTGCCAGACATGTCGTCAAATATTGTCTGCAAGGATTAAGCCCCAATGGTCGCCAAGCTAATGAACTGCTATTGTGTGCAGACTCTCGAAACATGCCTACTATTGAAGGGTCCGGCCTCGTAACTCCAATGAAGATCTTTCACGATTTCTAGTGGGGAGGATGAGGGAACCTCCCTTCTTTTTCTCTGATGCTTGTGGGATTCGCCCACAGCACTGAAATATTATAAGCCATGACAGATCTTCACTTCTTCTCCCAATCGACTTAACTCTCCTGTTGATGGTTTAAGGTATTCTTTAAATTCTCATACCATGCGCCCGTTCCAGCAGTCGTGGATGTCTTGGACATATTAGATGAGGTTCGTGCAAATGAAGGTGCTATTGCTGCTCCATCGAGAAAAGCGATTTCTCATTCTTTCATTAAAGACCCTATTCTCTTCATCTATAGCATAATATCATGATATTTTTCAATTTAATCTCTATTGATACAAAATTATCTAACAAACTTAATTTAGTTTCCAATTTAATCTTTAACATAATTAAGCTTTCTAACTACCAATTTCATCAAATCAAGCTAAATTTCATTTTAATGGCCAAATTCTCAAAACTAAAAAATTGAACAAATTGATAAATGGATTAGTTGAATCAAGTTCTCGAGATTCAAATTCCATAAAAATCAAAATAAAAATATCGTAAGGACCTTACTTAATTAATAGTCGAATGTTGGAATGGTTTGAAGCATTTCTTTCTTTCTTACTTTGGTGGACGGTGGAGGAAGATGATGGGATATTTCTTTTCATCTTTCCTTCCACTAAAATTACACATATACACTTTAATTAATCTTGTTTAATTTAGTTAATTAAGAGATTAACTTACACATTTTAATCATAAATTAATTTGTAAGCCATCATCATTCTCCACTATTTCATGATTAAAAGTGGTTTATTAACCATTTTGGTCCTTTAAATAATTGCTATCTTGATCCTTAAGCATTTTCTAAATTAAAGTTCAATAGCAGTTGGACTTTTACAATTTAATCTTTGAGCTTTAATTTTGATTAAATTATTTAATTGAACTTCAATATATATTTATACTAACTTTATTAATTTTTATATTTCATTTTTACAAACTTGATTTACAAAAATAGGATTCTAAAACTATATTTTCTGACACCACTTAAAATCAAATCGTTACAAGTTGTCAATGAGATGGAGGCACTGAAGCCTCTCAAGCACGAAGGGAAAAGAGAATGCCCAAGGATGAAACTTCAAGAGCGAGAGGAAATAATATTAGAAATTTGATTTGAACAGAATGATGGGCCCTGTCGAGCCGACAACATTAAATAAAGGCGTTTGTTTAGATTAATAAAATTTAAAAAATAAAAGAAATAAAAATAATCAACAAATACCCAACTAACTATTTAGATTAAGAGTAAAATCTTAGAATTGTGATCGATTGAGTAACAGAGGTTAGAGTGTTTGGGTTGTCATCTATCTGTTGGAAATTTATAAATTGCAAATTAAAGAGCACTATTCAAATTAAAAGTAATGATTTATCATCTTTCAAATTTAATTGAAAAGTGATGATTTATTATCCAATGGATACATTTCCATGGGACAATTCTCTTCCAAAAGGTATGTCAAATATGAAAAGGGTTGTGCCTCTTCAGCAAGTGTCCATTAAATTCATATAAATATATGGGCTATGATGCTCACAAGGACACATGTCTTTTTACAATCAATTCCAATTTTCAAAAATTATAGTAAGAGTTAGAGAATTCCGCGATTTTTCTAATCAAAGAAAATTCAAAACTTTGTTATATCCTGGGAAGACCTTTGTCGTAACCCTCTAGCAACTTTGTGGGGGCAAATAGTTCTCTTTGGAAAGCGTCACTCGTGCCTCGAAGTTTACTATTTAATTCAATATCGTCTTTGGATATATCTTCTCTCAAAATCTCCAACAATCAAAGAGAGCTATTGTGAAGATGGCAACAGAGGCTACCACCGCATTCAAAGTGATGAACCAAGAGTTTGTGAAACTTGATTGATTTGATGGCTCAAACTTCAATTGTTGGAAGGATAAGATGTTGTTCCTTCTTACTGTCTTGAATGTGGTGTATGTTTTGGATCCAAACTTACAACCCGTGGAGGATCCCGCCCCCAATGCAAATCCCGAGGAAATTACGAAAGGGGCCGAACTCAAGAAGAAGCGTGAGGAAGACAATTCACATGTCGTGGACACATTCTCAACACCTTGTCAGATTGATTGTATGATCTTTACATGTCGATGCAATCCGCGGTGGAAATATGGAAAGCTCTTGAAAAGAAATACAACACCGAGCGACAAGGTACTAATAAATTTTTAATGATGAAATATTTTGAATTCAAAATGCTTGATAGTATCCCGATCATGGATCAAGTCCATGAATTACAAGTCCTTGTAAGCAGATTTCGTGACTTGAAAGTTGTTATTCCAGAAATGTTACAAGTCAGAGCTATCATCTCAAAATTGCCCTCGTCTTGGAACAATTATCGGAAGAAACTTCTGCATATGGCAGAAGACTTCACTGTGGAGAAAATACTTAGGCATTTACGTTTTGAAGAGGAAACTTGAAAGCGTGATGCAGTGTATCTTCCCCAAAGTTCTAAAGTGAATCATGTGAGCGAGTCCAAGAACTCTCGAAATGATAAAAGAAAGGCCACATTTGAGACCAATGACATGAAAAACAAGAAGAAAAAAAAACTCGAAATTGCTATAATTGCAATAAGAAAGGACACTACATTAAAGATTGTAAACTTCTAAAAAAGAAGCAAGATACCACAACTTCCAAAGCCAATATGGTGGAGGATATGAACTTAGTGGCCATGGTTACAGAAGGGGTTG
Organism: Kokia cookei; assembly: GCA_039519145.1. Taxonomy (NCBI): domain Eukaryota; kingdom Viridiplantae; phylum Streptophyta; class Magnoliopsida; order Malvales; family Malvaceae; genus Kokia; species Kokia cookei. The sequence goes on from CM076902.1 coordinate 32,710,763, forward strand.
AGAATTTGGAGATTGGTATGATTACCGAACTCAACATAGCCATGACCGATAAGTCTCATAATTGGTGGCTTGACTCTGGTGCTACTGTCCACGTGTGTAATGACCGACAACAATTCAAGAATTATGAACTAGTGGCAAACCGTGAAGTGCTTATGGGCAACTATCAGTCGGTTAAAGTGCTCGATCAAGGGACAATGGAACTCAACTTTACATCTGGGAAGAAATTGACTTTAACCAATGTGTTGCATGTTCCTGATGTGAGAAAGAACTTAGTGTTTGTGAGTCTTGTATGTAACAAGGGGTTCAAGGTTATCTTGGAATCCGATAAGTTTGTTTTGCTTAAGGGTGATATATATGTAGGAAAAGGATATTGTAATGAGGGTATGTTCAAGTTGAGCATTGATATGAATAAAGTCAATTCTTTTGCTTATATTGTTGAGTCTTATCCTTTGTGGCATACGTGTTTAGCACATTTTAATTTTAAATCTTTACAATAAATGCAAAATAATGGTTATATCAATCTAAGTAATAATGAGTTTGTGGGTAAATGTGAAATTTTTATTCAATAAAAAAATTACCAAGAAGCCATTTCCTAATAAGTGTGAAAGGAATTCACAAGTGTTAGATTTAATTCATTAGGATATTTGTGAATAAAATGGAACTCTAACAAGAGGTGGAAAATGATATTTTATCACTTTTATAGATGACTTTTCTAGATTTACTTTGTGTATCTCATGAAAAGTAAAGACGAGGTTTTTAATATGTTTAAACGTTTTAAAAATGAGGTTGAGAATTTCTTTAGTAAGAAATCAAAGTGTTTCATAGTGATAGAGGAGGTGAATATTTTTCAAATAGGTGTGGTACATGAGTGTTCTGCGCCTTATACTTCGCAACAAAATGGTTTGATTGAAAGAAAGAACTGTACTTTAGTGGATATGGTTAACTCGATGTTGTTAAATGCTAAACTTCCATATAATTTATGGGGTGAAGCATTATTGATTGCATGTTATATTCTTAAAATAATACCATCGAGAAAATTCAAAGTATCTCCATATGAGTTATGGAAGGGTCGGATGCCAAACTTAAATTATTTCAAAGTGTAGGGGTGTTTGGCTTATTATAGAGTTCCTGACCAATGAAGAACAAAGTTAGGCCCAAGTGCCGTCAAAGGTGCATTCGTTGGATATGCCTAACATTCTAAGGCATATCGTGTTCTTGACTTAGTGTCAAATACGATAACTGAAACAATAGATGTTGTATTAAGTGAAAATAAGTTTTTCGATGATTCAATGGATTCGGGAAAAGAATATCAACCAATGATCTCAAGTGATCAAACCAAAAGAAGTCTTTGTGATAATAAGGATATGAAGCCGAGGAAAAGTCAAAGAGTGAGAAAAGTAAAGGATTTTGGTCCCGATTCCATTTCCTCACAATCTCTACCATTCCTTGTTGAGGGAAATAGAGAATCCGTAATTAAGAAGATCCCCATAATGTTTAATGTGGATGGTGATCTATAATCCTATGGTGAAGCCATGACTTTTAGGGATATGACATTTTGGAAAGAGACGATCAATGATGAAATGGATTCAATATTGTCCAATAATACTTGGATTCTAGTTGTTCTTCCTCAAGGATCGAAGCCTATCAGGTGTAAATGGGTGTTTAAGAGGAAAAACCCTCCAACAGGGGGTTCTCCAATCTTTAAGGCTAGGTTGGTGGCTAAAGGATTTAGGCAAAAGGAAGGCCTAGATTATTTTGACACCTATGCACTAATGGCAGGATGACTTCCATTCGAATTCTTATAGCACTTGCATCCATCCACAAGTTACATGTACATCAAATGGATGTTAAGACGACTTTTTTGAATGGTGATCTCGAAGAAGAAGTTTACATGGAGCAACCAGAAGGCTCTGTGCTTCCTGGGAATGAACACAAGGTGTGTAAGTTGATCAAATCATTATATGGTTTAAAACAAGCCCCTAAACAGTGGCATGAGAAATTTGACTCTGTTATTTTGTCATATGGTTTTTTACATAATGGCGTGGATAAATGTATTTACACTAAATTCATTGATAGGTACGGTATAATTATTTGCCTCTATGTAGATGATTTGTTGATTTTTTGGACGAGCATGAAAGGTGTTCGTGAGACCAAAGAGTATCTAGCCTCAAATTTTAAGATGAAAGATCTTAACGAGGTAGATACAATTTAGGTATAAAGGTGAAAAAGCATGAAAGGGGCTTTGCATTAAGCCAATCTCACTACATGGAGAAAGTATTGGAAAAGTTCAAACACTTGAATATCAAGGATTCGAACACTCCATATGATTCGAACTTCAAGTTAAGTGAGAATAATGGCAGGGCTATAGCGCAACTTGAGTATGCCAGCGCAATTGGAAGTCTAATGTATGCAATGCATTGCACTAGACCCGATATCGCATTTGCTGTGTACAAATTGGCAAGATTTACAAATTGTCCTGGTACCGATCATTGGAAAGGAATTTGTAGGTTTTTTGGTTATCTTAAGAAAACAAAAAATTTAGGATTATTCTATAGTGATTATCCTACGGTACTAGAAGGTTACTCGGATGCAAGTTGGATTACAAGTTTAAGTGACAATAAGTCCACATTTGGATGAATTTTTACGATCGGAGGTGAAGTCATTAGTTTGGCCTCCAAGAACAAACTTGCATCTCACATTCAACTATGGAGGCTGAATTTATAGCCTTGGCGGCTATTGGCAAGGAAGCGAAATGGCTAAGAAATCTATTGCTAGATATAAAGTTGTGGCCACAACGTAGGTTCGCCATTTCCGTATATTGTGATAGTGAATCCACCATTTCTCAAGCGTACAATAAGGTGTACAACGAAAAGTCTAGACATATAAGTTTGAGACATGAGTATGTGAGACAATTGATTAGAGACGGTGTGATAACTGTTACCTATGTTAAGTCAATTGACAATTTAGTGGATCCACTGAAAAAGGGTTTGTCAAGGGATTTAGTTAAAAGTAACACCACTAAAATGGGATTAAAACCATTCTAATTGCGTCATTGATAATGGACATCCTACCTTTTTCTAGCCAAAAGTTAGTTTCATGGTTCAAAGGGTAATAACAAGTTATCAAATGACAATGTGCACTAAAAATCATGATTTAGTGATTAAATTTTAGGAGGATGAGTTTTACTCTTAATAGATGGACATTAATTGTCATGAAATCCACCTATATGGACATGAAGTGTTGCCGCTTCAACGAGATTTTATTTATGGTTTTCTCTTGTACATGTTCATGAAACGGGATAAGCACACGACCATAACAGTGCTAAAACAAATTAAACTCTTACTCTATTTCTTTACGATTATGTGTGAAAAATTTTAGGTATTGACTTTAAGAGTGATGGTTTAAGCGACTAGCCACCATTCACTTTTTTGATCTTTGAGAAGTGTGCACTAAAGAAAGGTTCAATCTGCGGACACCATTTTTATGTTTAGTTGTTGTGTACTTATTTTTTGAAATTAGCAATCTAGTGAGGGATTGTTGGAAATTTATAGATTGCAAATTAATGAGCACTATTCAAATTAAAAGTAATGATCTAGTGATGATTTATCATCCAATGGATACATTTCCATGAGACAAGTCTCTTCCAAAAGTATGTCCAATATGAAAAGGGTTGTGCCTCTTCAACAAGTGCCCACTTAATTCATATAAATAGATGGGCTATGATGCTCACAAGGACACATTTCTTTTTACAACCAATTCCAATTTTTAGAAATTAGAGTAAGAGTTAGGGAATTCTGCGATTTTGCTAATCAAAGGAAATTCAAAACTTCGTTGTATCCCGAGAGGACCTTTATCGTAACCCTCTAGCAACTTTGTGTGGGGGAAAATAGTTCTCTTTGGAAAGCGTCACTCGTGCCTTGAAGTTTACTATTTAATTCAATATCATCTCCGGATCTATCTTCTCTCAAAATCTCCAACACTATCTTCACGTAAAAAAATCGAGTGACGTTCTAAGCCATTCATTACTCCACTGGTCTTAATAGTTATGACTAGAGCTAATAGCCATCTAGAGATGTGACAAATAGAGTAGCCGAGGTGGGATGCTTAAGTTGTCATCCTTCTTCGTGTAAAAAGATTTAGCGACACTCTAGACAAATATTTTATTTCCTTCGTTTAGAGAGAGAGAGAGAGAACACAAGAAATTGAACAAAGGGTTGTTTATGGTTATGAATTTTTGATACGTTTGGTGTCTTGACAATTTAACATGAATCGATATTGTGGATTCTAATTATGAGATAATATGATAATCATGTGCTCAGTTGAATTGTGAATAGACATGTTAGCTTGTGGGATAGTGTTGTGGATTGAAGTTTTACGAATATATATTTATTTGATTGAAGATGATATTAGTATGCTTGGATTGGAAAAAGCATGAAATGCTTGAGGGTAAGCATTGGCTAAGTAGGGAGAATTTAATAATATGCCCAATTGACATATTCATTGTGCTTAATTTTGATAAATTCTTGAATGAGATGCTATCAACTTTTGCCTTATTATTTTATTTTTGATTAGGTACAAAAGCAAACTTGAAAAGTAAAATCGAGAATGCAGGTTATCATAAAGCTTTGGGCCAATGGACAAAGATCTATTTTGAGAATTTTTATTTTGATAATTTATTTTAAAAATAATATATATTTTTATTTTCTACTTTTAATTTTCTAGTATTTTTAATACTATATTAAAGAGTTCAAGTAGGATTAAATTTTTATTTTATTATTTTATTATATATATATGCCCATGAGGGGAGACGCAACCCTTGTACTTAGAATTTGGAAATCAAGAGCAATTCCAAATCTCTATTCTGTTTCTATGCATGAGGGGAGGGCAATCTTACTTTTTTTTTTTTCCTTTCAATTTACTTTTATTTTAACTTGATCTTTGTTAAAAAAATTCATTGAATATGTTTATTCTCATTAGTAACAAAATCTCAATCTAGCTTTAGATCGATACTCAATTCAAGAGAGACCCGTGAGATCCAAAATTGTATCTAAAAATTTTCATTCTAGCATTTGTTATTTCTCCAGTTTGGTGAGGTATTGTCATCTTATAAATTCGTATGGACATAAGTCATAAAGAGCTTATTGATTCAGTGTTGAATGTAGCCAAAGGTCACTATAAATCCGGTCAAATAAAATTTTCTATTATTAAATGGATCAATTTTGTTCTTATACTATTAAAAAGAATCAAATAAGACCAAATTGAAAATAGGTTTAACATTTATTTTTTTTAAGAGAGTTAATATTTTTAAATTTTTTATGGTTTTTGAAAAGAAAATCTTTTATTTGAAATCGAACCTGTAATGACTCATTTTTAATATTAGCGAAAAAACGAAGGTTTAGTATCACAATTATTGGTAAATAAGATAGTGCTTTACTTATTAATTAATATTTATGGGATTGATAGAAGTTGCAAAATTTAATTAAGAAAAGAATTCGGCTTGGATAGGTAATTTAATAAAAAAAAAGATTAAATTAAGGAAAATGCAAAAGTAAGTAATTATAAATTAAAGGGATTAATTAGAGGAAGGAATGTTATCTAGTGAACTTAAAGGAAAATTATACCATATTTAAGATAGTGGATATTGATGTATAAATATTATATTGATTATAATAGATATAAAGGGACATGAATGTAATTAAATAAAAAGGAGATGTTTAGTAAAAATTAAAAGAAATCCACTAAAACAATAGGTTATCATTTTCTTCCTTCTTGTTTTTGCCGAAAACTCCGTTAGAGAGAAAAGAAGAGTTTTGGTTGAGTTCTTCCTTTGCATGCATGTGCTATTGAGATTGAGTAGGAAGAATATTAATCGTGAAAAGGAAAAGATTACGGAGTAGTCAATTTTGATTTTAAGCGGCTATTGTAATTCGGTAAGTTCGTAATCTCGAACTTAACATTTCTATTCAATTATTGATTAAATTAAATTAAATTTAAGTTATTTAATTACTTGGTAGATATTTATAATATCATATATTTAGTTAAATGATGATATTGAGAAATGAGAAAATGGTGGAAATGGACTTTTACAATTCGCCAATTATTCGACTAGTGTTGGGCACAATTTTCGTCAGTTTAACTGATTAGTTCTGGGCACATATTTGTTGGTCTATCCAACTAGAGCTGGGCTCTTTGTTAATATCATCAGTTTATTTGACTAGTGCTGGGCACACATTCGTTGATTTATCCGACTAGCACTGAGCGCAAACATCATTGGTTTATCCAACTAGAGCTGGGCTCACATTTAATATTGTTGGTTTATCTGATTAGCGCTGGGTGCAAACTCTTTCGCGGTATATCCGCTAGGCTCCGGGTGCCATATGGTAATTGAATCAAATAGTAAGATTGAGGAACTATTGATGAAGGATGGGTTATGATTATTATTGAATAAGGAAAGCATATATACTTATGTATATAGTTAATCAATTGAGGTTATAATGTATATTTTAATTCATGTTATTGAAGTTGTGAAGTAAATTCAATTGCTTGGGATATATATAAGTGGTTAAATAAATAAATGAAATGTAGCTAATGTAAATTATTTTCTCATGATTTCAGGTTAGATAATTAGTAGACTTGGACTCAAAATCTTGTAAGAAATCTCGTACTCAACATTGATGAAGTTCTCTTTTGTTATTTTTGGCATGTACCTAGGAAGTCTATAGATGTTCAATACTTTTTTGGTTATGGGTAGTTTTTAGTGAATATTACATGTATAAAATTTTAGTTTGAAATGTTGTGGATGATATGATAACTCCTGATATTTGAATATTTCTATATAAATTGCATAGTTGGGTTGAATGTTATAGATATGAAATTATAAGGTATAGGTATTTTGTTGAATGATTGGTTTATGAGTTTAGTTGATTAGGCAAATTTTGAGGTTGATATGATTTGAGATGATGCTATGGAATGTGCATACAGGTGTGTTATTCTCTATGTCGTTTTAGTAGGTAAATAGCTGAGTCTAAATGGTAGATATAATAGTACCTTTCATCAAGTTATCTATTTAGTTGTTAGCATTGATTGAGGTGCCTTTAAATGACATATTGGTTAGACTTAGGTTGTTGATGTTTTGGCTTATAAATGATGCTTGAAATGTGTTTAAAGAACATAGGAACTTGATCTATTTATAATATACCTTGTTTGGTAAGGAATATGAGTGAATGCCTTGTTTTCGAAGAAAATTAGGTTGCACACGGCCTGTGACACGGGCTGCCACACGATCGTGTGCCATTTGAAGGTGCTATGCAGGTTACACGAGCAGACACACGGGCTGGGACATGATCGTGTAGCCCAATTTCGTATAGGAACACGGTTTGGCACAAGGTCTCTTATACGGTCGTGCGTTGCAAAACAATATAGACACACGATCATGTGACCACATTTTGAACACACACATAGCCTGATACACGGCTAGGGGCACGGGAGTGTAGATGTGGGCACACGGGCGTGAGTTTGAGACACACGACCATGTGACCCCTATTTTGAGAAAAATTTCAGTTTTCTTTTAAAACCTTTAATGTATTCCAAATTGATCCCTAATTGCTTGTAATGCTTGTAAATGACCATGTAGGTTTAAATTGAATTAATATACGTGATTATCAGCTTGATTTAACATGTATTTGTGAGTAGCATATATATATATATATATATAGTTTAATAATTGTTAGAAGTATGTTAATGATTATATATATCTTGTAATACTCCGGGACCCTAGATCGACGATGGTTACAGGTTTAGGGTGTTACATTTAGTGGTATCAAAGCTTACAAGTTTAGTCGATTCTATACTAAATCGAGCTTAGAATTGAGTTTAGAGGTACATGCCAAAGTTGAGTCAAAATCAAGTCGAGATTTGGATGCTAATTTAAATTATTTCATTTTATAGTAACAAGATGTCAGGTGAATCTAATAACGTTTTGGATTAAGAAATTCTTGATGATGATGAGTCTACAGAAGAGTTGGGTATCACGGAATCAATAACACCTAGTGTTTAGTCTGATGGAGCACAAAGATCAAGTGCTAATAGAGGCCCTAATGAGGGGTAGAGTGATACTAACTTGTTACGTATGTTGCTGAGGCGTTACGAGTAGCAAGAGTTACTCCTTTGACCATGCCGGCACCCTCGATTAAACGAGCTCATATCAAAGAATTAAGAAGATATGGTGCTACTGAATTTGCCAGATTAAAGGGAGTAAACCCTTCAACGACTGAGTTATGGTTGGAGTCAACAACTCAAATTTTACAACAATTGGAATGCACTCCTCGGGAAAGTGTTATTTGTGCAGTATCGTTATTACAAGGAGAAGCCTACACATGGTGGTAAACAGTTACGTGGCACATTTCTAAAGAAAGGGTTGATTGGGAATTCTTTCAAGTAGAATTCCAAAAGAAGTACGTCGGGGAACTCTATCTAGAGGATAGAAAGAAAGAATTCCTCATGTTAAAGCAAGGAGATATGTTTGTGGTAGATTATGAACGTGTAACACCCAAAATCTGTAATCATCATCAGTTTAGGGTCTCAAGGGTTTACAAAATGTCAAAATGTTTTTTTTTGAAAAAGGTCCCGAATTTATTTTAAAATTGAAAATGGAGTTGCCATCAATATTTTTTTACTTGGTGTGATTGAATCATTGTAAAACGTGTTAAATCCATTTTAACAAACATTTTGGTCTTCGAAATCCAGAAAACGGTTCGGGAGTCGGTTATGTGTGAGGAAGGATTAACACTATCACATGCTCAAAATTGGTACCTAGTCGATTTTTTAAAAGTCTTATTTGTTAAAAATTTGAAAACTCGAATAAAAGTTAAAATGCGATCCATAAATACACGAATGAGATGTTTAAACGAAATATCCGATTACTTAGGTTCAAGGCAAAATCATCCCAACACGTTAGGGCACAATTTTTTGAGTCCCCTAAAATAACATAATATTGAGCATTAATTGGTTTCGAATAGGATATTCAACTATTTAGGTTCAAAGAAAAATCATACCCAACACGTTAGGGCACAATTTCTCGACTTCCCTAAAATAAAAGAACATTGCCTCGATTTTTGAATAGGATATTCAATTACTTAGGTTCGAAAAAAAATTGTACCTAGTACGTTTGAGCACAATTTCTCGAGTTCCCTAAATAAAAAAACATTGTCTCAATTTTGAAAATATTTATGTCTTTTTGAAGAAAATCAAAAAGAAAAAAATAATTTTGATTAAAATATTTTTTTATTTTTTTAAAAAAAATGAGCATGTAAATTAAATACGAGTGTGCAGTTAATGACCAAATTAAGCAATATAAAGAAAGTGCAATTATACGAGTAATAAATACACAAAATAAATATATAAAAAAATAAACAAAATACGCAATGCGAAAGAAAATTCAAATCGAAATATTGAAAAAAATAAAAAGACGAGATTAATTTTACAAAAAAAGAAATAAAGGATTAAATTAAAATAAAAATGAAAATTTTGGGGTGAAAAAATGAAATAAGGAAAAACGGGATCAAAAACGAAATTTTGGAAAGTACAGGGCCAAATTCAAATTTTTGGAAAGTTTACGGGTCAAATTTAAATTTTTGGAAAGTTCTGGTCAAATTCAAAATTTTGGAAAATTTAGGGGTCAAATTCAAATTTTTGGAAAGTTTAAGGGTCAAAAATGAAATTTTAGAAAGTTTGAGTGTCAAATTAGAATTTTTGGAAAGTTTAGGGGTCAAAAATGAAATTTTAGAAAGTTTAGGGGTTAAAATATCATTTTTAAATAAAACAGTGGCTTTGTTAGTAATAAACTCAATATTTTGACATGTGGTAGCCCCAGGGCCATTTTTGAGTGAAGGACTAAATTGAAAATAATATAAAATTATTGGGTCAATTTTGAAATAAATTAAAAATATAAAAAAGGAACAAATTGAAACAGAAGGAAAATGAGGAAAGGACCAAAAGGGAAAATAACCCTTTTTACAAAAACATGCGGATCCTCCTTAGTGGGTCGGGTCAAATCTGGGTTTTAGGTCAAAACGACGCCGTTTTAGGGTGTTTAAACTACACCCAAAACGACACTGTTTTGGGAGGCTATAAATACTCAAAATTTTTTTAAAAAATTCATCTTCCTTTCATTTTCTTCAAGAACCAAACCCAACCCCTTTCTTTTCTCTCAACTCTCTCCCTTACCGTTCTTAGGGGTCCACTGTGCACCACCGATTTTCAGCGATGAGGACCACCGTGCACGGTGGTCGGTAAACCAAAAGTCACCCTTTTTTTCTTTTTTTTTTTAAACTCAGATCTAAGGTTAAATCCCTCAAATCTAACCTTCAAAGCCCCCAAAACACTAAAAAGCTTCCAAACTTTAGTTTTTTTTTTAGTTTTTTTTTAGAAAAATTTGTTTTCCCCTCTATCGAAACCCCTATTTGAATATTGAGCGGATTCGAAGGGCCCTCATGACGGCGAACACAAGGACCAAATGTAAACCCTAGATCTTTTTTTCTTTTTATGTTTTTTTTTGTGTTCGAAATAAAATATAAAATAAGATAAAACATGTGAATAAAACTAGTATACCTTGAAATTTCTCTCTTTTTTTATTATTATATTTTCGTGTGTTTTCATTTTGAAAATAGAATAACAAAATATGCGTAAAATAAAAGTGCTACCTTTGAATGCTTGAAACTTCTTGATCCTTTTATATTTTTCCTTATATTTCTTCGTAATTTTTTGTGCTTTTCTATTGATGGAAAAAAAAATCCCTATTACAAATCGAAATATGGGGCTTTATAGCCGAATTTAGTTATTACATATATATATATATATATATATTTGTTCTTTTCTGTTTTGTCTTCTTTGTCTTCTCTTTTCTTTTACAGGTCTTCATGGTGGCAGGGTGTCAATTGCGGTGGTGGCATCAAAGTTTGTGATAGCATTGCAAATGACATATATTTTATCCCAAAATTGATGTTTTAATTGTCCCTTTTGTATCGTATTTAACATGCATTATAAGCATTTCATACTTAGTTTTCATATTTTTTAACTCATTATAGTTTAGTTTAAATTATGATTATTTTCACATATTTTGTGTACTAATGTCGCTACAAGCAGCCTATATATTGTGCCTTAGAATTGTCAGTGCAAAAACTCATCTCAGAAGATCAATGCTGGAAGAAGAGTGCAGCCACAAGACTAGGTTGAAATTGTGACCAGAGATGTCACCGCATAAAACCTGAGCTTTGGATAAGTGAACTCAAAGCTGAAAATACAACTGGAAGCACCAGCGTAGGAAAATCACATGTTGTTGTTGTAATTGACGATTTCAGATCGCACCGAGCAATGTAGCGACAACATGCAAATATCTGAAGTACACATTAAATCTGTGTGAGTGCACAGCTGTACTGTAACTAACTTTGACAGCTGCAAAATGGATCTGGATCTGATAATGGAGGATAAAACCTGCAAATTTTGAAGGCTATAAATAGAGGAAAGAAGATGGAAGAAAATATCAAGAGGTGGAGGAATTAAATATTGCAATTACTGTGTGTTTTTGGGATTTAAGCTGAAAAGCGGTGAGCTGATGGAGAAAAGGAGCAACCACTTCTGACGAGAGGTGCTTGATGCAAGGCAAGAGGAGCAGTTGAGGAATAGTCCTAGTAGTCTAGAGATAGTAAGCTTTGATTGTATTCGTTAACCTCTCTTTTATGCTAATGAATTTTAATGACATTTGAATGAATTTGAGATATCTTTCATTGTTAGATTGCTTTGATTCTTATTTAATGCTTTTCATCTATTTATTCTTGGATCTAACTGCATCAAACACGAGAGTGCATTTGTAGTCTACCAACATCGAGAGATGCGGTGACAAGTTAGGTTAACAAGCAAGACAGCGAGAGTTGCTTGGGATTAAAAGAGATTCTAGTCACTTGTTCTTGAGTGCACAACGTTGCTCACACTGAGAGGTGGGGTGATTGTGGGTACTTGAGTCTTGATTAAAAGGAGGATGGTTATTGGTAAGATTTCATTGGAGCTCTATAGCTGCGACAATTCGTTTATACAATACCTTGTTGACACATCCAGCGTTGCGACTAAGTGAAATCAGTGATCCACTCCAATCCATTACACTTGATCAAACCTTTACTTTTATGCATTTAAATTCTCAAAACTTCCACAACAATTTATTTACTTTCTATTGCTTTGACAATTAATCTTGATTGCATTGACAGTATTAACAATTTTAGTGTGCAGATCTGGCTTAATTGTGTTGACATCTTTACTCACATTTCATCTAATTTTAGTATTAGTTGCTTCGACAGCTGAACATCAAGAACCCATTCCTCATGGGATCGATATCCAATAGAATTTTTCTATCAACTATACTTGCATCGTCGTGTGTTCGCATGCACAATTGCTGTGATGTTACAGACGCGATTAAGTTTTGGCGCATTGGCTAGGGAATGGCGTTTGTTTGATGTTTATTTTTGTCGTTGCATTTATTCTTTATTATCTAAATTTTATTCGTCACTAACTTGTTTCCTTTTTGTTGTTTAAATTTACATTTTTTAGTGAAATATGGCTAGGAACGAGGTATATAGAACCTCAAGATTTTGGACTGACATGAGTGATGCTGTAGAAATGGAGCTTGGTGCCATAACAGCTCAGGTATCTTCTTTTACTAATATGCAGAATGCTACATCAGTTGTAGAATGGAAATTTACAGTGACAATTTGAAATTATTGTTGGGGCAACCATGAGTTTGAAGAATGCCCATCAAATCCAGCAAATGTGTACCACATGGGGAATTTCTATCGAAATGAAAATCCATATTCCAGCACTTACACGCCAGTGTGGGAGCAATAACCAAATTTTTGTTGGAACAGTCAAGACCTTGGAAGTATAGAAAATGATGTTAGATCCGAGTGGACATTGCCCAATTATGATAAATCTTTGCCAAGGCAAAATATCCAGCAAGACTAAGCATCAGAGTTTTCATCAATTGGAAATTTGCTGAGACAATATATTGTCAAGACTAATGTTGTGCTTTAGAATCAAGCTGAATCCATACGAGCACTAGAATATCAATTTGGCCAGATTGTGGGCGCAATAAATTTGCGACCATAAGAAACTTTGTTGATTGATATTGAGGATTCGATATCACAAGGGAAAGAACATTGTGAGGAACTCATTCCCAGAAGTGAAACTCAACTAAATGAAGTTATTAGAGATGCTACAGCAAAAGAAGATAATTCAAATCTCAACAATGGAAAGATTCAAATCTAAACAATGGAAAGATGTCAGTGCAATCTGAAAAGCAAACTGCAGCTAAAGAGGTTAAACAAAATATTGCGACGACAGAATCTGATCACTTTGGCGCCATAAATGCTACAGCAAAACAGCCTCAGAAACTTGGAGACACATTGTCAAAGAAGAGAAGATTGGGAGATGTTGAAGCAATAACACTTACTGAAGGGTGCACTATCATGACAATTAAATTGCTCCAAGAATTTAAGGATCCCAAGAGCTTCTCAATACCCTATTCCATTGGTGATTGGTATATTGGAAAGGCATTATGTGATTTCAATGAAAGCATAATTTTGATGCCTATATTCGTAATCAAGAAGTTACGGAATTGGAAAAAACGCAAGAAAGAGAGGAAACTTTTCGGGACCGTGTGGAGAATAAAAGAGTACGAAGCACTTGAAGAAGAAGAAACACATATTGTGTCTGCACCAATTAAGGAATAAGTAAACATTATTGTTGGCGCATTAGGATTAGGATTCCATTGTCAACGCAATTTTGTACAGCTGTACTGCACCTACTGACTTAATGTTGAAAATGGATGAAGTTCATGTGGAGGAAGAAAAAGATGAAAAAATAGATGTCGAGGCAAATTTAGCTGGGAAATTTGTCCCTACACTTGAAGTTGTAGGTGCAATAACTAGAGGCTTGGTGCAAGATGGAGCGAGTTAGCTTCTGATGAAAATCTTTGGGGGATAGTGGTCTATACTAGATCAACGAATGACGTAGCTGATGATGCTAAAGCAGAGATGGAAACCGAGGAGCAATCCACAGATTATGTGAAGCTCAAACATATGTAAAAAAAAGAAAGAAGAGAAGGACCTGATGTCGTGACAAATTTGGTTGAGGAATTTGTCATCGCACCTGAACTTGTGGATGCATCATCTGATGATTTGGTGCCACCTGAAGCAAGTCAGGCGGAGGCTGTGATGCCTACTATTGAGAAGCAATCCACAGGTTTAGCCAAGCTAAAGGAACGAAGGAGGAAGTGCACCAAAGACAAGAAGCAACGCAAGGAGGAATGGAAGTGCAAGAAGAAGAAGACCAATGCAGCCACTTCTTTGGCTGCAGCACACTGAGCTAGTTTTTATTTTCATAGCACTTAGTTTAATTTTCATGCATATCATGTAGCTGTAGTATAATTGTTCCTACATTATTAATTTTATTTCATTTTTATTGTCGTTGCATCTACATTGTCAGTGCATATAAATATTTATTTATTAATGTCAGTGCATTGGGGACAATGCACACTTTAAGTTTGGGGGGAATTTGTGTGAAATGGAAATGCAATTGCACCCACATTTTTGAGAATTTACTGGTTTCTTTAGTTTAATGAAAGTATGCAAAGTTATAAGGAAAAAATTTACCATAAATTTTTTATTTTATGCTTAATTCTTGAATTGTTTGGAATGCTGATGGTGAATTGGATGAATGTGAATGAATATTGAATCCTTCTATTTTTGGATGAATGATGGGATTGCATTAGTAATGAATAGGTAGTATCAATCTTTGAATCTTGAATTAACTTTCCAATTGTAGTGGCACATATTAATAAAAAGATACTCCAATGTGAGTGCATTGTGACTTATCAAGGGAGAACACTCCGCTGCATGTGTTAGAAAAATCATCTAGGCAAAGGTTGTCACTGCAAGAGTGTGTGTTGGTGCAATTACATACTTCCTGAGGGTTTGTTGCACTCCAACGTTACTGCCTAGGAACAAGGGTATAGTAATGCAATGACATCTCTTAGTCACATAAAAAGAAAGAAAAAGAAAATAAAAAGAAAAAAAATATTTATAATGCTATCTTTCAATAAATGTTGTACTTGTTAATAAAAGTTAAGATTCAAAGCATGATGCTAACATTAGTGAAGTTGCAGGCTTAATTATTCATGTCTATAAATTGTCAGCGCGTTATTCTATCATGTGAATACAATTTATACATTAGGATTTCAGAAAATTAAGTTGCAAGAATAATGATTGGGGTGACATGTTTGCTTGTGACTTTGCTAATTTTTGCTTACTTGAGGACAAGTAAAAAATCAAGTTTGAGGGTATGATAGCATTGCAAATAACATATATTTTCTCCCTAAATTGATGTTTTAATTGTCTGTTTTGTATCATATTTAGCATGCATTATAAGCATTTCATACTTAGTTTTTCATTATAGTTTGGTTTAAATTCTTGATCTTTTTTTACATCTTTTGTGTACTAATGTCGCTACAAGAAGCCTATATATTGTGCCTTTACTTTTATGCATTTAAATTCTCAAAACTTCCACAACAATTTATTTACTTTCTATTGCTTTGACAATTAATCTTGATTGCATTGACAGTATTAACAATTTTAGTGTGCAGATCTGGCTTAATTGCGTTGACATCTTTACTCACATTTCATCTAATTTTCGTATTAGTTGCTTTGATAGTTGAACATCAAGAACCCATGCCTCGTGGGATCGATATCCTATAGAATTGTTCTATCAACTATACTTGCATCGTCGTGTGTCCGCTTGCACAATTGTTGTGACGTTACAGATGCGATCAAGTTTTGACGCATTTGCCGAGGAATGACGTTTGTGTGATGTTTATTTTTGTCGTTGCATTTATTCTTTATTATCTAAATTTTATTCGTCACTAACTCGTTTCCTTTTTGTTGTTTACTTTTACATTTTTTTTAGTGAAATGTGGCTAGGAACGAGGTAAATAGAACCTCAAGATTTTGGACTGACATGAGTGATGTTGTAGATATGGAGCTTGATGCCATAACAACACAGGTATCTTTTTTGACTAATATGCAGAATGCTACATCAGTTGTAGAGTGGAAATTTGCAGTGACAATTTGTAATTACTGTGGGGGCAACCATGAGTTTGAAGAATACCCATCAAATCCAGCAAATGTGTACCACATGAGGAATTTCTATCAAATTGAAAATCCATATTCCAACACTTACACGCTAGAGAGGGAGCAACATCCAAATTTTTGTTGGAACAATCAAGACATTGGAAGTATAGACAATGATGTTAGATCCGAGTGGACATTGCCCAATTATGATCAACCTTTGTCAAGACAAAATATCTAGCAAGACGAAGCATCAGAGTTTTCATCAATTAAAAATCTGCTGAGATAATATATTGCCAAGACTGATGTTGTGCTTTAGAATCAAGCTGAATCCATACGAGCTCTAGAATATCAATTTGGCCAGATTGTAGGCGCAATAAATTTGCGACCATAAGAAACTTTGTCAATTGATATTAAGGATTTGATATAACAAGGGCAAGAGCATTATGAGGAAATCATTCCCAGAAGTGAAACTCAACTAAATGAAGTTGTAAGAGATGCTACAGCAAAAGAAGATAATTCAAATCTCAACAATGGAAAGATGTTAGCGCAATCTAAAAAGCAAACTACAGCTAAAGAGGTTAAACAAAATATTACGGCGACAGGATCAGATCACTTTGTCGCCACAAATGCTACAGCAAAACAGCCTCAGAAACTTGAAGACACATTGTCAAAGAAGAGAAGATTGGGAGATGTCATAGCAATCACACTTACTGAAGGGTGCATTGTCATGACAATTAAATTGCTCCAAGAATTTAAGGATCCCAAGAGCTTCTCAATACCCTATTCTATTGGTGATTGGTATATTGGAAAGGCATTATGTGATTTCAATGAAAGCATAATTTTGATGCATATATCCGTAATTAAGAAGTTACGGAATTAAAAAAAATTCAAGAAAGAGTGTAAATTTTCTGGATCGTGTGGAGAATAAAAAAGTACGAAACACTTAAAGAAGAAGAAACACATATTGTGTTTGCACCAATTGAGGAATAAGTAAACATTAGTGTCGGCGCATTAGGATTCCATTGTCAAGACAATTTTGTACAGCTGTACTACACCTACTGACTTAATGTTGAAAATGGACGAAGTTCATGTGGAGGAAGAAAAAGATGAAAAAATAGATGTCGAGGCAAATTTAGTTGGGAAATTTGTCCCTACACCTGAAGTTGTGGGTGCAATAACTGAAGGCTTGGTGCAAGATGGAGCGAGTTAGGCAGATGCTGTTGATTAAAACATTTGGGTGATAGTGGTCTATACTGGATCAACGAATGAAGCAGCTGGTGATGCCAGAGCGAAGATAGAAACTGAGATGCAATCAACAGATCATGCGAAGCTCAATCAAAAGTAAAAAAAAGAAGAAGAGAATGACCTGATGTCGTAACAAATTCGGCTAAGGAATTTGTCACCGCACTTGAACTTATGGATGCATCATCTGATGATTTGGTGCCACCTGAAGCGAGTTAAGCAGAGGCTGTAATGCCTACTATTGAGAAGCAATCCACAGGTTCGGCCAAGCCAAAGGAACAATGGAGGAAGTGTACCAAAGGAACTTGTGGGTTTGTTACACCCCAACGTTACTGCCCAGGAACAAGGGTATAGTAATGCAATGACATCTCTCAGTCACATAAAAAGAAAAAAAAAGAAAAAAAAAGAAAAAAAATATTTATAATGCTATCTTTCAATAAATGTTGTATTGGTTATTAAAAGTTAAGATTCAAAGCATGATGCTAACATTAGTGAAGTTGCAATCTTAATTATTCATGTCTATAAATTGTCAGCGCATTATTCTATCATGTGAACACAATTTATGCATTAGGATTTCAGAAAATTTAAGTTGTGAGAATAATGATTGCAGTGACATGTTTGCTTGTGACTTTTCTAATTTTTGCTTACTTGAGGACAAGTAAAAACTCAAGTTTAGGGGTGTGATAGCATTGCAAATAACATTTATTTTCTCTCTAAATTGATGTTTTAATTGTCTGTTTTGTATCTTATTTAGCATGCATTATAAGCATTTCATACTTAGTTTTTATATTTTTTAACTCATTATAGTTTGGTTTAAATTCTTGATCTTTTTTACATCTTTTATGTACTAATGTCGCTACAAGAAGCCTATATATTGTGCCTTAGAATTGTCAGCGCAAAAACTCATCTCAGCAGATCAATGCTGGAAGAAGAATGCAGTCACAAGATCAACTTGAAATTGCGACCATAGATGTTGCCGCATAAAACCTGATCTTTGGATAAGTGAACTCAAAGCTGGAAATACAACTGGAAGCACCAGCGCAGGAAAATCACACGTTGTCGCTGTAATTGACGATTTCAGATCGCGCCTAGCAATGTAGCGACAACATGCAAATCTCTGAAGTACACATTAAATCTGTGTGAGTGCACAACTGTATTGTAACTAACTTTGATAGCTGCAAATTGGATCTGGATTTGATAATGGAGGATAAAACCTGCAACTTTTGAAGGCTATAAATAAAGGAAAGAAGATGAAAGAAAATATCAAGAGGTGGAGGAATTAAATATTGCAATTACTATGTGTTTTTGAGATTTAAATTGAAAAACGGTGAGCTGATGGAGAAAAGGAGCAACCACTTCTGATGAGAAGTGCTTGATGCAAGGCAAGAGGAGCAGTTGAGGAATAGTCGTAGTATTCTAGAGACAGTAAGCTTCGATTGTATTCATTAACCCCCATTTATGCTAATGAATTTTAATGACATTTGAATGAATATGAGAGTATATTTCATTGTTAGATTCCTTTGATTCTTATTTAATGTTTTTCATCTGTTTATTCTTGGATCTAGCTGCATCAAACATAAGAGTGCATTTACAGTCTACTGACATCGAGAAATGCAGTGACAAGTTAGGTTAGCAAGCAAGACAGCGAGAGTTGCTTGGGATTAGAAGAGATTCTAGTCACTTGTTCTTGAGTGCACAACGTTGCTCACACCAAGAGGTGGGGCGATTGTGGATACTTGAGTCTTGATTAAACGGAGGACTATTATTGGCAAGATTTCATTGGAGCTCTATTGCTGCAACAGTTCATCTATACAATACCTTGTCGACACATCCAGCGTTGCAACTTAGTGAAATCAGTGATTCACTCCAATCCTTTACACTTGATCAAACTTTTACTTTATGCATTTAAATTCTCAAAACTTCCACAACAATGTATTTACTTTCTATTTCTTTGGCAATTAATCTTGATTGCATTGACAATATTAACAATTTTAGTGTGCAGATCTGACTTAATTGCGCTGGCACCTTTACTTACATTTCTTCTAATTTTAGAATTAGTTGCTTCGACAGCTGAACATCAAGAACCCATTCCTTGTGGGATCGATATACGATAGAATTTTTCTATCAACTATACTTGAATTGACGTGTGTCCGCTTGCACAGCTACTGTGACATTGCAAACGTGATCAGTTTTCCATTTCGGTGAAAGGGGTAGAGTAAGGGTCAGAAGTCTCGTAGCTAACGTGGCATATGTTGATGTGGCAGTGGCGGCTATTGACTCAAGTTGTTAGGGTTTCCCTTTTTTTTTATGGTTTTGGGCTCCATTGGCTTATTGTAACTTTGGGTTAGGTTTTTAGGTTTGTAGTGACTAAATTGGGTAATTTGGATTGAATGGGTTTGTAGATGTAAATGTGTTTAAGTGATTTTTGGGTCTTTTATAATTTGGACATTTAATAACTAAAGAAATCTTTAATTTTAAATGTTTTTATTTTTTTGGTTTTTTTCTTTTTGTTGGGCAGGATAAAAATTGGTCTCTACAGCTGCCCCTCTTTGCTCATTGTCATGTAACGTGAATGGAGAAAAGACTCCAAGGAAGACCAATTTTATCTGGTCCTGCCGAATCTTGACTTCTTTGGTGCTTCCCTTCTTCAATAGCCTACTCTTTCGCTTTATCGGTTACTTAACTCCACTGTATTCACTTTGCTATAACTTTAAGAAGATAGGATTTAGCATCGTGACTTAATCTAGCCTCAAGGAAACTTTAAAGAGATAAAATTTGCTACTGTAACTTCACTCCATTTCGCTGTAACTTTAGGGAGATTGAGATTTGCTATTGTAGTCTTGATTCAATCCATTGATACTTTAGGGGTATAAGATTTGGTGTTGAAGCTTCACTCCATTCTACTGCAACTTCAGGGAGATTCGCTTTTGTGAGATGATAGCTTTAATCTACCCCTCTTGATTTAGGGTTAAGAGATTAGACGGTAGATTCAGTCTGCCCCTCTTTATTTAAGGGTAAGAGATTGGATGGTGGCTTGATTCTACGCCTCTTGATTTAGGGGTAAGAGATTGGATGGTGACTTCAATCTGCCCCATGATCGGGGTAAGAGATTGGATGATGTCTTCAAGGTACCCCATGATCGAGGTAAGAGATTGAATGATGTTTTCAGTATGCCTCATGATTGAGGTAAGAGATTGGATGGCTTCAACTTGCCCCGTGATCGGAGTAAAAGATTGGTGTGTTTTCAATCTGCCCTCTGATTAGGGAAAAAGATTGGATGCTTCAATTTTCCCTCTGATTAGGGTAAAGATTAGATTCTTCAATCTAAGATTCGATTCTTCAATCTGCCCCATGGTCAGGGTAAGAGATTGGATGATGTCCTCAATCTGCCCTTTGATTAGGATAAAAGATTGGATGCATCAATCTGCCCCATGATCAGGGTAAGAGATTGGTGTGTCTTCAATCTACCCTCTGATTAAGGTAAAAGATTGGATGCTTCAATCTGCCTCATGATCGGGGTAAGAGATTTGTGTGTCTTCAATCTACCCTCTGATTAGGGTAAAAGGTTGGATGCTTCAATTTGTCCCATGGTTGGGATAAGAGATTGGATGATGTCTTAAATCTGCCTTCTGATTAGGGTAAAAAATCAGATGCTTCAATCTACCTCATGATCGCGGTAAGAGATTTGTGTGTCTTCAATCTGCCCTCTAATTAGGGTAAAAGATTAGATGCTTCAATCTGCCCCATGATTGGGGTATGAGATTGGATGGTAGCTTCGCTTTGCTCTATTGTAACTTTAGAGAGATAAAAACTTGCTATTATAGGTTTGATTTGATCCACTGCAATTTCGAGGTAGAAGATTCGCTGTTGCGGCTTTAATCTGCTCCTCTTCAGCTTTAGGGACGTAAGATTCACCTTTGTATCTTCAATCTAGCCCTTTACAGCTTTGAGATTTGCTTTTTGTGGCTTCAATCTATTTTTCTACAGTCTTGAGATTCATCTTTGTGGCTTCAATTTGTTTTTTCTTATCTTCAGGGTATAAGATTAGCCGTTGTGGCCTCAATCTTTCCCATCAAATCTCTAAGGTATAAGGTTTGTCGTTGCGGCTTTAACTTTTCCCTCCACATCTTTAGGGTATAAGATTCATTGTTACAGCTTCAATCTTTCACGTCTCTAAGGTACGAGGTTCGTCGTTGCGGCTTCAACCTTTCCCTCCATATCTCCCTGGTAGAAGATTCGACGTTGCGACTTCAATCTTTCCTATCTCATCTCTAAGGTACAAGGCTTGCCGTTACGGCTTCAATCTTTCCCATCACATCTCTAAGGTACAATGTTCGCCATTATGGCTTTGACCTTTCCCTCCATATCTTCATGGTACAAGATTCGCTGTTGCGGGTTCAATCTTTCCCACCACGTCTCGAAGGTACAAGGTTCGCCATTACGGCTTCAACCTTTCCCTCCATATCTCTAGGGTATTAGATTTGCCGTTACGGCTTCAATCTTTCCCTTCAAACTTGTAAAATATACTTTTATGGACTTCTATGTAGGCTAGATTATTAGGATGCCATGATCAGAATGAGTCAAATGCTCCTAACCAGATGGGTTAGAATGATGAATGCAAAAAATGTCATCATTGAGAATGATTTTATTTTTGGTCCTTATGTCGACATTATTCGTCGTTTGTCTAAGTCCTATCATTGATGTGTTATCATGTTATTCTTTTGGTATGGTATCTTTGACATGAAATTTAAAGAGGTAGTCGTAATTTGAACTATTTGTTTTAAGACCCTTCTAACCCTCGGGTTTGGTTATTTCCAACTAATGGTCCTGTTTCAAGTCCCTGTATTATTTAGAAATTTTCTAGGGCGATATGCAGAAATCCTTTTATTCCTTATCGTTAGACCACTAACTACTATTTCAAATGTAAAAAATGTTTGAATCAAGGTTGTAAGGTGGATGAAATTGAATTTGATTGGAGGCAAAGCTCGCATGAATGAAAAGATTAGTCCACTAACCGTTATTTCAATGCAAAAATGCTTGAAAAAGGTTGTCAAGTGGATAAAATTGAATATTATTGGAGGTAAAGCTCATATGAATGAAAAGATTAAAAATGACCCATACTGGTCGAAAATTTGCCAAACATAAGGTGAGCAAAGAATGAAGTTAGGTGTCCCAGATATCAAAGTATGAGCTTCGCTGAGCAAACTTAATGAGAACCATTCTGAGCTTAATATGTGTCCGTGAAACCTGGAGTACTTCGTCGATGCCTCAAGGTGTAAAGTTTCTCCACCTTGTTATTTTTGAGAGAGAAGACCATTTCATACCCCCTCTTTGATTCGAATTTGAGTTGCCCTTTCGGGTTTTCAACTCAAATCTCCTTAGGTTTTGAGATGCCCTTTACGAGTTTTCACCTCACCCTCTTCTTTTTCTTCTTTTTTCTTTTCCTTTCCTTTCTTTTCTTTTTCTCTTTCTCTTTTTATTTTTTATTTTTTTGGGTGAAATTTCTTCCTCACCAAACTCGAGTTCACGGGTTGGGCATGTCTTTGCCTTCCATCTTGGTCAAAATCAAATCTCCTCTAGAAAAGGTTTTCTTCACCTCATATGGCCCTTCCCAATTCAGCATCCATTTTTCTCGGATGTCTTTTGTAGGCAAGATCCTTTTCAAAACCAGAGCTCTCTTGTGGAATTCTCTAAAGTGGATCCTTATTTGTCATAAGCCCTTGTTATTTATTTTTGGTTCATCTAATCATGATGGATGACTTTTAGCCTCCTTCCCTCAATCAATGTTTAACTGATCAAATCTAGATTGGCTTCGTTCTACTTTGGATGGAGGGAATTCTAATTTCAAAGAGGTAAAATTGCCTTTGAAAGAGGTGTTACCCTGGTGTAAGTCTCGATGGATGTTCAAATAAATGTAAAGAGTAAATGCTGACTTCTCATGTCAAGCCTTTGTAGGTCTATGCTATTTTCCAATCAATCCTTTGATGTTCTTATTGGTTGCCTCCACTGTCCCATTCACTTTTTGGCGATATGGTGCTGAGTTGTGATACTTGATCTTGAATTAGCTGCAGATTTTCGCTATCGTGCCGTTGTTCAAGTTGTCGTTGGATATAACCCTTTTTGGCATTCCATATCGACATATAATCTCTTTTTCAAGAATTTTCTTAATCACTGATTGGCATATGAAGCAGCTTCTACCCATTTGTTGAAGTAATGAATTGATGCCCTTTGGAAGCTTTTGACGAATTTGGCTCGATGACGTCCATGCCCCACATAAAAAGAAGCCATGACGTGAAGAGGTGAAGGAGATATATATATTTTCAAGATGCCCTTTGCGGGTTTTCATCTTGACTTTCTTTTTTTCCTTTTTTTTTATTTTTTATCTCCTCTTTTAATAATGTGTCAGCCTCATTCTTTGAAGTTTCCATTGAACTGGATTGCGTTATTCTTTTATGGGAGTCTGTGTGTCATGACATCAGTTCCTTACTCGACATGCTTTGGTAGGACCGTTCAAAAGACCTTTGGATTCTCAAAGTTGCTTGCCTTTTTTCTGCAAAGATACATGCCTCAATTCTCACTTAAAATCACAACTCTTCTAGTGATATTCGTTTCCTGTCTTGCTCAACCATCCGTAGAAGATCGAGAGACAAGTTACATTCTTGATTATTTTTAAAGTCTTGAGGTTTTTCTGGACACATGTCATTCTCAAAATGAGGCTCCAAGTTAACAGAAACATTGCTCATATGCCTGATATTAAGGGACATAGCATAGAGACAAAAGGGTATCCAATGAATAATTGAATCAAAGAATGGTTAATTGGTATGATCAAATGAGAAGAATTGTAAGATGTTTTCCAAATTGGATAAAAATAATGCATCATATTATTGAAATAAAAGATAGTGATCATGTGCCCTT
Organism: Kokia cookei; assembly: GCA_039519145.1. NCBI lineage: Eukaryota > Viridiplantae > Streptophyta > Magnoliopsida > Malvales > Malvaceae > Kokia > Kokia cookei. The sequence goes on from CM076902.1 coordinate 32,735,089, forward strand.
TAGAAAAGGATCCCTATTACTCTCGTACTTAGAGTGATAAGTGTGTTCTAAATATTTCTCTGGAAAAGTCCTAAAAACTACAAGAAGGTCCTTCATAGTCTAGTTGTCCGAAACACTTCCAAGGGCATAGGGACAAACTCTTGATGGGTTCCACTCTCTGTATGACTTTTGCTCAAATATTTTCAACATTCCTAATTTATCTTAATTGATAATGTTTTCTCTCAGTTTTTATTCAGAGTTGTTAACACCTCTCCTGACACAATTGTTTTAGGTATGTGGGATTTTTTTGAAATTTAATGGATGAAGTGCAATGCTAATGAATGGTAAAATGCATGCAAAAAGGCGTTGATTATTGGTTCAATTCCATTAGAACAACTTTACTAAAAAATAAATTTATTTACATAAGGCAGATACCTATATGGTCGTGCCTTAATGCTCAAAGCCTTAAACTTCTAAGCTAATTTTTGCTCCAGTTTGACTCCGATTTCAAGCTCAAAACACCGGTCTTGAATGGCTATAGCCAGCAAGTGATTAGTCGCTTCTTGTACTAGGGTCAAATCCTTGCTTGCGACATGGTCCTTATCTCAGACCTACCTCTAATAGCGTTGGAGTCATTCCCCGTTTATTTCCAATTTTCTTTGGCAATATCTTCTCGTCTTTGGATAACCATAAATTCCTTCATCGGAGAGTAGTCCTCAGAGGAATACTCGATAAGAGATCTTTTCATCTTTCCAAAAATGGCTACGGAACCAAACTGGCAAAAGTTGTGCACTCATAAACCTTCTTTTGCACTCTCTTCGACAGGCGTTTAGTGGCTAAGATCGCTAGAACATGAGTAATTCTCTTGTCAAGTCGAACAAACAAATCTGCAACTGCATCCTTTACGTGCCCCAACACTTTAGGGAAGACGATTAACTCATACGTGTTTGAGGTAAAGATGTTGACATTCTTTCTTGCATTTGAGTGTACTATGTCTTGCAAGCTTTTCAAAGCAATGCACTTGTTTTCTCCTTTTTCCTTGATCAGGGTTGCAACCCAATGCTCTCTTATCTAGAGTAGGCCTTATTATTCTGAATCCTCAGGCAATGGAGTGACGTAGCGTATTCTTCTACCTTATGTCCATGTTTCTGAAAGTGAAGCAACTAAGCTGGATCCCAAAGCTGTGTTAAGGCTCGAAAAATGTGCGTATGTACTTTAACCTTAAGTAGGTAAGGTAGATCACCATATTCGAAGTAGAACATTTGCCTCGTTTCGTCATCCATATTTATTTTAGCTCTTGCAAACTGTTATGGGTTACGTTTATTTGGGTGTAATCCCCAAACACTGATATGTGCCCCTTTGACAGGACATCACCTTTTCGTTTTTATTTTTCTTTGACCACATACGCAAGGCCACGTTGACTTCTACCTTGCCAAGGAACCTGTTTTTTTATGACCAGTTCTATATTTAGCAATAGAACATGAATCAACACCTTTTTTAGATGAAAATTCAATGCAAACAAATTCAAAATAAATAAGTTAGTATGATTAATACATGAATAAAACTTGAAAATAAATTGCAATTAAAATAAAAAAATAATAGTATCTCTTACCTTATTCAGGTAACCATTAAAGGTTAGACACAGTTCTACTTAAGGTAGACTCTTAAGGCTCATTTTATGGAATTAAATGCAAGTTAATAAAATGTGATGCTTATGAATGAATGTATGCATAAGAAAGACATTAACACATAGTTCAATTCTATTAGAACAACTTTACTAGAAAACAAATTACTTTATATAAGGCAGATACTTATATGTCATGCTTTAGTGTTCAAAAACCTAAATCATCTAATTTCGCTTTGGTTCGACTTTGATTTTTAAGTTCAAAATGTCAACTTGAGTGTTTAAAAACTTGCAAGTGATTAGTTACTTCTTGTACTTGGGTCAAAGTCTAGTTCATTGTGTGATCTTTGTTTTCATCTTACTTGTCTAGCAAACCGTCGATTTCTCTTTTTCGTCCTTCTTTTTGACCATATATGCATAACCATATTGTCTTCTACCTTATCAAGAAACTTGTTTTCTTGTGACCAATTTTCTATTTAGCAATTGAGCTTTAAATCAATATCCTTCCTTATATGAAGATGTAATGCAGACATAAAAGCAAAAAGAAAAAGTAAAGGAAGCCAGTCAGTATGATAACAAAATACAGATATAAAACAAGGAACCTATGCATTTGGGAAGCTGCTAATAGTTCAGTGTAGTTTTGTTTTGAGGCAAGCACTTAGGGCTCACTATATGTGGTTTAAGTTCTAGACTAAAGGTATCTAAACAAAATATTCCTCAATCCTCACCCATTATAAGCTCATATGGACAAGTTCAGTTTAGGGGGACACATTTCCCATTTGTTTGCACGGAAGTGAAAACTTCACGAAAACATAGGTACGGATGTAATCCCGAAAGCAATTCACTATCCTGCAAGGAGGTGAAAACCTCATGAAGGAGTAGCTTCTCACTTTCACTTAAAGGGTGTAGTAACAGATGCACATTTATGCAAGCCTATACTAGCAATATCAACACAATATTATCATGGCGTCACACAAAAATACAAAGGATCTCATTAAAAATTAAATTGAGTGTTTAAAAATTTTAACAAGAAGACCTTGAAATAGTCAACTTTTGGCTTGACTCTCTTTTTATTTTTAAAGTCCCTAATGGAGTTGCCAAGATGTCGAAACATTTTTTTAAAAAGGTCCCAAATTTATTTTAAAACTGAAAAGGGAGTCGCCACCAATATTTTTTTACTTGGTGTGATTGGATCACCGTAAAACGTTTTAAATCCGTTTTAACAAACATTTTGGTCTTCGAAATCCAAAAAATAGGTTCTAGAGTCAGTTGCATGTGAGGAAGGATTAGCGCCCTCACACGCCCAAAATTGCTACCTAGTCGATTTTTGAAAGTCTTATTTGTTAAAAATTTGAAAACTCGAATACAAGTTAAAATGTGATCAATAAATACACGAATGAGATGTTTAAACGAAATATTCAATTACTTAGGTTCAACGCAAAATCATACCCAAAATGTTAGGGCACAATTTTTCGATCCTCTAAAATAATAGAATATTGAACATTAATTGGTTCCAAATAGGATATTCAATTATATAGGTTCAAAGAAAAATCATACCCAACATGTTAGGGCACAATTTCTCGACTTCCCCAAAATAAAAGAACATTGCCTCGATTTTTGAATAGGATATTCAATTATTTAGGTTCGAAGAAAAATTGTACCTAGTACGTTTGATCACAATTTCTCGAGTTCCCTAAATAAAGAAACATTTCCTCATTTTGAAAATATTTATGTCTTTTTTAAGAAAATCGAAAAGAAAAAATAATTTTGATTAAAATATTTTTTATTTTTTTAAAAAAATGAGCATGTAAATTAAATACGAGTGTGCAATTAATGAACAAATTGAGCAATATGAAGAAAGTGAAATTATACGATAATAAATACACAAAACAAATATATAAAAATAAAATAAACAAAATATGCAATGCGAAAGAAAATTCAAATCGAAATATCGAAAAAATAAAAAGACGAGATTAATTTTAGAAAAAAAAAGAAATAAATGATTAAATTAAAATAAAAATTAAAATTTTGGGGTAAAAATATGAAAATAAGGAAAGACGAGGTCAAAAATGAAAATTTAGAAAGTACAGGGGGCAAATTTGAATATTTTGAAAGTTTATGGGTTAAATTAAATTTTTGGAAAGTTCGAGGTTAAATTCAAATTTTTGAAAAATTTAGGGGTTAAATTCAAAAAACAAAATTTTGGAAAGTTCGAGTGTCAAATTAGAATTTTTGGAAAGTTTAGGGGTCAAAAATGAAATTTTGGAAAGTTCGGAGGTTAAAATATCATTTTTAAATAAAACAAGGGCTTTGTTGGTAGTAAACTCAATATTTTGACATGTGGTAGCCCTAGGGCCATTTTTGAGTGAAAGACTAAATTGAAAATAATTTAAAATTATTGGGTCAATTTTGAAATAAATTAAAAATATAGAAAAGGACCAAATTGAAATAGAAGGAAAATGCAGAAGGACCAAAAAGGAAAATAACCTTTTTTGCACGCAAATCCTCAGTGGGTCGGGTCAAATCGAGTTTTAGGTCAAACGGTGCCGTTTTTGGGTGTTTAAGCCACACCCAAAACGACGCCGTTTTGGGTGGCTATAAATGCTCAAAATTTTTAAAAAAATTTCATCTTCCTTTCATTTTCTTCAGAAAAACAAACCCAACCCCTTTCTTTTCTCTCAACTCTCTCCCTCATCGTCCTTAGGGGTTTACTGTGCATTGCCAATAGGGACCACCGTGCACGATGGTCAGTAAACCAAAAGTCACCCTTTTTTCTTTATTTTTTTTAACTCAGATCTGAGGTTAAATCCCTCGGATCTAACCTTCGAAGCCCTTAGAACACTAAAAGGCTTCCAAACTTTAGGTTTTTTTTTTTTCAGAAAGATCTGTTTCCCCCTTCATTGAAACCCCTATATGAATATTGAGCGAATTCGAAGAGCCTTTACGACGACGAACACAAGGAACAAAGGTAAACCCTAGATCTTTTTTCTTTTTATGTTTTTATTTTTATTTTTTTGTTCGAAATAAAACCTAAAATAAGATAAAACACATGAATAAAACTAGTATACATTGAAATTTCTCTTGTTTTTTTATTATTATATTTTCGTGTGTTTTTATTTTGAAAATAGAAGAACAAAATATGCGTAAAATAAAAGTGCTACCTTTGAATGCTTGAAACTTCTTGATCTTTTTTGTATTTTTCCTTATATTTCTTCGTAATTTTTTGTGCTTTTCTATTGATTGAAAAAAATCCCCATTACAAATCGAGATATGGGGCTTTATAGTCGAAATTAAATATTACATACATTTTTTTTTTGTTCTTTTCTGTTTTGTCTTCTCTGTCTTCTCCTTTCTTTTGTAGGTATTCATGGTGGCTGGGCATCAACGACGGTGGTGGCATCAAAGTTTGCCATTTCGGTGAAAGAGGAAGAGGAAGGGTCAGAAGTCTTGTGGCTAACGTGGTAGCTGATGTGGCGTATGCTGACATGGCAACGGCGAATGGTGGCTCAAGTTGTTAGGGTTTCCCTTTTTTGTTAAGGTTTTGGGCTCCATAGGCTAATTGTAACTTTGGGTAAGGGTTTTAGGTTTGTAATGGGTAATTTGGTTGAATGAGTTTGTAGGTGTAAATGGGTTTAAGTGATTTTTGGGTCTTTTGTAGTTTGGACATTTAATAATTAAAGAAATCTTTAATTTTAAATGGTTTTATTTTTTTTGGTTTTTCTTCTTTTTGTTGGGCTGGATAAAAATTGGTCTCTACACAGAACTTTACGAATTTTTTTTTATCTTATTTATACATACAAATCAAACACAAATCCATACAATTACAAATTAGCAACTCAGTACTAACTCCTTTTAATCTTACATATTAAGTTACAACATTCAACCAAATTAGGGATCAAATTGAATCATACAAGAACATAGGATCAGAATCGAAAATTTTCCCCACATGGGTCACGTGGCTGTGTGTCTCAAACACATACCCGTGTGCTTGTTATATACGCCTGTAACACCCATTTTTTTCGATCCGATCATCGAATCCGGTTAGACATTTTTTACAATTAAGAAATACACTTTACCTCAGATTATAATCTCTCACCATAACATTACGATGTCACATAAACATTTATACAAGAAATTTTTGAGTTTTAGAATTGCTCATATGTAACTCAAGTTAAAATTATCACTTTATAAAATCTAGGGGACTTCCACCGGCACCTGTTGGCTAAATATCGGTAGAAGTCAAGTCAGTAAGCTTTGGAAAATAATTACAATTTACTACCGGTAGAAGTTAAAGATCTACCGATACAATTATGAGTACTATCGATACAACCCACACTTCTACCAATACATCAAGTTCTAGAGAGCTAGGCAAATTTTCCCTGCAACTACTATCGATACATGAAATCAGACTACCAATACTCCTATGGACTACCTATACTTTGAAACACTTATACCGAAACAATGCAAGCCAGTAACCAAAGTTCAGTATGCCCTGTACTTCTACCAATACATGCATGAGTTCTACCAAAACAAGTATGCAATTTTCAAAATATCATCAAATGCAAACTTTCAACTTTCCAAACATCTCATAATATTCTTCCAAGTATATCCTAGAACCTTGATACCTAATCCATTCTTACTCAAATTACTAACGAATTCCCATACAAGCTTAAGGTCATTCCACACATTTCAGATCATTCTCATTTAATTACTAACACATTTAACTTAGCAAGCAAAAGATATATCAAACAACATTCATCCTATACTTACCATACAAGCCAAATGATATAAAACTATCGCAGATGCCTCTGGGATAGTGTGATTCTTTGAGATTATCCGATATTCAGAAAACAAAAATGAAATCTACAAGACAACAAACAAAACCACAGGTGAGCTTACAAAGCTTAGTAAGTTCGCAAGAATAATTAACTTACTGAATAACATATTCAGTTATAGGAAAGAATATAAAGAGTATCATCATTATTTCGTATCTACCGAACCAGGCAAGACTCCTAAAGTCATTACAAAATTGTAGCTCTTTCGAACCCAGAACAGAGTTTAGCTCATACGAGCCCAGATAGAGTTAGCTCATATGAGCCAGACAGAGTTTAGCTCGTAAGAGCCAGACAAAGTTTAGCTCATAAGAGCCCAGTCAAAGTTTAGCTCATAAGAGAACAGATAAAAATTAGCTCATATGAGCCCAGATAAAATAATGCTCTTATCGAGCCAGAGTCCAGAGTACTGCTCCTCTGAGCCAAAATACAGAATGCTCGATCCGAGCTAGAACCAGAATACTGCTTTTATGAGCCAGAATATAGAATTACTTCTCAAGCCTTCATTTTTTATCCGTAATCAAGAATACGTTCAAGATAAATATATAATTTCAAATATCAAAATTGAAAGTTAAAAGTACGAACTTACCTGATTAAATTGTAGTAATATATAATGTAGGGACTATTACAAAATTTTCTTCTTTCCTTGATTGTCAACCCATTCTTGATCTAAAATAATAGTTTCATTCAATTATTTAAATAAACATGAATTTTTAATCATTTTATGCAAATAAGCCTTTTTGGTCTTTTTACAAAATTACCCCCAACATTTTAACTTTATTCAATTTAGTCCTTAAGCCCTAAATATGTAAATCACCCATTTCTACTTAGACACATCACTAACCGAATATTATAAAATCTCTCAATAGCCCTTACATGCTTTTATTTCACTTCAAACCCTTGTACTTTTATCATTTTAATGATTTAGTCCTTAAACTTTAAGATAATAAAAAATCACTTTACAAAATCATTAAATCTAGCAACCAAGCTTATAAAACTTCCATAAGTTTTCAAGAAACAACTCATTCATCAATGGAAAATTTTACAACATTTGGCAGATTCAGAAATTAGTCCTCGGGCTAGCTAGATTAAGTTAATACAGACTCAAAAACATAAGAATCACTAAAAACGAGTGAGATTTCACTCACCTACAATGATCCAAAACTTGGTCGTTCCTAACCTTGTTCTTCTTTAGGGTTTCAACTATGGAGAAGGTAAAATAGAGAAGATAACCTCTTTTCTTTCCTTTTAATTTTAGTTATAACATTTATTTACTTAATTACCATTTAATCCCTTGTTCACACATGAATTTTAGCTAAAATAATAGCCAAAACAGTCCACTACTCTTCCAATGGTATAATTACCATTCAAGTCCCTTAGCTTACCTTTCAATTAGAATCTAATGTTTTTAATTCATAGAATTAAGATTTTGTACCTTTTACGATTTAATCTTTTTCACTTAATCAACTATCTAAACATTAAAATTTCATAACCAAATTTTAATACGACATTAATGATCTCGTAAATATTAAATAATTAATATTTATGGTCTAACACATCGACATGGTTCTTGCAATGGTATAATTACCATTCAAGCACCTTAGCTTACCTTTCAATTAGCATCTAATGTTTTTAATTCATAGAATTAAGCTTTTGCACCTTTTACGATTTAATCATTTTCACTTAATTAACTATCTAAACGTTAAAATTTCATAACCAAATTTTAATATGAAACTAATGATCTCGTAAATATTAAATAATTAATATTTATGGTCTAACACATCGACGTGGTGGCCTCGAAATCACCATTTCCAATCATATTGAAAAATAGACTAGTTAGCAAATCCTAATTTAATTAGGATTTAATCGTAATTTACCAAAATCTAGAGAATTTCACATCATTTATATTATTAGGCCATTTAAGGAGGGTTCAATTACACAATTTATCCTTCAATTATATTAAATTTCAATCAAACAAACTTTATTTCAAGTTAAACTTAAACTAATTAGGACTAAATGAATAAATAACCCAAAACTTAGTGGATTCAATCATATCCACTACCGCTTGGACTTTTTGACCATGGTTTAATTACCATTTTGGTCCCTTTACTATTTTTAATCAATAGCAATTAACTTTTACCTCTTTTACAATTCACTCCTTTTTCCTTAAATAAGAAATAAATCATCAAAATTATCCAACCAAACTTCAATTCACATATAATAACTCTGTAAATATTTAATAAAAATATTTATGGTCGTAAATTTTAGAAACAAGGTCTCGATACCTCATTTTCTAAAACCACTTTGACTTTTAAACCAAACCAGTTATACTAACTTTTAATTCAATAATTAAAATTCACCAATTCAAAATTCCATATAAAATTTATTATTGACTCATATTATTTAAATATTCATTTTATGAATTTAATCATCGAACTTATGGTCCTGAAACTACTATTTTTGACACAACTATAAAATAGGTTGTTACAGAACGAGAGTACTCGCGACTTAGCAAATACACAAAGGAGTTGATCCCTAAAAAGGAAGAATGTTGTAAACGTTTCTTATGGGGCATGTGTGATGAAATCAGAACTCAATTAGTAGCATTGAGAATTAAAGAATTTGTAGATTTGTTAGAACGAGTGAAAATGGTAGAACAATCTCTAGAGGTGAGCAATAAATTTGAACCTTCTCATGTTATGAGGAAATAATTTGGAAATCATAGTTCTTACTCCGCACCAAAAAGGAGTAACGAATCACGGGATCTTGGGAAATCAATTGCAAGATCAGCTACATTAAACAAAATGCAAGATCGTCAACCTACAGTTATTGTTGGAAGTGTAAAAGGGTCGAATAAGACTTTCGAGATGTCGAGTTGTGAGCATTGTGGCAGAAGACATTGGGGAAAATGTTGGAAATTAAATAAGGGTTGTTTTAGATGCAAATCACTTGAACATTTTGCTTGGGAGTGTTCGAAGAATGATGGTGATGTACCAAATGTCACTTAGAGAGCCACTTCAGCTAATCGGGGTCGGGGATCAGTTGCGAGAGGAAGATCTAGAAAGGGGAATGAACCAATTGCTCATCAGCCTAAAGCCAGGGCACCAGCTCGTGCCTATGTTGTAATAACGCGAGATGAGGGAGACGCTACCGATATAGTAGTGGAACAATGAAAATGTGCAAGTGTACACAATCGTATTCAAGTAATAAAGTGACAAGTAATGTCGAGTATCGTACCCATAAGGACTGTGCTATGAAAGTATTTATGAAATATTTAATTATCAATTTGGTTAAGAACAAGATAATATTGATGAAGGAGATTACTCTAAAGTATCTAAATTAAATTAAACTAAGTTAAGCTAAGACTAAATTATATTCCTATGCACGATTTCTAAGGGTTTTAATCAATATGACATAAATTTGTCAGGTTAATTGCTTTAACTACTCAATTACATCTAACTCATGTTCATGCTTGTTACGAAATAATTATCATGGCAACCCGGTACTTTGCTAACTTATGAACAACACCACTTACTAAAATTCATTCATCTCTTGAACATATCTCTATGTCAATTCAACCGACGAAATCAATTCTAATAAGTAAATATGTTATTGCACATACATGCTATGTGAAAGCTAAAGAATCTCTTAAACGTATCTCTATGCCAATTCAACCGACTAATTAACAATCATAAGCATGTAAAGGATCAAGTGAAGTAACAATCATATCTCTATGTTGAAACAGTTTAATCACAAAAATCCTGCAAGTTATGAAAGGTTATGTATTGTTTAATACCATCACAGTTCTAATCTTCAGATCCCTTAGAAGATTAGTTATGCAAAAATTAAATAGTGTCCATCAATCATAATTTCAATGCGCTTAAATTATTAATTCGATAATTATATCATTAGGGAATGCAATAATAACTTAGGCATGGTAATATTTAATTAAACAGAATATTCAAGGCCTATAACAATATGAACATGAATTAAATATAAACAAGCAATTAGACGCAATCAACCCAACACTTAAAGAATTTAAGACATTTCAATTAAATAATTAATAGCATTCATAATAGCATTCATCATAATAACAAAACAAGAATCTAACAATAAAGAAAAAAACTAGGAATAAATCCGTCGATTTCTAAGAACAACTCTCGCGTTCTTCGTTGTTCTTGCTCGATTCTTCTTAGATCGAGGTCTCTGATGAAAACTTAACAAAGGATATGGAAGGATGAAGGACCACTCTTTCTCAAGATGGGAAATCAATAAGGGAATGGGGAAAAACTAGGATGGAAAAGCTAGAGAGAACACTAGGGAGAAAGAAGAGAAATGTGATTGAATTGGTGTGTTGGAATGAGGTGAATGGGGGTGTATATATAGGTGGAGTTGAAGAGAGTTTGTGTGGCTATATTTAGCAAATAAATATCACCCACACACTCCCCCATGGCTGGCCACCACATGTAAACTTTGACCTGTTAAAAGTTTGCTAAAAACAAGCTAGAGGTGAGATTTTGAATCCATGAAGAGAGGAGGGGTTGGAATGGCATTTTGTGGAAGTTTGAGGGCTTTATTGAGAGGTTGAATTGGTTAAAACTTCAGCTGATTAATGTCAGTACTTGGATGGTACATGACTAGCCCATTTGGAGGTGGTTCGACCCTCGGTTGCATGCATATCGAGCCACTTCAGCTTAGCCTTTATAATTAATTTTTAATTCAATTTAATTTGAATTAAAAATATAAATATAAACCATAATTTAGCTTCATATTGGACCAACCCTTGAATTGAAAAATATTCTTCTTAGCTCTTCACTAACTCGGTAGAAAAATTCCCTCAACGGTGTAAGCTGTCAACAGTGTCTGCCAGGCCGATTTTCACCAGTTGTGCAAAACTGTAATAAAATCATCAAATTTATGCTCAATATTTATAAAAAATAATTAAAAATCAATATATTAGTAATTTTAACACAAATGAATTATTTTATAAATAAAATATACTTTTCGACATTAATTACTCAGAATTTGCATGAAATTAGATAAAAAGAGGGTATGAAAAATTCTATATTTTCATCGTTCCACACCCCAAACTTATTTCATTGCTCATCCCGAGTAATGCACAAATCACAAAGAGTTGATTATTTCTCCTTATACTCATGAATCTGAAATAATTAAGCATAAAAACGAGAATTTAGAAATTATATAGCTCAACTATTTTTTATTCAATTATATTCAATTATCATCATGCTTATCTCAATAAAAACATGTCAAAATCCTATCACTCTATTTTTATTCCCTAGTTAAGACTAAACTGCAATCATTAAGTTTAAGTTATGTCTTCATATGTTCAACATAGCAATTTCTTTCCACTAATGTAGGTAACATTGAAATCTTGAATCAAATAGGTCTTTTGCATAGGTTGTAATCGGGTTAGCTAGGGGTATGAAAAGATAGATAAATTTATGCTAAAACCCTAGACTTAGCTTGCAACACGTTCAATTTCACCAACTTCGTTCAAACTTAAACTTAATCACTTTGAGGGTCTGTCAACAAGAACTTTTCCAAAGGATCTTCAATAGAGTTGAATTCCTCTTCAATGGCTTTGTCTTCTAACTTAGATACTGCAGAACAATTATTAACTACATCAGGAACTCTCATAAACTTAGAAACATTAAACGTTACCTGATCGTCCTGAACATGCATAGTTAATTTTCCCTTTTGCACATCAATCAAAATCCTTCCTGTTGCTAGGAACGACCTTCCTAAGATGATTGACACTTCTTTATCTGCTTCAAAGTTTAAAATGACAAAGTCAGCAAGGAATATAAACTTGTCAACACAAACCAATACATCTTCAATTTTTCCTTCAGGATATGCTATAAATCGATCGGCTAACTAAAGTGAAAATGTAGTTGGTCTAACTTTACCTATCCCCAACTTTCTGAATATCGACATTGGTATTAAGTTAATGCTCGCACCCAAATTGCATAGTGCTTTACACAATAAGGTGCTCCAATGTTCCATGGTATAATAAAACATCCAAGATCCTTCAACTTTAGGGGTAGTTTGTCTTGAAGATATGCACTGCATTCCTTCGTTAGGGCTACTATCTCAAATTCTCCAAGTCTTCGCTTCTTCGACAGGATATCCTTCATGAACTTGACATAACTCGGTATTTGCTCAAGTGCTTCTACTAATGGGATGTTGATATGAAGTTGCTTGAGTACGTCTAGGAACTTCTTGAACTGGACTTCCTGCTTCTATTTTTGAAGTCTTTGAGGGTAGGGTGGTGGAGGATTTCTGACTTTAATTTACTGCTACATTTTCTATGGCACTTTTGCATCTAACTAGGTCATTAGATCATTTGTCTTGACTAGTTTTGAAGCCTCTTTCTCAACATTCACCACTTCTGGTTCTAGTAAAGTTAGTTTTGATTCCGGTATAACTAGTTCTGGCTCAATTGGTTCTGGAAAAATTGGTTCTGGTTCTGATTCTCGAGCATCGACTTGCTCTTCTTCTACTTCATCAATGTTGGGCTGTAACGTCTTTCTGCTCCTTAATGTTAATGCTTTACAATGCTCCTTCCCTAGATTTCTCTGATTCTCCGCATCACTCAGGAAAGTACCTTGTGGACGATTTCAAAGCTCAGTGGCAAGTTGACCCATTTGATTTTCAAGGTTCTTCGATGTGGTTGCTTGGCTCTGGATCAAAGCATCATTCTTCGCCATGTATGCTTTCAACAGATTTTCCAAACCATTAGAAGATTCAACTTGAGTTGGTTTCTGAACTTGCTAGGTAAATTCTTGTGGCTAGGTTGGTCTCGATTGATTGTAAGTGTTACTGGGTCCAGCCCTTGATTACTCCATGAGAAATTAGGGTGATTTTGTGAAGATGGGTTGTAAAAGTTTGTCTGCAGTCCCTGCTTACCTTGATTTTGATTCTGATTGCCCATATAATATATTGACTCTAGGTTTGTTGGACATGCTTCAAACATACTCCTTTCTCCACAGTAGACATAGGCTATGTTCTCGAATTGATTAGGTGGCTGAGCTGCAACATTGTTAAACCCATTAGTAGTAAGATTCTTAAGCATTGAGGACATCGATGATACCTGAGCTGTAAGTGAAGTAAGTGGATCAACATCGTGAATTCCTACAACTCATCTTCTTGAGTTTGCTCGATTAGTTGGCTATTGGTAATTTGATCCTCTCTATAATTTCATAAGTCTTATTGTATGACTTAGAAAGAATAGCTCCATTGATAGAAGCGTCTACTACCATCCTTGTATGCGAATTAAGATCGTTATAAAACGTCTCTAACTATATTCTATGAGGAATCCCATGATGATGGAATTTCCTTAATAACTCTTTAAATCTTTCCAATACCTCATACAAAGATTAAATCCATATGTTGGATAGTAGTAATTTCACTCCTCTGCTTAACATTCTTACTTGGAGGGAAATATTTCCTAAGGAATCGTTCAGCTAACTCTTGCCATGTTGTAACAAAATTTGGTGGCAACAATTTCAACCAGGCTCTAGCTCTGTCCCTTAGTGAAAATTGGAACAACTTTAATTGAAGTGCATCTTCTGACACTCTGGCTATCTTGAAAGAGTCGATCACCTCCATGAATAGTCTCAAATGAAGATGAGGGTCTTTAGTAGTCATTCCACTGAATTGGCCAACTGTTTGAAGCATCTGAAACATCACTGGCTTTAGTTCAAATTATTGTGCCTCGATATCGGGTCTCCTAGTTCCCGAATTAAGCTCATGAAATAAAGGCACTACATATTGTCTCAAGGCTTTATCCCTATCATCAACAATAAGGATAGGATTCTGAGCATGGTTAGCTCCATTTCTTTGATTTTGATTTTCAAAAGTCATCTCTTTAGTCTTACTCAAAGATGCTTGTCATCTTTTCTCTCTAAAAGATCGTTCAATTTCAAGGTCTAGTAGGAGTAAGTCGATAATTCGGTCAATACTTATAAACACCTGAAATAAAAAAAAAGAATAAGTTAGTAATTAGATAGAAAAATAAAATAACCAAAATGTAAAACACATACTTTCACAAATAATTTTTGACAATCCCCGACAACGGCACCAAAAACTTGGAACGATGAAAATGTCCAAGTGTATGCAATCATATTCAAGTAATAAAGTGATAAGTAAAGTCGAGTATTGTACCCACAAGGACTATGCTATGAAAATTTTTTATGAAATATTTAATTATCAATTTGGTTAAGAACAAGATAATATTGGTGAAGGAGATTACTCTAAAGTATCTAAATTAAATTAAACTAAGTTAAGCTAAGAATAAATTATATTCCTATGCACGATTTCTTAGGGTTTTAATCAATATGACATAAATCTGTTAGGTTAATTGCTTTAACTACTCAATTACATCTAACTCATGTTCATGCTTGTTACAAAATAATTATCACGACAACCCGATACTCTGCTAACTTATGAACATCATCACTTACTAAAATTCATTCATCTCTTGAACATATCTCTATGCCAATTCAACCGACTAAATCAATTCTAATAAGTAAATGTGTTATTGCACATACATACTATATGAAAGCTAAAGTATCTCTTAAACATATCTCTATGTCAATTCAACCGACTAATTAACAATCATAAGCATGTAAAGGATCAAGTGAAGTAACAATCATATCTCTATGTTGAAATAGTTTAATCACAAAAATCCTGCAAGTTATGCAAGGCTATGTATTGTTTAGTACCATCACAATTCTAACCTTCAAATCCCTTAGAAGATTAGGCATGCACAAATTAAATAGTGTGTCCATTAATCACAATTTCAATGCTCTTAAATGATTAATTCAATAGTTGTATCACAAGGGTTATGCAATAATAACATAGGCATGATAATATTTAATTAAATAGAATATTCAGGGCCTATAACAATATGAACATGAATTAAATATAAACAACCAATTAGACATAATAAACCCAACACTTAAATAATTTAAGCCATTTTAATTAAATAATTAATAGTATTCATAATAACAAACAAGAATCTAAAAATAAAGAAAAAGTGTAGGATTAAATCCATCGATTTCTAAGAATAGCTCTCGCGTTCTTCGTCGTTCTTGCTCGATTCTTCTTAGATTGAGGTCTCTAACTAACACTCAACAAAGGCTATGGAAGACTGAAGGACCACTCTTTTTCAAGAGGGGAAATCGGCAAGGGAATGGGGAAAAACTAGGATGAAAAAGCTAGAGAGAACACTGGAGAGAAAGAAGAGGAATGTGAGTGAATTGGTGTGTTGAAATGAGGTGAATGAGGGTGTATTTATAGGTGGAGTTGAAGAGAGGTTGTGTGGCTATATTTAGCAAATAAATATCAACCACACACTCCCCAATGGCCGGCCACTACATGTAAACTTTGACTTGTTCAAAGTTTTCTAAAAAGAAGTTAGGGGTGAGATTTTGAATCCATGAAAGAGGAGGGGTTGGAATGGCATTTTGTGGAAGTTTGAGGGCTGTTTAGCAAGGTTGAATTGGTCAAAATTTAATCTGATTAATGTCAGTACTTGGATGGCACATGGCTAGCACAACTGGAGGTTGTTCGACCCTCGGTTGCATGCACATCGAGGCACTTCAGCTTAGCCTTTATAATTAATTATTAATCCAATTTAATTTGAATTACAAAATATAATTATAAACCATAATTTAGCTTCATATTGAACCTACCCTTGACTTGAAAAATATTCTTTTTAGCTCTTCACTAACTCGGTATAAAAATTCCCTCAACGGTGTAAGCTATCAATAGTGCCTACCGGGTCGATTTTCATCAATTATGCAAAACTATCAAAAAATCATCAAATTTATGCTCAATATTTATAAAAATAATTAAAAATCAATATGTTAGTAATTTTAATACAAATTAATTATTTTATAAATAAATTATATTTTTTGACATTAATTACTCAGAATTTGCATGAAATTAGGTTAAAAAGAGTATGAAAAAGTCTATATATTTTCATCGTTCCACACCCCAAACTTAATTCATTGTTCGTCCTGAGCAATGCACAAATCACAAAGAGTTGATTATTTCTCTTTATACTCATGAATCCGAAATAATTAAGCATAATAATGAGAATTTAGAAATTATGTAGCTCAGGTATTTTTAATTCAATTATCTTCAATTATCATCATGCTTATCTCAATAAAAACATGTCAAAATCCTATCACTCAATTTCTATTCCTTAGTTAAGACTAAACTGTAACCATTAAGTTTAACTTATGTCTTCATATGTTGAACATAGCAATTTTTTTCCACTAATGTAGGTAGCATTGAAACCTTGAATCAAATAGATCTTTTGCATAGGTTGTAATGGGGTTAGGCTAGGGGTAAGGAAAGATAGATAAATTTAAGCTAAAACCCTAGACTCAGCTTGCAACAGACCTTCAATTTCACCAACTTCTTTCGAACTTAGCATGCTCTATAACAGTCCGTTTTTCAATGGTGTCGAAAACAATGGTTTTGGGACCAAAAACCCGACGGGAAATTTTTTATGTAAAGTGATTAAATTATATAAGTCAATATTCATTTTATATGGAATTTTGAATTGAGGAATTTTAATAATTGAATTAAAAGTTTGTATAAGCGGTTTGGTTCAAAAGTCAAGTGGTTTTAGAAAATGAGGTATCGAGGCCTCATTTTTGAAATTTATAGCTGTAAATGTTTTTATTAAATATTATAGAGTCTTATTAAATGTGAATTGAAGTTTGGTTGGGTAATTTTGATAATTAATTGCTTAATTAAGAAAAAAAGAGTAAATTGTAAAAGAGGTCAAAGTTAATTGTAAATGTTTTTATTAAATATTATAGAGTCTTATTAAATGTGAATTGAAGTTTGGTTGGGGATTTTTGATAATTAATTTCTTAATTAAGAAAAAAGGAGTAAATTGTAAAAGAGGTAAAACTTAATTGTTATAGATTAAAAATAGTAAAGGGGCCAAAATGATAATTAAACCATGGTCAAAAAGTCCAAGCGGTGGTGGATATGGTTGATTCCATTAACTTTTGAGTTATTTATTCATTTAGTCCTAATTGTTTAGGACTAAATTGAAAACAAGTTTGTTTAATTGAAATTTAATATAATTAAAGGACCAATTATGAAATTGGACCCTCTTTAAGTGGCCTAATAATAGAAATGATATGAAATTCTTTATATTTTGATAAATTGCAATTATATCCTAATAAAATGAAGATTTACTAATTAGTTTAATTTAATGTGATCGGGAATGGTGGTTTTGAGGCCACAACTTCGATGTGTAAGACCGTAAATATTATATAATTAATATTTACGTGGTCATTAGTATTGTATTAAAATTTGGTTATGAAATTTTCCTGTTTAGATAGTTAATTAAGCAAAAAAGACTAAATCGTAAAAGCTGCAAAATATAGAAATCATTGATTAAATATGTTAAATTGTAAAGGGATGGCCTAGAAAAAGCCCTTAAAGGGTAATTATACCCTTAAGGGGTGTAATGGACGGTTTTGGGCACTTATTAAGGCAAACTGAAAGTGAAATTTAAAGGATAAAATTGTAATTCCATTAAAAGGTTCTATTAAATTAAAACAAAGATGAAATAAAATCTTCTTCTTCTTCCTTTCTTCATAGACAAACCCTAGGAGATTGAGAGAAAACATTCGGCCAACTTTGGCTTGGAGATTAGGTGAGCAAACCTCGTCCATTTTTGGTATTTTTATGTTTTTGAGTCCGTATTAGCTTGATCTAGCTAACCCAAGGATTAATTTGTGATTTTTTCAAATGTTATAAAATTTTTCATTTATGAATAAGCTTGTTCTTGAAATTTTATGTAAGATTTATAAGCTTAGTTGTTAGATTTGATTATTTTGTAAAGTAGTTTTTGATGATTTTAATGTTTAAGGACTAAAATGTTAAAGTGATAAATTTGCAAGGACTTAAGGTGAAATAATTGCAAAATTGGGTTGTATTGAAGTACAATAGTATTTGGCTGAGCTTTATTTTGTTTAAAAATGGTTAAATTTGCAAGTTTGAGGTAAAGAACTAAATTGAATAAAAGTAAAAAGTTAAGAGCAATTTTGTAAAAAGACCCAAAATGCTTAATTGCATCAAATGATTAAAAATTCATGTTGATTTAAATAATTTAATGAATTTATTGTAATAGATCATGATCGTGTCCTGATCGTGGAAAAAAAGAAAATTACAAATTTGCCTCTAGAGTTCACTTTAACTGCAAATTTCGTCCGGTAAGTTTGTAATGTTAAATTATTATTAATAAATGCTTATAAATACCTTTCTAATGATTTTTGGAAATGAGAAACGATGATTGGAAAAGTGAAAGATAGAAACGACAAGATGAGAATTTCTCGGCCTTGTGCCAAAGATGGAAAATGGCCTGATGGCTAAGATCCTGCATTTGTTGCGGATTCTCTACAGCATCGTGAGTCACCATAAGGTGAATAGAATCCAAGAAAGGATTACAGACCCTACGATGGCTGAGATTTATGCTTGTTTGCATTATCTCATTAGCTTAGTGTGAACAACATCGTAGGGAACATATATACCGTATCGATGGCTAAGACTAGCATCTTATACTGGTAATAGGTATGACCTTTGGGTCAACAGGGAGTAAGCATGACCTTTGGGTTAACAGGGAGTAAGCATGACCTTTGGGTCAACAGGGAGTAAATTGGATAACGATCACCGAAGCATAGTTCTGATTTGACTCGACTGATTTACAGATTTGTTCAACACCTGATATTCGATAAACTGATAAACCTTGAGAACTTATTAAGCTATGAAAGCTTACTGGTGAATTTGTTGTTGTTTTGTAGATTCAAATTTGCTGCTTGAAGATCGGATCACCTCGAAGAAATCATACTATCTCGGGAGCTCGTTCGGTAGTATTTACATCACTTGGTCATGTGGCATGAACTAGGATGATGTTACCCTTGAAATGATTGATTTTAGATTGTTGATTTCCTTGTTGAACTAAACATGCTTTCTTGCTTGATGTTCTAATTAAGCAAATGTGTTTAGTAATGAGTTGACATGTGAATTTAAGAATTCTTGTGTTGATTGATTGTATTTTATGTTATATGATGAAATAAGTATTATCATGTATAGATTTTGCAAGACGAGAATTTGAATAAGAGCTTTGTATTGAATGATGATTGATAAACTAGAGGACCTGTGTTATTACATGAATTCTACATACTTGTTTCAGTAGAATTCTTGCATGTATCAATAGAAGTACAGAGTAGAGGAGAGGTTGATTGCTGACTTACATTGTATCGGTAGGTAACATACGAAGTATCGGATGTTCTATTCATAATAGTATCGATAGTCTGCATACTTGTATCGGTAGAAGTTATAGGGTAAAACTTCTTAGCTCTCTAGAGTTTTTAGTATCGGTAGAAGCATTACATGTTTTGGTAGATGTCATGCTTGTATCAATAGTATTGTTTCAAGTACCAGTAGAAGTCTACACTATTCTTGAACTGTTTATTGACTTGACAACTACCGATACTTGTCCAACAAGTACTGGTAGAAGTATCAAAAAATAATGAAAATGACCTTTTTGCCCTTGTTGAATTATGATTATATTTAAATGATTATGTATGACACGATATTAAAAGATAAACAGTGGTAAATGAATAGAAAGACACCAGGACCCTAATTGGCGACGATTTTCGGGTTTTCGGTATTACAGACATGAAGAATGGATGTCATGATATGTGATATGAATATTGATTCTTGATTGATTGAAATGTTGTAAATGAATATATAAGATTAAATGGAGTTAGTATTCTGAGTTCCAAGTTTGTTATTAAATAAATTGTGATTGATTTGTATGTAAAAAAAAATAACTCGAAAAGTTCTGTGAACCCTTAAGACCTTAAACTGGCGACGGTTATGGGTTTTGGGTGTTACATACTCATGCACTTTTATTTTTCTTTTGAGTACATATGCTCTCATTTTTTTTGTTTTTCATTTCTGTTTTTCTAAGCATCATTTTTGTATGCACTATACTTTTGTTGAGCATTTTGGTACTTCTTCTTAACTCCCCTAAACTTATTTTCAGAACATAATCTTGATAGACTAGTCTAGAAGTTGGGACAATTTAGAGATAAGTACAAGAGATAAGATGGCTTATAATTGTAGGGTACAAAGAAAAATCAGGCCATATAGTCTCAAAGTTGGCTTCAAAGGATAACATTTATCAAGATTAGCTTGAAAGGCTCAAATGATCCAAACAAATGTTTGCCTAAATCATTTTCAAAATTTCATGCTTCCTAGGATTTCGCCTCAAGAAATTACTAAATCAATTCTAAAGACTTAAACTTTCATGCATATCTAGCTTCTATAAGGAATAAAGAATTTTATGATATGTTTTCACATATTTTATTAAGAGCAGCATTCTTATCAAGGTTCAGCTTAACATCATAACTATTGAGATAATTAAATTTTTATTTTTACTAAAGCTTACATAATTAACATAAATTCAAATTTTCAAGCAAATTTATAACTAAATTCATAAAATAAGAAGAAATAATACTATCAAGAAGTTTTCGATTTTCGGTCCCCCTACTTAAATTGAACAATTTCTTCATTGTTAAAAACAATGGAGAACATTAAAAACAAAAGTGAATAAATACTATACACCAGGCAGGATCAAAGAAGAGGAGGTGATTCAATTTGATTGCTTAAGTACCAAGCTCTTCGATGTCCACTCCTAGACATGTACATGTTTATTACCACACTTTTATTTTTCTATGTTTGCTCAATTTGTTTTCAACCTCTTAATTTATTATGCAAGAATTAAAACTAACCTAGTGACCGAATTCTAAATTCATTCAAAAAATAGAAGATTGAAAATAAAAATAAGTGAAATTTAAAGAAACACAAGTTCCCCCCTTTTATTTATGTTCAGACCCCCTAGACTTTGACTCTCCTTTTGCTTGGTAGCCCCTATTGTTGTTAGAGTCACCTTGCTCCTTTCTCGTCAGTGGAGTCCATGGTTAAATATGTAAACTAGAAATTCAGGCACAAAAAAAAATGGGTCATGAAACACTTTTTCAAATGCACTTTTAAATGCATCATCTCATATCTTCGTGTATCTCCAAAATGATTGTTGTTGCCATTGCATGTGTTGAATGCAATCCATCATCTTCGACAGCTCATTTTGAATTTCAGCTAAAGGCGACGGTGGTCTCGGTATGGATCTATCAGGCTTGGATGTTTGCTCAGTCGACTGTGTCTCATCATGCATTCCAATCGATTCTGTTATCGAAAGATCATCTTCAATCTTCATAGGATCTTCCTTAGGATCTTTTTCTTCTTTAACAAAATCTTCTGCCACTCTATATAGATCCCAATTAGAAATTGCTTCTTGGTTATATCCTGCTCTATTTACGTCACCAAGAATTTTAGCTTTCAGGAAAAACACTGTGATCGTAAATGGGAAATAGGCTTGAGCAGAACGTCTCATGGCACAGTTTCAAATTTCTCTAATGATGATTCTTCCTACATCGATGGGTTTCCCTTTCAGAATTGAATAGATCAACAGCATTCGATCTAATGAAACAACAGTTCCTAGCTGAATAGATATAAGACTGAATCGATTGAAGAAAAAGCCATACTTTTTCCATTGATGTCAAGTTTTCTCTACTACATGTATAAATTCCATGTTTTGACAATGTCCATTCAGACCTTGGAACTGTAAATTCTTGAAAAATTTAATACAATTTTTCAGCCTCTAAGTTATTCAACAAAGTATGATATTCATCTTCTTCGAAATCAGGTAAGTCAAAGAACTCATTAATAGTGCTTGACTTCAATGGTACCTTGATTCCTAAGACTAAAATTTCTTTAAGTTCAACTGAGGTGAAATTTGCATAACATTCTCGAAATAGTTACTCATCTGCACTCTGTCGCTTTTCACAAAATAATTCTTAGCTCAGAGCTTTAGCAACTTGTCCGACTTTTGCCATGAATTTGGTGTATTTACTTGTTTCTCAAGTAAATCCTTTTTTAGGTAACATCTGTTGATTCCTGAATGTGTTATAATATCTTTCTTTAGCTTTTGCACAATGGAATTTATCCGAATCTTCTTCTATTGCGGCATGAGTTCTTTTACGTGGCATGATTTTAACCTGATCAACAAATAAATGGACACAAACATTTTTCTAAAATTTAATTAGTAAAAATATTAACAATTTGAAATAAATTAAAAAGTTAATAAATTAAATAAATTAAAAATTAGAAGATAAAATTTTTACCACCTTTTGTTAAAATTAAATCCAAATTAAATAATTAGGGCAAAAAATAAAAGGGTTTTTTTTCTAGGGTAAATTTGGAGAAAACTTAGGGTTTGAGTAAGGGGCACACGACCTAAATGTCTAGGGCGTGTGGCGAACATAGCAGGCGTGGCTCGACAGGTGTGGGCGTTGCTCGGCAGCAGCATTGGACAGCAGCACATGGGTACCTGGGCATGCGAGATCTGGTGCACGCGGGCAATTAGGGCGTGCAGACGTGTGGGTGCTCTAGCGCGTGTAGCTCGTGTGGATGGGTGGACAGCTTCAGGTGTTATCGGGAGCTTTTGCACGTGAGCATTGAGCAACGTCGGGCTGCAATCGGGCAGGTGCGTCAGGATGCGTCGAGCGGTATCAAGCGGGTGCTTCAGGAACGTCGAACAGTGTCGAGCACTTGCGGGCTGATCCGTTAGGATACGTCGAGCGGTGTCGGGCAGCGCCGGGCGCTTGCAGGAGACGTCGGTTGATGCGGTCCGATGACTGTCGATGGATGCCGATGGTGACTCCTTAAGGTAGCTAATTTGAAGGTTTGAGTGATAATTCTCTTGAGAGGTGGGCCATTTATAATGCATGGAAGAATATTTACACTCAAACACTCAATTTATAATTCCTAAATCCTATTTTAACTTAAACACAATTTTTATTTAAATTCAAATTTAAAAACTAATCCTAATTCAAACTCTTGATAATAATTAATATAAATTATAAATTTTAATTTATAATTTAATATTAAGAATTATCAAAATTTCGAAAAATAAAAATAAATAATTTAAATGAAAACTTTATTTTTAGTTGTTTTGAAAATATTTACAAAAATGAACAGCTAAATTTAATATTCACAAAATTAACAACCAAATTTTACAGAAAAAAATCAATTAAGTCTTTGAACTTAAAATTATTTGAAAATTGAGTTGTAATTTAAAACTTGGATAAAAAATTGAACCTTTTATTTGCAAAATTCAAACTTTAAAAATTTATTCACTAACTTAGGAAATAATTTCTCGGAAAATCATGTTAAAATTAATTCATAGGAAAGATTGGAAGGGTCTCAAGCGGTCCCGCTTAAGTTCCAAACTCTTAGATAGAATTCATTTCAACATTGTAGTCCAAAAAATATAACCTAAGTTCTTTTATTCAAATAACAAAAATTAATCATCAGATAAAATGAGTGACGATTTTTCCCGCTCAATTTCACATCCCTAATAATGTTTTAACCGCTGAGCATTGACTCAAAAATTACCTCTCTCACTGTGAAGTTCCATAACTCCGTAAGAAAAGACTTTGTGGATAGTAAATGGTCCAGACCAACACGATCTTAACTTAGCTAGAAAGAACTTCATTCTAGAGTTAAACAGTAGAACTTGCTGACTTGCTTCGAACTCTCTTACTCGGATGTGCTTGCCATGCCAACTTTTTAATCTTTCTTTGCATAACTCGGCATTGTCATAAGAAAATGTTCGGAATTCTTCTAACTCATTGATATGATGCATTCGTTTCTCTTTAGCAAGCTTGGGATCCAAATTGAGCTGCTAAAGATCCCAATAAGCTTTGTGTTCTAACTCTAGAGGCAAATGGTAGGCTTTTCCAAACACCAACCTATAGGACACATCCCTAAAGGTGTCTTGTACTCAGCTCTGTAAGCCCATAAAGCATCGTCCAATCTCGTCGATTCAGACACACTACCTTCTCAAGTATACCTTTTATTTCTTTATTTGCTAACTCAGTTTGTCCATTCATCTGCAGATGGTAAGCTGTAGCAACCTTGTGTCTTAATCCATGTTTATCAAGTAATCACTTCATCCATTTGTTCACAAAATGGGACCCCTCATCACTGATGAAGGCTCTCAAAGTTCCAAATCGTGTGGTCACATACTTCTGCAAAAATTTCTTCACTACCTTGGCATCATTTGTCAGATATGCCTCAGCTTCAATCCATTTTAATACGTAATCGATCGCTATAGAATATAGTTGCTGCCAAATGACGAAAGGAATGGACCAAGAAAGTCAATACCCCAAACAACGAACAATTGTACTTCCATGATGTTTGTTCGAGGCATTTCATTTCTGTTGGTGACTTTTCCAACCCTTTGACATCGGTTTCAGCTTCTGACATAAGCATACGCATCTTTGAACAATGTCGGCCAAAAGAATCCATCTTGTAATACTTTGGCCGCAGTACGTGAACCTCCGAAGTGTCCCCCGCTTGGAGCTATATGGCACTGATACAATATCGCTTGTACTTCATCTTCTGCCACACATCTTCTGATCTAATCTGAACACTTCTTAAACAAGTATGGCTCTTCCCAGAAGTAATACTTAGCATCATGAAGGAACTTCTTCCTTTGTTGGTACGTCTTGTCATAGAGAATCAAACCACAAGCTAAATAGTTAGCAAAATCCGCAAACCAAGGGGTGTTATGACTTACCGTAAGTATATGTTCGTCACGGAACATCTCTTGTATGGGTACAAGAGTTGAATTTTCTTCTCGTGGCTCCAATCTAGACAAGTGATCGGCTACTAGGTTCTCTATGCCTCTTGGATCTTGAATTTCCAAGTCGAATTCTTGAAGTTGTAGCACCCAATGAATCAATCTCGGCATAGCATCTTTCTTGGCAAGTAAGTATTTAATTGTCGAATGATCAGTAAAAACAGTCACTTTAGTACCTACAAGATAGAATCTAAACATGTCAAAAGCAAACACAATTGTAAGTAATGCATTCTCAGTTACCTTAAAATTCAGCTGAGCTCCTAACAAAGTCTGACTCGCATAGTAGATGAGATGAAAAACTTTGCTCCTTCGTTGGCCCATCACGGCTCCGATTGTGAAGTCATTTGTATCAAACATTAGCTCGAACGACAAATCCCAATCTAGTGTGATGATAATTGGTGTTGAAACTAGTCGATTCTTCAAATCATTAGATGTTGCCAAGAATTCTTCATCCAAGTTGAATGTCAAATCATTCTCTAATCACTTATTCAAGGGTTTAGCAATCTTAGAGAAGTCCTTGATGAAACTTCGATAGAATCCAACATGCCCCAAAAAGCTTCTAAGACCCTTTCACAGATGTTGAAGGTGGAAGCTTCTCGATAACATCTACTTTGGCCTTGTCGAATTCAATTCCTTGTCTTGTTATTCGATTCCCCATAACAATACCTTCTCATACCATAAAATGGAACTTTTCCCAGTTGAGAACAAGGTTTGTCTCTTCGCATCGCTTCAGTACCTTAGCTAGATTAGCTAAGCAATCATGATAAGTGTCCTCGAACACTGAAAGTTATTCATGAACACTTCCAAATACTTCTCAACCATGTCTGAAAAAATGACCATCATACATCTTTGAAATGTAGTAGGTGCATTGCATAAACCAAATGACATGCGTCTAAATGCGAACGTACCATACGGGCATGTGAACGTCATCTTGTGTTGATCTTTCAGTGCAACTGTAATCTGATTTTACCCTAAGTATCCATCTAGAAAATAGTAATAGTCTTGGCTGCGAGTCTATCTAGCATCTGATCCAAAAATGGCAAAGGAAAGTGATTTTTCCTAGTCGTTTTGTTCAACTTCCAGTAGTCAATGCAAATTCACCATCCTGTGACCATTCTAGTAATTGTTTTTATTCTTCACGACCGTAATACCTCCTTTCTTTGGCATGCGTTGGACAGGACTAACCCATGAACTATCTGAGATGGCATAGATTATTCCCGCATCTAACCACTTGATAATTTCTTTCCTAACCATATCTTTCATAATGGGGTTCAGTCTCCATTGTCCATCAATTTTTGCTTTCTTATCATCTTCAAGGATGAACTTATGCATACATACGGATGGACTTATAGAACAAATGTCGGCTATGGTCCATCCAATAGCCTTCTTGAATTGGTTCAACACTTTAATTAATTGGTCTTCCTGATTCTTAGTTAATTGTGCTAAAATAATCACAGGCAATGTAGAAGCGTCACCTAAATAAACATATTTAAAGTAAGAAGGTTATAACTTAAGCTCTAATTTAGGTGGATCTTCAATTGATGCTTTTGGTTGAATGTAATCTTTTCTCTCTAAATTTAAAGATTCGAAACAGGGTTGTGAGTTGTATCCCCTCGAATTAGCTTCTAGAAAAGCTAAGTTTTCCTCCCCCTCTTCATCACTTTAAGGGTCTGTCAACAAGATCTTTTCCAAAGGATCTTCAACAAGGTTGAATTCCTCTTCAATGACTATGTCTTCTAACTTAGATACTGCAGAACAATCATCAACTACATCAGGAAATCTCATATACTTAAAAAAATTAAATGTTACCTGATCGTCCTGAACACACATAGTTAGCTTGCCCTTTCGCACATCAATCAAAGTCCTTCCTGTTGCTAGGAACGACCTTTCTAAGATGATTGACAATTCTTTATCTGTTTCAAAGTCTAAAATGAAAAAGTCAATAGAGAATATAAACTTGTCAATACAAACCAATACATCTTCAATTTTTCCTTTAGGATATGATATAAATAGATCGGCTAATTGAAGTGTAACTGTAACTGTAATTGGTCTAACTTCACCTATCCTCAACTTTCTGAATATCGACATGGGCATTAAGTTAATGCTCGCACCCAAATCGCATGGTGTTTTAGCACAATAACTTGCTCCAATGTTGCATGGTATACTAAAACATCCAGGATCCTTCAATTTTGGGGGTAGTTTATCTTAAAAATATGCATTGCATTCCTTCGTTAGGGCTACTGTCTCAAATTCTCCAAGTCTTCACTTCTTCGACAGGATATCCTTCATGAACTTGACATAATTTGGCATTAGCTTAAGTGCTTCTACCAATGGAATGTTGATATGAAGTTGCTTGAGTACGTCTAGGAACTTTTTGAATTGGACTTCCTACTTCTTCTTTTGAAGTCTTTGAGGATAGGGTGGTGGAGGATTTTTTACTTGAATTGGCTGCTTCATTTTCTATGGCACTTCTGCATCTAACTGGGTCGTTAGATCATCTGACTTGACTGGTTTTAAAACCTCTATCTCAACATTCACAATTTTTGGTTCTGGTAAAACTTGTTCTTGTTTAATTGGTTTTGGCAAAATTGGTTCTGGTTTTGGTTCTGGAAAAGTTAAAGTTTCAACACTTGGTTGAACTACAACTAATTCTCGAGCATTGGCTTTCTCTTCTTCTATTTCAACAATGTTGGGCTACAACGTCTTTTCTCTCCTCAATGTTAATGCTTTACAATGCTCATTCTCCGGATTTCTCGGATTCTCTGTATCACTCGAAAAAGCACCTTGTGGACGGTTTCAAAGCACAGTGGCAAGTTAACCCATTTGATTTTCAAGGTTCTTCAATATGGTTGCTTGGCTCTAGATCAAAGCATCATTCTTCACCATGTATGCTTTCAATAGATTTACCAAACCATTAGAAGATTCAACTTGAGTTAGTTTTTGAACTTCTTGGGTAAATCTTGTGGCTTGGTTGGTCTTGATTGAGTGTAAGTGTTACTGGGTTAAGCCCCTTGATTACTCTATGAGAAATTAGGGTGATTTTGCCAAGATGGATTGTAAAAGTTTGACTACAATCCCTCCTTGCCTCGATTTTCGTTTTGATTAACCATATAGTACACTGAATTTGAGTTTGATGGACATTCTTCAAACATATACCCTTCTCCACAATAGACACATGCTATGTTCTCGAATTGATTAGGTTGCTAAGCTGCAACATTATTAAACCCATTAGTAGTAAGATTTTTAAGCATTAAGGACATCGATGATACTTGAGCTGCAAGTGAAGTAAGTGGATCAACATCGTGAATTCTTGTAACTCATCTTCCTGAGTTTGCTCGATTAGTTGGCCATTGGTAATTATTGCTTGCGATCCTCTTTATAATTTCATAAGCCTCATTGTAAGACTTAGAAAGAATAACTCCATTGGTGGAAGCATCTACTACTATCCTTGTATGCGAATTAAGACCATTACAAAACGTCTCTTACTGGATGCAATGAGGAATTCCATGATGAGGACATTTCCTTAATAACTATTTAAATCTTTTTCATGCCTCATACAAAGATTCATCATCCATCTGTTGGAAAGTAGTAATTTCACACCTTAGCTTAGCATTCTTGCTTGGAGGGAAATATTTCCTAAGGAATCGTTCAGCTAACTCTTTCCATGTTGTAACAGAATTTGGTGGCAATGAGTTAACCAGGTTCTAACTTTGTCCCTTAGTGAAAATGGGAACAACTTCAAAAGAAGTGCATCTTCTGACACTTTGACTATCTTGAAAGAGTCGCTTCCCTCCATGAATAGTCTCAAATGAAGATGAGGGTCTTCGATTGGCATTCCACTAAATTGGCCTACTGTCTGAAGCATCTGAAACAGCACTGGCTTTAGTTCAAATTGTTGTGCCTCAATATCGGGTCTCTTAATTCTCGAATTAAGCTCGTGAAACAAAGACACTACATATTGTCTCAAGGCTCTATCCCTATCATCAGCAATAAGGATAGGATTCTGAGCATGGTTAGCTCCATTTCCTTGATTTTGATTTTCAAAATTCATCTCTTCAGTCCTTCTTTAAGATGTTTGTCTTCTTCTCTCTGGGAAAGTTCGTTCAATTTCAGGGGTCCATTAGAAGTAAGTCGATAATTCAATCAATACTCATAAACACCTAAAATAATCAAAAAAAATAAATTAGTAATTAGATAGAAAAATAAAATAACCAAAATGTAAAGCAAATAATTTCACAAATAATTTTTGACAATCCCCGGCAACGGCACCAAAAACTTGGAACGACGAAAATGTACAGGTGTACACAATCGTATTCAAGTAATAAGTGACAAGTAATATCAAGTATCGTACCCATAGAGACTGTACTATGAAAAGTATTTATGAAATATTTAATTATCAATTTGGTTAAGAACAAAATAATATTGGTGAAGGAGATTACTCAAAGTATCTAAATTATATCCTATGCACAATTTCTAAGGGTTTTAATCAATATGACATAAATGTGTCAGGTTAATTGCTTTAACTACTCAATTACATCTAACTCATGTTCATGCTTGTTACGAAATAATTATCATGACAACCCGGTACTCTGCTAACTTATGGAAAACATCACTTACTAAAATTCATTCATCTCTTGAACATATCTCTATACCAATTCAACCGACTAAATCAATTCTAATAAGTAAATGTGTTATTGCACATACATACTATATGAAAGCTAAAGAGTCTCTTAAACATATCTCTATGCCAATTCAACTGACTAATTAACATTCATAAGCATGTAAAGGATCAAGTTAAGTAACAATCATATCTCTTTGTTGAAACAGCTTAATCACAAAAATTCTGCAAGTTATGCAAGGTTATGTATTGTTTAATACCATCACAATTCTAACCTTTAGATCCCTTAGAAGATTAGGCATGCACAAATTAAATAGTATGTCAATTAATCACAATTTCAATACGCTTAAATGATTAATTCAATAGTTATATCACAAGGGTAATGCAATAATAACTTAGGCATGGTAATATTTAATTAAACAGAATATTCAAGGCCTATAACAATATGAACATGAATTAAAAATAAACAAAAAATTAGACACAATCAACCCAAAACTTAAAGAATTTAAGCCATTTCAATTAAATAATTAATATCATTCATAATAGCATTCATCATAATAACAAACAAGAATCTAACAATAAAAAAAAAGACTAGGATTAAATCCGTCAATTTCTAAGAATAGCTCTCGCGTTTTTCGTCGTTCTTGCTCGATTCTTCTTAGATCGAGGTCTCTGATGAACACTTAACAAAGGCTATGGAAGGATGAAGGATCACTCTTTCTCAAGAGGGGAAACCAACAAGGGAATGGGGAAAAACTAGGATGGAAAAGCTAAAGAGAACACTAGAGAGAAAGAAGAGAAATGTGAGTGAATTGGTGTATTGAAATGAGTTAAATGGGGGTGTATTTATAGGTGTAGTTGAAGAGAGATTTTATGGCTATATTTAGCAAATAAATATCAGCCACACACTTCCCAATGGTCAGCCACCACATGTAAACTTTGACTTGTTCAAAGTTTGCTAAAAAGAATTTAGGAGTGAGATTTTGAATCCGTGAAAAGAGGAGGGGTTGGAATGGCATTTTGTGGAAGTTTGGGGGCTGTTTTGAAAGGTTGAATTGGTCAACATTTCAGCTGATTAATGTCAGTAGTTGAACAGCACATGGCTAGCCCATTTGGAGGTGGTTCGACCCTCGATTGCATGCACATTGAGCCACTTCAACTTAGCCTTTATAATTAATTTTTAATCCTATTTAATTTGAATTAAAAATATAATTATAAACCATAATTTAGCTTCATATTGACCGACCCTTGACTTGAAAATATTCTTCTTATCTCTTCACTAACTCGATATAAAAATTCCCTCAACGATGTAAGCTATTAGGAGTGTTTATCGGGCCAATTTTCACCAATTGTGCAAAAACTGTCAAAAAATCATCAAATTTATCCTCAATATTTATAAAAATAATTAAAAAATCAAAATGTTAGTAATTTTAACACAAATTAATGATTTTATAAATAAATTATACTTTTCGACATTAATTACTTAGAATTTGCGTGAAATTAGGTCAAAAAGGGTATGAAAAAGTCTCTATATTTTCATCGTTCCAAGTAGCAAGTATTTTTCTGTTATTCTCCGCACTTGTGTATTCTTTGATAGATCTCAGTTCTTCACATTCATATGTTAGTACGGGATTGGTTAAAATGGGAAGTATGAAATCTGAGGTGTCAAGGGTAGCTATGTTAGTGTCGAGTCCATTGCGGCAAACCGTGTTAGTTAATCAAGCTTTCAAAAGATGTCCTATCATAATTCAAAATTTAATGTTTCCAGAAGACTTGCTAATCATGCCTTTTAGTGATTTTGATGTGATTTTGGGCATGGATTGGCTAACTAAGTACAGAGTGATTCTGGGTTGTTATAAGAAAATGTTTTTGATTCAAGATTTGAATTGGAAGGTCAGTGAAGTTAATGGTATTAAATCGAGTGGATCAACTTGAATGATTTCAATGATTCAAGCAAAAAAGTTTTTAAGAAAAGGGTTTGAAGCTTCTCTAGCTTATGTGATAAATTCAAAGACCGGGAAAGATGAGTTGAGTAATATTCGAACTGTTTTCAAATTCCTGAGGAATTGTCGAGATTACCACCTACTCGGGAAGTAAAATTTGAAATTGAAGTGTTTCCAAGTATAACTCCAGTATCTGTAGCTCCATATCAAATGACACCAACAGAGTTGAAAAAATTGAAGGTTCAACTACAAGATTTATTGGACCATGGTTTCATACGCCCGAGTATATCACCTTGGGGAGCTCTAGTTCTATTTGTATAAAGAAGGATGGTTCAATGTGACTCTGCATTGATTATCATCAATTAAACAAGTTGACAATTAAGAATCGATACCTCCTTCCACATATCAATGATTTGTTTGATCAACTTATGGGAGCTTCAGTATTTTCCAAGATTGATTTAAGATTGAGATACAACCAATTGGAAGTAAAGGATAGTGATGTACCGAAAATGGCTTTCCGAACATGTTTTGGGCACTATGAGTTTCTAGTGATGCCCTTTGGGTTGAACAATTCTCCAGCAACGTTTATGAATTTAATAAATAATATTTTTAACCATACCTTGATCAGTTTATGGTTATATTCATTGATGATATTTTGATTTATTCAAAATAAAAAATTGAGCATGAGCAACATTTGCTAATTGTTTTACAAGTTTTACGAGAGAAGCAATTGTATGGAAAATTCAGCAAATACGAATTCTGGTTATCGGAGGCAGTATTTTTGGGACATGTGATATCAGCTGACGGTATATGAGTGGATCCAAAAAAGATAGAAGTAATTATTCAATGGAAAGCACCAAAGACTATGTCAAAAATCTGTAGTTTCATTGGTTTAGCTGGATATTATCATCGTTTTGTGAATGGATTTTCAAAGATAGCTATGCCGATGACGAAACTCTTCAGAAGAAAGCACAATTTATTTGGAGCAAGAAATATAACACCCAAAACCTGTAATCATCTTCGGTTTAAGGTCTCAGGGGTTTATAGAACATTACAATTTTTTATATATATACATACAAATCAATCACAAATCCATATAATTACAAACTAGTAATTAAGAATATTAACTCCATTTAATATTACTCATTCATTTGCAACATTTCAACCAAATCAGGGATCAAAATGAATCACATAAGAACTTTTAGGACCACATACGAAAACTTTCCCAATAAGGGACACATGGTCTTGTCTCTCAAACACACAACTTTCATTACTAACTAGCCAAGAAAGAATCAATACTCACATTAAATATCATGACTTCTATATTCCATACCGAACCATAATACCGCAACTATCAACCGAGCTACATCAATCATTCTTACTAATACTATGTAATACCCAAAACCCGACACCGTCACTGGTTAGGGTCCTAAGGCTTTACAGATAATTTATCGTTGATTAAATCCTCATATCACAACAATTCAGTAACACAAGAATATACATGCAATAAATTTTGAGCTTTAATAACATTCAATTTCAATAAGGGTAAAAAATGTTATTTTACAAAATCTAAGGGACTTCTACCGGTACCTGTTGGATAAGTATCGGTAGAAGTCAAGTCAGTAAGCTTTGGAAAATTAACAGCAGTTTCCTACAGACAGAAGTGAAGGTTCTACTGATACAAGTATGGGTATTACTGAAACAACCCACACTTTTATTGATACAATGGGTTCTAGAGAGCTAGGTAGATTTCCTCCGCAACTTCTACTGATACAAGTGTTCAAACTATCGATACTACTATGAATTGAACTACTTATACTTTAAAGACTTATACAGATACAATGCAAATCGGTAACCAAATTTCAAATACCCTGTACTTCTACCGATGCAAACAAGAGTTCTATCGAAACAAGTGTGCAAATTTCAAATATAAACATAAATTTCTAAGTTTGCAAAATAGCCTACATCATTTGCCAATTTCTCAAAATCATACCTACATAGACATTTTCAGTTGGTATTTAATTCTTCACATAATAATGAAGATATATGCAAAAACAATCATCAAGATGTTACCATGCTATTTAACCATTTGCACCAAAACAACTCAAGTAACACAATCCTAATACATGCCATATAAGCCAAGTCATACAAAAGACTATCGAACGAGTTCCCGAGATAGTGTGATTTTTCTTATGGATCCGATCTTCAACAGCAAAATGAATTTACAAAATAGTAAACAGATACACAAGTAAGCTTACAAAGCTTAATAAGTTCGTAAGACCAATTAACTTACAGAATAATATATTTAGTTATGAAAGAGTAATAAAACATCTTCCTTATCCTGTGGCATTAGCATCAGGTTGATCTCTCTAGGTCTTCCAAAAATTTAGCTCATACGAGCCCAGACAGAGTTTAGCTCTTTCGAGCCCAGACAGAGTATTGCTCTTATGAGCCAGACAGAACATTGCTCTTACGAGCCAAACAGAATATCGCTCTTATGAGGCAAATAGAATATCACTCTTACAAGCCAGATAGAGTTCAACCAGTATACGATGCTACTCACACAAGCTGATGAGAATTTGCAATGTATGCTAGACCTCAGCCACTAATACGATCCATGTTACCCACTCACGATGCTGCTCACACAAGTTGTCAAGAAACTGCAACATATACAAAGTCCTAGCCATCGTAGGGGTCCATACTATCAGTACCTAGTATTCATTCATAATTCTATTGACTCACGATGTGTCTCACACAAGCTGTCAGGAAACTGCAACATATGCAGGATCCCAACCATCGTGTCGATACAGATCACCGACCCAAGGCACAACCTCTCATTTCTTCATTTCTTTCTAAAATTCCTTAAAGTATTTAGCATATTTATTCTGCTACAATAACAATAGAGTATAAAAAGGATTATAACAATATAGAAAATAATAGTACGAACTTATCGGATTGATTTGTAGTAGTCGTTAAAGTATAAGGACTACTCCATAATTTTCTCTTTGCCTCTATTTTCAATCCATTCTTGATCTAAAATAATAATTTCATTCAATTAACTAATTCCAACAGTAAAATAAACTTATTTTATACAATTAAGTCCTTTTCGATATTTTTACAAAATTGCCCTTAACTTTTCACTTTTATTCAATTCAGTCCCTTAGGTCAAAACTTGCAAATTAACCATTTTATTTCAATTTTTAGCTTTGCCAAATGTTTAAGTGTCTCTTTACAGCCCACTTTTACAATTATTTCACCTTAAATCCTTGCAAATTTATCACTTTAATATTTTAGTCTTTAATCATTAAACTAATCAAAAAACTACTTTACAAAATAATCACATCCAACAACCAAGCTTAATAAACTTCAATAAATTTCCAATAAACAACTCACTCATCAATGAAAAAATCTATAACATTTGACAGATTAGTCCTCGGGATAGCTAGATTAAGCTAATACGAACTTAAAAAAAATAAAAATTACTAAAAAGGGCAAAGTTTACTTACTTGATTGAAGAACCAAAGTTAACAATGGTTTTCTTTATTCTCCTTTAGGTTTTCATTTCGCATAAAGAAGAAGAAGATAGACTTATGGCTAAATTCTAATGAATTTCACTTTAATTTCCTTTTTATTCTAAATTTACAATTTTACCCTTAATGGTTCAAACCAAATTTTAATCTCATTTAGCCCAAAATCGTCCACTTCCTCTTCTAATCTAACCGACCATCGCTTAGATTTTTTTACCATGGTTTATTTACCATTTTGGTCCTTTTACTTTTTCTTAATCTATATCAATTAACTTTTACCCCTTTTACAATTTACTCATTTTTCCCTAATTAAGGAATAAATCATCAAAATTAATCGACATGACTTCAATTCACATATAATAAGACTCTATAAATATTTAATAAAAATATTTAAAGTCCTAAATTTCAAAAACGAGGTCTCGATACCTCATTTTCTAAAATCACTTGACTTTTGAACGAAACTACTTAAACTAACTTTTAATTCAATAATTAAAATTCACCCATTCAAATTTTCATATAACAATTATTATTGACTCATATAATTTAAATACTCATTATGAGAATTTACTCGTCAACTTTGTGGTCTCGAAACCATTATTTCCTACACCATTGAAAAACGGGCTGTTACAACTCTCCCTCTTAGGAAATTTCGTCCTCGAAATTTTTTTATCTAGCAATACTTGTTTATTCTAAAGTTTTCCTCTTAACAGAATCATTACTAGCTTATCCAAATATAGAAGATAACAATCTCATAATAATCTCGAATAACATAAACTTAATCTTGGCTTCCCCTACTCAGGAATAATAATAAGCAGTAATAATTTAGACGATACTTGATGTTCAATTTTCTTCTGAGATTCAAGATAGGTCAAAACAAAAATTTCCAAAGATATTTTCTGAAGTTTTCATATAACAATAGAAAAATCTTTTTACCCGAACCTACTTAAATCCATTTGCCAAATTTTACATAACCAAGAAAATTAACCTCACTGAGCCAACACTCACCGTTGTTAATTCGCTCATAAATTATTTCTCGCACAAGTCTATAATACATTTCTCAAATTTTAAGCATAGACAAATTCTTTTTAGAGTATATCATAATATCATTAGTAAACATAACTACAACTATATCTAAATGTCCAATTAAGATTGAACAATCCGATTCATCATATTCATAAATTAACAGAGGCATTGTTAGTCTAGACAATATTACCAGAATGCTTAATGATCATTCCAAGTTTGAAAAGAATTTTCAGCATCTCATATTCTTTAACTAGATACCGAATAGCTTAACCTGTATTAACTTTCAAGAATACTTTTTCGCTCTTTTAACTTGTTAAACAAATTTCCTATATGAGATACAAGATATTTATTCTTCATTTTGCATTTATTTCATTATCATATTTAGAAAGAAATCCCATAAATTCTTTAGAAACAGATCAAGAGACTCAATGATAAACGGTACATAGTAAATTTCTAATTCCAAATTTTAATGTTGAATAAATAATTATATATATATATATATAAATGTTGTACAATCATTTTAGATTACTTTCTATACAAAGACATCTAAAATAACTTTGGTTATATTATCTGATTTACCAAACTCAACCATAATCAGTACTTTAATCTGACATTTCAGTCGATTCATTTCAGTCTACATTTCACTATGGTATCATATAATTTTTGTCAATTTATACCCAGCATAATACCAAATTCATGAAATGATAGTAACATCAAATCGACAGAAAAATCACAGTCATAAATTTTCAGCAGATAGTTTCGACATACCAACTCTATTCCAACGGATTATGACTCAAACGTCAATCTCCCCTTTCCATTATTAATATAATGCAACATATAAATAAATTAATCTAATCTCAATCTGTGCATACACAATAAATAATATCGAAAAAATAAAACATACCAAAAATAATATCAGGCACTGTAACTTCAGATCCACCATTATGTCTTCGATCCCACTTTATTTACCTATACTCAGGAATAGCGGTTATAAAGCCACTCTTTCTTTCAAATATTTTTGAAACCAATATACTATGACTTGCACTAGAATCAGTAGTCAGAATATTACTATTAACTCCATTAGTTTTGTCACGATCAAATTCAGATAACATCTTTAGAATCTACAATAAAACAGGACTTAGATCGGATCAATCAATATCACACTACCGCATGTTTATATGGCATGTACTTTCTAGACTTTATTCACACTACATTCAGTTTGAGAATCAACTAAATCGTACCTTCGATACCACTAAATGTAACACCCAAAACCCGTAACCATCATCAGTTTAAGGTCTTAGGGGTATATAGAACTTTACAAATTATATATATATATACATACAAATCAATCACAAATTCATATAATTTACAAACTAGTAATTCAAAATATTAACTCCATTTAATATTACTCATTCATTTGTAACATTTCAACCATATCAGGGATCAAATTGAATCATATAAAAACCTTTATGACCACATTCGGAAGTTTTCCCAATAGGGGACACATGGCCTTGTGTCTCAAACACACAACTTTCATTACTAACTAGTCAAGAAAGAATCAATACTAACATTAAATATCATGACTTCTATATTCCATACCAAACCATAATACCACAACTATCAATCGAGCTACATCAATCATTCTTACTAATACTATGTAATACCCAAAACCCGACACCGTGGCTGGTTAGGGTCTTGAGGCCTTGCAGATCATTTACAATTGATTAAATCCTCATATAATAGCAATTCAGTAACACAAGAATATACATCCAATAAATTTTGAGCTTTAATTTCATTTCAATAAGGGTCAAAACTGTCATTTTACAAAATCTGAGGGACTTCTACCGGTACCTGTTGGACAAGTATCGGTAGAAGTTAAGTCAGTAAGCTTTAGAAAATTAATAGTAGCTTCCTACCGATAGAAATGAAGGTTCTACTGATACAAGTATGGATACTACCGAAACAACCCACACTTTCATTAATGCAACGGGTTCCAGAAAGCTAGGTAGATTTTCCCTGCAAATTCTACCGATACAAGTGTTCAAACTACCGATACTACTATGAATTGAACTACTAATACTTTAAAGACTTATACTAATATAATGCAAGTCAGTAACCAAAGTTTAAATACCCTGTACTACTATTGATACAACAAGAGTTCTACCGAAACAAGTGTGCAAATTTCAAATATAAACATAAATTTTTAAGTTTGCAAAATAGCCTACATCATTTTCCAATTTCTCAAAATCATACCTACATATAAATTTTCATGTTGGTATTTAATTCTTCAAATAATAACGAAGATATATCCAAAAACAATCATCAAGATGTTACCATGCTATTTAACCATTTGCATCAAAACAACTCAAGTAACAAAATCCTAATACATGCCATATAAGCCAAGTGATACAAAAGACTACCAAACGAGTTCTCGGGATAATGAGATTTTTCTTGTGGATACGATCTTCAATATCAAAATGAATCTACAAAAAGTAAACAGATACACAGATAAGCCTACAAAGCTTAAGAAGTTCGTAAGAACAATTAACTTACAGAATAATATATTCGATTCTGTAAAGAGTAATAAAACATCTTCGTTATCCCGTGGCATTAGCATCAAGTTGATCTCTCCAAGTCTTCCAAAAATTTAGCTTATACGAGCCTAGACAGAGTTAAGCTCTTTCGGCCTAGATATAATATTATTTTTACGAGCCAAACAAAATATCGTTCTTTCGAGCCAGATAGAATATCGCTCTTACGAGCCATAGAGAAACTTACTCTTACGAGCCAGATAGAATATCGCTCTTATGAGCCAAATAGAGATTAACCAGTATATGATTTTTCTCACACAAGCTGATAAGAATTAGCAATGTATGCTGGACCTCAACCATCGATACGGTCCATGTTACCTACTCATGATGCTGCTCACACAAGCTGTCAAGAAATTGCAACATATGCAGGGTCCTAGCCATCGTAGGGGTCCATACAGTCAGTATCAAGTATTCATTCAGAAATATCGACTCACAATGTTGCTGACAAAGGCTGTCAAGAAACTGCAACATATGCAGGATACCAGCCATCACGTCGATTCAAATCATCGGCCTAAGGCCCAACGTCTCATTTCTTCATTTCTTTCTCGAATTCCTCAAAGTATCCAACATATTTATTCTGCTATAATAACAATGAAGTATAAAAAGGATTATAACAATATAGAAAATAATAGTATGAACTTACCAAACTAATTTGCAGTAATTATCAAAGTACAAAGACTATTCCATAATTTTCTCCTTGCCTCGATTTTCAATCCCCATTCTTGATCTAAAATAATAATTTCATTCAATTAACTAATTCTAACAGTAAAATAAACTTAATTTTTAAAATTAAGTCCTTTTTTATATTTTTACAAAATTACCCTTAACTTTTCACTTTTATTCAATTTAGTCCCTTAGCTCAAAACTTGCATATGAAAAATTTTATTTCAATTTTTAGCTCTATCAAATGTTTAAAGTGTCTTTCTGCAGACCACTTTTGGAATTATTTTACCTTAAGTCCTTGCAAATTTATCACTTTAATATTTTAGTCAGTAAACATTAAAATCATTAGAAACTACTTTACAAAATAATCAAATCCAACAACCAAGCTTAATAAACTTCAATAAATTTCCAATATACAACTCACTCATCAATGGAAAAATCTATAACATTTGAAAAATTCACAAATTAGTCTTCGGGCTAGCTAGATTAAGTTAATACAAACTCAAAAACATAAAAACTACTAAAAACATGCAAAGTTTACTTACTTGATTTAAGTACCAAAGTTAAAAAAAGTTTTCTCTGTTCTCCTTTAGGGTTTCATTTTGCATAAAGAAGAAGAAGATAGAATTATGGCTAAATTCTCATGAATTTCACTTTAATTTGCTTTTTATTCTAGATTTACAATTTTGTCCTTAATTGTTTAAACCAAATTTTAATCCCTTTTAGCCCAAAACCGTCCACTTCCTCTTTTAA
The DNA here is from genome assembly GCA_039519145.1 of Kokia cookei. Lineage (NCBI taxonomy): Eukaryota > Viridiplantae > Streptophyta > Magnoliopsida > Malvales > Malvaceae > Kokia > Kokia cookei. The sequence continues at coordinate 32,775,465 of CM076902.1, forward strand.
TGGTCTATTTACCCTTCAAGTACTTAAACTTACCTTCAATTAAAATATAATACTTTTAATTAATAGAATTCAAATTTTGCACTTTTTTCAATTTAATCCTTTTTACATAATTAATTATCTAAAGAAGAAAATTTCGTCACAAAATTTTTATACTATACTAATAACCTCGTAAATATTAAATAATTAATATTTATGATCTAACCCATTGAATTGGTGGCCTCGAAACTACTATTCCCGATCATACTAAAAATAATCTAATTAGTAAATCCTCATTTAATTAGGATTTAATTGAAATTTTTCAAAATCTAAAGGATTCCACTTCATTTCTACTATTAAGCCATTTAAGGAAGGTCCAATTTCACAATTGATCCTTCAATTATATTAAATTTCCTTTAAACAAACTTGTTTCCAATTTAACCTTAAACTAATTAGGATTGGATGAATAAATAACCCAAAAGTTAGTGGATGGTAATCATGTCACCACCGCTTGGACTTTTTGACCATGGTTTATTTACCATTTTGGTCCTTTTACTTTTTCTTAATCTATATCAATATTAACTTTTACCCCTTTTACAATTTACTCCTTTTTCCCTAATTAAGGAATAAATCATCAAAATTATCCGACCAAATTTCAATTCACATATAATAAGACTTAGTAAATATTTAATAAAAAAATTTACGACCCTAAATTTCATAAACGAGGTCTTGATACCTCATTTTCTAAAACCACTTGACTTTTAAACCAAACCACTTATACTAACTTTTAATTTAATAATTAAAATTCGCCCATTAAACCACTGTTTCCAACACCACTGAAAAACGGATTGTTACAAGAAATGCCAGGAAAGCTTTGATGAATTGAAACAATTGTTTACAGAGGCACCAATTTTAGCTCTACCTGAATCGGGAAAATAGTTTTTAGTTTATAGTGATGCATCGTTAAATGGTTTGGGCTACATACTGATGCAAGACGGGAAAGTGATTGCGTATGCGTCACGACAATTAAAAACTCACGAACGCAATTATCCGACACATGATTTGGAGCTAGCTACGGTAAACTTTGCTTTAAAGATTTGGATACACTACTTGTACGGTGAGAAATGTGATCTATTCACTAATCACAAGAGTCTGAATATCTCCTAACCTAAAAGGAGTTAAAGACAACGTCATTGGGTTGAACTCTTAAAAGATTATGACTATGTCATTGATTACCACCCCGGTAAAGCTAATGTTGTAGTTTATGCATGTAGTAGAACGACAACTTGTGAGTTGCAAGCCATGTTTGCTCGACTCAGTATAAATAGGAATGGTAGCTTGTTGGCGGATCTAGTAGTCAAACCGGTGTTGTTTGATCAAATTAGAGCTGCTTAGTTAGATCATGCAAGAATAATGAAAATAAGATAAAAGTTCAGGGTCGCTGATTTGAAAACTTTTAACATTGATGATCATGATTGTTTAAGGTTCTAGAAGTGAATTTACATCCCCCGTAATGCTGAATTAAAGGAAGTACTACTTCGAGAAGCTCATGATAGTTCTTTTTCTATGCACCCGGGAGGAACAAAGATTTACCGTGATCTGCGAGAGTTATATTGGTAGCCATGGATGAAGAGAGAAATTATAAAATTTGTGAGCAAGTGCTTGACATGTCAACGAGTGAAAGTAGAACATCAAGTTCCTACGAGACTTTTACAACCCATTTCAATCCCTGAGTAGAAATGAAAGCGTAAAACGATGGATTTTATAATCGGACTACTAGTATCTCCGAGTAAGAAGAATGCTATATAGGTGATAGTGGATCAATTTACAAAGTCGACTCATTTTATTGTAATAAGAACAGACTGGTCACTTTAAAGGTTAGTCGAAGTTTACATTCATGAAATTGTCAGATTACATGGTGTACCTATATCGATTGTATTTGATAGGGATCCTCAATTCACTTCAAGATTTTGGAAACAATTGCATGAATCCCTTGTTACGAAACTCAACATTAGTACAACTTTTCACCCGTAAATGGATGGACAATCTGAGCACGTTATTCAAATATTGGAAGATATGCTTAGAGCTTGCATAATTAACTTTAAGTCAGGTTGGGAGCGTTACTTACCATTAGTAGAATTTGTCTATAATAATAGCTTCCAAGCAAGTATTCAAATGGCTCCATATGAAGCTTTATACTTCCGTCATTGTCGAACATCGGTTTGTTGGTTTGAGTTGAATGAGAAGAAGATAGTGGAGATAGAATTGATTCGAGAGAAGGAAGATATGGTTAAAGTGATATGAGAAAGGTTAAAAGCAATATCAGATAGACATAAATCGTATGTAGATTTGAAACATCGCGACATTGAATATTTAGTGGGTGATAGTCTTTTTACTAGTATCTCCGTGGAAGAAAATTTTGCGATTTGGTAAAAAGGGAAAATTCAGTCCTCATTTCATAGGTCCGTGTGAGATCGTCGAAATAGTGGGAGTTGTAGCGTATCGATTACCATTATCCGTTGAGCTACAAAAATGCATGATGTGTTTCACATATTGATTGGTTGTTTAACATCACACCAGTATTGTATAAGCGTACACTGTTGATGCAAGTATAGTAGACAGATGCGAGTCTATCGGATATCGATCCCACGAGGATGTTATCTTTTGTCTATTAATGTCAGTGCAATGAATTAGTAAAAATGAGATAATTTGTGAGAATAGTTGTTGAAGCAATAACTTGAAAATAAAAACAAAATATGATAATGAAAAAAGTGGATTCCCAATGTGAATAATCAACAAAATGCTAAGTGCTCACAATGTATAAAAGAATAGGTGATTATCGATGCAATAAATTGCAATGAATATCTTACCAAGCCTAACTTCTATATTTGATATAAGAGTTAAACATGCACATTAACCACACCTTCTGATGATGGCAATGAAACAAAATTAAGAACAAGTGGATTAAATTCCTCTAATCCTCACGCAGCTTCCTTTGTCATGCTTGTTAGCTTGAACTGTCGCTGCACCTTCCAGTGACAGTGACCGTAATAACATTTCCATGCTAAAAACATTCAAACCCAAAGATTAAATAGTGGAAGCAAGGTTGAATAAAATAACATTTAACCCAGAATTCATTTGTACTTCCATACAGGCATGAAATAGAAAGTAATCATCATCATTTAGGAAAGAAATATAAAAGAAACAAGTGGAGAATAATATTCCTAGAAAACTCGACTTGCTCTCTCACTTTCCTCTTGTGCGGCACTCAAGGCTCATCGTCAGGAGCTGATCTGCATCCTTTTCACGTCGATTCACCCGTGGGAGCCTTAAGCCTCCATAACCGAAAGCTTCAAAAGATAGGTTGAAGAAGGTTATGGCACTAAAAAGACCTCTTCCTCTTTTTTTCTCTTTCCTTGTGGGTATTTACATTCTTCCAATTTGTACAGGTGTCCTTTCATCATAATCAAGCTGTTAGTGGTCGTACAAGTTATACCAAACTAGACAGCTTACACATTTTTGTTCTTATCCGGACAACTGTCAGATGTGGTGACAATCTTGAACACAATCTAAAAATATTCATGCAACGAAATTAGTACCAAAACATGACAAAATTAAGGGTAAGTAGGCTAAGGTCTATTGAGACATATATGTGCTAAATATAACTAAATGGGAACAACTTAACCAATAAGTGATAACTAAATGGGAACAACTTAACCAATAAGTAGGGAGAAAATAATGGTTCTTTCTAGCACTAACACACCCCCAAACTTGAGTTTTTACTTTTCCTCAAGTAAAACAGAAACTAGCAAGGCTACACAAAAATTCACCAAGGCAAATGATCATTCTAGCAACTTGATTAATCTAAAATCCCAATAAATGAATGATCGGCCTATAGCATCGTAGCAGTTGTGAAAGCAGACACATGTCGAAGAAAGTATAGTTGATAAAATAATTCTACCAGATATCAATCCAACAGGGAATGGGTTCTTGATGTTTATATATCGAGGCAATTAAGTCTAAGATTAGAGATAATATGAGTAAAGATGTCAACATAATTAAATTTGATCTGCACACTAAGATAGTTAAAATTGTCAATGTAATTATAAAAGTTAAATGTCAGAGCAACTGAAAGTAAATCAAATTGTTGTTGACATTTTTGAGAATTTTAAATACAGAAAAATAAAAGTGTGATCAAGTGCAAAAGGTTGGAGTGGATCATTGATATTACTAAGTAGAAACGCTGGATGTGTCGACAAGGTATTCAAGAGACGAATTGTCGTAGCAATAATGCTCCAATGTAATCTTACCAATAACAGCTCTCTGTATAATCAAGACTCAAGTACCCACAATTAACCCATCTCTCGATATTGCCAACTCTGTGCACTTAAGAACAAGTGATAGAATCTCTTCTAATCCCAAGCAGCTCTCATTGACTTCCTTGTTAATCTAACTTGTCACCGCATCTCTCGATGTCAATAGACTGCAATTCCACTCTCGTGTTTAAAGCAATTAAATCCAAGAATAAACAGATGAGAAGGATTAAGTAAGAATCAAAGTAATCAAACATTAAAAGATAATCTCATATTCATTCATTTGTCAAGAGTAATTCATTAGCATAAAAGAGGGGTTAACAAATACATCGAAGCTTACTATCTCTAAACTACTAGGACTATTTCTTAACTGCTCCTCTTGCATTACAACGAGAACTCTTCGTCAGAAGTGGTTCCTCCTTCAATCAATCAGCTCACTGTTCTCTAGCTTAAATCTCCAAGAATACAAAGTATTTGCAGAATTTAATTCCTCTACTTCTTGATACCTTTCTTCATCTTTTCTCCTCTATTTATAGGCTTCAAGAATAGTAGACCTTCTCTCTTCTCAGATCCAGATCCAATTGCAGCTGTAAGAGTTTGTTACAATCCAGCTGAGCACTCACGCAGATCTGGTATGATCTTCATGGATCTGCAGGTTGTTGTGAGATCGCTAGGCGCAATTTGAAACTTTCAATTGCGATGACAACGTGCTCTTCCCCTATGATAGTGCTTCTAGTTGTGATTGTAGCTTGAATTCTCTCATTTCAAGTAGAGATTCCTATGCAGCGACATTGCTAGTTGCAATTTCAAGCTGAATTTGTGACTGGATTTTTGGATTCTTTTTAGCTTTGGTCTTCTGAGATGGATCCTTGTGCTAAAAATTTTAAGACACAATATATATGCTACATGTGACGACATTAGTGCAAAAAAAGAGATAAAAAAACAAGAATTTAAACCAAGCATAAATGAGTTAGAAAACATAAATACAATGTTGCTGCAATTGGCAAGTTAGTGCAAGATTCAAAGATTGCTACTATCCATTCATTACTGAAGCAATTCAATTATTCATTTAAAAAAAATAGAAGAGCTCAATATTCCCTCACATTCATCCAATTCATATGTCAGCATCCCAATCAATTCAAAATTTAAGCTTCAAAAAAAATTTATGGTCACATTTTTGTTGAAATTCTGCATATTTTCATTAACTAAAGAAAAAAGTAAAATTCAAATATGTGAGCACAATTGCATATCCATTTCACATAATATCCCCCCAAACTTAATGTCTGCATTGTCCCCAATGCACTGACAATATTATACAAATAAGAATGGAAATGCAACTATAATACAGTTAAACTAATATGAAAAATGCAATGACAATGAAATGCCTGCAATTACCTACAGAAAAGTAAACTAACTCATTTATTCAGCAGCCGATGTCGTGGCTACTTTGGTTTTCTTTTTCTTCTTCCTTGGGCACTCTCCTTCCTCCTTGTGTTTCTTATTTTTGTCCTTATGCTTCCCCTTTTTATCCTTCGAACCAACCGGAGCAACGGATTGTTCCTCCATAGTTGGTTGGGTGGCAGCCTCATTGACAGTTACATCTGATGGGTGGATCTCAGCTAATGGTGCCACATAGGGCACAATGGCGAGAGGATTGAACTCCTTTGTACAGTTGGTAACTGCCTCAGCCAAACTCGCATCAAGTGGAGCCATGTCGTCACTAGATTCCCCCACACTTACAGGTGATTCGACAATGTCCTCAATGATATTTTTCGGGGCATCATCTTGTTGTTCCTCCTGCTCCTCTATAGGGTCTTTCTTCTCAAGTTCTTCCTCTCTTTCTTTCTCCTTCTCTTGGTCTTCTTCTTCCCCCGGCTATTCTTGCTCAATGGTATCTTTTTCAGTGCCTTCCTCTGCGTCCACACCCATGGATACAATCGGGGTATACACCTCTTCAACCATAGTCACCCACTCTACCATATTAGCCTCAAGGTTATTCGAGAACTCTTCTTCGAACAAGTTGGCTATAGTTCTATAGCAATCCTCTATATCATTAGAATGCCCCTCGTGCTCCTCATTATCTGAATTGTGGATTCTCATTAGAGAGGAGACATGTTGAGGCCTACCATCAGGAGTAGGTTGTTTGAAGGATGATGGAGCTTTCCTAATAATGGGTGGAAAGATAGGGAACACAGGCAAGGGATTTGGGCTCATCTTTCTTAATGCATCGACAATAGACTTGTTCCACACTCTTATGTACACATAAAATAAATTTTGTTAGTAGTCTATCTCCTCCAATGAGTTGACAATACGAATTTGGTGTAAATCGATGCGACTAATGTTTACTTCCATTGCAGCCAATTTCTTCCTCAATTGAGGGTTTATGGGTGCATTGTCTGATTGCTTTTCCTTCTTCTTTCCCTTCTCTTTTTCCTACTTCTTTGGTGCTTCTTTTACCAATAGAGTTTCTTGGCCTCTCATCATTCTCTCTACTGAGATATCGTTAATAGGGCCTTTTTTTTCTATCACTTCCTCATCATCTCAGGGTATAATACCCCTTTGTTTGCATAGTAGCATGATTAAGAAAGTAAACAGTAATATACCTATCTACTTGGATGCTGCTTCAGCAATCTGATCGTGGAGGATTGCACCAACATCGATGTGATTGCCCTTTAAGATTGAGTGAAGAATGCACATGCGATCTGATGTCGTCGTTCTGTTGTGTGTATAAGGCAAGATGCGACTATTGATAAAGTGGAACCATACCTTACTGTAGGTCGTCAAATATCGATGGTGCATGGTAAAGTTATGCGAAACAGTGCCCGTCTAGACGGCACCATCAACACAAAGATCTTTCAGTATCTAGTCAGTACCTTCATCGGTCAGTTCTTCCAAAAACACAGTGTGGGTGTCTTCTTTTTCAGTAAATCGAAATAGAGTGTTGATGTAGGCAACACTCTATTGTACTAAGTCCTCCTACACAAAGGGGAACTCCTGATCAGTGACAACAAGGTTAGCATAAAATTCCCTTTCCATTGTGGGGGAATATCCGGCTGGATGCTCATAGAAGAATTCCCAGCCCAGCCGACTAATTGTTTGTGCGATTTGCTTCCCCAAAGTTTCGTGTAGGGACAACTATAGACCCTCTCTAGGTGGTAGTTTCGTTTTAGCATCACATCATGGTAGCGATCCTTGGTCGATTTAGACAGAAATAGGATCGGCTCTTTTGGTGGAGGTTAGTCAGTGGATCGAACCATGGTGGCGAAAGTTTTAGGGGTTTGAGAAGGAGTTTTCTCACCTCTTGTTCTGGCCATAATAACTTAGTAAAGAGGTTAAAAGTAACTTGCAAAGAAAGAAATAAACTCGTAAGAGTAAGAGCGAAAATAACAAAGAAGATGAGTTGTAGCAATAATGGCGATTGTGAGTGGAAAAGGAAATCGACAGAGAAGGGTTTTATAACCTTTTAATGGCAAGAGTTGTGATTATTGCAAGAAACTTGGGAAAACGTTAAGTCTGTAGCCAATAAATGCCAGGCTGTAAATCGTACCCTTTTGATTGATCGAACAACTGGAATAGAGGGAAATCAATCGGCGTGATTCTTACTGAAAAAGTTTTGCTGAGTCATCACAGAATGTGCCGACAAGTTGTGCTTGTGATGTATCGACAAAAAGAAGATTTTTTTTTATTCCTGCATAAAATTGAAAAGGAAACAAGTAAACGTAAAAAAATAAAAGATAATGTAAAATGCGTTGAAATTATTTAAATGTAACCAGATCGATGGTCTCGTTTTGTTCTTTGACTTTTGGGCTCACATAATACTTCAGACGTTGGCCATTCACCTTGAACTATTGCCTATCTTTTAAATTCTCAATTGTCACTGCACCATTTTGAAATGCTTCGACAACCTTAAAAGGTCTAACCATCTTGAACACAGTTTATCTAGATGTAGTTTTAAACGTGAATTAAACAAAAGTACTAACTGACCAGGGCTAAATTGTCGACACAAGATGATATTATCGTGCCATCTCTTGGTCTTTTCTTTGTATATTGTGGCATTCTCATAGGCATTGCGGCATACTTCTTCCAGTTAAGTAATGTCCAATAATCTTTTCCTTCAGCAACATCATAGTCCAAATTCACTTTCTCGATTGCCCACATGGTTTTATGCTTAAGCTCAACTGGCAGGTGACATGACTTACAAACACTAGTTGATATGGTGACATTCCTAATAGGGTTTTATATACGGTGCGAAGCGCCCACAATGCATCATGTAGCCGCGAAGACCAATCCTTCCTAGATGGGTTAACCACCTTCTCAAGGATGCTCTTGATTTGTCGATTGGAAGCCTCCACTTGGCCATTTGTTCGTGGATGGTATGTTGTGGCCATATGATGCTTTACACCATACTTTTCAATGTTGTCGCAACTTGATTGTTGTGAAAATGAGTACCTTGATCACTTATTAATGGCATAGGTGTTCCAAAAATCATAAGGATGTAAGTGTGGAATAACTTCAACACCATTCGAGCATCATCTTTTAGCACCGCGATTGCTTTAATCCACTTCGAGACATAGTCAACAATAACTAAAATGTACACATTCCCAAAAGAATTAAGGAATGGACCCATGAAGTTTACACCCTAAACATTGAATAGCTCCACCGCCATAATAGGTTGTTAGAGATCTCGTTGTGTCAAGATATTGAGCCAGTACGTTGACATCGATCACATTATTGTGCAAAGTTGTGGGCGTCTCGAAATAATGTGGGCCAATAGAATCTTGACTGGAGGACCATTGCAGCAGTCCTCACACTGCCAAAATGGCCTTCATAGTGAGCATCATGACAATGTCTTAGGATGGAAGTCATTTCTTCTTCAGGAACGTAGCGACGGATAATATTTTTAGCGCATACCTTGAACGGGTATGGCTCGTTCCAATGGTACTTCGAAGCGTCGTGCAAAAATTTGACTTTCTTGTGACCAACAAAACTCAAAGGTAGCTTCTCACACACAAGATAATTGACAACATCAGCATACCAGGGTGATGCGTCGACAAAGAACGATTGCTCATCTGGAAATGCATCAACAATTTGGATTTTATTCCCATTTTTACTTCCAACTTCTAGTCGAGACAAGTGGTTAGCTACTTGATTTTCAGATCCCTTTCTATCCTTGATTTCAACATCAAACTCTTAAAGTAATAGGATTCATCTAATAAACCTCAGTTTGGCGTCTTTCTTCACAAAAAGGTACCTCAATACAGAGTGATCTATGTACACTATAATTTTTACGCCGACAAAGTATGAACGAAACTTGTCGAATGCAAAAACTACTGCTAGCAATTCCTTCTCAGTAGTTGTATACTTGACCTGCGTTTCAGTCAAAGTTTTACTAGCATAATAAATGGAATGAAATACCTTTTCTTTGCATTGACCTGGTACAGCTCCTACAGTAAAGTCACTTGCATCGCACATTAATTCAAATGGTTGCGTCCAGTCTGGTGTGACGACAATCGAAGCTTGTACTAGCTGCTTCTTTATCGTGATGAATGTGTCCAGACAGGAGTCATCAACACAAACTTTTTATTCTGCTCTAGCAATGAGCATAACGGCTTAGCAATCTTGGAAAAATCATGGATAAATCTTCTATAGAAACCAGCATGTCCAAGAAAGCTTCTTATTCCCTTAACATATTTTGGCGGTGGCAATTTCACGATGATTTTGACCTTTACTTTGTCTACCTCAATACCGTGACATGATATGCAATGGCCGAGGACAATGCCTTCAGTTGCCATGAAGTGGCATTTCTCCCGGTTCAGAACTAGATTTATGTCCTTGCATCTCTTTAGAACTTTCACCAAGTTGTCAGCGCATTGGTCAAATGTTTACCTATAAATCGAGAAATCGTCCATGAATACCTCTAAAGAATCCTCAATCATGATCATGTCCAAAAAGATAGCCATCATACACCTATGGAATGTGGCTGGTGCATTGCACAATCCAAATGGCATATGTTGGAAGGCAAAGGTCCCAAATCGACATGTGAACGTGGTCTTTGCTTGATCTTCCAGCGCAATGGTAATTTGGTTGTATCTAGAGTAGCCATCCAGGAAGCAATAATAGGCTTTACCAACTAGCCTATCCAGCATCTGGTCAATGAAAGGTAGTGGGAACTGGTCCTTCTTTGTGGCCGTATTCAGTAAATGATAATCCATCCATACTCGCTATCCTGTCGCAATACGAGTAGGGATCAACTCGTTCTTGTCATTGCTTACAACTGTGAAGCCACTCTTCTTGGGCACACATTGTATAGGGCTCACCTAATTGCTATCAGAAATGGGGTAGATGATGCCCGTGTCTAGCCAATTGATAATCTCCTTCTTCACTACTTCTTTCATCTTCTCATTGAGTTGCCGCTGTTGCTCAATGGATTGTTTCCCTTCATATTCCAACCTGATCTTGTGCATGCAAAAAGAGGGATTGATACCTCTAATATCTGCAATGCTCCAGGCGATGGCTCTTTTGTGTTCCTTTAAAATCACGATGTGCTTTTCTTCTTGAATTACGTCGAGGGCTACGTTGACAATAACAGGTAACGTTTCATTGTCACCCAAAAAGACATATTTCAAATGCGTCGGTAATAGCTTCAACTCCAAGGTAGGAGCTTGTTCAATCAATGGTTTAAGCATAGGGATTGTCCTATTAGATAGATCTAAAGATTCCAATTATCAATTCTATCTCAGCTCATAACTATTAACCTCAGCATTACAGTCATATTCAACTAGGACTTCATCAACGGATGTTACTGCATCTTCACCTAGGACGGCTGAACTCTGTTCGTTAAATTCTTCCACAATTAACCCATCCATCACGTCAATGTGGTGACACTATTCTTTACTCTTGGATGGAGATGCCTCAAACATACTGAAGGTCACATGCTCGTCGTCATGACGCATGACAAGTCACCCTTGACAACGTCAATAAGATGGGTCCCGTTGCCAAAAATGGGCGCCCCAAAATGATGGGCACTTCCTTGTCTGCCTCACAGTCAAGGATTATGAAATCGATAGGGAACATGAGCTTATCTACTTGTACAAAGACATCTTTGATCTGGCCTTCAGGTTGCGCTAGAGATCTATCCGCAAGTACCAATGTCACCGCAGTGGGCTTCATTGATCCTATTCCTAACTTCTTGAATCTAGACAAAGGCTTGAGATAAATAGTAGCTCCCTAATCACATAAAGTTTTACCTAGATAATGATTTCCAATGGAGCAAGGGATTGTGAAGCTACTAGGGTCTTTCATCTTTGGTGGCAACTTGTTTGTAAGCATGAAGCTGCATCCCTCTATGAGTGCAATCGTCTCTATTTTAGATAATTTCTTCTTCTTTGATAACAACTCCTTCACAAATTTCCCATAACTGGGGATCTACACATGAGCAACTACAAGATTTATGTTAATATGTAATTGTTTCAAAGTAGAAACAAACTTTTGATAGTCCTTATCATGGTCTTTCTCTTTAAATCTTTGCAGAAATGGAAAAGGAATACTGTCAGTGGGTTGTTATGGGATAATCAGTTGCATCGACATAGGCAATTACGTCGACATCTTTGTTGGGTAAATAGTAGGCATAGATGTCACTATAGTTGGCTCTTCCTCACTTATTTCTTCTGAGTTTCCTTTAGCTGTAACTTCTCCTTGTTGCGTTGGTTCGGATGCCTCGACATGGTCTTGGTTTGAGTGTTTACTTGGCTCGGTAATTTTCTTTTCACTTCGCAGCGTGATAGCCTTATAATGCTCCTTCCCTCTTTGCGTTGGGTTCTCAGTGTCACTAGGTAGAGTACCTAGCAATCTTGCACTCAAATTAGAAGCCAACTGCCCTATCTGGGCTTCCAATGCTTGAATAGAAGAAGAATTGCCTTGCACTATTGCTTCAGTTCTTGTGATATGCTCTCACATCAGAGCTTCAAGAGCAGCCATAGGATCTGACCTTAATTGAGAAAACTATTATTGTTGCTGATGTTGTCCTTGCATATATGGCATTGTATTCTGTTGTGGTTGGAATCGCGTCTGTGGATGCATCTGGCTATGTGCCTGCAATTGATTAGGGTGCGAATGTACCTACGAATTCTGATTAAAATTCTTCTGTTGATTGTTGTGGTAACTCCCTTGTCTATAACTCCTTTGGTTTGAGGAATTTTCATATCTATATGTGAAACCATTCTGATTTCCCCAAGGTTGTTGAGCTCTGTTGTTGTATGAATTACCATAGGAACCTCCTCTGATGTTATTAATGTAAAATGCATTTTTAGCATGTTGTGGGCAATCTTCGTAACTATGGTTGTCACTTCAAATCTCATAGAAAAATGTTGGTACATCCATCTGTTGGGCCACTTGGATAGGAGCAACGCCACTTGTCCCATTCACAATGCCACTTGTCCCCTTCATATTCTTTATAATATTGGCCAAAGAGGATACTTGCGCACTCAAAGTAGAAATAACATCTAATTCAAGAACACTAGGGTTAGTTTTTACCTAAGCAGAACGAGAGACTGGATACTGATAATCATTCTATGAAATTCTCTCTAGAATTCATATAGCTTCATTGTAGATGCAATCCAACAGAAGATCGTTGCCAGATGCGTCGACAAGATTTCTTGTCTGAGCATTCAATCCGTTATAAAATATCTCTATCTGGGTCTCTTGTTGAATTCCATGTATTGGGCAGCGTCTGAGTAGAGTTTTGTAACGCTCCCATGTTGTATGTAAGTTCTCATCATCAAGCTGATGATATGCTGTAATGTCATTTCGCAACCTTGCATTCATTATCGGTGAATTAAAACGCAAAACAAACTGTGTTACTAGCGTATTCCAAGATGTAATGGATCCAGCCAGCAATCCCAAGAACCATGTTCTTGCTTTACCCTACAACGAATAAGGAAATAATTGCATTTTCAATGCATCATCAGGGACACCATGTTGACTAAAGGATGCACAAATAAGAAAAAATGATTTTAAATGTTCTCTTGTGTCTTCATGAGGCAAACCAGAATATTACCTATTTGAATTAAGCATCTGAAACATCACCGGTTTCAGCTCAAATTTTCCAGCTTGTATAGCTAGTCTCACAACCCTTGGTTGTAAATCACCAAGGATAGTAACAACAAAATCTCAAATTGTCCTATTTTGCACTTGTTCTTCTTGTGAAGGTGGTGGTATTATATTTACGAGTTGTGGCTGCACCGGAGGAACAACATTTTGTGGCAGCAATGGTGGTAGGTTGTTATTCTTGTTGTTGCCAGTCATTTTCTTTTGCTTTTGTTTTCTCCTCCTAAGCGTTCTCTCGAGTTCTGGATCAAAGCTCACAATATCCTTAGGATTTGTCCTCGTGGACATACAACACCTAAAATAAATTCTGAAATAAATTAACAAAAAGAAAGTAAACAAATTAGTAAAAGTTAGAAGTTAAGTAAGAAGAATTAATTGCAACTACAAACATAAACATCAAACAAACACCATTCCCCGACAATGGCACCAAAATTTGATCGGCTTATAATGTCACAGTAATTGTGCAAGCGGACACACGTCGAAGCAAGTATAGTTGATAGAATAATTCTATCGGATATCGATCCCACAAGGAATGGGTTCTTGATGTCTATATGTCGAGTCAATTAAGACTAAGATTAGAGATAATGTGAGTAAAGATGTCAGCACAATTAAATCTGATTTGCACACTAAGATAGTTAAAATTGTCAATGTAATTATAAAAGTTAAATGTCAGAGCAACTGAAAGTAAATCAAATTGTTGTTGAAGTTTTTGAGAATTTTAAATACAGAAAAATAAAAGTGTGATCAAGTGCAAAGGGTTGGAGTGGATCACTAATATCACTAAGTAACAACGCTGGATGTGTCGACAAGGTATTGAATAGACGAATTGTCACAGAAATAATGCTCCAATGAAATCTTAACAATAACAGCTCTCTATTTAATCGAGACTCAAGTACCCACAATTACCACATCTCTCGATGTAGGCAACTCTATGCACTTAAGAATAAGTGATAGAATCTCTTCTAATCCCAAGCAGCTCTCACTGACTTCCTTGTTGATCTAACTTGTCACCACATCTCTCGATGTCGATAGACTGCAATTCCACTCTTGTGTTTAAAGCAATTAAATCCAAGAATAAACAGATGAGAATGATTAAGTAAGAATCAAAGTAATCTAACATTGAAAGATATTCTCATATTCATTCAATTGTCAAGAGAAATTCATCAGCATAAAAGAGGGGTTAACAAATACATTGAAGCTTACTATCTCTAGACTACTAGGACTATTCCTTAACCACTCCTCTTGCATTACATAAAGCACTCCTCGTCAGACGTGGTTTCTCCTTCGATCAATCAGCTCATCGTTCTCCAGCTTAAATCTCTAAGAACACAAAGTATTTGCAGAATTTAATTCCTCTACCTCTTAATACCTTTCTTCATCTTTTCTCCTCTATTTATAGGCTTCAAGAATAGTAGACCTTCTCTCTTCTCAGATCCAGATCCAATTGCAACTGTAAAAGTTTGTTACAGTCTAGCTGTGCACTCACGTAGATCTGGTGTAATCTTCATGGATCTGCAGGTTGTCGCGACATCGCTAGGCGCAATCTGAAACCTTCAATTACGGTGACAATGTGATCTTCCCCTACGCTGGTGCTTCCAGATGTAATTGTAGCTTTAATTCTCTCATTTCAAGTAGAGATTCCTATGCAGTGACATTGCTAGTCACAATTTCAAGCTGAATTTGTGACTACATTTTCAGATTCTTTTTACCTTTGGTCTTTTGAGATGGATCCTTGCGCTGACAATTTTAAGACGCAATATATATGCTGCATGTGACAAAATTAGTGCATAAAAAGAAATAAAATAACAATAATTTAAACCAAGTATAAATGAGTTAAAAAACATAAATACTAAGTATGAAATGCCTAACATGCATGCTAAATATGGTACAAAAGAGACAAATAATACACAAATTTAGGGAGAAAATAGTGTCATTACTAATGCTATCAATGAATCACATTTAGATGAATAACTAAGATTACAACTTCATTAAAGTCAGTATCATGCCTCAAATCCTAAATTCCATCTGCAATACAACATTTATTGTACAATACTAAGTATCTATATATTTTGTTTTTTTTTTGTGAACAAGGGTTATCTTTGTATTACTATACCCTTGTTCTTGAGAAGTAACGATGGAGTGCAACAAACCCCTAGGGAGTACGTAATTGCGCCGACACACACTCATGCAACGATAGCCTTTGGCCAGATTCATTTTTCTAACACTTGCATTGGAGTGTTCCCTCTTGAACAATTCATAATACACCGACATTGGAGTGTCTCTTATTTATAAATATATATATAAGCAGCTGTAAAGGCAAATTCATTCAAGATTCAAGGAATGCTACTAGTCATTCATTACTAATGCAATCTAAATCATTCATCAAAGAATTGAAGATAGAACATTCAGTCAACTTTATCCAACTCATTCATTGATGGTTCACATGATTCAAGAATTAAGCATTGGATGTAACAAAAAAAATTTTAAACACATTTGCATTAACCATTCATAAACCTTGCATGCTTCATTAAACTCAAAAAGAAAAATTTTTGAAATATGGGTGCATCTTCAAACCTCCAAACTTAAAGTTTGCATTGTCCCTAATGCACTAACATTAAAATGCAATGACAATAGAAATACAATGACAATGTGTACTAACAAAATAAAAATTATAGCTACATGCAATGCATGAACACTACAGCTAAAAACTTAAAATAAACTAACTCAATTTTCCTCAGCCATAGATGTGGATGCACGATGCTTCTTCTTCCTCCTCTTCTTCTCTTCTTTTCCTTGGGCTTTGCATGGTTCTTGGATTGCTCCTCAGTTTTTGGCTTTGCCTCAACCTTATCGGTTGCTTCTTGTGTTGGATGGATCATCTCGAGTGGTCCAGTGTAGACCACTATCACCAAAGGGTTGTGGTGCTCCTCATTGGTTTCCTCCGTAGCTTTCGCTTGACTCACTCCATCTCTCTCCAAAGTCTCAATCGTTACACTCACAACTTTGGGTGCATTGACAGTGTCTTCGGCTGATTCTTTCTCAGCATCTTTTTTCTCAACATCTTCTTCTTTCTCATTCACATCATCAACATGGGTTTCCTCCTCTCCCACAGGAAATTCCTTCTTAGTAGCATACTCTTTTTGACCAACAGTGAAATCATCTTCAAATAGGCTCTCAACCTTCGCAAGCACTCTTCGACGTCCCTTGATTCCGTTTCTTTCTCAACATCAAATACATGCACAGTAGGAGAGGATACCACCGATCGATCTTAATCCCCTAAGTCAGCATCCTCTGATAAGAGTTCATAATCTCGGATGATTGGTGGAAACACTAGGAATTCTAAGAGTGGGGCTAGGCTCAATTACCTTAATGTGGCTACAACAAAACTGTTCTAGGCCT
The DNA here is from genome assembly GCA_039519145.1 of Kokia cookei. Taxonomy (NCBI): domain Eukaryota; kingdom Viridiplantae; phylum Streptophyta; class Magnoliopsida; order Malvales; family Malvaceae; genus Kokia; species Kokia cookei. The sequence goes on from CM076902.1 coordinate 32,792,258, forward strand.
TGGGATAGGCGTAGAACAAATTTTGTGATCTAATCATGTCTTTTATTGTAGAGACCAGCCTATCTACCTATTGTTGATGGAATTGGCTAACTTCTCGACATCTTTCATTTTGCGCAACAAGGATGTCTTTACAGTTAGATTTGTTCCCTTTCTCTCTGCCTTGGCCTTGCCCTTCCTCATCTTGCTTATATATGCCTCGTTCACTATCGGTGTATCTTTACCATGAGTCATTCTCTCAATAGAGGCTTCATTGATTAGGCTCTTATTCTCTAGGATATTTTTCATCATCATGTGGCACGATTCCCTTCTACTGGCATAGTTGCTTCACCAACAATGGGAAAACTAAAATTCCTGTTTTCCTTGCAGCGCAGTCAGTAATTTCTTGTGGAGTATTACGCAACATCAATCTTTCGAGCCCTGACAATAGAATGTATTAGACACATTCTATCGAGGATGACTGTGGTACTGTGGGTGGAGGGTTTTAGCCTGTAGTTGACAAAATGGAACCAGATTTTGCTTTGCAGCGAAGTATTGGTGCATGGTATAATTTTTTTGACTTGAACCCGTCCACATTGCTCCTTCGACACATAAATCCTTCACCAAGAGATCTGTCTTGTCATCTGTCATATCCTTAATGAACTCGGAGTGTTCATCTATAGCCCAACTCATTGATTTTTTTAGCATCCCATGAGATTAAGCCTTCGTGAACAAAAATAAACTCTGTCTCATGGTCAATAACGTTAGCATAAAACTCACATACCAATGAAGGAGAGTAGCTGCCAGGATGAGTGCAAAAAGTCTCCCACTTCAGCTTTGAGATGGTTTTGTATATTTGCTTGCACAAGTCTTGCTGTTGTGAAAGGAGAAAGCCTTGTTTTAGGCAGAAGTTTTGCTTCAAAATGATGTCTTGAAATAGGTCTTTGGCCGTTTTCGTTAAAAATATCACCGAATCATTTTTCTCCTTTGGCATGGAGGACTCTACTTCATGAACTGTAGTTGCAGAGGAAGAGTGTTCTTCGACAAATTTAGCAACTTTCTTGACTTTTCCTTTAGTTCTTGCCATATTTTTGTGAGTGAAGAAGGTTTTAAGGTGTAAAGGTACGAGCTTAGAAAAATAAAATGAATAAAAATGGTTGCTTTGTGTTTGTTACAGTCGGTATAGAGAAGGGGGTTTATAGCGAGTGAAAGAAGAAGATGGAAAGGCGTGATTTTTCTATGATTACACGAAAGGACATAAAGCTACCGGGAATAAATACATCCAATGAGAATTGCGCCTACTTAGACAAATCCAACGATTTGGTGACTTTTGATGGAACGGTGGGGTCTGAATCCCTAATATGCCCTCATTTTTACGAGTCATCAGTGGTAATACAATCATACAGATTGCGTTAACAATAAAGTCCAACTACGTCGACAATGGTACCTACTTATTCTACAAAAACAAACAAGAAGTAAAACAAACTTGAACAAAAACAAAATTAAAGTAAAATTACGTAATAATACATTTAATAAAAATTTAAAAAATTTCGACCAATTTAATGGTCTTTACTTGCTTTTGATCAATGTTCCTAAAATAATGTTTTAGCCACTGTCCATTCACTTTGAATTGGTGTCCATCATGTAAATCCTTAATTGTGACTGGACCATGAGGAAATGCTTCGATAACTTCGAAAGGTCCAGACCAACGTGAGCACCATTTACCTGGGTGCAATTTCAACCTAGAATTGAATAATAAAATTTGTTGTCCAGCGATAAATTTTCGCTACAAAATAATTCTGTCATGTCATTGTTTGGTCTTTTCCTTGTAATTTGCAGCATTTTCATAGGCATTTCACCGAATCTCCACTAGTTCAGTGATATCCAGCAGCCTTTCCTTTCCTGCAGCTTCATAGTCCACATTCACTTGCTTAATTGCCCACATTGCCTTGTGTTCCAGTTCAACTGGCAAGTGACATGCTTTCCTAAAAACTAACTGATATGGCGACATCCCTAATGGAGTTTTGTATGCTGTTCGTAATGCCTATAAAGCGTCATCAAGTCTGGAAGACCAATCTTTCCTTGAAGGGTTCACAACCCTTTCGAGAATGTTCTTAATTTGTCGGTTGGATACTTCAGCTTGTCCATTGGTTTGCGGATGATAAGTAGTAGTCATTCTATGATTAACTCCACATGTCTTCAGTGCAACTACCACTTGGTTGCAATGAAAGTGTGTACCCTGATCACTGATCAATATCTTTGGTGTGACAAAGCAGCTTAGTATATGCTTTTGAAAAAATTTACGCACTGTCTTTACATCATCCTTTGGGACTACAACAGATTCAACCCACTCCGAGACATAGTCAACAGCTACTAATATATAAAGATTTCCAAATGAACTTAGAAATGGTCCCATAAAATCCATACTCTAAACATCGAACATTTCAACCTCCATAATCGACTACTGCAACATTTCATTGCATCGGGATATAAAACCAGTGCGCTAACACCTATCGTATTGATTCACAAAATTATGGGCGTCCATGAATAGAGAAGGCTAGTAAAATCCTGATTAAAGAACCTTAGTCATGCTATCGAAATGATCTCCATAAGGAGCATCATGACAATGCTTTAGGATTGAAAGCATCTCCTCTTTCGGAACACAACACCGAATGATATTGTCATTGCATACCTTGAATAAATATGACTCGTTCCAATGGTATTTCACTACTTCACAAAGAAATCTTTCCTTTTTATGGCCTGTGACACCTAACGAGAGTTTTCCACACACTGGATAATTAACGAAATTCGCATACCAAGGGGTTGCATGTACAGTAAATAACTTCTCATCTGGAAAGGCGTCGACAATTTGAAGTATGTTTCCATCTTCGCTGCCAACTTCCAATTAAGATAGATGGTCTGCAACTTGATTCTCTGAACCCTTACGGTCTTTTATCTCGATACTGAATTCTTGCAACTGTAGGATCCAGCGTATCAGTCGAGGTTTTGCAACCTTCTTCGCAAAAAGATATCTCACGTTAAGTGATCAATAAATACGATAACCTTTACGTCGACAAAATATGAACGAAACTTGTCAAAAACAAATATTATAGCCAACAATTCTTTCTCTGTAGTGGTATAATTTATTTGAGTCTCTATAAGAGTTTTGCTAGCATAATAGATGACATGAAATATTTTTCCTTTATGTTGTCCTAGAACAATACCCACAGCAAAGTCGCTTGCATCGCAGATAATTTCAAAAGGTTTAGACCAATCTGGTGCAATGACAATGGGTGCATTTACTAGTTGCTTTGTCAATGATTACCACTTTAGCTTTATCTACTTCAATGCCTTGACTAGAGATGCGATGGCCTAACACAATGTCTTCAGTTTCCATTAAATGACATTTTTCCCAATTTAGAACAAGGTGTGTGTCTTCACACCGCTTAAATACTTTATCCAAATTGTCAGCGCAATGATCAAAATAATTCCCATAGACTGAGAAATTGTCCATAAAAACCTCTAAAGAATCTTCAATCATATCCAAAAATATTGTCATCATGCACCTTTAAAATGTGGCTAGTGCGTTGCAAAGACCGAAAGGCATACGACGAAAGGCAAAAGTACGAAAGGGGCAGGTGAATGTTGTTTTCTCCTGATCCTCCAATGCAAAGGCAATTTGATTGTACCTAGAATAGCAGTCTAGAAAGCAATAATAAGCTCTTCCATCAAGACTATCCAACATCTAGTCAATGAAAGGAAGCGGGAAGTGATCTTTCCTTGTGGTTGCATTAATTTTGTGATAATCCATACAAACTCGCCATCCCGTAGGAATGCGTGTAGGAATTAACTCGCTTTTTCATTGCTAACCATAGTGATGCCACTCTTTTTAGAAGCGCATTACACTGGACTTACCCAATTGCTATCAGAAATAGGGTAAATAATTCCAACACCAAGCCATTTTATAATCTCCTTCTTAACAACTTTCTTAATTTTCTCATTTAATCTTCTTTGTTTCTCAATCGATTGCTTATCTTCATCTTCCAACTTGATCTTATGCATTCAAAAAGAAGGACTAATGCCTCGAATATCAGTAGTACTCCAAGCAATAGCTCATTTACGTTGCTTAAGGATATGGATCAATTTCTCTTCTTGAGTCACATCCAGTGCTGTAGAGAAAATAACTAGGAGAGTATTGTTATCACCAAGAAAAACATATTTAAGATGAGTAGGTAGTGGTTTCAATTCTAAAGTAGGAGCCTCTTCAATAGATGGCTTGAAAATTGGAGTCGTTCTGTTGGCTAAGTCTAAGGATTCAATCTGCCATCCATGCTTGAGTTCAATGTTATTAGCTTCAACCATGCTGTCATAATCATATAAGAAATGATCATCAAGTGTCACTGCAAACACCTCAAAAAGTAGTGTTCTTTGGTCATTGAATTATTCTTCAATTATATCCTCTAACATATCCATAGTATGACATTCTTCTTTATCCTCGCATCGAATAGATTCGAAAAAACTAAAGGTAACGTGCTTATCATTAAGTTGCAAGGTTAGTTCACCTTTATAAACATCAATGAGAGTTCGTCCGATAGCTAAAAATGGTCATCCCAAGATTATAGGAACCTCCTTGTCTGCCTTACAATCACGTATGATAAAATCAGCCAGAAAAATGAATTTATCCACACGAACTAAGATATCTTTGATTTTCCCTTCAGGTTGAGCCAAGGATCAATCTACTAGTTGCAATGTCGCTGAAGTGGGTTTCATGTGACCAATTCCCAATTTTCTGAAAGTAGATAGTAGCATTAGGTTGATGCTAGCTCCCAAGTCGCATAAAGATTTGCCCAAATAATGGTTGCCAATTGAACATGGGATAGTAAAGCTCTCAGGATCTTTCATTTTGAGGGACAACTTATTTGTGAAAACAATACTATAACCTTTTATGAGTGCAATAGTTTCAATATCACTGAGCTTTTTTTTTCTTGGACAAGAGCTCCTTCATAAATCTCTCATAATTAAGAATTTGCACAAGAGTGTCCACTAAAGGAATATTGACATGAAGTTACTTCAAGGTGTTCAAGAACTGTTGATACTACTTATCATGCTCATTCTCTCTGAATCTTTGTGGAAAAGGTAAAGGTGGAGATACATCAGATTGCGTCGACATCTTTGATTGCATCAACAATTTCGAAGGTTGGACATTAGGCATATGAGTGACAATTTATGGAACTTCTTTGTCTGATACATCGACAATCTCTTTAGATTCGACCTTTTCACCAAGGATCACTTTACCAATGTCTTGAGGTGCTACAGTAGAGTCTATAGTAGGCTCACTAGTTTGTTTACCACTCCTAAGAGTGATAGCCTTACAGTGTTCTTTTCCCTTTGGATTGGGATTTTTTATGTCACTGGGTAGGGTGCCCGATGGTCAAGTATTCAGGTTCGAAGCCAGTTATCCTAATTGTTCCTCCAACGCCCGAATAGAAGATGAATTCCTTTGTACAATAGCTTCCGTGAGAGTAATATGCTCCCGCATTAAGGCCTTAAGAGCTGCTAACGTATCAGATGGGGAAGCTTGCATGTACTGTTGTTGTCGATGTTCTTGAGCATGTTGATTTTGTATTGAAAAAATGTTGTTGCTGCATCTGATTCTGGTGTTGATGCATCTGGCCTTGTTGTGAATGTATCTGAGTGTGCTGATTGTAATTCTGCTATTGTTGGTTGTAATTCCCTTGTCTTGGATTATAATTGCCTTGAGTAGATGTATTCCCATATCAAAATGTCACAGCATTTTGTCTAACATTCTAGGTTCCCCAAGACTATTGATTGCGTGTAAAATTATTGTAAGAGTTGCCATAAGAATTACTGTGGATATTATTGACATAAAAGGCATTCTCTGCATGTTATGGACAGTTTTCATAGCTATGGTTGTCACCGTAAATCTAACAACAAAAGGTAGGAACTTCAACTTGTTGAGCGACTTGTATAGGTGCAACATCACTAGTCTCTTTCATATTTTTTATCATGTTTGAAAGAGAAGAAACTTGAGCATTAAGTGCAGATATTGCGTACAATTCAATAACTCTCGGAGTAGCTTTTGCTTGTACAGCTCTAGAGATAGGATAATGATAATCATTCTAAGCAATGTTTTCAAGAATTCCAATAGCATCACCATAAGTACAATCCAACAAAGGACCATTGGTTGATACATCGACAAGATTCCTCATTTGTGAATTCAGCTCATTATAGAAAATCTCAATTTGTGTTTCTTGTTGAATGTCATGCATGGGCAACTTCGAAGCAAAGATTTATAACATTCCCATGTAGTGTCAAGATTCTCATCATCCAACTGATGATAAGCTATAATATCATTTCAGAGACGAGCATTCATTTTCGACAGGTTAAAACGCAGAACAAACTGTGTTACTAGTGCATTCCATGAAGTAATTGAGCTAGTAGGTAGCCAAAGAAACCAAGTACGGGCTCTTCCCTGCAAAGAATAAGGAAATAATTGCATTTTCAAAGCCTCATCAGGAACGCCTTATTGACTAAAGGAAGCACAAATCAATAAAAATGATTTAAGATGTTTTCGTGCATCTTCATGTGACAATCCAGCATATTGCCTATTAGAATTCAACGTTTGAAACATTACAAGCTTGAGTTCAAAATTCTCAGGTTGGATTGCTGGTCTAACAACTCCCGATTGTAAGTCATCAAAGATAGGTACTACAAAATCTCATATAGTCTTGTTTTGTATTTGATCGTCTTGCGGTAACGATGGGTTATTAGCATTTTGTGGCAGTATCAAGGGTATAGCAAGATTTTGTTGCTGCATGGGGGGTATGGTTGCATTGTTTCTTAGTAAAGTCATATTCCTTTGTCCTTGAAGTCTCCTCCGAATGGTTCTTTCAATTTCTAGATCAAAATCAGCAATAAACTCCAAATTGCTTCGGGTCATAAAACACTTGAAAATAAATGTGAAAATAGCAACAAAAATAAAACAAGTTAGTAATAACTAAATACTATATAATAATAAAAAAATAAAGTGCAAAAACAAAAATAAACATCAAACGAACGTCATCCCAGACAACGGTACCAAAACTTTAAAAGCTGTTTAACGTCATAGCAATATTATGCAAGCATACACTATCCATACAAGTATAGTAGACAGATGCGAGTCTGTCGGATATCAATCCCACGAGGATGGTTGTTTTTAGTTTATTAATCTCAATGCAATGAATTAGTAAAAATGAGAATTTGTGTGAATAGTTGTCGGAGCAATAACTTGAAAATAAAAATGAATTATGATAATGAAAAAATAGGATTCCCAATGTGAATAATCAACAGAATGCTAAATGCTCAAAAGGTATAAAAGAATAGGTGATTGTCGATGCAATAAATTGTAATGAATATCTTACCAAACTTAACTTTTATATTTGATCTAAGACTTGAACATGCACATTAACCACACCTTCCGGTGATGGCAATGGAACACAATTGAGAAAAAGTGGATTAAATTCCTCTAATCCTCACGCAACTTCTGTTGTCATGCTTGTTAGCTTGAACTGTCATTGCACCTTCCAATGACAGTGACCGCAATAACATTTCCATGCTAAAAACATTCAAACCCAAAGATTAAATAGTAGAAGCAAGGTTGAATAAAAAAACATTTAACCCAGAATTCATGTGTACTTCCATACAAGAATGAAATAGAAAGTAATCACCATCGTTTAGGAAAAAATATAAAAGAAACAAGCGGAGAATACTATTCCTAGACAACTCGACTTGCTCTCTCACTTTCCTCTTGTGATGCACTCAGGGCTCCTTATCAGGAGCTAATTTGCATCCTTTTCACGTCGATTAACCCGTGGGAGCCTTAAGCCTCCATAGCCGAAAGCTTCAAAAGGTAGGTTGAAGAAGGTTATGGCACCAAAAAGACCTCTCCCTCTTTTATCTCTTTCCTTGTGGGTATTTATATTCTTCCAAATTGTGCAGGTGTCCTTTCTTCAGAATCAAGTTATCGTTGGTCGTACAAGTTAGTTATACCAGACTGGACAACTCACACATTTTTGTTCTTATCCGGACATATGTTGGATGAGGCGACAATCCTGAACGCAATCTGAAAATACTCATGCAGCGACATTAGTACCAAAACATGAAAAAATTAAGAGTAAGTAGGCTAAGGTCCATTGAGTCATAAAATGCAATTAACTAAACTAAAAAAATGTTAAAACATGTGCTAAAGATAACTAAATAGGAATAACTTAACCAATAAGTAGGGAGAAAACAATGGTTCTTTCTAGCAATATCACTTATATTTATGCTCAAGAGATACCAATTAGATCCATCTCATGTCATTTCAGTAGAAGAAATTAAAATTCAACCTGACTTATCATATGAGGAAGAACTGGTTGAGATTTTAGCTCGTGAGGTAAAAGAACTACGTAACAAACGAGTTGCTTTAGTAAAGGCTCTTTGGCGTAGTCATAACGTTGAGGAAACGATGTGAGAGCTTGAGGAAATGATGAAATCTCAATATCCTCACCTTTTCTTTGGTAAGATTTTCAAGGATGAAAATTTTTAAGGGGGGAATTGTAACAACTCGTTTTTAGTATTAGCGAAAATGAAGGTTTAGTATCACAGTTATTGGTAAATAAGATAGTGCTTTACTTATTAATTAGTATTTATGGGATTGATAAAAGTTGCAAAAATTTAATTAAGAAAAGAATTGGTGTTTGGATAGGTAATTTTAAAAAAAAGGATTAAATTGAGGAAAATACAAAAGTGAGTAATTATAAATTAAAGGGATTAACTAGAGGAAGGAATGTTATCTAGTGAACTTAAAGGAAAATTATACCATATTTAAGATAGTGGATATTGATGTATAAATATTATATTGATTATTATAAAGGGACATGGATGTAATTAAATAAAAAGGAGATGTTTAGTAAAAATTAAAAGAAATCCACTAAAACAATAGGTTATCATTTTCTTCCATCTTCTTCTTTTTGTCGAAAACTCCATTAGAGAGAAAAGAAGAGTTTTGGTTGAGTTGTTCCTTTGCATGCATGTGCTATTGAGATCAAGAAACGAGTAGGATGAATATTAATCGTGGAAAGGAGATGATTGCAGAGTAGTCAATCTCTATTTTAACTGGCTAGTGTAACTCAGTAAGTTCGTAGTCTCGAACTTAACATTTCTATTCAATTATTTATTAAATTTAATTTAATTTAAGCTATTTAATTATGTGGTAGATATTTATAATCTCATATATTTATTTAAATGATGATATAAATTAAGAAATGAGAAAATGGTGGAAATGGATTTTTACAATTCGTCGGTTATCCGACTAGCACTAAGTGCAATTTCCATCAGTTTAACTGACGTGTTGGGCACATATTTGTTGGTCTATCCAACTAGAGCTGGGCTCATTGTTAATATCGTCAGTTTATCTAACTAGTGTTGGGCACACATTCGTTGGTTTATCCAGCTAGCACTAGGTGCAAACATCATTGATTTATCCAACTAGAGCTAGACTCACAGTTAATATTGTTGGTTTATCCGACTAGCACTGGGCGTTAACTCTTTCGCGGTATATTCGATAGGCACCGGGTGCCATATGATAATTGAATCAAATTGTAAGATTGTGGAACTATTGATGAAGGATGGGTTATGATTATTATTGAATAAGGAAAGCATATATACTTATGTATGTAGTTAATCAATTGAGGTTATAATGTATATTTTAATTCATGTTATTGAAGTTGTGAAGTAAATTCAATTGCTTAGTGTGTGTATAAATATATATAAGTGGTTAAATAAATAAATAAAATTTAGCTAATGTAAATTATTTTCTCATGATTTCAGGTTAGATAATTAATAGACTTGGACTCAACATCTTGTAAGAAATTTCGTACTCAATGTCAGTGAAGTTCTCGTTTGTTATTTTTAACATGTACCTAGGAAATCTACAAATGTTCAATACTTTTTTGGTTATAGGTAGTTTTTGGTGAATATTACATGTATAAAATTTTAGTTTGAAATGTTGTGGATGATATGATAACTCTTGATATTTGAATATTTGTATATAAATTCATAGTTGGGTTGAATGTTATGGATATGACATTATAAGGTATAGATATTTTGTTGAATGATTGGTTTATGAGTTTAGTTGATTAGGTAAATTTTAAGGTTGATATGGTTTGAGATGATGCAATAGAATGTGCATATTGGTGTGTTATTCTCTATGTTGTTTTAGTAGGCAAATAATTGAGTCTAAACGGTAGATATAATAGTACCTTTCATCAAGTTATCTATTTAATTGTTAGCATTGATTGAGGTGCCTTTGAATGGCATATTGGTTAGACTTAGTTTGTTGATGTTTTGGCTTATAAATTATGCCTTAAATGTGTTTAAAGAACATAGGAACTTGACCTATTTATAGTGTACCTTGTTGGGTAAGGAATATGAGTGATGCCTCGTTTTCGAAGCAAATTAGACTGCACATGGCCTGTGACATGGGCTATCACATGACCGTGTGTCATTTGAAGGTGCAGTGTAGGTTACACAGGCAAACACACGGGTTGGGACACGGCTGTGTGGCCCAATTTTGTATAAGAACACGGTTTGGCACATGGTCTCTTACACAAGAGTGTGTTGCAAAACAGTATAGATACACGGTTTGTGACACGACCGTGTGACCACATTTCAAACACACACATGACCTGATACACGGCTAGGGGCACAGTCATGTGGATGTGGGCACATGGGCGTGTGTTTGAGACACACAACCGTGTGACGCCTATTTTGAGAAAAAATTCAGTTTTCTTTTAAAACCTTTAATGTATTCCAATTTGATCCTTGATTGCTTATAATGCTTGTATATGACCATGTATGTTTAATTGAATTAATATACGTGATTTTTAGCTTGATTTAACATGTATTTGTGAATAGCATATATATATATATATAACAGTTATTCAACAATATATATATATATATATAGTTGAATAATTGTTAGAAATGTGTGAATGATTATAAATTGTTTTGTAATACTTCGAGACTCTAGATCTGTGACGGTTACGAGTTTAGGGTGTTATAGAACTACATTTGAAAGAAAACAATTTTCAAGATATTTTTTATAAAGTAATTATTATTATTATTTACAATTTAAACTTATTTTGATTTTTTTAATAATATAAAATTTAAATTGATTTATTTAATAATAAAGGGACTAATTTAATTCAATCCTATAATATAAAGAACTTTCAAGTACTTTAGTAAAAAAAAAGTAATATAGAAATGTCTCGATGAATTTGAATTTGGGTCGGATCCAATTTGAGAAGTTATCGACCCATAGGTTAAAAGATTGTGAATTTAATCTATTAAAAGATTGTGAATTTAATCTAACTGTAAGTCTTAAGGGGACTTACGGTCGTATCAAGCTATCATAAATGGACACATTAATATATATGATTAGATTTTGGGAAAGACTTCCCTATATTTCGCTTATAATATATTTCGACAAATTAATTAATTTTTTTTATAAAATTTTAAAATATTAAATTTTATATTTTAAACACTAAATTTATATATTAAAAATTGTAAAAAAAAAATTTAAAGAAACAAAGAAATATAAAATTAAATCCTAAACAGTAAATATTAAACCGTAATTAAATCTTAAAATATTAATCTGAAATGTGTGCGAACTGTTATATAACCATTTTCCTTATATTTTGTATTTCACCTTTCTTGCTCCCCTCCCCCTTGTCACCTTTATTTCTTGGTCTAATCTCCCTTCTTCCGACTTTTCTAAATGGAAAAAATTTCACTCTATTATAATCTTTTTACTAAAGAAAGTTAAAAATACAACATATTTTTGGTGAGGGAAAAGTTCAAAATGCATATGAGGCAGCTCTACAAAGAAGCAAGACATAAATCCTACAATATTGTTTGTGGACTTGCTATGTCTCAAGATACAAGAGAGAGGGATTCTGGGAAATCTCTTGGATGGGGAACGGACAAGAATTAAGATTAACAAATTTGTGCTTTCAGCATTGCATTTGAAGGACATGAACGGGGCCTTCGTTGAATTTATCAATTAAGAGGAGAACTGGCAAAAAAAAAAAAAAAGGTTGGTCAAGAAAGAGCCCAAGTAAGGGTGTTTAATCAATTTGTCGCGAGATGAGAAACTTTTAAAAGTCAACACGACTTTTAGATAAAATTTAAATTTATCATTTAAGAGATATTTTCTCTTGTAATTGTAAGTCTTGGTTAAGTTAGGGATAGATCTAAGAGGGTTGGTAGTGGCCCCAACCTCTCGTAAAATGGAAAATTTTCTATTTAGGCTTTTTATAATTTATAAAATTTTAAATTAGTAATGGTAAAATTGTACTTTGGCTCCCCAAAAAAGATAAAATTTTGATTTAATTCTCTAAAATTTATAAAAATATAGGCTATTAAAATGGGGAAAATACATTTTTACTATCATAAAAATATATAATTTAGTTTCCCCCCTCAAAAATTTCTGACATCACCCCTACCCCCTAAGTCATATTTGTGGATCTGTCGCTAGGTTAAGCCTTAGGTTTCTAAGCACTTAGTACACTTGGGTTGGCTTTAATATATTATCGGCTCTACCGCTTGAATGATATATTGTCGGCTCTGTTCCTGAGTATTATAGTGCACTAAAAAATTAGATATAAAAGGTTAATCAACTTTAGAGAGTTGATGTAACATTAGCTGTAGGTCCTAGATATTCTATAGTGGGTGTGTTATGCTCGTCGAGTTACCAACAGAAACAAAGGGCTGAAAGATTTACTGTTGAAGAAATTTGGATAATCAACTTTGAACTTGCAATTTGAAGCTTAACCAGGAGTAGGTTTGCAATGCCCCATATTACTTTTATTGGATCTAGATAAAAGAGCTTTTAAAGTATAAATATATGCAAGAAAGCACAAGATATGGTTGAACGATAACATAGTTCACATTATAGTTCTGATACATACTCCCTAGATTGCAAATTTGATTCTTTATTTCTAATGTAGCTTCCTTCTATGTTTATATTTTACATACAAACACACAATAGATTGCAAATTCTAGCTATTGAAATTACATTCAATTTCTTGGTCTTCATCGTCACCAATCACTAAACTATTCTAACTATTGTTTTAGCTTTTAGATCAACTACAATCTTCTTCTAAGTTCTTGGAAAATTTTAGAGATCGGGGATGATAGTGATCACGGTAACGGTTTGGACAAGTGGAAAAGACCAGAAAGATTTCTCAATATTAAAATGTTCTTGAAAAATTTTGCAAAGAATTTTTTTGAAATTTTTTATTGTTAAGAATATAAAATATATATTAAAATTTTAAATGATATAATATTTTTATAAATGTATAGGGGTGAAATCCTGCAGAGGATATTGTAGTTCAACAAGGTGGGAAATTATCTGTAAATACATATGACAACCAAAGAGATGTAGAACCCAAGGAGCAACAATATGTTCCTCGAAGACCCTATCACAATCAAAGAGAGAATCGTGGTACTAGGGGTGGTCGTAGAGGTTACTCCAATAGCCGTGGAGGAAACGGAAGGGGTGGCAGAGACTACCAAAATAGTCGTAACCAATGTTATGATCAGCCGGACAACAACTACTATTCTAGGAGCTATTATAACAACCGAGGAAGGGGTGGAAGAGGCGGTGGCCATGCTTACAACAATCAAGCCTCTGCTAATGGTGGTGTTGCCTCATAACAGCTTTAGGTGGAGTATGCGGAGGTGGCTGGTGAAGATGTACTCTTTTTTCTTTTTGGTGTTTTTGGTTTGCATGAAAAGCATTATTTGAATGTGGGCTCATGTTCATATGGTATCAACCGTTTGCTCCTTCTGTAGGTGGGTTAATTAATGACGTTGGAAATCATTTTAAAAACTGAAGACTTCCGCCAATTATCCTTTTTGCTTTAACTTGAAATTTGTGTTACGGATTATCATTTTCACCCATCCATCTTCGCAATGTTATTTGTCGAAACCATCCCCTTTTTTTTTGGGAATGAAGTGTTTCGAAAATTATTTTTATGTTGGAAAATGGGAGTCGCCACCAATCCTTTATTTGGTGTGATTGGATCACCACAAAACACTTTAAAAATCGTTTTGAAAACATATAGGTATTCGAAATCCAAAAAAACAGATTTGGGAGTTGATTACGCATGAGGAAGGATTAGCACCCTCATACGCCCAAAATTGGTACCGTATTGATTATTTTCGGGTCTTAATTTGTAATATTTAAAAGCTTGAATAAAGTTTAAAATATGATCCTTGAATGCATGAGTTGAGTTTGAAAGAAATGGGGTTTGTTTGGAAATCTTACTATCTCAAAGTGATCGAGGAAGAAAATTACGTCTAGTGAGTTAGGACATGACATTTCAAGATCTAGAAATAACAAGGTTTCTTTTATAAAACTTTTTTTTTAATTTTTACAAAAGGACATTTGATTATCTCGATTTGAAGAAAGGTTGCACCTAGTAAGTTAAGGCGCAATATTTCAGAATCGAAGATAAGGAAACATTTCCTCGATTAAGGGTATTCGATTATTTCGATTTGAAGAAAAAAATTGCACCTAGTGAGTTAAGGCACAAATTTTTGAAACTCGAAACAAAAGAATATTGCCTCGATTTTTGAAGCTTTTATAAAAAAAATAATTTTGAAAACAGGCGTGCGAGTTGAAGATGAATGTGCAGCTAATAGTGGATATATAACGCAAAGCAAGATAAACAAGAAGATAAATTATCCACGAGAAATCAAAATGCAAAATACGAACGCCTAAAAAAATACAAATGTTGATGAGAAAGAAGAATGATACGACCGGAGTTCAAAACGAGACCTTTCATATGCACAGGGGCAAAATGGTAGTTTCGAGAAAATTAATGGTTAAAAAAGTGGAATTTAAAACATTCAAGGGTAAAAATGGCAATTTTGAGAGTTTTGAGGTCGAAAATGGGATTTTTTGAAGTTTAGGGGTAAAATGGTAATTTTTGGAAGGTTTAGGCAAAAATGGGATTTTTGGAAGTTCAAGGGTAAAATGGTAATTTTTGGAAGGTTCGAGGTTAAAAATGGGATTTTTGGGAGTTTGGGGGTAAAATGGTAATTTTTGGAAGGTTCGAGGTCAAGAATGGGATTTTTGGAAGTTCGAGGGTAAAATGGTATTTTTTGGAAGGTTTGTGGTCAAAAATGGGATTTTTGGGAGTTCGGGGGTAAAATGGTAATTTTTTGAAGGTTCGTGGTCAAAAATGGGATTTTTGGGAGTTCGGGGGTAAAATGGTAATTTTTGGAAGGTTTGGGGTCAAAAATGGGATTTTTGGAAGTTCGGGGGTAAGATGGTAATTTTTGGAAGGTTTGGGGTCAAAAATGGGATTTTTGGGAGTTCAAAGGTAAAATGGTAATTTTTGGAAGGTTCGGGGTCAAAAATGGGATTTTTGGAAGTTTAGGGGTAAAATGGTAATTTTTGGAAGGTTTAGGGACCTCTGGGGTAATAAAACCAAAAAAGGTGACACGTGGAAGCTGTTGAGGCATCTTGAGGTCTAAGGACCAGTTTGAAAACCATGGAAAATTTTTGGGTCAATTTTGTAATTAAGACAAACTTGATTTAAGGATTAAATTAAAACAAATTAAAAGGAAAAGGGACTGTTCGTGGAAATAAACCCAAATAATGACACGTGGCAGCCCCTGGTGTTTTAAAAAGGGTTCAATGATCAAATTGAAGAGCATTGAAAATAAATGGGCCAATTTGAAATTAATTAAAAGTATGAAAAAGGACCCGATTGAAAATTTGAGAAAAAGCGGAATGACCAAATGCACAAATATCCCCTTTCTTGAAAACACGCGGATCTTGAGTCGGGTCGGATCGGATTCGGGCCGGTCATGGATATTTTAAAAAAACTACGCCGTTTTGTACGAAATATCCCTACCAAAACGTTGCCGTTTTGGTAAGGGTATTTAAACACTTGAACCCTTGTAAAACCGAACCCCCCTTTTCATTTTTTGGATTTCAAAAAAACCTAAGGTCCCTTCCCCTTTTTTCTCTCAAATGCCTTCCATGGCCGGCAAAGTTCCGACCGGTCGACCCTATCACCGTCCGTCGCGCGGGCCCGCATGTGCCCTCGTCCGCGGTCGCGTGTAATCGCCGTACTCGGTCACGCGCATTGGTCCACCCACGCGTCCGTCGACGCCTTTCCTTCCTACATGTCATGCGCCTCCGTCCGTGACTTCTTTCAAGTAGGTTTTCATTTCTGATTTTTAAAACTTTTTTTTTCTTTCTCTTTTTTTTTAAAAAAATCACTTTAAAAAACCTTTTCGTTTTTTTTTTTAAAAAAAAACTAATCTCTTGTTGTCAACCGCTTCATTTTCTTGTTTCTTTGCAAATCTGCTAACGGCTAGGCATCGGCGAGGCTCGAGGTTTCGCGACGGTGACGGTTCCGAGGGCGGCTCCGGTAGAGGTCGTCAGACGAAGATGAGTCCCTTCGTCTTCATTTTTAGTTTCTTTTTTTTTATTAATGCCATTATTAAATGTTATTATTGATGTCATTATTGTTGTTACTGTATTGGTGATATTATTATTATTATGGCCAATATAATTAATAATATTATTAATGTCGTTTTCGAAGCATGGAAAACAATAAATTTTTATGGGGGTATTAAATACACACATAGAATTTAATGGGTTAACACGATAAATAATAATGAATAATAAATGTATGCTGCGGGTGTACCTGGACGTTTCGATGTTTGGCAACTTTGAGAATGGTTTGAGTCGGTTCACTACTGGCTATTAACTGCTGCTACTTGGATATGGTGAAAAACTTATTCTGGTATTGATTTTTAGAATCAAGAAAAACTTATTCTGGTATTGATTTTTAGAATAAAGGTCAGTACCCGTTACAAGTATTCTTGCCGTGGCTTTTATAGCCATGTTTACAATCATGCTTTTTTGTATTTCTCACATAAATGCCTGTCTTGTTTTTCCTTTTGCAGGTCAGCCATGGCAGCGGCGGTTGAAGCAGCTGGTGGCAGTGCAAGTTGGGGCCAAAGATGGTGACAAGCTATTGATGACGTGGCGGCCTTTGGTTGGTCGAAGGAGAGGCAACAGCAACAACACTTAGTGAAATTCGGGCCAACAGTAGTTTGGGTTTTGGGTATTTTTAGGCAATTTGAGCTGCTTTGTAATTGGGCCGTTTTGGGCTGTTTCAGCTTAGGTTTGGGTCATTTGAATCTGGGCCCGATTTGGGCTTGGGTTTTGGATCTGAGTTTGTAAATGGACTTTGTACTTGGACATTTTTTTTAATAAATTTAAATTTCAACCAAATTTAAATTTAGAATAAACTTAATTTTAAAATAAATTTAAGCTGATTGGGCCCAGGCGAATTGGGCTTCAACATTATTCATCGAAAAATAGGTCGGACTGAATTTAGGTCAGGTCTTTTTATGACACCACAATATATATATTCGCTGAAGTTCAGAATTGTTTTTTTGGGAAATGTTAAAACTAATAATGTTTAGGTATGCTAATATTATTTAAAAACATCCGACAAAAAATATTTATTTAATATTTACTAATTTTATACTATTAAAAATTTAAATATAAATAATTTTAACTTATATTTTAATTTTTAAAAAATAGAAAGATTCGGTAAAATTGCAAAACAGGTGCCAAATTCGATTTTTTTGGAAGTATTAAAGTATAATACAATCAATAAACAATAAAAATACATATTTGAATAATCATAAGTTTATATGCTCATGAGTAATCAAGGCTCGAGTTTGGCCCGTCCTGTTTTATCTTTATAATACTTCATATTATGTTATTTTTATATATTAAAACACACAAAAAATAAACCTATGCTAAATATATAATACTACTCTAATGTAAACATTAAAATAATATTAAGATGACTATATAAAAATTTCAATAAAGAAAAAATATATAAAATTATTAAATATTAAAATAATATAACAAAAATATTTAAAAATAATATGGATGGACCTAAAATAGGATTAGGTTAGTTTTTTTACAAATATGGATGAGTTTTGATAAAAATTTAGACTCAAATTTCGGGTCGGGTCGAGTTTAGACAAGTATAAAATATGTTAATTTCATACTCAAACTCGACCCAAACCCGACCCTATCAAGCCATGAACACTTCTAATAATAAGTATAAAATTATTATAAGATAAACGAATTAAATAATCATAAAAATAGAATCAAATTATTGGAGCATAAAATAGACTAACAACCATATATATTGAGCGGCTCAAGTAATTTGGCTCTTAGGATAGATTTAATTGAAGTAATAATATTCTTAAATTATCAAAATTATTATTTAATTATACAAAACTTTTATAATGTTTTCTGCAACACTAACTTAAGAAAAACTCTTTAGAATGAACTTTCCTAATATTTGTGTTCTTGTAGGAGGTGGTGATACACATTTGTTGCATATAATATACATTAGGGTGAGTTGGTTTTGGGGAATATTTTGGTTTTTTTTAATTGTCTATAATAATATTGATTGATTCGATTTTTGATTTTTCATATTAAATTTAGATTTTGGATTTATTTAGACAAAATAACTTATATTTTATAATTTTTGAATATTATTTGATAAAGTTTCAAATTTTCTCATAAATATTTAAAAGTTTTTTTTTCAAATAAATAAAAGCAATTAATACCTCTTCTACAATATTTTGTTTAAAAAATGCAAAAATTTTAAGTTATTTTATTATTTTAAATATAAAATATTTATTGTTAAATTATAAAAAAGATTAAAATTAATTAAAAAGATTAAAATATGCAACAATTAATACATGCATTTGGGTTGGATTAAATTATAAAGTGTTGGGTTAAAAGTCTATAAAATACATATAATTGGACCAAATAGAAGAGGTTGCATGGAACTAGTATAAACGGTTAATGGTGGGGGCATGTACTAGAATTGGGGGAGCTGTTACTGCCATACATGTCCTCAAATATTGTCTGCAAGGATTAAGCCCTAATGGTTGCCAAGCTAATGAACTGCTATTGTGAGTAGATTCTCGAAATGTCCTTAATATTGAAGGGGTTTGGCCCCATAACTCCAATAAAGATCTTTCACGAATTCTAGTGGGGAGGATGAGGGAACCTCCCTTCTTTTTCTATTCGCCCACACCACTAAAATATTATAAGTCATGGTAAATCTTCTATTTCTTCTCCTAATTGGGCTAACTCTCCAGTTAATGGTTCAGGGTCTTCTTCAAATTCTCATACCATTACGCTCGTACAAACAGTCATGGATGTCTTGGACATATTAGATTAGGCTTGTGCAAATGAAGGTGCTACTGCTTTTCCATCAAGAAAAGTGACAGTTAAGAAAACTCAAAGAAAGACCAAGGGTGGAAGGGAGCACCCAAGACTCTGATTGCAGTGAACGCCTATAGCTGGCTCAGAGTAGACTCAAAAAAGGGTAGACTCAGAAAAGGGCCTACTTCCCAAAGTGTTAATCCTCTAGTTCCTTCCCTTCAGCTTGTACCTACCCTGCTAGTGGAGTCCGCCACTTTTGCGGACTCTTCTGTTCACGTCACTGATCCTTCTTCAGTTGAGGTTCTAACAGAGACAATGTGCCCAATCCAGCCACTGGCTCCTTCCAGTTCCCTACCCTATGATCCCTTGGCGAGATCTATTGAGGTCAAGGTCATCTCCCTTCTCGATGGGCGCCATCTATCATTAGCAAAACAACCTCGTTTCTCAGTAGGTGAAAGAGGCTCTCCTCTCGTTCCTTTATTCAAATTCTCCTCGTTTCTCAGTAGGTGAAAGAGGCTCTCCTCTCGTTCCTTTATTCAAATTCTCTATTATCTCCTCTTTCATTACTGGTAAGGTCTTCCCAAGCCTTAGCGATGGAAAGCGGGCTTCTGAATTGGGCCTTGCAAGAAGCTTGTCAGCAAAATAATGTTAAAGTGGAAAGCTTGGAAGAAGCTGTAAAATCTGGCGAACAGTCTTTGGCCAATTACACCTGACTCATCAAGGGGCTGTAAGGTCAATCAAGGATCTCAATCCCTGAATCTTAGCTTGGAAGGCCAAGTATAAGATACATAATCCAAGTATGCGTAGGTGGAGAAGGAGAGCAGTATGTTGAAGGTTAGAGAGTCCTCTTGGGAAGATAAATTCAAAGCCCTATAAGAGTTGGAAGGTCTATGTCAATCCAATGAAGAATCTTCGAGAAATTACCAAGAGGACACAAGGAAGAATCTGATGGAGGCCTTGCCCAAACTGTGGTCTAATTTGGTCCTTCATGCCCAAGTTGTTATGGGCCCTTTAAATCCAAGCTAGGTAGACTTTAACTGTCTTCAGAAGGTCTCTACAAAATTTCTAAACTTTAACATCTATAAACTTGAGGGTGAGGACTGGGAAAAATTCCAGAGGAACTGGAAGCAATCAGCTAACTTCTTCATTCCCATTGAGCCAAAAATAGAGGAGGAGGACTAATCGTGCTATAAACATCACAGCAAATATGTGCAAGCGTACACTGTCGATGCAAGTATAGTAGACAGATATGAATCTGTCGGATATCGATCCCATGAGGATGGATGTTTGTTTTCTATTAATGTTAATACAAAGAATAAGTAAATGCTATAAAATTGTGAGAGTAATTGTCGAAGCAATAATGCAAAAATAAAGATGAAATGTAATAATAATGAAATGAGGTCCCCAACATGAATATTCAGCAGAATACTAAGTGTGGCTCACAAGGTTTAAAATAACAGGTGATTGTCACTGCAATAAGGCACAATGAATATCTTACCAAACTTGGCTTCTCTATTAGATCTAAGACTTAAACATGCACACTAACCACACCTTTCAGTGTTGGCAATGTAGCACATTCAAGAACAAATGGATTAAATTCCTTCAATCCCCAAGCAACTTTCGCTGTCTTGTTTGTTAGTTTAAATTATCGCTGCACCTTCCAATGATATTGACTGCAATAACACTTCCATGGTCAAAAAATTCAAACTCAAAGATTAAATAGTAAAAGCAAGCTTGGATAAAATATCATTTAGTCTAAAAATCAAGTGTACTTCCATACAATCTTGAAATAAACGTGAATCACCAGCGTTTAAGAAAGAAATATAATAGAAAAAATGAAGAATACTATTCCTAGGCTACTTGACTTGCTCTCTTACTCTCCTTATATGTCGCACTTAGGGGCTCATCGTTAGGAGCAGATCTACCTCCTTTTCGACAGGTCGCCCTTAAGAAGTTTAAGCTGCCATGGATGCAGGCTTCGAAGATGGATACAAGAAGAAAATAAATTCGAAAGAAGACCTCTTTTTCTCTCTCTCCTCATAAATATTTATCCTCAGCTCAATAGTACAGGTGTCCTTTCCTCCAAATCTAACAATCTCTAGCCGTACCAATTGGTTACACCAGCTGTACAGCTCACGTGTTTCTGGTTTTTTTAACCAGATATCTATCAGATGCTACGACAAATTTCGGGCGCAATTCTAGACCTGCTCATGCAAGCGATAACTCTGGATATATTCACGCAGCGATAATTCTGAACAAGTTCCTGCAGTGACAATTCTGGGCTCAATGCTGAATAGACTCATGCAGCGACATTAGTAGTAAAAATATTATAAAAAATTAAAGGTAACTAGGCTAAGGTTTATTGAGTTAGAAAATGCAATAACTAAATAAAAAATGCTAAAAATATGTACTAAGGATGCCCAAATGGAAACAACTTAAACAATAAATAGGGAGAAATCAATGGTTCTTTTTAATAGTATCACATCCCCAAACTTGAGTTTTTACTTGTCTTCGAGTAAAACAGAAACTAACAAGGCTATACAAAAAAATTTATCAAGGCAATGATCATTCTAGTAACTTGAATCATCTAAAATCACAATGAATGAATTACATTCAAATGACAGAATATTGCGTCGACAATTCATGAGCATGAATAACTAAGATTGCAACTTCATTAATGTCAGCATCATGCTTTAAATCCTAAATTCTATTTACCAAAACAGCATTTATTATACAATAATATATATACATATATTCTTTTCTTTTCTTTTTCTTTATATATATATATATGTGTGTGTGTGTGTGTGTGTGATTGGGGGATGTCTTTCATTATTATACCCTTGTTCCTAAGAAGTAACGATGGAGTGCAACAAAACCCCAAGGAGAATGTGATTGCGTCGACACACTCTCTTACAATGACAGCCTTTGGCTCGATTACTTTTTCTAACACTTGCATTGAAGTGTTCCCCCTTTAACAGTTTACAATACACTCATATTGGAGTGTCTTTTATTTATAACCATATATATATACAAATAGCTGTAAATGACAGATTCATTCAAGATTCAAAGAATAATACTATTCATCCATTACTAATGTAATCTAAATCATTCATCAAAGAATTAAAGATATAACATTCAGTCAAATTTATCCAACTCATTCATTGACAGTTCACATGATTCAAGAATTAAGCATCAATTGAAAAATTTTCAAACACATTTGCAATAACCTTGCATGCTTCATTAAACTCAAAAAGAAAATTTTTTTAAATATGGGTGCAATTGCATTTCCAAACTCCATATACATTCCCCCAAACCTAAAGTCTGCATTATCCCCAATGCACTGACACTAAATTCTAATGACAAATGGAAATGCAATGACAATGCTTACTGACATACTACAAATTATAGCTACATGCTATTTATGAAAACTAAAGCTAAGAACTGAAATAAAACTAACTCAATTTTCTGCAGCCGTTGATGTGGCTGCATGGTGCTTTTTTTTCTTCTCTTCCTCTCGTCCTTTTTATGCTTCTTATCCTTGGAGCACTTTCTTTTTCTTTCTTTTGATTTTGCCCTATCCTCAGATTTCTCCACAACATCTGGCTGTGCCCCGGCATAATCAGGTGTGGCTTCTATTGGATGGATCACTTCAAGTGGTCCAACGTAAACCACGATAGCCAAAGGATTATGATCCTCATTCAGTTCATCCACAGCTTCCGCCTGACTCTTTCCAGTTGGCGCCAAGCGCTAAATTGTTACACCCACAACTTCGGGTGCAGGGATAAATTTTTCAGCTAAATATTCCTCAGCTTCTTTTCCTTCATCTTTTTTTTCCTCTTCCTACACTTGTGTTTCCTTCCCATCAGCAGAAGTCTCTTCTTCAGTAACATGGGCATCTGGACTAGCAATGAACTCATCCTCAAACAAGCTCATAATATTCCGCAAACATTCCTCCACCTCTCTTGATTCGACCTCCTTCTCATCATCAGATATGTTTACCATCGGAGGGGAAGTCACTAATTGGTCTTTCTCTCCTGAGTCAGCCTCCTCAGTTGAAGGCTCATATTCTTTGATAATTAGAGGGAATACTAGAAATTTAGGGAGAGATGCTTTGCTCATTTACCTCAATGTTGTCACAACAGCGCTATTCCAAGCCCTGGTATAGGCGTAGAATAAATTCTGTGACCTCTCCATGTCTTCCACAGTGGCAACAAGCTTGATTTGCCTAATGTTTATGGAATCAGTTATCTTCTCGACTTCCTTCATTTTATGCCACAAAGATGAATCTACAGTCACATGTGCACCCTTGTCTTCTTCTGTTGCTTTTCCCTTTCCTTTTCTTGTATCTGCTTCCTTTACTGTGGGAGTATCTTTCTCACGAGGCATTCTTTCGATTGAAGCTTCATTTATTAGACCCTTGTTCTCCAAGATCTCTTCTCCATCATGGGGTACAATTCCCCTTTTTTGGCACAAGTACATTACGGGTGAGGGGAACACCAATATGCCCGTTTGTTTGGTAACATAATCAGCAATCTTTTGGTACAATATTGCCTCGACATCAATTTTTCTTCCCTTAATGATGGAATGTATCAGACACATTCGATCAAGAGTGACAGTTGTGCTATGTGTTGAAGGCATCAATCTGCAGTTCATAAAGTGGAACCAGACCTTGCTTTGCAGTGTTAAAAAGTGCGTATGCATGGTGTAGTTATTTGGATTCGAACCCGCCCATGTGGCTCCCTCAATATAGAGATCCTTCACCAAAATATCTATGGTCTCATCAGTGAGTTCTTCAATAAACGTCACGTGCTTATCCTTGTCTACTGTGGTGTTGTAAAGCTCGTTGATGTGTGCGACATCCCAAGGGATTAAACCTTCACAGGAAAAAACAAATTTTGACTCATGGTCAGTGAGATTGGCATAAACTTACGTATTAGAGACGGAGAATAGCTTCCAGGGTGTTGGCAAAAAGTTTCCCATTTTAACTTCACAATGGTTTTGTGGATTTGTTTCCTCAGTTCTTGTTGTCTCGATAAGAGGAACCTTGCTCTAGATGACAGTTCCTTTTTAGCATGTTCTGTTGGAAACAATCTTTAGCCACCTTTGTGAGGAATATCATAGGCTCTTTGGACATTGGATGCTTTGTTTCTTGAAACAACTGTTGTAGAGGATGAATGTTCTGCAACAGATTTAGTTGGCTTCTTCACTCCACGAGTTCTGACCATGGTGTTGGTAAGTGAAGAGAGTTATAAGGTAGAAAGGTGTAAGCTTGAAGAAAGATTATGAGTAAAAATGACATCTTTGTGAAAAACATAGTCGGCACAAAGAGAGTTGTTTATAGGGCATGAAAAGGGAAAATAGAGAGGCGTCTCTTTTATGTATCAGAGGAAATGACATAAAGTCTATAAGAATAAATGCGTTCAATAAGATTACACTTGTTCAAATCGATCCAACAGTTGGGTGTTGATGGATGATACGATATGATTTATTTCTTGATATACTTTGATTTTCTGATGAGTCAGCAATTTCAGTACGAGCAGATGAGTTGTGTTGACATGGAGATCTGCACGCGTCGACAAAAGAGATGACTTTATCCTGCAAAACTTACTATGTAAAATAAACTTAAACAAAAACATAAGAAAATAAAATTACATGATTAAAATGTTAAGAGCTATTAGAAAATTTTGACCAATTTAATGGTCTCTTCCTGTTTGTGATCATTATGGCCATAATCATAGTTTAGTCGTTGTTCATTCACTTTAAATCGCTGCCCATCATGTAGATCTTTAATTGTGACTACACCATGAGGAAATGCTTTGACAACTTCGAATGGTCCAGACCAACGTGAGCACAATTTACTTGGGTGCAATTTTAGTCGAGAATTGAATAATAGCACCTGTTGACTTGTAGTAAATTGTCATTGCAAAATGGTTTTTTCGTGCCATCTTTTGGTCTTTTGTTTATAGATTGTTGCATTCTCATAGGCATTTCGCCTAATTTCCTCAAGTTCAGTGATGTCTGACAGCCTCTTCTTCCCAGCAGCCTCATAATTTATGTTCACTTGCTTAATCGTCCACATTGCTTTATGCTCCAATTCAACAGGCAAGTGACATGTTTTTCCAAAAACAAGATGATACAGCGACATCCCAAGTGGGGTTTTCTATGCTGTCCTCAATGCCCATAAAGCATCATCAAGCCTAAAAGACCAATCTTTTCTTGGGGGTTCACCACCTTCTCGAGAATATTCTTGATTTTTTTATTGGATACCTCAGCTTGTCCTTTAGTTTACGAATGGTAAATGGTCATCATTCTATGATTAACTCCATACCGCTACAATGCGGCTGCCACCTGGTTGCAATGAAAATGAGTACCCTGATCGTTGATCAATGCTTTAGGCGTGCCAAAACGAGTGAGTATATACTTCTGAAAAAACTTAAGCACTGTCCTTAAATCATCCCTTAGGACTGCAATGACGTCCACCCACTTTGATACGTAGTCAACAGTAACTAGAATATAGACATTTCAAAATGAACTTGGAAATGGTCCTATGAAGTCCATACCTCAAACGTCGAAGAGTTTAACTTCCATGATTGGTTGTTGTAACATCTCATTATGTTGAGATATAGAACCAGTGCGCTAACATCGATCACATTGATGCACAAAGTTGTGGACGTCCTTAAATAATGAAGGCCAATAGAATCTTGATTGAAGAACCTTTACAACAATTCTCATGCCACCAAAATGACCTCCTAAGGAGCATCGTGACAATGTTTCAAGATTGAAAGCATCTCTTCCTCCAAAACACAACGCCTAATGATATTGTCCTTGCATACCTTGAATAATTACGACTCGTTCCAATAGTATTTCTCTATTTCTCGAAAAAATCTTTCTTTCTTGTGGCCTATGACACTCAAGGGTAGCTTCTCACATACCAGATAATTACCCACATCTATATACCACGGGATTGCGTCGACAGCAAACAACATCACATCAAGAAATGCTTCGACATTTCACTACCAACTTCTAAATAAGACAGGTGATCTGCAACTTGGTTTTCTGACTGCTTTCGATCTTTGATCTCTATATCAAATTCTTACAATAATAGGATCCAACGTATCAATCATGGTTTTGCGTCCTTCTTTGCAAAAAGATATCTCAACGTTGAATGGCCAGTAAATACAATAACCTTTGCACCGACAAGATATGAGCGAAATTTTCCAAAAGCAAAGACTACAACCAACAATTCCTTCTCTATGGTTGTATAATTAATTTGAGCCTATGTAAGAGTCTTGTTGGCATAATAAATAGGGTGAAATATTTTTTTCCTTACGTTGACCTAGGACAGTACCCATAGTAAAATTGTTATTATCGCACACAACTTCAAACGGTTGAGACCAATCCAGTGTAACGATAATGGGTGTTTTAACTAGCTACTGCTTTATTTGAATAAATGAATACAAGCATGCATTATCAAAGAGGAATTTTTTATTCTGTTCCAAAAATGAGCAGAGGGGTTTTGTAATTTTGGAAAAATCTCGAATAAATAAGCAATAAAACCCTACATGCCCAAGAAAACTTCTAATGCTCTTCACATTTGTCGGCGGACGTAGCTTCTCAATAATTTCCACGTTAGCTCTGCTCAGTTCAATGCCTTGACTGGAAACGCGATAATGTAAGACAATTCCTTCAGTTGCTATGAAGTGACATTTCTCCCAATTCAGCACAAGATATGTGTCTTCACAATGCTTTAAGACTCTAGCTAAATTGTCAGCGCATTGATCAAAATTATTCTCATAAACTAAAGAATCATCCATAAATAATTTTAACAAATCCTCGATCATATCTGAAAATATTATCGTCATGCACCTTTGAAATGTGGCTGGTGCATTGCAAAGACCAAACGACATACGACAAAAAGCAAAAGTGCCAATGGGGCAAGTAAATATTGTTTTTGCTTGATCCTCTGGCGTAATAGCAATTTGATTATAGCCAGAATAACAGTCTAGGAAGCAAAAGTAGGCTTTTCGGCAAGCCTATCCAACATCTAATGGATGAAGGGAAGTGAAAAGTGGTCCTTCCTTATGGTTGTATTCGATTTGCGATAACCATGCATACCCGCCAACCTGTAGGAATGCGTGTAGGGATTAGCCCATCCTTGTCATTACTCATGAAAGGAAGTGAAAAGTGGTCCTTCCTTGTGGCTGTATTCGATTTTCGATAATCCATGCATACCCGTCAACTCGTAAGAATGCGTGTAGGGATTAGCCCATCCTTGTCATTACTCACCACAGTGATTTCACTCTTCTTAGGAACACATTGAACTGGACTTACCCAATTGCTATTAGAAATTGGGTAAATAATGCTTGCGTCAAGCCACTTGATAATCTCCCTTTTAATCACCTCATCCATTTTCTCATTCAATCTTCTTTGTTGTTCAATCGATTACCTTCCTTCATCTTCCAACCTAGTTTTGTGCATGCAAAAAGATGAACTAATGCCTCGAATGTCGGTAATACTCCAGGCAATAGCATGTTTATGCTGCTTAAGGATATGGATTAATTTTCTCTCCTGAGTTGCATCTAATGTTGTAGAGACAATGACTGGCAGAGTATTGTTATCGCTAAGAAAAACGTACTTAAGATGAGCAGGCAGTGGCTTAAACTCTAAAGTAGGGGCTTTTTCAATAGATGGCTTAAAAACTAGAGTCGTTCTATTGGTTAGGTCTAGAGATTCCATCTGCCATCAATGCCTAAGCTCAATGTTATTCGCTTCAACCTTGCTGTCACAATCAGCTAAAGATTTTTCATCCGATGTCACCGTAAATTCTTTAGAAAATAATGTGCTTCAATCATTTAATTCGTCTAGCACATCGACAGTGTGACATTCTTCTTTGTCCTTGCAGAGAATAGCTTTAAAAACACTGAAGGTGACATGTTTATCATTGTGTCGCATGGTTGACTCACCTTTGTACATGTTGATAAGAGTGCGTCCGATAGCTAAAAATGGTCAACCCAAGATTATGGGAACCTCCTTGTTTGCTTCGCATTCAAGTATAATGAAATTCATCGGGAACACAAACTTATCCATGCAAACTAGGATGTCCTTGATTTGTCCTTCAGGTTATGCCAATGATTGATCCATTAACTGCAATGTCACTACAGTGGGCTTCATACCAATTCTCAACTTTCTAAAAGTAGACAGTGGCATAAGGTTGATGCTAGCGCCCAAATCACATAAAGCTCTACCCAAGTAGTTGTTACTAATTGAACATGGGATCGTAAAGCTGACTAGATCTTTCATTTTAGGCAGCAACATATTTGTTAAGATGGTACTACAGCCTTTTATGAGTGCAATCGTTTCAATATCATTCAGCTTCTTCTTCTTAGACAGGAGCTCCT
Source organism: Kokia cookei (assembly GCA_039519145.1). Lineage (NCBI taxonomy): Eukaryota > Viridiplantae > Streptophyta > Magnoliopsida > Malvales > Malvaceae > Kokia > Kokia cookei. The sequence continues at coordinate 32,820,965 of CM076902.1, forward strand.
TCATAAATTTCCCATAAATAGGAATCTGAACAAAAGCGTCTACAAGAGGGATACTGACATGAAGTTGCTTTAATGTTGTTAGAAACTGCTGATATTGTTTCTCATGCTCATTTTCTTTAAATCATTATGGGAAAGACAAAGGTAGTGATACCTCAGGTTACGTTGACATCTTCGATTGCATCGACAGCTTTGATAGTCGGACAGTAGGCATCGGGGTGACAATTTGTGGAGTTTCCTTATTTGGTTCATCGATAATTCCTTTTGATACAACTCTCTCACCCTGGTTCACTTCACTAGTATATATAGGTGTTGCAGTAGAGTTGGTAGGTGGCTCGATAGTTTGTTTACCACTCCAAAGGGTGATAGCTTTGCAATGCTCCTTCCCTTTCGAACTTGGATTTTCTATATCACTGGCCAGTGTACCTGGTGGTCGAGTGTTTAAATTCAAATTGATTTACCTCAATTATGCTTCCAACACTCGAATGGAGGATGAATTTCCTTGCACAATGTCTTTTGTTCGAGTGATATGCTCTCACAATAAGGCTTCGAGGGCTGCTAATGAATCAAATCGTGCTTGTGTGTACTGTTATTGATGTTGTCCTTAACAATTTAGATTTGGCATTGAAGATTGTTATGGTTGCATACGATTTTGATGTGGTTGCATTTGGTCTTGATGTGAATGCATCTGAGTACTCTGATTGTAATTCTGTTGTTGTTGATTGTAATTTCTTTCTCTATAATTACTTGGATTAGATGAATTCCCATATCTGAATGTTGTAGCATTCTGATTTCCCCAAGGCTGTGAATTGCGTGCAGAATTATTATAGGAATTACCATAAGAATTTTCGTGGATATTATTGACATAGAAAGCATTCTCCGCGTGTTGTGGACAATCTTCATAATTTTGGTTGCCACAGAAAATCTAGAAAGAAAATGTAGGAACATCAATTTGTTGAGCAACCTGAATGGGTGCAATGTCACTAGTCCACTTCATGTTTTTATCATGTTTGCGAACGAAGAAACTTTCGCACTCAAAGCATATATAGCATCCAATTCAATAACTCCAGGATTAGATTTTACTTGTACAGCTCTAGAGATCAGATATTGATAATCATTCTGAGTGATTCTCTCTAAAATTCTAACAGCTTCATCGTATGTACAGTTCAACAAAGGACTATTAACAGATGCATCAACAAGATTTCTTGTTTGTACGTTCAACTTGTTGTAGCAAATTTCAATCTGTGTCTCTTGTTGAATTTCATGCATGGGGCAGCGTCGTAGCAAAGATTTATAATGCTCCCACGTAGTATGAACATTTTTATCATCCAATTGATGATACGCAGTTATATCGTTTCGAAGACAAGCATTCATAGTCGGCGGGTTGAAACGCAAAACAAATTGTGTTGCAAGCACATTCCACAAAGTTATTGATCCAGCAGGTAGTCCAAGGAACTAGGAATGAGCCTGTCTTTGTAATGAATAAACAAATAGCTGCATTTTTAAGGTGTCATCAGGAACGCCTTGCTGACTAAATGAAGCACAAATCAATAGAAAGGATTTAAGGTGCTCTGTCACATCTTCATGTGGCAGTCCAGCATACTACCCATTGGAGTTTAGCATCTAGAACATGACTGGCTTTAATTCAAAATTTCCAACTTGAATAGCTGGTTTAACAACTCCCGACTACAAATCATCTAAAAAAAGAACAATAAAATCTCGAATAGTTCGATTTTGTATCTGATCATCTTGCAATAGCGGTGGATTATTAACGATTTGTGGTTGTATCGGAGGTATAACAGGATTTTATAATGGTATCGATGGTATAACTGCATCATTTCCTAGAAAAGCCATATTTCGTTATTTTTTACGTCTCCCCTAAATGGTTCGTCCGATTTCTAGATCTAAACCAACAATAAATTCTGAATTTCTCTAGGTCATAAAACACCTAAAATAAAATGTAAAAGTAGCAACAAAAAGAAAACAAGTTAGTAACAACTGAAGGTTGAATAATAAAGAATAAATGCAAAAACACAAATAAACATCAAATAAATGTCATCCTTAGTAATGATACGAAAACTTGATCGCGCTATGAACGTCACAACAAATATGTGCAAACGTACATTATCGATGCAAGTATAACAGACAAATGTGAATCTGTCGAATATCGATCCCACGAGGATGGATGTTTGTTGTCTATTAATGTCGGTGCAATCAATAAGTAAATGCTATAAAATTATGAGAGTCATTGTCGAAGCAATAATACGAAAATAAAGATGAAATGTAATAATAATGAAAAGGGGTCCTTAACGTGAATAGTCAGCAGAATACTAAGTGTGACTCACAAGGTTTAAAATAATAAGGCACAATAAATATCTTACCAAACTTGGCTTCTCTATTAGATCTAAGACTTAACATGCACACTAACCACACCTTTCAGTGTTGGCAATGTAGCACATTTAAGAACAAGTGGATTAAATTCCTTCAATACCCATGCAACTTCCATTGTCTTACTTGTTAGTTTAAATTATCGCTGCACCTTCCAGTGATAGTGACTACAATAAGACTTCCGTGGTCAAAACATTCAAACCCAAAGATTAAACAGTAAAAGCAAGCTTGGATAAAATATCATTTAGTCTAAAAATCAAGTATACTTCCATACAATCTTGAAATAAACATGAATCACCAGCGTTTAAGAAAGAAATATAATAACAGAACAAGTGGAGAATACTATTCTTAGGCTACTCGACTTGCTCTCTTACTCTCCTCTTGTGTCGCACTTAGGGGCTCCTCATTAGGAGCAGATCTGCCTCCTTCTTCGCGTCAGGTCGCCCTTAAGAAGTTTAAGCTGCCATGGATGCAAGCTTCGAAGATGGATTCAAGAACAAAATAAATTAAGAAGAATACCTCCTTTTCTCTCTCTCCTCATGAGTATTTATCCTCAGTTCAACAATACAAATGTCCTTTCCTCCAAATCTAACAATCTCTATCCGTACCAATTGGTTACACCAATTGTGTAGCTCACGCATTTCTAGGTTTTGTAACCAGACAGTTGTAACATGCTACGACAAATTTCGGGCATAATTTTAGACTTGCTCATGTAGCGACAACTCTAATATATTCACGCAACGATAATTCTGAACAAGTTCCTGCAGCGACAATTCTAGGCGCAATGCTGAATAGACTCATGCAACAACGTCAATAGTAAAAATATTATAAAATCAAAGGTAACTAAGTTAAGGTCTGTTGAGTTAGAAAATGCAATAACTAATAAAAAAAGCTAAAAATATGTGCTAAATTTGACCAAATGGGAACAACTTAAAAAATAAGTAGGGAGAAATTAATGGTTCTTTCTAATACTATCAAGGACTTAAAAGGTTCTATGGATCTGAAGGAAGCCCTTGGAGAGCACCTACAAACATAAGAAACCCCTATCAAACCAATTGATCAGCCAGTTGAGGGAGGAAACTAAGAATTTTTCTATTTTTCTTGTATTTACTTTGTTCATTTTGTAATATTTTGCTTACCTTTTTATCAATGAAATTATCATTTCCCTTTCCAACTATTTTTCCTACGACAATATTAACAATATACCAAAGTATTCGCTACACACAAAAATCTTTAACTTACTTGAGGGACTAAGTCAAGTCTAGCGTATTATGCATACAGGGCTGACTCACTTAACTTATAGAGGATCAACTAAATCGAAAGTTCTGATACTAATTAACTTATAATGCCCTATAATCGACTTGATTTATCATATCCAAATATAAAATGCCACAATACTTACTTAGCTAAATATTACAATCTATAGAAAAACTATATCGACTATACCTCTTATTTATTAAAATTCCTTTTTAAGATAATAAGTTTGAATAATATATTTATTTTTCATCACAAACTTGCAAAGATAAAATAAGACCTTACATCAAATTATTTGATAGACATATTTGTGGCTTATATTTCTATTTGTCAATTGAAAAACATTATTCTATAAATGTCCCTCTATATGCATAATATTTCCCTTGTCTACCATATGGTGCATTCCTAGCTTGGTCCCTCAAGGCGTACAAATTTCACTCACAAAACTGCAAACCAAAACACGCATAAAATTCTTTTGGACTAAATAGGTTTGGTTTCTCTATTAGACAATGGAAAATACAATTCTGATTCCTGGTTGGCAGATAACCATATTTTAATCTCTGCACTTAACTGTCTTATACTCCTTTCACTTGACTAGCGGATCTCGGATGTTACAACTTTAATTTGAACCCCATTATATGATTCCCTCGTAATTTGTAGTTGGATACGCTTCTTAGGTTACTACCCAATGGATACTATTCTTGGCGGATTCTTTTACATATTCCAACAATTACCAAAACACTCGTTACCTTATACCTTCGAGTCAACCCATACAAACAGACTTAATAGAAGAATATAACAATTTATTTGTTGTAATAAAAATTCCAAATGACTTACATACAAAGCTTGATAGTTCTCAGATATTGAGGACTCTTACACCACCAACATTCCAAATGTCCCAAATTCCTTGTCATGGCAGATCAATATGGCATATTCATTAGCTGGTTACTTTATTGAGTATTCTATCGGAAAATACCTCACAATCATACAAAAATCTTACGCAAGGCAGACTAGCTTTTCTCCACTTGACCATTACAAAATTCACTCTACGAGTTTTTGAGGTAACGAGCACAAAGGCTTCTAGAGAGAGTTAGCTACAAAGGCTTTTTAGAGAATTTGCCACACAGTCTTTCCATGAAATCCGTGTTTATTATCCCAATGGATCATTTTGGTGGATGCCATGGACTTCTCTCACATGAGCTTATATCTTCACTCCCCTTTGGCATATTATCATATGATTCCATGGTCATGGACTTCCCACAAATTAATTTCATGATTTGTCAGTCTGGTTAGCATTACAGCTACCTTACTGGAAGCTACACAATAAATCCTCATTTTCATAATGATCTATTTGTCCGAGTAGCAATATACCTGCCCTACCGGAGGTAACAAAAATGGCTCTGTTTCTCACCTTTTTACATAACCTAAAATTGTTAGGTACGAAACCATATAACAAGAAAGTATTAAACAAGGACTACACATACTAGTAACCACACCTTATATCACACAATGTCATACCATGTTGCACATTGTTCACCTCAATTACGTATTTGTAGATATCTTTGACAAACATGCATTCACATAATTATATGACATGCAAGAGTCAGGTTTAAAGACTCACCAAAGACCTACCTCTACCTCAACCTAAAGCTTCTACTTCGAAAGTCCTTCCCGATCCAGCAATAACAATTGCTTAAACGATCATAAGATTTCCATTAGAATCCTCATTACAAACATTTTATTAATATTTCAACTATAAGCGACCGTCATGCAGGGCCTTCTTGTAACACTCTCCTCTTTTGTAGTCCTAATTTGTAAAATTGTAAGACTTACCAGAAGGCTGAATAATCTTCTTAGTTCGACCTTATCGAAGAGGAAGAAAATGTTGAGTTTAAAAAAAAGAACCCGAACATTAAGCAAATATCTAAAAACCATTCGAAGTTTCTTCTTCCCCTAAATATATTCTCGATCTCTTGATTTCCTTACCAAATCTAATGTAGGTAAAAGAAAATCCGGTGACGATTAACCTCACAGTTGACCAGTCATGGGGAGGTCAAATCAATCTAGTTTACTCCTGTTGAGAAATGGCCAACCAGGCTACTTATGATGATTTGTTTAGTTGGCTTGTTTTAGTGTACAAGTAACCTTTCATTCATTTTACTATTCTGCTCTTCACTCTGGTTTCTACCTTCTGTTGTTGTAGAATCCCAACAACTTCTAACTAATACGTTATGAGATCCAATTGAATAATACTCATACAAATCAAGCGTACTGGATCTTGACGGAGACTCTCGTTTGGCATAATCTTAGAGCCAATTAAGCCTCATATAGTTTCCTCATACACTTGACAGTCACTTAGTGTTCAGACAAACTTTGGAGCATACCTCTTTCATAGGCACACACTTTCTTGGGCGTAATATGTCTTCTTCTGGAAACATCTTGCGATCAATTCCTTAGGTACCTCCAATGGATGGATGCTTTAATGCTAGTATACGCCAATATCCCAACTCGCCAATCAACCTGTCGAGTGGCGGATTAAGCTATCATGGTATGCCCAAAACATAATTAACATACATCAATTCACTCTTACTTGGATTCGTAAATCTTAGGGTGTGACAAGTTTTTTTCTTAAATGGTTAGAGGGTAAGCATGTTAGTGCAGAGCCAGTAGAACAAACAATTGAAAAAGAAGATGAGCAAACAGAACAAGCAGATCATGAAGCAACATCTATCATAAGGAAGGCTGAAGTGCCCACACCCACTAGCACTACGAGCAATAGTGAATGATTCAATAGAAAGATGATTGATCATCTAACTTCCTCTATTGAGTTTAATAATAATGTGATTTCCAGAACATGTACTAAGATTACAATCATAGAACAAATTCAAGATAGGGAGATTGCAGTAAGGAAGGATCTATATAGTAAGTGATCCTTGCACAACTATTCACTTAATCCAATAATCTTGTCCTATTGATTAGATTGTATTGTTTTAATTCTTATATTCTTCAACATATTTTTTGCCTTGCTCCGGTCAAAAGTGTAAGGATCTTTAGCATTTTGATTGGCAAGTTTCTTGAACAAAAACGGTAGTAGAGTATATAGATGACATGACTAGAATGAATAGATATGAGGAGTTTTTTATGTTGAATGTGTTTTGGTTATGTTGTGATCGGTGCAATCATGCTATATGGGAAGTATATGCCCTTTTGCATTTAAAGCTATTTACGTTTGCTGAAAAAGATGTTGTTGACTGATGATGAAGCTAATTTTGTATCGAGATGATTTCTTTTATTTTGATATGGTATGTATAATTTTAAGATGATACTCATTTGGTGATATGATTATGCTAATGTGATATTATGGAACTGATATTGAACTATGGCATTATGCTATGGTGGATGTTTACTTTGTTGCACTATGCCTTAGCTACTGCTTAGATATAATCTAGTATTTTGATTGATATTGTGAATTCTAGACACAACATTGATAATTAAAATTACTATGTTATGGTCTAAGTTGAGTTTAATAGAGTGAGGTTTTTGTTTAGGGAGAGCTATTGATGATTGAGATATTTAGCTTCATATACTATTTTGTTTTGTTTAATAAATTACCAAAGGGGGGATTGTTGAGGCAAGATGTGTTGAATGGAGCTAAGTGACACTCAGCAGTACCCGTTGCAGACTGTCACTAACAAAATTTATTACTTATCTTATTAGGTTTGACAATTTAATGAAGAAAATCTTTGGACCTATGAATGTGCTGTTATATTGAAGATAATATGATTCATCTATGGAAACCAATCCTTGGCTTTTGAAGATTGGATTGGATACAAGTGAATCAATTCAGGCCTTGAAATGTGGAAATTCGATCAAGATTACATAGTTGAATATGCAAAATATATCTTTCATTTATTGTGCTTTAAATGTGGTAATTGTAATAACTTTCAAGGAGTTGCTTTATATTCACTTAGATTCTATGTTAACAAGTTGGGATTCATATATGCTTTAAGGTCTGTTTAGGTTTTGTATGAGATCTTATGGAGTGCATTCTAATTTGTTCATTGAGGAACTTTCTTTGTAAGAGAGTGCAAATTGAATTGTAAACATTGTTGAGTGTTTACTGCCCATGTTCTCAGGGGGAGGATTTGAAGGTGAGTGTTCTAATTTTTAAGAACAAATGTGAGATATCTATACTTGGGGAGTGATATAACGTAAGCCACTTGTTGTCTTGTGTATTAAAGATAGTTGAATTACTCACTAAGCTAGGCTCCGCAGACATAAAAATCCCAAATTGCATAAATGAATCCTTAGCGTTATTTAGTTTTTGTTTGCATAGTTTTTCGCAATATCAAGCCATAGTGACCACTACAATCAAACACTTTTATTATAATTTTGTATTTCAACGAACAAACAACTTAAGGTAGCAACAATTATGATTTTTTATATTCATAAAAAAATCTATATAATGAATTACAATGAGAATAAAACATTCATTTAGCATGAATTATTATGAAATCAACCTTTTTGTTTATAGTAAAAAAGTAAAATTGCAGAACAAATTCAAAAAATTTTAAATCAAGTATATTTTAAAACATTTTACATTATTCAAAAAATTGTTATTAAAATATTTAAATAAAAGTTTTAAAACATTTTTAATTCTATTTTTTTTAAAAAATTGGCCAACAAATCAAGTGAAAATGAAACATTTTTAATTTATTAACAATATCTTAAACTTTTAAATATGCTTTTAAACTGTTAAATATATTTTAAAAATATTTTTAATTTTTAAATTATTACTTAAATAATTGTAATTAACTTTTTAAAATTTAATTTTTAATATTTATATTTTTAACAAGTTGCAAAAATTCTAAATATTTTAAATTTTAAAATTATTACTGAAAGAATAATAATGACTTGTTTAATAATTAACAATAATTTTTAATCATTGTTAAAGTTAGAAGTTGTTAAAGCAATTCTAGAGAACACTTATATCAAGTCGAACTCAATTTTGATTAAGCGAATTCAGAATATCTTATCTGAAAAGAAACAATGGATCATGTAATGCATTTCGACAGATCAAAACAAAGTTGCAGATTCCCTAACTAAACAAGCCTTGAACGGAAATAATGCTTTGCAAGTCTTCGATGTCCCCCGCACGATGATCGGCACCCTTCTAGATTTGGACAAGACTAAAGGTGGATCTCCTTTTCAGTATATCATTAAGTAATTTGTTTGTTACTTTATTTTTATCAAAAAATAATAATTTAAAAATTATAGTCATTACTGTTTTCTTCTTTGTTCTGTTCAAAATATTTTTAATTTTAATAGTTTATTTTTAAATTAGTAAATTTTTTTTGAAGTTTGAAATAAAATTGGTTAGCTATATTTTGAGTTTTAAGATAATTTTAATTTTAGATTCAAAATATATTTTTTTTAATTTTAAATTTAATATATTAAGTTTAACTATCAAAATTATCTTTTAAAAATATAAAAAGAAAATAAAAAGAGAATGATGCGCCACTTGTCATCTTGATACTTTATTATATTATATATGATTATATTAAATTTATTTTTAGTTAAATTTTTTAATTTATCTCTTAACTTTTGAAAAAAATATCTTTAATACTTTTAAATTTAGTGATAAAAAATATTTAAGAAATTATCTAATTTTCTCCATTCTAACATTCACTTCATAGTGACTTCTTTAATTTGTTAAATAAATTATTATAAATAAATTGTTATTTATTTAGTAATAAAAATATTTAAGAAAGTATCTATTTTTTTCTATTTAAATAATTTTAGCATCATTGATGTGACTACTAACATGGTAGTCCATGTATAATTTATAAAAAATAAATATATTTAAAAATTAACATAAATTTTTTTAGAAAATTATCCATGTTAGCAGTGAAATATACATAAAACGTCACGTGAATTGTCATGTCAATCCCATTAATATTTTAATAGTTCAGTCAATTTTTCATTAAAAAATCAAGCAATTTTGCTAAATTTTAAAGGTTGAGGATCAAAATGATCCAAAAAAAGAATAAAGACCAAAATGACAAGATGAATAAATGTTAAAAACTAAATTTATCATTATATCTAAATAAAATTAGAATTTTTCAAATACTAAATCATGATTTTAATGGATAATAATATTTTTAATAGATAATTATAAATTTCAACCTAAAATATTTTGTTTCAATGTTAAAGTAAATAAACAATGCAAGATTAAATAAAGCTATCAATAGGTTAAAAAGAAATGGATTAAATTTTGAATGTAAATAAAAAAACCAATTGGTTTTATTTTAAACTGATTGATTTTATTTGTATTGTTATTTAAGATACATATTAAATTTATACATGAATTTATATTTAACATGTAATTTGGTACAATTATATACATAAAATTTGAATTGTGGTTTGTATATATATATGAAACTTTGATTTTGAATACATATATTTAAACTGTACAAATTTTAAAAAAATGAATACATTTATTTATTTTCATGTTGAATTAATATAATTATTTGAATATGTATATATTAATATCAATGTAAAATGATGTTAATTCGATAAATATTATTAGTGATTTGTAAAAATTAAATCAAATGAAAATTTCATGTATATTACTCATTAAATTAAAGTTCATGTATAATTTTGATATTTATTTGATTTATTAACTTAATACCAATAAATGAAACAATTTATTTTGTTTCATATATTTTAACTCAAATGTTATCAAGCAAAACAAAAAAAAAAATCTTCGATTCAATTATTCATACAACCGTATTTTATTATATAAAATATATTATAATAAATAAAAAATCAAATTTCAATATGGTGAATGATTTACTTTCTTTTTTATTATTACTTGATTTCTTTGGAAGAATCAGAATCAACAGTTGTCATGCTCTCTTAGCGTCAACTGGGGCTTGGACAAGGTTTTTATATACAAAATGAGTGTGTGGAAATTGAGCTTGTAGATCAATGACTAAGGGTTGATGGCATTTTCCTATTCATGGATGGGTTAAGGTGAAAGATGTGACCATAGGTAGAGTGCTAAGAGGGCTGAATGGAAATTGGATGGGGGTTTTGGAAATGGTGGTAAGATTGTCAGATTTTTTTCAAGTTGAAGTTCGAGAATTACTTGAAGGTTTAAAGTGTGTTTGGGCAAAAGTACAATCGAGGGGAGATTGAGAGTGATAATTCTTTGTTGATTGTAGTCATACAAAATGGGTTAGCAGCAGTCAATAATTACATTGAAGTTAAGCTTATTCAAGATTGGTGTTTTAAATATTGAAAAGTGAAATTTCGACCGATCTTGATTGAAAGTAACAATATGCCAAATCGTATCGCCAAAGAGGCCCGAAGCCAAATGAAACAATTGATTATTTATAAGATACCACTAGATATTGTAAGAGACTGGTTAGATGATGATATCTATCGTGCTATGTATCCATTGCTTGAAGATTAATATTGATATAACTTTAGCATAAGACTATATCATTTTATTTACCAAAAAATAAAAAATCGAATTCGATTCGATTCAATTTAATTCAACTAATCACAATTATTTTAACTTATATTTCAAAAACCATGATATTGATCCACAAGGAATATGAGTTGAGCAATGTTTTTTTTAAATATACTAATTTGATTACATGATAGTATTTGTTCATACTTTCTTAATTTTTTGACAACGCACATACACCTTGCACACATAAGTACTCGAACCCGAGTCTCCAAAGATGAATATCATCTTTTTTTCTACTGGAGTCACTCGCTAAGTTCAAGTTGAGCAGTGTTAAGTGATGAGTCATCTTAGATTCGTCAATAATTGATAACGTTGCCTGCAACTTTGTTTTGGATCGTCATTCTCCACACCTAATATTCCCCTTCCAGCTAAATGCCATTACAACGCAATGTCAAAATGAATTTTTCACCTTATTCAATTTACTTTTAATAAGTTTAAACTCAAATAAATTATAGACACCATACCATAATTAAAGAGAAAATAGATAATTTTTTGTATTATTATTATTAGTTTAGGTTTTTAATAAGGAATAAATTATCATTCTAAAAAGTATAATTTTTAGGCACTAATAAAATAATACCACATCATTAAATTTTAAAGATAACAAAATATTATCATACATTCATCCATATCTAATATTTTCTCCAACTTAATTTAATTTTAATTAAATTACTTAAAATAATTAACTTTTTAAATTATAAATAAATGTCTTTTTTTCTTTTACCTCGAACCTAAAACTTAAAACCTCGAACATTAAATTCAAACCTTAAACTTTAAACCCCAAACCTCAAGGTACAAGATTTGTTTTTGAGTTTGGGTTTTGAGTTTAGCGTTTAAAGTTTAGGTTTAGGATTCATGGTTTCGAGATTCAAGGGTTTTGGATTACGAGGTATGAGTTTAGGGATTGGGTTCAAGGGTATGAGGTTTAAGGTTTGGAATTCAATTTTTGGGTTTTATATTTTGGGTTTAGGGTTCGGGATTCTAGATTCATGGTTTTAGATTTAGGCTAAAAAAAATATAAAATTTATGTGTTCTTAATGTGATGAGATGAATCCATAAAATAATTTTTTTATAGATGAGTGTATAATAATAATAATTTTATGTCTTTAAAATTTAATGATGTGGCAAAATTTTATTGACGCCTAAAGACTTTAGTTTTTAGGCTCATCCTTATGTAAGTAATTTCCTTTTAAATAAATTTACTGGATCCAAGTTTCACTTTGGTCAACTTTTCCACAATATGATACAAATATTTTTTTTGTGAATTATAATATCAAGGTAAAGCTCGAATAACAAATACGATTAATGCAACCCTAACCCATATCACAGAAACGATAAATATTTTTTATCATAAAATTATCACATGAGGTTTAATATAATACAAATATTAAGACAAAAGAGTATGAACATCATCTTATATTCCATCTCATCTAGTACGTCTTGTCAAGTTAACCTCTTCAACTCGTCCACAACACTTCCTTTCCATGTATGCTTCACAGGTATCGAAAAGACAAATCATAATAACTCCAATAGAATCTTTAGAAGAAACATCGAATTTTTATATCACATCCGAGCAAATGTACAGAGAGATTCATTGTGACATAACTTTCAATGTCTGTTACACAGAATCAAAATGACCCACTTCTAGAGTTATATACTATATGAACTCCTCCTTTAATTCAAATTATTAATGGGATAAAAAATGTAGGCTCAAAATTTATAAAATAAAAAATTTAATGAGTGGTTTCAGTGGAAAAGAGAATGATGTTTATTTTAAGAGATTTGGATTAGAGTGTCTATATAAGCAAAATGTGTGTACATTGTCAAAAAATTAAAAAAAATATAAACAGATATTATCATATAATCAGATCAATATCCTAAAAAAAATCTATAAAATCAAAGTTATCTCGCCTTTGTAAACTTTTCAACTAATACAACACTTTGATTTCAAAAGAGATCCAGAATGAAATGTGCTTGTTTCAAAATAACTTAATACCAAATGTTTTCTTTAAAAAAAAGGGTAAAAATGTAGAATTTTCTTAGATGTAATGATTTCTTGATTTTTTTTTTAAATGGGTAAAGAAGAAATTATATAATTGGATCAAATATACAACTATTTAATTTCAAAAGAGTATAAAATTATTGAACATAAATATATTTATTTTAAATTTTATTGTTTTTAAAATTTTAAAATTTTAAATTAAATTAGTGCTCGATTAACTTATGACATCAATTCAATAAAAAATACTTAACAATAAAAATAAACCAAAAACATCTTCTTGAATTGTAGTATTTTCAATTTAAAATTACGATATTAAGGAGTCAAAAGAATTTTTGAGAGAGCCGAAATTAAATTGTATATTTTTAATATAGTAAAAATGTAATTTTATGATTTTAATAGCTTATATTTTTATAATTTTTAAAGGATTAATAAATTTTTTATCATTTTTGGGGACTAAAGTGTAATTTTATCATTACAAAATTAAAATTTTAAGAGAATTAAATGAAAATTTTCCATCCCCTAAATTCACCACTGATTAAAGGTGTGTTTGACAAACAGAAAATTTAAGTGCTGAAAAATTAAATATTACATTTTTAATACTAAATTTTATAAGTGATGTATTTTTATTAAAAATTATGTTTGGTAAATTAGAAAATATAAGTACAAAATGTAATTTTATTTTTTGATAAAAGTAATTACTTATTTTTAAAATGTTAATTATTTTTTAATTTTAATTTTATTAATCTAATATTTTATATTATTTTGAATAGCTTTAATAAAAAATAAATATGATAATTTGAATATCTCAATTTTTTTTAAAAATTTAATTTATTTTAATTTTTTAATCAAATAAAATCAACTTAATATTTTTTACATTAAGTGATAAGTAATTATCTATCTACTTATTTTATTCGGTGCTTTTTGGTTGAAATTTTATATTAGTAAAAAATTAAAATAATTATCAAACACGTTTAAACTATTAAATGTTGAAAATTTTAATTTTTAATAAAATAAAAAATTCAATGATTTATCAAACACACCTTAAATGTTTGAATCTAATTATTTAAAAGCAATTTTTTTTAAAGAAAATAAAAATATATGAATATAACAAAATTGTATCTTATTCAGTAGGTTTTTTAATCAATATTTTAGAGGGTTGATGTAAAAACTTGTCACTATATTTTAAATAGAAATTGATATTTTTCCACTACGTTTTAGTTTTTGTTGATATTTGCATTGTACTTTTAAATTAACTGTTCTATATTGAATTTATTTCACTCAACTTTTATTTGTATGAATTTTGAAATTAAAATATCGTCTTTTATTAAATTTTACTATTCGATTTTGATTTAACTTAACTTAATTTTAATTCAATAAAAATAATTTAAATATTTTGTTTAAATAATTAAAAATTATTAATTGAGTAACATAATATTTTTTTTGATGGCATGAGTAACATAATATTAAATATTAATAAAAAATGTTATTTATGGAAAAAAAGGTATTCTTTTCATATTTTTAAAAATTTTCAAGTCTTTTTACTCAAATAAAAATTAGAAGTTAATTTATAATTTTTAATAATTTTATGTTTTTAGTATTCATTGTTTTACTGTTCATGTTCGAGTTTTATGACTGTCCCTCCCAATAATATTGTCTTCAAAATTGACTATCCTTGAAAATTTTTAATAATTTTATAAAGTAACTTAATGTTGACTATTAAAATTAAAAGATTTGAAATATTTTTTTTCATTAAATGTTGTTTTCAAATAGTTAAAATCAATATCTAATGGTGATATTTTATTTAAAAAAGTTAAAGTTGATGGTAAAATTAATTTAAATTTAAAGTTTAGTAACTAATTTTAATTGCATAAAAGTTGAATGGTAAATTTATTTGTATTTTTAAAGTATAATGGTTAACATCAATCAAAATAAAATATAATGACAAATTTCAATATCCACTTATAGTATGATGGAATATGCACACTATAACTCTACTTTAAAAGTTGAATCATTTTTTTATTACAGAAATATTATCAAATCAAATAGATCATCAACTTTTAATTTAATCAATTCAATCAATCCACTTAGATATTTTTTTTAACTTCATCTTTGCTTGGCATTGTGAGAATCGTAAACAAAATATGATATAAACTTAAAACTGTAAAATATGATCTATCATGTCAAATCATCAATAACAAAATTAGATGCGGAACGTATTTGATTTCATCAATTTCTTGAAATTTATGGATCTCAGGATTTTGATCTTCCAAATTAGCACACAAGTAATCTAGGGAACGTGACTCTCTCTTTTCTAAAGATGAAATTGTAGAAAAGTTAGCTTATATGTAATTTGGGAATTATAACCCTAATATATAACTTTAACACATTAGACCTAATTTCTAATCAACCCATCATCAATTAGAAATTAGTTACTAGAGTATCTACACATATTTGACTTATATTTTATTTAATAATTAAAGCACAATAAACCTTAACCAAATTAGATTACTTTTAATTTGAGCTAACCTGCTATGAAAGTAAATAATAATATGTAATTAATTATATTATATATTTGATGTCCATATTAGAGTTGTTCATGGGTAGGGCTGGGTCGGGTTCTGCCCGGGCCTAAGCATGATATTAACATGCTTTATGCTTGTCCAAACTTGATCCAGCAAAATCTGAGTTTAAAATTTTCTCCGAGTCCTTCCATATTTGCATAAGACTAACCCAAACCTATTTTAAGCTTGCTCATTTTATTTTTTTAAATTTTTTTAAATATTTATATTGTTTTATTTTAATATTTAATAAATTTATACATTTTTTATTTATTAAAATTTTTTATAAAGCCATCTTAACATTTTTTAATATTTATATTAGAGTAGTATTATATATTTAGCATAAGTTTATTTTTTTAATGTGTTTTAAATTACATAATATATAAAAATAACATAATATAAAATATTATAAACTTAAAATGGATCTGATCGGACCGGATTCGGGCTTGAATATTCAAGCTCGAGCCGACCCATATTTTAAATGGTCCTAATTTTTTTACTCAAGACTATTTTTCGTGCCTAATATTTTTGCCCAAACCCTTCCAAATTTCGAGCGAGCCTTCGAGTCTAAACGAATAATTCGACCCATAAACAAATCTAGTCCATATTTTCCAACAATATCCCACTTGATAACATTCTTCTTAATATATTAAAAAACAAAAACTACTCAATGTTGGTTGAGCCAACATAATTGAAAATTACAACTTAATTGGGAATTTATGCTGTCATTTTCTCTTTAATTATTTATAGTTTATGATATGAATAAGATGCTCCTTCCATAACAACACGCATTCACAACCTTATTTTTTTTAGTGGTTTAGAGAAGTTCACTAAAGGATAAAGGTTGCTTTATAAAAAATTCTTCTTTTTTCTTTTGGGTGGAAAAGAAGTGATTATAAAAAAATAAAATTTGGAAAAAGAATCTTAAAAGAAAAGGAAAAGAAGAATGTGAAAATAGGTTTAGGAAGTGAGGTTTAATCTCATTGATTTATACATTTTTTATAATTTTTTTTAGATTCTTTAGATGACATAAAAATAAAGAAAAGATTGTATCAAACAGTGATATTATTCATTTTTAATAGTTTAATGTCATGTCAGTAATTTAATTCTGAATTTTAGGATTTTCATTTTCATTTGATTTTTTTAAAATGAAAATCCTAATATTCAATATAAAAATATTGATGTGATATTAAACTATTGAAAAAGAGATCAAATGACAAGACGTCGTTGTCTCATACAATATTTTCTTTCAGAGAATATGGTTCAAAATTTAATAATTTTTTATTTACTCGAAAATATATTCATAAGTGAAGTAGATGAAAAAAAATATCAAGAGAATATATTCTCCTATCTTTAGGCCTAAGGAATTGTTGATCATTATTCAATTAAAAGAAAAAATCCAAGTCTTTCATTGATTCAACCCATTTAATTAAATCATTCAAATAAAAGTTTTAAACCATATGTTGCATGTTTTGATTTTATTTATTTAATTTTGACAAGGAGAAAAGGATTCTCTAATGCTTGGATTTGGGATATGATGTATTAGCTTAATATTTGTAAGCTTTTTGTCTTTATGAAGTATAAGTAGACTAATTAGACTGATAAAAATATATATTTGATGCAAGAAGTTTAAGGTTAAAGGTGTAAGTTTTATAACTTGCAAAAATTATTTTAGCAAAAAGTAAAAAATAAAAATTGATAATATTTATTGGTTTAATTTTGCTTTTTTTTTTTTGTTGCCTTTTTTATCAAATGAACTTGTTAAAAAATTGGTTCATTGATTTCTTGATTCTTGGACAAGTACTAGACCAAAAAAAGAATAGAAGCAATTGACGATGAATGGTAGAATAAGAAGCCTTTTTATTTATCTTGAGTTTTGTTATATCTCTCCGCCACACGGACATGTGTTAGATTCTCAAATAGCATTGACCCATTATTAACCATGGCATAAGGGGCTGAGTGCTTGACCGACCACCCATCCCTAGAGCAGAGAAGCGACATCATTTTGTTATCAAGCCTATGCGTTGGGGGGAGCACTGCTCAAATATGAGCACACTTTCAATGTGATAAGGAGTCTACTTAAGCATAATATTCTCATACTAATAAAGTCACCCTGATATATGCCCATTATTATCTTTTACGCATTTAACGAGACTAAATGTTTATCTTGCCATGTCAGACTGATGGACAAGAAAACCTCTCTTATAAAAAACCAAGTTAGCAAAGAAGAAAGGATCGAGCCTTGAATAACTTAGTGCTACTCTGAGCAACTCCCTATACACCCTCTATCAGCCAGTCCTCTTGTTCCGGTTTGACTCTCAACCTCTCCAGGTGAACCTACACCCATAAAACCACTACTATTTCATCTTTGCCTCCTCCCTTGTTGAACCTTGTATCAACAAGTTTGTATCTACAAATCGAAAGGGCGTGCATCAATTTTTGCCAAGGATGAACGCTGATCGTAACCTCAACTTTAGTTTTACAATTCATATAACGATTATAACTCTTCTTCTCCACTCCAATAAAGAGTAACTATCTTTTTTTTTCCACAAATAAATTTATCATTCAGGTTTTGTTTGGATAGCTTAGAGTAATTGAATGAAAGTATAATTATAAGGGTAGTAATTACTCTCTTTTTTAATTACAAAGAATTTTCATTCCTTAAATGTGTTTGGTTAGTAAAGTGTACTTACATCATTGTAACACTCCTTCCCTAACCCGATCGTCGAGTCCAAGCTACAAGATGTCACATTTGTTGTTGGAGCAACTATAATCAATTAATCAACAACTTAATCATTCAAACATGCAAATAAGTTCTAAACACATTTACATCATGATACACAATCTATTCAAAGTCTTAATCGAGCTTATGAAAGCTCTTT
Source organism: Kokia cookei (assembly GCA_039519145.1). Lineage (NCBI taxonomy): Eukaryota > Viridiplantae > Streptophyta > Magnoliopsida > Malvales > Malvaceae > Kokia > Kokia cookei. The sequence goes on from CM076902.1 coordinate 32,839,583, forward strand.
TGTTGACTCGAACACGGAATAGGACCAAATTGTAAAGTTTCAAAATCTCAGGGGCAACATCATGACATCATTTTTCCATGTCATGACATCACCAAACAGTTTGTCATGTCGTGACCTCAGGCCACTCGACGTCGTGACCTCAGGCCACTCGACGTCGTGACATGACTCACTGTCAATCGACATGGACTCTATTTGGATAAAAATGAACCATTGGTACCTATTTCAATTCTTCCACCATACCTAACATTACATACATTTAAAACCAATTTCAAAAGGTCCAAAACATATCCAAAACCTTATCAAATAAGCTTAAACATTCAACTTAACTTTCTTACAATATATTCAATTCAAAAATTCACCAATTAAACATAAGCATTTTAATGTTATTCAAGCATACCAACTAAGTCATTCACTTTTCAACTATGCCAAACTATCAACTAGCCATGTTAAAATACATTTCACAAGCTTATTTCACATTTTGGAACCTACCATCAACTATTTTCACATCATATCATACCAAACAATATACCATTATTTTAACCATGGAACTTCACACTTTAAGTTCAAGCAAAAACACCAAATCAAAATGATAAGTATTGATTAAAACCAACTTGTCACAAGTAAACATATTCACACCTTAAGTTGCACAACAAGACCACTTATATACATGCCACAATCTACAACTCAAAATGATCGAAAAGCTACCAATTCGACAGTAAGGTAGTGTGAGCTTCGAATTGATCCGACCTGACGTGTTCCACAAAGTGGTCTACAAAGGAAAGGGAAAATAAACGGGGTAAGCATATTGAATGCTTAGCAAGTTCGTAAGTATTTAAACAAGAAACTTACATCATCTTACAATTAAACATAATAAACTAATTAACTTGAAAATTTTGCCTAACATGGCAAATCACAACAACAAGGTGAGCTTATCATGTAATAAACCATGATGTCATATAAACATATGCCAATTCAATTCATCTCAATATCATGATCATACTCAGTATAACATGTATACATCTATACATCAAACTCATATCATTTCATTGTCATTTAGAATTTTCATTTATCTTTTTAGCCCGATGAACTCAAGTGAACATATTTGGATACACAAATAACTATACCAAACTAGGTAGCTCATTAGAGTAGTAAGTACATCACACTAAGGCACCAAAGTGCAAAGCCCATGAGCAATCATACGTATAATCGTATAATAATATGTCCCCCACCACACTAAGGTCTCTGTAGAGACATACAATAACGGTACTCAATGATCCGTAACAAATGTCGGATCTTGATATAACTTGTAATAATCTCTATACAATCAATTATTTCGTACAAGCGCACATAAAACCCTATTGGCATGCCAATCATATCTTATCCTTTACTACGTTCACTCAGACATCTTTAACATATATAATTATTTCTTTACAATTTAGTCCATATCTTACCTTTTGTACCAAATCGAAAACAATTCAAATTACAATCAAACATACACATATTCATAATTCAAATACATAATAATTTAAATACAATCATATCATATGAACTTACCTAGTAAAACAACAAGCAATTGTATCTTTAAGGACTATTCCACAATTTTGTCTTTTCCTTGATTATCCTCAATTTGGTTCAATTTTCGATCTATACAATTATTCAATTCAATTTATCAATACCAATTTTTTTTTATAACATCCTATAATATGCATAAACCTATTCAATTTCTTTTTCTGGATGCCCCTTAACTTTTTCTATCTTATGACAAGCCAATTATATTCGACCATGCATCAATTTTCAATTTCCATATCACAATCTCAATGAATCCATAAAAACATCCCATATATGACAATGTAACTCATCGCAACATTGATGCAATTTTGCACTTTAAACAATATTTAATATTTTGGAATCTAAGCAATTCAATCCTTATCCTAAACAACCAATTCGTATTAAATCATTTTGACCCGTTATATCAATTATAACTCACCTTATGATCTTACCATACAATCCAGTTCATAATTGCAACAATTGAAATAGTTTAAATTATAGAAACACCAATCGTAAACTCTGAGTTATTCGTCGACAATCTTGTCTTTTCCTTTCTGTTTTGAGGAATCTCGATCGATGTTATCTATGGACCAACATAAATACAACAATTCCTCAATATACAAATAAATTCACACTCAATCAAAAATTTATACAACTTTTACAATTTATTCAATTTAGTCCCTAAAATTGACACTAACATAACTTTTAAACTAGAACTCATATTTTCATCATGTTTTCACTATAGTCCTTCTAGGACTTCTTATTTCTCATTTCTACCATAAATTTTGAAATTTATGCATTATAGTCCCTATTGAACAAAACTATCAATTGATTTCATAATTTAGTCCTTTTTCACTTCTACACTTAAAATTTACCAATTTAGTACCTAAAACTTCAAGAATCTATCAATGATATCTTCTACAAACTTTAATAGTTTCAAAAATTAATACACGAGTCAACTAGATTAAGCTCTTAGAATTTTGAAAACATAAAGAATATAAGAAAATGACTAAATTGCAATAACCAATTTATTGATGAAATTTAAAACTTAAAGAATCACCACTAACCCCATACTTATTCCTTTCTTATTCTCTTTTTCACCTTGTAACCCTCAATATGTTGCATAGAAGCCCTTAAGGACAGACCAAAATTTATCTTCCTTTGAACTCCTTGTATTGGCCTGATGATTAAAATTTATCTTCCTTTGAACTCCTTGTATTGGCCTGATGATTAAGGGTGTTTATTGCCTCAGGTGTGGCTTGGGTTCAAGTTGCGCTAGTCGTATTGTTGTTAGGGCTTTTCCTCCTCTTATAATTCACAAAAAAATTATCTTCCCTTCAAATTCACGTAATTGTCTTTAATAGGAATGAAAACAAGTCAAATACTTGTAATTTTAGAAAATTTATTTTAATCAATGTTAATAGTCTGCTAATCTAGCACGATTTTTCATCTGTCATCGTTGACACGTCTCCTTCTTCCTTTTTCTTTTTTCTTCTACCATTTGCTATTTCTCTACTAGTTTTGATTGGAGTTCTTGGGAGGTTGTTGGTTTATAATAAAGGATGAGTTGGCCAACTTGCATCTCGTCGATGAGGAAGAGGTCGCCTTCAAAGAAGATCGCAAGGAGAATGATCAAGATCAACAATTTTGCCTCGTGGGAACTTGTCTAATGGACAGTGTTGTCCACTTTCCATCCCTTCGAATAACTATGGCGAATCTATGGCATCCAATTGGTGGAATTGCAATTACCAACTTGGGTGAAATTTGATATTTTTTTAAAAAAATTGTCAGTTGATATTAAAAGGGTTTTGAGGGAATTTCATGATTTTTCAATAACCATCTATTCCTTCTACATGAATTATGTTTGACTGATGATCCATTAATGGTCACTCTAAACCATGCTGTGTTTGGGATACAAATACATGACCTACCTCAGGGTTAATGTCGGAAACAATGGCGAGATGTTTTGGGAGCTTTTTTGGGTGAGTTCATGGAGTATGATACAAAAATTCCTACTTTAGGATTACAAAGGTATATGCAGTTAAGGGTGAGGATGGATATAAGACTACCCTTAAAAAGGAGGAAAAAGGTTTTACTAGGAGACAACGTATTATGCCATTGTTAAATATGAAAAACTCAGTATTTTCTATTTTATATGCGGAAAGCTAGGACATGGAAAAAGCTTTTACCCAATTTGTGCCCATGTTAAGCTGGAAAAAATTATCTTTGGTTGGGAAATCACTCTTCAAGCGTCGTCAGATAAGGATGAGTAAATTGTTGCGGCAACCAAATGGAACAAGCTATTGGTTTCTCAAAAGGAAAGAAGTGTTACTGTATAGTAATAAGGGGATACTATGAATAATTTCGGGCCACAATTTTAGCAAGGTATATCTACTATTAATGGTGACAGATTGTTTATGTTGAATGTTGACCTTAAAGCTGAAATAGGGAAAAGTGTGTTGGATGTTAGAGCAAGGAAAAGTGGGCTATATGGTAATTATGTTAGGCTCATGGACTTGGGGCCTGATGGAGAAAACAACCCCATCTTATCTGATGATGGGAAAAAAAGACAAAGGACATTCGTGAACGACTTGATCGTGGAGTCGCTAATCAGGCATGGTGGGACTTGTTTACTGATTTCTCTGTGACTCATTTGTGTCACTCAATTTCGTATCACTGCCTCTTGTTGGTATATACTAAAGGACAGATTTTATTAGCTCATAAAACTAGCTTGAGGCAATTTTGATTCAATACTGATTGGTGCCTTAAAAATGATTGTGAGAAAGTTATTCAATAATTTTGGGATAAAAATTCACGTAACCTCCCTTAAATTGTTAGGGAAAGAGCTTCTTCACTAGAGCTCGACTGTTAAAAGGAGCAAAAAAGCTAACAAGTAAAAACTCATAAATAGACTTTAGGAGTTACAAGGGGTCAATCCAAGAGGTGATATTCTAGCTGAATTAACTGAGATCCAGTTAGGCCTGAACCTCAAAGCTGACGAGGAAATTTTTTGAGAGCAAAGAGCTCACTAAAATTGGCTCACCCATGGTGGTCGTAATACTACTTTTTTTCACAAGGTAGTTACGAGTCGAAGGAAGTGAAATGCTATTAAAGGCCTTGAAGATAGTAATGGGAATTGGATTTCTGACCAAGACGGAATCATGGCAATTGCAGCTCGGTATTTTAATGATTTCTTTACAACTTCGAATGAAGGTAACAACTCTCGAATTTTTAATAATATTAAATGCAGAATTACAGATTAAATGAATTCTTAGTTATTGCAAAAATTTACTAAACATGAGATTCGATGGGCAATAAAAGAAATAAGGCCTTTGAAGGCTCCTAAGTTGGATGGGTTCCCAGCACTCTTCTTCCAAAGGTATTGGCATATCCTAGTGTCGAAAGTTACCTCTTTCTATCTCAAGATGTTATGAGGCGAAGTTACGGTTGAGGAGATTAATGCAATTCACATCATGTTAATTTCAAAGGTTAGTAAACCCCACACTATAATGAAGTTTAGATTTATTAGCCTTTATAATGTCATTTATAAAATCATTGCTAAGGTTAAAGTCAATAGAATGAGTGGATTTCTAGATTGCTGTATCCACGAAACACAATGGGCATTCATACCAGGTAGACATTTCAGATAATATATTGATTGCATACGAGATCCTACACGTACTAAAGAATAAAAAGTGGGGAAAAAGGTAATTTTGCACTTCTGGTTCACACGATTTTTATCTATGAGAGGAAAGGAAGTTTTGATCAAGGCTATCCTATAAGCTCTTCTGGTTTACGCGATGCAGTGTTTCCTTTTTTCGAAGACCTTGTGCTTAAAATTTGAAAACGCACTCAATAATTTTTGGTGGAGAAATTCAATATTTTTAAAAGGCATTTATTGGAGTACCTGGAAGTACTTGTGCTTACCCAAACTTGTTGAGGGTTTAGGTTTTTGGGATTCAGCATTATTTAATGCTTCTTTACTTTCAAAACAGTATTGGTAGATTTGGTCTGAACCAGAATGTTTGTTAGCTTGAGTTCTTAAAGTATGTTATTTCCCTTATTTGGATTTTCTAGCTGCAACATTAGGAACTCGCCCTTCACTTACCTGGAGAGGGATCATGAACATCTATGATTTGCTGGAGAAAGGTATAGGCTGGCGTATTGGAGATGGGAAGATAGTGAATATTTGCAATGATTTGTGGATCTCGGGTCCTAGGAACGGTCAATTAAATTGTTAGCAAATTAACACTCAATATACAATTGTTTCACAACTTATCAATCAAGAAGATAGTACCTAGAATGGAGTTGTGTTACGCAAAATCACTAATAAGACCCAGGTGAAAACCATGCTATCCATTCCGCTTGTAGGAGTTGCAATACCAAATACCCGCATTTTAAGGATGAAGGGCTCGAGGATCTACACAGTTAAGAGTGGTTACAAATTGTTGATTAGGGAGAATCTCGAACTACAAAAACTCTTAACTACTCCTAGACCAAATTGTGAGCAAAACTTCTTCTTGGTCTTATAGGCATTACAATTACAAGAGATAAAGAATACATTGTGAAAAATGTACAACAACTTCATGCCTACCTATGAAAACCTAAACAAAAGACACATACCCTCCCCCGTTGCCTGTCCACTTTGCCACAATGATCCAAAATTTGTTGACCATCTATTGAGGTACTGGTCTGTAATAAGACAAATATGGGTTCTACTTCGAGTTACTGTGCCTCCTGTGGATAAATTTACAGATTATAAAGCTCGGTCAGGTGAAGCTTTTAGAATTGTGAATGATAGAGGCAGAAAGTTGGTGTCTTTAGTTTTGTGGTCTATTTGGTTCACTAGAAATAAAACAATTCATGAAGGCTTAAGGCATAATGTGAATGATATAATATGGGTTTTGTCTTAGGCTATTTGGCTGAGATCGAAACTTTACATCCTACAAACCATGTTAAACATGCCATCACTCAAATTGATTGGAGACCACTTAATCTAGATACCATCAAAATTAATTTTGACTAATCATTCAATGTGCAGGACAAAACAACTATTTATGGTATAGTAGCAAGAAATGAAAGAGGATTGATTATGGGGGCTTGTACATACCTCTATGATAACATAGCTGACACGTTTATTCCTGAAGCGCGTGCCTGTGAAAAGGTTCTCCGTTTTGCTCAGGAGGTGGGTTTCAGGTGAGTCCAAGTTGAAGGCGACTCATTAACAATCATCAAGAAATTGAAAAATAAATGGGATAGATCGGTCAATACTTAGTTCGATTTTAGCAAATATCAATATTCAAATGGGGGGATTTTCAAAAGTTTCTTTCCATCATGTCATTCGAGAAGCGAATACTATAGCACATACCTTGGCAAATGAGGGGCATAGATACTTGGAGAGAGGTGTTACTAGATCGAAGAAGCACCAGAGATGGTGAAGTGTGCGGTAGAGATTAATAGATCCATGTGCTCGATCATGCCCTAGGTTAAATATTGGTTTTAGTTCGTCGGAAATCTCTATCTTTTACTCCAATGTTAAAACTAAAGGTCAGCCCTTGACTGGCTAGTTGATTTCACCCTTTTATCTTTAACTTGCCAGAGGTCCAAGAGCTTAGCTGGTTTTGGGTTTCATTTTGGGGAAATGGTTTTTTGTCAGTTTCTTTTCCAGTTTGCTTGTTTTGCTTTTGAGGTTGATGGCTTTATGACTTGCATTTATGATTTTGTGTTGCTTTTATTTTCTTGTTGAGTCTCGAGGATTGTATGGGACACGCTATTAAATTTTGATGGGACACGTTTGTACTCTTTTCCTCAATATATGCCAGCTAATTTTCATCTCAAAATCTTTTTAGAAAATTTGAAATCTAAACTCATAAATTTGCTTTAAACCTAAATTCATTTAATATTTTCATTAAATTTAAATATTATTATTTGAATCTAAATATAAATTAATTAAATTATCCGTTGAATATCCAAATCCATCAATATTCACTTTTAATAAATATAAAAATATTTTTAAATAAAAATTTAAAAAGTAAAATGAATAATTATATATTTTAACTTAAAATCCACTATCTGCAAAAGTAAAATAAATTTAAGTATACATCTCTTTTGAAGTCTCTTTCTAATAATAATTAAAATATCCAAATTTAAATATTATTTAAATCCACAGTACATGTATTTTCAAAATTCAAATTGAATATCTGTCAATATTATTTTTTAAGATTCATCTTATTATAGACTCTTACCATATATGCTCCTTTGTTGAAGCCCAATTTTAACCGGACCTCAGTATTGGGTTGAGCCTTTTATTTTAAGATTGGTTTTAAATTGATCCAAATTTATTTTTAAATTTAAATTTATCTTAAATTTAACCCCGAAACTTCCAAAAATTCTATTTTTAATCCCGAAACTTTCAAAAATTATATTTTTACCCTTGAAACTTTCAAAAAGTATCATTTTGCCCCTCAGATGTCCAAAAATTCCATTCTCGATCCTGAAACTCTCAAAATTACCCTTTTACCCCTGAATGTCTAAAAATTCTATTTTTAACCCTGAACTTTCCCAAAATTACCATTTTGCTCTCGAGAATCCAAAATTTCCATTTTACCCCCGAGTATCCAAAAAGTCTCATTTTCAACTCCGATTGCATCATTTTTTCTTCATCATCAATATTTGCATCTAATTTTAATTATTATGCACTCATATTTTGCGTTTTTTATTTTTTACCATTTATCTTCTTAATTATCTTACTTCGTGTTATTTAATATTCATTATTAACTGCTTATTCATATTAAACTCACATGTTGTTTTCAAAATTGTTTTCATAAAAACTTTAAAATCGAGGCAATATTCTTTTATTTCGAGTTTCAAAATTTGCGCCTTAACTTATTGGGTGTAATTTTTCTTCAAATCAAAATAATCGAATACCCTTAATCGAGGCAATGTTTCCTTATCTTCGATTCTGAAAATTTACGCCTTAACTTACTAGGTGCAACCTTTCTTCAAATCGAGATAACCGAACATCCTTTTCCCAAAAATTTAAAAAGTTTTACAAAGGAAAGCTCGTTATTTCTGAATCTTGAAATGTTGTGTCCTAACTCACTGGACGTAACTTTCTTCCTTGATCACTTTGAAATAGCGGGACTTCCAAACAAACTCGATTTCTTTTAAACTTAACTCATGCATTCAAGGATCATATTTTAAACTTTATTCGAGCTTTCAAAATTTTACAAACAAAGACCCGAAAATAATCAATACGGTACAAATTTTGGGCGTATGAGGGTGCTAATCCTTCCTCATGCGTAATCGACTCCCGAACCTATTTTTTCGAATTTTGAAGACCTACATGTTTTCAAAATGATTTTTTTAAAAACGTTTTGTGGTGATCCAATCACACCGAATAAAATATTGGTGGCGACTCCCATTTTCCAACATTAAAATAATTTTTGAAACTCATCGTTTTCCGACAATGATGGTTTTGACACTCTTTTTTATATAATGCCTAAAACTATCCATAGCCCCTTCCTGATAGAGTATCAAGTCAAGTCAATTGAGCTGCAGTTACAACAGTTATTGTTAGTTACTGACTGTTAGTTAGTTGTAAAGTCTTTGCAAATGTGTTTAAATACTGGTATTGTACTTGTATCAAGTAAGTCTTAATTGAATGAAAAAGATTTGCATTCTCTTCTTAAAGGCTTTAGTTCTTTACTTTAATATGGTATCAGTTGTCAGTTGATCCTGGAAAGATTTGTTAGTTGTTTCCTTGTTTTTGTATTTTCTCATGGCTCTTAATTTCAATACGTCTGCACAATCTGCTACACCAGCTGCGGCTTACTTAGAAGAAGTATTTTACTGATCTGCTTCAAAAGACTTAGATGCTAGGTGCAACAGCTACACCTACACCTATGGTAGGCATGCCAAAGCTTGTTGCTTCAGATGGAAGTTCTTCTTTTGATGACATTCCTTTGTATCGTAGTGTGGTTGGTATGCTTCAGTATGCTTACATTACTCGGCCTGACTTATCTTTTTGTGTTAATAAATTAAGTCAATATATGAATGCTCCTATTGAGTTACATTAGAAAGCTGTTAAACGTGTCTTGAGGTATCTGATTGGCATTATATATCATGGCTTGTTTATTTCTAAGGGACACGATCAGCTGGTTTGTTATTCGGATGCTAATTGGGCTTCATCTCTTGAAGATCGAAGATCTACATCTGGTTATGTAGTGTTTCTTGGCTCTACTCCTGTAGCTTGGTGTTCCAAGAAGCATGCTGTTGTATCTCATTCATCCTCAGAAGTTGTGTATAGGAGTTTTGCGAATTGTGTTTCAAAACTCCTATGGGTGAAGCAATTGTTGACTGAAATTGGAGTTACAGTGGAGCAGCCACCTGTTGTGTGGTGTGACAACACATCCACTAGCAGCCACCTGTTGTGTGGTGTGACAACACATCCACTATATCAATGGCAGCCAATCCTATGCACCATGCTAGAGTAAAGCATGTGGAGATTGACTATCATTTTATTCGAGAAAAGGTTCTTAATGGCATGTTGTAGGTTAATTTTGTCCTATCTACAAAGCAAATAGCTGATGTTCTCACCAAACCAATTACACCTAAGCAATTTGCATCTTTTCGCATTGCTCTTCGTGTTTTGTCTAGCGGTGACTTAATGAAGGAAGATTAGAAAACTAGGGGAATGATAAAGTATCAAGTCAAGTTAGTTGAGCTGCAGTTACAGCAGTTCTTGTTAGTTACTGACTGTTAGTTAGTTGTAAAGTCTTTGCAAATGTGTTTAAATATTGGTATTGTGCTTGTATCAAGTAAGTCTTAATTGAATGAAAAAGATTTGCATTCTCTTTTTAAAGGCTTTAGTTCTTTACTTTAACACTCTCCAACCCTTAAATAGGAGGATAATATGCTTCAGCGCATTTGAACCCACATCAAAAAACTTTAAAATAAAAAATTTAAATTTTGGATTAAATAGTTCAAGTTATTTGAGTTATTCGGATCAACTCGAATAAAAAAGAATCTAATTTTTCGGTTTAACTTGAATATGATTTACATAATTCGAATTTTTCGAAAATTCGAATAATAAAAGACAAAATTGCGTATTTTGATAAATGTTTAAACTTCATTTTCTTAAGTTAAAAGTCAAAATCATTAACCCATCAACCTTACTTTGCTTGTACACTTCATTTCCTTCTTGAATCCCCCCACTTTCCCTTTTTCCTTTATTCAAAATTAACCTAAAAGCTTTGATTTTTAACTTTGATTCCTTCCCCAACGCCCCCACTTTCTTTTTGGCTTCTTGTTTGGTCCCACAATCACAACAAATATAACTATGTGTGTGGTGTAATAACTTATGTAGCTGACTTGAATTATTACCACAATGATCATCTTGCAGTGTTATGCAGGGGCGAAGCTAGAATTTTTTTTAGGGGATCGAAATTAAATTGTAATTTTTTACATAAGTAACAATGCAAATTTAAAGGACTAAATCAAAATTTTATCATTTTAAGGGGGCCAAAGTGCAATTTTATCTTTATTAATTTAAAATTTTAAAATTTTAAAGGGCCTAATTTTTTTTTTTCTATTTTAGGAGGGTTCAAGGTCCCTGCCAACCCCCTGGGTTCACCCCTGGCATTATGTATAGTTACTTTGCATGCTTAAAATAGTTCTTTACATGTAATTACTAAGTAAACTATATTGTTTTTGTAGTTAAATAATCTTATACTTCGTCTACTAGTTAAATAATCAATCCACATAAACACAACATTGAGTATAAATAATAGAATTTGTTAACTCGACTCAACTTTTACTCGAAATTTTTTTACTTGATTCGAAAAAATTTTAAATTGAATTCGGTTGCGAAAATAGGATTCATTAACTCTACTAACTCGAAATTTTTTGATTTGATAAAATGCTCACCCTTACAACAATACCAATATCAATCAAACTAAATCCCAATCTGCATTTTTTGTCAATATTTAAATCCCTACAATTTATGGGATTATTACCAATAAAAGCCCTTTTTTATTTTATTTATGGAAGTGGACCAAATTGAAAATTATTTATTGGAATGGGTCACTTTTGGAAAAACACGCCTACGTGGACGCCATGTCAAGGGGAATTCAGGTAAAGCACTTCCATGTAAGAGCTTTTTTCCCCAAAATAACTTCCAAGTGAAAGTGCTTTTCTCCATGTTTTTGAAAGAGGGAATTTTGCAATTTTGGCCCTCTGATTTTAAGGAGTTTTCAGCCTTTTTTTTTAAGTGGGAAATTCGCTATTTTGGGCTTTAAGGTTTAAGGTGTTTTTATTTTAATTAGTTTTAGGGTTTTTTTAAATTAGGGTTTAAGGTTAAAAAAATTAAAGATTTCAAAATATTATATAAACATTAAAGAAGTATTTAACTTTTAAAAAATTACAAAAAAAACTTAATGACCTTTTGGATTTTTGATAGAGTTTTGTTTTTATTTGGAAGAAACGTGTTAAGGAAGATGAAAATTTATATTTTGATTATTTGGTCAATATATCTAAATAATTGACGTGATGTGTTATGAAAAATTAATTTTGAGAAGATGGGTTCTAAAAAATAAAATTGACGTGATGTGTTCTGAAAGATTTATTTTGAAGAGATGAATTTTGTTTTTTTTAAACGCTCTATGTAGGATGCCATGTTGGAGGTAGTACAAAAAAAGCTTCTAGTTGGACACTTTTTTCGTACTGATGATTCTGGAAAAAAATGAGAAGATGGTTCTAAAAAATAACCCGAGATTCTTGAGAAATCAGATATCCAATAGTGGGTGTTGAAATTTGTAGGGGAAATACGCTCCAAAAAGGATGCATTGTACTTTTGCTGACACAGCATCCTGCTTGAAGCATTTTTCCCTTACAAATTTTAACCCCCACTATCAAATATCAGATTTCTTGGGAATCTCGGATTATTTTTTCAAAACCATCTCAATTTAAAAAAAAACGCTCCAAGCAGAATGCAATGTACTTTTGCTAACACAACATCCTGCTTAGAGCGTTTCCCCTACAAATTTCAACCCCCACTATTTGAGGAATTATAAAGAAATGGCTATAAATGACCCAAATTTCATTCTCCAATTGCATAAGTTGCAGTAAGAGAAATTGAAAAAGTTCAGAAGAATAGAAATTTTTTGTTGTTGAGAATGTATAAGTTGATTTTTTTGTGTTTATATTTTATGATCTCGTTATATTTTTTCATAATTCTTTTTGTTTTGAATTTCTTTCGAAAGATTATTGGTTGAAAATGAGTGGACGTATTAGTGTTGTTATTTACTATGACGGTGAGGTTCGTGACACCGAGAACGATGTTATTTTTTATCGAAAAACACAGTGGTTTTTAACCAGAACATAGAATTGCCAGAACTTCGTAAAAGAATTAGGCACAAAATATTCGGAATGACGCCAGTGAGAGTCTTAACTATTATGTATCGATTTTGTGCTTCAGTTGATCCCATGACATATGACTCATTTGAGATCAAAATGTCATCGTCGCTTGGAGGCAATGATGCAGACGCACCTCACTAGTGAATCACCCTTTCTTGAGTTATATGTTGAATTTTCAAGGCCAGGTGAAGGGACTTCAGTAGGTACTAATGTTCGAGAGGAATACACGACCCTTGCACACTCCGTTAGTGGGAGGTAAAACACAGAATCGTCCATTTTTGGTGGCACGACGGAATACACGACCCTTGCACAACACTTCGTTAGTGGATGGGACATGCACCTCGATGGGTCGATGTTTAATGATGGAAATACTTAGTGGGGAATGGCATCAAATTTTGTTGGTTGGCAATCTACATTTAATTGGGGACATTCTGAAACTTACACGAGAAGGGATGATTTACTCCCTATGACGTCCATCAGCGAGGGGACCTCCAACATGGCAGATGTTGTTGGATCAAATATGAATCAGATGTGGATCCACCCAGAAAGCCCGATCCTGATGGTGCAGAAGTTACACTCATTTCTGAATCGGAGACCGATCCATCCGAAGGGGGTTCGGATGACGAAGAAGAAGATCCACGATTCACGACGTACTCACCTCCAGCACACTGCTATAATGTCAATCTATTGGTAGATGATGAGTTGGAGTTTTCGGATCTTCCACATAGAAGGTGTGACCACACAAGTTCGTCGTTGTATTTGGGTGACATAGAAGTTAGTAAGGAGTTTTCCAACAAAGATGTTTTTCTTGGTGCATTGAAACAATATAGCATAAAGAATTGGGCTAACTACAACGTTGTTAAATCCAAATCAGAGAAATTCGAGGTCAAGTGTGCAGTGCGAGATGGTACTTGTTTATGGAAAATCATGGCTTCAGTTAAGAAGAAGACAGGGTTGTGAGAGATTAAGAAGTTCACTAATCCACATACATGTGTTGCCTCTAGTATAGTATCATTATGTTTAAGGTTTTAGAATATTAAGGTTTAGGGTTTGTATTATTTAACGTATTTGTTTGGCTGTAGATGTATCACAAGATCATCCCAAGTTGGATTCATATATGATAGCTAGCTTAATACTACCGATTGTGAAAGCGAATCCCAAGATTGAGGTGTCAGTTTTAATTGCCAATATTCGCAGCCAATTCAACTACACGCCAACTTACCGTAAGGCTTGGTAAGAGAAGGTGTTGGAGAATATGCACAATGGGTGAGACGTTTCATATAATGAAGTGTGGCAGTGGTGTCAAGTGCTGGAGATGTACATCCCAGGTTGCGTAACAGACCTTGAAACAGGTCTTGCGTACTACCACGATCGCTTGCTCCTTGGATGTCGTGTGTTCAAGTGTCTGTTTTGAAGCTTGAAACAATATCGGGTTGCATTTTAGTATTTCAAGTCATTAGTACAAATTGATAGTACCTTTTTTGTATGGTAGATACATCCACCGGTTATTAATGGTTGTGACACAAGATATGATGGGAGGATCCTTCTAATTACGTTTGTAATAACACCAGAAGAGTCAGGTGATGATTGGGAATTCTTTATATCTAGGTTGAGGAGGTTTTTCTGTCCCCAACATGATATTTGCATCATCTCGGATCGAGGCCTTAGAATACTAGCCGTAATTGAACGGGATGCGAGCCTTTGGGATTACACACACCATCGGTATTGTCTAAGGAATGTTGCGTCCAACTACTATGGGCAACATAACTCTACTGCTCAGCGATGACATGTGACCAACATGGGTAATTAATTGTGGCCAATATTTTTTGTTTGTAAAATCCTACTATGTTTTGAATATATTTTTTGTATGTAATCATCGCTATCCACTTATATTGATAGGGTACGAGATAAATGAAGACCATTTTCATGAGATAATGGCAAATTTACAATCAATTAACGGCTAAGATGCAAACTACCTATGTAACATACCTTTTGATTAGTGGACACAATCCTACGACGACGACCTACAATATGGGCAGATGACCTCAAACCTGACGGAATGCATCAACTCTGTTTTAAAAGGGACCCGTCATTTGCCGATAACATCCATTGTAAAGGAGACATTCTTTCGTCTGGCAGCATTGTTTCTAAAGTGAACGGCGAGTTATAAAGTTCAAATGCAGAGAGGGCATGTATGGAGCCAAAAGGTACTGTAAGAAATTAATCAAAAGAAGACGCAAGCCAACTCCATACATGCAATGTGTCACAATCGCGACAACCTATGGTTTCGGGTGACAGAGTTCGATAGACCTCACCAAGGTATTACTAGTGGACAATATCGTGTTCACCTCCAAAATAGGACTTGCGACTGTGGGAGGTTTGACGCACTTCATTATCCATGCACTCATGTAATTGCAGCTTGTCAGAATCTCCATTTGGAGACATGTATTGTAGCTATGTCGATGAAGTGTACAAATTAGAATACATGTACAACGTGTGGAGACACGTATTCCCACCAGTCCCAGATGAACGTAAGTGGCCGTTTGTATCGCTTGCTCCATTTAAGTTGTTACTGGATATATAATTGCGTCACAAACCAAGAGGTCAACCATTATCGACTCAAATACGCGATAATATGAATATCCGAGAAAGAACGAGCCAACAGAAGTTAAGCGGGTAGTGTAGGAACCTGGGTCATTCAATGCCAAAATGTCCACATTGAAATCAATAAGGTGGTTGTAACAATTCATATAGTAATAATAAAATTCTCAAACTTTCTAATTTGGTTCTCAATAAAATGAAATAATATGCCAAAACTAATGTGTAAAAAAATATTCAAATGAACTTCGATTTTATTATCAACAAATTAATTAAATATTATTAAAAATAATTAAATTATAAAAATAATTAAATAATTAAATATTTTCTATAACCATTAATTTAAAATACCTTAAATCCTTATTTAAAATACCAAAACCTTAATTTAAAAAACCCTAAAAATAAATAAAACAAAAAAAAACCCTAATCCCTAAGGCCCAAAATAGTAAAATTTAGATATATTGTTTTGAATTTTTAGAAATTTAGATATATTAGTTTTGAAATTTTAGACTTTAAATTTTTTACTGTTAAATAAAATTTAAGACAAATTTTTCTGAATATTATATTTTTTAAAAGTTAAATATTTCTTTAATTTTTATATAATATTTTGAAATCTTTAATTTTTTAATCCTAAACCCTAATTTAAATTAAGCAAACCCTAAAATTAATTAAAACAAAAACACCCTAAATCTTAAGGCCCAAAATAACAAATTTTTCACTAAAAAACACTAAAAACTCCTTAAAATCAGAGAGTTAAAATTGCAAAATTTTCTCTTTAAAAAACACGAAGAAAAGCAATTTTACGTGGAAGTTAATTTGGAAGTAAAAGCTCCTACATGGAAACGCTTTTCCTGAACACAAGAAAAAATATTTTCACATGGACGCTTTACCTGAATTTTCCCTGACGTAGGCTATTTTTTTAAAAGTGATCAATTCCAATAAATAATTTTCAATTTGATCTCTTCCGTAAATAAAATAAAAAAGGTTTTGTTTATTGATAATTAACCCATAATTTATTACTATCCCTACGTATCACTAATATTCTAGAATCGATTTTGATGCCAAATGTAAAATATTAGCCGTTGTAGCACATCAGACATGACTAATTGATGTGCCAAAATGATGTTCATAAGCAGAACATAAAGTAAAAATTTATATTCAACGTAAAAGAATTGAGATGCTCACTTCTATCAGCCGCCGGTATAATTTCACCATAAAAAGGTAGAATTTGAAGAAATTAACTAGTTTTATTTTATTATTTTATAATTTTTTTAATCGAATCAAGTGAAATAAAATTCAAGTCGAGTAAAATTTTTCGAGTTAAATTAAAAAAAATTACACATGTCAAATAAAAATATTGTTATAGTATAATTAATTTCATATTATAGCACATAAATTTGAAATCATATATATTTGAAATTTTTTTCAAAGCAAAATAAAAAAAAAAAAATACTTGAGTATGATAAATTTGAATCATTAATTAGGTTCCAAAATTACTAAATTAAAAAAATTAAAATTTTATATTTTTTATATTTTTATATATTTTTAAAAAAAATATATTTAATTTTTTTTTTTTGTAATTTTTGTTGAGAGACTAATTTACTTATTTTCAAATTGACAGGGGCCAAAAGGATATTTGCACCAATCTATTTTTCGAAATATTCGAATTATTTGAGTACTAAAATTGTGAAATTCAACTCGACTCAAAACTCGAATCGAGTTATTCGAGTTGACTCGTTTAACTTGAAATTCGAATTTTTTTCGATTTTTTTTTAATCGAATCTAATTTTGCTCATTCTGATACAAATGATTAATGTATTAAATTTTATATATTTATATATGATTTCTTTATAAGAAAATAATCCACCATAATACAACAGCAAGTACAAATTGTCAAGTTAATATAAAGTGTGAATTACAATTTTTTTTATCCATGTTTCGCTTAGTTAATTATTTTAAATTAAATAATTAAAATTTAAATGTTATAATATGCTCAAAATTTTATGTATATTTAATATTTAATATTTAATTTTAAAATTTTATTTTTTTATTTTTCGAATTTAAAAATTTAGATACAAAATTATTAACAATGAAAAAATATCTAATTTTTACTTGAGACATACACAAGGAAATAAATCTACCTTGAGATTTTTATTGGCTTGAGGGTGTGAAATAATTTAGGGTGTATTTTATTTGAAACCCTTCAACAAATATTTTAATTTCATTCATATCAAATTATATCTTTACTTTCTTTTTTTTTTAATTTAAAAATTTAAAAAGAACCTCTATTTATCCCGCCCAAGATTTTTCCAATAGTGATTTAAAACAAAGCCAATTTTATTTTATTTTTTGTGTTTGTTAATAATTTGAAATTTTATTTTTTAAAATTATTATTATTATTATTTGTTAAGTAATTGACTTTATTTAAATACTAATGGAGTGATTAAGGGTGAGTCAAGGTTTGCATCTGTCGAGGGAGTGTTGCGGGATCAGGATGTAGTTTGGATTTTTGGATACAATCATTATCTAAGAGGAGTGTTTAGTTTTTTATGCCGAGCTTTGAGGCATTTTGGATGGTCTATGATACAGTGTTGGTTTAAACTGATAGCTTAGAGGTGATCAAAGCCATTGAAAATAGGCATTGGACTGATTCAAACTCCGTCTTGATTAGAAGGATTCAACAAACTTTATAGAATGAAGGATAATGGTTTTTAAGATATGTCTAATGGGAGGATAATCGAGTTGATTATCTTGCCAAATTATCTTCTGTAATTGGGTTTAGTATCATTAAAGGCTCATTTTTGAAATTATTAACAAAAATGGGCCATTCTGAAAAATATTTATGGGTATGGGTCAAAAATACAAAAATGCGTCTATGTGGTATCGTTTTCAGAGGATAAATTAGAAAAATATTTTCACGTAAACGCTTTTTTCGTTGTGTTAGGCAAAAATGCGCTGACGTGGATGCGTTATTTCAAAAAATTGCATACGAGGACGCGCTTTTGTAAAACGAGCAAATAACCCACTAGGGAAAACATGTGCAAAAGCGCGTCCACATGGGCGCTTTTTTGTAAAGCATTTCCACGTCAGTACGCTTTTGCTTGACACAATGGATAAAAAAAAAAGCTTACGTGGAAGCACTTTTTTTTATTTATACCTTGAAAATGACGCCACGTAAATGTGTTTTTATGTTTTTAATTTATACCCGTAATTAATTTTTAAAATAATCCATTTTTATAAATAATTTTGAAAATGAATTTTTATTATTACATAAGTACTAAATATTTTTATTAAAGTATAGTTTTAAATATTGTTATTAATATCTGCATAATGTAAAAACAGTATTTCGATTATGTATAGCTTATCCCTGCATTTATATTACACGATTCTTAAGTTTTTAATACGTTCATTTCTATCAATTTGACATGTGACAAGAAAAAGAAAAGTAAGCATTTGTGGATGGAAAAATTGCAACATAAATCCCTGTCTTTTATATATATATACTTTTAATGGTATTTTGCAAGTTATATTTTCATAATAAATTTTTGTATCAAAAATTTATTCCTAATAAATCTTTTCAGTTTCTTTATATTCAATAATTCAACTTACAATTTTACATAATAAGTCATTGTAAAATTTAAAATCACTTAAAAAGTATTTTTTTAAATTTATCACTATTTTTACAAATTAAATACATTACTAAAATTGAAATTGATATAATGTTACGATAAATTATTTAATGCTCACAATATTTAAATTTAATTAACAATCTAAATTATATAATTAATAATTAAAATTAAGTTAGAAACTGTATATAAAAATAGAATTTTACACAATCTACTATTATAATATTTATATTTTAAAAATAATTTCTAAATATTATTTATTTAAATTCAACATAATATGAATTATCATGTTTTAAAAATTAGACTTATATGTAATTTAATTAATAAATAGAACGAACTTGTGCATTGTACGAGAAAAAACTAATATATATATGATGACAAAACTTAAATCGTTCAATGAATTCAAATCAAACTGGTTTAAATGGAGCATTTTTTGAGGTTGGATTTTTTTTAACAATGAGTAATAAACTATTATGGTAATTGTTTGTCTCACCTCGTTATGCCTCACTATATGAATTTACTATTTTATCCTTTTATATATAACTATTAAAATGACAAAAACATAAAAAAATCTATAACAGATTTTCATTATAGACGAGTCTCTCCCTTGAACATATTTTCGTTCAAGACTTGCTAACATAAAAGGTCTATCACAATCTCATTAAAACTGTAATACAATAGCCTGTTTGCAATATAATAATAGAGAATAAACCAAAAGTAGACTCTAAGAAGTTAATCTCATAGAGTTTCAATCCAATTCGAATGTCCATGTTGCAAGGATTTATCTCAGATTTTTTTAATTAAGCCCAATCTTCCATGTGAGTTTCCCAATTAATATGACATTGTTAGGCTAAATATCCTCCAAATAATCAACACAGTTCATTAAATCCCTTCAATAAATTGTCAATACTCAAATATGGAAATTGTCATTAAATAGCTCTAGGGAAGTAAGTGGATACTTCCTTAGCACTTAAAGGTAAATTTCAGAACCTTGTGTATTGATATGATGGTCAAGGATATTCACCGTCTCAAATATGATCTGGATTTTAGTAACGCAAATCGCTGTTTGTATTTCACCAAAAAAAAATCAATTTCATATTTTTCAACAGAAGCCGTTGGCCATAAAAGGACAAAAAAAACTTAATTGGACTCGAGTTCTTCTGACATAAAATATTATATACTCCAAACACAAATATAACTATTGCAAATACCTCCTTGTGTATATCCTAAATGTGCCAAAAAAATGAAAATTATAAACACCTAATGTTAAGGGAAAACTCGGTTGAAATTTAGTAAAAATTTATTTGAGTTAATTCTCTTTGGAATCAAATAAAATCTATTTTTATTGAGTTTTCATTCTTGTGAGATTATAATTACATTCAACTTGCTTTTGTAATTCAATTTAGAAGTTGTATTTTCAATCCTGAGATATTTGCATAGAGGAAGTTGTCTTTCCCTATAGAGAAATCTCGATTTTCATCATGTGTTTAGCTCTTTTAGTTAGAGCCACCCTTTAAGCATTTGAGAATAACGGAAAAAATCATCCGATAGAAAGTTGGGCTCTTTAAGTATTCAAGAATGAGAAATTATTTTATGTACTTTTTCCATGAGATCATCTATGGTCTCTTCCAATAATTTAATGACATTTTAACAATTTTTTCATGTCATTAACACATAATTTTAGTAATTTTTTTATCTTGAATCTCGAGCCAAAACTCTAAATCCTAAACCCAAAATCATAAACTTTAAACCCCAAATATTAAGTCCTAAATCTCAACCCCAATCTCAAACTCTAAACTCTAAACTTTAAACCTTAAGCCCAAATCCTGAATCTCAAATTCGCCAAATCCAAACTCGAGGTTCCAAGTTCGGGATGCAAATTTTGGGTAAAAAAATCACCAAAATTATGTGTCAATGACCTGAATTTTTTTTTTGAAATGTCATTAAATAATTGAAAAGGGAGCATAGATGATGTGGTAGAAATGATCCATAGAATAATTTCTCTTCAAGAATAATAAAAAAGATCATTCGATAGTAAACTTGAAGAATTTGGACTATAATTCAAATCGATCGAAAAATCCAAGCACTTCCCAAAACCAATTGCGATTTAAACATCTCCCCGAGTCTCATAACACAAATAGTTAATTTGATCAAATTTATTAGTTTAAATTTTAATTTCTTTTAAAATTCCACTATGCCAACTCTGCCTAATATTCTAAATAATTTCCCAACATCATATCCATTTATTCTTCTTACATTTGAAATTTAGTCCTCCTTATTTATATTTCTAAAAATTTAGTCTCTTCATATTTTAAATTTAATAATATGGGTTCAATTATTAACACAATTAAAATTTTTAAATTGATTCAGTAACCATATAACAAAAGAAATATTATAATAGATCTGAATTTAATAAAAAAAATTTAATAATATTAACAATTAAATAGTAAAAGAATTAAATTTAAAAAAAAATTAGAGAATATTTAACGTAAGAAGACATGAAAGAGATGCTTTAACACGAATACATATATTTGAGGACATCGAATATTTCTTTAATTTACAGAATCAGTTTCTTAGGCATCGAATATTTGCCTCTCCATTTATTTATTTATTTTCGCTTTTTTCTTTCTTTAAGTTGAAGAATTATTATCTTTTATTAAAATGATTTTGACGAACTTTAGAATATATTCTAAACACACAACTAGCCGTCAAAATTTAAGATTTCAATTTATTACTAAAATAAAAATGTATAAGTTGGAGAACCTAACGAGTGACTCTAGTAAAAAAAAGGATGATATTTATTTTAGGAGATTCGGGTTTGAACACTTGTGTGTGTAAGGTGTATGTTGTTAAAGGGTTAAGAAAGTATAAACAGATAATACCATGTAATCACACCAGTGTAGTAAAAAAATATATATAAGATAGAAGAAGAATTAAAGTTTAGTCCTTTATAAATATACTATTGCCTTCCCAAAAATGTAAGTAAGCCCTCAATGTTTAAGATTTTTGTAATTTCTCCTTTGTATATATATTATAGTTCCCTTAAAATAGTAAATTTTTAATTTAAGTCCTTTATAATTTATAAAATTTTAAATTAGTAATGATAAAATTACACTTTACCCTGTAAAAATAATAAAAATTTAATTTAACGTTTTAAAAATTATAAAAATATAGACTATTAAAATATTGAAATTATATTTTTACTATCGTAAAAATATATAATTTAATTTCGGCCCCAAAAAAATTATGACTCCGCCACCACGGCTAATGATTCTAGCAAGATTTAAAAAACTCTACCACTAATTTTACCAAATAATATATATATATATAGGCATATATGCTACCAAAAAAAAAAAATTCATATGATATTATATTATAAAGTAAAAAAGGAAATTCCATGGAGCTGTATAAAAAGGCGTTCCCTAACATCCCAAAGTCACTTCCTTCCGTCGACCTACAGCCAATAGAAAAAGAATGGGAAATAGAGCCTCCACTGCCAAAATCATCGAAATGCATTCGGCGAGTCAGTGGAGAGCCCAGCTAGAGGCCTCCAAGCAAAGTAACAAGTTGGTAAATACTACTACTCTACTTCCCACTTTCTGTATCTTCATGTTGGTATGGTCTGGTCAAATAAGAATAATGGTGGGTGTGTTTGACGATGAAAGCTGGTAATTGATTTCTCGGCCAACTGGTGCGGACCCTGCAAATGGATGGAACCGGTGATTGAAGAATATGCCAACCTATATGCTGATGTTGAGTTCATCAAGATCGATGTTGATACCTTGGAGGTTAGTGTTTATCTTCTTACATTCTAAAATTGTTTATTTGCTTTGAAGCATGGACACGGACACGTAATATGGGTACGACACGATACGGATACAGTAACATGGTAATTTTTAAAAAATGAGGACATGAGTACAGCGGGATACAACAACAAAAAAATAGAAACTTGCAGACAACGAAAGCTTCTCAAATAAGCTTTTATTTTTTGGGAGTAATCAGATTGGGCTTTTTTAAAAACTGAAGGATTAACACATAATACAAGCCTATTATCTCAAAAATAAAAGACCAATAGAAGCCCAAGAAGGGCACACAAACGGACAGAAACAAAACGAAACAACGATTAAAGAAACTGAACAAAAATTGCCGTATAGCACCGCAACTAATATCCAACCAGATGCAAACAAAGCACCCGTCCAACACAGATACCTCATACTTTGCTCAAACGGTTCCTATCCGCAAAACGTTGATTCCTTTCCCAAAGAAAAATTTGATCAGTTGAAGCAAACTCCATTATCGATCTTTTCCATCTTTTCATCTTCAATTAGGTTTCCTTTTTCTATCTTCAACAAGCATACACATCGCAAAATCAGGGGAAAAAATATCTTTGTTTCTCCTTTCGCTCTCAACTTCCAGCATCTCTATCCATCGTCACCGTGTCGGGACCGTGTCTGTTTTTAGACACCCATGTCGTGATCGTATCCGATTTTTTTTTTTGACGTATTCCGACGTGTTCGATGAGTGTCTGTATCGGACACACATACAACACCGATACGAGGAGAAAACAGCCGTGTCCATGCTTCCTAGTTTATTTGTGAATGGGGGTGGCTAACAAAAGAACTGAACAGGATGTGGCTCGTCAATTCAAAGTTGAAGCAATGCCGACCTTCGTTCTTGTTAAGAAAGGGAAAGAAATATGCAGGCTAGAGGGTGCTAAAAAGAGTGAACTGCAGAAGCTCATTGAGAAACACAGGTTTGATAATTAGGGGGGAAACTATAAATATGAATAAATATGGGTGATGAATAAGCTTTATTGTAAGGGTGTGTTTGCTATACATGCACCTATTCAGGGCTTAATTCACTTTTTTTTTTATCAATGTGTGTTTCTATTATACTATGCTTCACAACAAACTTCATTATTCCTGGAAAAAAGATTATATGAAACTGTGATTTCACGTTATTCTTATCTTTTTTCAATGGGAGAATAATAAATAAATTTTTTCTTCTTAATTTTTAGCTTTCTAAAAATCAAGATAAACAATCTGATTTGTAATTTCTCTCATTCATGTGTCTTATTAAACATGAATTTTAGTTTCAATTTTCAATTTTTGTTTTTTAAAAATAAAATAACAGGTTTAATAAATAGAAATAAAAATTTATTTTTTATAATTATTTTCTACAATAAATATATGAGAAATACAATTTTTGTTATACTTATATGGTTTCAAATTAGGGTATAAAAACTTAATATTTGAAAAACTGTTAAAAAAGAATATTTTTGTGTTTACGTGGTTTGGGTTAAGATTAGTGGTGACCTGTCAGTCTCACTTAAAATAAAAATTTTTTATTTAATTCTTTTAAATTTTTAATTTTCAATCGTAAAATTATACTTTAACCTCAAATGATAAAAATTTAATTTAATTTTTTAAAAATTATAAATATATTAACTTAATTCAAATGAAAATTTTAATTTTTTACTATCGTAAAAATATATAATTTAATTTCAACTACCTTAAAAAAAATTTTGATTTAACCCAAATTAGAACCAAATCATTTAAACTTTTTATTGTTTTCTAATTTTTCACATATTTTCATTTTATAAAAATCATTTTCTAAATTTTCAAATAAACATATTTTCTTGAATGTTTCTCATTTTCCAAAAAAAAAAAAAAAAAAAAAAAACGAAAATGGTCTTAATTTCCTTAAACCAAATAGAGCCTTAGTTCTTTACAAATAACGATCTATCATTTTGAATTTATCTTATTTTTAAACATTATATATATATATAAAATTATTAATTATGCTCAACAACTAAATTTAGTGGTAATATTTCATTTTAAATGTAAATACAAACTATTAAAATTTAATTCAAATTTAATATAATATTTGATACTTGAACTTGATATTTTTTTTTTAATTTGGTACTTAAATTTTTTTAACTGAATTTGATATTTGAACTTGACATTTTTTTTTAATTTGATATCTAAATTTTTTTGGATCCAATATGATAACTTGACATTTTTTTCTAATTTGATACCTAAATTTATTAAATCTCATAAGAATTAAACAAAACAATAACGGTGTTGAAAAACTTTTTGTTATGCTACAAAAATTGTCAGTTTTTAAAAAAAAATTCTTATTAAAAATACGTATTGAACTATACTTAACGAATTAATATTAAAAAAATATTATATATCCAATTAAAAAAAAAAAATCAAGTTCAAGTACCAAATTGAATCCTAAAAAGTTTAAGTATCAACTTAAAAAAAAAATCAAGTTTAAATACCAAATTAGAAAAAAATGTCAAGTTTGAGTACCAAAATTGGACAAAAAAAAAAAAAAAAAGTAGCCTAGAGAAGCAAATATAGGTTGTTATTGTCAGAAATAAATTGAAACCTCCAAAATTAGGTTGATTAGTACCGATGTAGAGTCAAAATGTTGATATCCATGTTCAAATTCGTGTCAAACACAAATAGGTTTCTCATTACATTCCATATGAAAGCTAAAGAAGGAAGTCGGTCCCCAAAAATCAAAATAATCTTTCATTACAACAGTATTTGTAAGTTTTAACAGGGTTGTCTCAAGTAATGGGAAAATAATACAAGGATGTCTGTGTTCCAACACACATTCTCAAAAGACATTGAAAACACTTGGGAAATTTTGACTGGAAACTTACCCACAGCTGAATTCATGTAACATTGGACAAATTACTCCATGAAATACATAATAAGAAACTTGTATTACTTGAACTATAATACTCTCAATATCATTTCCACAAAATATTGAACAATCAACCTGGCTTCAACCTGTGCATGTGATCCTAAACATTAAAATGTACAGCAATATAAGAGTACAAGGATCTCAAAGGCCATACCTTTCATCTCTTATCTTTTCTGAAATTAAATTCATGATCATTATTGCCTCCGGAGTGGACAAGGTTCAACTGAAGCCCTCTTGAATTGAATTCAGCTCCGGAAGTAGTACTGTAAGCTCTAAATGTCTGAGTAGGAAGATAAGTTTTGTTGTCGTCTCAGACTAGGGGCTATGAAGCTCAGAAAGTCTAGTACCGCAGAAACATATCCAGAATTAGAGTTTTATTAAATCATAGCTGTATGTATTACAACATTTTTCAGCACTTACATAAGGCTCTTGAATCAAACCAAGTTGGTGGTAATTCATATAGTCAATTCCACTTAACCGTAGACAACACAACATCTGTTCTGGCAACTCTTCAGGTCTATTCCCCTGTATTTGAAGGCAAACATCGTGTGTGAGTAAATGTCATTAAAAACTGACAATCACACAATCTTGTTCAGATAAAGGGGGAGGGGGAAGTTGAAGTTTTGAATGAGATATCGGAACTTGCCTGTATCGTTAGGCCAACGTCTAAGATGCAAAACTTTAGCCTATCTAGGAATGCATCAAAACCTTTCCTAGAGATGTAACTGAATCTGTGCATATCTATATCGATCTCGAAATAATTTTCTCCCTGCAAAAGTTTAGAGTAATTAGTGAGCCTAAGAAAGAACCATAGTGACGCAATGTATCTACACAATTCTATTGCTACCCGAACTTACTCCCAATGAAGCACATCGCTCAAACATTAGTAGATTGTTGGAGATTATGATTCTAGTTATGGAATTACACAAACTAAAATTAATAAAAAGAAGTTGAAACATACCCGTGTCAGACACAAATCTACATCTAACACTTATACCCAAGTCTGAGTAAGATAGGTATCAACCACATTTGACACTACCTCGATAGGTATCACTCTATCTGCTTGAGTTAAAACTATTGCCTACAAATACGTTGTGTTAATTCCATTAAAATACATACAAGCTTCCTACATTTCTAATTTAATAGCTTCAACCTTCTTGCTCATTTCTGGTCATTTTTTTGTTATATCTAAACCCAAATTTATCCACAGAATATTTTAAAAATATCTGAATTTTGCAAGTCATTTCTTAAAAATAAACACTTCAGAACTGAAGTGGATAATGGATTCAGATATCCAAATATGAATCCATTATGTATAACAGCAAAGCAAATTCGAACATCCAAATCCTTTATAAAAAAGTCAGCAGATTTGAATAATAAACGTCCGAACGATAATGTACTACATCCGCTACATATAGTAATTACAATATCCAAAAGTTAGAATATTATCCAAATCCATAATATCTAATTAAACAAAAAAAGAAGGAAAATGGATTAGATATATGCAAATATTGAAATCTATAAAATATAGCCATCCCTATGTCATACAAGCATACGTACCAAGTAGAACTCATGCTGTGGACGTGAAAGAAAAGGCTTTTCATTGTACGCATGCATAAGCTTCCTCTCTGCCGCACCCATGTGAAGATCTTCCACATTTGCAACACGGCCTAATATTTTCAACCGTTCACGAAATGGAACAATTGTATCCACAGGGAATCCCTTAACCTTTTCAACTTCGTCGTCAATTAACCTCTGCTTTGAGAAAGAAATAAGGATTCAGTAAACTTGGTTGTAGATCAAATAATGTAGCAAGGAATGAATGCAAGAAGATATTAACTAAATGTAAAAAACCACATGCAGACAGGATTGGCCCTGGCTGCATGGCAGGGCCTGAACTAGGTTGGTTTAGGCACATCTTATATTTCAGCCATGTCAATGCCATTTTTTAAGGCTTCTAAATAAATATGGTCTCATAAGCTTTCACGTGAAGTTTCATCGCTAAAACAACCCATTTTCTAATTTTCAAAATTTTTGGTAGTGGATGATATTATCCATAGCAATGTAATGAATGATGTTATTCGGATTTCCAGTCAATAAAGGTTCGCATATTACTATAAAAGAAGAATAAAAAAGACTTTTGGTATCAATCATACCCTGAAGTTTTCTTGAAAGTGGAGCGGAAGCTCCTTCGAGTAACTGTCAGAAAGTTTAAAGTAAAGAACGAAACTCATCCCTTCTCCATCAGTTTCACTCTGAAAAAGTGCAGCAGGATACAAGGGAATCTGCATTGTCACAAAATGTAAGCATTAAACTAAATGGAAATCTGAAAAAAAGTTAAACATACCTAAGGTGAACGCATTCCCATGTCTGACACTTACATCGAGTCAGAGTAGCATAGCCAAGGACCATTACATCATGCTTACTTCCATCCCAAGGGAAGTATAACAAAAAAAGAAAACCACATTCTTTCAAAACAATCAGCTTTATACCTGAACATTTACGACAAGGATAGATGGTAGTTTCTCGGAATGACTAACAACAGGGAGGTCGACAAATCTAGCTATGTGATCTATTTTTCGTGGGGATAAGAATACATCAACTCCGAAAGGATAATATGCAGCATGGTTAGGTGCATAATCTTTCTTCTTATCCCTGCCAAACAAACAAATAATGTGGGGAACTGTCATGGTAATAACATATCAAAAGTTTCTAAATATCCCATACACGCTTTTCAATAATTTTACATGAAAAAAAAGAATATATGGGCATACAGTAAATAAATGAATCAGGGACCAAGTTTTATAGTCATACCTAAGATAATTTTCTCCTCGAACCTTGAAAGTACCAGCATCAATATGAGACCAACAATCAAACATTTTCTTTTCTATAGGGCAAAACGGCACCTGAGAACCTGCTTTCGGTCGCTGAAGCAGCATCTTTGAAGAAACTGAATAAAAGAATAAAAGGAGTATATTTAAAAAAACCACTTGTATACTACACTGCTTGTTTCTAAGTGACTCTAAAGGTTAACATGCATCAATTACTATGGTGGGAAAACTCTTCTAATATCTTCACAATGAAAACCATGTCACATGCATCTTGAAGTCTCATAATAAGACAGTTCATGATGAACACAATGACTAAAAATTAGAGAGTTCAACAGATAATGTAGATACTCACATAAAGTGGCATTGGCATTCTCTTCTTTCCATTTAAATGAAAGTTTTAAGGCAGGCTTTTTTCTCGCATTCGGCGGGCTAGAGCTAAGTGATCTTCTCTTTTCAATTGATGGAACAGTAGATGCAAGACAAGGTAAACAATTGCTTGGAAGAATACCACAATCACCCAACAACCCATCCTCCTTACCAGGACCTTCGTCCATGGAAGAGGCAATATCATCAAGGAATACAGGTTCTTTCGCTTCATTTGAAGCCCCATCAGATTTTGTTCTGGGATTAACATACCCCAGTTTCTGTGTATGATAGACTAAAGAAGAATGGTCTCTGCAATTAGCATCTGTTAAAGATGAAATGCTGGATACAGATACACCCTCAAGACCATTTAATGATAACACATCTGCACACAGAGATGCATATATAGTGAATGGTAACCATTTCCAATAATCTCCAAGTAAAACGAAAGTTAGTCTAAATGAGAGGTCCGAGTAATATTTCAAAACACCATACCCTCTTGAACACTTTCGAACTCCTCATCATAGTCAGACTCAAATACTGCAACTGGATCGAACCACAATTCCTCGCTCCCTGCCAAGGTCACACCATAAATCAACAGCTTAACAAACTCTGACTTTGAAAACTAATGCATAGAAACAAGAACTAGGAGAAAGTTGAAAAAAGATCGAAAGTAAGTATCTAAATTGCAGAAATTATCAATACTAAGAAACAAAAGATAAAAAGAAAATCAGCAGAAAAAGAAAAAAGAAAATGATAAATAGCAGAAAGTGAACAATAAAGAACCCCAGTAGTATATCTATTATCGAAAAGGAAACATCCTTTAAACTTTTACAAACTTAATAAGTAATTCACAAATTCCTGTATGTAATCTTAATATATAGAGATTAATTTAGACCCTTTTTCCAAACTCTTAAAAGCAATAAATCAAGGAAAAATGCATCGATATGCATCAAACTCTTCCCAGTTTCTACCTCTTCTAGTAATGTATAGCAGATAAGTATCAAGCAGCTAAAAGTAAAATGTAAGTCTTACCTAACAAACTACAATCCGTAACATGGATGCGTTTAATGAGAAAGGTCAATGGAAAACATAAATATAGACGATACGATCTTGATAAGCTGTAAAGTTTGTCCAAAGGCCTGTTATTTACTCTGGTTCAACGGACATCAAATTCTTCACCAAATTTCCTATACAAACTTTTAGCATAAGAAGAAACTGCTCAAAGCAATCTTACTGCTTATATGAGTCATAGAAACAACAATGTTAGTTCTGAAACCACCAATGGGAGCAATGCAGCAGCTAATTCCAACTTAATGAAACTCCAACCAGTTCATACGCATCTGCCACTGGTTTAAACCCTGATTTGCTAAAGCTTAATAGAATAGACACAAATTAAGAACCATAATGGATCAAACTCCTGCCATTGTCAAGAAAAAAATAAAACTGAAAGTTCCAAATGCTGCAATTCTGTTGCTATGTTTTTACAATTTTATATTATAGTCAAATTTCAACCTCATCAGTCTACATTTCCTCTGATAATCAACAAATACGAAGAGCATCAATTTGTATAAAAAATCCCAGTGTTAAGGATAAGTTCAAATTATATGCTTTGAAGAAAATTCAGATGCCATTTGACCAAATAAAGAGTAGGATCCACCAACAACATATCATTTTAACCTATAATTAAGGCATGCAGTTCCTGGCCCACACTCTTAAAAACCCAAACCCACCCAGCCAATCAACCAGAAGATTAAAATCCATAAAAACATTACAATCAAAAGGCCAAATAAATCACACAAAAAGACCCAGTTTTCATAACAGGGAGAGAAGGAAGGAAAGACCTTGAAAAGTTTGGTTTGAGAAAGAAGTGATGATCAAGTGGAGTATCAATCTATATCAAAATTCTTATATAGGGGATATGCTCAAACTATATGCTTTGAAGAAAAATCATATGACAATAGATCATCTAAAGAGCAGGCCTCAATTATCAGAATTTAGAAAACAATATTATCATTTAAGTCTTAAACCTATAATTCAGGCATGCATTTCCTGGTAAGAAAAAAACCAGAATCGGGTTCTTGAACACCCGGAACTCTCCATGCAACAACCTAAAGCATCTCAACCTTCAAAACCCACCAAGCAAATCAACCAGAAAAAGAAAATCCATAAACACATTACAAACAAAAAGCTAAATAAAACGGAAAAAAAAAAAAAAAACAGTTTTGATAACAGATGAAGTAAAGACCTTGAAAAGTTGGGTTTGAGAAGGAAGAGTGATGATCAGGTGGAGCAACCCAGCTACAAAACTCATCGGAGAATGGGTCAGTCAGCCCATTAGACACTCTTTTCTCGAAGCTTTTCCTCCTTTTCCGATTCTGCTTCTTCTTATTCTTCTTGGAAGACCTTAACTTTGGGCCAACAGAGCCTTCAGGTCTTGACACACAAGAACCCATCTCTGTCTTTCTCTTCCTTGGATCAAATTTAACTCTCCATCATATCAGCATGTTAAAGAAGGCGACAAACATCAACAACAGCAATAATGATACAGAAGATAGAAAGAGAAAGAGAGAAAATGAAAGTTAAACACAGAGGAACAGCAACAGCAACAGCAACAGCAACAGCAACAGCATTAACAACTGCAAACAAAAACTACTATTGTTTTGTTTTTTTGGTGGGAGAGTTTTATTAAATATTTCATGGGAGAGTTTCAACTTCCAACTTGTGAAAGGTTAAATAGAAATATTTTCTTTTGGCCACTAATAGAGAAATGTTATTTAAAGAAATAGTTATATAATTAAATTTAATATGAATAATATATTAAAATAAGTAACTTTTTTTTTTTAGTTTATTATCTCATTCATGATTTTTAAATTTTATGAAAATAATGAGATTATGATATTATATATCATTTAGGTATCTATAAGATAAAAGGTAAAATTTTAATATTCATCCTTCTATTTTGCTAAAGTTTAGAATTTAATTTATATTAATTATTTTAATAAATAATTAAAATTAAAATTAAAAAAGTTGAAGCCCAGCAAAAGCCGGCAAAACATTCTAGTATTTAAAAAATAATGAGCTAGAAAAATACTTGCCAGTATTTAAAAATAAACTTTTTAATGAATAATTATATTTTTTAAATATTTTTATTTTTATTTTTATTTTATTCTCAGAATTAATTTAATCAAATAATATTTACTTTTCATATTAAAAAAAAACTATAATCGACTAAATCAACAATAAAATAATGTAAAATTAAGACAATTAAGTTACTAACTTAACTAGTGAAATTACTTTAAAAAATAATAATTAATAAAAAGTAAGATTAATAATTTTGTATTTAAGACTATGTTTGTTTTACTAAAACCTAATTTTAAAATAGATTGTTTTTAAATGTTAATATTCAGTCGATTATTTTGTGTAAAATATTTATTGTTGCATAATATAAAATTTTATAATAAATAATATATTAGGGAAGGGATCCACTTATAGAGTAATTATATTCATTAAGATATGCCATTTTTTTTTTATGTTATTCATTTTTATTTTAAGGTCCATATTTAAAGTACGTAAAATAAACTAAACAATTTCATCAAAAATAAATTTGTGGCTCAGATTAAATTAGAACTTCTTTTTCTTTTTCTAATTTTCACGCCAAATAAGTTTTCTCTCTTCATCTTTCCACGTCTCTTTTACTATTTAAGGATTTGGATAGAAAGGCTGTTTTTTTTAAATTAATTAGGGATCTAGGACATTTTTCCTAAATTCGTTTTTATTTTGTGTTGGAGGTTGAAATTTTGAGAAGAAAGATTTATTTGTGTTTGTATTTGAGAGAGACATTGTGGTAGTTTTAAGATATGTTTGAGTTTATGAAGATGCGATGGTGATTGGAGACTCACAAATTTTATCTGTCATACGGAGATGAAACCATCACTTTAGAAAATGTCGCATTTTAACTCAGACTCTCAGTTCACGATGATTATACGGTGACCAGTTCAAGTATAACTACGACTCTTAGTTGATGGTGATTATGCGGTCACGGGTTCAAGTATAACTCGCCTCAAGTTGATTGTGATTATGCAGTCACAGGTTTAAGTTTCATGCTAAGAAAATAGAATGCTTTATAAACCTCGTATATAAGTTTGAGATCATAATCATAAGGGGAAAAAGGGGCTTTCTAATATAATCAACTTATTTCTTTTCTCCACCTCCACCAAAGTAATATCATTAACCTCATTGTTCAAAACATGTGACAGAGTTGGGGGGTAAGAAGGCTTTTAGGGGGTGACTATGATGATGGAGAAAAAATTGAAAAACTCGACTTTCAACTGAACGATTTTTTTTGTTATTCTCGTACCACGAATTATTTTGAGTGTGGGCTCGAACAATTCAAATCAAACATAGAACCAAAAATAAATTTTTTTACTTTTCGTGTAAAAACGAAAATCTCTTCTCAATATAAACACATAAGAGCCACTTGATGGAAGGCAATTTGAATCTTTGGACAAGGGTGGAAGCTGTTATAAAGCTTCTGCTCGGGAACAAGGTTTTGGTATTCATATTCGATCAAGCAAAACATGTTCTCGCAGTGATGCAATAGTAAGTCAAATTTATGTTTGTTGTAATGAATGTTGGTACAAGAAAAAAACTATAGAGTAATGACAGTCACATTGATGTCAAGACAGCTAAAAATAGATGTTCGACTTTAAGAGCGTGTTGTGGAGCATTTTTCTTAAGATAGAGAAGGTTAAGAAAATTCAAAAGTGGGTTGCAAAATATTTTTCAAATGAATATAATCATGCTATGATTAGTCCTAATAGTGTGTCTTATCTTAGATGTCATAAGAAAATGACTTTGGCAACTAAGAGTTTTGTTGAAAAATTTAATGGAGGAATTCATTCAGGAAAAGTGGCAGCATTGTTTAGTAATGTAGACCAACAATTTCAGGTAGAGATTGTTGGAATGGAATCATCTTATAGATTTAAGGAGAAAAAATTTAGATGTTGGCTGAGAATCCAAGTTTTTCTTTATGCAATCCAGTGGAATGGTGATGCTCATATGGTGAACTTATTTAGGGTTGATGCTTGGTCTTGGTTAGCATATGAGCATTTTTGTGATGTTATTCCCAAAGGAGTGAAAGCATAAATTCTTTTTTTTTTTCAACAACATTGCAAAAGTTTGTAGTGAAATATGAGAATCAACTTAATCATATTCATTTGTTAATAAATATTACTGATCCACATGTTTTTCACACTAAAGGCCGAAGAAAGAGTGGTCATGAGTCTCAAAATGGAGGATTTAAAAGCGGTCTTTAAATATATTTGGCTCGTACAACAGTGAAAAGGCATTCATATCAAATCTGTGGAAGGTATGGTCATAATAAATGGATATACGATTTTATTTCAAGGGGTGAAATTTTCAAATTTGAACATCCTTTTTCCTAACGTAAGAAAATGTCAATTCTTTTCGGATATTTTTTATCAAATAAGTTAATTTAATATTTTTTAAAAAGCATAAACAATTTAATTGTAAAAATATTAAAAGAAAAAAAAATCATATTATATAAAATTTAATATTTCTTTTCAATATGAAAAAAAAATTAATACTATATTAAAAGTTTCAAAAATTAAATTAAAAAATTGGCCTTAGTCTTATTTCCTTAGCAAGTGTTGACATGTTACCAGAGAAAGATAATTCCTTAGCAAGACATGCAAATCAAAATACAAAAAAGTCTCTAACCTAATATGTATCTCTAAGTTTAATTTTTCAAAGCCTATTATATATTAATATTTGATTATTATTATTAAAATTTTATAATTAAAAACTAAAAAATATTTTGTTAATATAAAACATAACCTTATGATTTAAGGGGACGAATTATATGAAATACAATTTAACTAAAGAAACAAATATTATAAAATATGAACATCAAATTTAAAATATATAATAATTTATATATATAATTCAAAAATATAAAAAATTAAAGTCATCGTGCCCTTGCATCCATCCCTATGAGTAGCATCGAAGACCATTATTTACTTGAATATAATAAATTAAATAAATAATTAACACATAGGTAAAAAGTGAACTCAATGAGTGACTTTACTGATAAAAAAAATGATGTTTATTTTAAGATATTCGGATTCGAGTATTTGTATATACAATATATGTGTATTATCAAAAGATTAAAAAAATATAAACAGATAATATCATATAATCACATTAATATATTTCAAAAATTATATAAGTAAAAAGACACAACACAAATGCATCAAAGCCGAAAAGTAAAAAGAAAAAAGGAAAATATTAACATGAATTAATTAATTGATTCTGATTTTCGAACTCGAAAATAAGAAAAGAGAAGCGGGCGGGGTCTCTCTCAAGCTAAGCGACGGCATATTCTCATTATTATCATAATAATTCAACATCGGCCAAGTAATGTTGGTGAAGATGTAGGGCCAGAGCCAGATGAAAGCCAAGTGGCGCATGACGTGTGGTATCCACAGGGCAGATAGGAGATTTTGCGTGTACACAGCCTTCCGCTAATTCCCGGGGTCGTTGGCTGCCTTGCCTTCCTCCATTTGCGTCCAACTCACGTTTCCTTTTCTTCCTTTTTTGGTTTTATATGGTTTATTTTTGTTTGAAGGCCGGGCAAGGCAGGGCAGGTGAGATTGGTTTCGACCCAGTCCTGGATAGATTTGAATATTTTGAACCACCGTGTATGGTGTGAACAAACAGCTAATTTTTTTATAATGCAATTTATTAATTTTGAAAAATATTAAATATAATTGTGACACCACAAAATATACTAATATGACTTATTCAGGATTTCTTTTAATGCAGCTTGATTCAACTAGATTTTTTTTCAGCACATAACTATTTGTTAGAAGAATTTATGAGTGGTGTCAAATCAATGACGAGTCTAAAGATTGGTAAGATTTCGGTTCTCTTTTAAAATAAAAGTTTTTATTTAAATCTTTTAAAATTTTAAAATTTTAATGATAAAATTGTATTTTGGTATCTCAAAAATGATAAAAATTTGATTTAATTTTTTAAAAATTATAAAGATATAAACTATTAACAATGATAAGATTACATTTTTATTATCGTAATAATATACAATTTAATTTCGTCCTCCTCAAAATTTTTTTGACTTCACCCCTAAGTCAAATCATAATTCAAATTTTTTGAAATATCCAAGCTTTTTCTTGCATAATTCTTGCCCAATTCACTAAATTTAGTAATTCTTTTCATATTGAAGTATGAAGTAGACGATTGTTTTCACATTGAGGTCTAAACTAAGTAATTGTTCTCACATTTGGACTTAAACTTTTTTTTTTCAAATTAGTCATTGAACTTGACAATTGTTCCTATATTAGGATTTGAACTTGACAATTATTCTCATATTAGATTTGAACTCTAAGATTTTGGAAAATTAACTTAGATAAAAAAAAGTTCAAGTTTTAATGTAAGAATAAGACCTAATCTAGACAAAAAAAAAATCAGATTCTAATATGAAAAAAATTATTAAATTTAAGCTCCAAAAAACATACTTTGAAATTAATATTTATATATTTTTTAATTTACATAAAATATGATGTTACTTATTATTTTCATTCTCTATTAATATTAGTATAAAATATATCTATTTTTAATTGATTGTCTTATCAGGCTAGATTAGTCATATGTGCTGTTTTTTCTTTAATTCGTCAAACATGTCGTTTTTTTGAAGATTTAGAAAAATAAATCGATTTTGGAGAGAGAATGAAAAGCGCGAATAGCTAGACGCATTTTTTACACAACTGACAGAAAAAGTTTGTCCAGCTGGACGAGCTTTTGTTGATATGTTAGGGAAAGTGTGCCCAATTGGATACGTTTTTTTTTTTTGGAATTTTCAGAAAATGGTTCCAATTGGGCATGCTTTTTTAACATGTCAACAAAAACTTATCTAGTTAGAGACGCTTTCACATCACTCTCTTCAAAATCAATCTATTTTCCTAAATATTAAAAAAAGACTTATTTGACCAATTAACATATATATATATATAAATTAACAAAAAAAAAAGACTTATTTACAAACTAAGACTTAAAATAACATTCGAAATAACTCGAATTAAAACCAAATAATTTACACGAAAATCGAGATAAACCCCAATTAAAATTAAATATTTAGAAATTGAATCGCTATCTAATCTATGAAAAAAAAAGCTTGTTTGATTGGAGGGAAAATTAAAACAAAAGAAGAGAAAATAAAATAAAATAAGTTGATGGGAGCCAATGTTTACATCCATAAGCTTTGCCTCACAAGAAAGCGCAATGCCCATCAGAAAGCAGATTATAGGAGACTAGGCTCACGGACTTCAACACAAAATCTTGAAAAAAATATTTTCTTTTTTAATCAAATTTTTTTTTTTTAATTTTATGCTTGAAAAAACCATTTTATGCCAACAAATTTAGTTACAAATGATATCATATATTTAGGGATCTCCTTTTTTAGGGAAAACAAAATAAAATCATGTATTAAATTTTCTTTTTAATATTAAATATTATATTACAGATTGAGTTTTAATTATATTGGTATAAGTATTGTTGCCAATGCAAGAAGACGTGAGTTCGAGTGCACTGAAACGCATTATTTTCCTATTTATGAGTTTGGGAGAGACTGAATAGTTCTAAACATTGTGCCAAAAAGAGCAAATATGATCAAAATCTATAATGTGATTATTCAAAAAAAATATTATCTTAATGTTTTCACAAATGGTTGAGATACCTCGAGTAGATTATTTAAAAGGTATAGTGATAAATTTTTCATTAATTTTTATATTTTTAATTAATATGGTTCATATTTTTCTAAAGTTAAACTTGACAATTAATGATACGAGCAGCTCAATCCAATTCAAATGCCATAATAGCAATGGGCTTAGGTTTCCTCAAGAATCAATCACAAGATCTAAATACAAGCAACTAAAGTCAAAACTCCATTTATTTGTACAAGATTTTATCACGAAAAAAAAATTCGAGAAGAAGAGTCGAAACTTCAAGACGATGGATTTTGGAGAGAAGATGATATAGAAGGGACTAATTTTGTTCGTTGGCATAAACTCTTAATATATGATGACAAGCCCATGTGGAAAATGTTAACAAGCTTAGGCGTTTCTCTTCAAGGACCTCAATCAACCCCATAAGCTTTAGCGTTTCTCTTCAAGGACCTCAATCAACCCCATAAGCTTTAGCGTTTCATATTGGGTTTGAGTTTTAAGCTTAATTTTTATTAAATATGAGCTCAATAGTGTATTTATCAACTCTTATTATTTTATTATTTTATTATTATGATTTTTTTATAATTATTAAGTATTTTAAGTTATTTAGGAGTTTTATGTCAACAATAAAGTTTTATTTAAAAACTAATTCTTGTTTAGATTAATTAGAGTTTTAGTATACTTTAGAGTTTTATTTGGATGTACCTAGCTAACCTATATAAAGACTTCTTCATTGTTTATTAAGCAGACAATTATTTTCATGAATAAAGTTTTTAACTTTGGGAGTTTGTTTCTTGTGCAAGATTTTTTTCTTGTGAATTTTAGAAGTAGTTTTCTTCTTGATTTTCTTCAAGGAATCGTGGGAATCCATTTTTCACCCTTCAATTTGCCAGAAATTATTTCTTAGGGGTTGATTAAAGCCATTAGTTGAGTTTGTTGGGATTTAAATATCAAAAGGTTCAACTGGACACTTATCCTTTTATCCATCATATTCATTAGTTTACTCATCCATCTTCCACTCTTAAATTTCGTCTTTTATTTATTTATTATTTTGAATATTTATCATTATTTTCTTCAATTTCTTCTTTTATTGTTTTCGTTTTCGTTAATTTCTAAGTTTGTTTATTTCTTCTTTTCAGATTAGATCCAAATCTTTTCTTCTTCGAGTCAAACAACTTAAATTTGATCTTTCTTCTGCTTCCTCCATTTTGATTCCATATTATTTGGTATCAGATTCGAGCATTTTAGGTGTTTTTTGTGTTCTTATAAATTAATTTCCAACAAACAGTCTCAACATTTTTTTTTCTCTTTTTTACCCAAAAAGTTTTTGAAAAAAAAATCAGTGGGTAAATGCTTTCCAAACGATATGAAATTTAACATACTGATTCTTGGCACTTTCTAAGAATGTAAAAAATATTTCCCAAAAAAAAGTGATAAAAAGTGCAATAACAAAAATATATGAAAAAAAGAAAGATAAAAAAAATTATGTGGGTTGAATTTTGTGCCGAAATTTTCCAGACCAGATTTATATTATTTGAGGAGACTACAGTTTAAATTTCGTGATTTTTGGAAATTGGAAACACCTCGGACGAAAACATTCAAGTTGTTTTCCATTATTTCAGGTTTTTTTGGTTGGGTAGTTTCTTTTCTTTGATTCTAGCATTAGGTTTTCTTTTGTTTTAGCTTTTCTTATTTTATTTTTCATTCTAACACATTCTCGTTTATTGTGTTCATAGGTAAGAAAAGAGTTGCCTCTACTTTCTCCGCGCAACTTACTTCCTTTGAAGTCAAGTTTTTCTTTAGCTTCTTACAGCCTTAGGTCAACTTTGTTAGACAGTGATCCCACATTTTTTTTAATATTATTGAGTTGGATTACTTTTTAAAAATTACAAGTGAGAAAATGTTAACTTTTTTTCATCTTAGAGTTGTTTATTATTATTGCGAGTGTATAACGGTGAGGTTTCATTTTCTTTGATAATTTTTTCTCTATGTATTTTTTATTTCAGCCCTAATAATGGTATGTACACGTAGTAAAGACGAGGAGCATGATCCATCCATGGTTACCATGGACCAAATTGCAACAATGCTCGACAAAATTCGAAAAGAATTCAAAGAGGTGCAACAACGTTTTCGAAAATAAGTTCACTACATTGCAAGCTCAAGTCCTTTAACACGAGGCGATCCAACAAAATTTTAGTCAAATTTTAACACGAATGGAAACTAACAATATGATGTTGATGATGAGCAGCCTCTTTACCATGATGATAAGACTGGTGATTATGATGATGGTTATGAGTCGCGACAATCTTATGGACGTATTAAATGTGGCTCGCGTACTCGTGATGCAACCTCCGGTACTAGTTCTCGTAGCTAATTTTCTGTGAATAAATCAAAATTCAATGTTCCACCATTTAACGGAAAGCATGATCTTGGCACCTATTGTGATTGGGAGAATAAAATTGAGCTGCTGTTTGAATATTGCAAATGTTCAGAAGAAGTGAAAGTTCCATTAGCTACCTTGGAATTCTCTGCCTATGCTTTAAGTTGGTGGACTTAATTATTACGGTCCTAACGAATGAACCATGAGGAATCGATTTACTCGTGGGATGATTTAAAGCGAATCATGCGGAAATGGTCTGTTCCACCTCATTACTATAAGGACAACAAACGGAAGCTCCAAAATCTTGTTCAAGGTAATAAATATATGATGGAATATTTTCATTAGATGGAGATTTTGATACAACGAGCTAATAAGGATGAGGAGGAGGAAGATACTATAGCTCAATTTGTCAATGGGTTGAATGAAAATATCATTGAGATTTTAGATATTCATACTTTTATTGATTTGGACAAAGCGGTTTAGAAAGCTTGTACGATTGAAACAAAAATCTAAGAACCGTTCATGGGGTCGTGTGTCTAATTGGAGTACATCGGCCTCTACCTTTCAGGGCTCGAAAGTTATTCCGCCACAAGTAAATCATATCCTTCCATATAAAGACGAACCTAAGCGACTTAGTTGGAAGGATAGGGCACCAACTAAAGACACATATTCTATTGTAAAGGTATCTTCTAGTACTTCTTCTAAACCTACTTCGAATCATTCTCGTGATATTAAATGCTACAAATATAATGGAAATGGACATTATACTCGTGATTATCCCAATAAAAGGGTAATGTTGGTAAGTAATGATGATACCCTTATTTCTGATTCTAAGAATGACGATGTTACTAATGTTATTTGTGACTATGATGACGAGGAAGGATATAAAGAGGTTTTGGAACCTCCTACTGATGGGGAGGATTTGCTTAATTCCCATTATCTTGTAGTGCGGCAATCCTTTAGTTTTCAAGTAAAAGACGATTCTAATGAAGTGCAAAGGACTAACATATTCCACTCACGGTGCTTGATTCAAGGGAAGTTGTGTTCTCTTATTGTTGATAGTGGTAGCTGTGCCAATGTGTTGAGTAGTTTTTTATTGGATATTTTATCTTTACCTAGTCAAAGACACCTTAAGCCATATCACTTACAATGGCTTAATGACGATCCAAAAGTTAAGATAGTTAAACAGTCCTTAATTGCATTTAAAATTGGGAATTATTCTGATGAGGTTTGGTGTAATGTAGTTCTCATGCATGTCGCCTATTTTCTTCTTGGTAGACCATGGCAATATGATCGTGATGTGGTGCACCATGGAAAACTGAGTCATTACTCCCTTGTGTTTAAAGGGAAGAAATTTACTCTAGCCCTTTTGGATCCAAAAGATGTACACAATGATCAACTTAAGATGAAAAAGTTTTTTAAGGGGGTTATAGGGAAGAAAGATAAATTTGAAAAGATAGAGAGAAAAGAGGCCATTAGTGATAAAAGTCAAAATAAAAATAGCCTAATAGTGAACCTTCTAATGGTAAAAATAGAGTGCGGAATTTATTTGCAAGTAAAAAAGATGTGAGCAGAGCCCTATTACACAAACAACCTTGTATCCTTGTGAGGTTTAGGAAAAATTCTTTATCTTTAACTAACCTTAATGATTTTTTGCCTAGTGTCTTTACATCTTTTTTTGTAGGATTATGAGGATGTTTTCAATGAGGCACTTAAAGGTTTACCACCTTTGTGAGGCGTAGAGCACCAAATTGACTTAGTACCCAGTGTAACCATTCCAAACCATCCAACTTACAGAAGCAATCCCGAGGAGACAAAGGAGTTACAAAGGCAAGTGAAAGAGTAATTACAAAATGGGTACATTAGAGAAAGTTTGAGCCCTTGTGCCGTCCCTGTCTTGTTGGTGCCTAAGAAGGATGATTCCTTCCAAATGTGTGTTGATTGTCGCCCAATCAACAAAATAACGATAAAGTATAGGCATTCAATCCCTAGACTTGAAGACATGCTTGATGAGTTACATGGTTTAATAATATTTACAAAAATTGATTTAAAAAGCGATTATCTTCAAATTCGTATGAGGGAAGGGGACGAATGGAAAACAACCTTTAAAACTAAGTTTGGATTATATGAGTGGCTTGTTATGCCTTTCGGGATCATGATGTGGTGCACCATGGAAAATTGAACCGTTACTCCCTTGTGTTTAAAGGGAAGAAATTTACTCTAGTCCCTTTGGATCCAAAAGATGTACACAATGATCAACTCAAGATGAAAAGTTTTTTGAGGGGGTTATAGGGAAGAAAGATAAATTTGAAAAGATAGAGAGAAAAGAGGCCATTAGTGATAAAAGTCAAAATACAAATAGCCCAATGATGAGTGAACCCTCTAATGGTAAAAACAGAGTGCTAAATTTATTTGCAAGTAAAAAGATATGAGCAGAGCCCTATTACACAAACAACCTTGTATCCTTGTGAGGTTTAGGAAAAATTCTTTATCTTTAACTGACCTTAACAATTTTTTGCCTGGTGTCTTTACATCTCTTTTGTAGGATTATGAGGATGTTTTCAATGAGGCACTTGAAGGTTTACCACCTTTGTGAGGCGTATAGCACCAAATTGACTTAATACCCAATGTAACCATTCCAAACCATCTAGCTTACTAAAGCAATCCGGAGGAGACAGAGGAGTTACAAAGGCAAGTGGAAGAGTTATTACAAAATGGGTACATTAGAGAAAGTTTTAGCCTTTGTGTCGTTTCTATCTTGTTGGTGCCTAAGAAGGATAGTTCCTTCCAAATGTGTTTTGATTGTTGCCTAATCAACAAAATAACGATAAAGTATAGACATTCAATCCCTATACTTGAAGACATGCTTGATGAGTTACATGGTTCAATAATATTTACAAAAATTGATTTAAAAAGCAATTATCATCAAATTCGTATAAGGGAAGGGGACGAATGGAAAACAACCTTTAAAACTAAGTTTGGATTATATGAATGGCTTGTTATGCCTTTCGGTCTAATTAATGCACCTAGTACTTTCATGAGATTAATGAATCATGTTTTAAGGCCTTATTTGGGTAAATTTGTGGTAGTATATTTTGATGATATTCTTATTTACTCAACATCTTTAGCTGATCACGTTTTCCATGTTCAATCTATTTTGGACATTCTAGGAGCTGAAAAGTTATTTGTCAACATTAATAAATGCACTTTTTGTTGTGACAAACTAATCTCTTTAGGTTTTGTAATAAATGCTCAAGGTATACATGTCGATCAAGACAAAGTAAAGGCAATTAGGGAGTGACCCACTCCTAAATCAATTATTGAGGTGAGATTTTTTCATGGTTTAGCAAGTTTTTATAGACGTTTTGTGAAGGATTTCTCCATTATTACT
Source organism: Kokia cookei (assembly GCA_039519145.1). Taxonomy (NCBI): domain Eukaryota; kingdom Viridiplantae; phylum Streptophyta; class Magnoliopsida; order Malvales; family Malvaceae; genus Kokia; species Kokia cookei. Next base: position 32,883,217 of record CM076902.1, read on the forward strand.
GCCCTATTAACTGAGGTTATTAAAAAATCTGTAGGTTTCAAGTAAGGAGAAGCTAAGGAAAAGGCTTTTCAAGCCTTAAAGGATAAGTTATGTTCTGCGTCGGTTCTTAAATTACCTAATCTTTCAGATACTTTTGAACTTGAATGTGATGCTTCAGGTATTGAAATTGGTTTCGTGTTGATACAGAGAAGAAGCTAATCACATTTTTCAGTGTAAAATTGAATGGGGCACAATTAAACTACTCAACTTATGATAAGGAGTTGCTTGCATTAGTTAGAGCTTTACAAGCTTGGCAACATTACTTGCTGCCAAATGAGTTAATTATCCATACGGATCATGAATCCTTAAAATGGTTAAAAGGATAATGTAAGATGAGTAAGAGACACACTGGATGGGTAGAATTTATAGAGATATTCCCATATGTAATTAAGCACAAAACATGTAGAGAAAATGTAGTTGCTAATGCCTTATCTCGTAGATTTTCTTTGATAACTACATTAAATGCTAAAGTCTTAGGGTTTGAACATATAAAGGATTTATACTTAAATGATGTTAATTTCTCAAATATTTTTTCTAGTTGTAAGCATGGCAAGTTTTATCTTGTAGATGGGTTTCTTTTTTGCCTAAACAGGTTATGTGTTCCACAATGTTCCATGCGAGAGTTATTAATTCGTAAGGCACATAGTGTAGCTTAATGGGACACTTCGGTGTTGCCTAAACACTAGATATTCTACAAGAACATTTTTATTGGTCGCACATGAAAAAGGACGTTGAGAAGGTATGTTCTAAATGTATTGCTTGTAAACAAGAAAAATCTAAGGTAATGCCTCATAGACTTTATACTCCTTTGTCGATTCCTTCTTCGCCATGGGTAAACTCATTGTAACAATTTGATTTTTAGTGGTGTCAGGAACAGTGATTTTGAGATCACAACTTCGACAAGACGAGTCGTAAGTTCTATTTATTTAATATTTATGATGCCATTAATGTTTTCTTAAACTCTAATTAAGAAATTTTATCATTTATATAGTTAAATAGGTAAAAGGACTAGATTGCAAAAGTACAAAAGTTAAATAGTTTAGCTAGAGGGATTAAAGTTGTAAAATGGCCAATAAAGATTTAGTAAGTGCATTATCATGGTATTTAAATTATAAGCATGAGATTTATTAAGGTTAAAAAGGGGTTAACTAAGCTTAATTAATAAAGACTCAAAAATTACAAAAATGCCATGAATATATATATGAAAATTAAGAAAGAAAATCTTTCACTCTTCTTTCTTCTTTTTCTTCACACGACCAAATAGAATTTTTAGGGTCTCCATTTACTTCATTTAAAGATTTGATTTGGATAAGCAAATCATGTTCGTTTTTGGTAATTTTTATGTTTTTGAGATCGTATTAGCTTAATCTAGATAACCCAAGGTCTAATTTGTGAATCTATTAAATGTTATAAATCTTGCCATTGATGAATGAGCTTGTTCTTGAAATTTTATAGAAGTATTGTGAGCTTGGTTGTTAGATTTGATGATTTTGTTAAGTGATTATTAATAAATTTAGGGTTTGAGGACTACATTGTTAAAATGGTGAAAATACATATCTTTAATGCGAAATAATTATTTATAAGGGGTTTTTGAAGGGCCTTGAGTATTCGATTGCTATATGATTGGGAAAGAAATGGGTATTTTGCATGTTTTAGGCTTAAGGATTAAATTGAATAAAAATGAAATGTTAAGGATAATTTCATAAATTTTCTAAAAAGGACTTAAATGTATTAAATTATTAAATTACATGATTTAATGAGAGAATTGATTGATTTTTTGTGATAGATAAAGATCGTGCTACTGGTCGTGGAAAAGGGAAAATTGTAAAATAATCCCTAGAGTTTCGTTTTAACTGCAATTTTGTCTGGTAAGTTTGTAATGTTATCTTCTATATTATTATATATCTTTCTTATAGTACATTATTATTGTGGAAAATTACATATGCTTGACATTCTAGGAAATTTGAAGACGAATGAAAAAAAATGAAATGTTAGGACTTGGGTCGGTAATTTGAATCAACGCGATGGCTGGGATCCTGCATATGTTGTAGTTTTCTGACAACTTGTGTGAGCAGCATCTTGAGTCAATAAGATCTGAATGAATACTGGATATTGATTATATGGACCCTACGATGGCTGATGTCCTACATACGTTATGGATTCTCATAACCTTATGTGAGTAGCATCGTGAGCGGGTAATTTGGACCGTATTGATGGCTGAGGTCCTGCATACGTTGTGGATTCTCATCAGCTTGTGTGAAAAGCATCGTATACTAGTTAAACTCTATTTGGGCTCGTAAGGGCTAAACTCTATCTGAGCTCGTAAGATCTAAACTTTAACTGGGCTCGTATGAGCTAAAGTTTTGGAAGAGTGAAGAAATCAACCTGATGCTATTATCATGGGATTTACGAAGATGATTACTACTTTTCTATAATGAATTGGTTATTCTGTAAGTTAAATGATATTGCGAACTTACTAAGCTTTGTAAGCTTACTTGTGTATCTGTTTGTTGTTTTGTAGATTTCATTTTGTTGTCTGAAGATCGGATCATCTCAAAGAAATCACACTATCCCGGAGTTCGTTTAATGGTCCTTCATATCACTTGACCTATATGGCATGTAGTAGGATTATGTATTGAGATATTTTGATGTATAAAGTACTTAAAATGGTAGCATCTTTGACATATGTTTCTAAGTGTATTTTGTTGTTATGTGATAAATTAAGTATCAACATGATGTTAACTATGCTTGTATGATCTTGTGAATTTAACATATGATAAGAATGTTTGTAAACTTAGGATACTATGTGTATATTTGAAATTCTATATACTTATTTTGGTAGAACTCTTGCATGTATCGGTAGAAGTACAGAGTATTTGAAGTTTGGTTACTAACTTGCATTGTATCGGTATAAGTCTCTGAAGTATCGATAGTTCTTTTCATAATTGTATCGGTAGTCTAAACACTTGTATTGGTAGAAGTTGTAGGGTAAATCTACTTAGCTCACTGTAACTTATTGTATCGGTAGTAAAGTGGGTTGTATTGGTAGTAGTCATACTTGTATCGGTAGAACCTTCACTTCTATCGGTAGGAAATTACAGTTATTTCTAAGAGCTTACTAACTTGACTTCTATTGATACTTGTCCAACAGGTATTGGTAGAAGTCCACATATTTTATAAAAATGACATTTTTACCCTTATTGATTTGTAATGTTATTAAAGATTAAAATTCATCACATGCATGTTTTTTTATAATTTTGTAATGTTGAGATATGAGGATTTTAATCAACAGTAAATGATCTGAAAGACCCTTGGACCCTAACTGGTAATGGTGTCAGGTTTTGGGTGTTACACTTATCCATGTATTTCATTCTTGGTTTGCCACAAACTAAAAAGGGTCGACATAGTATCTTTGTTTTTGTTAACAGGTTTTCAAAGATGGCTCACTTCATTCCTTATCACAAAATAAATGATGCGACACATGTGGCTGACTTATTCTTTAGAGAGGTGGTGCGCCTACGTGGGATACCTCGCACCATTGTATCTGACAGAGATGTAAATTTCCTAAGCCACTTTTGGAAAGTGTTGTGGGGTAAGCTTGGTACTAAATTATTATATTCTACTACATGTCACACCAAACCGATGGACAAATTGAGGTAGTCAATCGAGTCTTAAGTACTTTATTACGAGCTGTTGCGGGTAAGAACCTTAAAAGTTAGGAAAAATGTTTATCATTTGTTGAATTTGCATATAACCGATCTATTCACTTTACTACTGATTATTCCCTATTTGAACTTGTTTATGGTTTTAATCCATTAACTGTACTTGATCTTGCTTCATTGCCTATAAAACATATTTCTAGTTTAAATGGTGAGAAGAAAGCTGAATTGGTGAAATCCATGCATGAGAATGCAAAATAACAAATCACCAAAAAGACTGTAGCACCCAAAACCCGTTACTATCGTCGGTTAAGGTCCCGGGGTCTTTTTGATCATTTACCGTTGAATGAACTCTCAAATCACATCAATTCAATATATATTAAAATAACTAATTAGCGTGCACGAAATTTAATTTTAATTTTATTAACATTACAATTCATTTGAGCAAAAAGGTCATTTCACAAATCTAGGAGACTTTTACCGATGCCTGTTGGACAAGTATCGGTAGAAGTCAAGTTAGTAAACAATTTAGAAATAGCTGCAATTTCCTACCGATAGTTGAGAAGGTTCTACCGATACAAGGGTGACTTCTACCGAAACAATACATACTACTATCGATACTACAAACTCCAAAGAGCTAAGAAGTTTTGCCCTGCAACTTTTACTGATAGAAGTCCTCAAACTACCGACACTACTATGAACAAAACTACTGATACTTCAGATTTTACTACCGATATAATGCTAGTCAGTAACCAAAGTTCAAATATCCTGTACTTCTACCGATACATGCAAGAGTTCTACCGAAACAGTGTGCAGAATTCAAATATACAAATAAGTTTCCAAGTTTACCAAACATTCTTCATCACATCACCACAAAATACAATAGAAACAACTAAGTGTTCATGAATTCACAAGTCATTACATTTCAATGCATATTGCCTACTTTCAACATTAAGCAAGCATACAAAATTAATTTCACATTCAACTAAGGTTTCAACAATGAATCAATCAAACCAAAATCAAACATTTCAAAAGATAACATCATCCTAGCACATTCCATATAACCAAGTGATGTAAATACTACTGAATGAGCTCTTGAGATAGTGTGATTTCTTGAGGTAATCTGATATTCTAGCAGCAAAATAGAATCTACAAAACAACAAAATATCATAGGTAAGCTTTCATAGCTTAGTAAGTTCATAGAGTTTAAACGAGTTACCAGTCATATGTATTGAAAAGCTTGTAACTCAACCGAACCAGAATAAGACTTTGCTTCGACAAGCCATACTAAAATTTCATCTTCTTGTTTGTATCATCTCTGTTACTAGTACACGATGCTGCTCACACGAGTTGTCGAGGACTCGTAACATATGCGGTACGTCAGTCATCGATACGGTATCTATGCATATAATTGTTCCCTAACGATGCTGCTCACACGAGCTATCGAGAATATGCACTTATGCATAAATCTCAGCCATCGTAAGGCCTATAATCGATTCCTGAATTCATTTCTCATTTTCTCGACTCTCGATGCTGCTCACACGAGCTGTCGAGGACTCGCAACATATGCGGTACCCTAAACGTCGCGTCGATTTCAAATCACTTTCTTAAAGCTTGATATCTCTGTCGATCCTTTCCATTTCATTTTCTTTGATTCCAAGTACAATCATTTGTTTGCAACAAATATAAAATAGGTACAAGTAATATTTAAATACAAAATTTACATTACGAACTTACTGGACTGAATTGCGGTTACGGATAGGCTCTAGGGACTATTCTGCTAATTTCTCTTTTCCTCGATCCGTGGTACGATCGTAATCTAAAATAATAAATCATCTAAATTTGTCATTAAATCATGTAATTAAATCATTTAATTCAATTTGGTCCTTTTTTGGAAATTTATGAATTTACACCTAATATTTTACTTTTATTCAATTTAGTCTTTAAACGCAAAACATTAAAAATAACCATTTTCTTTTCAAACTTATACCATCCGAACATCAAAAGGTATATGCTCACATCCTACAAGCAATTATTTCACACCAAATACATGTAATTGTATCATTTTAACATTTTAGTCCTTAAACCCTAATTTCATCAAAAATCACTTTACAAAAAGATCAAACTCAATTATCAAGCATACAAATCCATCAAAAGCATTCAAGAACAAATTCAACAATGGTAAGATTTATAATATTTGACAGATAAATAAATTAGTCATTAGATTAGCTAGATTAAGCTAATACGAACTAAAAAGCATAAAAATTACTAAAAAAGATCAAGGTTTACTCACCCAAATCAAAGCTCAAAGTTCACAAATGGAAAACCCTAGGTTTTCTTGTTTGTCCGTGAAGAAGGAAGAAAGAAAAAATGAAAATGCTATTTTTTTGTCTTCTTTTAATTTCATATTAATTTCATATATATATCCATGGCAATTTTGTAAATATTTGGTCTTTCCTAATTAACTTAATTAATCTCTTATTTAACCTTAATTAATCCTACTTATAGTTATCATATCTCATGATAATCCTCCCAATAAAATGCTATTGGTTAATTTATCTATTTGGTCGTTCTAATTAAATAAATTCTATATTTACATATTTTACGATTTAATCCTTTTTACTTAATTAACTATCTAATCGATAGAATTTCCTAACCAAAGTTTCATATGACACTAATGATATTATAAATATTAGAATAAATGAATTTAGAACTTGACTCATCAGAGTTGTGATCCCGAAATCACTGTTTTTGACTCCACTGAAAACCGGACTGTTACAATTCTTTCCCCCTTAGTGAAAAAAGGTCTCGAAATTTCTTACTAGTAAACAAGTTAGGATACTATGATCTCATTGATGCATCTGTTTCCCAAGTTGCTTCTTTCAACCCAAGATGATTCCACAAGACCTTTACTAGTGACACTCTTTTGTTTCTCAACTCTTTCACATCACGAGATTGAATTCTAACCAGTTCTTCTAAATACGATAAATTCGGTTGTATCTCAACCTCTTAGTGAGTAATCACATGAGAAGGATCTGATCTGTATCGTCTCAGGATCGTAACATGAAATACGTTATGAATTTTTTCAAGTTCTAGAGGTAAAGCCAACTTATAGGCTACAGGCCCAACCCGCTTGATAATCTCATACGACCTAATAAACTACAGACTGAACTTTCCCATTCTGCCAAATCATAATACCTTCTTCCAAGGTGAAACTCTTAAGAAAACTCGGTCTCCAATTCAAACTCTATATCTTTCCTCTTAAGATCTACGTATGACTTCTACCGGTTAGTTTGATGCTTTTAAACAGTCATGGATTACTCAAACTTTATCTTCCGTCTCATGTACCAAGTCAGTCCCCACTAGCTTAGGTTCACTCAGTTCTGACCAATATAAGGGTGTTTTGCATTTTCTACCGTATAGTGCCTCAAACGGTGCCATTTTAATATTGGACTGATAGCTGTTATTATAAGCAAACTCTACCAATGGTAGGTATTTCTCCCAACTACCCTCGAACTCGAGTACACAACATCGTAGCATATCTTCCAGAATCTATATCACCCATTTTGACTGACCATATGTCTGCGGATGATACGCAGTGCTGAAATTAAATCTAGTTCCCAAAGCTTCATACAACTTACCTTAGAACCTTGATGTGAAACGTGGATCCTTGTAAAAGATGATAGATACTGGTACCTCGTGCAATCGCACAATCTCTGATACATACAACTTATCCAACTTCTCCAGTTAAAAATCTACTCGTATAGGGATGAAATGAGCTGATTTCATCAATCTGTCTACTATAACCCATATCGAATCTTTCTTCCTTGACGTTACTAGAAATCCTGTAACAAAATCCATAGTAACCCATTCCTATTTCCACTCAAGAATGGAAATAGGCTGTAGTAATCCAAACAGTACCTCATGCTCTGCTTTTACCTGCTAACATACCAGACATCTGGTCACAAACTCAAAAATCTCATGTTTCATACCTCACCACCAATACATCTTCTTTAGATCATTATACATTTTTTCACTCCCCAGATGAATGGAATAAGTGTTGTTATGTGCTTCTGTCAAAATGTCTCGTCTCAAGTCTAGATAATCAGGAACACACACTCTGCCTTGAAAATATAACATACCTTTAGCATCTACAGTAATCTCAGTAGTGACATCGCTCTGCATATGTTCTTTCTTAGCTATAAGCTTTGAATCACTTTTCTGCAACTCCCAAATTCGCTATAAGAATAAGGGTCTCGTCTTGAGTTCGACGGTGACAGAACCATCACTCTCTAGCGACAATTGAGCATTCATCGTCCTTAATGTAAAAAAAGATTTTCGGCTCAAAGCATCTGCAATAACATTAGCCTTTCCTGAATGATAATCAATCACAATATCATAATCTTTCAATAGTTCTAACCATCGGCATTGCCTCAAGTTCAGCTCCCTCTGCGTCATCAAATACTTCAAACTCTTATGATCAGTAAATACATGACATCTCTCACTATAAAGATAATGACGCCAAATCTTTAATGCAAAGACTATGGCAGTTAACTCCAAATCATGAGTCAAATAAGGGCATAAGCTATCACTTTCCCAACTTGCATCAAAACACAGCCCAAACCATTCAAAGACGCGTCACTGTAAACAACAAATTTCTTCCTCGACTCATGTCGTGTCAAAACCGAAGCTTTTGTTAACAATTTCTTTAGCTGATCACAACTCTGTTGACACTTTTCTGACCAAAAAAACTAGACATTCTTCTATAGCATCTTCGTCATCGACAAAGCTATAATAAAGAAATCTTTCACAAACCGACGATAATAACTTGCTAATCCTAGAAAACTGTGTACCTCAAAACATTCTTCAGAATTTTCCAATTGAGAATTGCTAAAACTTTACTTGGATCAACTCGTATTCTTTCCAAAGATACTATATGATCTAGAAATCCAACCTCTCGAAGCTAGAACTCACATTTGCTGAATTTTGCATATAACTATTTTTCTCATAAAATCTGTAAAACCTCTCTTAGGTGCTATGTATACTCTAACTCTGTCTTGGAATAGATTAATATGTCATCAATAAATACCACTACAAATCTATCAAACTGAGGCTAGAATACTCGAGTCATCAGATCCATGAATGTTGTTGGAGCTTTACTTAACCCAAATTGCATTACCAGAAACTCACAATGTCCATATATGGTCCTAAATGTTGTCTCTGACACATCACAATCTTTAACTCGCATCAGATAGTAACCTAACTGAAGATCTATTTTGGAGAATACGGTTGCACCCTTCAGCTGATCAAATAACTCGTCAATACGAGGCAACGGGTACTTATTCTTGGTTGTCACCTTATTCAACTGCTTGTAATCTATACACATTCTCATTGAGCCATCTTTCTTCTTCACAAACAACACAGTGCACCCCAGGGCAATACACTCGGTCATATAAAATCTCTATCTAACAATTCTTGCAATTGAGCCTTTAACTCTTTTTACTCCGTCGGTGTAATTTTGTACGGTGAAATCGAGATCGGTGTGGTGTCAGGTATAAAATCAATGCCAAACTCTACCTCTCTGATCGACGGTAAACCTGGTAACTCTTCTGGAAATAATTATGTAAACTCATTAATAATCGATACCTATTTCAATTTTGTCCCTGAATCTCGTGTGTAAATTATATAAGCCAAAAATGCCTCACAGCCTTTACGAACTGTTTTTTGTGCTGAGATAGCTGAGATCACCCTAATATCCCTATTCAATTTGCTGAACTCAACTATGATCACTTCACCAATCAGGCATTTCAAATCAATCCGTCTTCGTTTACAATTAATCATCGCGTCATGCTCAAATAACTAGTTCATGCCCAAGATCACATCGAACTCAACGAAAGGTAATAACATTAGATCAATAGGAAATTTACAACCTTGGACTTTCAGTGGTCATTTTCGACACACCAAGTTAACTATAACACTATGACCCAATGAATTTGTGACTTGTACATCAAATTCAGTCGACTCAGTAGACAATTTTTTATCAGTTGCTAATGCAGTACAAAGATATGAATGAGTCGATCTCGGGTCAATCAAAGCACAAAATATTATTAAAAGATAAAATATACCGGTCACGATATCGGGAGCGGTAGTCTCTTCTCTAGCTCTGATGGCATATATCCGTGCAAGTGCTCAAACTTCAGATCTGTTTACATTATCCTTGTTATCTTTTTAGTTTTCACTTACACTACTGCTCTGCCCCGAGCGTCTGCCCTTCTGCAGAGTAATTGAAGGTTTCACACTCTGATCCTCTTTCACTTTAGAAGCCATCGAATAATTTCGCATAAAATGATCTGTATCTCCACATCTGAAACAAGCTCCCTTCATTAATTGACACTCACCCGAATAGATCCTTATACAATGCTCGCATACTGATTTTGGTGCATTACGAACACTAGCCACACTATCAGCAAGCTGATTTTGGAACCTAAACTCTGGTTGTCTCATTTTGCTTTTACTTTGAACGCACCTTGCGTCCTTGAACCGATAACCATCTTTCGGCTAACCTAGCCTCCTCCGTCCCTCGGGACCAACAAGGGGTAGTACAGGAATATTCACCTGCTGTCCATCGACTACGCCTTTCGGCCTGATCTTAGGCCCTGACTCACCCTCCGTGGACGAACCTTGCGGAGGAACCCTTGGGTTTTCGGGGCATTGGATTCTCACCAATGTTTGCGTTACTCAAGCCGACATTCTCGCTTCCGCTTCGTCTACTCCCGCTCACGCGGGTGTAAGAACGCAACGGGGCCCGCCTCCTCTTTCTTTGTCTGATTCGCGAGCCGGATGAGACTGCTTCGCGAGTTTCAATTTCCCTGAATTTCTTCGGTAATGGCATAAAGAAAGTCCTGATAGGTTTTTTCGTTCCGAAATCTCAGGACCTCTTCTCTCTCTGTCTTTTGTGATTATATATTTCTTCTATTTTCTATGCTTTATTTGTCAAGAAAACAAATGCTCATAATTTAGAGCCACTTACCATCATCTTGATCTTATCATTCAACTCGTCTTCAAAATGGACACACATGGCCTCATTTATCGGTACAATCTCTCGGGCGTATTTGCTAAGATGTATAAATTCCCGTTCATATTCTGTCACTATCTTGTTTCCTATCTTAACTTTAATAACTTTCTTCTTTCGATCCAAGTACCTTTTGCTAACATATTTCTTTTTAAGTCAGCTTGAAAGAATTCTCAATTAACCTCAATCTCAAGAACCACTGCTAAGATCGTCGTCCACCAACTGTAAGCCTTGTCTTTCAATAACGAAGCAACACACCTCAAATAGTCTTTTGGAGGATAGACCATTTCATTCAGAACTCTCAAAGTATTTTCAACTAGTATTCAACTCTGAATGGATCATCTTTTGTACTTCCCTGGAACTATTTTGCCCCTTATTTTCTAACTTTGTCCGTCGGAATACGGTGTCACTATTCTATCATTGGGAAGGTGGAGGCGCGACTAGAGGTGCTATCGATCGGGTGACAGCCTATGCAATAGAAGGTGGAGAAGGTGGGGATGCCATCAGATTGTTCCTCATGAACTTCAAGAATCACTATCCCATTGATCCGAAGAATATATTCTTTGCTTCATTTTCTGTCATCGATAATATCGATACACCGTGACTTGCCCTTGAATCATTTGTCGATATATTACTATTAACCTCATGGGTCTCGTCTCTTTCAGAATCAACCATCTTTTATTATATGCAAAAACTGTAATTAGATCGGATCCATCTATATCACATTATCACAGATTCATATGGCATGTAATTCTAAATTATTTAAGCACAATCAATACAATCTAAGAAACGACTAAACTGTAGCTCTTATACCATTAAATGTAACACCTAAAACCCATTACCATCGTGGGTTAGGGTCTCAGGGTCTTTTCGATCATTTACCATTTAATGAACTCTCAATATCACATCAATTCAATATATATTAAAAGAACTAGTTAGTGTGCACGAAATTTAATTATAACTTTATTAACATTACAATTCATTTGGGTAAAAAGGTCATTTCATAAATCTGGGGGACTTCTACCGGTACCTAGTGGACAAGTATCAGTAGAAGTCAAGTTAGTAAACAATTCAGAAATAACTATAGTATCCTGCTAGTAGTTGAGATGGTTCTACCGATACAAGGGTGACTTCTATCGAAACAATACATGCTACTATCGATACTACAAACTCTAGAGAGCTAAGAAGTTTTACCCTACAACTTTTACCGATAGAAGTACTCAGACTACCGATACTACAATGAACAGAACTATCGATACTTCAAATTTCACTACTGATACAATGCTAGTCAGTAACCAAAGTTCAAATACCTTTTACTTCTACCGAAACAAGTTTGCAGAATTTAAATATACACATAAGTTTCCAAGTTTACCAAACATTCTTCATCACATAACCATAAAATACAATAGAAACAACACAAGTGTTCATGAATTCACAAGTCATTACATTTTAATGCATATTACCTACTTTCAACATTAAGCAAGCATGCAAACTTAAATTCACATTCAACTAAGGTTTTAACAATGAACAATCAAACCAAAATTAAGCATTACAAAAGATAACATCATTCTAGTACGTGTCATTTAACCAAGTGATATAAATACTACCGAACGAGCTCTCGAGATAGTGTGATTTTTTTAGGTGATCTGATCTTCTAGTGGCAAAATAGAATCTTCAAAACAACAAAATATCATAGGTAAGCTTTCATAGCTTAGTAAGTTTGTGGAGTTTTAACTGGTTACCAATCATTTGTATTGAATAGCTTATAACTCAACTTAACCAAAATAAGACTTTGCTTCGACAAGCCATAACTAAAATTTTAAATTGTCTGTATCATCTCTATTACTAGTACACGATGCTGCTCACACTAGCTATTGAGACTCGTAACATATGCAGTACCTCAACCATTGATACAGTATCTGTGCATATAGTTGTTCCCTAACGATGTTGCTCACACGAGCTATTGAGAATATGCACTTATACATAAATCCCAACCATCGTAGGGCCTATAATCCATTCTTGGATTCCTTTCTCATTTTCTCGACTCACGATGCTACTCACACGAGATGTCGAGGACTCGCAATATATGCAGTACCCCAGCCATTACATCAGTTTCAAATCACTGACTTAAAGCCTGATATCTTTATTGATCCTTTCCTTTTTATTCTTCTTGATTTCAAGTACTATCATTTGTTTGCAACAAATATAAAATATGTACAATTAATATTTAAATACAAAATTTACATTACAAACTTATCGGACTGAATTGCAGTTACAGATAGGCTCTAGGGACTATTCTACTAATTTCTCTTTTCCTCAATCTGTGGCACGATCGTATTCTAACACAATAAATCATCAAAATATTTCATTAAATCATGTAATTAAATCATTTAATTCAATTAGGTCCTTTTTAGAAATTTACGAATTTACCCCTGACATTTTACTTTTATTTAATTTAGTCCTTAAACATAATACAGGCTGTAATAGCCCGATTTTTAGTGGTGTCGAAAATAGTGATTTTTGGATCACAACTCTGCTGAGTAGAGTCGTAAATTTAGTTATTTTAATATTTATGACGCCTATAGCATCATATGAAATTTTGGTTTTAAAATTTAATCGATTAGATAGTTAATCAAATAGAAAGGACTAAATTGAAAAAGGAGCAAAGGTATAATTATTTAATTTGAAGGATCAAATAGGTGAATTAGTCATTAGTAAGTAAGTGGGTGAAAAGATATGTCATTTAAGTGAAATAAGTGGGATGTATTAAGGTTAAAATGATTAGTTTAAGTTAATTATAAAGGTTAGGAAATTTACAAATTTGCCATTGTTATATAAGTGAAATTTAAAGAAAAGAAATTAGAAATTTATTCATTTTCTCTTCTTCTTCATATGGATAAAGGAGAAAACCTATGGTTTTCCATTGTTGAAACCTTAAAGCTTGGATTGGGAAAGAAACCTTGATCGTTTTTAGTAATTTTTATGTTTTTGAGTCCGTATTTGCTTCTAGCTAACCTAAGGACTAATTTGTGAATATGTCAAATGTTATAAAACTTTCCATTGCTGAAAATTCTTGTTCTTGAAAGCTTTTGATAGATTTGAATGCTTGATGCTTGGGTTAGATTTTTTTGTAAAGTGATTTTTGATGAAATTATGGTTTAGGGATTAAAATGCTAAAATGATGAAACTACATGTATTTGGTATGAAATAATTGCTTGTAAGGTGTGGACACATCCCCTTTGATATTTGGCTGGTATAATGGTGAAAGGAAAATGGTTACTTTCCATGGTTTATGCCTAAGGACTAAATTAAATAAAACTAAAAGGTTAGGGGTAAATTCATAAATTTCCCAAAAAGGACTAAATTGTGTTGAATGATCTGATTGTGTGATTTAATGTGATAATTGAATTATTTGTGGATGTGGAGGACGATCGTGCCACTGATCGCAGAAAAGAGAAATTAGTAGAATAGTCTCTAGAGTCTAATCACAATTGCAATCTTGTCCGGTAAGTTCTTAATGTAAATTTTGTACCTAAATATTTCTTCTTTGTATCTCATCATTGTTTAACAAATGGAAGCACTCAGATTTAAGGAGATTTGAAGAAATGAAACGAAAGAGATAGTACGCTTAAAGCCGTTGAAATGAAACCGACGCAATGGTTGAGTACCGCATATGTTACGAGTCATTGATAGCTCGTGTGAGTAGCATCGTGATTCGAAAAAGAGATACAAATCTTGAATGGATAATAGGCCCTTCGATGGCTAGGATTTATGCTTAAATGCATATTCTCGACAGCTCGTGTGAGCAACATCGCTAGGGAACAGTTTATAGGCAGACACTGTACTGATGGCTGGGGTACCGCATATGTTGCAAGTCCTCGATAGCTCGTGTGAGTAGCATCGAGTTCTAGTAATAGAAAAGTTATAGACAAAAAATTTGGAATACTAAATATGGCTTGAGTAAGCAACAATTCATCCTAGCATTTTGGATATATGAATGGTATGTGTTGATAAACTTGTGTTTTGACATAATTCTTGAGATTCTGTATACTTGTTTTGGTAGAACTCCTATATGTATCGGTAGAAGTATAGGGTAGGAGAGAGGTTATTTATTGGCTTGAGTTGTATCGCTAGTTGCATAATAGGTATCGGTAGTTTTGCACTTAGAAGAATCGTTAGTTTGTGTACTTGTATCTGTAGATGTTACAGGGTAAGACTTTTTAGCTCTCTGGAGTTTTTAGTATCCGTAGAAGCATGACATGTTTTGGTAGAAGTCTCACTTGTATCGGTAGTCCTACTTCAAGTATCAGTAGAAGTCTACACTATTCCTGAACTGTTTGCTAACTTGACAACTATCGATACTTGTCAAACAAGCACCGGTAGAAGTCTCCAAAAATTTTGGAAATGAATTTTTTACCCTCGTTGAATTGTGGTTATAATTAATTGATGATTTATGAAGTGTTGGGTGTATTTCTTTAATAATGTAAGATTAAATTAAATGATTTTAAAAGATGAACAATGATAGATGAATAGAGAGACACCGGGACCCTAGTTAGCGACGATTTTCGGGTTTTGGATGTTACACATGAAAATAACCATTTTCTTTTCAAACCTATACCAACCAAACATCAAAGGATATATGCTCACACCCTACAAGCAATTATTTCATAGCAAATACATTAAATATCATCATATTAACATTTTAGTCCTTAAACCCTAATTTCATAAAAAATCACTTTACAAAAAGATCAAACCCAATTATCAAGCATACAAATCCATCAAAAGCATTAAATAACAAGCATATTCAACAATGGTAAGATTTATAACATTTGATAGATTCATAAATTAGTCCTTAGGTTAGCTAGATTAAGCTAATACGGACTCAAAAACATAAAAATTACTAAAAACGATCAAGGTTTACTCACCCAAATCAAAGCTCAAAGTTCACAAATGGAAAACCCAAGGTTTTCTTGTTTGTCCGTGAAGAAGGAAGAAAAAAAAATGAAAATGCTATTTTTTTCTTCTTTTAATTTCATATATATATCCATGGCAATTTTGTAAATATTTAGTCATTCCTAATTAACTTAATTAATCTCTTAATTAACCTTAATTAATCCTACTTATAGTTATCATATCTCATGATAATCCACCCACTAAAAGCTATTAGTTAATTTATCTATTTGGTCCTTCAAATTAAACAAATTTTATTTTTACACATTTTACGATTTAATCCTTTTTACTTAATTAACTATCTAATCGATATAATTTCCTAACCAAAATTTCATATGACACTAATGATATCATAAATATTAAAATAAATTAATTTATGACTCGACTCGTCGGAGTTGTGATCTCGAAAGCACTGTTTTCGACTTCACTGAAAATCGAGCTGTTACAATAACAAATCACCAAAACCAATGAAGTGAACGCCAACAAAGCTAACAAGCAGCGTAAACAAGTTATCTTTCAAATCGTTGATTGGGTTTGGGTCCAAATGAGAAATCTGACTAGGCGCAAGACAAAATTGGACCCACGTGGTGATGAACCTTTTCAAGTACTCAAGTGCATCAACGATAATGCATATCAAATTGGACCCACGTGCCACTTTTAATGTCGCTGACCTTTCTCCTTTTGAAATTGTAGATTCAATGACGAATCCTTTTTTGGAAGGGGGAATGATACAAGCAGCTCAGTCCAATTCAAAGGTCATAATAGTGATGCGCTTAGATTTCTTCAAGGACCAATCACAAGATTCAAATCCAAGCAACTAAAGTCAAAACTCTATTTATTCATTCAAGACTTTATCACGAAAAAAATTCGAGAAGAAGAGCTGAAACTTCAAGACGATGGATTTTTGAGCGAGGATTTTGAATTGAATTTTGAGTGTTAAAATAATAAAAAAAATTAAAAGCAAAGTGAAAAAAAGAAATAAATGTTAGGGACTAAATTTTTATTATACATAAACTTTATTTAGCTTCTTAAAAAAAAATTCAAAATTTGAGTTATTTGATCAATTCGAATAAGTAGTTTGAGTATTCAAGTTCTAAATGAGGTCATTTAGAGGATTAGACATTTTTTCTTTTTTCTTTTACTATTTTTACTTTGGTATAAATATCTCTTAAGTCCTTGTAAGTTTTAAAAATAAGCAAACTGGTCCCTTTAACTTTCTAATTTTTTACAATTTCAACCAATCATAATTGTAAAAATTATACAATATAAAAAAATTGAAAAATAAACAAAATTCATAAAGGATTATTAAAATCATTAAAAGTTTGAAATTTGAGAAAAAAAACTTAAATTCTAAAATTTTAAAAAATAGTACATTTTTAAAATTAATAATAATATTTAAAATTCATAAAAAATTTAGAAGTTTAATTTACAAAAATAAAAATAGTAGGCTTAAAGCCATTGAAATGAAGCCGACGCGATGGCTGGGATACCGCATATGTTGCAAGTCCTCGACAGCTTGTGTGAATAGCATAGTGAGTTGGAAAAAGATATGAGACCCTAAATGAATTATAAGCCCTACGATTGCTGGGATTTATGCTTGAATGCATAATTCTCGAAAGCTCGTGTGAGCAAGCATCGTTAGGGGACAGTTTACAAATAGACACCGTACCGATGACTGGGGTACCGCATATGTTACGAGTCCTTGATAGCTCGTGTGAGCAGCATTGAGTACTGGTAACAAAAAAACTATAGACTAGCAAGTTGAAATGCTAAGTATGGATTGAGGAAGCAACTGTTCATGTCAGCTTGGTTGATTTATAACTGTTTTATGCGTATGATTGATAATTCTTTAACTCTTTGAACTTAATAAGCGATGAAGCTTACCAAAGATGTTATTATTGTCTTGTAGATTTACCTTGCCGTTGAAGATCGGGTCATCTTCATGAAGTCACACTATCGAAGAGCTCGTTTGACAATTTCTACATACTTGGTCTTATGGCATGTACTAGGATGATGTTATCTTTTGCTTTATGTATTGAGATTGTGATGATATTGTTATGTTTGATGACTATTAAATGTAGTAAAGTATGTTGTTAAGTTAGAATATATACTTAAAAGCACAATGTAATGGCTTGGAAAATATTTATTTTGAAATGGCTTAATGTATGTTGATGCTATGAATGATATGTGTTGATAAACTTGTATTTTGGGTATGATTCTTGAGATTCTGCATGCTTGTTTCAGTAGATCTTTTGCATGTATCAGTAGAAGTACAAGGTAGGAGAAAAGTTATAGATAGACAAGTTGAAATGTTAAGTATCGATTGAGGAAGCAACTGTTCATGCTAGCTCGGTTGAGTTAGAACAACTTTATGCATATGATTGGTAATTCTTTAACTCTTCGAACTTACTAAGCTATGAAGGTTACCGAAGATGTTATTATTGTCTTGTAGATTTACCTTGTTGTTGAAGATCGGATCATCTCCACGAAGTTACACTATCGTGGAGCTCATTTGGCAGTTTTTACATCACTTTGGTCTTATGGCATGTACTAGGATGATGCTATCTTTTGCTTTATGTATTGTGATTGTGATGATATTGTTATGTTTAATGACTATTGAATGTAGTAAAGTATGTTGTTAAGTTAGAATATATACTTAGAAGCACAATGTAATGGCTTGGAAAATATGTATTTTGAAATGACCTAATGTATGTTGATGTTATGAATGATATGTGTTGATAAATTTGTGTTTTGGGTATGATTCTTGAGATTCTATATACTTGTTTCAGTAGATCTTATGCATGTATCGATAGAAGTATATGGTAGGAGAGAGGTTTATTCTGACTTGCATTGTATTAGTAGTAGTAATAGAAGTATCGATAGTTCTGCTTACTAAGGTATCAATAGTTGGGATACTTGTACTGATAGAAGTTACAGGGTTAGACTTCTTAGCTCTTTAGAGTTTTTAGTATCGGTAGAAGAGAAACTTGTATCGGTAGAACTATCATTTGTATCGGTAGAAGTCTATTCTATTCTTGAACTATTTACTGACTTGACAACTACCGATACTTGTCCAACAAGTATTGGTAGAAGTCTCCAAAAATCTTGGAAATGACTTTTCACCCTTGTTGAATGACGATTTTAGTTAATTGATAATTTAAGGCGTGTTGGGTGTATTTCTTTAATAATGTAAGATCAAATAATATGATTTTAAAGAATGAACAATGATAGATGAATAAAGTGACAGCGAGACTCTAGCCGACGATAGTTTTCGAGTTTCAAGTGTTACATTTAGTGATATCAGAGCCTATGGTTTAGCCGTTTCTTGGACTGTATTGACTATATTAAATGATCGAGTAGTACATGCCATATGAACCTGTGATAATATGATATAGATGAATTCGATCCAACCATAATTTTTACGGATAAAAGTAGAGATGTCTGATTTTGAAAGAGACGAGATGAACGAGGTAAATAACATTGTCCCGACGAATGATTCTGAGGCTAGTCATGGGGTACCAATCTTGTCGATAAGAAAATGAAGCCATAAACATGTTCTTCAGCTTAATGGGACAATGGTTCTCAAAATTCATGAGGAACAATCTTATGGCACCACCTCCTCCATCTCCGACTACACAGCTTGCTACCCGACGTGTAGCATTTCCAGTAAGGCTTTCACCTCCTTTTGTGGTAGAACAGATGCATCGTATCCCGACAGATAGGGTAAGAAAATATGGGGCGAAAGAATTTCGCAAAAATGCTGAGGATGATCCGTCCAGGGCTGAGTATTGGTTGAAAAACACCTTGAGAGTACTGAATGAAATGACTTGTCCTCCTAAAGACTATATGAGGTGTATTGTTTCGTTACTGAAAGACGAGGCCTGAAAAGAAGAAGTGATGATGATCCATCCAGGGCTGAGTATTGGTGGATGATGATTATAGCAGTGATGCCTGAAAATGAAGTTACTTGACAATTTTTCCAAGTAGAGTTCAAAAAGAAATACGTCAGCAAGTAGTACCTAGATAAAAAGAAGAATGAATTCCTAGAGTTGAGACAGGGAAACAAGATAGTGACAGAGTATGAACGGGAATTTATACTTCTCAACAAGTATGCACGAGAGATTGTACCTACAGACGACGTTATGTGTGTCCGATTTGAGGACGGTTTGAATGATAAGATAAAGATGATGGTAGGTGGTTCAGAAATATGTCCATTTGTTGTCTTGACAGACAAAGCACAAAAAATAAACAAAATATACAATCAGAAGAGACAGAGAGAGAAGAGGTTTCGAGAGCTCAGAAAGAACAATCTTATCAAAACCTTCTCTATGCCACCACCGAATAAATTCAGAGATAGTGAAGCCCGGGGAGCAATCTCTTTCGAATTTTTGAGTAGGAACCGATCAGGGCCACTGGAGTCCAGATTTTAGAATCGACCAGCAGACAGTGTAGGTAGTGTTTGTAACGTGCCGAAGTCAGTGTGTGAGCATTGCAAAAGAATCCATTCAGGTGAATGTCGATTGATTAAGGGGGCTTGTTTTTTATGTAGGGGTATTAATCATTTTATGCATAATTGCCCGATGAATTTTGAAGCAAAGGAAGATTGAAGTGTGAATCCTCCAGTTACTCTACAGAAAAGTAGATGCTCAAGGGAACCGAAATGAAAATAGAGATAACTTAAACAGGTCGGAAGCTCGAGCAACTACACTGACATATACCATTAGAGCTAGAGTAGAGGCTACCGCTCCCGATGTTGTGATTGTAAATTCTATCTTTTTAATGATATTATGTGTGCCTTGATTGACTCGAGATCAACTCATTCTTATATTTGTACTGTCTTAGCAATTGATAAGAAATTGTCTATCGAGTCGACTGAATTTGATGTACAAGTTAAAAACCCATTGGGTCATAGTGTCATTGTTAACCTAGTATGTCGTAAATGTCCACTGAAAGTCCAATGCTATGAATTTCCTGCTGACCTGATGTTATTACCATTCATCGAGTTTGATGTGATTTTGGGTATGAATTGGTTATCTGAGCATGATGTAGTAGTAAACTGCAAATGAAGATAGATTAATCTAAAATGTCCGACAGGTGAAGTAATCACAGTTGAGTCTGGTAGATTGAATAGTGAAACCAGAGTGATTTTTGCTATTTCGGCACAAAATATGGTTCGTAGAGGTTGTAAAGCATTCCTGACATACATACTTGATACATAAGGTTCAAGGACGAAATTGAAACATGTACCAATTGTTAGTGAGTTTGAGGATGTGTTTCCAGAGGAATTATCGAGTTTACCGTCGATCAGAGAGGTAGAGTTTGGTATTGAATTGTTACCTGGCACCCCCTCGATCTCAATATCATCGTACAGAATGACAATGACTGAATTGAAAGAGTTGAAAGCTCAGTTACAAGAATTGTTAGACAGAGGGTTCATACGACCTAGTGTTTCGCCTTGGGACGCGTCTGTGTTATTTGTGAAAAAGAAAGATAGCTCGTAAGGATGTGTATAGATTACAAGAAGCTAAATAAGGTGACAATCAAGAATAAGTACCTATTGCCTCACATTGAAGAGTTATTTGATCAGTTAAAGGGTGCAACCGTATTCTCCAAGATAGACCTCCAGTTAGGTTACAAACAGATGTGAGTGAAACACTGTGATATAATGAAAACAACATTTAGGACCTGATATGAACATTATAAGTTCCTGGTTATGACATTTGGGTTGATTAACGCCCCAGTAACATTTATGGATCTGATGAACAGAGTGTTCCAGCATCAGTCAGAGGATACTCAACATTTGAGAGAAGTGTTACGAGTTTTGTGAGAAAAATAGTTGTATGCAAAATTCAATAAATATGAATTCAGGCTTCGAGAGGTTGGATTTTTGGGGCATACAGTATCTTCGAAAGGAATATGGGTTGATCCAAGCAAAATCTCAGCAATTCTCAATTGAAAAGTACCGAAGAATGTCTTTGAGTTACATAGTTTTCTAGGATTAGCAGGTTATTATCATTGATTCATGAAAGATTTCTCTATCACAGCTTCGCCAATGACGAAGCTGCTATAGAAAAATACCCAGTTTGTTTGGTCTGACAAGTGCCAACAGAGTTTTGGCCAGTTGAAAAAGTTTTTAACAAAAGCTCCGGTTCTGACGTAGCCAAAGTTGGGGAAAATTTTCGTTGTTTACAGTGACGCATCTTTGAGTGGGTTGGGATGTGTTTTGATGCAAGATGGGAAAGTGATAGCTTATACCTCCCGTCAATTAAAGTCGCATGAAAAGAATTATCCGATACATGATCTGGAGTTAGTTGCCATAGTCTTTGCATTAAAGATTTGACGTCACTATCTATATGGGGAGAGATGCCACGTGTTTACTGATCATAAGAGCTTGAGGTATCTAATGAAGTAGAGGGAGTTGAATTTCCGATAGCGC
This sequence comes from Kokia cookei, assembly GCA_039519145.1. Taxonomy (NCBI): domain Eukaryota; kingdom Viridiplantae; phylum Streptophyta; class Magnoliopsida; order Malvales; family Malvaceae; genus Kokia; species Kokia cookei. The sequence continues at coordinate 32,905,373 of CM076902.1, forward strand.
TGATGGTTAGAGCTGTTAAAGGATTATGACCTTGTGATCGATTATCACCCGTGAAAGGCTAACGTTGTTGCCGATGCCTTGAGCCGGAAGTTATTATTTGTACTGAGAGTAATGAATGCTCGATTATCCTTAGTGAATGATGGTTCTGTCACTGTCGACTCAAAATGAGACCGTTATTTCTACAACGGATTCGGGAATTACAAGGAAATGATCCAAAGCTTATAGCTAAAAAGGGTTAGATACAAAGTGATGCCACTACAGAGTTTATTGTGGGTACAGAGGGTACGTTGTATTGCAGAGGCAGGGTGTGTGTTTTGAATTATCCAGATTTGAGACGAGACATTCTGACGAAAGCTAACAGCAACACTTATTCCATTCACTCGGGGAGTGTAAAAATGTACAATGACCTGAAGAGAATGTATTGGTGGCTAGGTATGAGATGAGATTTCAAAGTTTGTGACTAGATGCCTTGTATGTCAGTAAGTGAAAGCAGAGCACCAGGTACCATCTAGGTTACTACAGCCGATTTCTATTTCGAAATGGAAGTGGGAGCAAGTTACTATAAATTTTATCACAGGACTTTCGATAACATCGAGGAAGAAAGATTCAATCTGGGTAATTGTAGATAGATTGACAAAGTCAGTTCACTTCATTTCTATCCGAGTAGATTATCCACTTGAGAGGTTAGCTGAGTTATATGTGTCAAAGATCGTACGAGTACACAGAGTACCAGCATCTATTCGAGGTTTTGAGGTAAGTTACATGAAGCTTTGGGAACCAGGCTAAATTTTAGTACTGCTTATCATCTGTACACGGATAGACAGTCAGAGCGTGTAATACAGATTCTAGAAGATATGTTACGGTGCTGTATACTTGAGTTTGAGGGTAACTAGGTGAAATATCTACCGTTGGTAGAGTTTACGTATAATAACAGCTATCAGTCTAGTATTAAAATGGCACCATTTGAGGCATCATATGGTAGGAAATGTAGAACACTTTTGTATTGATCAAAGTTGAGCGAGCCTAAGTTGGTTGGAACCGACTTGATTCATGAGATGAAAGATAAGGTTTGGATAATCCATGATTGCTTGAAAGCAGCGACTGATTGGCAAAAGTCGTATGCAGTTCTTAAAAGGAAGGGTATAGAGTTCGTAGTGGGAGACCGAGTCTTCTTGAGAGTTTCACCTTGGAAGAAGATGTTGCGGTTTGGCAGAAAAGGAAAGCTGAGTCCATGATTTATCGGACCGTATGAGATCATTGAATGGGTTGACCCTATAGCTTATAAATTGGCTTTGCCTCTAGAACTTGAAAAGATTCATAATGTGTTCCATGTTTCGATACTGAGACAGTACAGATCTGATCCTTCTCTTGTCGTTACACCTTGTGAGATTGAGATATAGCCAGATTTATCGTATTCAAAAGAATTGGTTAAGATTCTAGCTCGCGAGGTAAAAGAGTTACGGAACAAAAGAGTACCGTTGGTAAAGGTTTTGTGGAACCGACACGGGCTTGAAGAAACCACATGGGAAAAAAGGCTTCAATGAGAATACAGTACCCTAACCTGTTCATTGGTAAGAAATTTCAAGACAAAATTTCTCTAAGAGGGAAAGTTGTAACAGTTCGGTTTTCAATAGTATCGAAAACAGTGATTTTGGTATCACAACCCCTATGAGTCGAGTCATTAATTTTATTTATTTAAATGTTTATGACTTTATTAGCATCGTATTAAAAGTTGGTAATGAAATTTTAATGTTTAGATAGTAAATTGAATAGAAAGGATTAAATTGTAAAAGGTGCAAAAGTAGAGTTAAGTGATCAGAAGGACTAAATGAGTAAATTAACCAAAGAAGTTTTAGTAGGTGGATTATCATGAAAAATAAATTACTTGTACAGATTTGTATAAGAACTATGAGTATTCGGCTGGAGTATGTTTAGAAGAAAATGAGTATTTTGCATGTTTTATGTTAAAGGGACTAGATTGAATAAAAGGAAAGTATTAGGAGTAAAATCATAATTTTTCCAAAAAGGGTCAATTGAGTTGAATGACTTGATTGTGTGATTTAATATGAAAATTTGTATGATTTGTTGATTTAGATTATGATCGAGTCATGGATCGCGAAAAGGGGAAATTAACAGATTAGTCCCTAGTGCTTATCCACTATTGCAATTCAGTCCGGTAAGTTCGTAATGTAAATTTTGTATCTAAATATTTCTTGTATATATCTTATCATTGTTTAACAAATTGAAGCACTTGGATTCAAAGAAATTTGAAGAAAAGAAACGAAAGAGATAGTAGGCTAAAAACTGTTGAAATGAAACAACGCGATGATTGGGATACCACATAAGTTGCGAGTCCTCGACAACTTGTGTGAGCAGCATCATGAGTCAGAAAAATATATGAGATCCTAAATGGATTATAAGCCCTACAATGGTTGGGATTGATGCTTGAATGCATAATTCTCGATAGCTCGTGTGAGCAGCATCGTTAAGGGACAATTTACAAACAGACACCGTACCGATGGCTGGGGTACTGCATATGTTGCGAGTCCTCAATAGCTCGTGTGAGCAGCATCAAGTCTTGGTAACAGAAAAGGTATAGACAGACAAGTTGAAATGCTAAGTATGGATTAAGGAAGCAACTGTTCATGCTAGCTCGATTGATTATAACTACTTTATGCATATGATTGGTAATTCTTTAACTCTTCGAACTTACTAAGCTATGAAGGTTACCAAAGATGTTGTTATTGTCTTGTAGATTTACCTTGTTGTTGAAGATCGAATCATCTCCACGAAGTCACACTATCGCGGAGCTCGTTTGGCAGTTTTTACATCACTTGGTCTTATGGCATGTACTAGGATGATGTTATCTTTTGCTTTATGTATTGAGATTGTGATGATATTGTTATGTTTAATGACTATTGAATGTAGTAAAGTATGTTGTTAAGTTAGAATATATACTTAGAAGCACAATGTAATGGCTTGGAAAATATGTATTTTGAAATGACCCAATGTATGTTGATGCTATGAATAGTATGTGTTGATAAACTTGTGTTTTGGGTATGATTCTTGAGATTCTATATATTTGTTTCGGTAGATCTTATGCATGTATCTATAGAAGTATAGGGTAGGAGAGAGGTTATACTCTGACTTGCATTGTATCAGTAGTAGTAATAAAGTATCGATAGTTCTACTTACTAAGGTATCGATAGTTGGGATACTTGTATCGGTAGAAGTTGCAGGGTTAGACTTCTTAGCTCTTTATAGTTTTTAGAATCGGTAGAAGAGTCACTAGTATCAGTAGAACTATCATTTGTATCGGTAGAAGTCTACACTATTCTTGAACTGTTTACTGACTTGACAACTACCGATACTTGTCCAACAAGTACCAGTAGAAGTCTCCAAAAATCTTGGAAATGACCTTTCACCCTTGTTGAACGACGATTGTAATTAATTTATAATTTAAGGCGTGTTGGGTGTATCTCTTTTATAATGTAAGATCAAATGATATGATTTTAAAGAATGAACAATGATAAATGAATAGAGTGACACTGGAACCCGAGTAGGCGATGATTTTCGGGTTTCAGGTGTTACACATACGGCCTAACACACAACCGTGTCTCTTGCTTGTGTGACCCTAAATCACAAACAATGAGTTACAGGGCTTAGACACATGCCCGTGTGTTTGCCAGTGTGATACACTCGGTCTAGCCACACGGTCGTGTGACGTCGACAATGGCATTTTTCAACCTTCACTAAACTCAGAAAACAATGAAATCGTTACACACCTGGAGTAATTTCAATGCAGAAGCAACACAGATGATTTCGGAACCTAAAAACAACAATTAATTGTCCAAACAAACGATTAATTCACAATCTAAAACAACATTCCAAAACTGAAGTTATGTCGAAGAACTTTTGACACAACAACTCGAACTGGAACTTACCGGCAACTGAATCAGCAAATACGAAATTCCTAAATCATTGGAGTAACTTTAATCATCGCTCGATCCTCTCCCGAATTAACCAAGCCCATTAAACCAACACTCATAGTAGAAAAAACTCTTGTAACGCAAGCTCAAAACCAAACAGAACAAATTCACCGTACTAGTGAAACATATTATTACCGGCACTACGAATTGAACTAAGAAGGAGAAACCAACCCGGTATGGAATCAATTTCACGTAGGATAGCAAAACAAAAGTAATTTACGAAGAAAAAGCAAAACGAGGAAAGAAAATAAAGAGGAACGACGGAAAACAATAATGAGAATGTGAACGTGAGGGAGAAAGAGATTTTGGGAAATTTTAGTTTCTTTTAAGATAATAAGGAAACTAACTCACAATGCAACATAAACAAAAAAAAAAAAAAATCCCTTATTGCTTTCGTAGAGATTCAAACACAAAACAGAAGAATAAACAAATGTTTAACCATTGAACCACTAAACTCGTCATTGTCATCAATTTATCGAAAATAACTTATAACTCGAAGGTCCAAAGATAGGGGTTTAATCAAATGACAAAATTTTAAGAGATAGGATTTGAACCCAAAACCTTACACACTCAAACACAATACTTAACCACTAAACTAGATTAAACTACTTGCAAACTTTTCAAAATTTTAACTCACAATCGAGGGATAACAACTCTTGGTTTCACTAAATTTCTTCAAAATTATATATATTTTAAAAGGTTTTCTTTTCTTTTCTTTTCTTTTAGTTGTGAGGTTGAACCTTCAAGTTGCTAAAAAAAACCTATATCCCTTTACCCATCACGGTATCTAAATTGTTTTTTGTCTCAAGTAGTAACTAAACTACTCTTTTTCCCAAGTTGGTACTTCCACGAGTCAAATTGTTAAGTTATTTAAAAAAAATTTTAACTCACAAATTGATCCTTAAATTATGTCTTTATTCTCATTTTGATACCTTTTTTTTGCCACAAGTGGTATCTAAACTACTTTTTTATCCCAAGTTAGTAACTTTTGTTTGTTTAAGTCTCTTCAAAAAGAATATAACTAATTAAAATTTTCCATGTGGTAAAATAAAAGACAAAAGTATTATTTTATTTTATATATTTTTTCTTCTTCCTTTCATTTTGGGTTTCTTCTATAAGCGAGAGCATTTTAGGCTTTATGGTTTTAATTAAGATTTTCAAAATTGAATCGACGATCGAATCAGTTAAGCCACCAGTTCTTAATTTGATCAATTTGTTTGATTAAATCAAATAAATTATTAAAAAACTTATAAAAATAAAAAAAAATTAAAAGTAGAGAAAATCGCTTCAATCGGTTTTTATCTTAGTTCAATTAGTTTATATTAGTTTGTAAATCAATCGGTTCAACTTCTATCTTCAAATAAGTACCTAACCAATTTCTAGTCCGACCAACCAATCCTGTTTTGAAAATACTAGTTTTAATCAATGAAAGAATTTTTTGGTGAAGTTCAAAAATAAAATTAATTGCTAGCATATTGACAATGTGTTCATAGCTCTTCAACAAGATAAAGCATTTTATATTACGTAGTAGTTGACTTCTTGTAATTCCATTTCTTTATTCACAAAAAAAAAAAAGATAAAATAATTAAAATTGGTGGAAAAATTTATATAAATATTTTACATATATATAATTTAAATAATTAATCTATTTAATTTATATAAAATAAAATTTCAAGAAATTTATATTATATATTAAGAATTTAATTAAATTGGTTTCACCAATCAATTAGATGTTAATGAACGAACTGCATCAGCTGTTAAGCAGAATGAACTGCTGCAATAGTTAGGTTGTTAGTAAGTTATTGAGTTAGTTGATTCAGGTTTTTACTCATTTTCTGTGTTAAAGCTTAGTATAAATATTACGGCTGTAGGTTTTTTCTGTTCATGTTGAACTTAGTGAAGAAATCATTCTTTCTTTCTTCTCTTTGTTATTTTCTCTTCATTTATTTTTTGAGGTTCATGTATTCCTTCACTATCTGTTAATATTTCAACAGGTGTCAACTTAAATATAAAATTATCAAAAAATTAATTTTTATAAAATAATAAATATTATTTATTGTTTTTACACGTCATAGTTTTCATTATTTTAAATTTACCATTTCAATTAAAATCATATTAATTTTTATATTTTTTATATAATTTTTTAACCTATATCGTAATTATATCATAATCTATATATATTAAGTATTTGATTTTGAATGCATAATGAAAAAGAATAATAGCATGTGATTTTGAATGAGTTTGCATCCCCGTCGGGTATCAAATCTTGACCAAAGGTTATGTTTGACATTGTAATAACAATCAGTATGAGTGGAGGGTGTCGTTGCGGCCGTCTACCATCAAAGATGGATGGCCAAACCAAGATTTGACTTTTTGCCCAAGAGAAAGGATACAAATTTTTGTTAACTGTCGAAATTTTTTTTTTTTTAAATCTCGAAAATATTTTTAATTGAAAAATGAGACTCATCCCCTATCATTTTTATTCGATGCGATTGGAACACCTTCAAACATTTTTAATTTGTAAAATAAATAGGTCTTCGAAATCCAAAAAATTGGTTCTGGAGTCGATTACGTGTGAAGAAGGGTTAGCATTCTCACATGTCCAAAATTGGTACCAAGTCGATTTTTAAAAGATCTTACTTGTTAAAAATTTGAAAACTCGAGAATAGATTAAAATACAATTCTTATATGCATGATTAATAGATTTTGAAACTATTCTATAAAAAGTCAAATTTTTCAAAGAAGGCTCATTATTTTAAAAATCGAGAAAAGAAATTACGTCCTGTAAGTTAGGGCACAATACTTCATGTTTTCAAGAGATTGCAAGCATTCCTTTTTTTAATTTTGCATTTTATTATTTTGTATAAAAAAAGAATGATATTCGATTATTTCGATTCGAAAAAAAAATTGCATCAAATAAATTAAAGCCCGATTTTTTCAAATTTAGAAATAATAAATATTGCATTAGTTTTAAAATTTTTATTTTTACTAAAACACGAGGATATTTCTTACAAAAATTGTATAAGCACAATTTTGCACTTTAATGATGATGATATGGGGTAAATAATAGACAAAACATATAATGAAATAGAGCAATGATACATACACATTTGATATACAAAACAAATAGAAATAATATTAACAAATAAATAAAAAAGGAATTTAATTGATAATAAAACAAGAGACAGTAACCAAATTTTAAAACGTTTAGAGGTTTAAAAAAATAAAAATAGATTAAAACAATTTTGAAAGAATATGGATTAAATTAAAATAAAATTAAAATAGTAATTAATTTTAAAATTAATATATTTAAAAGAATTTTAAAATAAATAAATAAAAACAAAAATTTTAAAAGGGGCTAAATGGATTGATTTTAAAAGGATTTAATTTTTAATATATACAAAAGGACTTAAATTAAGAAAATAGAATTAAAATAGGCCAATATTTAAAAGGGGAGGAAAAAATCAATTTAAGGGTTAAAACAAAATAAAAATAAAATTTAAAATAAAAATTTTAAAAAGGAAGAAAACACGGGGCTTGAAATCGAATATTAGAAACTACAGGGACTAAGTGGGAAATTTCCCAAGTCCCTTACACGTGTCGGCTTCAGGGGCTTTATGGTTAAAGGACTAATCCGAAAACATAAATGAATTTTGGGGCCAATTTGCAATAAATTTAAAAAGGATCAAAGGATGAAATTGGAACGAGGAATAAAGCGAAAGGACTGATGGCGCAAATAGTCCTTTCTGCGAAAACACGCGGATCCCCTTTGTGACCGGGTCAGGTATGCGGGTTGAGCACCAAAACGACGCCTTTTTGCCATCTGAGCATTGACGTCAAAACGACGCCGTTTGGAAGGGGTATTTAAGTTAATTTTTTTTTGTTGAAAATTTCATTTCCTTCATTTTGTTTAAAAAAAATCCTTTATGTTCTCTTTTTCTCTCTGAAGCTCCCCACTATCGATCTCAGTGCCGTCTCCTAATCCGCTACTACTCCGTCGCCTCCGATCGTCGCAAACCGCCATGCACGACGGAGAAGTGAGTTAAAAACCTTCTCCTTTTTATTTTAACAACAGATCTAGGCTTGGATTTAACGAAATCGTGCCAGATCTATTTTTAAAAAAAGGTTTAAAAATTCAACTTTTGAGTTCCCTTTCAATCCGTTTTTTCCTTTTGTTTTTTTCTTTTTTAAAAAAAAATTAATCTAGATCTAATTAGATCATTACAGATCTAAAAAACAAATGTTTAGATTATTTTTTTCTTTCTGAAATCTAATGTTATTTTTTTAGTGTTTTATTTTTAATATTTTTTTTAAAAAAGGCCCGAATATTGGAGTCCCTCATGAAAGTGAACGGGTTTGGAGGGACTTCGTTTGCTGCCACGATGACGAGAACTCGGATCCAGGTAACCCTTTTAACTCCTTCTTTTGTATTTTTTTTTTGTTCTATAATTATTTAAAGACTGTTATCGAATATAAAAAAAATGTAATAATAGTATAACAAAATATATAAACATATATTAAAACCAATATACCTTGATAACAAAGAAAATATTCTTGAATGCTTGTAGTTGAATCTGCCTTTTTTGATTGATTTTATGATTTTTATTGCTTGAAATCGAAGAGAGCCTCTTTACAAAGAAAAATCAAAGGCTTTTATAGCCAAGATACAATCATGGTGATTTGTTTTATGCTATTGTTTTTCTCTTTTGTCTTATTTCTTTTTTGTCTTTGCAGGCACTGTCGACGATGGTAGGGCATGGGTGATGGTGACAGAGGTGTAGTGGTGTCAAACGTATGGTGGGTGGCCTCAAGACCGTACGACTGACGTGGCAAGGATGTGAGCAAGGCAATCACGACAGAGATGCTTTGGAAATTAGTGTTTCCTAATTTCCTTAAGCTTTTGGGCTTGTTGGGCCCTCTGTGGGTATTGGGTAGGTTTAGGTGGATAATTGGGTCATGTAATTGGGTTTGCTGGTATTGGGTCGATTTGGTTTGGATTTGTTTGTAAATGGACATTTTTAATTAAAATAAAATTTAATTTAAAAATGTTTATATTTTGGTTTTATTGATTTTGGGTTTCGGGCCCGGACAAAATTGGGCCCTAACAGCTACCCCTCTTTGCTCATTGCTGTGTAACAGGAACAGAGTAAAGACTTCAAGGAAGACCAATTTTGTTCGGTCCCACTGAATTTGGCTTTTTGGCGCTTCTTCTTCAATTGACCTGCTCTTTGCTGTAACACCCACAACCGTCATCGATTAGGGTCTTGGTGTCCTACTATTCATCTATCATTGTTCGTCTTTTATTTTTATTTCAATCAGTCTTATTTTAATAAAGATGTGCACTTAACATATCCTATCATCAATCGATTAAAAATCACAACTCAACAAGGGTAAAAAGGTCATTTCCATGATTTTTGAACACTTCTACCGGTACCTGATGAACATGTACCGGTAGTTATCAAGTCAGAAAATAGTTCAAAAATATTATAGAGTTCTACCGATACTCGAGATGATTCTAACGATACATGTGACACAACTACCGAAACAATTCATGCAACTACCGATACCAAAAACTCCAAGAGCAAAAATCCTTATCTTGCAACTTCTACCGATACAATCATTCTTACTACTGATACATCAATACCATAAACTACCAATACTTGTATCTTAACTACCAATACAACCCAAGTCAGAGAACAACCTCTCTCCTACCCTGCATTTCTACCGATACATGCATAAGTTTTACTGAAACAAGTATACAGGATCTCATGAGTAACGCCAAGATACAAGTTTAATATCTCATACACAACCAATATAAGTTATGCATTAAAACCTCACATAACATACATAACTTCTAAGTCTTACAAGCATTATAAGCTTGAGCATCTAAGTCATACTTCATGCAATTTACAAAATCAAAATAGAAGGACTTCAACATCTTTTAGTTCAATCTCAAGTTAATATCATTCTAGTGCATGCCATAAGACCAAGTGATGTAAAATCTACCATACAAGCTTCGCAATAGTGTGATTTCCTCGAGATGATCCGATCTTCAAACAGCAAAACGTATCTACAAAACAACAATAGATTCAAGAGTAAGCTTATTAAGCTTAGTAAGTTCGCGATTATCATTTTCTCACAGAATAAACAGATTAGTTAAAAGATGATAACGAGTATGTATTCGTAATCATGTATATAATAACGAACTAAATCTCTTCAGTTCTCTAGACTTTAACTCAATACGAGCATAGACAACATTTAGTCCACACGAGACCAGAATGATTAGCTCTTACGAGCCCAGAATGGTTAGCTCTTACGAGCCCAGACAGAGTTTAACCAGTGTACAATGCTGCTCACACAAGCTGATGAGAATCCGCAACATATGCAAAGACTCAACCATCGATACGGTCCAAAATTTCACTCTCGATGCTACTCACACAAGCTTATGAGAATTCGTAACATATGCGAAGACTCAGCCATCGGAGGAATCCATAATTCATTATTCATTCAGAATCTATTAACTTGCGATGTTGCTCACACAAGCTGTTAGACTACCGCAACATATGTAAGATCCTAGCCATCGCTTCGAATCAGATAACCGGTCCGAAGCCTGACATTTCGTTTCTTTCTTTGCCTTTCCATTATCACGAATGTTTAACCTTTCTTCATTTGTTATGACAATAGTAAAACACAAGAAATAACCAATGTATATAAACTATCACTACAAACTTACCGGATGAAATTGCAGTTTGGTTCAACTTCAAGGACTATTCTGCTAATTTCCCTTTTCTGTGATCCGTGGCACGATTGTAATATAAATCAACAATTCATCCAAATTTCACATTAAAACACATAATTAAAAGAATTAACATAATTTGGTTCTTTTTGGAAAAAATACTATTTTACCCCTAATACTTTCCTTTTATTCAATCTAGTCCTTTCAACACAAACATGCAAAATACTCATTTCCTCCTCAACTCATAGCAGCCAAGTTTACCATGATTCTCATACAAGGCCCCACAATCCATTTATTTCACCAAAAGTTTACTTAATTTCATCTTTTGGCATTTTAGTCCTTAAACTTTAATTTTATCAAAATCACTTTAAAAAAAGATCCAACCTAATCATCAAGCATCCAAAACCATCAAGAACTTTCAAAGATAGGCATATTCAAAAATGGTAAGATCCACAACATTGACAGATTCGTAAATTAGTCCCTAAATTAGCTAGATCAAGCTAACACGGACTCAAAAACATGAAAATTACTAAAAACGGGTAACAATAGCTTACTCAAATCAAAGCTCAAAGCTTAAGAATGAAACCCTAGCTTTCTCCTTGTGCTTGACGAAGAAGGTGAAAAAATTAGAAGAAGAAAAATAGGTTATTTCTTCTTAAATTCACTTTTATACTTAATTGCAAAATTGTAATTTTTATGACTTTAATAATTAGACTTAATTAATCCCTTTTTAAACCTTAATTAATCCTAATTATAATCAATTTAACTCATAATAATCCACCCACTAAAATGACATAGGTTAATTTACCTATTTGATCCTTCAATTATATTAAATTCCAATTAAACATACTTATTTACAATTTAGCCTTAAACTAAAAAGGACTAAATGAATAAATAACCCAAAAATAAGTGGAAGATAATCATGTCACCACCGCTTGGACCTTTTTACCATGGTTTAATTACCACTTTGGTCCTTTCTATTTTTAATCAATAACAATTAACTTACTTCTTTTACAATTTACTCCTTTTTCTTTAATTAAACAATTAATTAACAAAATTACTTAACTGAACTTCAATTCACATATAATAGGATTCTGTAAATATTTAATAAAAATATTTACGGCATTAAATTTCTAAAACGAGGTCTCGCTAACTAATTTTATAAAGCCACTTGACTTTTGAACCAAACCACCTATACTAAATTTTAATTCAATAATTAAAATCCTTCAATTAAAAATTCCACATAAAATTATTACTGACTAATTTAATTTAATCACTCATTTATAAAAATTTCTCATTGAGTTTGTATCCCGTAATCACTGTTTTCGACACCACTGAAAACGGGCTATTACATTTGCTTCATTGGTCGTTCAACTTCACTGCATCCACTTCTTTACAACTTTAGGAAGATAGGATTCAGTGTCGTAACTTCATCTTGCTTCGAGGTAACTTCGAAGAGGTAAAATTTTCCATTGTAACTTCACTCCATTCCACTGCAACTTCAGGGAACTTGAGATTTGCTTCTGTGGGATGGTAGTTTCAATCTGCCTATCTTAATTAGGGGTAAAAGACGGGTTGCTTCAATCTGCCCCTCATGACTAAGGGTAAAAGATTGGAATCTTCAATCTGTGCCTCTTGATTAGGGGTAAAAAAGATTGGAATCTTCAATCTGCCCCTCTTGATTAGGGGTAAAATATTGGAATCTTCAATCAGCCCCTCTTGATTAGAGAAAAATATTGGAATCTTCAACCAGCTCCTCTTGATTAGGGGTAAAAGATTGGAATCTTCAATCTACCCTTCTTGACTAGGGGTAAAAGATTAGAATCTTCAATCTTCCCCTCTTGATTAGGGGTAAAAGATTGAAATCTTCAATCTGCCCCTCTTGATTAGGTGTAAAAGATTTGAATGGCTTCAATCTTCCCCTCCTAACCAGAGGTAAAAGACTGGAATGTATGTAGTTTTAGTCTAACTCCACTACAACTTTAAGAAGACAGGATTTGATGTCGAAGCTTCATCTTGCTTTACTTCAACTTCAGAGAGATAAAGGCTTGCTATTGTAGTTTTAATCTACTTCACTGTAATTTCGAGGTAGAAGATTTACCTTTGTGGCCTTAATCTGCTTATTTTGAACTTTACGGTATAAGATTTGTCATTGCGGCCTCAATCTTTCTTGTCATATTTCTAGGGTACCAGGTTCGTCGTTACGGCCTCAACCTTTCCCATCATGTTTCTAAGGTACTGGGTTCACCGTTGCGGCCTCTTGTGTAGACTAGATTATTAGGATGCCATGATCAGAATGAATCAAATGCTCTTAAACGAGTATGAATGATGAATGAAAAAATGTCATCTTTGAGAAATGATTTTATTTGGTCCTTAGTCGACATCATTCGTCATTTGTCTAAGTCCTATCACTGATGTGTTATCATGTTTTTCTTTTCGGTTTGACATCTTTGACATGAAAATCAATGAGGAATCACAAACTGAGCTACTTGCTTCGAGAAACTTTCCAATCCTCAAGCGTGGTTCTTTCCAACTGGTGGTCCTATTTCAGGTTCTTGTACCTTTTAGGAATCTTCTAAAGGGTACACAAAATCTTTTCACATTAATCCATTATCTATTATTTTAAAGCAACAATGCTTGAACAAATTCATAAGAGGGATAAAATGGAATTTTATTGGAGACAAAGCTTGAATGAAAGAAATATTGAAAAATGGCGAACTTTGCTAAAAAAACATAAGATGAACAAAGAATGAAATTAGGTGCCCCAAATATCAAAATATGAGCTTCGTTGAGCTAACTTGATGAGGGCCATTTTGAGCCTGACATGTGTCCATGAAACTTAGAATACTTTGTTGATGCCTCAAGTTGTAAAGTTTCTTCACCTTGTTACTTTTGAGAGAGAAGACCACTTCATGCCTCTAACTTTTATTCAAAATTGAGCCGCCCTTTCAGGTTTTCAACTCAAATCTCTTTAGGTTTCGAGATTCCCTTTATAGGTTTTCACCTCAACCTCTCCCTTTTGTTTCTTTTTTCTTTTTATTTTTTTCTTCTTTTTGTTTTCTTTTCCTTCTTTTCGGGTGAAAATTTTTCTCATCGAGTTTGAGTTCACGAAGCTGAGTAGGTCTTTGCCGTCCATCTCGATCAAAATCAAAGCTTCTCTCAAAAGGTTTTTCTTTACCTCATGAGGCTTTTCCAAATTCGGCATCCATTTTCCTTAGGAGCCTTTTGTAAGCAAGATACTTTTCAAAACTAAGGCTCCCCTGTGAAATTCTCTAAAGCGGACCCTTCTTTGTCATAAGCCCTTGTCATTAGTGTATCTGACCATGACGGATGGTCTTTAGCGTCTTTTCTTTGATCAAGTTTAGTTAAATGTATTTGGATTGGATTCATTCTGCGTCATTAGTTCTAACAAAATTTGAAGGGAAAGAAACTCGACTCTAATGGGTAGGACGACTTCCATCCTAGTGAGAAAGGTATTGCCCCGATGGGTGTTTTGATAGAAGTCTGATAAGCATCGAGGGCAAATGGTGATTTCTCATGTCGAGCCTTTGTAGGTCTCTACTATCTTCCAATCGATCATCTGGTATCGTGATTGGTTGCCTCCACTGCCTTATCTACCTTTGGCGACTTGGTATTGAATCGTGATACTTGATCTTGAATTAGCTGAAGCCTTTTGCTATCGTGCTGTTGTTTGAATTCAAATCATTGTTGGATATGATCCTTTTTTGCCTTCCATATCGATATATAATCTCCCCTCTTCAAGAATTTGCTTAACCGTCGATTGGCATAGGAATCAACTTCTACGCATTTGGTGAAGTAATGGATCGATGCTCATTGTAAGCTTTTGGGAAAATTTGCTCTATGACATTCATGCCTCACATAGAAGAAGGTCCTAATGTGAAGAAGTGAAGGAGATACATAGATTTTTAAATCCCCTTTGAGGGCTTTAATCTTGACCTTTTTTTTTAGACCTCTTTTTTTGTCCCCATTCTTTGAAGTTTCGAGGAACCGGATCGTATTGTCACTACATCAGTTCCTTAAACTTGGCATGCATTGATAGGACCATGCAAAGACCTTTGGATTCTCGAAACATCTTGCCTTCTTTCTGCAAAGACACATGCCTAAATTCTTATTTAAAATCACAACTCTTCAAGGTGATGTTCGTTTCTTGTCTTGCTCAAACATCCGTAGCAGATCGAGAGACAAGTTACATCATTGATCATTTTCAAAGTCTTAAAGTTTTTTCAAACAACACGTCCTTCTCAAAAGGATCTAAGTTAGCAGCAGTGTCGCTCATATCATTGATATCAAAGGACCTGTTAAAGGAACCAATAGAGATCCAAAGAAACAAATGAATTTTGAGAATGATTGCAATGTATGAGTATGCATGAAAACATCTGTCAAATTAGATAAGAACAAATAAGTTTTAGGATGATTATTTGTAAGGCGTGGAAAGAATGTTTGTCCAATGTATTTACAATATTTGTCAAATGAAATAGAAAATGCATTGTTCTCATTAAAATAAAAGATAAAGATTACATGCCCTTTACAAAAGGGTCCTTATTGCTCTCGAGCTTAAAGCAATAGGTGTACTTTGAGTATTACTTCAAAGATGTCCCAAAAGCTACAAAGAGCTCCTTTACAGTCCAATTACTCAGAATACTTCTAGGAGCATAAGAACGAATTCACAATAGATTTTCATATCCACTCTTTTCTTCGGTAATAGCATTAACGCTCTCATCTTGCCTCTTGATTCAGATGATTAGGTAATGGATTCTTTTCTACGTTGGACCTTACTGAGTCATCGAACCTCACGACTCCCCTTTTGATGAGTCTTTTGACCACCTTCTTAAAAGTAAAATAATTATCGATTAAATGCCTTGTTATTCCCGCGTGAAACTCACATTAGACGTTCGTATCGTACCAACTTGGGAATAGAGGTTGTATTAGGTCTACATGGTATGGTGACACGACATGGGCGTCAAATAAGTCCTGATATAGCTCTTGATATGTCATGGGGATAGGAGTAAATCGATGCCTTTCATTATTTAACCTAGTTTCCTATCTCGGGGTACCTTTATTATTAGCTGTTATAGCCCTACATTGCGTCATCACTACCAACGTTGAGTCTGTCCTATTGTACAGGCTTGTATTATTTATCTCATTTTCATTTTTCTTGGGGGCTATGCTCTTGCCTTCTTCCCCTGCATTGATCTTCTCGCTTCTGATAGCGTTTCCGATCATTTCTCCAGATAGAACCGTTTCAGAGAAGCTTTTAGTGGCATTCCCCAGCATGTGATTGATGAAAGGAGCTTTTAAGGTATTAAAAAACAATATTGTCGTTTCTTTTTCCAATAGAGGTGATTGCACTTGAGTTGTCATATCCCTTCATCTTTGGGCGTATTGCCTGAAGCTTTCACTAGGCTTCTTCTTCATATTTTGTAATGTGATCCTATCGGGGGTTATGTCAGTAACATTACCATACTGCTTCATAAAAGCCTGTGCCAAGTCTTTCCATGAACTAACTTTTGCACGAGTAAGCTGATTGTACCATCTAGCAACCGAACCTACCAAACTGTCTTGGAAATAGTGGATCAGTAGTTGGTCATTGTGGACATATCCAGTCATTTTTCTACAAAACATGGTAATGTGAGCCTTTGGGCAACTCGTCCCATCATATTTTTCAAATTCTAGGGCCTTGAATTTGGGTGGGAGCGCTAGGTCTAGGACCAAGCTCAACTCCTTGGCATTCATCCCATAGAAGTTTTCAGATCCTTGTATTGCTGGGATTTTTTCTTCCAACACTTTGTATTTTTCCTCCATTTGTCTAGGGAGATCCATTCTTGCTATCTCATTGAAGTTAGGAACACCAGTTATTTGCGACGTTTTCTCCCGGGTTGGATCTTGATCCGATTGGACAATTATTTGGTCTTGATGTGCCAGTAGGGTGTTGTTGCGTTCTTATGATGACGGCAGCTCCTTGTGTATATGTTTCAGGTGGGACTTGATTGTATAGGGGAGTATAGCCTGAGAGGTGAATGGGATCCTCTTCTTCTTCCTCAAGATTTATTATGGGACCCTTCTCTTAATCAGCCTTTTCTCTTAACATTTGTCCTAACTGATTTATCAAATCCCTTTGATCTTTCATGTCTTGTTGCATTTTTGTCATTTGATCTTGTAATTGTGCATGCATTTGCTCATGCATGTCTCTTTGTGTTTGTTCAAGCCTTTCTATCCTCTGATCCATGGCTTTTGATTTAGTGCAGGTGTAGTAACGATGGGAGTTCTCAATGGTTTATGACATAACTATTTCAGGTTTAATTAATTAGGTGTATGTTTTTGGAATTTAATGCATGTTAATATATGCAATGCTTATGTATGCATAAGAAAGGTATTGACTTATAGTTCAATTCCATTAGAAAAACTTTACTAGAAAACAAATTCCTTTACATAAAGCAGATACGTATATGGTCATGACGTAGTATTCAAGAGCTTTAATCTTCGCAGGAAGTCATTAAAATTTGCCTTGGTTTGTCTCTAGTTTTTTGGTCCAAAATATCAGCTTGAAAGGTTAAACGATCAGTCATTTCTCGTACTTGGGCCAAAGCTTGGTTGATTGCGCAATCTTCGTCTCTATCTTGCTCATCTGGCAAATTATTGGTTTTCCGTCTTTCTTTTAGCCATATACGCCCGCCCATACTGTCTTCTATCTTATCAAGGAATTCGTTTTCTTATGATCGGTTTTTCTATTTAGCAATTGAGCTTAGAACTATACCTCTCTTCATATGGGGATGTAATGCAAGCAAAAAATAATAAAAAAGCAAAAGAGAACACAAGTCAGTATGATAACAAAATTCAGAATAAAACAAGGAACTTGAGCTTGGAGAACAGTTCGGTGTAATTTTATCCTAAGGCAAACACTTAAGGCTCATTATATGTGATTTAGGTTCTAGAGTAAGGGTATCTAAACCAGAAAATTCCTCAATCCTCACCTATTATAGGTTCATACGGATAATTTCGGTTTAGGGGGACACATTTTCCATATGTTTGCACGAAACTGAAAATTTCACGAAAACATATGTACGGATGTAATCCCGAAAGCAATTCGCTATCCTGCATGGAGGTGAAAACCTCACGAAGGAGTAGCTTCCCACTTTCACTTAAAAGGTGTAGTAATAGATGCAAATGAATGCGAACTTATACTAGCAATAATATTATCATGGCATTTCATAGAAAATGAAAGGATCACCATAATATTTCATAGAAAATGCAAAGGATCATATATATATTTAAACCGAGTTTTGAAATTTTTAATAAAAGGACCCGAAAATAATCAACATTTGGCTGGACTCTCTTATTGCTCCCCAGCAGAGTCGCCAACAGGGGCGAAACAAAGAGGGTTGGCAGGGGCCCTAGCCCCCCTTAAAATGGAAAATTTTCCATTTAGGCCCTTAATTTTTTTTAAAATTTTAAATTAATAAAGGTAAAATTGCACTTTGGCCCCCTAAAAATGATAAAATTTTAATTTAATCCTTTAAAAATGCACTTTTACTATCGTAAAAATTACAATTTAACTTCGGCCCCCCCTAAAAAATTTTCTACTTTCGCCCCTGGTTGACAAGCTGTCGAAATATTTTTGAGAAAAAAAACGTTTCGACAGTTATTTTTAATTGAAAAATGAGAGTCGCCACCAATCATTTTTATTCGATGTGATTGGAACACCTTCAAACATTTTTAATTTGTAAAACAAATAGGTCTTCAAAATCCAAAAAATGGGTTTGGGAGTCGATTACGTGTGAGGAAGGGTTAGCACCCTCACACGTCCAAAATTGATACCAAGTCGATTTTTAAAAGGTCTTACTTGTTGAAAATTTGAAAACTCGAGAATAGATTAAAATACAATCCTTAAATGCATGATTAATAGATTTTGAAACTATTCTATAAAAAGTCGAATTTTTCGAAGAAATCTCGTTATTTTGAAAACCGAGAAAGGAAATTATGTCCCGTAAGTTAGGACACAATGCCTCATGTTTTCAAGAGATCGCAAGCATTCCTGTTTTTAATTTTGTGTTTTATTATTTTGTACAAAGGAAGAAGGGTATTCGATTATTTCGATTCAAAGAAAAAATTGCACCTAAAAAGTTAAAACTCGACTTTTCAAATTACGAAATAAGAAATATTGCTTTAAAATTTTTATTTTTACTAAAACACGAGGATATTTCTTACAAAAAATTGTATGAGCACAATTTTACACTTTAATGATGATGATATGGCGTAAATAATAGACAAAACATATGATGAAATAGAGCAATGATACATACACATTTGATATACAAAACAAATAGAAATAATATTAACAAATAAATAAAAAAAGAATTTAATTGAGAATAAAACAAGAGACAGTAACCAAATTTTAAAACGTTTAGAAGTTTAAAAAAAATAAAAACAGATTAAAACAAATTTGAAAGAATATGGATTAAAAAAATAGTAATTAATTTTAAAATTAATATATTTAAAAGAATTTTGAAAGAAATAAATTAAAACAAAAATTTTAAAAGGGGCTAAATGGATTGGTTTTAAAACGATTTAATTTTTAATATATACAAAAGGACTTAAATTAAGAAAATAGAATAAAATGGGCCAATATTTAAAAGGAGAGGAAAAAACAATTTAAGGGTTAAAATAAAATAAAAATAAAATTTAAAGTAAAAATTTTAAAAAGGAAGAAAACACGGGGCTTGAAATCGAATATTAGAAACTACAGGGACAACGTGGGAAATTTCCGAAGTCCATTACACGTGTCGGCTTCAGGGGCTTTACGGTTAAAGGACTAATCCGAAAACAGAAATGAATTTTCCGGTCAATTTGCAATAAATTTAAAAAAGATCAAAGGACGAAATTGGAACGAGGAACAAAGAGGAAGGACCGACGGCGAAATATCCCTTTCCACGAAAACACGCGGATCCCTTTGTGATCGGGTCGGGTATGCGGGTTGAGTACCAAAACAACATCGTTTTGCCATCTGAACATTGACGCCAAAATGACATTGTTTGGATGGGGTATTTAAGTTAATTTTTTTTTGCTGAGAATTTCATTTCCATCATTTTGTTTAAAAAAAAAAATCCTTTATGCTGTCTTTTTCTCTTTGAAGCTCCCCACTGTTGATCTCAGTGCCATCTCTTGGTCCGCTACTACTCCGTCGCCTCCGATCGTTGCAAACCGCCGTGCACGGTGACCAAGTGAGTTAAAAACCTTCTCCTTTTTATTTTAACAATAGACCTAGGCTTGGATTTAACGAAATCGTGCCATATTTGTTTTTAAAAAAGGTTTAATTTTTTCGACTTTTGAGTTCTCTTTTTCCATCCATTTTTTCCTTTTGTTTTTTTTTTCGTTTTTATAAAAAATTTTAATCTAGATCTAATTAGATCATTACATATCTAAAAAACAAATGTTTAGATGATATTTTCTTTCTGAAATCTAATGTTATTTTTTTAGTGTTCTATTTTTAATATATATATTTTTTAAAAAGCTCGAATATTGGAGTCCCTCATGAACGTGAACGGGTTCGAAGGGACTCCGTTTGCTGCCAGGACAACGAGAAATCGGATCTAGGTAACCCTTTAAACTCCTTTTGTAGTTTTTTTGTTTTATAATTATTTAAAGACTGTTTTCGAATATAAAAAAATGTAATAATAGTATAACAAAATATATAAACATATATTAAAACCAATATACCTTGATAACAAAGAAAATATTCTTGAATTTGATTGATTTTATGATTTTTATTGCTTGAAATCGATGAGAGCCCCTTTACAAAGAAAAAATCAAAGGCTTTTATAGCCAAGATACAATTATGGTGATTTATTTTTTGCTATTGTTTTTCTCTTTTGTCTTATTTCTTTTCTGTCTTTGCAGGCACTATCGACGATGGCAGGGTGTGGGTGATGGTGGTAGAGGCGTGGTGGTGTCAGACGTATGGTAGGTGGCCTTGAGACGTACGGCTGACGTGGCAAGAAGGTGAGCAAGGCAGCGGCGGCAGAGATGCTTGGGAAATTAGGGTTTCCTAATTTCCTTGAGCTTTTGGGGTTGTTGGAACTTATGTGGGTATTGGGTAAGTTTAGATGGGCAATTTAGTTTGCTGGTATTGGGTCGGTTTGGTTTGGATTTGTTTGTAAATGAACATTTTTAATTAAAATAAATTTTAATTTAAAAATGTTTATATTTTGGTTTTATTGATTTTGGGTTTCGGGCCCAGACAAAATTGGGCTTTGACACTAACCATTAATACTATAAACTATTATACGTTTTATAATTACAAATTTTAGTATATTTATTAAATCCTGTGTTGGTTTGATGATTAGGATATCCACTGTCTTAAGTGTGACGTAGGTTCGAGTTGCGCTAGTTGGGTTATTGTTAGGGTTTTCTCCTTCTTTTGTAATTCACAAAAAAAAAATTTAATAGATTGATTGATTTTAAATATTTTTATAATTTTTCACAGTTGATATTTTTAATAATTTAGTTATTATATTTTATATTCTATTCATATTTCATAATTTATATTTTAATAATTTTTTTGGTAAAATAAACAGCTTTACGCGACACTGTTAGGATAATGCACTAGCATGTAAAACGATACTATAATATACTTTTACTAAATCTAGCATAGAATAAGGTGGATCTTCAAAAACTTGGACCTCGGTAAACCTTGTAGCTATAATCTTAGTCATATGATCAGCAATTGTATTGTGGGTTCTTGGGATATGACGAAAACAAATCTTCCTATCACGACGCACCATACTATGAATGGAGTGTAATTCTCTCAAATAACTATCAGCGGTTCTTCCGTCAATAATTGTCTCCATTAGCAGCACATTATCACTCTCAACCTCTAACTAACGAAATCCCTTCGCCCATGCTATATGTAACCCTTCCAGGAGAGCTCTCTTTTCAATCTTAAATATCTCATCTTTACCAAGCAACATTAAGAACCACTCTCCAAAACCAATTAGCATCTGTATCTCTAAAAACACCACCAACTCCAACAAGTGAAATGTTATGCGACATAGTCCCATCAATATTGAGTTTCACCCAACCTCTAAAAACATCACCAACTCCAGCATGTGAAATGTTAACTATCATATATTTTATATTCTATTCATATAAATAATGTACGTCAACTTAAAAAAAAAAAAAGTATCAATATATATAGATAGTAATTTTAGATTGAGATGATAGAGATACCAAATTAATTCCAAATTATAAAAAATGAAGTTGGGATATTTCTGGCCACACTTGCATCCAGATTGTGCTACATATGTTGGTTTTTTTTTTTGTGAATTACTATAAGAGGATAAAGTTCTAATAACAACGCGACTAGCATGACTCGAACTCAGATCACACCTGAAACGATGAACACTCTGACCATGAGATCAACACGTGGGTATTTTTTACCACACCTGCATCCAGATTGTGCTACATATGTAGGTAGTTTTTTACTACAATTATACTTCCTATTTAACAGATAATTTGGCAGCAAAATCGGGTGATAATTCATTGGGGCAAGTGGGTAATTTTACAAGGGATAAAATTTGGTACTTAACTAATCAATAATGAATAACATGGCATGGTAAGTTGATAGCAAATTGGCTATTATGAAGATTATTTGTGGAGATTTAATTCGCATTTATTGAAGATAATGCAAAACTTATTTGATAAGTAAGTTGAAGATGGAAAAAGGTAATAAGGTATTTTAGGTAATTAATTAGAAGATAATAAGATTTTTTATGTGATAATATTGATTATTGAAGATAAATTGAGTCTCGTTGATTATTTAATATTATCCCACTTGAGAATCTTGTGTGTTGGTCTGATCGTTAGGATGTTCACCGATATCATCGACTTGGTGATAAGGTTTTACACGTTTTATAGTCATAGGATTTTTTTTTTGAACAATTTCATTGTTATGATTATATCTATTTTTTTAACACGATACTTAAAACTACCCATACCTTCTCCTCAATCCATAAATAGGAAGATAATGAGCTTCTCATATTCAAACCCACATCCTCTTGCATTGGCAACAATGTCTATGTCAATCGAGCTAAGACTCAATCGGAAAAAGTTGCCATAGGAATTATATAAGCTTAGATTGCACAATTTATTCATTTGTGAAATATTTTATGTATTTTGTATTTTCCACCTTTGAGTGCTTTTTTTACCTTAAATATCCGACTATATTTAATTTTGTCCGAACAGTTAATAGGGTATCAATGTTCCATTTACGTTATATAATTCAATTCATATAACATCATTATCAATCATCTCATCGTCAAGACATATATTCAATACCACATAGCATAATTCATACCATTTTCATCATCATTTTGTATCAAAAATTATTTATCATTTATATCATACTCTTTTCTACTATATTCAATTTAGTCCAATTTTTTATATTCAATATCTTTCAATACAAATCAATTCATACGACAAGTTACATCGATAGTCAATCATGCATTCAATATGTATGTGCATATAAATATAACGATCTTGAATCATAAAACTACAAACTAAATTCTCTCATCACTCATCGACAACTCTTGCTTTTCATTTCTTTCTTGACGGCTCGGTGTCATCTTTAGCTACATTCAATAATTCAATAAATAAAACAATATCATATTTCATCCAATTCACATTTAAATACATAGTCATTCATATTTCACATTTTATTCAATTTAGTCCTTATATTCGGGATGTGCATATTTTTCGATATCTAGCTTCGGATCAAAATTCAATTTCACATTCTTTCATTAGGGACCCTATACTTTCTATTCATAGCATAACTTCATGACAAGTTTTTTATTTATTCAATTTAGTCCCTAATGTTTCAATGTTATCAAACAAGCTTAATTAGTTTTACAATTTAGTCCTTATCATGGTCTACGCTTAATATATATCGATTTCAAGCCTAATTCATCAATTTTTCTATAATGATAACTTGCTAAAAACTCAACAATTGAACAAATTGATGCATAGACTAGATAAATCAAGCTCCCATGATAATAAATCTATAAAAATTTAAGAAAAAAATTGGCTTAGGGACTTACTTGATTAATGGCCAAAAGTTTTATTCTTTCTTTTCTACTTCAATGGAGAATGGCAAGGTAATGAGGAAGATGACAAAACATCTCCATCTTCCACTATCAATTTGTTTATATAGTTAGATTAAGAAAATATTAAGTTAATTAATCATATTTATGTTTTAATTAACCTTGAATCAATGAAAAAACATATTTTACTGTTATTTAATAGATTTTGTTTTCATTAAAAATACATATCTATGATTTTTATGCTGAATTTTTTATTTGATATTTAATACATTTACTATCATTTGATTTTAATAATATTTAGTATTTTTTTCAAAATGTTTTTGAAGATTATGTAAAAAAACAAGAGTACTAAAATAATATATATTTTATCTAATTACTTAATAATTTATTATAACCTGTTTCAAAATTTTTTTATTTTCGTAAATATTGTTTAATAAATTTAAAAAAAAAACACGAGACACATAACATTAACAACAAAACTAATCATAAAAAATGAAGTTGAAGGTTTTAACTGCGAAAATTGCCTGTTGTTAGGGGCGAATCTAAATATTGATAAAACATTTCATTTAAACCCTTAAATTTTTTAAAAATTTTAAATTAATAAAAATAAAATTACACTTTAACCCCTTAAAAATAATAAAATTTCGATTTAATCTTTTAAAAATTACATTTTTACTATCATAAAAATTACAATTTAATTTTTTCTAACTTCACCCTTACCTGTTATTATCCTTAAGATAATCACATGATTATATTTTCTGAAAAGTATACTATGAGAAAATATCCGACCAGTCCTGAACATACAAAAATCTTATATTACTTTACTAGACTCCTGTTATCAAATTTTAGATTAAGGAGAATGGGCGAAAACCATCTCAGAATGTGTACCCCAATATTGTTATGTATATCCACATTCATGCCATCTTCAAGCCTCAATAATGGAATCCAAACATCACCTCTTCTACATTGCCAATCATTTCAGATTTGAGCAACCTTCATTCTGTGCCCTCAACAGCTTTGTTGAATGAAGCAGCAAGGTATTCAGCAAGACTTTGTTTAGAAGAAGCCTCTGAAACTTTTGCCCTTTTTATGACACTGGAGTTCGAAGTGCCCGGTGTACCCAAACTATCCATTCCAGCTTCTTGTCTTCTCCATGGAATAGGTTTTAAATGCTGCCAAGGATCTTCCAACATGGATTCGTCAAAGTAACACTCTGGCCCTAACATCTTGTTTGATGCTGAGCTCCGACCATGAAAGCCTTGCCCTCGTCCAGCACTCCTTCGTAAACCAGGACCACCACTCCCTCGGTATCCAGGACCCCTGCCTCTTCCTGGACCGAAACTAGGACTACCTCCAGGTCCTTGATCAAGGATTGGATTTCTACCAAACATTTGTGGCCTGGCTGCTCCATAATTGAAACTATGGCCATCTGCTGGAGAAAAGCCGGGGTTGGGTAAATTACCATAGCTTGATGTATTAGAGGGATTCCAGACCCTATGAAAAGTTCCAGGATGCTGGGGAGGACCACCAAACATTCCTCTTGGATTTCCATCAGAAACAAAGTTATAATGTTCAGTGGCCTGTGGTGCATTCCAAGCATCAGATTGGCCTTGATGCATGAGTGACAGACCTCTTAATCTAGGGCTGTATGGACCTTGTTTGTATACACTATGATCAGGTGCAAAATGGCTTTGCATCTGATGGACAGGAAAACCCCTACCAGTGTTCCTTGGTCCTACCAAACCAGAATACATAGGCCAATTAATTAGAAAAAAAAAGTAGCAACTCATGTTAATTGAACAATAGAGAAATTTAGTGCTACCGATTTTAATCAATAACTCATTCACAAATGACCAGCACAGTAGTACAAATCAAAATCAGACTATTAATATCCTTCTTGTAGCCATTAATATCTGAAGTTTCTTTAAAATTACTGGGAAAGAATATGACTACATATGCAAAATATGGAAAACTTCTGAAGTCACCAAGCCTTGACAACAGTTCTAGGTCGATACTCAATAGGCAGGGGAGGAAGGCATGCATTGACTTAAAATGGCAGTTTAATAGACTAATACCATGTTTGCAAAAAGAAATAATAGTAGGAAAAGAGAGTACCAGGATGGGATGGTGCAGGATTATGAACATAGTCCCTCTTCTTGTTACCAGAAAATGCTGCCATAGGATCAGTATAGTAGTCAAAACGCGGAGCTCTACAAAAACCATCCTGAGCAGTCAAACTCGACGATGTCTCAATCAATGGATTCGAAAGGGAACCAGGCATTTCAGAACTCTCAACATTATCAGACACTTCAGCATTAGCAGCTTCCATGCGCATTGCTTTCAACCTTTCCTTTCTTTTCTCATATTCATCCATTTATCTTGAAGAGAGAAAATGCATATGTTCAATTTTCGGAGTAATAGTATCGGATATAAGTTTCAACTTCTAAGTTCTAAATCTACTTAATTACAAGTCTAACAACCTTATAAATTAATGTCACCAAAATGTTTAATATTACAAACTATTTTCACTTATTTTCAGATTATATCCACATTGCTCACAGATATTCATTTCTGACTTAAGCAATTTCTTATAATTTAATCCATAACAATTTTCACATTGAACCCACAAATGTTTGTACAGATCGTGATCACTAAACTTCCTTACTAAACTTCCTTCTAAAGTTAAATCATTACCATTTTCGCAAGTTATCATATCGAAATTCTTGCCTTCATTACTATTTCCAATTTCGCCACAAATGCAACTTTAACTATCATTTGAAAACCAGCTTATTCTCTCACACTACAAAGTCAGTAAACCATCTTGTTCTCTCACATTACAGAGTCTGTAACATAATTATTTTATTATTTGGCTAAATACCAGTATCTGGGGTGGCGCCGCAGTCCGCCACTGCTAAAGACCTCAATAACAGTGTGAACAAATTTCACATCAATAGCGGTGGATCACAACCACAACTAGCAGTGTAACGGGAAATAGAAACGGTCTGCTATTTCTGATTTAGAAAAAGTTATTATTCCAAACAAATTAAAGAGAGGGGCAGTAATAAAAACAGAAAATCAAATATAGAAAAATGCTGCAGAGGCAGAGAGCAGATAACACGAACCGAGCTGCAGCTCAAAATCTCATGACTCTAGTACAAATCAAATCTTCAAGTTAAGTTTAGGGTTAGGGTTTCGAAGATTACCTTATTTAATTTAAGGGTCTGCGGAGCTTGGGTCAGGCACAGGAGGAGGAGAGTGGGATGAAATAGAAGGAGAAAGACGAGTCCTGGACAGAAGCAGTGGTGAGAGGCGGGTTTGGCGACGAGATATGAGAGTGGGTCGGGATTTTTCAAACCAAATTTTGCAAAAACAACTTTATTTGGAGAAACGGAATTTTTATACAAGCTTTTTTTTTTAGTTAAATTTAATAAAAGTTAGTTAATTAAAATTTTATAATGATAATAAAAAAAAACCTAAAACTTATTCTCAATTTTATAATGATAATAAAAAAAAACCTAAAACTTATTCTCCAAATTGTTTGCTTCTTATCTTTTTGTTTTTGTTAGTTTTCTGGCTAACTGTCACTCTTTTTTTTCTTAGTTTTCGGGCTAATTGTCACTCTTCTTTTTCTCTTGCCCATCAAAACTCTTTTTTATTTCTTCTTTTAATTCACTTCATACATTTTTTTCTTTTCAGTTTGTAAATTTATTTTGTGGATATATTTATTGTTTTTACAAATTGTGATGGACAGATGACGGTGCCTATCATCACTGAAACACCATCAATTATCAACAATTTCTTTTAGAAAGTGGATAGTTCTTCATTGACTGCTTAATTTGTTTCTGTTTTGAGAATATTTAAGAATAATAAATAATTTCATGAGTCGGTTTGAACTCATATTGTCTTAAATTTTATATGTTTTTGTTTGTTTCTCTATTGTTTAATAAGTCTTCGTTTTTAGAAGTTTTTGTTTACTCTTATAGTATGCTTTTTAACCTTGCTTATTGTTAAAATTGAGCGTTAACAATGAATAAATATTGCAAAGAGGACGAAAAAGAGAAAGAACACACAAATTTTACATTGAAACCTCTTCGGGGAAAAACCACGACGAAGGAGAAGAAAATTCACTAATGTCGAAAATCGAATAATATAATAATAGACGACTACGTCTATTTATAGGTTGAAAAAACTTATTCTAATCAATCTCTAATAAAAGTAATGTATTAAGGTCAAAACACTTTATTCTAAACAAAATCAAATAGTAGAGGTATATTTCTATACAGATTCCACTTGTGTAGTCTGTACTGTACTGCGAGGGCTTCGAGCCTTCAGCCCTCGAACTTCACCCCCATAAATCCCCTTATCTTGTCACTTGTATTTTATTTATTTAACAAGAATGTTGGTCACACAATTCTAACACTTATACATGCAGTCTTGCTTTTGCAAGTGATTTTAGGATTAGTTTTACCATCGTCCTCTCTAGTTTGGTTCTTTTGCCGATTTATGCTCGTCGTTTTGGACCATCTAACACTGATTTTCTTGTTGTATTAAGTGCTTACAATCACTCCTGATATGTTGTACTTGAGTTGTGACAGAGTTAATTGTCAACGTGCCATAATGTTCTATTGATGCTGAAGCTGAAGCTTTTATTATGTTCATGGAGCTTTTCCTTCAGCGCATACAACGGGCGTTTGTTATTCCCCGAATTGTATCGTCTCATTTATTAAATGAATTAATGATTATCCCTTTCAAAAAATTTATAATGATAAACGTATAAGTATGATTTAAACAATTATTATATTAGTCGATTGTGTCTTGGATCAATTGGCATAAATATTATTGTCAATGCAGGAGGACGTGGGTTTGAGTGCATTGAAGCACATTATCCTTCGATAATGAAATTATTCAAAAGAATAGTTATTATACTAGAGTCAGATAGTAAAATCGAAGATGACACATTATAAAAAAATAATTATTATATATATTAATTTATGGTTTTATATTAAATTTTGAATAATTCTTTTTATTCGTATTAATTTTTAGCGTAAGTGATTTTATATATTAATTTTTTATTTAATTAACATATTTTTATTTTATATAATTAATATATATTGTTAAATTTGTTAAATAGAATTCAAATATATTAATTATTTTGATAATTAAATTTTTATAACATAATTAAATTCTGTACAAAATTATTAAAAAAATAAAAATATATAATTTAGTAAAGGGGGAAGACATCCATCTCTCAAGTGTAGTGTAAATATATGTTTCAAGAATAATTACTTACGCAGTAAAGTTGAAGAAAATCTCAAGAACACTAATGAAATTTATTTTTCAAGGTATTGTTTGAAAAGTCACTTAATAATTGGATTTAAATGTAATTGTGTAATTATATAGGGATGACATATTTGGATAAGGATTGTAATTAATAAATCTCACTGAATTTAAAGTAATTAGAGTATCTCAATTGTGTTTTCTAATTCTTAGATTGGAGGGAGAGAATTCAGTTATACTCAAATTCAAGGGTTTAGTATCAATAAAGGCCCATTTCTAAAATTAATTATGAAAATGTGTTGTTTTCATCCATATAACGGGAATGGATTGTTTTTACCAAAACGCATTGAGTTGGTATTGTTTTCAAGTGAAAATAAAAAAAGCATGTCAAGCTCAGCGCTTTTTTTCCATGTCACGGGATAAAGCGCGCTGACGTGAAAGCGATTTATTAAAAAGCACTGATGTGGATACGCTTTACCCCGTATTTCCCTAATGACTATTTTTCCAACGATCATTAAAAAATTTGACTGTTGGGGGCCCAACAGTAAGAAAAAAACTATAACCCCCACCCAACATATTTTCACACAAATTTCTTCTAATTTTTTCTCAAATTTTTTATAATTTCTCACTTAATTCTCAAAAAAAGCTCTCAAATACTCTCTAAATTTTATTTTTCATAACTATATTAACATTATTATTTTATTAGTATTATTATAAAATTTGATCGTGTTAGCAATGGCCGAGCATTTAATCCGTCTCGATGAGAACCATATCTCCGTCGACCAAATGAATTAATTTTATTTTCTTTAATATTTTTATTATTTAACTAATATTTTTTATAAGTTTTATGTGAATAGCCGGTAGATCGAGTTTTACAATGTTTTATTTGTAATCTACCCAATCCTCCATCACCATTAATTGAAAATTATTTGAGGGAAGTCGATTTTTGGCACCTGGGCATTATAAGTCGGGGGTGCAAGTTGGAACTAAAACTCACCAGCGCGTTTGTGGAGAGGTGGAGACCCGAGGTGCACACATTCCATCTTCCATGCGGGGAGTATACTATCACTCTGGAGGATGTGCAGTTACGGTTGGGGCTACCGGTAAGGATGTCAATGGGGCGGGTTTCGTAGGGCCTCACCCCACTTCACACCCAATTGGACAAGGATGGGTATAGGTTTCGTGAGTGGTGGGGCGGGGAAGGGGACAAAAATTAGACCCACCGTGGGTGGTGGGGTAGGCATGGGTATGACATTGTACCTACCCTGCCTCATCCCTGCCTGCCTCGCATCATCTCCGCTCGCCTCGCATCATCTCCGCTCGCCTCGCATAATATAATAAGCATATTTAGAAAATAAACATTTATAAAAATTTAATTTAATAATTATCTTAATATTATTTTATTAATTTAATATAAAATTAAATTTAATGTTTATTTTGTAGATAACATTCTATTAATTTAATAAGATTTAATATTAAATTTATCTAATATTTATCTTGATAAGTATTATATTAATTTAATATTAAAGTGATTAAGTTTACAACTTGGCCCAAAAGTTTAGAGAAATTACGAAATTACTCCACTAGTAATTTATTTGAAAAAAATTCTTATTCGAAGCGAGCCCACACTTAGCAGACGTGAGATTGAGGATAATGAAGAAAGACTACTCGGTCGAAGCATTTATACCTTTTTCATAAAAATTTAGGATTATATTTCTTTAACTGATACTTATAAATATATTATATGAAGCGGGTCGCGGGGCGGATATAGCGGAGATTAGGTGGGTTTGGGGACCCACATGACTGGTGGGGCAGGGATGGTTTTAGTCTTGCGGGTCGTGGAACGGGGATGGTTTTGGGTTTTGTATCCAAAGTGGGTCGGGGGGATGAGGATGAAAATTCTTGGCAGGGATGGGTGTGGAGGGAGCACCCCCGCACCCGCCTTACCCAATTGACATCCTTAGCTACCAGTGGATGGGGTCGTAGTCATCGAGTCTACTCGATCTGTTGATTGGGGACAAATATGTTACAATATTTTGGGTGTGGTTTCGAATAATATATACAAAGGTCGGATCGAAATGGCCTGGTTACGAGAGAGATTTGCGGAGCTGCCAAATGATTCGAGTGTAGTAAAAAAAGAACGATCTGCTCGGGTGTACATCTTTCAGATTATCGAGGGTTATCTGATGTCGGACAAGTCACAAAACCTTGTACATCTAAGGTGGCTATTGAAACTAATCGATTGTAGAGCAGTTGACGAACTCAGTTGAGGGTCTACCGTGTTAGCGACATTGTATCAGGAGATGTGTTGGGCAATGCAACCAAATAAAATCAAAATCAGTGGTTGCCACTCACTGCTACAATCAGGAGCTCAGTTTTGCTTTCCATATTTACGTCATCGAGTGGACTAGTCATACACATTCCCACTCATTAAAAGGTAAATTTTATATTAGATTTTACCATTATTAAATAGATTTAAAATAAAATGTTATGCTAAAATTATATTTAAATTGGTGGAATAATTCGCTGAGTTACGTGGGAGTACCTATCGCTTTTGAAGATATATGGCTTCTGTTAGACCAATGATCGAAAATGGATGTAAGTATTTATTTTATTTTAAACTATATATACATAACATAGTCGATTTTGATTTAGTATTATGTATATAAGTAATATTTTTATCACATTCATATAGTTTGAATGGACA
The DNA here is from genome assembly GCA_039519145.1 of Kokia cookei. NCBI lineage: Eukaryota > Viridiplantae > Streptophyta > Magnoliopsida > Malvales > Malvaceae > Kokia > Kokia cookei. The sequence continues at coordinate 32,937,194 of CM076902.1, forward strand.
CCAAATGAGGATCCGATAATTCGGGCAATAATTTTGGAGGAATTCTTATAGAATCTGAACATCTGGCACATTAGGGTCTCATTAGTCACCTGCGCTACTGTCGAGATGCACCAAGCGGATAGAGTGTTGCGAAAGTTTGAATTCCGACAATCGATTCTCGTGGCACCTAAGGAGCTTGATTATCTGCACAAAATAGACTTATGATGATTGACTACGACTTGGTCGGCATTCCACTTACAATATATCGACATGGGAAAATCGATATAATTATCTACCTACTCGCGAATCGATTATCGTTCCGGAGTTAGCGTGCGAACCAGATTATATGCCATGGTTTAGGATTTATAGCAAGCCATATTTGCTCAATGAAGAGGCGGGACGTCGGCAACTCTGTACCGAAAAGACACGATAGGGCCCTTTAAATCAAAGATAAAGTATGGCGAGGCGAGCCTATCATCAGTGCCTATGCAATCACTTGCCCCAATGGAGCAAGCAACGATGCCCACACCACCATAATCTCTTCAAATTATATCGGATGGGTATCATAACCCTTATATGTATAATAACCCATTTGTTGCACCACATTTTTCGACTTCCACTCCATGCCAGGTTAGACGATATGGCCCGAGGCATCTTATTTCCCGATGACTCCGTCTCAACCGAAGATATATAGGCCATTATCGCAGGAGGCACTGCACAAGGCACAGACGGAGAGCTCACCTCAATTCACATCGCCACCTCAATTCCCATCTTCTTATGGGATTCAACCTAGTTACGCTCATTTACCGTGGGTGATGCAAACACCTCTAAGATTTTTGTTCTATCAAGGTGGGTCATCTTCCCAACACCCACAACCACAACCTCGCCTAGAAGCTGATCCCGAACAACCACAACCTTATCTGAAAGATGAACCAAGAAGGAATCCAGTGCGTAACCGTCGACCACCCACATATGGCATAGATTTTGACTGACATATGCATTGATGTTATTTTGAATATTTTTGTACACATTATTACTCCGTCAATTTGTACCAATAGCTTGCGGTACTAAAATGCATCTCAACATTGCTTGAAGCTCCAAAACAGATGCTTGAAGGTACCTCTTCAGCACCTAACACCACTGTCATCCTCATTATATGAAGCGTCCCACCCACTATGCATATTTTTCGATGCCTTCTACTTAGCTATCTAGAACTTATGGTAAGAAGACATGTAGTTGAATTGGCTACGAATATTGGCAATTAAGATCGACACAATAGTTTTAAGATTTTCTATCATCTTTGAATCCAACTTAGGATGATCTTGTGAAACACCTATAATCTCACGAGTACATTAAATAATACAACTTTACCCTAAACCCTAAACACCTAGTGATACTGTACCGAAGGCAACACACATATGCGAACCAGTGAACTTTTTTATCTCTCACAACCTCGTCCTCTTCTTAACTGAAACCATGATTTTTCATGAACAAATACTGTCTCGCACTGCACACTTGACCTCGAACTTCTTGGATTTAGATTTAACTACATAATAGTTAACCCCGTTCTTGATGTTGTATTGCTTCAATGCACCAAGAAAACCATCTTTACTGGAAAACTCATTACCAACTTTTAAGTCACCCGAATCCAATGACGAACTTGTGTGGCCAAGCCTCCTGTCTGGTAGATTTGAAAACTTCAACGCATTATCTATCGATAGATCGACATTATGCATGTGAGCTAGAGACGAGTACGTCGTGAGTCGTGGATCTTCTTATTCTTTATTTAAACCCCTTTCATCGTCTTCAAGTTCGGTTGGAACAAGTTCTGGTTTAGAAAATAATGTAACTTCTATATCGTCGACACTGAGCTCTCGGGGTGGATCCACGTTGAACTCATCCTCTGGCTCGCCAACATTTTCCATGTTAGAGGTCCCCTCGCTAGTGGACGTTATAAGGATGACATCATCCCTTCTCGTGTATGTTTCATAAACGACCCCATTCAGATGTCAATTGCCAATTACTGGAAGTTTATGCCATTCCTAGTAAGTATTCCTAGCATTAAACATCGACCCACTGAGGTGCATATCCCATCTACTAATGGAGTGTTGTGTAGGGTTCGTGTATTCTATTTTGCCACAAAAATAGACGATTCGGTGTTCTGCCTCCCACTAACTGAGTGTCGTACAGGGGTTGTGTATTTCTCTCGAACAGTAGTAGATGTTAAAGTCGCAAGTGCTTTATCTGTTCTTGAAAATTCCACATATAACTCAAGATACGATTATCTATTATCGAGGTGTGTCTGCATCATCACCTTCAAGCCGTGAGCATATTTTATATCAAATAAGTCATATGTCACGAGATCGACCGAAGCACAAAATCGATACTTATAGATGAAACTCTCATCGCGTTGTTCTGAAAATTTGAGCCTAATTCTTTTACGAAGTTCTGTCAATTCTATGTTCTAGTTAAAAACTAGTCACGTTATGTTCTCCGATAAAATATCAACATTGTTCTCGGTGTCACGGACCTCCCCGTCGTAGTAAATAACAACACTAGTATATCCACTCATTTTCAATCAAATTATCTATCGAAAGAAATTCAAAACAAAAAACATTATGCAAAATATAATGATTTGTATAAATATTAACAGAAAAATCAACTTATACCTTCTCAACTTCTTCAATTTCTATTATTCTAAACTTTTTCAATTTCTCTTGCTGCAACTTATGCAACTAGATGCTGAAATATGAGTCATTTATAGCCTAAGGGATAGTGGGATGCTCTTTTTTGTATAATTCCTTGGATAGTGGGATTGAAATTTGTAGGGAAAAACACTCCAAAGAGGATGCACTATCACCAACACTATTGAAAAGGGCGTCCAGCTGGGAGCTTTTTTCAGTACTTTTGTTGACAGTGCATCCTGCTTGGAGTGTTTTTCCCCTACAAATTTCAACTCCCATTATTCGGGGCATTTTACGCGTTTAGATTTTCCAAGAATCTCGGAATATTTTTTCAGAACCATCTTCTCAAATTTATTTTTTCAGAAGCATTAGTACAAAAAAAGCGTCTAGTTAGAAGCTTTTTTTGTACTATTACTGACTGTGCATCCTACTTGAAGCCTTTTTTCAGAACAAAACAAAATACATCTCGTCAAATTTTTTTTTTCAGTACTCATCTCGTCAAAATTATTTTTTCCAGAACAATAATAAGCAATTAAAAAAACAAACCCTAAAACCTAAGTCATTAAAAACCTAATAACCTAATTTAAAATTTCCAAAACACTAATCAAACCTTAAACCTTTTAACCTAGGCCTTAATTAGCAATTAACCCACTGGAAAAAGCACAAGCAAAAGCATGTCCATATCAGTGCTTTTTAGTAAAGCGCTTCCACGTCAGCGTGCTTTTGCTTATGGTAGGAGAAAAAATTGTTGAGCTAGAAGCGCTTTTCTGGTTTTCCCTTGAAAATGATGTCAGCTCAATGCGTTTTTGTAAAATTAATCCATTCTCATTATAATGGACCAAAACGGCCCATTTTCGTAAATAATTTCGAAAATGGGTGTAACACCCCAAAATTTTAAACTTTCATATTTGGGTTATGTCACTAAATTGTCTATGCTACTATGATTAAGTGCTTTAACTGTTTCCTTGAGATTTGAGATTCGAGTGGCATCTCGAGCATTTTTGCATTTCCTTTTTCTGTATATTAGTGATTGAGGTTGTGGCATATAATGATTTCTGTGCAGTTAGTTTCAGCGATGAGCTTAGTGGTTCAATGGTCATGTATTTATTTGTCTGATTTCGGGTCACATGTTTGAATCCGGACACGTATGTGTACAACGTATTTATTTTTGCACTTTTTTGGCAAATATCATTTTAAAAACATGTTAAGAATTGCAACACCCCTCACCCGATCCGATCACTAGACCCAAGCAAAATAGCATTACCGCAAATAATACACTTTCATGAAACAATTTAAAATTTTTAAATCTCTACTTTATTTTTTTCTTTAATGTTGGCAAAACTAACTTAAAAATTAAACAAGTTTTTGAAACCTGATTTGCTTCTACCGATACTTTATTGGCTACTACTGAAACAAGTCCTTTCAAATACTATTATTAAAAGAACAAACTTGACACAACTCAAAACAAGTCAATCCACTTAAATAACTCTTTTAACCCTATTACATGCCATTTATAACTATTAACCAAACCACCATAAATACTAGTATGACGAATGGATAGTGTGACGATGCTCTAACGAAATTCCAACCAATCGAGCTTTCCGATGATCTACAAAACAAAGTAAACAACCACATAAGCAACTAATGCTTAGTAAGCTCGTAAAAAGAATGCTTAACTTACCAATCCCTTTAGGTTAAACAACTAAGGATAATTTCTTTAATACTGAGTAATATTTCCTTTCCTATATATACCACTTCTCAAAGAATCGCAGGTCTATTAATGAACATAAAATTCTTCCATAGTTCATGCAACAAGTACCATAAACATTCAATGTATTTTTATATCCTTTAGCATCGTTATTCCAAGTATACAATTCAAATGTTACTCTTTTTACATCTCAACATTCTTGTTAAATATTGCGCATAAAATACTTCATATAATCGTTTCATATATCAAATTTTCATGATAATATTTCGTGTAACTACCTCATCTAAACATTCCATTTTATCAATTAACATATAATCATCATTAAGTCTTGAACTTACATTTCTTTCTTCCACAATACAACCTCACTAGATTAGTGGGTATCTCATAGAAACATACACGTACATACCATATTTGTCATGTGTTTGATAACAAGCTTCCATTTCAAGTCTCTATATAAACATCTTCCAATTTCCATGACTTGGCCATATAACATTTCTTATGTGTGTGTGTGTGTGTGTGTGTATTCTAAATCTCTAAACCTTTATCACCCATTGAACTAGATGAAATATATTCCATGTCAAAGAATATTTAAACATATAGAGTTACGGAGAAAGTATCAACCAAAGTAAGTATAAGAAATACTTAGTAAGCTTCCAAGAATTTATTCACTTATTATCTATGAGCACGTAATCATTTGAACCTCGACATTGTTCAACATGATTCAAAAATTTAGAGTTAGAATCGTTTAAGCTTATAGATATTTGAACTTCGTGACTTGTAACACTTCATTTGAATATTTTCATATCAGACAACTTTTATTATTTCGATGGATCATAGTAAAAATAATTAAACGTAAGTTTACAACGTATTATGCTCAGATAAGCTAAGCAAATCCCGTATTATCGCGTCAGGTTACCCTTTCGGATTAAACCAAAGATAGCACTTATGAACTAGCTTGGCCAAAGCTAGGTGAACGTATGAAGTGACAACGGATAGCTAAATCATGCTAAATCTGAGTATCGTATTAATCCGAGTCCACAACACATGCAAGAGCTCGGTCCAAAACAAATATTCACATAGAAATTCTTACGTATGAAACTTTTACTTGATCCATCAGAACCTTTCATATACTTCATTTATACTATAACACCCAAAACTCGAACACCGTCACCGGTTAGGATTCCGGTGTTTTACTATTCATTTATCATTGTTCATCTTTAACATTATATTATTCAACTTTATTTTTTAAAGTATTTCACTTTACACGTTATATTTCGTTATTTAAATATAAACACAATTCAACAAGGGTAAAAATGACTTATTTCTAATATTTTAGGAGACTTCTACCGATACCTGATGGTCAAGTATCAGTAGTAGCCAAGTCAGTAAACAATTTAGAAACTATGCAAATTTCTACTGGTACTTGTGCTAGTTCTACCAATACAAGTATAATTTCTAACGATACATGTCATGCATCTAACGATACTAAAAACCCCAGAGAGCTACAATTCTCACCCTGCAACTTCTACCGATACATAAATACACATAACTATCGATACTTGCAATTCAACTACTGATACAACTCAAGTCAGTGAACAACCTCTCTCCTACCCTGTACTTCTACCGATACAAGCATAAGTTCTACCGGAACAAGTATGCAGAATCTCATGAATTATGCCAAAACACAAGTTTAATAACTCAAATATACCCAACTTCAATTATGCATTAGACCATCACACACATGCATAATTTCCAAGTCTTACATAACATATTAAGTTTGTACTCTAAGTTGTACGTCATGCATACCACATGCAACACAATAAGTTTGTATCATCTCTAATACAAACAAAAAATAATCTCATTCCTAGTACATGCTATAAAACCGAGTAATGCAAAAACTACCAACAAACTTCGCGATAGTGTGACTTCAAAGAGATGACGATGATCCGATCTTCAATCAGTAAAACAATCTACGAAATAACAACAACTGTAGTAAGGCTCATAGCTTAGTAAATTTGATAGTTTAAAGAGTTACCAATATGGTTAGCTCCATCGAGCCAAGATTATCCCATTGTTTTTTGAGTTAAATAAACTTCATTTCCCTATCTATAACTTTCTGTTACCAGTACCCGATGCTGCTCACACGAGCTGTCAAGGACTCGCAACTTATGTAGTACCCCAACCATCAGTATGGTATTTGTCTATACTGTAAATTGTTCCCTAACGATGCTGCTCACAGGAGCTGTCGAAAGTATGCATAAAGCATAAGTCCCAGCCATCGAAGGGCCTATAATCCTTTTACAATTCATATCCCTTTTTCGAATCACGATGCTACTCAACTAGCTGTCGAGGACTTGCAACATATGCGATACCCCAACCATCGCGTCGGTACTTTTTCAACGGTATAAAGCCTACTATCTTTCTCGTTTCATTTCTCTGATCCTTCAACACCAAATACTTCCAATTGTTGAACATTTATAATGTACAAACAAGAAATACTAAGTAAAATTTACATTTCTAACTTACCGGACTGGACTGCAATTTAGGATATACTTCAGGGACTAATCTATCAATTTCCCTTTTTCGCGATCTGTAGCATGATCGTAGTCTACATTCTCAAATCATTCAATTTCTTACATTACACACTCAGTTCGATCATATAGCATAATTTGGTCTTTACCCCAAATATTTTCCTTTCATTCAATCTAGTCCTTTCAACACAAAACATGCAAAATAATCATTCTCTCACACAACCAACCTTAGCCGAATTCCCTAGTGTGTTTATCCTACCCCTTCAAACATTTATTTTCACAACAATTATATAATTTCATCATTTTCACATTTTAGTCCTTAAATCTTAATTTCATCAAAAATCACTTTACAAAAAGATTTAACCCAAGCATCAAACATTCAAAAATAATAAAAGCTTTCAAGAACAAGCATTTTCAACAATGGAAAATTTCCTAACATTTGACATATTCACAAATTAGTCATTGCATAAGCTAGATTAAGCTAATACGGACTAAAAAACATAAAAATTACTAAAAACGATCAAGGTTTACTCACCTAATAAAGCCTCAAAAGTTAAAATGGCAAAACCCTAATTTTTCCTCTTGTTTTCCGTGGAGAAGATGAAGAAATAAGTGAATTTTCTCATTTTCTATTTTAATTTCATATATATAGTCAATGACAATTTTGTAAATATTTAGACTTTCATCATTAAACTTAATTAACCCATATTTGATCTTGATTAAACCCATTTATACCTCATTTGACTCATGTTAATCCACCCACTAACATTTTCTTAGTTAATTTACTCATTTGGTCCTTCTAATTAATCTTTTCTACTTTTGCACCTATTACAATTTAGTTATTTCTATTCAATTAACTATCTAATCAGTAAAATTTTTGAACCAAAATTTAATACGATGCTTATAACACCATAAATATTAAAATAAATAAATTTACGACTCAACTCGTCGGATTTGTGATTCCGAAATCACTGTTTTCGACACCACTGAAAATCTGGCTGTTACATATACATCTTATAAATCAATATATTTATTGATATGAAAATTCAATATTTATAAATGTATTTTAAACAAAAATATTATCAAATTGTACCAAAGATATCGGTACAAACCTACTTCATATTATACCATTACGGGCACACATCTCTAAAGTCCTTATTTATCAAGCATAACATAAATAATTACTAACATATCGTATAATTATTTAAAACATTTCTTTATTTCCCTTTGTGACCCTCAACTATAAATTTTATTTCAATTATACTATTTTAAACTCATATCCATGTATTTCACATTTCTAATCATAATACTCAATACAAACATCATCTCCACTTAGTCTAATTCATCTCAAGCAGTCGAACTCAATTACAATATAAAAAATATGCTTTAAGTCACGAAGATAACATATAATTAATTTCATAAATTTACGAACTTACTTTGATAGCATTTGGAACATACTTTTTTTCAATTTCAATCTGATTAATACATATTTAAGTCAATTCCATATAACTACTTCAAGATAAGTCAATTCTTACTTAGCATTGGACTGTAGCAATAAGGATATAAAATATCATAATATATAGAATTTAATAAACATCAAACTAAAAATTTCGCTCACCGTAAACTTCGAGCTGTTCAAATCGTAATTATTTCATTCGTTTTTTTTTATTTAATTCCTTGATGCCAAAAACATTATATAAATAACAATTCTAATATTAAGCAAAACATTATAATAAAAAATGTATCACTAATTAACAAAGTAAGTTTTATATAAACTTACCTCGGCTAATTCAATTGTACAAAAAATAAAGGTCGATGACTATTCTACAACTTTGGCTTTTTCGTGACTCGTGTCTGGTTGTCTAGTATTTTGATCTAGATAATAAGTTATTAAATTATACATTCAAAAATTCATCTTAAATATCTAATTTGAACTCAAAAATCCTTTAAGGTGATTTTACAAGATTACCCTTAACATTTTAACATTTTCACCTTTTAATCCTTAAACCAAAATATGACATTTAATCTCCACTCAAGCAAATAAAACAAAAACCACTAACCCAATTTTTTTATGACATTATAACAAGCCATATTTCCTATCATTTCACATTTTACCCTTACATTTTTGCTATTTTCATAAATAGGTACTTAAACCCAAATCATCAAAACTTTCTTAACAAAACCCTTATTTTGACCTTAAATCTCAAAGATTTAGTTACTAAGCTCACAAATACATTTTTCTCATTCATGGTAAGTCTTTAAATTTTTAACAATATCACAAATTAACCTCCGGGTTAGCTAAACTAAACTAAAACAAGCTCAATAACATAAAAATTATTTAAAAAAAAGACTAAAAAACTCACCAAAGTAAAGAGGGGAGCTTGGCCGAACTTCTTTTCCTCAAAAATGGAGGTTCCATGGCTGAAGGAAGAAGAAATGAATGAATTTTATGTTTTTTCTTTTTCTTTTGTTTTTATCCAAAACCACCTAATACTTAATATACATATATATATTAAATTTTCATCTTACAAATTGTCAAAAGTGATTCAACCACAGCCACAATCTATTGACATGGCATAATTGCCATTTAAGCCCTCCTATTTTCCTTTACATGGCTATTAGATTACAATTAACTTATAGAATTCAACTTTTGTAATTTTTACATTTTAGTCCTTTTATTTAATTAACATTCAAATCACTAAAATTTATAGACCGAACTTTAATATGCCCATATAGTAACTCCATAAATATTTAATAAAAATATTTACGGGCTCGGTTTACAAAAATGAGATCTCGAAACCTCTTTTTTTTCAAAACCACTTGAACTTAGCTATTAATTCAAATAACATAAATTATCAATTTGATATTTATTATTAAACTAAAATTGACTTGTAAATATTAAGTAATAATATTTACAAACTCACTCGTCAAATTTGTGGCCCCAAAATAACTGTTTCCAACTCGACTAAAAAATAAGCTGTTACAAGAACTCCTTCCTTGATTGGTTTTTTTTTTTTTGGTTTATCGTTCTACTTTTGAGTTGGCTTGCCTTGAATAAGAAAATTCCCACCGAATCAATTCTTTATGCCATTGAAACTATCCTTTTTAGTTCCGAACAATAATTGAAGTAACTATTGTGTTATTATTGCAATTTGAGACGTCACATCGTAAGTTTTCGGTAATCTTTGAGTTTATATTTAAAACTTGATTGTGAAGGTTTAACTATTGAAAATGGTGATTGGTTGTGAAATTTTTAGAATTGTTAATTGAAATGTGTCTTGGTTTACTCTAGGCCGAATCACGACGGTACTCCTAATGTTGTAATTCGTGATTGTATTTTAGTACAAAGGTGAGGTTTGATGGGTAGATGTATTGGTAGACTTAAGTGTTGGTTAACTGTGTTTTGTGAGTTAAATTGCTGAATTGGTTGCTTGGGAATTAATTTAGGCTTCAGAGAAACATTTGGGAACTTCTATCTCGTTATACTTCAAGAAGGGTATCAAATCCCCTTTAAGTATGCTGCCATTTTTCTGCAAATTTTACCTGGAATGCTGTTGTTCGAAGGCCACAGGTTGGCACACGGACGTGTGTCCAGGTCGTGTGCTAAAATTAAGTTACAGGAGATACACAGGCTATGCCCATGGTAGTGTGCCAAACCGTGTGTACATACTGACTTGAGATACATGGGCTAGACACACGGACGTGCGTCAGACTGTGTGTGCATACTGTTTTGTGTGTATATTGACTTGAGACACACGTGCGGCACCCACAAACGTGTGTCAGACCGTGTGTGCATACTATTTTGTGAGATAACATACAGGGGATACACGAGTTGGACTCACGGGCGTGCCTCAGACCGTGTGTGTATACTGACTTGAGAACGGCATGGACCCATGGGCATGTGCCAGACCGTGTGTACTTACTGTTTTACATTTACAGGTACAGTGATGCCACGTGCTGGGTATACGGACGTGTGCCGAATTGTGTGTCACATACACTGGCGAGCACATGGTCGTGGGCTAGGCAGTCTATAGGTTAAATTCAAGAGTAACTCGATATAAAGTGAACGTAAATTAACCGTAGGGCTTGTATGACCTAAACTGATTATTGGAGGCCGATATGCATGTACACTACATGAAAATGAACTATTATGGTGGATCCCACACGTTGGGAATAGACTTAACTAATAGTGATACTGTAAACACTACAATGATATATCAAACTAGTAGTGACACTATAAACACTGCAATGATAACTGAACTGACAGTGACACTGTAAACACTGCAATTGTTATACCGAACTGGTGATGACACTGTAAACATTGCAATGCTATACTGAAGTTGTAGTGAGACTGTAAACACTACAGGCTGTTGTTGATTTACAATACAACTGTCTTTTGATCTGTATACTTACATTAGTGACCCTTTTGAATTGTCATTATGCTTTGCACTAACCTAATGGATGTTGTTTCAGGGTCTTCCTAGACATGACGACCGGCGGCCAAGGAATTCGGTCTCTCTAGATCATATAGGACTTATTAGGACTATGTTATGTTAAGACTTAACTATGGAATTTCTGACTCTTTGTGGATAGTTATGTTGTTATTGAATCTTGTTTATCTATATAATACATTTTTGCTTGCTTGCTACCGTTATGTTTTGTCCCTTGTTCCCTAATAACATTCCTAACCTAGTCAAATCTTCTAGGTCGAGTTTAGGTGCTACATTTAGTGGTATCAAAGTTAGGTTCAATAATGCTCGGACTGTTTAATGAGTTTACTTAGGGGTTTAAAATGTGATTATGTTAGAATAGGACTTGAGAAAATAATTTAGGAAGACCAAGTCTCCAGCGCCGTGGCTGTAAGTGTCTTTTAAAACATTCATATGTATACTGTACTGTGATTGGTTGATTTATGATTAAACTGTTATTAGTTGACTTCTGGTTGAATTGGTATCTAACGGTAAATGTTAGGAATATTTTGATTAAAACTTTTAACTAATCTGTATACTCCTAATATTGTAGACACTGTAAGATGAGTTCACGAGAAAGTCGTGGATGTGAAACACGAAGGCGCCGGGGAAGACCTCAAGCTGAGTCGTCTTTCATTTAAAGTATTCCCATCCTAAAGACCAGCGAAACTATTGGTACTCTTACTGTTGAGACGAGGTCTCAGGTCGAGTCGATTGGGGATGACCTTGTGTCTCAAGCTATGTTGAGGGTATTGAAAAAGATAGCTGGAACTCTTGCTAGACGTGTACCTCGAGCTTCCATTATTGAGCGGCTCCGTTCTAATAGAGCTAAGTTATTTCGAGGTATCATTGGAGCGTCGTCTACGATGGTGCAGTATTGGCTTGAGGCTACTGAGCACATAATAGATGACATAGATTGTACACCGACACAGAAACTTAGAGGTGCCATATCCTTGTTGCGGGACAAGGCATATCAGTATTGGTTAATCGCAGAGTAGGGCACTCAGCCTGAGTTAGTGACTTGGGAGTATTTCAAGAATGCCTTTCAGAACAAGTATGTGGGAACCAGTTATATTGAGGCTCGTCGAAGGGAATTCATGAGTCTAGAATAGGGAGAGCGGTCCTTAGCTCAGTATGAGGTCGAGTTCCTGAGATTGAGTAGGAATGCTCGAGCGGTGGTTGCTACTGAGTATGACAAGTGCGTGAGATTCGAAGAGGGATTACGATATGAACTGAGGGTGTTGATAGCTTCTTAGAGGGAACGTGTTTTTCTGTGTTAGTGGATAAGGTCAAGACTATCGAAGAGGTTAAACACACGGTACGTGAGAAGAAAAAGCTAGAGAAAGCTTAGGTTAAAGTTAAGAGAAAGATTGAATCTGCTGGGAATATTCCCCGCCCTAAGAAACGGGGTAGATTCGATGGACCTTTCAAAGTTGAGGCGTCAATTGGTTCTAGCATGGTGGCAAGTTGTGATTATTGTGGGAGATGCTTTTTGGACAAATGCTAGAGGAAGACAGGAGCATGTCTTTATTGTGGCTCACTGGAGCACAGAGTGCGAGACTATCTGCATCGATCGGATCAGGCGCTAGTGACTACATCGATAACAGTTGCAAGCACTGTTCAACCTGTGCAACACCGTCACCACCTAGAGGACGAGGCACTGGTAGAGGTAGCACTATTTCTAGTAAGGGTAGTACCACTTTTGGTAGAGGTCGTGGGGCACCGGACAGAGGTGTGATCTAGATCGAGGCTTGACAGCTGATACTAGTTTATATAGCTAGACGTCGTGAAGATAAGGATGATGTTGACGTTATTGCGGGTACGTTCTTTATTTATTCAAAATCATAGTTTGCTTTGATTGATATTGGATCTACTCATTCATATGTAGCTAAAATTGTATCTATGAATTTTCATATATCTACTGAATGCATTACTAGTGTGGTTTTTGTGGTTAGTCTGTTGGGTCAGTCTATTCGGGTTGACAAAGTATATAAGAAGAAGGGTATTGTTAGAAATTTAAATGGTTGTGTTTCCAGCGGATTTAATGGGCTTCTGTTCAGGGAGTTTGATTAATACTGGAAACGGATTGGTTTGTGAAATGTCGGGTCGATCTGGATTGTGTGACAAAAAGGGTTACCTTATGAACTAAAGGAAATTGTGAAATAATACTGATTGATGAGCGTCGAGATAACTTATCCAATGTAATCTTCGCTCTTGTGACCGAGAAACTGTTAAGGAAAGGTTGTGAGGCGTATCTCGCCATTATCACTGATTTTGCACCGCCTAAGCTAACCATTAGTGACATTCGAACGGTTAGGGATTTTTCAGATGTATTTCTTGATAAGCTACTGGGGGTGACGCCAACTTGAGAGGTGAAGTTTGGGATAGATTTGCTACTAGGTACTGCTCCGGTGTCCATTGCTCCTTATCACATGGCACAGAATGAATTGACTAAACCGAAGGCCTAATTACAGGAACTCCTCGATCGAGGGTTCATCTAGCCAAGTGTGTTTCCGTGGGGAGCAATGATTTTGTTTGTTAAAAAGAAAGACGACATAATGAGGATGTGAATCAATTATCGTAAACTAAACAAACTGATGATAAAGAATAAGTATCCGTTGTTGAGGATTGATGACTTGTTCGATTAATTTCGGGGAGCCTCAATGTTTTCAAAAATTGATCTCCGGTCGAGTTATCATCAGTTGAAAGTTAAGGATGAGGATATGTTCAAAATAACATTTAGAATGTGCTATGGGCATTACGAGTTCCTAGTGGTGCCATTCGGGTTAACCAATGCCTCGACAGTGTTTATCGATATGATGAACCGAGTGTTCTAACCATATTTGGACCGGTTTGTAATGGTTTTAATATACGACATCCTAATATATTCCAAAACTGAGACAGAACATGATGAGCATCTATAGGTTGTACTTCAGACGCTTTGCGAGAAACAACTCTATGTGAAGTTTAGTAAATATGAGTTTTGGTTATCGGAGGTGTCTTTTGTGAGTCACATGGTTATCGCTGAGGGGATTCGAATTGATCCAAAGAAAATTGAAGCAGTTGTAAACTGGAAACAATCGAAGAATGTGTCTAAGCTTCGAAGTTTCCTCGGGTTAGTGAGGTACTACCGAAGGTTTGTCGAGGGGTTTTCCCTGATAGCATCCCCTCTGATGAAACTTCTGCGTAACAATGTTCCATTCAAATGGTCAAAGAAACATCAGGTGAGCTTTGAAAAGCTCAAGTCGATGCTGACACAAGCTCCTATGTTGGTGCAGCCTGAGTCGGGTAAAGATTTTGTAGTTTACAATGATGCATCACACGTCGACCTAGGTTGTGTTCTGATGCAGGACGGTAAAATGGTAGCTTACGCATCATGGTAGGTCAAAACTCATGACAGTAATTACCCTACTCATGATCTTGAATTAGCTACGGTTGTGTTAGCATTGAAAATCTAGAGGCACTACCTATTTGATGAGAAGTGCATAATCTATACTGATCACAATAGTCTCAAATATCTGTTGACTCAGAAAGAGTTGAATATGAGGCAACGTCAATGGGTCGAATTACTCAATGACTACGATTGTACGATAGAATATCACCCTAGTAAAGCAAATGTTGTGGGTAACGCTCTTAGTCGCCGAGCAATGACTGAACTACGACCAATGATTGCTCGATTGAGCTTATGTTGATACTGTAAACACTACAATTATTATACCGAACTGGTGATGACACTGTAAACATCGCGATGCTATATTGAAGCTGTAATGAGACTAGAAACACTATAGGTTGTTGTTGATTTACAATACAAATGTCTTTTTATCTGTATGCATACGTTAGTGGCCCTTTTGAATTGTCATTATGCTTTGTACTAACCTAATGGATGTTGTTTCAGGGTCTTTCCAGACATGACGGTCGACGATCGAGGAACTCGGTCTCTCTAGATAATATAGTACTTATTAGGACTATATTATGTTAAGACTTAATTATGGAATTTCTGACTCTTTGTGGATAGTTATGTTGTTATTGAATCTTGTTTATCTATATAATACATTTCTGCGTGCTTGCTTCCGTTATGTTTTGTCATTTGTTCCATAGTGACATTCCTAACCTAGTCAAATCTTTTAGGTCGGGTTTAGGGTGTTACAATGGATCTTTATTCATACATAACCCCAAATTCAATTTTAAACATTTATTTTTATACAAGTTTAATTTATAAATTATTATATTATAAGAATGAACACGTATAAGTGTTTGGGATGGTTATAGTCAAAGATTTATTATATTATAAATCATAAAAGATTATATTGTAAAAATAATTTATGTGCATTTTAAAAAATTATAACAAAAAATCTTATTATTTAAATTCTAATTTTTTTAAGTTATAGTCAAAAGTTTATTATAAAAATAATTTATATGTTATAAAAGTGCTATAATATGTTTATTTATAAAAAACACAATAAAAAAATATGTATATAACTTATTTATGTGTCCATACTACATATTATAAAAATAATATGCTTATTCATAAAAAAAGTGTTATAATTTTTTTATCATAACTTATTTGAAAAAAAAAATAACTTTCTAAAATTATGGCAAAAATTATATTATTTATAAAGTATTATAAAAGTTATTAGATACTTTATTAAAACTTTTTTTTATAAAGGTCATATATTATTATTTACATATTATAAAATGGGTTATAATCTAACATAACTATTTTTCAAAATTAAGCTTATATAAGCTTTTATTATTAAAGCTGCAATTTGTTTGCACCATGAACCTAAATATTTTATGGTAGGTGTTGATTATGCAAATACAAAAGGTTTTTTTATATCATATCGTACGATATGATATCATTTGAGAGAATGGAGCTAGAAACAAGCACCAAAGACGGATTACGAACTCTTTAATTTGTAACATTTGAGGTTTCAAAATGTATTGAGTGGACAAGTTGTTTAAAAAAATATTTCATATATTAATAACATCGTCTTAGTATAGCATAAAAAAAGGTTAGATCCTACTAAAATTTTGCATACTTCATAACTTCATTTATAAGTGAATTTCGGATTATTCATACTTAAAAGAGTACATGAAAGAAAGATATCTTGGTAATCTTAATAATACAAATCCAAATGATGATGATGGAACTCAGTCAAGGGCCAATATTTGATTAAATGGAGCTTATGTTAAACATTACAGACGGAATAACCCAACAAATATGGAACACTAGAACAATTAGATAAAATTGCATATAATGTTTTATTTTCTTATTATTTTTATTAATAATCATATTATCAACTACTTTTTTGAACTAACATAATACATGAAAACTAGACATCATGCCATTTTAAAAACGAATTTAACAAATTAGATCGATTTTTTTCCAAATTTAGGAAAATAAGACAATTTTGGAGAGAGAAACTAAAAACTCTTCATGTAGGAGGCGTTTTTCAACTTCTCTCTCCTACCACATTAGCATGATCGTTTTGGCTTTTTTTAATTTAAAATTTTTATTAATTTTTAAAAAGATAAATATCAAAATTATCCAATGTGTAATGTCATATATAAACTTTTATTTTTTGCAATTATATACATGAAATTTTGATTTGATTCAGTTTTCACAAATCACTACCACCTTCATTGAATTAGCATAAGTTTGCGTAGACAAATAATATATTAATCGAATATGAAAACAAATATATTTATTTATTTCTTTAAATGTGTACAATTGAATAAAAATTAGAGTTTCATATATATATAAACCCCAAGTCAAGTTTAACAGATATAATTGTATCAAATTAAAGTTTATGTATCAAATTGCACAATAATATAAAATTCATATATAAATTTAATCTTTATCTCATTTTTAAACAAATCATTTGAATAGATTGAATTCAAAGTTAATATAATTTTTATTTAGAAAAATTAAGCTGCGATCTAATTAGGTTTAAGAATTCTTCTTGCATAAAAAATTTACTAAAGTTATTAGAATTTGAATTCTAAATTAGATTTTTTTATATTAAAAAGATAAATAAATGCATGACTTTTGAATCACTAAGCTTATCATTAGATTTTTTTAAAATTATTAACTTTTATGATATAAGAGGTATTGTTTTTATTATTATAAAAAAAAGATATTTTTTAAAAAATAAAATAAATAAAACATATTTAAGCTGATTTCAAAAAAAAAAAGAGCTTAAGTTTATGAAATTTAATTCAATTTAATTTAATTATCTTTAATATTCAATTCGATTTTGTAAAAAATTAGAGATATTTCAAATTTTCAACCAACAGAAATTATTTTCATTCTTTAGAAAATGAAAAATATAAAAGAAAATGTGTTTGATTGAAAATTTTAAAAATGATTTTTGAAAGATAAAAATATATAAAATTTAGGAAATAAAAAAATTCATTATTTTCGGTAAAAATACTTTATAAAACTATAAATAATGAAAATAAAGGGTTGAACTAGGATCAAATAATCAAGTAAATATAATTTTTTCAACAAATTTTTAAATATTAAATCTGATGCTTTAGTTAGAATCCAACGGTTACAAATTTTAAATTAAAAAATTAAGTCTTATGTTGATGTTGTAGGAGAGAAGCTAAAAACACCTCATGAAGCTTTTTCAGCTGACGTGGGATAAAAACGTGAGACGTTTTTAATTTTTCTCTCTAAAATCAACTTATTTCTTTAAATTTGAAAAAAACTGAACTAATTTGCTAAATTCATTTTAAAAATAAAATATATGCTTAATTTTTTTCAATATAATATATATGATGATTTAATTTTAATTTTTGTTATTTTTTTAGAAATTTTTTTCGTGATCATAATTTTTATAGTAATTAATATTTTTTAAAATTTAATTTATATAATTGTGTAATTATAATTTGTAATACTAAACATGGTATAATTAAATCGGAAATTAGTCAAATACGTTTAGAGAATTACAATTTTTTGTATAGAAACTATTCTACTAATTATATTTTCATTCAATTACTTTGCACTGTAAAATAAACCCTAAGTAAATTTTAAATATATTTTATTATTATTCATCTATATATTTTCTATTTGGTTTATTCATTTCTCCATTTTTAATTACAATAATTACATGTTGAATTTCTATAAATTTAAATATATTTATCTTCTTCCCTTTTTTAAGGGTTATATTTTCTTTCATAAAAATATATTTGGCTTTCAGTTAAAATTAAATATTTTAAATTTATATTTAATTTTGTTATATATTAATCTTAAGATGATTTTAGATTTAAAGGTGTACAAAGCCCTCAAATTAAAAAAAAATAATTAAACTTTTTTTTTTTACACTTAATTGGGTACTTAAACTTATAAAATGCATCAAAAAGGCTCTCAAACTAAAAAAAAAAAAAAGCAATTAAGCCCTGCTTTTTTTTTTTTTGCACTCAATTGGATACTTGAATTTTCAAAATACATTAAAAAAGCCCTTAAATTTTTTCCAAAAAAGGAATTAAGCCATTGATTTTTTTTTTTGCACTTAATTAAGTACTTGAACGGTAAAATACATCAAAAAAGCTCTTTGATAATTAACTTTAACAGATCATTAAAGTTAATTCTCCTAATTTTTTCAGTTAAAGTCAACCCGTGTCACAATTATGACGTGACATGTGGTAAAAAAATTATAAAAATAAAAATCAATAAAATTTATAAAAATGATTAAACTAATAAAAAATATTAAAATTTAGAAAAAAATTATAAAATTTGAAAATTTTTATAAAAATCATAAAAATTATAAAATGCATCAAAAAGACCGTTTAACCGTTAACTGTCAAAGTTAATGACCCCCTGCTTTTCAGTTAAAATCATCATGTGTCGCAACTTAGTGTGACATGTGGCGAAAAATGATAAAATATAAAAATCAATAAAAGTTATAGAGAAATAATAAAGCACTTCTTTTAGTATGATAATTTTTATATTTTTTTACAAATTTTATATTTATTTACATTTTTTAAAACTTTTATGAATTTATAAAATTTTATAATTTTTTCTATATTTCTATATATTTTATAATTTTTTATGATTTTTATAAAAATTTACAATTGATTATAATTTTTTTATGATTTTTATAATTTTTTTTTCTTCTAATTTTTAGTAATTTTTAAATATTTTATATTTTTATTAAAATTTAATAGTTTTTATTGATATTTATTTTTTATCATTTTTTGCCACATGCCACGTTGTGGTTGTAACACGAGGTGACTTTAACTAAAAAAAATTAGGGGTGATTCAAGTACCCAATTGAGTGAAAAAACAGGGGCTTAATTGTTTTTTTTAAAAAAGGTTTTAGGGTCTTTTTTATGCATTTTGAAAGTTTAAGTATCCAATTAAGTGCAAAAAAATAGTAGTGGCTTAATTGTTTTTTGTTGATAAAGTTTGAAGATCTTTTCGATGTATTATGAAAGTTCAAGTACCTAAATGAGTGTAAAAAAAACAGGGGCTTAATTGCTTTTTTTGAAAAAAATTTAAGGACTTTTTACACCCTTAAGCCATGAATTTATTGTGAAATTTACGCTCATGACAATTATTGAGTAACTGAAAAATGTTTTTATGTAAAATAAATTAGTTATTTTTAGACGATTTTAATAGATAATAAATTAATTAAAATAATAAAGGAAAATTGAATTAATCTCGAAGCTAAACATTATAATTAAATTAAAATTCAAATATTCAACATGTATACACATAATCGTTTATTTAAAAAGCAAAAAAAAAAGAAAGACAAACAAAATATAATTATCACTGATAACCATTTTGGAAAAATAAAATTACCGTGAATTATGCTTTAACTTAATGATAAGGTTTAAACCCTAAAATTTTAATATCACATGCTTGAGTCTTACTTTTTCTAAACCATGAATGAGTTTCCAATCGATCAAAAATAAATAAATAAATAAATAAATAAATATATATATATATTATCAATTTCATTATGCTTTAAAATATTTAATTCTGGTTATAATGATTTAGATGTATGCTTTGTAAGTGATTATACTTGTACCTTTTAATCAAAAAGCTTACATATTCAACAAAAAGTGCTTTATCTTTAATATGTGATTATATTAGTACATAATACAATTTATAATTTATTTTAATAATAATTAAAATATTTTTATTACTAATTATGTACCAAAAAATATTTTTATAACTAATTAAATTTTTATTGTTTTTAATTAAATTTATTGAATATAAAAACTGAGATAACAAAAATAAACAGAATAATAATTAATCAATATAAAAAGTAAAGTTAATTTTTTTGGTTGATTGAAATTAAAATATCCATTGTCCAGGTCATTAATTCTCTCACCGCGGATTATTGAAAGATGCTGATAATTAATTTTTTTTTTTGTTAAGGATCGTTAATAGGTTGTTAAGAAGTCAATAATCTATTAGTAGGTTGTTTAGACCTGATTATGGGTCAGGTCACCCGACCCGCAGGCCCGCCCAAAAAATGAGAGGGTTTGGATAAAAATATAGGCTCGAAAAATGGGCTTGGACAAAAAATGAGGCTCATTTTCTAAATGGGCCGGGCCTCGAGTAAGAGTTTTTTGGCTCAAGCCCGACTCAGCTTGACCCGAATAAATTAATCATTTTAATAAAAAATTATATTGTTATTTTGGTGCTTTTTTTACTGTTTTGGTTGCTATTTTTTACTGTTTTGGTATTGTGTTTTTACTGTTTTGGTTGTTGTTTTGGTGCTATTTTTTTACTATTTTGGTGTTGTTTTTATTGTTATTTTTGTTGCTATTTTTCTGCTATTTTGCTGCTATTTTGGTTGTTATTTTGGTTGTTTGGATGTTATTTGTATGCGTTTTTATTATTGTTTCGTTGTCTTTTTTAATATTATTTGAATATTTTAGAATTTATGTTTTATTGTTAATTTTTCTACTATTTTATTTGCAACTATCTTAATATAAAGAATTTTTAATGTATTTTTAATTTGTTTATTTTTTAATGTTTGTTTTAAAGTTTTTAAGCGTATTTGATATATTATATATTTTTTAAATTTGTTGTACATAATAAAATAATCTAAAAAAATTAATATGGGCCAGGTCGGGTCGGGCCCGGGCTTGACTTCTATAATTCAAGTCGAGTTTGGACAAAATTTTAAGCCCATTTTTTGGAACAGGCCGAGCTTAGGCCTAAAAATTTGTTGAAGCCTAACCCGAACCCAACCCGACCCGACCCATGATCAGCTCTGAGGTTGTTAATGAGTCTGTAAATACTTATTGATGTATACATTGAAGGTTAAGTGAATACACAATAGTTTTTTTTATTTCTTCAGATCATTTTTCTCTTTGTTGCTTATTGTTACAATTTATTTATGCTCTCCGGAAAAATAAATGGTTAATCATGAAATGTATTTTATTCTCATGGATAGATATCAAACTTCTAACCTTATGATTAAAAAAATGAGACGAGCAATCATCACACAACGTCTCATAATTGTAAAGTTAAACTTTAGTCGCATAATTCAACAATAAATTTTTATGCAATCAAATTTTACATCACCAACATCATTATTATTGTGAGATTTCAAGAATTTGAGGGAGTGTTAAACACCATAACTTAAACCTTGAACTTCAAGTTTCCAACACAAATATATTTTATTTGATGAATTACAATAACAGAATAAAACTCGAACAATAAACGCGATTAACGCAATTCGAATTCAAGTCACACCTGGAGCAATGAATTCCATTGACCATTAGGTCATCACATGGGGTTCTTCAACACAAATATTTAACCACAACGATAGTTAATATAAGATCAAATACATCTATATGTGTTCATAATTATAATGTAAAAAGAAATTATAACTTAAACTTATATAAAATGAAAATTTAAAACTGAAATTTGAGTGGGAGATTTGTCTACCTGTGTGGAAGAAGGTTTCTATAAGCTTCGTATCTTTGATTCTTTTTTTTTTTTGGTTTTGATTCTTCCCTGGTTAGTCATGGAAGCCGGATTAGCAGATATGTGTCTAGATGATGAAGATGAGAAAGAAGAGAACAAGGGGTGGAAAGTGGATCAGGATGTGCATGAGGGAGAAATAGTTCCCAATCTCACACTAGTGGGTTGTTTCTTAACGACAAGGGCGATCAATTTTCACTCTATGAAATCAACGTTAGCAAACCAATGGCATCCCCTGGGGGTGTAACGATTACGAATTTGGGGGAAAAGAGATTCATGTTCATATTCTACTATGAAGTTGATATTGACAGAATTCTCAATGGTGCACCATGGACATTCAACAATCACTAACTGATTTTCCAAAAATTAAGAGAAGGTTAAGATCCTTTGGGTGTCCCGTTATTTCACACTGTTTTTTGGGTCCAAATCCATGATCTTCCAACTAGGATGCATACGGAAGTCATGGCTAAACAATTTAATGCTTTCATTCAAAAGTTTCGAGATTATGATGCCAAGGCAATAGCGGCAGGGTTGCAAAATTTTATGCATGTACGTCTGGTGATTGATGTTCAAAAACCTCTTAAGAGGAGGAAAAAACTAATCTTCCGAAATGATAAAGAATTTTGTGTGTCCTTCAAGTAAGAAAAGCTAACAACTTTTTGTTTTCTTTGTGGGAAATTGGGACATGGGGAAAGTTATTGCCCCATTCGTATGATCCATGGAAACAAGGAGTTGTCGTTGGGCTGAGATATTGCATTGAAAGCTGTTGAAATTATTTTTTCCGAAAAAGTCTTCACTTATATTTTTAAAATAGAAAATGGAGTCACCACCAATCTTTTAATTTGGTTTGATTAAATCATCATAAAATACTTAAGTTTATTTAAAAAAGAGTTTTGATCTTTGAAATCTAGAAAATAGGTTCGGGAGTCGATTACGTGTGAGGAAGGATTAGCACCCTCACCCCCCAAAATTGATATCTAATCGATTATTTAATGTTTTAATTGTTGAAGATTTAAAAACTCGAATAAAAATTTAAAATGTGATCCCTAAATGTAATGTTTTAGCGCCTTTTTAAAAAGAACGAATTTTTATGAAGAAATGCCCTTTTCATTTCGAATCGATAGAGAAAAATCATATCCAATAAATTAGGACACAATATTTTAGAATTTTCGAAAGACAAAGGACATTCAACGATTTTAATTAGGATGTTCGATTACTTAGTTTCAAAGAAAAAAAATCATACTCAGTACGTTTGAGCACAATTTCTCGAGTTCCCTAAAATAAAATAACATTATAGATTTATTGATTTTAAATAGGATATTTAGTTGTTTAGGTTCAAGGAAAAATTATATCCAATACGTTAGGGCACAATTTCTCGAGTTCCCTGAGTAAATAAACATTGCCTTGTTTTTTTTAGAAAAAATAATTTATGTATTTTGTAAACTGAAAAAGATATAAGTTTTTTCCTATGTAATTTATCACCTTTTTACTTAAATTCATTGTAAAAAACTAAGTAATTGTTTAATAAGTTAATGAAATATGTGAAAATATGAAATTAGAACATAGAAATTACTAAAATGTGATTTTATGCTTTATTATATAGTTTTCATGCATAAAATGACTTATTTTATAATTATTTGAACATATTATATTTTTAAGACACAAAGTGGGCCATGCATGATTAAATTAAATAATAAAATATAAAATTATATTTAATAATTCATTCTAAAATATTTCATTAAATAATTTGGGTTGAATTAATTAATCAAATTGGATTAATTTTTTTTTAGTCCTTTAATTAATTAACTTATTTTTGACATTTCTGATAACTTTGCTAGATCACAAAACCGTCCTTGAAGACCAAGTCAACCCAATTTCGGCTACACATGGCTTCCTAAATAACTATTTTTTTGTTTTAATTGCACAAGGTCCTTACAAAAATTAGAGATTGGCCTAAAGAGTTACATTTGACCGAATCTCAGTCTTTAGTTGCTATGGCATTTAAATTGCTTAAAAATCAAGCAAAAATCAACTCAAATTCCATTATTGATGGCCGGCCACCCATTGAAGATACTTGAAGAGACTAAACCTCTCAATTTTTAGCAAACTACTCTCCTCTCCTCACCTATAAATAAGACCCCATTTCACTATTCCTAATCATCCCTCATTTCTCAAACATTCAACATTCTCTCTTTTCTCTCAATTCTCTCTAGCATTTCCTATTCCCCACGCCTAGCATCATCTCTTCATAGAGATTTTAACAATTAAGCCTCTTAAAGAGCCCTTGGTTGGCCACCTTGGAGACTATCAGCAAAGGAGTGAAGCGAAGGAACGAAGGAGCCCTCTTCGATCAGAGTCTTGGGTGACAGCCACTTTGATTTGGGTTTAATCTTTCTTTTCTTTAATGTAATCTTAAATATTTGTTATGTGTTCTTTGTTCTTATTTATAACAATGTTAGCTTAATTTTATTTAAGCTACGATAATTGCTTTGATAAAATAATATTTATTTGATTCATGCTTATGATGTTTGTGTCTCAATCAATCATGTTTTCAATTAAAATCAAGTTTATATTTCGTTCATACGTGATTGAAATGCACCTTAATTAGCTGAGCAATCCAAACCAGACGACGGCTAGTGAACACATAATTGAAATGTGCATGCTCAATTTAGATCTTGACCTGATTAAATTGTAGGTTCATAACAACTCTGACCAAGCTCTGTTATCTACGTAGTTTTTAGATTCCTGTGATTAAACTGTTTCAAACCTAACACGTCCTTGTTACCTCGCATGAATACTAAGAAACTCTTAGTAAATAAGAATCAGTAAAATGCATATTTACTAAGTAAAGGATTCCGAAATGACCTAATTTGGTTTCCAAACTCATGAAAGATCGAATTGTCATGGAATATTTTCCAAATATTATTAAGCATGATGATAATAAATTGAGTTTAATTAAAGTAATTGTCCTAGTTTGTTTATGTTATAATTGTTGTGAATTGTGTTTAATTTTGCTAAAATCTATTTCATACATATAGTTAGCATACTTAGGTTAATTTGCTTTAGGGATCATTGCATTTAGTTAATATATTTAATCATCACTTTTCAATCATATTGTGTTTTTAAATTTACCAAGTTGTTAATATAATTTTACAATTAATTGATTAACACAAATTCAATCCCTGTGGAGACGATAACTCGATACTTACTTATTACTTGATAACAACTGTGTACACTTGCACAAACCTACGCGTTACATATTTTAAAAAACAATATACAACTTATTTTGTTAAAATATTTTTCAAAAGATTGATAAATATTCATATAATTTACAATAAAATGACAAAAATAATGAACAAATGAGTAAACATAACACCCAAATGCAAAAATGCAAATATCAAGATTAAAATAAGTAACACAAATGATTAAAGGGATTGAAACATAAGAGGGCCAAAATTTAATCATTATATATATATATATAATGATTAAATCTTAAAAAAAAGGGAATAAGAGGGCCAAAATTTAAGAAGAAAAAAAATCAATTTGAAGGTTAAATTTGAATTAAAACAAAATTTAAGGTAAAAAGGATAAAAAACAAAGTTTAAGGACAAGAACGTAAGCAATATAAAAGCATGTGGTCGAATTTAAAAAGTTAAAAAAAAAAAAGGAAAAATTTAAAATAAAATGAAAATGCGAAAAGACCTGAGGAACAATTTCCCCTTTTTTAACAACACGCGGACCTTAAAAAGGGTCCATATCGAGTTCTCGGGTCACGCGAAACGACGTCGTTCCAAGGCCACTAGAATCAAGCCTAAAACGACCCCATATGAAGCATAGATTATGTGAAAAGGTACCAAATCGAAATGCCCTGAAATGTGGAGGGATTATGAAAATAATTTGCCCTTTTAACAGAAACGCGCAGACCTTGGTGAGGCGGATCCGGGTCGATTCGAGTAGAGGCAAACGACACCATTTGGAGCACAAAATGCTCATTTCAAATCGACCCCGTATAGGGTGTCGATAAATATCAATTTTTTGAGAAAAAAACTCCATTTGTCAACCCATTTTAAAAAAAAACTTCTCACACTTCCCTTTTCTTTCTAAAGCCCCCATATCTGGCCACCTAGGATTTGGCCCCCGACCCCCGTGGTCATCGATCATCGACAACGAAACCCGTCGCATACAGTGGTCGGGAAGTAAAAAAAGACACCATTTTCCTTTGTTTTTTTTTTCGATTCCAGATCTAGGGTTAAATCCGTTAGATCTAGTTCCAAAACACCAAGAAATCCATAAAATTTCGATTCCTAAGGTTTGTTTCGAAAGCGCTTTGTTCCCTTTTTATTTTCTCCTCTTCAAAAGGGCCACTCACGAACATGGGATGTTCATGGAGCCATCATCTGAAGAGTAAACCACCTTTCATGGGGGATGGTGGCCTCGACCACCTATGATGGTGGAATACCAAAGATTGACAGGTAAAAAAAACCTTCCTTTTATATTTTTTATTTTTTCTTTCGTAATAAAAATAAATAAATAAAAATATTTGCTACCTTTGAATGCTTCAAATTTCTTGGATCTTTGTTGGTATTTTCTTGTATTTCTTCGTGAAAATATTACATATCTAAGCTGATGGCTTTATAGCCAAATTTTATTACAAAATATTGTTTCTTTTTCTTTTGTCTTTTCTGTCTTTTCCATTTGCAGGAGTAAAGAGGGGTCAACGACGATGGGGAACTTCGCCCTTACCATTTCGATGCAAGTTCGACAATAGAACCGGGCGTAGTTGTCAGAGGGCCTCGGATGGTGCATTGATGATGTGGCGAGAGAGACGGTTGTTAAAGGGATTAGGGTGAATTAGGGTTTTTGATGTTTTACGGTAGTGGGCTTGTGTTGGCATTTGGGTTTGGGTCTTGTTGGGTAATTGGGTTAGGGTATTTTAGACTTGGGTTGTAAATTGGACATTTTAAAATAAATGGATTTTTATTTGTGTTTTTATATTCTATTTTTATTTGGTTTGGGCTTTAGTTTATTTTGTACTGGGCTGGTTAAAATTGGGCTTCTACAAAAGCTACCCCACAAAGGACAGCGGGTGGAGGAAGAATTAGTTGAGGGATGCAGGCGACAACTGGGAAGCTATTTTGGGAAACAATGAAAAAGGAAAAACCCGAATCTTTAATAATCAAGCTATCCCAAATTTGAGGGGATTGATGGGGTTAAATCTTGGCATTAATTTTGTAGGGAATTGGAATCCTGATATGGGGGACAATTTACTGATTTGGTGAATATGGACTCTCTTGATGAAGATAGGCTTTTGAGACTATTAATGGAAAAAAAGGCCAAAGAACAGTTATATTTTGCAAGTTTCAAGCATAAAGGATTCGAGCGAGATCTTAGGAGAACACGCAGATGTTAACCAAAATAGAGGATTGGTTGAAATCATAGGGCGAGTTAGTCGAGAACAATGAAAATCCTAAGTTGGAACGTTTGTGGGCTGAGAAATCCACGGGTAATTCAATGGCTCAGGAATTACTTGAGAGAATTTTGTCCCTAAATTTTGTTTCTTATGGAAACAAAAATCAATACGAGAAAGATGGAAGCTCTTAGAAGATAATGTGGTTCTGTGCATGATATTGAAGTGGTTGAAGAGGGATAGAAGGAAGATTGTGCTTAGGATGGAGACAACATGATGCGGTCATCCTTCGGAGCTTTTCACAACATATTGATGTGGAGATTCTTGATGAACAGAATGCTTTTTGCTGAAGACTCATTGGATGGTAACCCTGATGAATGCCTGCGCAAGTTTTCTTGGGATTTACTCTGTCAATTGGGTAGAGACCAAAGACTTTCATGGCTAGTGGTTGGAGATTTCAACGAAATAACTTTTTCTTTCGAAAAAGAGAGAGGTTATATTCGATTAGATAAAAACATCACAGCATTTCATTTGACACTATCTGATTGTGCATTTAATGGTTTGGGATTTTTTGAAAGGTGGTACACTTAAGAAAGAGAAAGATTTGCTGAAACAAATATTCAAGAGAGACTTGATCATGGGGTTACAAATCAAACCTGGTTGGAATTATTTCCTAAATTTTCGTTATATCATTTAATCCACTCAATTTTTTTTATCAATGTCCCCTAATGGTAAATATGAGGGGATAAACTCATTCCAACCATGCAATTGGTAATTGACAGTTTAGATTTGATGCAGACTGGGTTTTGGATGGAATACTAGGACTCCATATCAAAGGTGCTACCGACTAAGCTTATGGAATTGGAAAAAAGCTTCTCGAGTGGAATCTAAAAGCAAAAGAACCCGAAAGCTATATAAGAAAGGTTTTGTTGCTCGAATGATGAAACTCCAAGGTTCTGAACCCACTGATGCCATTCTTGCCGAATTAACTAAGATCTAAATTGGATTAAATTTAAAGGCGAATAAAAAAGAGAGATTTTGGAAACAAAGGGCTCGAACTAACTCGCTGGCTCATGGAGATCGTAATACGATTTATTTTCATAAGATAACCACGGGAAGGAAGAAACAAAATAAATGAAAGTTAGGTTGAAGACCATGATGGGATTTTGAAAATAACATTTGAGTATTTTAAAAAATTATTTACGATATCTGAGTAGGGTGATGAGTCACTCATTTTCGAAAAGATCCAACGTCGTATTTCGAATACATGAATACACAACTTTTAAAGCCTTTTTCTGAAGAAATCTGAGGTGTTAAAGGGGATTGGTCCTTTTAAAGGGCCGAATAGTGATGGCTTCCAAGCCCTCTTCTTTCAAAAATATTGGCATATCGTGTGTCCGAAGGTTACCAACTACTACCTTGATGTGCTTCGAAAAGCTGTTGCGATTGAGGACATAAACATCACACATATTGTCTTAATTTCCAAGGTTAGTAATCCACGTACTATTATGCAATTTCGATCAATTAGTCATTGTAATGTTATATAGAAGATAATTGCTAAGGTCATCGTAAATAGAATGAGTGAATTTTTAAATCTCTATGTTCACGGGATGCAAGGGGCATTTATTCCAGGTTGACAAATATTTGACGTCTTGGTTGCTTATGAAATCCTTCATATCTTGAAATGAAAGAAATGGGGGGAAAAGGCAACTTTGCGCTCAAATTAAACATGAGCAAGGTATATGACAAAGTCGAGTGAGATTTTTTAGTTGGAATGATGCTAAAACTGGGATTTCATGTGGACTGAACGACTTTGGTCATAAGATACGTTGCATTCGTCTCATATATAATGGGAATAAATGGTTTTCGAAGCAAAAGTTTTATGCCTTCGAGGGGATTAAGATAAGGAGACCCACTCAGCCTCTATCTCTTTTTGTTATGTGTAGAAGGATTATCAGCAAGCCTAATTACGACTCAAGAGGAAAACATGGTACAATGGATTCGAATAGAAAGAGGGAGTATGATCATCAATCATTTATTCTTCGCTGACAATAGCATTCTCTTTGGGGAAACTACGAAAGAAGGGGTCGATAACATTTATAGAATAATTGCAAATTATGATAAAGCTTCTGGTTAACTATTAAACTATGATAAGTCCTTAATTTACTTTAGGGCTAATGTGGCTGAGTAAGATAAAACAGTTGTAAGTGATATTCTAAAAGCAAGGGTATCCTTAAATCTCGAGAAATATCTTATCTTGCCTATGATTGTGGGGCGAAGTAAGAAGAGAGCTTTTGTACAATATGTAAACAGAATTCAAAAAAAATTGGACAATTAGAATCTACTATTCCTATCTATGAGAGGGAAAGTAACTTTGGTAAAGGTTGTGCTACAAGCAATACTAGTTTATACAATGCATTATTTCTTTTTCTCAAAATCACCGTGTGCTAAGATCGAAAAAGTGTTAAATAATTTCTGGTGGAGAAACACAAAAACTTTAAAAAAAATTCACTGGAGCTCATGGAGTTTTCACTACTTACCCAAGCTCGTTAGAAGCCTAGGCTTTCATGATTTATCCTTATTTAACTTATCGTTTTTAGCTAAACAGTGTTGGTGTATTTGGACCCAACCAAACTGTCTTTTAGCTTGTGTTATGAAATCGCATTACTTCCCTCATTTGGAGTTTTTATCATCTAGTTTAGGCTTTTACTTGTCTTATACCTGGAGGAGTATGCTGAGTGCTCGAGTAGTGTTGGAAAATGGTTTCAATTTGCAGATAGGCAATGGCGATACCGTGAATATCTGGAACGATCCGTGGCTCTTGGGATCTAGAGATGGAAGGATCAAATGTCAAAATATTGATGTCAGGTATACGACAGTATCACAACTAATCAATCCTAATAGTGGTACGTAAAATGAAATTGCAGTTCGTGATATTGTAGAAGAAGAGCAAGAAAAAGTTATTATGTCAATTCCTCTCGCAAAGTACCTTTTCTCGATAATAAAACCTGAGGGTTAGAGAGCTCGGGTACTTACATTGTGAAGAAATCTCATGTACAACAAGCATTGTCCAATCCTATGGCCCTAACTATAAAGAATTTCTTCTCGAATCTTTGGTCTTTACAACTTCCAAAGAAGATAAAAATTATTATGTGGAAATTCTACAACAATTTCTACTTATATATAACAATTTCAACAGACGCCAAATTGCTCCCCCTAACCTATTCCAATTATGCCATACTAAAGTTGAAATTGTTGACCACCTGTTGTGAGCTTGTCCAATAACATGTCAGATCTGGAAATCTCTACACCTTCCTATGGCCACAAAATCACAACACCCTGATTACATGTCATGGTTAGTTGAATGTTTCCAAGCAGCAGAAGAAAGAAGTAAAAAACTCGTGATAATATTTGTTTGGGCTATATGGTACACAAAGAATAAACTAATACATGATGGAT
Organism: Kokia cookei; assembly: GCA_039519145.1. Classification (NCBI taxonomy): domain Eukaryota; kingdom Viridiplantae; phylum Streptophyta; class Magnoliopsida; order Malvales; family Malvaceae; genus Kokia; species Kokia cookei. The sequence continues at coordinate 32,968,382 of CM076902.1, forward strand.
TGAGGAAATCTGTGCAAGACATGGTAGTGTTCATTCTAGGCTACTTGGCTGAAATTGAAGGCCTGGATTCTATGAATAGCTCAAAAATTATTGGTGCACAGTCTCACTAGATACCACCTGGTCAGGTTTTATTAAAATAAATTTTGATTCAATCTTTAATTGTCAAGAGAAAACATCATTTTCAGGTGTAATTGCAAGAAAAAAAGGATTAATAATTGGGGCGTACACATACCCTCACCTTAATGTTGTCGACCCTTTTGTTGCAGAAGCCTTGGCATGCAAGCAAGCGATTCGTTTTGCCCAAGAGGTTGGGTTTCGATGCATCCAAATGGAGGGAGACTCGTTGCCCGTCATCAAGAAGGTACACGCAAAACCAAATGATAGATCAGTAATTAGCTCGATTTTGGCAGATATCAAATGTCGATTAGGGTTCTTTGAACAAATTTCATTTCACCATATCAAAAAAGTAACGAACAATGCAACCCATACCTTAGCTAAAGAGGGACGTCGGTTCAGTGAATGATGTTTTTGTATTGAAGATGCACATGAACTCGTGGAACAGCCCGCGACAACAGACAATTTGAAATGTGTATCTTGACATAGTTCCAGCTTTAGCATATCGAAAATTTGTGATCTTTTGCTTCAAAGCTTCTCCTAAAGCTTCCATCCCCCCTAGGCTTTGTTAATGGTTTCGATTTTCAAGCTTATGGAGGAGGGAGAGTAATGCTGGTTCTTTAGTTTTGTGGGGTTTTTTTCTTGTTTCTATTGATATGATTTCCTTTTGTTTCTTAGCTTATTTCCTTTTGCTTTTTGGGTTTTGTTGTCATTTATTGCGAACTATTATTAGCTACTTGGTTTTGTTGTGTCCCGATACTTTATGGATGGGACAGATGTACTTTCATCCCGTTATTCAATGCTAGCTATTTTCTTTAAAAAAAAAAAGATCAGATACATTTACTACAGCTAGTAACCTGAGATTACTCAGGTGTATTAAGCGATAGTGACGAGTGCAGATAAAACATAGTCTATTGTCAAACTAATGGGATTGCACATCACATCGCGATGTTGGCTGCTGATCAGGAACCAAGTCTATACTATACCTACATGTCTTTCTCTCACACGCACACAGGAAAGCCATTTTTTTATTTAAGTGAACATTTAATTTAAAGAATAAAAAGAATTAAATGCTACGTACAAAACCTTGGTGTTCTGATACATATTTTTTTGAATAATTTTATTATAAATTTTGATTTTTATTTTTATTTTTCACTTAATATTTAATATAATTCATAATCTCTCACTCACTCATAAATAGGAAGATAACGTACTTCAACGTATTCAAATCTATATCCTTCTGCATTGATAATAATGATCATAATAATCTAATTAAGACTTAATCCGCTTCTAATAAATAATTAACAACTCAGTGAAATATGTAAAATCACGATACTTGCTAATGTAAGAAGAACCATATAAGAATTCAAATGTCAACAAACGAAAAAGGTTTCTAAAACTGCACATCCCGAAAAAATGCCATTTTTTTTTTTTTTAGGAGTGATCTCACATGATCTATATGTATATATATAAGCTTGTATCTATTTCCGATTAAAAAATACCCATGACTGCATATAATTCAAGTCGGGTATGAAAATTTTATTCCAACAAAACTTTGATTATGACTGCACATAATCCCTATATGATCATGTTTCCAAATGGATTCAAACAAAATATATAGGTATGTGAATACTGTTCAAAATGGCTATCTTCTAAAAATGACAAATGCCATTTTTTTTTATGAGTGATTTCACATTATCTATATGTATATATATAAGCTTGTATCTATTTCCGATTAAAAATACCCATGACTGCATATAATTCAAGTCGGGTATGAAAATTTTATTCCAACAAAACTTAGATTATGACTGCACATAATCCCTATATGATCATGTTTCCAAATGGATTCAAACAAAATATATAGGTATGTGAATACTGTTCCAAATGGCTATCTTCTAAAAATGACAAATAATGCTAAACTAGAATTTAACCTGGATATTGGATGTTTCTGCTTGGGTGGTTGAGCACTCTGAATCAAGTTGGTGCACTGATATTCCACACGTATCCTATACGTATAAGAGAAAACAATGCATAAGCATATGGCATTATGGAATTTTCAACTCATTGAGATTCCAAGGGAAACTGATCATTTTACGTTTAACCCAGCTGATTCATGCTTATATTACACATATTTGAATATAGGTGTTCAATAATGATATATATCTAACACGAGTAGATCAAATAATGCTGTACGAAATATATAATTACAATATACGAAAAGAACATTAACACGATAGGGTTATATGAACATGTCAAAACTAATATGGCACAAATAATTTAACTTATAAAAAATTATACAAATATAATATAATTTAGGAATGATCATGACACGAGAAAAACCACCAACACGGTATGAATTTGCTAATTACCAAGTCTAAACTCATGTCTATATAGTGTCTTTTAAGTCTTTTTATACAAATTAAATATATGTACTCTAGGAAAAATAAAGAATTGGAGCAATATATGCTCATGCAGTCACTCTTTAAGAAATGGAATTAAGCCATTTAAAGTTCAAATCGAACATGTACGATTTATTTCTTTTCCGTTTAAAATGAACAATAAATAAACAACTTCCCCCCACAGAAATTTGTCACATGCCATTCTTCCATTTACAGAGATACTCAAAACATTAGCAAGTGGTTGCGGATCAGAACAAGGTGGAGAACAGGCAGACTGAACATATCATAGCAAAATGAATCATATTTTCTCGCTATAAAAACTGTCAATATTCTGAGGTTTTAGTTTTGCTGATACTGAGAATAAATAACTTACCTTAATAACACAAGAATTGAAGGTACCGTTTGCTTGCAAATGGTGGCTAGTTGAGTTATACCCTTGAGATAGCTGCTGCGAAGCTGAGTTAAAGATCCCAGAAAGAAACAAGGTTGGTTCAACAACTAATAAAATCATGTTTGCTCTCCATGGAAAGAAAAAAAGAATACATGAATAAATGGCTTTTTATCATTAAAATCTATGTTACTTGAATTCAAATGTGAATGTTGGATAAACATGTCTACTACATGAGTATGTTCTATTTTTAAAAGCTTTCCACGCCTTTGGAGATCCTAGGAGAATCATATCCCCAATTTTTTATGTCGTTACAGGATCACTGGAGAGTCAGTTCTCCATATTCATGTCCTAATTTACTATAAAGATTAGGAAAAAATAATAAATTCCTGGATCTATTGAGTAGGTAGAACCCTAAAAGGAAAAGTCAAATTAGTGAAGACATAGCTACAGACTTCAGTCATACCACCATGATTGGCAGTGCTAGAGAAAGTGGAGAACTCAACATAATTGACGATGGAATCAATTTTAGGTGTCAACCTCTGAATGCTTGTTCTAGTCTTAATTGTAATAATGTTATGCTTTAACATTACAAAATTAGGACACCCTAGCTTTGTCTATTTAAAACATTTATTTCCCGATTTATTAAATAATAAAAATTCATCTCTTTAGATGTGAATTATGTAAACTTGTTAATCATCATCGAACAATGTTTCCTTCTAAATCGTACAAAGCTTAAAAACCGTTTTTCTTAATACATAGTGATGTTACCTTGTTGGACTCAGAATCCTTTCTTAGGTCTCATCTTCAGTGGGAGACATTAAGTGAATATTCGACTCAAGTTCGTGAAAAAGAGACTCTAGATGATTCTTTAGAGGTTGATATACAAAGCAAAGGTTCTAGGAAAAACACTGAGAGAGACTTGGGAGGTCTTTTACTATAATCTAATAAGTTAAATAGGAAAAATCTACCTAAAAAAGCACAAAAAAGCTCATCGTTTACCTGTTGCGAAGTGACTTACGATGCAATGGTGAACCTTGAATACCAAAACTGCGAGCTCACCAAACTTATGACGACACTAAAAGTGCGAGCTCTGTCAGGCGAACCCACACCTGCGAGCTCCTTACTTTGGCAACTTGTCAACTTGCACTGAGACAGTAATAATTTTTTATGAGATGTTTTGGCTGCTGATTAAACTAAAATCAACCAATAGAAAAGCAAGTTGAACTATTCAAGTTCCAAGAATAGTCAAGTTGGAATTGTTTATTATTATTTTCAACTTATTTAAGCATAATCTTTCATGTAAATTATGCAATCAGTTTTAATATAATGGAACAGTTTATCACCTTTTAACCTCTCCACTTTTGATTCTTTTTTCCTTCTGTTTCAACTTTTGCTTCATAAAAAATCCAACAATTAGTATCTAGAGTCACTTATCTTTAAGGGCCTATTTTCATAAAAATGTTTTCAGCAAGCTTTACACCACTCATCCCTGTTTTGACAGGAGAAAACTACCATATTTGGGTAGTAAAAATGAAAACCTATCTTCAAGCCTTTGATATTTGGGAGGTTGTAAATGTTGAAATTGAACCACCAATGTTAAGACCAAATCCTACACTGACTCATATGAAACAACACAGTGAGGAATGTGCCATAAAACACAATGCGATGTCTTGCCTACAAAACAGTGTTTCAAACATGATCTTTACAAAAATCATGGCATGTGATACTCCCAAACAAGCTTGGGATAAACTCAAAGAGGAATTCCAGGGTTCACAGAAGACAAGGCAGCATCAGATGATAAATCTCAAACAAGATTTTGAAAACCTTGAGATGAAGGAAATTGAGACTGTGAAGCAATATTCAAATAGAATCATGGTAGTGGTGAACCAGATAAGACTGCTAGGTGTCTAGTTCGCGAATAGTTGAGTAGTTGAGAAGGTGATTACCACACTTCCTAAGAGATACGAATCAAAGATATCCTCACTCTAAGACTCAAGGAATCTATCAACTATCTCACTCTCAAAACTAATCAATGCTCTGTATGCTCTGAAATAAAAAATGGCTAGCAAAGAAGAAATACACGTTGAAGGAGCTTTTCAAGCTAGAAATAGAGAAGCTACGAGCTCCTCAAGTTATAAAAGAAAAAAGACCTGGTCAGATAAGAAACAGAAGTCAAAGAAAGACAATGAAAAAAAATCCACCGTGTTCGCATTGCAAGAAGTTGAGTCATCTTGAGAAATTCTGTTGGTTCAAGCCTAATGTCCAATGCAAAAACTGCAAGTAGTTTGACCATGAAGAATAAACGGCACGTACAACAACAAAATACTCAGGTACAAACTGCAAAAGCAAGCCAAGAAGAATTGATGTTCACCGCCTCATGCGAAGCACAACTCGTAGAATCCTGCGAACCCCCCTGTGAAGTCCAATTCGCGACACCATGTGAACCCTCCAACAAAGTAAGGAAAAACTGGTTGGTTGACGGTGGTTGTACAAGTCATATGATTGCAGATGCGAACATCTTCAAAAGCATTGACAAAAGGTTTCATTCCAAGGTGAAAGTTGAAAATGACAAGTACATTGAAGTGTCACGGACTTAGATTTTTCCCACGCAATCCGTGCGGCATTAGGTCGTTTGTTTAATCCAAAAACACCTAAGTCAGCCTGATTCCCAACAAATGAGGATTCAAAAGAATTTCCTCTAAGGCACCAACACAAAAGCGGAAGAACTTAAGATGAACAAATGAAGATGAACAAATGAAGAACAAAGAACACAAAAGAGAGAGAGAGAGAGAGAGAGAGAGTTTTGAGTGAATGCTCTCAAGAATTCTTATTGCTCAAGAATGAAGTGATTTTCAATGAGAGGAAAGGCCCTCTATTTATAGTTGAGCCTCCCCAAATCAACGGTACAGATTAAAGTACATCAATGACTAATATTGAAAAGTATCTACAACAAGAATCTCTAAGATTACAATCAAATCTCTAAGATCACAAGGATCATATCTTCTAAGATTGCCTATCTTGAAGATTGCATTCCATATTTTCCATCTTTGTAGATGGACCTTCAATCTCTCCAAGCACTAGGCCAGTCCGATTGGGCTAAAAGACCTCCCTTGAACTCGATGGATCACACAAGTGTGTCATGGTTGCAGGCTGCCATGCGCAACCCATGACATTCTCCATCACCAAATCTAGCGACGTCCTTGTTGCGTCCTTTGCATGGAACTGGTCTATCTTATCTTGGAACTGCCACAGGACCTTGGCAGGTTCCCAACTTGTCTCACTTTCGGGAAATCCTTTCCATAGAACTAAATATGCGATAGTACTTCCTTCTGAACACACGATCTGTCTCGATACTCTCAACTTCACGATCGTAAGAGACCTTTACCCCCATTGGTGCTCGTTCAGACTTGCCTCGATTTGGATCCTCCTGATCCTCATGGAATGGCTTAAGCATACTTACATGGAACACTGGGTGGACTTTGAGCTTTGCCGGCAACTCAAGCTTGTAGGCCACCTTGCCCGCTCTCTTTAAAACTCGAAATGGTCCCTCATACCGTCGCACAAGCCCCTTATGCAAGCCATTATGACGCAAAATCAAGTGGAGTTTAACAAGGACTGAATCACCAACCTGAAATTGCACATCCCTTCGATTTTGATCCGCCCATTTCTTATTGCGTTTGCTTGCCTTGTGAAGGCAAGATCGAGCTAAATCATTTTGCTCTTACCAATCCCTCGCAAATCAGTAAGCTGCTGGATTAGGTCCCGCATAATGAGTTGCAACAGCATTGGGTGTAAGTGGCTATTGACCCGTCACTATCTCAAACGGACTTTGGTTCGTCGTCCCACTTCGTTGCAAATTATAAGAGAATTGGGCCACGTCCAACAACTTTGGCCAGTCCCTTTGTGTGGCACTCACATAGTGCCGTAAGTACGTCTCAAACAACGCATTCACTTGTTCGGTTTGCCTATCGATTTGTGGATGCATGCTAGTGGAAAAGTTCAAGTCTGAGCCCATTAACTTGAACAATTCCGTCCAGAATCGTCCCGTGAATCGCCCGTCTCGATCACTTATAATAGACTGTGGCACTCCCCAGTACTTCACCATATGTCTCAAGAACAAACGAGCTGCCTCCTCAGCAGGACACTCCTTGTTGCTGGAATAAAAGTTGCATACTTCTAAAACCTGTTTACCACAACAAAGATACTCGCAAACCAATCGGATTTAGGCAAACTCACAATAAAGTCCATGGATAAGCTCTCCCATGGCTGCTTCGAAATGGGCAAAGGTTGTAACAAACCAACGAGAGTTTTCAACTCGACTTTATCTTGTTGGCAAACCAAACAAGTCATCACATAGGTCACCACATCGTCACCCATATGAGGCCAATAAAATAGATCCTCCAAGAGAGCCAAAGTGCGGTACATACCTGGATGGCCAGCCCATTTCGAATCATGACATTCCTTCATGATTTCTTTTTGCAAATTCCCGTATTGTGGCACATAAAGGCGATGTCCCCGAGTGTATAGCAATTCTCCCTCAAGCCAAAATCGCCTTGTTTTTCCCTTTTTGGCAAGCTGCATCAAATTTTTGGCCATGGGATCATGGGACAATTTTTCTCGAATATGCTCTAATAGAGAACTATCAGGTTGGCTTATTGTCGCCAATTCCATCTTTCGACTAAGTGCATCAGTGACAATGTTGGCACTCCCTGGTTTGTATTCCAAGCTAAAATCAAACTCCGCGAGGAAAACCTGCCAACGAGCCTGCTTGGGAGACAATTTTTTTTAAGTTAAGAAATAGCTATTTGCAAAATTATCAGTGTATACCACGAACCTGGAACCCAGCAAATAGTACCTCCATGTGCGCAAACAGTACGCCTTGAAAAAATTTGGTAAAGCAAGTACTGGCTCACTCGCCATTGCTTGCTTCACTTGCTAGAAGGCATTCTCACATCGAGGATCCCAATCCCATACTTTACCCTTCTTCAACAAATCCGTCAAGGTGGCAGTGATTTTGGAATAGCCTTCAATAAAATGCCTATAGTAGTTTGCCAACCCAAGGAAAGACTGCAACTTTGTTACCTTGATTGGTGGTTCCTAATCAACAATAGCTCGAACGTTGCTTTCATCCATACGAATCTTGTCACATCCCACAATGTGACCAAGGAATGACACCTTTTGTTAGGCAAATGAGCATTTCTTTTCTTTCACATATAGCTCATTTTCCATCAAGGTCTGGAACACCTTCCTTAAATGTCCCACATGCTCCTTAAGCGACTTACTGTAGAGCACAATGTTATCAAGATAAACAACCACAAAATGATCTAGGAATGGATGCAATACCTTGTTCATTAGTGTGCAAAATGTAGCTGGAGCATTCGTCAAGGAACTCAAAGGATCCATATCGAGTTACACAAGCGCTCTTGGGCTCATCCCCTTCGGCTATTCTCACTTGATGGTTCCCCGATCGCAAATCCAACTTAGTAAACCATCTCGCACTACCAAGTTGGTCGAACAAATCTGCAATAAGAGGAATAGGATACCTATTCTTCACAGTAATCTTATTTAAAGCCCTGTAGTCGATACACAATCTCAAAGACTCATCGTGCTTCTTTTAGAATAACATCGGTGCACCAAATGGGGCTTTAGATGGTCTAATGAACCCGACATCTAAAAGCTCCGTCAATTGTTTCCGTAATTCATCCAACTCAGGCGGAGACATTCTATATGGGGACCTAGCTGTCGGCTCGGAATTAGGCATCAACTCGATCCTATGGGCCACCTCCCTCTTAGGTGGCAACTTCTTGGGTAACTCAGCTGGCATCACGTCTTGAAAGGACTTTAATAATTGGCCCACTTCCCTTGGAATTTCACCAACGAATTTCAAACCCTCATCGACCTTCAAGACGACTAAGTAGAAGACTTCATCTCTTCGTACTCCTTTAACGAACTGGATTGCTGACAAGGGTTTCCTTTCTATGCTTGCTTTCCTTTTCATTCTCACCATACATTGATGGTTTGAATCGTTGATTACCATATAATCACCATTTTAATGTGACTCGAATCTTTCTCGATTTTGAGATCAAGTTCCCTCGTCATTTCCTCGGACATGAATAACTCAGACGCACCAGTGTCAACAAGTGCATTCAATGCTCTGCCAGCCACAGTAATGTCAATAAACATCAATCCCTTACTTGTCTTATCTTCGACACCTCCCAAAATTGCACTGAGATTTTTGGTGTCTTTTTCAGTTTCCTTGGCACCTCCACATGCCTCCATGGCATTGAAGACTTCCTTCTTTGGACAATCCTTCATCCTATTTGGGCCATCATTCTTCTTGTCTCCCCCACCATTACCCTTGACTTTTGGCTTGGGTTTGGAAGACTCATTATTCTCGGACTTCCTCCAATCTCCAAGAAATTTTCTGCCTTAGCCATGGCTACAATCAATTCAGTGATGCCTTGGCGACGTAACTCTTGCTTCACCCACACCTTCAACCCATCCTCGAACCAATAGAATGCTTCTTTCTCGTTCAATTCTGATATCTGAAGCATCAACTCGCTGAACTCCAGTACATATTCTCGAACAGTGCCTTGTTGCGTAAGCCAACGTAACTTGGCTTAAGCCTCTTTCTCAGCATGCTTCGGGTAAAATTGCTTTTTCAACACTCCTTGAAACTCCTTCCAAGTCCTAATAACCGTTCCTCCACGTTTCTCATCCGTGGACCTACGTCGCCACTGTAAGAGCACTATCAGTAAAGTAAATCGAAGTAGTATTTACCTTAGTGACATCATCCTCGATCCCTATTGCTCGGAAGTATTGTTCCAATTCCCACAGGAAGTTATCCACTTCTCTCGCGGACCTATCCCCTTTGAACTTCTCAGGTTTTGGAACATCAACTTACATTGCTTCGCTCCTGAAGCCATCATCCCACTTTCCAAGGCAGCCTTATAGATAGTAAGCTCCCCTTTAAGCTCAGCAATCTCCTCCTTCAAGCCCATCACCAAGGCCTCAAGAGCATCATCTCTTACTGTCAACTTATCAGCAGTGGACCTAAGAGACTCCATCACAAACTCTTTGCTATCTTCCCTTAGATCATCAATACGACTCATGGCAATCTCAAGTGTCTCCTTCATGTCTCCCATGGACTCTTCGAGATTTACCACGCGATTGAAAAGTATCTTGAACAAAAATCTCTAATATTACAATCAAATATCTAAGATCACAAGGATCATATCCTTTAAGATTTCCTATCTTGAAGATTGCATTCCATAGTTGCCCTCTTTGTAGATGGACTTTCAATCTCTCCAAGCACTGGGCAAGTCCGATTGGGCCAAAAGACCTCCCTTGAACTCGATGGATCACACAAGTGTGTCATGGTTGCGGGCTCCCATGCGCAACCCATGATAGAAGCAGTAGGAAAATGAGATGTTTTGATTAAAACTTCATCAAGTACTAAACTTGTGACAGATGTTCTTTTATTCCTATAGAAATTCCTCAACCAACATCATCGAAAACTCTCTTCTTCTTATCACCAGTCACAAACTCAATGGCAATAATTTTCATCAATTGTCACAATCAATCCTTATGTAAATTTCTAGTAGAGGCAAGGATAATTATCTCACCGATGAGGATCCTATTCCGACGAAAACAGATCCCAAGTATCGCACGTAAAAAATTGAAAATCACATGGTCATCTCATGGCTAATAAACACCATGACCATAGAAATTGGAGAAAATTTCCTTCTCTACAAAACAGCCAAGGAAATTTGGGATGCAACAAGAGAAATTTACTCCAGTTATGAAAATACCTTTGAACTTTTTAAGATTGAAACTCGACTTTATGATCTACGACAAGTGGAGATGACTATCACTCAATATTTCAACATAATAACCCGGGACTGGCAACACCTTGATATGTTTGAAATATATCCTTAGAAATGTCCAAATGATGCTGCTTTACACAAAAAGATTATTGATCAAAAGAGAACATTCAAATTTCTCCTTAGTCTCAATAAGGATTTGGATGAAGTAAAGGGAAAAATCTTGGGCAACCTCTCTACCTTCCATCCGAGAGACATTCGCTGAAGTCAGATGAGAAGAAAGCAGGAAGAAACTGATGATAACAAAAAAATATAAGTTCCCCAATTGCTTAAGGCTTAACCTTGTACACACATAGCCCGTGACCATCGCACACAATGAGTAAATGAAGGTCTATCATTGACATTGGGATCATTTAGCCCACATGAGTTGGGCCGATTCAGAGAGCTGTTAATCAAGCCTATCAGATTGAAGCTTGGGAAACCAAATAATGAAAATATGGTAACATAAGACACCTTGACAAATATGAAAATTAATCCTAGAAGGTAAGGAAGAATCATATCTTTAAAATTAGATAAGATTTATAATCTTGTAAATCCCATGAATTAAGGGATAGGCTAATTTCGATCGTTAGTTTAATTTGATCTTACTGTTGGTTGTAAGGGAGCTCAACTATAAATAGGAGCCTCTCCTTATTTGTAATTCATTCCATTTCATTCATTGTATTATTTGTATTCTTTGAGAGAAAGTAATATAATTGAAACCATTTACTCAAACACTTGGTGTTCTTTGTTCTTGTGGCTTTTTGTCGTCTTTTAAGCTTTCTTTTGGCTAGTTGCTTCCTCTATACAAGTTGGGGCCTTTGAGGAATTCCCTTAGTGAATCCTCAATCGTGGTGGTTAGGCTGACTTAAACATGTTTGCAAGAAAAGATCAACTAAGGCCACACAAATTGCGAGACAAAAGAGACAAATGGTATCAAAGCTAAAGGTTACGAAGGCATTGTCCGTGATGTCAAAAGAAGTTGTTGAACAAACTGAGCCAATGAAGACCCGTGGGAGGGCCAAACATAAGAGTCGTTCGAGGGACGTACTGTCGACTTTGGAAAATCGAGTAGTCACTCTCGAAGAGTCCATGAGGGACTTCAAGGAGGGACTCTCAAGTGGGTTACAATTCATAAAGGAATAGCTGAGAGGGTATGTATGGGATACTCTTGATTCCTTGGAGAATAAGATGACGAGGAAAGATGATGCTCTTGAGAGAATGGTGGTAGGTTTGAAGGAAGAAATCACCGAGCTTAAAAGGGAGCTCAGGATTTTCAAGGCTGCCTTAGGTAATGAAATGTCGGCTTCGACGCCAAAGCAACAGGTGATGGATGTGCCCAAACCGAAAGGGTTTAAAAGGGCAAGGTCCGCAAGTGAAGTGGACAACTTTCTTTGGCAATGAAGCAATATTTTCGATCGATGAGCATCGAGGATGATGCTACTAAGGTAAATACTGCTGCTATGTATTTTACTGACGTTGCTTTGTTATGGGGGTGACGTAGGTCCACATATGTGAAACGTGGAGGGACCAATATTAGGACTTGGGTAGAGTTCCAACAGGAATTCAAGGGCAGTTTTACCCAGAATATGCTGAGGATAAAGCTCGAGCAAAGTTATAGCGGGTTATGCAACGATGATCGATTAGGAAGTATGTGTGGGAGTTCAGTGAACTCATGCTTCAAATTTCTAATTTGAGTAAGAATAAAGTATTTTTCTCCTTTACAGATGGGTTGAAATCATGGGCGAAACAAGAGTTGCAACACCGAGTCAAAGAACTTACTAAACCCATGATGGTTACAGAGTCCATAATGGAACTTGATTCGAGCAGAGACAGGTTCGAACCTTTCAAGCCCAATAGGAAGGGCGATGGTGAGGGAGACCATGATGAGAATGAAGAGGGACATAGCGATTATGGTAGCGATAGTAGTAGCGACGGTGGAAAACCACGACGTGAGAAGTGGAAACCCAACAACCCAAAAGAGAAGAGGAGCAAGATTAGATGTTACTTTTGTAAGGGACCGTATATGAGGAAGAATTGTCCAAAGGTATCTTCTTTTTTTGCTATCAAGATGCAAGATGAGTCGGAAGAAAGAAAGCCTATTGAGAAGAAAGCATCGATGGTTAATGCGATGGTTGGCACTCCTTCCAAAAGAGATGGCAAATAAGGGTTGATGTTTATGGACATCAACATAGCAGGCCAAAAGAAGAGTGTTCCTATTGACATTGGAAGATCTGACTTGTTGATATCAGAAAAAGCTGCTAAGAAACTTGGTCTCTTGAGTCAGAAATCTAATAAGAAGATCAATATGGTAAATTCCGAGGAAGCCCCAACTGTTAGAGTAGCTCGAAATGTAAAGCTACAAATCGACGAATGGAAAGGCAAGGAAGACTTTGAGATAATCAAATTAGACGATTACGATTTTGTGTTTGGGTTAAACTTCCTTGACAGGATTCAAGCTACTATGTTTCCATGGCCCGATCAAATTCATATTATTATCGGTGCGTTATCACGAATTATTGCGTCGATATATCGAGATATGAAGTTTGGGACCAAAGTGTTGTCATCAATCCAACTAGTCGAGGATATTTCGTATGGGAAGAACATCGACTCGATAGAACGAAGTGTTACAGAAGCCCCTTCGTAGAAGTTAGTGAAGTTTGGGACCGATATGAGGCCTGGTGAGTCGTCTGTGGAGATATCACCTTTGGGTAAGGTGAAGTGTGCATCGGACTTCGAGGGAAAAGAAGTGATGCAAATGGGATAGACGGGTCGAGTAAATGCTACGAGTAAGGTACATAGTGAATACTTTAGTAGTGTTGTGAATTCTGACTTGTCGGTTTGGCAAGATTGTAAAGACCCTTTCAAAGTTCTTGAGCAAATAGACCAAGGGACTATGGGAATTACGAAGCCAAGTAATATGAATAAAGAAGATTCCAAACGAGGCAAGTCAAAATTGGGGCAAGTTGGAGTGGAGGCTTATTGCCAGCAAGATGTACCAAAGAGTGTAATGGTTCAAGTTAAGAGGAAACAGAAGTCGAGGCGAAAGTTTCAAAAAATAGGGACAACCCAATAGTAAAACTAGTCAGGAAGAACCCGAGGCAACGAGACGAGATCAAGGCGAATCAAATTAGTGTCATTCTGAAGTTGCAACGAGGGCGTTGCGAGAATGGGTGAGGAAGAATGTCACGACCCAGAGTTTAAAGCCCTTAACCATCGCACATAATGAGTCTCATGGAAGTCTGTCATTAACATTGGTATTATTTAGCCCACATGAGTTAACTGATTCAGAAAGCTGTTGATCAAGCCTATCAGATTGAAGCTTTGGTGGACCAATAATGAAGATATGACCACATAAGGCATCTTGGTAAATATGAGAACTAACCCTAAAAGATAATGAAAAATCATAACTTTAGGATTAGATAATATTTGTAATCTTTTAAATCCCATGAATTAAGAGATATGCTAATCTCGATCGTTGGTTTAATTTGATCTTGACTGTTGGTTTAATTTGATTTTGACTGTTGGTTATGGAGGAGCTCAACTATAAATAGGAGTCTCACCTCATTTATAACTCATTTCATTTCATTCATTGTATTCTTTATATTCTTTGAGAGAAAGTAATACAATTGAAAGCATTTACTTAAACACTTGGTGTTCTTTGTTCTTGTGGCTTTCTATTGTCTTTTGAGCCTTCTTTTGGCTAGTCACTTCCGCTATACAAGTTAGTGCCTTGGAGAAATTCCCTTAGTGAATCCTCAATCGTGGTGGTTAGGCTGACTTAGGTGTGTTTGCAAGAAAGGATCGCCTAAGATCGCACGGATTGCGAGACTAAAGATCTAGCTCCGTGACACTAGTACATCAAGGTGCATTTTCTTTTGCTCATATTGCAACAATCAGAAAATTAAAGCCATGGATAGTTGATTCTAGAGCATCGAATCACATTACCGGAGACATCAATGTATTCCACAAGTTCAGTCCATATTCAAGCCCCCTTATAGTACGAATAGCAAATGGATCACTTTCAAAAGTGTCAGGAATTGGATCAATCAAATTGACAAAGAACCCTCTTCTCTCATCTGTCATTTATGTTCCAAAATTAAATTGCAATCTGATTTCTATTAGTAAACTCACCCGTGACTTGAACTGGGTGACTAAAATTTATCCAAATCTTTGTGAATTTCAAGCAACGATTTCAGGGAAGGTGATTAACAGTGTTGAAATGTGTGGTCTCTACTTGCTCAAAGGTAACTCTCCTTTACATGGACAACTTCATTCAAGTTGTGTTTCTGAGTTTGTTTCTAACTCTAATTATGTTTCTATTGCAAATGAAAATCAAGTCATGTTATGGCACTTCCCCTTGGTCACCCAAATTTTTTGTACTTTGAAAAATTGCTTCCTCTCTGTTCATCAATAAAAATTTAAAGTTTTTTCATTGTGAAATATGTCAACTTGCAAAACACACAATGCATGTTTATCCTAGCATTCAATTTGAGCCTTCACATCCATTCTCTATAATTCATAATGACATTTGGGACCCTCACGAGTGAAAAATATTAATGGGGCTCGTTGGTTCTTATCTTTCATAGACGAGCATACTAGAACAACTTGAGTATTCCTTATGAAAGAAAATATGAAACTGGAAAAATCTTCAAGTCCTTTTATTTCATGATTCACACCCAATTCAAAAGAAAAATTTAAATTCTTAAGACCGATAATAACAGAGTATTTTATATCAGTCTTGGGTTCCTATTCCACAACATAAGAAATTATTCATGTGAGTTCTTATGTTGACACCCCTCAACAAAATGGGATAGCAGAGAGAAAAAATAGACACTTACTTGAAGTAGCTAGATCACTCATGTTTACTAATAATGTACCTAAACACTTCTGGGGTGAAATCATCCTTACTAACACCTATCTCATCAATAAAATGTCTAGTCGAGTGCTACAATTTTCAGAGACCTCGTGAAGTCCTCCTAAAAGCCTCCCTTCATGTTAAATCTTTTTCTTTTGATCTTCCACTCAGAGTCTTTGGTTGTTCAATATTTGTTCACATACACCAACAACATTGAACAAACTTGATCGCAAATTAGTAAAATGCATTTTCCTAGGATTTTTTTATAATAAAAAAGAGTACAAGTGTTACTCACATGTTACTCGAAAGATGTACAATTTCTTGGATGTCACCTTTTTTGAACACCAATCCTATTTTCCCAAATATGAAATTCAGGAGAACTCGAGGAAATCTCAACTTTGGGACATTTTTCAAGACACTCAATCTGTGTATATTTCACTCCAAAGTGTTAATCCAGCATCCTTACCCTCTTCTGAATTCTCAAATATCTTACCTCTTTCAAGTCCTCAAAATCCGAATCTCAATTCCACATCAAGTCCAAACAACACACCTTTCGAGTCTCAATTTCATGAGTCCACTCAACCTTAACTTAGTAAAAAATCATCAAGAACTTCGTATCTATTCTAGGAGAAGACGACCTATTGAAAATCTAGAGAACGACACTCATATCAAAGATTATCAACAACTTGAACCGGAGCCTTCTGCTTCAGAATTGGTATGGATTCTTCAACTCGTGAACCTCTTGTTCATTTTGTTGATGATTCTAATTGTCTATTGCTCAAAGAAAAGGTACCCGAACATGTACAAACCATCCTAATGAGAAATATGTGGCATATGGGAAATTGTTGCCATCATATAGAGTATATATTTCAGCTATTGATAGTATACAGATACCAAATTCAATTCAAGAAGCTTTGAAAAATCCAACGTAGAAGAAGGCTATTGAGGAAGAAATCAAGGCTGTAGATAGCAATGGAACTTGGACTCTTACAGCTTACCTCGAGGGAAGAAGCCAATAGGTTGCAAGTGAGTATTTACAGTTAAGTATAAAGCAGATGGAAGTATATAAAGGTTTAAAGCTAGATTGGTGGGAAAGGGCTTTACTCAATCATATGAAATAGATTATCAAGAAACCTTTGCACCTGTTGTCAAGTTAAACACGATTCAAGTACTATTATCACTAGCAACAAATAAAGACTGGGCCTTGTACCAGCTAGACATAAAAAATGTCTTTTTGAACGGAGATCTTGAAGAAGACGTTTACATGGAAATACCTCCAGGTCTAGAAAACTCCTCCAACAGCCATCAAGTGTGCAAGCTGAAGAAATCATTATATGGGTTAAAACAATCACCTCATGCCTGGTTTGACAGGTTTTCCAAAATAGTAGTCACAAACAGATACAACTAATGCCAGACAAATCATTCCTTATTTGTGAAATCTTCATCAAAAGGTAAAATTGCTATTCTCATTATCTGCGTCGATGACATCATTCTAACTAGAGATAACTTAGAGGAAATTATCAAACTCAAAAAATTACTTGCAACTAAGTTTGAAATTAAAGATTTTAGCACTCTCAAATATTTCCTAGGCATGAAGGTTGCTCGATCTCAAGTAGAGATTGTTAAAGTACATCTTAGATTTGCTAACTAACACTAGCATGCTTGGGTGTAAACTTATACGGACGACTATGAATCCCAACCTAAAGTTAAGGAAAAATGAGGAAAGTGTACCAGTGGATAAAGAGAAGTATCAAAGACTATTGTGCAAGTTTATCTATCTCTCACTTACTAGCCCAAACATTGCATTCTCAGTAAGTGTTGTTACCCAGCACATGAATTGAATTCTCAGATACCTAAAGACGACACTAGGACACAATTTACTCTTCAGAAAGAGTGAAAGTCATGAGATAGAGGTTTACACTGACGCAAGTTGGGCTGAAGAATTGACTGAAAGAAGATTCACAAGTGGTTATTTGTTTAGGGCAATATTGTTATATGGAGAAGCAAAAAGTAGTTAGTGGTGGCAAGAAGTAGTGCAGAGTCAGAATATCGTGCTCTTGCTTTGGGAATTTGCGAATGAATGTGGATTCAGAGATCACAAAGCGAATTAAAAGTTGATTTTAAGAACCAAATAAAATACATAGTGATAGTTAATTTGCCATAAGTATTGCTAAAAGTCTAGTACACCACGACAGGACCAAGCATGTGAAAATTGACAAGCATTTCATTTTAGAGAAGCTCAACAATGGAATACTCCAACTGAGCTACATACCTACTCAACTGCAACTTGCTAACATTCTCACCAAAGCTCTTCCAAAAATCAACTTCGATGAATTCAACTCCAAGTTGGGATTGTATAACATATGCACCCCAGCTTAAAGAGGTAGTGTAGAAAGGAGCCAAAAATTAGTTGTATATATTAGGAATTTACTGATTTGCTGTAATCTAGTAGATTAGGATTTATTATTTAGTTTCTTAAAAAATATAGGATCAGTCATTATTGATTCCTAATTAGTTACTTTCCTATTTTATTTAGATTGCTAATTTTATGGGATTGTGCTATTATCTTTCTTAAAATAAATGACTAAAATCTCAGTCATCTTAATATAAGATAGGTTGTATTTCCTTGATGAAATAAGAATTTTTTTACACTAATCTTACAATAGCAACTGCTTAATCTTTGATCCAAGTGGATGTGAGCTCATTTCAACAAAAATGGTTGATAGAAACTTTGCTGTCAACTGGAACTTAGCAACTTCAGTAGCATATATCAACTCACTAGATGAAACCAAGTTATGGTATAGAAGAATTGAGCATGTTGACTACAAATCCTTAAGTTAAATGTCCAAAAATAACCTATTTGAAAATTTATCAAATATGGTTGATCATGAAGATGTATGTGAGGTATGCCAACTTGGGAAATAGGTGAGGTCTCCATTTCTTGCGAACACAACATATCGAGCAATTTTTGCACTTAGTACATACTGACATTTGCGGACCCATGAATACAAGTTCGCCAAATGGAAGTAGGTATTTTGTATTGTTTATTGATGACAGTACAAGGTTTCGTTGGGTGTGCTTCATGAAAAACAAGTCCAATGTGGTTGAAATCTTCTTCAAATTTAAAGTCATGGTTGAGAACCAAAGTGACTACAAGCTCAAAATGGCAAGATCAGACAATAAGGCAAAATACACCTTAGAGAAGTTTGAAAAATTCTGCAAAGAGTTTTGTGTTCATCATAAATTGGGCAATGTGTACACTCCACAACAAAATGAAATGAAAGAAAAAATAGAACTATAATGAACATGGCTCTCTACTTGTTGTTTGAAAGTAAACTGCAAAATGATTTTTGTGTAGAAGCAGTAAACGTTATTTGTTTACTTGCTAAACAAACTACCTACTAAATCTATTGAAGAAAAGACACCATTTGAGGTATGGTATGATTTTAAACGTTCTATTTCACACTTAAGAGTATTTGGTTGCACTTGTTTTGTTCATGTTCAAGAAGAGAAAAGAAGCAAATTGGCAATAAATCGCAGCCAAGAATATTTGTTGGATATTCCAGTGTTAAAAAATGATATAAAATCTATAATCCTTTCCCCAAGAAAGTGATCATAAGAAGAGACATGAAGTTTGATGAAAGAAAAACTTGGAATTAGACTACAAAAGAGGAGATGTGTGAACAAAAGGGTCCAAAACCTGACCTACGAGCCACTAAGGACCAAACTGAAAACGACGCAATCGATGAAAAACCGATACGAGTAACCAAGTCCATCACTGAAATCTATCAACAATGTAATCTGGCGAAGCTAAAGCTAGTCACTTTTGAAGAAGTTGCTCAAGATGCTGAATGGCGAACAACTATAAAAGATGAAATCACCATGATCAACAAAAATGAAACATGGGAGCTTGTGGACAAACCAGTTTGCAAGAAAGTGATTGGAGTTAAATTGGTGTTTCAGAACCAAGATGAATCCTAATGGGTCAGTCAACAGATATAAAACGAGGTTGATTGCAAAGCGGTTTAACTAACAATATGGGGTGGACTTCATTGAAACCTTTGCCCTTGTTGCAAGGTTAGATACCATAAGGCTGCTAATAACTCTTGTAGCTCAAAAGGGTTGGAGATACATCAAATGGATTTAAAATCAACCATCTTAAATAGCTTTCTTAAGGAAGAAATTTATGTCGAGAAACCTCGAGGATCCGCAGTACTTGGGTGCGAAGCCAAGGTGTACAAACTGCACAAAGCACTGTATGGTTTGAAGCAAGCACTAAGAGCATGGTATGAAAGAATTGACAATCATCTAACAGAGAATGAAAGAATTGACAATCATCTAACAGAGAAGAGTTTTGAAATAAGTTTCAGTGAGCCCACTTTATATGTGAAGAAAACTGATAATGAAATACTCCTCATTATTTCATTATATGTTGATGATTTACTTGTGATTGCAGCAACAGTAAGCTGGGGATTGTATTTAAGGACCAAATGTAAGAAAAGTTTGAAATATCAAATTTAAGTGAAATGACAAACTTCCTCGATCTAGATGTGAATCAAGCTCGTGATGCAATTTTCATAAACTAAAAAGGGTTTGCAATAAAAATCCTGCGAATATATAGCATGAAGAATTGTAAACCTGTAAGCACCCCTATCGCTCAAGGTGAGAAGCTCACCACCAATGAAGATGTTGATAAGGTTGATAAAACAAGCTACAAAAGCTTGGTAGGATGTCTGCTTTACTTGATAGCATCTTGACCTAACATAATGTTACGTTTGTTGTCTAGATACATGCATTGCTGTAATGTGAACCACTAAAGGGAAGCAAAAAGGGTTCTGAAATACATAAATAGAGCTCTAAACCATGGAGTGAAGTTTGTGATGACTGAAAAGGTCAAGCTAATTAGGTATTCAGACGATGCTTGGGCTGGATCTACTAAAGACATGAAGAGTACCTCAGATTATTTCTTACTCTAGGATCAAGTGTGTTATGTTGGAACTCGAAGAAGCAAGAAATAATAGCACAGTCAACTTTTAAAACTGAGTATGTTGCAATCACGACAGCTGTAAACCAAGCTATTTGGTTAAGGAAATTATTGAATGATTTGAATTTAAAACAAAAAGCAATGGAGATTAATTGTGATAATCAATTTGCTATTGCAACTACAAAAAATCTAGTGTTCCATGAAAGAACAAAACACTTCAAAATCAAGTATCACTCTGTGAGAGAAGTGAAACAAGCCAAGAAAGTCACATTGATTCATTGTAGTTCGCAAGATCAGTTGGTTGATATTCTGACAAAACCTCTCGAGAAGATGAGATTTGAAAAGTTGTGTTATGATATTGAGGTTCGTAACATGGAGCCCAAGGAGTGTTACAAAGTGATCTTCCATGCAATGGTGAACACTGAACACCAAGACGACGAGCTCACCAAACCTATGATGACACAAAGTGCGAGCTCTATCAGGCAAACCCATACCTGCGAGCTCTATTAGGCGAACCCATACCTACAAGCTCCTTACTTTGCAAGTCGTCAACTTGCCAACTTGCACTGAAACAGTGATAATTTTTTATAAGATGTTTTGGTTGTTGATTAGACTAAAATCAACCAATAGACAAGCAAGATGAATTGTTCAAGTTTTAAGAATAGTCAATTTTTAGTTGTTTATTATTATTTTCAACTTATTTAAGCATAATCTTTCATGTAAATTATGCAATCAATTTTTATGTAATAAAACAGTTTATCACCAATTAACCTCTTCACTTTTGATCCTTTTTGCTTTTGTTTCAACCTCTCCTTCATAAAAAATCCAACAATACCCAAGGAAGAACCAAGATCAAGGAAAAGAGGTTGAAACAACTTGGCACTGCCAAGAATCCCAACATCGAGACTCTACCATTCCCCAAGGTAATTTTTTGACCCTAGTAGATCTTTTTTAACCTGGTTCTACTCCCCATAACACTAACGATCTTGATTTTTGCATCTTTAAAAAATCTGTCTCCATTATTTTTTGCTTTCACCTCACAATTGTCAGATGTGAAAATACCAAATAATGTATAAGATGCCCTAAAAATTCTGGAGTGGAAGAAAGCAATACTTGAGGAAATGAAGGCTATGGAGAAAAATAGAATGTGAGAGGTAGTAGAATAGTTGAAAAGGAAGAAGACAATTGGCTACAAATAGGTGTTTACTGTGAAGTTTAAATCTGATGGATCCTCAAAGAGACACAATACTCAATTAGTGGCAAAAAGTTTCATGCAAATATACAAGATAAGTTATCTCAAGATGTTTGCCCCTACGACAAATTGAACACTATTCGAGTACTTCTAAGCATTGCAGCTAACTTGGATTGGCCTCTCCAATATTTGGATGTAAAGAATGCTTTACTAAACCACAATCTACTAGAGGAACTTTATATGGACCTATCACTTGGATTAGCCTCTCCAGCAGTTGAGTGTAGTAACGAATGCTTTCTTAAACAGTGTGGTTCAGGAAATTCACTCATTTCATAAGGAATCAAGGCTATGCTCAAGAAAAATAAAACTGACCATATAACGTTCATCAAGCATTCAAAGGTAGGAAAGGTAGTAGTTCTGATAGTTTATGTTGATGATATTATCCTAGCAAGGGATGATATAGTGAAGATAGAGAGTCTAAAGAAGAGTTTGGCCTTAAAATTTTAGATTAAAGATCTCGACTCATAGAAGTACTTTTTAAGGTATGGAGGTAGCTTAGATCTAAGCAAGGAATTGTGGTGTAAATAACTAACTTGCTCAAAGAAACTAGGATGAGTGGTGCTCAACCAACCAAAGCATCTATAGATCCAAATAAAAAGTTCGAGATCAAGGATGGAAAATCGACTGATACATGGCAATATCAAAGGTTGATTGGAAAGCTTATCTACCTATTTCATACAAGCCCAAATATAGCTTTTGCAATCAGCCTAGTAAGCCAATGCATGCACTCTCCTAAAGAAGATCACTCAAGAGGCAATCTATTGAATCTTGAGATACCTTAAAGGCTCACCAGAAAAAGGCTTGTTCATTGCAAACAAAAAAAAAAAAAAATCGAAGCATAAAAGCCTATAAAAATGTTGACTGAGCTGGCTCTTTTTAGATAGAAAGTCTACCTCAAGATATTGTACTTATATATGAGGCAACCAACTGACTTGGAGGAGTAAAAAGAAAAATTGTGGTAACTCAAAGTAGTGCAGAAGCAGAGTATCAAGCTATCGCAAATGGAGTGTGAGAAAAAATGGCATAGAAGAATTAAATCAGCCTATAACAATGCTTATGAGACTTTATTGCAACAACAAAGCCACGAACAATATCGCTAGCAACCCTGTCCACTATGACAAGACCAAACACGTTGAAGTATATAGGCATTTTATAAAAGAAAAGATGAAGGGAAAAGAAATCTGCATGCCATTTGTTCCGACCTCAGAACAAATAGCTGATTACTCACCAAGGGTCTATTCAAGCCATAGTTTGAATTTCTAGTAAGTATGCACCAACTAGGGGGAGTTTAAAGAATAAATTCTTTGATCCTTTTGGGTAGGTAGAATCCTTGAAGATCAGGATAGGTTGTATTAGAAAAGTGGTTTAAAACAAAAGATAACAATTCCCTTGTATCAAGAAATATAGTTTCACTTTTTTTTGTGGATAAATTAGACACCTTATACAGAGTACAGAGAAATAACTTTTTTCCTCTCTTAAACTTACACATACCTTGAGTACGAGACAAAAAAAGTCAAAGCAAAAAAAAGGAACATGGAGCAATTAATTATCATTTAACTTTCAAATGAACAACCAAGTGGTGGAACCGTGGAGGCATGAGGTTACAATTTTTTCACATTCACAGATGGTGCAACAATGACAACGGATTTTGCTGCTAATGAGAAAAAAAAAAGATTCTATACATTACAATTTTGCTACTAATTGAGGGTGCCAAATTAATTTTATTTACAATATAAATAGATAGCAATCTATGTTATGGAAAGTTTTCCAAAATTTTTGGAGGGCCAAGATCGCATGACCCTGCTACCATCTTCCAATGGTGTGCATCTAATATGGATATGTATTCAATATGGGTAACAGATAAGGTGATAATATGTGAGTGTTTGAATTTTGGTAAAATGCTCTAAATAAGAGTTTTAATTGTTATGGGCTGTAAATTAGATAAATTTGCTATTAATTTTAATTTTTAAATAATGAATTTTGATAATTTTTCTTTTAATTTTTAATTTTTAAATACTTAGTTTTGATAAGATTTCTTTAAGTTTTCCTTTAGTTACTGATGAGATTACTTAGTTTTGATAAGGTTGAAAGCCTGTATATATAGGAGATTATAAAAGCTGTTTTTTTAAACATTGAACGAAGCATTTCAGCAGATAAAATTTCTACAATTTATTTCTTCATGTATTTAGAGTGTCTTCAAAGGGCCATATCCTCGTAGCCAAATCCTAACATACATTAGACATGATTGTCGGACAAAGGTCCTTAAAAAGAACTGAAGAGTGCCCCTGACTTCACTCCACTACTTTTTTGTCTATTAATAAGTTGACTTTCACATTTAATTAATTGATGGGTCCTACACATTTGAATGGTGATTATCATTATTAGGGGATAAAAAGGTAATAGAGTGGATCCTAACTCCTAAAGAGTGGGAGCAACATAAAATGAAATATTTAACAATATAATAAGTTGGCCATTAAGGATCCCTGCAAATATTAGTGAAAACAAACCTCAATACCTCTGTTCTCTGCAGGATCCATTCTGCAAGTCTTATTTGGAGATTGTTCAGCACTGCGTTTAGTTGTACCTTGAATCCTAGCGGGCCAATTAGAATACAAACAACTAAGAAAAAGGTAACAAAGAAAACGAAAACTCATATCATTTTTCTTCACTTCAATAAAGATGGCGTTATTGTTTTTACAATCTATCTTGAATCCAAACAATTTAAACTCAAAAATTTTACTTGGTGAGGAGCATGGAATAATGAAAAGTTAGAAATTAGAAGGGAAGAAAAATGAAAAAAAGAAAATAATTTTCTTTCCATAGCATGCTTAATAGAAAAGATGTAAAATTGGAAGGAAAAAATTATTTTTCTTCCCACACATCGCTTTGTATAATTGAAACTATCAAGAGTCATATCACATTTAACGTGCATGCCAAATTTCATTGAACAGCTTGATCATTGATCAGAATGACCATACAAGCCAGTTGATTCATATGAGAGACAAATGTACATATAAATGATGAACCATTTCTATGCCGTAACAAATTTATCTTCTATAATCACATTATAATATATTCAATTTTGGAGAATTATGCTTAATTTCAGTAAAGATATTCGCTATATGTAATTTCATTTTACCGATTATCTTCCTCTGATGTATTCATTTGGCACTCTTCTTGACTTTCCAGCTTCGAAGAGACGGTCCTTCTATCCTGCCATATAAATCAATAGCATTTCAGACAAAAAAAGACAAATGGGTTATAGATCAACCTATTTTATTTTTTAATTGTTTTCCTTTCTCTTTTTTCCTTTTTTTAAAGGAGAAAGCAGAAGTATTCCACGCCCATGTTATTCGGACTAGTATGAGTGTTGGCTACAAGTAAGCTTTATATTTCAAAAATTTTCACGTATTTGAAAGGTTTTTAAAGGTCATATCCCCCATTCTTATGCCTAGAGATTCACTACTTCAAGACAAACGAAGAGTTGGAGCATCATAGCTTTACACAAAGAGCTAGAAGGAAAAAGCTGCTAGATGAGCAAAGAGGATAAACTGGTCTAAATTGGTCTAGCTGCAGATTATTGTCCAATTTATTAGTTCACTTGAAGAATCCCAAAACCGTGTCTTAAATATTTTAAGTTTAAAAACATCAGTTTGATGTTATCTACCAAGAGAAAGTTACAAGCAACCATCAATACATATAATGCTCCTTCCAGTGGCTCAAGGTTATTAGTTATAACACAGAAGGCAAATGTCATCAATCAAATCTGATGGATTTAATCACTAAAGTATTTCTTTAGATGAATAACTATGAAGCTAAAAAGCTTCTTAAACAGTTTCTTAAGGATAAAGTCTGTTCCTTGTTTGAATTTTGAGAATGATATGTAAAAGCCAAATTAAGTCTTCGTACCTCTTCATTCATATGTGCAACAGCATTCTGGATCTTCTGTAATATATTTACCAAACTTCTCACCTCAAAATGCAATGCCTGGTTACAAAAACATTTAGAGAAGATTAGAACAAAATACAGGGAAAAGGATGTCAAATGAACAACCGACAGTTTGAAATGGTTACCTCTTTCTCAGATACTAGATTCTGTATGACAGTATCCTTTGTTGATATGGTTTTCTGAAGGTGTTGTTGACTAAGGAAGCACAATGATGAGAAATATCTTTAGTTCAACTTGCAATTAGTTCTTCTGAAACTAAATAATGTTGCATTTGTAATCAAAACTTGGGTGGATATCTCTTCAATTTGAGCTCGGCTACAATCGCTGATTTTTGCCGCTTCCAATTGTGCTTCTAGCTCTGAAATTATTTTATTCTTTCTTTGAAACTCATACCCATCATTTTTCAGCCTAGTTTCCAGGTCATTGATCCTCTCTGCAAAACCAAAAGTAATTCAGGTCTAGTGCAATAAAGAAGGTAATGACTTTTGTTAGTGACATATTTGGCTTTTGTGCTGTATCAGAAATAATGGGTTGTGAAAAGATATCATTTAAGAGCTAGATGTCTAAGGAATTTGTATAAGATGCAACCTTTTCCCAATTTCCTTGGGAGTGGTCAGCGAAGATCTTATTGGTCAATTAATGACCTATATAGGTGCCTAATACAAGAAAGACAGGGAATAACACATTTATCCACTTCGCTTGAACTCAGGTGTGGGTGTCAGAGTCCAATAATGCACACTGTTTTTCTTAGGTTCTCCCTACATACACTCCAGGACCCATGAAAGCTTAGAAGTTATGTTACCCGGACTTGGATAATGAGTGTTAGATACAAATGTGTGGGACACGGGTATTAAGAGGATTCTTGAAGAATAATATCCTCTATACCTATGTCAAAAAATGTACCAGACTTGGAATAAAGGTTTTGAACAACATAACTTAGAAGTGTTTTATGCGCACTCAACACAATACACTTAAAAACATAAAAAGTCAAAGCAACATAGATTTACATTGTCTAAAACAGGTAAATGAGTACTTAAAGTTACCAACAAATGCTTTTTCAAATGCAGAGACTTGATCCATTTCCCTCCTTAATCCAGCAACTGAATACACCAAACACAATTAGAGAATACAGATACTGCAACATCACATAATCACTTGAGCTTTTCATATGTAGAGGATGACGGTAGACAAGAAAATGGAAATAGATTAAACAGTTACATGCCTACTTCCTCTTTTTCACTCACAATTCTTTCCACATTATCCACAACCTGCTTGACAGAGAATGCCTCCTTTTCTATTGAATCAAATAGTGATAAATGAGAGTTCAATTTCTCAGATAGGACAGCTATTTTTCTATCTCTAGCTTCAATTGACTGTTTCATTTCATAAGTAGATTCCTGCACATAAACATCAGGCCAAAAATGATATATAAGTTGAATATACTCACTTGAAATGATCAAGTCTTCAAAAGACGATGACTATATGAGCAAAACAGTATCTTAAACATTAAGCAGAAACAAACACAATGAACTGAATTTTGAAGTGATTTATAGAAGAAATAATCAAGGCATTACAAAGTATCAAATCATCGACTTCTTTGATTTGCTTTGTCATCAATTTGCTCAATGATGAAGCCAGGGGGGCGGAGAGGAGGTCATTACCCCTAGCTTTTTCAAATCTAGAGATTACCCTAAAAAGTTCCAACATTTTTTTTTTATTTGGCAATGTTGAACAGGAATCTAATGTGACAGGGAAAAGAATTTTAAAACATGACATGAAACGTGAGAAAATAAAATAAAATCACTATCCGAATACATGAACATGTCAAAATTTACATAGAACAAATTATTAGCATGCCAAAATCTATAGCACGGTGAATACAACAAGAATTCACAAATGGTCAAGAATGCAAAAATGATATATAAGTTGAATATACTCACTTGAAATGATCAAGTCTTCAAAAGACGATGACTATATGAGCAAAACAGTATCTTAAACATTAAGCAGAAACAAACACAATGAACTGAATTTTGAAGTGATTTATAGAAGAAATAATCAAGGCATTACAAAGTATCAAATCATCGACTTCTTTGATTTGCTTTGTCATCAATTTGCTCAATGATGAAGCCAGGGGGGCGGAGAGGAGGTCATTACCCCTAGCTTTTTCAAATCTAGAGATTACCCTAAAAAGTTCCAACATTTTTATTATTATTTGGCAATGTTGAACAGGACTCTAATGTGACAGGGAAAAGAATTTTAAAACATGACATGAAACATGAGAAAATAAAATAAAATCACTATCCGAATACATGAACATGTCAAAATTTACATAGAACAAATTATTAGCATGCCAAAATCTATAACACGGTGAAAACAACAAGAATGCACAAATGGTCAAGTCTTGGCCCTCTTAATTTTCTCAAAGTCACTAATTCTGCTTTAACTTTTTCTCTCTATTCAATCAATCTTTAACTATTCTTCAAACAATTTTTTTTCAATACTAAATACATTATTTTTATATTTCACCAGATCTTTTTAAATATTATCACTTGGGTTCCATACTATATGCATAACCTTTCACGTAAAACGTTGGCTTTTACATCGTATGATAATTTCTTGCTTGTGCGTATCATTAAAGTGAAACACAAATAAAAAAATATATATTTTAATTATATTATAGTAGCACTGATGAGAATGAGACTAAATTTGTCATTACAAAAAAGAATAAACGAATTAACAAACACGCACCTGATATGCATTTATAAAGCTATCCCTGGACTGAAGTAGGCTCTGGATGATTCCTTGTAACTCCTTTTGTTTGTTTTCAAGCAAAGCGTTGTCGTTTTCAAGGTAACTCACCTGCAACAAAAGAAGAAATATTATCTATCAACTTCTAATTAAAAAGCATTTTCACGAGCATGTAGAAGAAGGCAGGAAACCGAAATTCATAAACCTTTCTTTCAAGCTTTTGCTGTGATTCGTTACACGAAACTACTTCGGCTTGCAATTCTTGTAACTTTCTATTGTATTCCTCCTCGGTTTGCTTTTGTTTCTGCATCCAAACACTATGAACCCAAACTTTTTTTTTTTCAAAAGAAGAAAAGAAATTGTAAAATGAATTGTATTAACCTGTATTAAGAGATGGATTTGTTCGGTTGCGGAACGATTTTTCTCCTATTAAACAATGTTAAGCAACTAAATGAGATGGCGAGTCACACACACACGCACACAGAGTATAGAAAACTGAGAAAAGAAATGATTACTCTGAGATCGCGAGATTCCGTGACGAGAGCTCGAAGCTGGAGACTGAATTTGGACAACCTGAGCAATTCCATTTCCATTTTTAATTCTTGATTTAACTGCCATTTATTCATCAAGCATGAAGAACAATTGCTGTTTTACTTTTTCCCTAAAGCTTCCCGCCATCAGAACTATGAATATAACTTTCTTCTGGTAGGGATGATATGGATGGAAAGAAACGGTTCAACTATAGGTAAAATAGGACATTTTTAGCGTGGGTCTGTATAATTCGATCGTGATTAGTGTAAAAATAATCGTGACGATAAAAATTAAATATTGAAATGATATTGAAACATGAAACAAAAAAATAAATTAAATTTACCATACTATTCATCTAAACTCGCACCTACCTTGATCATTAAAATGAAATTCTTGCAACTTTTTATCTAATTTTTGAGACGATTTTATTATAATTATCCAACTGTTAAATGTCTAATAATAGTTTAACTTGTATACATCACATTATATTCATATTTTTATTTTGATCACCTAATTTTTAATTTTCTTTCATTTTAATCACTCAAAAAATATTTTTTTTAACATTGATCAAAGTAAAAAAACATTAAGGATTAAAAAAAAAAGGCGATAGAAACTAAAATAACATTTTAAAATTTGTCAAATTTTACTTATTTACCCTTTGTTGAAACTTCTAATTTTTTTTAATATTAAAATTTTAAATTTCAAAACATCAAAATCAATTAAATAAATTATTAAAAAAAATTTATTCATTGATAATGTCAATTGATTTGTTATTATAATATTAAAATTAATTAAATTAATTAACTAATTAAACTGGACTTTACATAGTCGGCGTTTTTGCTGTGTTAGGGTTTTTCCCTAAAAGTTTTCTTCTTTGCTTTCTTTGTCTGCTTCAATCGCGGTCGGCACAGTTTGTTTCAAATCTATTAAGCTTCAGCCTTTGTTAAAACACGATATGGATATGCCTCCTCCTATTACGATAGAAGAAGATCTCGCAAGGTTAAATATTAAGGATGAGGAGGATGAACCGGTGGTGGATCAATTTGATGAAGAGGATGACGAAGACGATTTTTCAATGTGTCTGGTTAAAAGGTTCTTAACCAACAGGGCAGTGCACTTCCCTTCGCTCCGAAACATATTGGCAAAGATCTGGCATCCAATAGAAGGTGTCACAATAACAGAATTAGAAGAAAAAAG
The DNA here is from genome assembly GCA_039519145.1 of Kokia cookei. Classification (NCBI taxonomy): domain Eukaryota; kingdom Viridiplantae; phylum Streptophyta; class Magnoliopsida; order Malvales; family Malvaceae; genus Kokia; species Kokia cookei. The sequence continues at coordinate 32,998,666 of CM076902.1, forward strand.
AATTTTATTCAGATTCTACAACGAACTCGATATTAATAGGGTGATTAAATGCATCCCTTGGTTCTTTAACCGGCATCTAATAATCCTCCACCGCTTATCAAAGGGAGAGAATCCGGTACAAATCCCTTTTTTTTTACAAGTTTGTAGATACAAGTTCATAATCTGCCCACAGGATGTATGTTTGAGGGTATGTGATGCAATTGGGCAATTTTTTAGGGTCCTTTTTAGAATACGATGCAACAATAATTACCCAGTGTGTGAGAAAATTCATGCGAATAAAGGCCATGATTGATGTGAGAAAGCCTCTAAAGAGGAAAAAATGTATAATCTATAGCCAGAATATGCTACTTTTCAATATGAGAAACTCTCTTTTGTTACATGTGTGGAAAGTTAAGGCATGGGGAGAGTTTTTGCCCAATACGTTAAACTTTGGGTACTCAAGAAGTCTCGTTTCGCTGGGATGTTTCATTAAGAGCAGTGCTCAACAAGGGTGTACAAAACAACAGTACGTGGCTAAGGGATGCGTCCAAAGATATGGTCAGAACTAATACAGGGGAAACAGATCATAAAAAAAGGGATAATTATGCCCTAAATGGATCCAGTTTGATAGGGACTATAGGGGAAAACAGAGGTTTGACAAAAACCTGTGAGGGTATCGCAAAACATAAATTAGAAGCATATTTTCAGCTCAAAAATATTCTCCTAGACGAATTATTGAAGGATGGAACTGAGGATTTGGATGAGGAGGACAACCTAGTTGGAATGATTGAAGGAAAGAAGAGGCAACGAGTCACTCGAATGGGACAAATTCGTAACAGTCCAATGGAAATAGAGTTCCCCAAAGATGGTTCGACGGCTTGCAAGCCGGCCGATCGATCCTAAAGAAAGTCCTTAATTGGAACGTGCGGGGGTTGGGGCAACCACAGATAGTAAGACGTCTCAAGAATTTTTTGAGACAATTGCAGTCCCAAATTTTGTTTCTCATTGAAACAAAGGTAAATCAGAGAAGAATGGAGAAGATACAAATTTCTTGTGGCAATAATAACGGAATAGATGTAAGTGCATAGGGTTCAAGAGGTGAACTCTCGTTGGGTTGGAAAGATGGGTTGAATGTCTCCGTAAGAAGCTATTCACAGTCACATATAGATGTTGACATCATAGAAGAAAACAACGAAGAACAGTGGAGGTTAACAAGATTTTATGGGAATCCCACTGAACATTCAAGAAAAGAAACGTGGGAGTTGTTGAAACAATTAAAGACAAATCCCGATGTTCCTTGGCTTGTTTTAGGGATTTCAATGAAATTTTATTTTCTTTCGAGAAGAAGGGAGGAAGAATTCGGGATGAAAGACAGATGAGGGCTTTTAGAGAGACATTGGAAGAGTGCAATTTATATGATCTCTAGGTTTTCAAGGGGCTTGGTTCACTTGGGAAAGAGGGAGATTGGCCTCAAATAAAATCAGGGAGAGGCTAGAGAGAGGAGTAACCAACCCAAAGTGGTGGAAACGCTTCCCTGATCATAAAGTTACACACCTCTCACACAACTTTTCTGACTATTATCCATTGCTGGTAGAAAGATCGAATCGAAGGGGAAACCAAATAAGAGAGAGAGGCCAATTTCGTTTTAATGCAGAATGGATTTTGGAAGAGGATTTTGAGGCCAAAGTTTGAGATGGATGGTCAAGCATAATTTGTGATCTTCCAACAAAAATTGAACGGCTAGGCTTTTACTTGATGGAATGGAGTGCAGAATGCAGAAAACACCGTAAGAAGAATAAACAAGAGTTGAATCTTCAGCTCAATAAGCTTTTGAATGAGGAACCAGATGATGATAATTTAATAGAGTGGACTGAGGTCAAATTAGCGCCTAATATGGAGGCTGACAAGGAGGAAATTTACTAGGAACAGAGTGCCCGAGTCAGCTGGTTAAGAATGGGAGATAGAAACACAACCTTTGTTCATAATTTTACGTCTTATTGAAGAAAGAAAAATAGAATCAAAAGTCTTGAAAACCAAGAGGGACGACAGGTGCAAGGGGATGATGAACTTCTAGAATTAGCTACTGGGTATTTTCAAGAGCTGTTTGAGACAAAGCCAGTTGATCAAAGCGATATACTAATGAGAAGCATACAGCCTTGTATTGGATAGACCACCAATGAAGAGTTAATGGCCAAATTTTCAAAGGAGAAAATTCAAGAAGCTTTAAAGTCAACGGCACCCCTTAAAGCTTCTAGTAAGGATGGCTTTCCCGCACTTTTTTATCAAAGATTCTGGCATATAGTTGGACTAGAAGTTGCATCGTTTTGTTTGGACATGTTAAATAATAGAAAAGATTTAAGAGTGATTAATGGTACTACAATTTTACTAATCCCAAAGGTTCAGAACCTAGGTAATATGAGGCAATTCCGCCCAATTAGCCTTTGCAACGTTATTTTCCAGATAATTTCCAAAGCAGTAGCCAATAAATTTAGAAAGGTGTTTAATAATTGTATAGAAGAAACGCAAGGGGCTTTAGTGCCTGGACACCAAATCACGGATAACATTCTAGTTGCGTATGAGCTACTGCATTCATTCAAAAAGAAAATGCAAGGTGTAGGAAATTTTGCTCTTAAACTAGACATGAGCAAAGAGAACAATAGGGTGGAATGGGTGTTTGTAGAGAAAATGCTACAGAATCTAGGATTTTGGCCAGAATTGATCGAATTAGTGATGAACTATGTTAAGAGCGTATCTTATTCTGTTCTACTAAATGGGATCCTTAGGGCAAATTTTAATCTGTCAAGAGGGCTCAAACAAGGAGACCCTTTAAGCTCTTATTTATTTCTTATATGTGCAGATTTTTCAAGATTACTGAACTTGGCAAAACAAGAAAGAAAGATAGAAGGTGCAAAAGTGGGAAGAGGGGGGATGACGATTACACACTTGTTTTTTGCGGACAATAGTATTTTATTCGGGAGAGCAACAAACGAAGGGGCAAGAGCGATGAAACATGTAATTAAGGATTATGAGAAAATGTCAGGGCAGTTATTTAATTTTGATAAATCCTTAATTTTCTTTAGTAGCAATGTTAAGGACGGTGAAAAAAGGACAACTGGCATTACCTTAGGTGTTCGTATAGCAAACAGTCTTGAAAAATATTTAGGTTGGCGCACTATGGTTGGAAGGAGGCAGAAGGAGGTGTTTGTTGATTTAAGAGAGAGATTTCTAAAAAGAAAAGTACGTGGAGTGTTCGAAACCTTTCAATTAGAGGTAAAGAAATATTTATTAAGTTTGTTTTACAATCAATTCCGATATACGCAATGCAGTGTTTTTTATTACCGATTGCTTTTTCCCGCGAATTAGAAAGCTTAATATGTAAATTACGGTGGCGCAATTTGAAATCGAATAAGGGTATACATTGGTGCTCATGGAAATCATTATGTGTCCCAAAGGCTTTCAGGGGGATTGGTGTTAAAGATTTTTCATGTTTTAATAAAGCCCTGTTAGCAAAACAGAGGTGGAAATTAATTATCGATCCTTCAAGTCTTTTAGAGAGAGTTATGAAAGCAAAATATTATCCTAGATGAGACTTTTTGAGTGTAGGGTTAGAAAATCAACCTTCTTTTACATGACGAAGTATTTGGGACTCGCAAAGTATCTTGCAGGAGGGACTTAGCTGGAGAATTGGTAATGGTGAACAGGTAAACATCTAGAATGACAGTTGGATTCCAGGCCCTGGAAACAAAAGAGCACAGATTCAAACTATAGACATTCGATTTACGACAGTAGCTGATTTAATAGAATCGGATTCAAATACCCCGAAAACAAAACCTATAAATGACATCCTCAATGAAGAACAACCCAAGAAAGTACTAGTTATACCACTAGTAAACAGAGAATTTCCAGATGTGTTGGTGTGTAAAGGAGACTAGTCAGGCCAGTATTCTGTCAAGAGTGGCTATCGATGGCAGATCTCAAGTTTACATGCTGAACTACAGACTGGCAGTAATTTACAACAAAACCTCCTACAATCTGCTTACAAAAAGCTCTGGGGACTAAAAATCCCAAACAAAATAAAAATACATCTCTGGAGGATTATAGACAACTATTTACCAACACTAAGTAATTTAAAGAAAAAAAGAATTCGGGAGGTAGATAGGTGCTCTATCTGCAAACTAGAAGTAGAAACAGTTTCACACGTATTTCGAGATTGCACGTTTACTAGACTGATTCTGCAACAAATCGGTGTTGATATCTCACAAGCAAATACAGAACAAGAGTGGAAATCCTAGATAGCGAAAATTATTGATCAAAGCAGCAATGTACAAAGAGTAAGACTAGCCATAGTTTATTCGGCAGTCTGGTTCAACAGAAATAAACTGCAACATGAAGGGAGAATAGATAGTGCAGATCAAATATTAAGTTTCATCAAAGCATATGTCGCAAAAATAGAAATGTTAGACTAATACACCACAACCAGATTACCACCAAAAGACATTAAATGGATGCCTCCAGATTGAAACCAGTTTAAAGTCAATTTTGACGCTTCAATAGACCAGGTATCACAAAAGGCTATTGCAGGAATAATAGTGAGAGATATGAATGGACTAATTATGGGGGCATGCGCTTACTTGTTTTAGAGAATTCAAGACCCACAAGTAGCAGAGGCTTGGGCATGGCTTCATGCCGTCATCTTCACGGTTGAGCTAGGTCTTGATGATGTCTGTATAGAAGGAGATGCCCTAATAATATTGAATAAGATAAACCGGTCCGCAGAAGATAAGTCAGTGATCGGTGATATTATCAAAGAAATAAGGCATCGAGCGCAAAGATTGAGACATCATACCTTTAATTATGTCCCAAGATCAGCTAATGGTGCGATGCATGAAATGGCACGATGGGGGCGGAGATGTGAACAACCAAGTTGCTGGGTAGAAGAAGCCCCTTTAGAAGTGGAACAAATCACGTTGAGAGAATGTCAAAATTAACAAAGTTGAGACTGGAGAGAGGGATCTTATTGATAAAAACAAGGGTATTCTCCGAGGATGCTCAATTCAAAGAGAAAGAAAGATCAAGAATGGTGATAAGATTGAAGATTATTTGGATTTCTTGCGATTGTTTCTCTTTCCATTCCAGTGCATGATGAAACAACGGATAGAACTTAAGCAAAACGCTTGTTTTAGGGTTTTAGGGTTTTAGGGTAAAAGAAAGGGTCAGTTTTTCTTAAAAATGCATTCTGTCTTTTGCTTTTTCATAGATATCTGGCTTTTAATTTTTCTAGGTTTGGTAGCTCCATGCACCGTTTCAAACACCCCATAACCACGTGATAGGTGGATGGGTAAGCTGAACAGTGGTTGATTTTTATTTTTGAACGCTTTTTATCTTTTGTTTTCTGCCTAAGCAAATTCTTAATGCATTTGGTTTTATTTAAAAAAAATTAATTAATTAACTTAGTCTCTTTTTAAATTTTTAAATTTTATTTTATAGTTTCAAATTAAAAGCAACTTCAATAAATCATCTTTAATAATTGTACATGAAAATTCAAATTTTTTTGGTTATATAATCTCGAGTATTTCATGCCAAACTAAAAGCAAATAAAAATTCTTACAATTAATTAAATTGATTAATTTTATCTTCTATGTCAAACAAAACCCAAAAGTTTTTCATCACTTTTTTATTCAAACAAATAATAAGCAATTAATTTAATTAATCAAAAGCAATTTAAGTTTCGTAAACAGTTATTAAATATGAGTTATCGAGTTGATTTCATTAAGAATAATATGAAAACATAAAATAAAATTTTAAAATTTAAAACATAAAATAAAATTTTAAAATTTAGAAGGAGATTAATTTAATTAATTTCAATATTACGGTAACAAATCGGTTAATTATCAAGGGATAAAAAAATTTCAACAATTTATTTAATTGATTTTTTATGTTTTCAAATTTTAAATTTCAATAATGAAAAAAAAAATTTAGAATTTTCAACAATGTGATAAATAAGTAGAAATTGACAATTTTTGATGCAGTATTTTAGTTTCCACTGTTTTTTTCACTTTAATCCTTAATTGGTTTTTACCCCAATCAATACTTTAGAAAAAGATTTTTTTTTGGTGATCAAAATGCGTGTACAGTTAACTGTCGTTAGAGATTTAACGGTTGAGTGACTAAAATGAAAGCACCCTAAAAGTTGAATGAAGAAATTGCAAAGATTTCATTTTAGGTGACCAAAATGAAAGCGTCCTAAAAGTTAGGTGACAAATTAAGTAGATTATCCTAAATTATATTATATACTTTTCAAAATTTTGAAATTTAGTCTCTAAATTTTTATTTTAAAAATTTTAGCTCTTATACTTTTTAGATTTTAAAGTTTAAGTCCAACTATTAACACAGTTAATTTTTTTATTAAATTTGTGCGTGTGACATTTTGAAATAAAAAAATACTCACTTGATAGCTATGTAGTTAAAAAAAATGACATTGTAATAAGTTTGAATTTAACAAAAACAAATGAACAATGTTAACAATTAGATTTGAATTTTACAAACTAAAAAGTATAGGGACTAAATTTCTAGAAATAAAAGTATAGGAACTAAATTTTAAATTTTCAGAAATTACATAAACTTGTGACATATTTTAACCAAGTGAAAATTCTAAAATTATATTTATAAAAAGAGAAAAGTAGGGTAAATTAATGAAATATGTTGTTTATTTTTTTAATTTAAGTATTTAATCTTTTTTTATATTTACTGAGATATATAGTTTTTGGAGAGAAATGAAAACGCACCTTGTAGGACGTGTTTTTAGGGCAACGGTAACATTCCCAACAATCACAATCCCAACGACCACAATTCCAATGGTTACACCCCAACAGTCATATTTTTTTCCTATATAAATCCCTCCAAAAATCATTTATTTCAATGCATAGTTGTAAGGTTAAACATTGTCCTTAAAGGTTGAGCAATTTAATGAATTTGGGAAAATCCTTAGTGATGAAAAGTTTAGGTAGTAGAGTAGACAATTGAGGCTGAACCACTCTAAATCTTTGTGTTCATTGTTCCTATTTTCTCTCTTTACTTCCACCCATTTTTAGAGGCCAATTCACCCCCTCTTGGCGATTTCGGTTTGTTTTATTGAGTTAACAAAGTTTTTGTGTAGTGCTAAAAAGATCAAACGCGTAACCACGAGAATTAGGTGAGATAGAAAGGGTCTCTCCTACCTTAACCAATGGTTGAGGGTTCGATCCTCACCTTGGGTATGGAGTAGCTTTAAAACTCGTGGCCAGCATCCACCCCTTAATGGGCCTACAAAACGCGGAAGATTAGTTATTGGGCTTGCTCCAGTAAATATCTTGAGAAATAAAATAAAAAAAAAAGATGAAACGCGAATTAGGCCGACAACGATTGCTTGGTGATATGTGAATCGAGTCAACAACGATTGCTTCGTGAAATGCGAATCGGATCGACAATGATTGTCTGTTACTAATACTTATGCTCCTGCAATTGCATTAAATGCTCAAATTATTGTCTCCAACGTCTCAATTTTCCCTCTAACCACTCCAAATGGCTAAAAATCAACTAGAGTGTATAAATAGAGATCAATAATTGTAACGCCCCTCACCCATCCAAATAGTCAATATGAACAAGAGACACTAACAAAACGTTTTAGGTACAAAAACTAATACTTTATTTAAGAAAATAAATAACAAAACATTTTTAAAAAATTGCAAAATCTCTCTTGACATTATTTAAAGACTTTTGAAACAATTTAAAATCATTTTGAGGTGGTTCGAGGATGATCAGAGGTATTTGAGACCAATATCAAGCTCTTTTTGCTCAAAATAGTGTAGGAGTGTGGTACTTGGGACCAAAGGTACTAATACCTAACCTTGGTACTGTACATTTTGGTATTCTACGAATTGGGGAGTGGTACCTCTGGGCTCAAGTATTGATACCTTTATTTTAGAGGTCAAAAATTACCTTGAAATACCCCTGTTTTAACTAGACCTATTCATAAGTTGAGCTACTTGTTTAGGCCCAAAGGTCTACCTAAAATTTGGGAAGGTTTAGGCAAAAAAAAATTAAGCCCATTTAAAATATGGGTCGAGCTCGAGCTAGAACATTGTTCGAGCCCGGCTCAACCCAACTCGTTTTAAGTTTATAATACTTCATATTATGTTTTTTTATATATTATGTAATTTAGAAAACAATAACATTCTGTTTGGTTGGAGGAATGGAATAACATTCCCCTTTTATTCATTGAATGGTATACCATTCATTTGTTTAGTTGAACGTAATATCCATTCAGTAGAATGATTATTACTTCCTTATTACTTACCTTCCCATAATAGCTATTCTTTGGTATCTTTGGTGATACCAAAGAATAGCTATTCCATTCAAATTTGAATAACAAAACAAAATTAATTTCCAAATTAATCATTTGAAATTTAGACTCAGAAAATATAAAAATAAAATATTTGAAATATTTTAATATAATTTAATATAAAACTAAAAAATTAATATAAAATATTTTAATATAATCTAATATAAAAATAAAAATATTTTAATTTAATTTAATATCAAAATAATAATATTAAGAATGTTATTAAATTATATAATATTATTTTTATTAAATTATATTTAATAATAATTATATTAAAATATGATTAATTTATTTATTATCATTTTTATTAAATTATATTTAATAATAATTCAATTCTATTTAAAAACAATAATAATGATCATTTACTTAAAAAAAAATTGCTAATGGTACCCTGGTCAATTTAGCTTTTTTCTTATATTATTACAACATATATTACATTCAATCAAACACAAAAATACTATTACAATTCTATTCTATTACATTCAACCATACAATTGAATTATTAATTACAGTTTTATTCCATTACAACTCTATTACTCTATTCAATTACAACTTTATTCAATTCTAGTGAATCAAACGTGTCGTAAAAGATTAAACATATACTAAATATATAATATTACTCTAATGTAAACAATAAAAAATTTTAAAATGCTATATAAAAATTTTCAATAAATAAAAAATGTATAAAATTATAAATATTAAAATAAAACAATACAAATTTTAAAAAAAAAAAATTGCAAAACAATATGGGTGGACCCAAAATAGACTTGTGTTAGTCTTTTGCAAATATGAATTGATTTAGACAAAATTTTTGGTCCAAATTTCGGGCCGAGTCGGGTCTGGACAAGCGTAAAGTGTGTTAATATCATGTTTAAACTCGACCCGAATCCGATCTAACCCATAAACACCTCTAGTTTCAACCCCCAACAATACCATATTTACTACCAATTATTTAAAGCTTAAAAATCATTTTTTTAATTGTAAAAAATAACCTTCGAAACATATCTAAACTAGACTTTATGAATTGTGCTTCAAAAGCTGACATCTTTGTTCATGAAACATAGTTGAAATGAAGCAAAACATGTCTAAGCATTTATGAGTGATAATAGCATTATAGAGCATATGTAAAACCATTCAAAGACCAGTCTAATTATATTCATATTTATAATCTATCATATTGACACGATTTTTAGTCTGTCGCTTTTGACACGAGTTTTCTGGGTTTATTTTCTTCGTGCTTTTTACTGTGAAAATCTTCATTGTTTCATTTTCTATGCAAGAAGAACTGGCATATCTGAATCTGCTGGATGAGGAAGATGCATTTAAAGAGGAGGCCTCAGTGGTGGATAATGAATACAAGTTCTCTTTAGTGAGACGTTGCCTGACTGATAGTGTAATTCATTTTCCTTCTTTGTATAACACTAAGGTTGATTTATGGCATCCTATTAGAGGAATCTATATTGCGGATTTGGGAGAGAAAAGGTATCTGTTCCAATTTTTTAATGATGTAGACAAAAACAGGGTGCTATTGGAAGCCCCGTGGTTTTTTCAATAATCATTTGTTGATTTTAAGTAAAATTTATCCGGGAGAAAATCCAATGATCGTTTCATTATCTTCATCTGAATTCTAGGTTCAGATTCATAATTTACCGCTCCGATTAATATCTGCACTGATGGCCAAACAATTTGGAGATTTTTTGGGACTATTTCTTGAATATGACACAACTGTCCCAACAATTGGACTATTTCTTTTTTGCTTCATTTGTCGCAAACTTGGCTACATGGAAAGCTTCTGCCCACTCAGAGTTAGATTGAACTTTGTTGGGGATAAACCCGATTAAGCAACGAACAAGTAAAATATAGCGGAATAAATTGAGAAATTGAACACAAATTTAACATGGAAAAACCCCTTCGAAGAGGATAAAAAACCACGAGCAAAGATAATTTTACTATAATGGAAAAAGAATAAAGATTACAAAAGATGGAGATAAAAACTAAATCTTAAAAACTCGAAAACAAAGAACCCTCAAAACGTAAACACTAAATTCTCCAAAAGTGTTTGGAGTTCTAAACTCTAATGGATGTATTTCTAAGGTTGTAAAAGAGCCTATTTATAGGCTAAATTTCAATGTCAAATAATAATAAAATAATCTAGACTAATAAGAGTTTGCTTAAAACAAATAAACAGTTTAATTGATACAAATAAATAGAGTTTAACTAAAAGATTGTTTCTCAAAATTGACTTGAAATAGGAGTCATAATTCAACAAATCTCCACCTTAACTCATATTTCCACAATATCATCTTTGCCAAAGTCTGCCATAGGCTTATCTTGAACTATGCAGAGAATTAACTAAGTCGAATCTGTGCTTAGAAACTGAAAGACTTCTAGCCTTCGACTTGTACACTGCCAAATCAAAACTAACCCGAGTCTGATTTTCACGAACACAATGCCCTAATTTTTCAAAACCTGCATACAAAAGAGAACCTCTCTTCAATGAAACAGTCATACCTTTTTCCCTCCTATGAACAAGTTGTCTTCGCTCCAAACGATTTGACTTCAACTCCATAATGGACGAGGGATGTCCGATTTCACCAATCACTGTAGAACCTTCCAGAATATAAAGACTACTAGTTTTTTTACCTTTTAACAAAATGAGAGCTTCACGAGACACCTTAATGCCACAAGTTGATTCTGCAACCTTTTGAGTCTAAAATACTTAAGGAGATGAGATTCTTTCGTAAATCAAGTACATAGCTGACATCTAATAGTGTCCTAATCGTACCATCGTGCATCCTAACTTTAACAGTACCAATACCGATTACCTTACTGGATGAATCGTTTCCTATGTGCACAACTCCACCTTGAACTGAAATATATGTGAAGAACCATTCTCTGTTGGGACACATGTGGAAAGAACATCCTGAATCTAGGATCTACTCGGACGTAAACTCGGAGCTTTCGCTCGTTGACACTAACAAGAAATCATTACCACTTTCATTGGTCAAATTAGCACTAGCTAAATCTTCCTCGTTACTCTCAGCAGCCCTTTTATTTTATAGTTTGTAATAATCTGCTTTGACATTAAGGGTGAGCAAAACTCGATTTGAATCGAAAATTCGAAAAAAAATTCGAATTTCGAATTATTCGAATCGAGTTGAATTTTTTCTTTCAAATTTTGAGTTCGGATCGAGTTGAATTTTTTAATTCAAATAATTTGAATAAATCAAATAAAACTATATTATTTTTAATTTTAAATTTATATTACTCAAGTCCAATTTACTTCATCCATTTTCCCCCAAAGCCCAAACATTTTATCTTACCCTATTTTTCCCCTAAAGGTTAAAACCTATGCATAAACTAAACCCAAATATTTTTAATTTTTTACATTTTATCTTACCCAAATATAATTTCGTTCTTAAAAAAAACTCATAAACTAAAGCCAAAATTAATTTTCTCTTCTTAAAAAAACTCTAAATTAAATAAAAATATTTTAAATTTTTTTTTATAAAATTAAACAAAACCAAATTAATTTTTTAATTTAACTCAAACAAATATATTCGATTTGATTCGATTCAAATTCTATCTCACTTGACTCGATTCGTAAAAATTTCAAATCGAGTTAGGATGATGAAATAAAATTCAAAAACTTGATTAACTTGAAAATTTTCCATTTGATTTGATTCGATTCGATCAAATGCTGACCCCTATTTGATGTGACCTAATTTCTTACAATAGCGACACCTTTTGTCTCGCTTCTTTGATGCTACCAAAATGGAAGCTTGCTTATCTGCCTTGCTATCAGAACCAAACTCATTGTCGAGTTTATCTTTACTCAACAAATGACCCTTCATATCCTATAACAAGAGTTTGTCTCTACCATAAATCAAGGTCTCCCTAAAAGACTTGTATGAAGGGGGTAAAAAGCACAATAATAGCATAGCTTGATCCTCATCATCAATCTGAACCTTAACATTATTTAAATTATTCAAAAGAGTAATGAATTGACTGATGTGATCTCTAAGAAGCTCACCTTCATTCATGCGAAACGTAAATAGACGTTGTTTCAGCACTAAATGGTTAGCCAAAGACTTAGTCGCATAAAGAGTTTCTAACCTTTTCCACAAGGCGGATGAGGTCTTCTTCATTAATACCTCCTGTAATACCTTATTCGCGAGGCACAACTAGATTGTAGATAGGGCCTTTTCATCAAGCTCTTCCCATTCTGATTGATTTAGATTATCGAACTTTTTTTTGGTAACGACCTTTTTCAAACAAGTCTGAATTAGAATTACCATCATCTGACCTTGCCGCATATTGAAATTTGTGACACCATCTAACTTCTCAATGTGAAATCTTGTTGTTGCCATCTTTGAACGGGCTGATTTGTGAAATTCAAAATAGCTCTGATACCACTTGTTAGGGATCAACCCGATTAAGCAACGAACAAGTAAAATATAACGAAATAAATTGAGAAATTGAACACAAATTTAACGTGAAAAAACCTCTTCGAAGAGGATAAAAAACCACGGGCAAAGATAATTTTACTATAATGGCAAAAGAATAAAGAGTACAAAAGATAAAGATAAAAACTAAACCTCGAAAACTCGAAAACAAAGAACCCTCAAAACGTAAACACTAAATTCTTCAAAAGTGTTTGAAGTTCTAAACTCTAATGGATGTATTTCTAAGATTGTAAAAGAGTCTATTTATAGGCTAAATTTCAAGGTCAAATAATAATAAAATAATCTTGACTAATAAGAGTTTGTCTCAAACAAATAAATAGAGTTTAATTGAAACAAATAAATAGAGTTCAACTGAAAGATTATTTCTCAAATTTGACTTGAAATAATTATCATAATTCAACAGACCCTTCGAAGATAATTTTTGGGTGGGATGATTCTTTTCGTGCAATGACGAGAAGAGCTACCATCATGAGCAAATGGTTGCGCGAATCGAATAGTCGGCATGTAAAACAATAAACAAGGAAAGTGGATTTGATGGCCGAAATTCTAGGAAGGATATATTTTCTAGCGTAATTAAAGGAAGGAGATTACGCCAACTTCTTCAAATCTCAATTTCATTCCACTAGGAAATAGGAAAGAGACGGATAATGGGGGATTTGGTCAACGTCCAAATATGAAAAGTAAATAGGATAATTGGGTTGCCCTTGAAAATGGGTATATGAATCTGGGTTTGGATGGTGAAAATGACTCGATGCATGCTTTAAAAGGAAAGAAATGACAACATTTAGCAAGGGAGGTGCTATAATTATTGGAATTTGAAATCGAGAGAGGTATCAACGTGAAATCAACTAGCTCTATAGGTTAGAGCAGTTGAGCGCAATGAAGATCATAGGTTGGAACGTCTGTGGAGTGGGGAACCACGGGTTATTAATCAGCTCAGAAACAAATTGGGAGCCATTAATCCTCATATTTTATTTCTAATGGAAACAAAACTAAGTTCAAAAAAGATGGAAACAGTGCAACGAAAATGTGGTATTGGGAATGGTTTTGACGTAAGGGCAATAGGTTCGAGAGGTGTTTTTCACTAGGTTGGAAAGAGAATTCCTTGTTTTCCTTATGGAGCTTCTCACATTACCATATTGATGTTGATATAAGGGATAATGAAAATGGTGAGACATGAAGGTTAACGGTTTTTACGGCTGTCAGGAGAAACGAAATAAACAATTATCGTGGGGTCTTTTTCGTTAGTTAAGAAGGGGCCAAAATGGTCCATGGTTGGTAATAGGGGATTTTAATGATTTTTTTATTCCTTTGAGAGAAAGGTGGCCGCCTCCGATCAGAAAGACAAATATCCGAATTTTGTTTGGTTTTGGAAGATTATGGTTTAAGCGATTTGGGATTTAACGGAAGATGGTATACATGGGAAAGGGGTAGATTTGTTTCGACCAATATTCGAGAGAGAATTGATCGAGGTGTTGTGACATTGGCATGGTGGTCTCTTTTTCCAGGTTATTTGGTAGAGCACTTGAACCATTCATTTTTAGATCATTATTATAAAAGCCCAATTTTAACCGGGCTTAGAATAAAATCCAAAAATAAAAATAAAAATAAAATACAATCTTCAAATTAAAATCACAAACCTAATCCCAAATTAAACCCAAAAGCCCAACAGAAATAAAATCCAAATTTTGAAATTAAATTAATTTTAAATGTCCATTTACAAGATCCAAGTTACAAACAAAGATAATACTAGCAGGCCTAAAATACACCCAAGCCCAAATGAACTCAAAATGTTGAAACCCTAATTAGGGTTTGCTGCTCCCTCAATGTCCGACTGTTGACCACTCAACTCCCGAGACGCTTAGCTCCCGAAATTCCTTTGCCCAAATCAACCTGTCACCTTTATACCAAAATGGCCATAGCACTCTCCCTGGCATCGGCTTTGACCGAAGGAGACCCCTACCACAACATGAAAATGGACTTGCAAAGAGCAAAGAATAACAAACGACAGAGAACAAAGAAATATAGAGCAAAAGAACAATAACGATGTAAGTTTCTTCGGCTATAAAAACCGTTGCTGAATTTGTTTTAGGGGGAAAAAAAGAAAAAGAACCTACGATCTTGTACCAAAAACTCCATATTCAAAATAAAATTTCAGTTCAAGAGTTACATGCAATTAAGATCAGAGGCAGACTCAAATACGAACCATCAAGAAATTATTATTTTATGAAGGTATAATTTTCGAATATATACGTTTGTTTATTATATTTATTGCTTATTTATTATTACCGTTTTACTTTACTTTTAATAAATAAATAAAAGGGAGTTCAAAAGTCAAACATGATTGGACCCGTCGCCGACGACGCCTTGGACGGAGCCCCCTCCGAATTTGTCTGCGTTCGCAGGGGTCCGATGAGGGGTTTCAATGAAAAGGAGAAAATACTTTTAAAGATAACAAGGAAATAATAACTAAGAACACATTTTTAACAAAAGAGGGGAAAATAAAAAATCAAAACGTTTTTTTTGAAGATTTGGACTTTCGTACACTTTTTTTTAAGATATGAGTTTTTTAAAAAAGAAAAACCAAACTTTTGATGTTGATCGGCTAGGATTCAAGGTCTTTAGGTCCGATCTAAGGTTTTTAAGAAGAAAAATAAAGAAAAATGGCATTGCTTTGCTTACCCAAATGGCGCGTACAGCGGCACGTGGCGAACAAACGACACCGACGAGCGACGGCAATAGTGGCTCCCTCAATCGGACGAGGCTAGGGTTTTGAAAATTTGAGAGAAAAAGAGATTTTGTTTGGATTTTTTTTAAGAAAAGTTTTAAAATGATTTTAAAACCAAAAACCTGTTTTTATAAATGGCCTTATACGACACCGTTTTGAAGCTCTTACCCATGGCTCAAAATGGCGTCGTTCCATACTTACTCGAATCAAACCCGACTCGCTTAAGGAAGATCTGCGCGTTTTCGTATTTTGGTAAATTTATTGCCGTAGTCCCTCGTCTTTTCCTGAGACTTCGATTCGATCTCTGTCTTCAAGTTTTAACCTTTCGAAATCCACCCTCATAATTTTGTTTTGGTTGCGATTTAGTCTCCTGACATTGAGTCCCTCCTGAGATTGCCACGTGTAATATAAAAACGAAAATTTCTATTAAAGCCCCTCTCTGTTTTGTTTTTGTTAAAAAAGCAGTCAAATTTTTTTTTTTAATTTAACAAGCAAATTTTGTTCGTTCTTTTAATTTAATCCCCAAGTTTTCTAAAATAATAGAAAATTCCAACTTGGTTTTGTTTTTTTTTTTTTTAACTTCAAATTTCAACCTTAAATCTTTTTGTTTTCACCTTAAATTTTATTTCAAATTAATATTCAAGTTATGTTTCTTTTCTTTTCGAACTAACTATCTTCATTCCTTTTTTTTTTTTTGCTAAAATCTTTTTATTTTTTTATCTTTTCATCTCATTGAATTTTAAGCCCTTTTATAATTATTTTATTACTTATTTCATTTAGCATAACGTTTATCTTTTATTATTAACACTACATTGTTATTTTGTTTTCCATGGTTTTGTTCATCATTATGTATCCGATAAATTATACTTCATGCAACTTACTTTTATGCTTCTAATCACTTTAATGGAGAGTATACTCATTCAAACACTTTTTGTAAAATAGTTTAGCTAAATTGCATGTTTTTTAAAAATGTATACCTAAGTCGTCCTTTTAAGGCAAAGTTCTTTTATTTTGGGTAACTTGGATGGTAGCATTCTAACATGTTGAGTGTTATCTCCTTTCGAACCTAAAACATCAAACGACCCCTTAAAATCGATAATGGCTATTCCATTTGCAAAATTGTACACTCTTACCTATCCTTTTACGAGATAATTTCCTTTTTGAAAGTGGAATGTACGTCACTTTTTAAGACATATAAACTATTTCAAAATAAAGGCAATGCTCTATTACTTTAAGAATACTAGAAATTGTGCTTTAACGTGATGAGTACTACCTTTTCCTTGAACCTAAAATAATCGAGCATCCTATTTAAAACCATAGGTTACTTGATATTCCATTTATGTTGAGGGATTCAAAAATCGTGCTCTAATGTGTTGGGTATGATTTTGCTTTAAACCAAAATAATTGAATATCTTGTTTTAACATTTTATTCATAAATGACACTTTGAATTTCTACTCGAATTTTTTACTTTCAACAATTAAGACATTAAATAATCGACTAGGTACAAATTTTGGGTGTGCGTGGGTGCTAATCCTTCCTCACACGTAGTCGACTCTCAAACCTATTTTCTGGATTTTAAAGACCAAATGTCATTTTATCAAACAAAATTCGAACGTTTCGTAGTTATCCAATCACACCAAACAAAAGGTTGGTGGTGAGTCCCATTTTCAATCTTAAAAATATTTTCGAAACTTGTTTAAGAAATGGTTTCGACAGCTTGGCTACTCCACTGGGGATGAATAAGAGAGTCAAGCAGTGAGTCAATTATTTTTGGTCTCCTGATAGAAAATCAAAATTCGAGTTAAATTTAATTTGTGATCCTTGCATTCATATGTTTAGTTTAATTTGTTCGTTATCGAAGTGAGGGTTTCATGCATATGCATTAATCGATTACTTTACCCCTTAAGTGGAAGTATGACACTATGCCTTCGTGAGGTCTTCACCTCCATGTAGGATAGTGGATCGCTTTCGAGAATACATCCGTACCTATGTTTTCGTGAAGTTTTCACTTTCGTGCAAACATATGGGAAATGTATCCCTCTGAACCGAACTCGTTCGCATGAGCCTATAATGGGTGAGGATAGAGGAATCGGTTAGTTCAAGTACCCATACATTAAAACTCAAACCGCATGTAGTTGACTTTAGGAGCCTACCAAACATTACGACAAACCTTAACGGTCACTTAAATAGGGGAGACGTGTTATTATTTCTGCTTTTAGTTGTAATTTCATAATTATATTTTACCTTTGTGATTAATGTACTGACATGTTTTTTTTTGCCTTTGTTTTATTTTGTGCATTGCATTTCCATTATAAAAAAAGTGTTGGTTCATACTCGATTACCAAATAGAGAGCTTTGACATGGAAAACGGGTTTCTTGATAGAGTAGAAGACAACATGGCTGTTCGATTATGGTCAGAAGGGAGACAGCACGAGAATGGAGATAGTTTGACAGAAGGTCATTTATCGAAATTTTGGGATCACACTCGGGTAAATGTGACCCAAAATAATGTGCAAGAGCTAAGGGATCTTTGGGGTCAATGGAATGATGAAATGAAATAGATATTTTATAGAGAATATGGAGATTTACCCTATTTGATTGAGGTAAAAATAGATAAGCACCTTTTTCGGGCTCTCACTCAACATTGGAATCCCGCATATAGTTACTTTTCCTTTGGGAGTTTCGACATGACACCCACCGTAGAGGAATACACCGCGCTAATCTGTTGCCCGAAGATTCAAGTTGATAAGGTTTTCTCAAGAGCTGTGGGTGTCCCGACCCTTCTGAAGAGATTGATAAATATAACCGGGATGAGTGAACAATGGGTGACATCCAGAATCAAGATAAAAGAGGGTAATAAATGCATCACTTGGAAGAGTCTGAAGGATCTGATATTAACACACCCGGATATGAAGAAACGTGTGGACCTTTTCGCTTTGAGTATTTATGGATTGGTTATCTTTCTGAAAGCATTAGGGCACATAAAGGATGCAGTTGTGGATCTCTTTGACCAACTTAGTAGGAGCGTCACACCTATCCCGACAATTCTCACTAAGACCTTCAGATCACTAAGTGCTTGTCGAGGAGAAGGCAAAGGAAGATTCATTGGCTGTACACCACTGTTGATGGTCTGGTTTCATAGCCATTTTTGAAATAAGGAAAGAATTTCGTATAAAGCATACTCAGTGGACTATTTGCCTTTGAAGGAATTTGTAGCGACGCAAAAAGCGCTGAATATATCTGGGGAAAAATGGATGGCAGTTCTTCAGAATCACCGAGAAGAGGACATAGAATGAAAGGTATCGTGTCTTATTATTGGCAAGATACTTTATTGCTTTGGTAGTTTTCACTGGGTTCCCTTACTTGGAGTCTGGGGAGCCATGGGATATGCCTCTTTACTCGTGTTAAGACAATGCAAGTCAAGGCAGTTCATACTAGCAACACATAGTTTGGCTCAGTGGGAGTTCACCTACAAAGGAGATAATTACAAGAAGAGGGTCAAGGAGATAACAAATGCGTGGAGGCAAGCGCATAGGATGATGGTATTTGTCGCAAACCCGATGACGACACCAGAATATGAGTGATGAAGGAGTAAAAGGGTCAATGATAATTTCGGCATCGAACCCTGATGATGCCAGATCATTATAAGAATGCTTACAAGTAATTCTATCAGAGTTGGACATCATAAAGCAAGATTTTGAAAGGAAGAGCCTGGAATTTAGGAAGAGGATAGAAGTCTTGAAAGAGGATAAGATGAAGTTAGGGCTGGATGTGGATATTAACAAGTTAGAGGTAGAAAAGTTGAGAAAAGGGAAGAATAAAGCCGAGGAAGACCACCTAATTAATAACGTCAGCATCGACAACTTTATTTTCTTTAGTGATGACGAGATCCTTTCTCGGGGAATGGGGTCGACAAAGGCTTTGCGAATCACTACTCGCTGCAAGGGATATACTTTGCTAGGAGTGCTCATTGATAATGGCTCAGCTTTAAATGTATTACCACTAGCCACCTTGGAACGATTACCAGTCGATAGCTCCTATATGAAAACATGCCACAATATAGTTAGAGCTTTTGAGGAAAAGGAAAGAAAAGTGATGGGCCGAATTGAAATACCATTGCAGATTGGCCCGAATACTTATGAGGTAGTCTTCTTGGTAATGGACATTAAGCCCTCGTACAATTATTTATTGGGAAGACCTTGGATCCATTCAGCGGGGGCGATACCATCCTCACTTCATCAGAAGCTTAAACTGGTAACCGAAAGAAGATTGGTTACAATAAATGTAGAGGAGGATATTATCGCATCAGTGACAAGTGATGCCTCGTTTGTAGAGAGAAATAAAGAGGCTGTGGAATGCTCCTTTCGGTCATTGGAATTCGTTAATGCAACGTTCATTACAGAAGGAAGCAAAATTCTCGAACCGAAGTTGTCACGGACTACGAAAATGGGTTTACGATTAAAAATTAGAAAAGGGGCACTACCAAGAAAAGGGCTTGGGAAACATCTGCAATGGGAAATCAATGCACTAGCACCACTAGGAAAATAGGATCGTTTTGGTCTGGGTTACAAGTCAGATATGAAGGAAAAGAAGAAGAAGATTGAGAGGAAGTGAGAAATGAGAAGAGCACGACTGGTCGGGGGAGAGATCAATTGGGAGCAGATGATCTTTCCCCACATATCAAAGACTTTCGTTTCCAGTGGAATGAGGATTGAAGAAGAGAAGAAGACTGGAAGAATTGCAACAAAACTGGATCTTAATGCCATCTCTGAGGAAGGCGAAGGAAGGAGCTTATCACAAATTGGCTTATACACGCTAGGAAGCGTTCTAGACAACTAGATGAAGAGGATCTCCCTATAGCCTTTAGGATCTTTTTAGAGTAATAATCGAAGGCACACTTGTTGCTCTATGCCCGAGAGCAATAGAGATCCTTGTAAAGGGCACTTGACTATTATCTATTATTTTAATGAAAATGCTTTTATCCGTTTCAACAAATGTCTCTTCATATTCTTTCACTCAGACAATTCGGTCACACTTAATCTACACAAATAATCATTCTTGAATTTTGTATACATATACTTATGCCATACAATCATTCTTAAATTTACTTTGTTCATTGGACCTCTCTCATTCTTTTGACAGATCTTTGGATATCAATGATATGAGCAACGCTATTACTGACTCTGAGCCTCATTTTGAGCGAAATGTGTCTCGAAGAGCCTCAAGACTTTAAAGATGACCAAGCTAGTAACTTATCTCCCGATTTGTTACGAATGATGAAATAAGAGGAAAAACAAATCTTGCCGCATAATGAGTTAGTCAAAACTGTGAGCATAGGGAATGAAGATGAAAAAAAGGAAGTAAAAATTGAAACCAGTATTTTGGCAGAAACACGAAAAGATCTTATTGAGTTACTCCGAGAATTCAAAGATGTCTTCGCATGGTCTTACCAAGACCTGGGTTAAACACCGACATTGTAGTCCATAAGCTCCTAATAAGAGAGGAATGCAAGCCTGTCCAACAAAAGCTTTGAAGGATGCGTCCGGATGTATTGTTGAAAATAAAAGAAGAAGTTCAAAAGCAGTTTGACGTAGGTTTTCTCCAAGTATTCAAATATTTAGAATGGGTGGCCAACATAATCCCTGTCTTTAAAAAAGACGAAAAAGTTCGCATGTGTGTGGATTGTCGAGACTTGAACAAAGCTAGCCCAAAAGACAACTTCCCACTACCTCACATTGACACCCTGGTAGACGACACGGCAGGTCATTCACTATTCTCTTTCATGGATAGTTTCTCTGGGTATAACCAAATAAAAATAGACCCCGAAGATATGACGAAAACTACATTCGTCACAATGTGAGGCATATTCTGTTATAAGGTGATGCCATTCGGACTTAAGAACACAGGGGCAACATATCAAAGAGTCATGGTGACATTATTTCATGATATAATGCATAAGAAGATTGAGGTCTACGTTTATGACATGATTGCAAAGTCTCAAACTGGGGAAGAACATGTAAAGGTCTTGAGGAAGCTGTTCTTAAGGTTAAGAAAGTTTTAGTTGAAGTTAATCTCGGCCAAATGCACCTTTGGGGCTACTTCGAGCAAGTTGCTAGGCTTTGTAGTCAGTCAAAGAGGAATTGAGATCGATCCAGACAAGGTTAAGCCATACAAGAATTACCACCACCCCGTACGCAAAAAGAAGTTCGAAGTTTCCTTGGAAGATTGAATTATATCGCTCAGTTTATCTCACAATTAATAGAGAAATGTGATCCCATCTTTTGTCTTCTTAGAAAACACAATCCAAGTGTGTGGGACGATAAGTGCCAAAGAACTTTTGATAAGATTAACAATTATTTATCATATGCTCCAATCTTAGTACCACCAAGTCCCAACAAGCTGTTAATGTTGTACTTAATAGTTTTTGAAAATTCTATGGGGTGTGTACTGGGCCAACATGACGAGACTGGAAAGAAAGAAAGAGTCATATACTACCTCAGCAAAAAGTTCACCAACTGTGAAGCAAGGTATTAATCAATCGAAAATTTATGCTGCGAGTTAGTTTGGACTACTCGAAGATTACGACAGTACATGCTTTACCACATAACTTGGCTAATCTTGAAATTAGATCCTCTTAAATACATGATGGAGTCGATCGCATTGAACGGAAGAATGACTAAGTGGCAAATCCTACTTTTAGAGTTCGACATAGTCTATGTAAATTAGAAGGCAGTAAAAGGGAGCGCGATAGCAGATTTCTTAGCCAGTAGAGCTCTTGAGGATTATGAGCCAATAAATTTTGACTTCCCAAATAAGGACCTAATGTATATTGCAACCACCGAGGAGGAGACCGCGTCAGAGCATCCTTGGCGCTTAAATTTTGATGGTGCTTCAAACGCCATGAGTAATGGAATCGGGGCAGTTTTGGTATCGCCAGAAGGAGACCATTATCTCTTCACTAGTAAACTCGACTTCGATTGCACAAATAACATGGTAGAGTACGAGGCATGCATTATGGGCATTCAAGCAACCATAGAACGAGGAATCAAGGTCTTAGAGATATACGAAGACTCAGCATTGGTGATTTACCAACTCAAGGGAGAGTGGGAGACAAGAGATTTCAAGTTAATCAATTATCGAAAGGTGGTCTTTGAGTTGATCAAGGAATTTGACGAGGATACATTCCATTACCTTCCACATAAGGAAAACCAAATGGCTGACGCTTTGGCTACTCTAACCTCAATGATAAAAGTAAACATGCCAGAGGATATGAAACTCATCCAAATGATCATTTATGAGGCTCTCGCCCATTACAACGAGATTGAGGAGGAAGAAAAGGACGACCATCCCTGGTATCAAGACATCCTTCAATATGTGAAAAACTATAAATACCTCATAGAAGCTACCGAAAATGATAAAAGAACATTAAGAAGGCTTACAAACGAGTACGTCCTAGATGGGAAAATTTTGTATAAAAGGAGGAAGGATCAGGTGTTGTTAAGATGCGTTGATGCAGTCGAGGCAAGAAAAATCCTAAAAGAAGTCCATGAAGGCATTTGCGGAACATACACCAATAGATTCAAGATGGCTAGGCAGATTATGAGATTTGGATACTACTGGTCCACTATGGAGAATGACAGCATCAACTATGCTAAGAAATGTCACAAATGCCAAATCTGTGGAGATAAAATTCATGTACCTTCATCACAGCTGCATGTCACAACTTCTCCATGGGCTTTTTTTATGTGGGGCATGGATGTCATTGGGCCGATTTTGCCAAAGTCTTCTAACAGGCATAAATTCATCTTTGTAGTTATCGACTACTTCACCAAGTGGGTGGAAGTTGCCTCTTATTCTAATGTTACAAAGTCTGCAGTTAGCAAATTCCTAAAAAGAGAAATCATATGCCGATATGGGATGTAAGAAAGGATTATATTGAACAATGCATTAAACTTGAATAACAACACAATATCGGAGGTTTGCGAGCAGTTCAAGATCAAACATCATAATTCATCTCCATATCGCCCAAAAATGAATGGAGTAATAGAGGCGGCAAATAAAAATATTAAGAAGATCGTGGCAAAAATGACAAAAACCTATAAAGATTGACATGAAAAAATTACCATTTGCCCTTCTTGCTTATAAAACTTCAGTCAGAACTTCTCTGGGGCAACGCCGTTCTCACTTGTATATGGGATGGAAGCCGTTTTACCTATCGAGGTGGAGATTCCCTCTCTCCGAGTCTTGTTAGAGCTAAATTTGGATGAAGCAGAATGGATCCAAGCCAGATATGATCAGTTGAACTTGATCGAAGAAAAGAGATTAAGAGCTATCCATCATGGTTAAATGTACCAAAAGCGAATGATGCGAGCTTACAACAAAAAGGTCCGCCCTAGAGAATTCCACAAAGGAGATCTAGTCTTGAAGAAAATACTCCTTATACACAAAGACTCTCGAGGAAAATGGATGCCTAATTGGGAAGGGTCATATGTGGTGAAGAAAGCTTTCTCTAGAGGAGCTCTCATTTTGATTGAAATGGATGGCAAAGAGCTATACAACCCAGTGAATTCAGACTCGGTGAAGAAATATTTCACCTAAAAAAAATCGGAGAAACCAAGGTGAAAACCCGCAAAAAAGGCATCTTGAAACCAAAAGGGTTTTGAGTTGAAAACCCGAAAAGGGTAGCTCAAACACAGGGCAAAGATGGTCAATTGTTCCCTCAAATATGATAAGACAGAGAAACTTTACATCTTGGGGCATCAACAAAGCACTCCGAGTTTTCTAGACGCATGTCAAGCTGGAAAATGACTCTCAGAACAGAGAAACTTATATTTGATATCTAGGAATCTAATATTGTTCCTTGTAATTATTTCGTTTCTTGTAAATATATGGTAATTTTTCCTTGGCCAATAATTCTTCGAGCTTTGACTCTAATATAATCTCATTTTTTCCACACTGCCCAAGTATTTTTATACTAAGATAATGGATAATAGACTAATATTACATGAAAATGCAAAGATTTGTGAGTGTTATTTTAGAAATTTCCTAAATGATACAAGGACCCTAAATAGGATAATCAAACCTGAAGAGAATGGTTTAAATTAAGAATATTCTGCCAAATCCCGTCGTAAATTTAAGGAGACAATCCCAAAGCAAAAGAAATCAATTTTTGAAAATTAACATTAATCATGCACATTCATCTAGTTAGGAGCATTTGACTCATCCTGATCATGACATCCTGAACAATCTGGCCTAACGGCCCATTTGAGCATATTTTGCAGGTTTCATTACCATGAAGACATGAAGGGAAAGATTTAAGCCGCAACGGCGAATCCAGTACCACGATGATAATAGAGGGAAAGGTTTAAGTCGTAACGACGAACCTCGTACCTCAAAAGCATGAAGGGAAAGATTTAAGCCGCAACGACGAATCTAGTACCACAAAGATACGAAGGGAATGGTTTAAGCCGTAACGGCAAACCTTGTACTTTAGAAGCATGAAGGGAAAGATTTAAGCCGTAACGACGAATCCAGTACCACAAAGACAATGGAGGGAAAGGTTTAAGTCGCTATGATGAACCTTGTACCTCAAAAGCATGAAGGGAAAGGTTTAAGTCGCAACGGCGAACCTTCTACCTCAAAAGCATGAAGGGAAAGATTTAAGCCGCAACGGCGAATCCAGTACCACGAAGACAATAGAGGGAAAGGTTTAAGTCACAATGATGAACCTTGTACCTCAAAAGCATGAAGGGAAAGGTTTAAGTCGCAACGGCAAACCTTCTACCTCAAAAGCATGAAGGGAAAGATTTAAGCTGCAATGGTGAATCCAGTACCACGAAGATAATCGAGGGAAAGGTTTAAGTCGTAATGACGAATTTTGTACCTTAAAAGCACGGAGGAAAAGATTTAAGCCGCAACGGCGAATCTATTATCGCAAAGACATTATGGCAAATCTCGAGTAGATTAAAGCCTTAACGGTGGATCTTCTACCTCGAAACTACAGTAGATCAGATCAAAATAGCAAGTCTTTATCTCTCTGAAGGTGTAGTAATAGCAAGATGAAGCTTCGACGTCAAAACCTATTTGAGGATGCAGTAAAGTCGGATTAAAAATTACAATGACGGATCTCACTCTCCCTGCAGTCACAGTGGAGTGGAATGGAACTATTAGTCACAAGTGTTAACATTTTGAGGTAGGCGATAGAGGAGCCATGTTTCAAAAGGATTGGACAAAATTGATCTTCTTTTAGTGTTTGCTCCATTCCCGTTACACGAAAATGAGCAAAGAGGGGCAGCGGTAGAAACCCAATTTCAATCGAGCTTAGAATAAAATCCAAAAATAAAAATAAAAATAAAGTACAATCTTCAAATTAAAATCACAAACCTAATCCCAAATTAAACCCAAAAGCCCAACAGAAATAAAATCCAAATTTGAAATTAAATTAATTTTAAATGTCCATTTACAATATCCAAGTTATAAACAAAGATAATACCAGCAGGCCCAAAATACACCTAAGCTCAAATGAACTCAAAATGTTGAAACCTTAATTAGGGTTTGTTGCTTCAGCCGTCACGTGCCACCTCAGCACCAGCCACGTCAGCTTCATGTTGACGCCACGTCATCCACGTGACCCCTCGGTGTCCGACCGTTGACCACTGAACTCCCGAGACTACTCAGCTCCCGAAATTCCTCTTCCCAAAGCAACCTGCCGCCCTTGCACTAGAATGGCCATGGCACTCTCCCCGACATCGGCTTTGGCCGAAGGAGACCCCTACCACAACATGAAAATGGACCTACAAAGAGCAAAGAACAACAAACAACAAAGAACAAAAAAATATAGAGCAAAAGAACAGTAACGATGTAAGTTTCTTCGGCTATAAAAGTCATTGCTGAATTTGTTTTAGGGTGGAAAAAAAGAAAGAAAAAGAACCTACGATCTTGTACCAAAAAATCCATATTCAAAATAAAATTTCAGTTCAAGAGTTACAAGCAATTAAGATCAGAGGCAGACTCAAATACGAACCATCAAGAAATTATTATTTTCTTAAGGTATAATTTTCGAATATATACGTTTGTTTATTATATTTATTGCTTATTTATTATTACAGTTTTACTTTACTTTTAATAAATAAATAAATAAAAGGGAGTTCAAAAGTCAAACCTGACCAGACCTGTTGTCGATGACGCCTTGGACGGAGCCCCCTCCGAATTTGTCCACATTCGCAGGGGTCCAATGAGGGGTTTCAATGAAAAGGAGAAAATATTTGTAAAGATAACAAGTAAATAATAACCAAGAACACATTTTTAACAAAAGAGGGGAAAATAAACAATCAAAACTTTTTTTTTTAAGATATGGACTTCCAAACACTTTTTTTTAAGATCAGAGTCTTTAAAAAAAGAAAAACCAAACTTTTGATGTCAATCGGCTAGGATTCAAGGTCTTTAGGTCCGATCTAAGGTTTTTAAGAAGAAAAATAAAGAAAAAGGGCGTCGTTTTGCTTACCCAAATGGCGCGTACGGCGGCGTGTGGCGAACAAATGACACTGGCGGGCGACGATGATGGTGGCTCCCTCAATCAGACGAGGCTAGGGTTTTGAAAATTTGAGAGAAAAGAGATTTTGTTTGGATTTTTTTAAGAAAAGTTTTAAAATGATTTTAAAACCAAATTTTTTTTTTATAATGGCCCTATACGGCAGCATTTTGAAGCTCTTACCCATGGCTCAAAACTACGCCGTTCCATCCTTACCCAAATCAGACCCGACTCGCTTAAGGAAGATCCACGCGTGTTCGTATTTTGGTAAATTTATTGCTGTAGTCCCTCGTCTTTTCCTAAGACTTCGATTCGGTCCCTGTCTTCAAGTTTTAACCTTTTGAAATCCATCCTTATAATTTTGTTTTGGTTGTGATTTAGTCTCCTAAAATTGAGTCCCTCTTGAGACTGCCACGTGTAATATAAAAATGAAAATTTCTATTAAAGCCCCTCTTTGTTTTGTTTTTTTTTAAAGTAGTCAATTTGTTTTTTTTTTAATTTAACAAGCAAAATTTGTTCGTTCTTTTAATTTAATCCCCAAGTTTTCTAAAATAATAGAAAATTCCAACCTGGTTCTGTTTTTTTTTTTTACTTTGAATTTCAACCTTAAATCTTTTTGTTTTTACCTTAAATTTTATTTCAAATTAATATTCAAGTTATGTTTTTTTTCTTTTCGAACTAACTATCTTCAGTCCTTTTTTTTTTGCTAAAATCTTTTTATTTATTTTTATCTTTTCATCTCATTGAATTTTAAGCCCCTTTGTATTTATTTTATTATTTTTTTCATTTAGCATAACGTTTATCTTTTATTATTAGCACTACATTGTTATTTTGTTTTCCATGGTTCTGTTCATCATTATGTATCTTATAAATTATACATGCAACTAACTTTTATGCTTCTAATCACTTTAATAGAGAGTATACTCACTCAAACACTTTTTGTAAAATAGTTTAGCTAAATTGCATGTTTTTTAAAAATGTATACCTAAGTCGTCCTTTTAAGGCAGAGTTCTTTTATTTTGGGTAATTAGGAGGGTTGCATTCTAACGTGTTGAGTATTATCTCCTTTCGAACCTAAAACATTAAACGACCCCTTAAAATTGATAATGGCTATTCCATATGCAAAATTGTACACTCTTACCTATCCTTTTACGAGATAATTTCCTTTTTGAAAGTGGAATGTACGTCACTTTTTAAGACATATAAACTATTTCAAAATAAAGGCGATGCTCTATTACTTTAGGAATACTAGAAATTGTGCTCTAACGTGATGAGTACGACCTTTTCCTTGAACCTAAAATAATCTAGCATCCTATTTAAAACCATAGGTTACTTGATCTTCCATTTATTTTGAGGGATTCAAAAATTGTGCTCTAACGTGTTGGGTATGATTTTGCTTTAAACCTAAATAATTGAATATCTTGTTTTAACATTTTATTCATAAATGACACCTTAAATTTCTACTCGAATTTTTGACTTTCAACAATTAAGACACTAAATAATCGACTAGGTACCAATTTTGGGCGTGCGTGGGTGCTAACCTTTCCTCACACGTAACCGACTCTCGAACCTATTTTATGGATTTTAAAGACCAAATGTCATTTTATCAAACAAAATTCGAACATTTCGTAGTGATCCAATCACACCAAACAAAAGGTTGGTGGCGACTCTCATTTTCAATCTTGAAAATATTTTCGAAACTTGTTTAAAAAATGGTTTCGACAATTGTCCGATTCGAGTGGATACACGGGGAAGACTTGGGACGACTAATAGGGGAGCTAATAGAAAATTTCAATTTAAGTCTAGTTGGTGTTTGGAAAAATCTTTTGAAGAGGATATTATAATAGGATGGTCAAGCTCCATTGTTTCTATTTCAAGAAAGCTGGCGAAGTTAATCAATCATATACATCATTGGAACTATCTTTAAAGCAGGAACAAAAGAGGGGTCGTATGGATATAGAGAAAAGATTATTGGAACTCTACGACTAAGACCCAACAAATGACATTCTGGTTGAAATCAGAGATGTTCAACTTAACCTAAATCTTGAGGCAGATAAATAGGAATTATTTTGGGAGCAGAGAGCTCGAGTTAACTAGGTGAAGCATGGAAATCGAAACACATGTTTCTTCCATAAAATGACAGTAGGGAGATAGAGTAGGAAGAAGATCACGGGCCTAAATGATGATGATGGTAATTGGGTATCTAATGGGGAAGATTTGTTGCAGATAGCATCGTCACATTTTCAATAGTTGCTCACGGCTTTTGAGGTGGGGATGATGAATGAGTGATAGGGTTAGTGGAACAGCAAGTTACAGCGGCTATGAACGAAAAACTACTCAAACCTTTCTCTTAGAAAGATATTTGGCAGGCAGTTAAATCGTTGGTACCTCTCAAAGCACCAAGGATTGATGGTTTCCCAACTCTTTTTTATCAAAGGTATCGGCACATCGTTGGTCCACATATCTCTTAATATTATTTATCAATTTTATGAGGTCAAATCGAAATGGGTGAAATAAATAACACTCATATTGTTTTGATCCCTAAAATTGAAAAGCCTAAAAATATTACTCAATTTAAACCCATAAAACTATGTAATGTCATATATAAAATTATTGCGAAAGTTATTGTGGATCGGATGAGTGAGATATTAGGGAGTTGTATTGTTGAGGCTTAAGGGGCTTTCATCTTGGGTAAGAAAATTTCTGACAATGTCCTCATCACCTATGAGATATTACATGCTCTTAAAATGAAGAAAAAGGGTATAAAGGGTAATTTTATGCTTAAATTCGATACGAACAAAGCATATGAATGAGTTGGATTTTTTAGCTAATATGATGAGTAAGTTGGGGTTTCATGTTGATTGGATCACTTTAATTATGAGATGTGTGTGTTCAGTATCTTACACAGTAGGGGTGAATAAGGGCACTAGTGAGTATTTTTCCCTTTTTAGAGGTTTGAATCAAAGGGATCCTTTGAGCCCATACTTATTCCTATTGTGAGCTAAAGGGTTTTCTGCAATGCTGGATGAGGCTAAACAAAAAGGCACAATGAAGGGAGTCAAGATAGGCTGAGGTGGTCTAACAATTAACCATTTGTTCTTTGCAGATCGAATATTGTTTGGTGATGCATCAGAAGAAGAGGCGTACTTAGTTCGCAGAATTATTTTAGAATATGAATCTACCAATGATGGTGGGACAAAAGAAGAAATTGGTTTTTGCTAGTTATGTTGACAAATTTAGAAAGAGGATTGAAAATTGGAGCATACGCTATTATGGATTGGAGGAAAAGAAGTGTTCATCAAGGCCATTTTGCAGGCAATCCCTGTTTATGCTATGCAGTGTTTCTCTCTACCAAAGCACTTATGTCGACAATTAGAGGGTATTATGAATAAGTTTTGGTGGTTGAATAATAGGTCTGCTAAAGGCGTACATTGCTCAAATTGGAGCACGCTTTGTAAGTCGAAAAAAGATGGTAGGTTGGGTTTTTGTAATCTTCATTTGTTTAATAAGACCCTATTAGCTAAACAGTTTTGGAGTTTATTAACCCAATCTATATGTTTTTTAACGAAGGTGCTTAAGGCTCGATATCCTGATTCAGATGTATTGTCAACTAATGTTGGCTTTTACCCATCGTTTACTTGGCGAAGTATCTGTAGTGCGAAAGATTTGGTAGAAGAGGGGTTTATCTGGCATATTGGTAATGGTGAGGCTGTCAACATTTGGAATGACCTCTAGTTGCTCGGTCTTGGAAATAGCAGAGTTTCTGTTCAGTGTATTAACATCAATTTGTCTACAGTTAGTCAATTGATTAATGGAGAGCTAAGTACCTGGAAAATTGAGGTGCTTCATGGACTATTTGATAAGGATCAAGTGAAACGCATTCTTAGAATTCCTCTAGCTAATTCTTCTATTCCTGATACTCTGGTTTGGCAACATGAATCTATAGGTGTGTACTCAGTGAAGAGTGGGTACAAAACACTTCTTGCTGAACAGACTATTCCTATGGGCAGTAACCCTACTATATCAGACACAATCAAAGCTCTATACAATGAAATATGGGATTAACAAATTCCGATGAAAATCAAGATACACATGTGGAAGTTTATACATAATTTTTTGCCTCATTATGGTAACCTTGTTAGGAGAAGATTGATGATTAATATTGAATGCCCTTTGTGCAAGCAATCTTCGGAGGACATTGATCACCTAATTTGGTGTTGTGTTGAGTTACAACAAACTTGGCAACATCTGAGAATATTGATCACTCCAGCACTAGGTACCTCGAATATAAAGAATGGTTAGCCCATGAATTTATCATTGCATACACAAAAACAAAGTAGTTGATGGCAATCTCCTACTAGGCCCTATGGTATCGACGAAATCGACTAGTGCATGAAGGAAAAAAGAGGAGTATGCAGGCATTAGTGGGATCTATATGGGGCTATGTACAATAACTTAACCTGTTTCAAGAGGATATAATACCAAGTCGACCAATGTCTACGGAGCTGTAGAGACCCCTAGATAATCGTATTATCAAATTAAATCTTGATGCATCTTTCCAAGCTATTACAAATTTTTCTATTGCAACAATCGTTGATAGAAATGAAGAGGGTTAGATAATGGGTGCGTGCTCTCACCCGTATTCCGGTGTAGTGGATGCTTTTGTTGTAGAAGCACGAGCATGAGAGTGGACTTTTATTTTAGCGATTAAGATAGGCTTCAGAAAAATTGTGATTGAAAGGGACTCTTTGTCGGTTATCAAAAAGCTAAAGGCATTAGAAGATGATAGATCAGTTCTTAGATCGTTTATTCATAACATTCACTTTTTGAAAAAAAAAAGGTGGAAGAGATTTCTTACCGTTTTGTTTGGAGATAATCAAACATGGTAGCACATGTTCTGGCGATAGAAGGACGTCGATGGCTTGATCCTTATTTCTATGTTTAGGAGGCACTGATTTATGTTGAGAGAGTGGTGGCTACAGACTGGGAAGCATGAGTTCGTCGGAGGACGGATAACATGTTTTTTTAACTTTGAAATTGGAGAAGGTTTGATGGAATCTCTAATGAGGACTTAAAAGTTGTTCCTTCCTATAGAGTGCTGATTTATGTTGAGAGAGTGGTGGCTGCAGACTGGGAAGCTTGAGTTCGTCAGAGGACGGGTAACAAGTTTTTTTAACTTTAAAATTGGAAAAGGTTTGATGGAATTTCTAAGGAGGACTTAAAAGTTGTTCCTTCCTACAGAGTGTTGATTTTGTTTTCATGGAGAGCATCTGGTTAAGCTAAGAAGGATGATCGCTGGTATTCATTTTGGAAAGAAATCTAGGGTTTGGCTTTGAAACGTTTTTAGAACTGTTTTAGTTTGCTTTTTGTGGTTTTATTTGTCTTAACTATGCTTTTTACTTTTGTGTGGGTATGGGTCACTTCAGCTGGACTGATTGAAGCATCGTGTCAGTGTTTCTACCTTGAGCCAAACAACATTTAATGAATGCCAATCTTTTAAGCAAAAAAAAAAAAAAAGACCAATTTAATTATGACAAACTTAATCATGCACGCAATCATTCAAAAGATATAGCATTAGGTTCAAGGCCAACCAAAATAAGTAATAGAAGGTGATTATCAAACGTCCATGGGACACTATCTAAAACCTGAACTTTATCGCGAAGAGCACCAAAGTTTATCAAGATCAGACAATCATCAAGCGGGGAGAAGCAGACCAAAGAAGTCAACTTCCAAAGTTTTGTAAGAATAACAATAATCGCATTAAGGGAAAACAATAGTTCACGAAGGAGTTCGCAAACCATCCAACAAGAGGTGTCCTCAATAGCAGCAGAGGTAGAGTTAACTACAAATTCATTGGACACCAAGTCTATAGATGAAAACATTGATTTATCGATCTCCAATTACACTACAAAAAATCTATTTCTTAAATAAAAAAAGTCTATCCAAATAAAAAATTTCTTATTTTCCTTTCACTCCTTCATTTTTTTCCTTCTCTTAGCCTAAATTGCACATAGTTAATGAAAATACCATATAAAAAGGAAACACTCAAACTTGGAAAGAGCATATCGACTAAATAAATAAATAAAGATTATTTCTCATTATGAATGTAATATCCATAAGAAATAATCTATGGATTGTTTATATCAGAAACATCCTAATATTTAAAAGCCAATCAATTTGTGTGAGATTTGTCGAATATGTGAAAAAGATGTTGTATTATTATGGCATAATAAATCTTTTATCTTTTATCTTTACAAAAAAAATCATTTTAGTCCTCCATTAAATATTTTGTTCTTTTAATCCTTATACTTGTATTTTTGTAAAATCACCCAAAAATAGATGGTAAAGTTGTTGACATGATATATGTGTTGATTGGCATGTACATAAAACATCATCATTTAATTTAAAAATTAAAAAATAAAAAAAAATATTTTTTATATTTTTAATTTTTAAAAATACTTTTATTTTTTAATTTTTAATTTTTAAATTTTAAAAAATTAATTAAATACTAACGTATCATTCATGTGGTAATTTATCTATATCTAATATCAACAAAATTAAAAATATTAATTTTTTTCATTTGTTTTGAAGTGATTTAATAAAAATCATAAATTTAAATATTAAAAAATGAAAAATTAAATAAAAACTTAAAATGATTTGTTTTTATAAAATTGAAGGATGAAATGATTATGCTTATTATTATTGGTCACACTCACGTTGGTAGTTTGAAGAATATTAAATTATTTGAAAGGATAAGGAATTTGGTATTTTAATTGGAATTATTCCGTTCCAAAATAAACCAATCACACCACAGACCCTTTATGCGTAACATTTATCTTTCAATTCACAAGTGACCGTCATTCCTACGTGGCAAAGGTCATAAAGGACATTCAACGAAATTTCCAGGCAACGTCGTCGTTTGCTTCACTTCTTCCTTTACAACAAACAAGTCCTTTTCTTGTTTGGCGCTTTCAACTGAATGAATCCTGCAAACTTTTCCCTCTTCTTCCGCAAAATCCAACATCAGATTAGGCACTAAACGAGTCATTGTCCAGTTTAAACGGTAATTTTCCTTTTTAATTATTTTAAATTATTTTTATAAGCATATTATTATTTTTCTTTCAATTACTTATATTTGCATAAATTATTTTGATTTCATAAATAAAATTACCATATATTTCTTTATGCTTTTTAGAAGTAATGTATTAGTCCTTTTATTTTACATATGCAATATAGCTGTATATTTTAATATATTTTTCATAAAATTAAAATAGCATAAAAATATTAATATTTTGATAAACGATTTAAATTTTATTTTTAAAAATATTTTTAATTAAAAATTTGAAAAAAATATAAAATAATGATAATAATATTTATAATTAATAGCTTTGGCCTTAATATATATATATATATATAGCTCATAATTTTACAAAAGAAATTCACTTGAAAATTTGGAACATGCAATAATAATTATTATTTTTATAAACTCTTTAATTATCAAACATTGCAAATTTTGTACAAAAATTTAAAAAATAAATATATCCTATTTTAATAAATACGCATAATCAATCATATAGAATAAGAAAACTCTTCACATAACCATCCCTAAAATCAAGTAATAGAACAATCAAATTGGATTTTTTCATTCATTCAATTTGATTTGATCGAACGCTAATTTTTATAGTTATTCTTAAAAATGAGTAATAAAACAATCAAATCAGGGGAGAAACTAGAAAATTTTTAGAGACCGATAAATTATAATTTTTACAATAGCAAAATTACAATTTCATCATTTTAATATTTTATATTTTTTATAATTTTTAAAAAATTAAATCAAATTTTTATATTTTTAAAAGGGGTGAAGTGCAAATTTACCTTTATTAATTTATTTCCCTTTCCGTTTTAGGGCCCCGGGCACTGCCAACCCTCAGTTTCTCTCCTGAATCAAATTGGATTTACTTAAAAAGCTGAAGCTGATGATGAAAACAATAGAAGCTGAAGCTGTTGGAAATATCTTTCAAAATCCAAAACCATCCAATATTCACTTTTGATTGGTGCCGCGGTAAATGGACAATGGAGCCACGCGGCGAAATGCTAGGCAAAATAAACGCTGTTCGATCGATCCTGCTTTAAATGCAAAACTGCCCGATGCCAAAATGGAATTTTTGTAAATACAAATTTTTTTACCAAGAAAAAGAAAACCGAAACATCATCGAAGCGAAAATTGAATCCAAACAATAGTGTCATATCTGTTTCATCGCGCATGGAAACGAAACGTCCCATTTAAACCCGATTGAGTGTTCATTTCTCTGAATCTACATTTCTACATTAAAGTTTTTTTTTCATCTTCTCGGATCGGTGAAAAGAAAAAAAGTGAAAGAAAAGAGAAGGAAACAAGGAAGATGAGTGGATGGGGAACGCCGAGTCGGACAGTCACACTTGGACGGGTTCAGCCACAGGCGCCCGCCCTCCGCACTATCTACTGCAATGACCGCGAGGCCAATTTCGCTCATCGGTACAAGGTATTTATATAATTTATATTTTAGTTTCTGGTTTTGTTGGGAAAAGTCCTCGTCCTTTCTTTTTTTTACGACGTTTTGGTTCCCTGGAAAATAGGAATTACAGTGAACTTGAGTCCAATTTTTTTATTTTATTTACGAAACTAATGCTACTATCTGGAGGTGCATGATTTCGGTTTCTAATTTTTTTTAAACTAATTTTCTTCACTTTTGTTGGCTTTATTGTTAATGGTGCAATGTGCAGTCTAGGCGCTAGACTTGAGGCGTAAGATGTATAATTACGATAATAAATTCTAAAAGCGGTCCAGTTTATCCTCAAAAACATGTTGATTTTTTTTAAACATTTTTTTTTGTGGCTGGCCATTCATGATTTCCCAATCTAACGTTTTTTGCTGAATACTCATAAACCGAGAAGTGTTTGATTTCATCCCCTTTTTTATTTTTCACTAGGAAAGTTTCAATTAATGCAAAAAGTGAACTTTAATTAGGCAAGATTTTTTAGCGTTTATCACATTACAACAATATGCACTTAAGTGCATTAGGCGTGGGCCTGATCAATTATG
Organism: Kokia cookei; assembly: GCA_039519145.1. Lineage (NCBI taxonomy): Eukaryota > Viridiplantae > Streptophyta > Magnoliopsida > Malvales > Malvaceae > Kokia > Kokia cookei. The sequence continues at coordinate 33,034,832 of CM076902.1, forward strand.
CTGTGCTCAAAGGTTTTAGACTTTTTTCTTATCTAGCTTCAAGGGGCAGTGCCTATTTCATGTTTTATCTTTTCTAATTTTGAGTTTTCTGCTAGGAGTCCATGAGAGTGCAAATACAGTAAGTGGTTTTGGTATCATTTACGATGCTTATGAAGATAGTATTTAAGCATTTTCTTCAGACCACTAGTCATTTCTTAGGATTGTCATCTATTGAAGCTTAAGTTTTATTTGCGGTGACCTGTAATTGGTTCAAAAAGTTATACCAGCCTCCACTAAACTCTTTGTTTGACGTGTGAAATGTGCCATATACACATCTGTGTCTGCAGACATGATTCATTTTTATATTTGCGGTAGGCTTATGTAATTTGAGGTGAAATGTGTTCTAATATTGTGATTCATCTAGATAAATTCTTATTTTTCATTCATTATTTCTCTTCAGGGTTTGTCATTTTTATTTATTGATTATCCAAAATTAATTGCTATCCAGAAATAGGAATTTCACTGTAAGATTCATTTTACTGAAGTTTCAAAAAGTAGTTTTCCATAGTTATTTGATGAGATTCCAGATATTAATTTGACTATAATCTTTTGCGATCACTCTACTACTCTACTACTTTTCAAGCACGTGGTCTTGTTCATGCCATGCTTATATGGAGGAAGTGGTGACTCATTTGGAAAGTTCGATTATGACGCATGAGTAGATATAGAGGTGTATTTCTGTCATTTCTAAAAGCAGATGCAGATACATAAGTTCTCAATGATTATTCCATATATTCATATATATTGTATAAAATTGGACCATGATTAGATTTGCATTATTTTGTAAGAATGTTTTTGGGTTCTAGAAGTTTTGTTTGTATTCGTACTTTTGTTGCTTGCATCTGATTCTGAAGAGTATGATTTGGTTTTCATGAATGTGGTTTCTATTGTTCCAGGGGAATTCGATATCGACTACCAAGTACAACATTTTTACCTTTGTACCAAAGGGGCTATATGAACAGGTAATTTTGTTGGAGTTCTACAGAACTGAAACTGGTATATGGTTATGTGATTCTTTAGGCATTTCTTATGATAACTTTTTACTGGTATATGGTTGGGAACACAATGGAAGATATGATATTATTTCTATTCTTAACTCAATCATGGTTCTTACGGGGAGAGTTTTAATCTTTTTCTTCGAGAATAATGATAAATGAAAAGATATTCTAGTTTTTATCTCATCTTCCTTCAAATTTCTCCTTTTTTCATATTTAAAAAAAAAAAAAAAAATCCTACAACCTTTCCTAGAAACATTTCAAACCTAGCAATCACATTTGTAGAGGCATGTATAATCTTTTTACTTGTCACTTCAGATGTTTTAATCTTTGGTTTATAGCATACTGATATATTTTTTTCTTTTAAGTGCTAAACAGCTTAATTTGGCTAATGCATGTTTAGTGGACCGTACTATCTTAATGAGAAATAATACCTGGTAAAGTTAAAATGTTATCAGTCCTTTTGAAAGGAAAACTATACCAAGTTTTGTTCCAATTAAGTATTCCATGTTTACGATTTCTTCTTCGGGGGTTAGTTCTTCTGTTAATTACTGTTGACAAATTTGAGGATGTTCCGACCCATGAATTATTTTTTGCATAATCATAATGAAATAATTTCTTTTTCTGTATGCTGCTTCAACTTCCATATCTCTGGCCATCGTCAAACAGTCTGTCTCACTGTATGAACCATTATTTTTTGGGTCTGGAATGTGAGTTAGAAATCTTGCTTGATTAATGTTTTCAGCTACTTCTGATCTTGACAAAGTTCTGTTTTACTCTGACAGTTCAGACGGGTGGCTAACTTGTACTTTCTTATGGTGTCAATCCTATCAGCAACTCCGTATAGGTAACCTTTTCTACTGAATAGGTGAACTGAGTTTTGTTAGCTTTGTCAATTACAAAGAGTAGGTTTCCTGGAATGATGGAAGTAGTAAATTTGTTCAATGTCCACGGGGTGGTGCTCACTTGATGTAGGGAATGTGGCTTGGGGCACAACTAAATTATTTCACGAACAGAATGAGAGTTATTTGTTGTCTCTGATCTAAAATTATTCCGCTTTGAGTTAAATATCACTAATATTTTATTGGTTGACATGCTTCATTTTATTTATTTTATAATATAAAAATAGATGTTGAAACTGCAAGTGTTTTCGGTGCAGAAACTGACATGACTATCTATAGTATTTTCTTGTAGTTCTTCTGTTCCATATTCTTAAAACTCTATTCTATTGTCATTTAAAGAAAAAAAAAAGTCTTCATACTGCTGTTTTAGTAGTCATGGCGCATGTTGAAACTTGAAAGTCCACCTTTTAGACACAATTATACATACCCCTTAATCATCTTCTACCTTCTTCCATGTGCTCATTGATTGCATTTACCTCATCTTCTCCTATTGTGCTGCATTTGAAACCTCTCTTCCCCCCCCCCCCTCTTCTAGTGTAAATATTTTGGTGGTAATAATTTGTAAGACTGAAGATTTAACCAACTGATTTGTATAAATGTGAACTCTTATGTAATAACAATTTTATCTTGATGCAGTCCTGTTCATCCTATAACAAATATGGTTCCTCTAAGTCTTGTGCTTTTATTTTCTCTCATTAAAGAGGCATTTGAGGACTGGGTGAGTATTACATTGCATGCTCATTGTAGCATACTTTTTCTTCCTTTGGCTTGTGCCCTTATTGACTTTCTTATCTTTATTTTTGGTTTGGGAGGTTTTTGGGCCAGGGATTAAGTTTCTGGAAGGTTTAGCTTGAGCATTGACTTTTTGTAACTTTGGGTTGAGTGCTGAATTTCGTTCTTTCCCTTATCATATACAACAGCAACGTCTTCAGAATGATATGACTATAAATAACACTCTTGTCGATGTGTTGCAAGCACAAGGGTGGAAATCTCTTCAATGGAAAAAGCTGCAGATTGGAGATATTATCAGGGTAAGCTTCTAAATTCCTGTTGTTCATTTGTTTCCTCCACACGGTCAATTTTTTGTCTTGATTTGTTGTGCAACTTCATCCTTCTTCCCCCTCCCCTCTTCCACTATATATCTAGGAAAGATCTTCAAAAATATATTCTGTTCCCTTTGTATGCTTCTCTCTCTGTTTTGTTTTATGAATGATTGATTGGAAGTTAAGGTCACCTACAGAGAGATCCTTTCTAATTGCTAATTCGTAGACATAAATTCAGTTTACAGGCATATTATATGCATTTCCGGTTCAGGACTGTGTTTCTCCCACCTAAGTTCTCAAAAAGAAGTGCTGCTAATACTGGCTTCATGTACAGTTGTACACTTGGTCAAGGTCAATCAATGACCTGTCATTTTCTTTTTACTTGTTTCCTATTTTTCCCTGATGATTTTTCTATCCATTTGGAGACTGAAAATATTAAGATATTTGTCGCTTGCAGAAAATTTTCTTTTCCTTTTATATATATTCTACAATATATTATTATTATCGTGATTAAAGCTTACTGAGTTGATTTACATGGTATCACCTACTGAACAAATATATGAACATATTGTGAAAACTTTCCCTTTTTGCAGGTTAAGCAAGATGAATTTTTTCCTGCCGATCTTCTTTTACTTGCTAGTACAAATGTTGATGGAGTTTGCTACATTGAGGTTATTACCTGTTCTGGATCTATTTGGTGCTGTTATTTTGTACTTTTTATTCTATTTATGAAAAGCCATTGCCTTTCTAATGTTATGCCTCATTGAGTGGTTTGTTCTTGAACTGAATTTTAAAAAAAAAAATTTGCCGCAGACTGCAAATTTGGATGGTGAAACAAATCTGAAAATCAGAAAGGCACTTGAGAGGACTTGGGATTATGTGACTCCTGAAAAAGCATGTGAATTTAAAGGTTAAACCTTTTAGTTATTTCATATTTCCAACTTTAATGACTGGTAAATCATAAATTAATTTTGTTCAAAGTTTTCCATGATTTTGTCTGTTAGTTCACAGGTCTTCAATGCTATTCTGCTGAGTGTATTAATAGCAGAACTAAAATAGTAGTCAAAGTCTGTTGGCCAAAAAAAAGTAGTTAAAGTCTTGTGAATTAATAAAATTAATTTCTTAAAGATGAAATTCACTTTCACTTTTTCTTGAAAATGCTTTTATATCTGAGTATCTGACTAGGATGGTTCTGCCTATGAGGCATAAGTTTGTTGACATTGGTTATTGCTCATTCTTAAATATCTTCTTTATTCTGCTATTATAATATGTCACTTTCCTTCATATTTCTCATTTTAGACTTCATCTCATCCTTATGTGTTTCTTATTTTTAAAGAGAATATTAATTTAGAACAGAAGAAAAATTGTGAAAAGAGAACATTTCAACTTTTCAGCGGCAATGAGGATATGGTGAGGCATGGCCAACACATTGGAGTTTAAGTTAGTGCAGGAAACCCCGTTATTTGTTCCTGCTGGGGTTTTTGGAATTTTGCTTTTGCCTCTTTGCCATGTCTAAGACCATAGTTTTGCTAAGGCTCGATTTTGTTTTATGTTTTTAATGTTCTATTTCATTTAGTTTTAACTTCTTCATTTTCACCATTTCAAACACTTAATAGTACATACTTTATTTATTTTCCTTATTAACTGTCCATTTTTTTTTTCATTAACCTTGCTGCAATAAAAACCAGACAGTTCTATTATTAAAAAATTTAAAAGTTCTAATATAATATCCAATATCATCGATTACTTGATATCGAGTACAATGAAGGATTCCTTGGCTGCACTGCATCATTAAGTCTCTGGGAAGGAATTAATGTATTTTCTTTTTTTCTTTTTGTCTAATACTCGGAAGTGATGCTTTCAAAACCAATTTGTATATTTTCTTGTTCTTTCTTCTAAACTTCTAAATGGAAGCAATCTTTGTTAATTGCAGGTGAAGTTCAGTGTGAGCAACCAAACAACTCTTTGTACACTTTTACTGGCAATCTTGTAATGGACAATCAAACAATGCCTCTTTCTCCAAATCAGATTTTACTGAGGGTATTTTCTGATTATTTTCTGATTAACTTCCTTCCATCAGCAGCGTCAAGGCATGCACCTAGGTGTGCCTATACTTTTCCCTTGGTGCTAGACAACAAAAACACCTCAGACCCTTTTGGGTGTGGTGCATACCTGGTGCACGTACACGTCCTATATTTAAGGGGACAGGCATAAAAAAAAGTCTGCTTCATTGAAGTTCTCTCTGTTTCTTTTCTTTTTCGCTTTTTTCACTAGATGTACCTTCACTAGTAAGAGAGTAATAGTGTCACTCTCCATAAGGAAATAGTGCACTTTGACAAACAAAAAAAAGGTGCATATAAACTAGATCAGTTTTATAGTTAATTGTACAAACACTCAGAAAATCACATCCATATACATATTGCACTTTACTTCACTCAGCTGAGCCATTTTTTTTGTGCTTGTGCCTGAGGCAATATAAGAGCTTAGTGCCAAGAGTCCATCTTGTGCCCTTGATAACATTGATCATCAGCTGTTTACTTAACATGTTTCCAGCTTGTTTGTCCTTTTTTTCCCCGAGACTTTCTTATCACATGTAATGAGTCTGAAGTTAATATGTTTTTTTTGGCCCTCTAGATTTTGGGTCAGGAACTTAATCTTAGTTCTTTTCCTCATTTAATTTGGCGGTGCTTTTTGCACTTAAAATTTATTACTACTCCAGCCAATAGTTTGTTGGTACATTGTTTAAATTTCTGAGTCTCTTAATTTTCTTTTCTAATAATTTGTTGTTGAAAAACTACATTTGATGTTCTTTCTCTATTGATGAAATTAAATAGCGCTGATATTTGCAATTTAATTTCAGGGTTGCAGTCTGAAAAACACTGATTACATTGTTGGGACTGTTATTTTTACTGGTCATGAAACAAAGGTTTGTTGCAGAAGTTTTATAGTATCTCTTATATTCAGTATGCTGAGACACTTAACATGCTGGAGTTTGTTGGTTTCTGGGAAATGTTTAAACATTTAAATGTGAAAAGCCTTTTCCATTAAATATCAAATCTCGCCCTTTGATTCTTAGCAACTGTGTTTTATCTTCCCTTTATCTGTTTGATCTACTAGTTTAAGTTAAATGTCTTTTTGTGGTAATTTGGGATGAGTTTGCAGGTTATGATGAATTCCATGAATGTTCCTTCAAAAAGAAGTACATTAGAGAGGAAACTTGACAAACTTATACTCGCTCTTTTTTCTACTCTTTTCTCTATGTGTCTGCTTGGAGCAATAGGCAGGTGTGGGAAATAGCTCTCTGCAATACTATTACAATTTTAAGTGTTGTGGGATTTTATTTGTTCTCCCATATTTTGTTGGTAATGATGTTCTCTGGTTTAAATTGCAGTGGTATATTCATTGACAGAAAGTACTACTACTTAGGTCTCAGTCTATCTGTGGAAGATCAATTCGATCCTAGTAAAAGATTTCTGGTACTATATTCTTGTTAGTTTTAGGTTTTTCTCTCAAGCTCTCTCTCTTACATAGGAAAAATCTGATTCAATTCTTTTTTCTGGTTTTACAGGTTATTATTTTGACCATGTTGACCCTACTCACTTTATACTCTACAATTATCCCTATATCTCTATACGTTTCTATTGAGGTCATTCTTCCTTTTTTCTTGTTGATGTGATTTCTTGCTTTATCAATGCACAAAGATTGCCTTACTGGATTTCGCATAAAAATTTCAGACGATCAAGTTTATTCAGTCCTCTCAATTTATCAACAAGGACTTAAATATGTACCATGCCGAATCCAACACACCTGCTTCAGCTAGAACTTCTAATTTGAATGAGGAACTTGGGCAGGTAAGGATGTGCAATTTGGGCCAACTTGAATGAGATGCAGCCAGTTCTCTTATTTTGTGTATTGAGTTTAAATCATTTTGAATTGCTGGTATGATTAGGTGGAATACATTTTTTCTGATAAAACTGGAACTTTGACAAGAAATTTAATGGAGTTCTTCAAGTGTTCAATTGGAGGTGAAATGTACGGGACAGGTATGACTGAAATAGAGAGGGATGTTGCTGAAAGAAAAGGCATAAAGGTTCAAGAGGTAGTCCCCTCCATATCTAATTATGAAGCAACTGATATTTGAACTCTTTGAGTAAATTTACCTATTTTTCATGGAAATGATATTCTTGTTCTTATAACATCTTTAGGCGCAAACATCAACCAATTCACTACGGGAAAAGGGTTTCAATTTTGATGATGTGAGGCTTATGCAAGGAGCTTGGAGAAATGAACCTAGTCATGATACTTGTAAGGTAGGTTATGTTCTTTGCCTCTTTTGCAATAGAATTTGGTATTTAATATGGAATATTTATTAGTAAATGGCTTTTACTCAACTAAAGGATGCTCCGTTAAAAGCTTGTTTCCATCTCATTGTGAGTGTCTTTTTGGGTCTTGTTTTAAGAATAAGAAATCTATATATGTGATTTTAAAAGGATTTTGTGTTTGATAATAATATTTGATACTTGTCTTATCCATTTGGATTTTTAAGGTGTTTAGTCCAATTTGATTTTTTTTTATTTGTATTTTTTAACTCGATATATATTTGTATACTAAAAGTCAATCTTCTGCATTGCAAATGTGGTATTTGATTCTGTCAACAATGAAGCTTAGGAGATCTGCTCAACTTCATTTTATTTTAGAAATACAAATGAATTGCAAGTTTCTAATTGCAACTTCAACCTTAGCCTTGAGCTTGAGCTTGGCCTACTCAGGCCTGATATTTTGTGAACAATAAGAGCTTGTCCTCTATTGTTTCAGCTATATTTGAAGCTCAGATACATAAAAACTTAAGCTAACATGTTTGTAAAGGGAGCTTTGGTGATATACAGGTTTGCAGCCAGCTGTCCTATTTAATATTTGTCAAGGATCTTTTCTTTCTGTTTATATGTGCATTGATTTTCTCTTGCTTGGATGTTGGGGAATGACTTTATTGTGAAATGTTTTGTATTGCTTTTTGGCCTTCATAAGCAAGAATTGCAGATGAATTGTTTATTCTAATGCAAGACTATCATTATATGTGGGGAAAGAGTAAATGTAAGAATCATAGACTGATTTCACTTTTGGACAACTCTCTGCTGGATCTTTTTGTGGTTGTAATAATCTCTTTTCCTACGGGTGTGGCTTCACTCCGTTATTTTTTCACCCATTAATATCCAATGCATGTTTAATTACCATTCACAAGTTGATTTTCACATTTAGTAGATGGATCCTACATGGTTCCTACGCATTTGAATGGCGATGTTCATGGTGTTTGTCTGATTCTAGGTGGGAATTAATTAACTTCTTATTGATGTATTGGATGATATAGCGTCTGAGTTGTTGTACCATTATTGGATTAGCATACCTGTTGCACTTAGTAATTATAAACCAATGGCTCCAAGTTCTGACATTGCATGACCTTCTACTTGTCTTGTTTTTAGTTTATCTATTAAATGCTGAATAAAAAAAAAGAAACTAAGTGCTGAATTTTGTGTGCATGTGTGCCTACATGTGCTGCAAACATGTGCATGTTAACGGAATAGGCAATATATGTACCGATAAGTGAGTTACTGAACCTAACTTGTAATACTGGGTGCCTTCTCCGTATGTTATGATCATCAAAGCGGCGGGTGTTTGTACTCAAATGGAGGTTTCCTTTTATGTTCCTGTTTTATTCATTTGTAATGCACTTAGTTTAGAAGGAATGCAGAAAAACACGATCGATATTCAACCTTCTTTCTTTCCATTAGGATCTACCTGTATGGATTTCAAACGTAATAATATTCTGTTGCTGGATACCTACCTAGGAATAATATGGTGACGACATCATTTTAAGGCTTCGTTTTTCTTATGTTTGTTTTCCAGGAATTTTTTAGATGCCTTGCCATATGTCACACTGTGCTTCCTGAAGGTGAGGAGACCCCTGAGAAAATCAAATATCAAGCATCATCACCAGATGAAGCTGCTTTGGTTTTGGCTGCAAAAAATTTTGGCTTCTTCTTTTACAGGTTGGTGATGCCCTTTGTCTCAATGAGAAGCTGGAGTTGTTTCTTTCTCTTTTTCTTTTAATAACAATGGAATTCCTTTAAACAATTTATAGATTCAATTTGATTCTGAGTTTTTCTTTATTCTTTCTGCTTGAATCTATTCTAAATATTTGACTGCATGTTCTTTTACAACTGAAAATTGTTGGATTTATCCCTTATCTTCATGTTAATGGAGGCAGGTTTTTTGAAGTACATAATATCTATCTTGATGTCAGTGGAGCTTTACCAAGCAAACCAGATATATTGAGCAATCCACATAAATTTATTTCAAGATCTAATGGAAGGGTTTAACATTTTCCCTAGGTTGTTTTCTGTTTCTAGAAAAAGGGGGAAAAGGGTTCGTGAAAGCAGCATAACTTCACAATTTATTGCTACTAATTGTAATTGATTTAAATTACATGGGATATTCCAACCCTCTAGTTCCTTTTTCTCTTAGGTTCATCACATTCATCACTTTCTAATTGATAGGTGGTAGAGGAAATAATTACAAGTTTATTTTTTGGTAATGATTATTTGTTTCTGTGTTGGTGCAAATTAGTTGAGTACGTTACTCTTGCTGCATGGCTTTAAAAGCTTGATTTGATTTTCTTTCTTCGCAGACGTACACCTACGATGATATATGTTCGTGAATCTCATGTGGAGAAGATGGGTAAAACCCAAGATGTGTCTTATGAGATTTTAAATGTTCTTGAGTTCAATAGGTTAGGATGCAGCCTTTTCTCTATCTTTAATTTATGGGTGCATTCTGGTCAGCACTAATGTTTATGCATTTTTGCATTAAATAGTACGAGGAAGCGACAGTCTGTTGTATGTCGTTATCCAGATGGCAGACTAGTTCTTTACTGTAAGGTAATGAGTCTTCAGAACTTCCAAACAGGATGAGATTATATGCTGTTTTTCTGCCAAGAAAATGACACTGAGCTAGAACGATGCTTTTCACAGGGAGCTGATACTGTCATTTATGAGAGATTGGGGACTGGAAATGATGGCTTAAACAAAGTGACCAGGGTTCACTTGGAACAATTTGGCTCAGCTGGATTACGTACCCTTTGCTTGGCCTATAGAGATCTAGCTCCTGACTTGTATGAGAGTTGGAATGAGAAGTTCATCACAGCCAAGTCAGCTCTACGGGATCGTGAAAAAAGGTTGGATGAGGTATGTTTTGTTATGTGATGATTGGCATGTTTTGCTTAGAGAAATTTGATCTTTTCATGAATGTTGATTTCTTATTTAGTCTTAATTAAAAATGAAGGTAAAAACATATTTTCAGCCCCTCTCAATTTCAATGTTGAGCAAATTGGTCCCTTTTAAAAAGATTGGAGCAATTTGATCTCTGTCAATTTCAAATGTGAGCAACTAAGGACAATTAATCATGGCGATGATGTTTTATATCAATTGTACATAATTTTGATTGGTATAATAATAAATTTAGACCTCGATGTTTATATATTTTGTGTAAATGTTGAAAAAATGTGTAAATGTTATGGGCTAAATTTGTTAAATTAGGACCAAGTTGACAAAATTCATAAATGTTGTGGCTAAATTTATTAAATCAAGACCAAGTTGACATATTATGTAAATTTTGAGAGCTAAACTTATTATATTAATGATTAATTGTCCTTAGTTGCTCACTTTTGAAATTGATAGGGATTATTGCTTTAATTTCTTTGAGAGGGACCAGTTTGCTCCATATCGAAATTGAGAGGGACCATAAAGGCAGATATATTAGAAAAGCCCTTGTAAATAAACCCTTCTGATTTTATTGTACCTAACTAGGCCCCTATTCTTTTAATTTTCACCCATGAAAACCCTAAAATTAAAATCTGTTATCTTCTAATCAGTTGGCAATTGCCATTTCATACTTAGAGGTTGAAGTAGCACATTAATATGGCCAAATTCTGACTTGGACAAACACACAATCTATAAGAATTTATAATATATATTTCTTTTCACAACAGAAATATTGAAAGCCAATGCAGCTTAATTGTTATTGAAAAGTTGAAAGACCTTTATTTGTGGAGGTACTTTTAATGATTATTTAATTAATCATATTTTTAAAACTTATGCAGGTGGCTGAACTCATAGAAAAGGAACTCATTTTAATTGGTGCAACTGCAATAGAAGACAAGCTTCAAGAAGGAGTGCCGAATTGCATTCAGACTCTTTCTAGAGCTGGAATTAAGATTTGGGTGCTAACAGGGGATAAGATGGAAACTGCAATAAATATAGCTTACTGTAAGTATTTAATGGAGATTGGTTTTCCGTGAAACCTTCCTTGGAACCGTGTGTTCATTCCTTGTGTTGTTCATGATCTCTTCATTTGCATTATGATTTTAATAACTCTGCAGCGTGCAACTTACTAAACAATGAGATGAAACAATTCATTATCAGCTCTGAAACAGATGCTATTAGAGAAGTTGAAGAAAGGGTAAGCATTTTGTATGAGTCTTGTTAATGTACTATGATACAAACTATTCATTGCAGTCATGATTATTCATAATCAAATGCCTATTATCAGGGGGACCAAACTGAAACTGCACACTTTATGAAGGAGGAAGTTAAAAAGCAACTGAAGCAGTGCCTTGATGAGGCACCACAATATTTTTGCTCACCCTCTGGACCAAAATTAGCACTTGTTATAGATGGAAAGTGTCTGATGTATGCTTTAGAGCCATGTTTAAGGATAATGCTCCTCACTTTAAGCTTGAATTGCTCTTCAGTTGTTTGCTGCCGAGTCTCCCCTTTACAAAAAGCACAGGTTGGTTATTGATGGCAATTGTACTGAAACATATTAATTTTTCTTGCAGTAGTGTACATAAAAAGTTCGCGTACAAAAATGAAAAAGGTTATGCAGTAAATGAAAATTTAAATGCCTTCATAACTGAATGTACTTGAATAAAATTACTGCAACTATTATGGTGTATTATTTTAATTCAATTCTTGCATTATTGTCAGCTTCGTAGGATTGGTGCATTACAGTATTCTTCAGAAGTTTTTAAAATAATCCATGTTTTAATAGTGGTTGGTGTGTAAGCAACCCTTTGCTGAACCAATATTCCCCTATGTTGATTGATTACTTTATTGTCAGAATTTCAGTTTTTTCCATTTCTTTCTTTAATTGTATTTCAAACCTTTGGAAGGAGAGAGAGTACATGTGGTTAAATATTTTCTGTTGTAGAGGTAACATCTGAAATTACTTTTGGCGTTTGCAGGTAACAAGTCTGGTGAAGAATGGTGCACGTAAAATTACACTCAGTATAGGTGATGGTGCAAATGATGTTAGCATGATTCAAGCTGCTCATATTGGTATTGGAATTAGTGGGCTTGAGGGGATGCAAGCAGTCATGGCTAGTGATTTTGCAATTGCTCAGTTTCGCTTTCTTGAAGATTTGCTCCTTGTGCATGGACGTTGGGCTTATATTAGATTATGCAAGGTTCGACTTTCCTCTTCCTTTAAAGGACGTTTTAACATTTGTGGTTGGTATTATGCACGGGTGTTCTTACGATCATTATCTTATGCATGCTTTGACTTTTCGATGTCCAAAACATTTTTAAAATTTCTGGTTGATGATATTCATGGTACCTCCTTTTGCAGGTTGTGATGTATTTCTTTTACAAGAACCTTGCGTTCACTTTGACTCAGTTTTGGTTCACCTTCGGTACCGGATTTTCTGGTCAAAGATTCTATGATGATTGGTTCCAGTCATTGTATAATGTCATATTCACTGCACTACCGGTGGTTATTGTTGGGCTCTTCGACCAGGTACTCCATTCTTTTCAATTTATTTCTGATGGAATCTTGTTCTGCCTGTTTATGCTTGATTTATGCAAATACCTTGCTTGTTATCCAGGATATTAGTTCATCCCTTTCAAAGAAGTACCCTGAATTATACAAGGAGGGAGTAAGAAATATGTTTTTCAACCGGAAAATTGTCGCAATATGGGCCTTTTTTGCAGTATATCAATCTCTAGTTTTCTTTTACTTCGTATCTCTTTCAAGTTCTACGAGTAGGGATTCAGATGGTAAAATGTTTGGTCTTTGGGATGTCAGCACGATGGCCTTCACATGTATAGTAGTAACTGTTAATTTACGGCTTCTCATGATGTGTAATTCTATCACGAGATGGCACTACATTAGTGTTGGAGGAAGCATTATGGTGTGGTTCGTGTTTATTTTCATATATTCTGGTATTATGACTCGAATTGATCGTAACGTAAGTCATGAATCATGTTTCATTATCTTTCTTCATCCATTTTGATTCGTGAAATGCAACTTGTTGACTCAGTTGGCTACTGCAGGGTAACATGTTTTGGGTCATATATGTGTTGATGAGTACATCCTATTTCTACGTCACTCTTCTTCTTGTTCCAGTTGCTGCACTTCTCGGAGATTTCCTTTACCTTGGGTAAGAATGTGACAACTTTGTTCAACTTTTAAAAGGCTTTTTATGTATTTGGAGGGGGTCATATCTGCACACCAATGTCTTAATATATGTCGGATACGGATACTTAATATATTATATTTGATGCATGGAATTGCTTGCTCATGCTCCATTCAGGGCTTTTTCTTTGTTAAACATTCTCCTTTACTTGTTTTTCAGTGTGCAAAGATGGTTCTTCCCCTATGATTATCAGATAGTTCAAGAAAGTCACAAGGATGATGCCGACAGCATCAATACACCAGATTCACAAGAAACAAAAGAACACCTTACACCGGACGAGGCAAGAAGCAATGAAATATCTCAATTGCCGAAGGAAGTATCGAAATACAGTGGATTTGCGTTTGATTCACCAGGTTACGAGTCATTTTTTGCTACACAGTTTGGTAAATATGTTCCACCCAAGGCGTGGGATATTGCTCGGAGAGCTAGCATGAAGTCGAAGCCAAAACCAATATAAAAACAAAAACAATTGATTGCCCTTTTTTTTCATAGTCTAACCTTAGAAAATCTGTAAAATAATTAGTCCATTTGATGTAGGTTCTTTTTTAATTGATTGAAGGCTAAATCAAATATCAGGGTTTACAGTATGGGACATGAATGTACAGCTACATTAATAGACAAAAAAAATTTAGCTTTCCAATTTTAGGATAATATCTCTCATTTTTCTAAAAAATCTATTGAATTCCTCACCTTTCAAATATGTTTTCAAGATCAAAGAATGGTTAGCAATGAAAAGAAAGAATTGATACCTTTGATAGAAAAATGTATAAATTAAAATAGATAGAAAAATGATTTCATGTGGAGAAGATTAATGGCATCCGATGCCTTTATGAAATAATGGCATTTATTTTTTGGGAAAAATAAATAAAGATTGTTCATTTGATCTGGGTTTTAATAAAAAAAATCACAAATTTTGAAGTCTACTATCTAACAAATTTAAAAAATAATATACTATGCTGGTTGTTTACAGCAGCAGGGGACGGAAGTTGAAGGTTATGCGGTTGTGGAGGAAAGGTGGCAAGCGTCCGACAGGGGCTGGATTAAAATAAATTTTGATGCGACTCTACATGGTGAATCGTCCGTAACAGCGGTTGGAGGGGTGGCAAGGGAAAATGAAAGTATATACTCGAAAGATTGGAATGCGTTCGATGCTTGAGGCAGAGTTATGGGAAATATTGGAGGGCATTCAAATTGCATGGGAGAAGGGTTTAAATAAAGTAATCTTAAAATTGGACTGCGTAAAAACTGTTAATATTCTCAAAGGTTGGGGTCCGGATCAAGGTTTGCTGAGCCTGAGGGCTAACGAAATTATGCAATGGATGGGGGTGTCCGGGTGCAGCATGTTGGGTGATAGAGGAATCAGATAGCGAATGGTAGGACAGCCTTAGTTATGAGGATATCAGTTGTCCAGAAAGTGTCTAAAGAGCCTTGTTTTGATGTATCTGATTTAGTGTTAGCATTAGTTGTCAGTGGTTTAATTTTGTTCTACTCTCTATTCAATAAAAAATAATAATATATAATGCATGTTTTGCAATCATATATACATTTGTATAATTACTTATGGATTTAAACATATTCCGATTGATTTTAATGTTTCAACACAATCTCGTCCAATATTTTTATCTATGTTTTTATGACTAGATAAAAAATAAAAACTTAAACTCTGATATTAATATAATTATCATGTCTCATAATCTATTATGTAAAGATAATGTAGAATAAAAATAACGAACTTACAATATCGTTTGATATGACACCGATCTTGATACAAAATCACATGATGAAAATCATTCACTTCGTCACTAAATCTTCTTAAATACAGAGAGATTCAAGTGTTGTATTAAGATTCAAATCTTGAGCTATAACCTAATTTAATTCAATTTTTATCAATCAATATCATTCATCAGCTTATGAAAGCATATAAGTCATTTCAATTCTATCACCTAGGACGCATTATATAGTTGAGCCCTTTTAAAAAAAAGTTGATAGAAATCTTAAACTTGTTCGAAATGTTTACACTTTAGCCCTGATGTTCGAAACTAGCAAATTTTCATTTTACCAAGTGACCCTTTTTCATAACCATTCTTCTAATCTAATTGTTTAACACCACAATTTCAAGCAGTCAACAATGGCAATCTCATGAATTATTAACAATTTTAGAAACGAATACCTCTATTAGCTAGATTGAAGCACAGCAATCTCAAAAACACAAAATCCATGCAAAACAAGCTCGAATTAGCTTACCATGCAAGAGCACAAAACTTGACCGAACTTTCCTAACTCAACAAAGAAGAAAAACAATGATGGAGAGGATGAAAGAAAGAAAATGATCTCCCTCTTTCCATCCATTATGTTACGGTATATATATCTAATCAAATTATTAATTAAAATTAACATTATTATAGATAATACCAACACTTATCCGACCACTAGCTAAAAAAAATGGCCAAGTATCTTTTTAGGCCCTAACCAATTAATGTATTATCATTAGCAAATAGAAATTCATAATAGTCACCTCGCTGCATGCATGTTACAAATAAGAACACAGGTTCACTTGAACTTGAGCAAATTTTGGCTCGATCCCTCCTCAGCTCCTCATAGAAACTGTTATACCTAGAAAACATAACAAAACTAAGTAAGCTCAAAGGAAGTTAGTGAGTTTTTAATATTTTATACCGTTTATGAATTTATAAATTAAAACTTTATGGGTCAAATTTCCTATTTGACATCACTTGTGCAAGTACAGATCACACATCTTCTTGGCGTAATCTTGTCCTTCCTTACATTGATTCAATTTAAGAATTTGTACACTTTCGGCATTGCTACAATCCTTCATTTCAATCTGTAACCCCCTTTACCCGATCTAAAAGATATTACCAGATTTAAAAGGTCACTATTGTAATTCTACCCCTCTCGCAACCTTAACATCCGCATTCATTCACACACACACACACACACATATATATAATCGAATAACCAATAAATACTTGAACAAATACCAAAATCCCAAATTTAAATCAACTTTACAATCCTAAAATAATATAATGATAATAAATAAACTAAAACCCCAAAATAACTTATACGTAGTAATAAAAGAAAGTAAAATAAGATAAAAAGAAATGATAGATGTTCCTTCGGGTACCAAGTCTCCTATGTCTCAAGTTATCTGTAAGGAAAACTATAGGGAAATGAGCTAAAAAGCCCAGTGTGTCTCTAAAGTACATACATCCTATTACGTCATCACAAACAACATTATAACACGTAAAGTAACCACAAAGCATGATACAACCACAAGCATAATGCAATGCACCCATACTCCAGCATACCAATACAGTGAAGAGGTTCCCCAGAACCCCTTCCCAACCAATCGTCATCAATCGCAGTGTGGTTTTACTATCAACCATTTAAAGGGGTGATAACCACGTCTTCCACCGTATAAACCCAACCCATGAACACACAATGGTATGATCACATGTATATCTCAATCTCAATCTCATTTATATATATATATATATATCAGAGTTCACAGTATTTTTATCACATTATATTAAATTAATCACATTCCAATAGGTATGCACGATAATATCAACATGCTTTAACACAGCTCAAAACATAATCATACCATTTTCACAACACAATATAAATCATCACATTGATATCATATCTCAGTATCATCATAAAATATCATAACACAAAACATCACATGCAATAGGATATGTCGCAGTTAGAAACACACCTCTAGAAAGATGAAGCTCTAATGATGAGGAGGTCGTCTACCACGCACTGATCTAGCATTAGATCTAATAGGATTAGAACCTACGAACACAAATTCTACATCAAAAACTACTCTTAAGCCACCACTAAATACAACACTAAACCGAATTAGCTTACGTGTAACTCTCGGAGCTGGTGTAGGAGTAGGTTACACAGGTGGAGCAAGTGGTAAGTCGTCGGCCTCGGAGTCTTGATCACCTAAACACAAAATGTCTCACATCAGATTTTCAAATTTCACCTCTTAATATACACTAAGTACAAAATTAAGAATAAAATAGCTAAAACGAGGCTTTTAGGTTCAAATTTGATGAAATGGACAATAAAAACGAACTCAAAATGTCGAAAAACGATAGGGTAGAGTTTCTCAAAAAAAGTTAACAATCAACGGTCAACAGTCGGTCAAAGTTAACAGTTTAGTTCGGTCAAATTCAACGGGTCGGTTCAGTCAAAGTCAATGGGTCAGGTTGGATCGATCAACGGGTCGGGTCGGGTAGAGTCACACGGTTCAGGTTAGGGCTTGGTTTGATTTGGGTCAATTCGAATTGGGTTAGGGTTTAAGTGTTAGGTTTGGTTTGGGTTAATGGTTGGGTCAAAGGGTTTGGGCTTCAATTTGGTTCAATTGGGTGATGGGTTAATGGATCACACATTGGGTTTTGTTTTTGGGTTGCAAGTGGCCCAATTCGCACACACATTAGCACAAGGTAGATTAGGGTTTCAACCCTTGATCGACGGTGCCCAAACATGGCCTTCACACACGGCGCACGCTCGCCAAAACAACACTGAAAAGGAACCAAAACAACGCACCAACACCAAGCATTACTTAGCAACGCCTAGAATGGCTCGAAATGATGGAGGGAAGGCGACGCATAAAAGAAACTCAAGACTTGAACGGTTAATTGCACTGTTCTCACACGCGACTGCGACGGAGGTGAGTTTGGGAGAGGGGTATTGCTCGCGAGGGAGAAAAGAACTCAAAGGTGTGAGAGTGACGTGCAGGACAACGGAAAGGGTTTGTCGGAGCTTCGTCAAAAAATCATGGGAGAGAGAAAGTAGGGGGTTCGGTAGAGAGGAAAAGCAAGAATGGTAGAAGAAGGCCCAACTATAGGGAAAAAGAGGGCTTTAATACTCCAAGAATTGGATCAATTACTCGAAGGCCCCTAGAGAAAACTAGAGTTTTCAAAAAGGCCCCAACCTTTTCACGTAATCACAATTAAGTCCCAACATTTCGAAATCATCCACTAAGTTTTATCTAGAGTTCAATTAAGTCCATAATTTAATTGAATTTACGTAATAGACCCTTAAATTCTTAAAATTTACCAATTTAACCCCTATAATAAAATTAAGATGTTACACAATCACTCATCTTATAAGCTACAATGCGGAATGACTTCGCTTACCCATTTGCTCCAGTTTCTTAAAAAAATTACCACTCTTACCGACAAAAAATATGTAATTTGCCTTAGCAATTATAACCATTGCAGACTAACGTGCTATAGATTGACCTCAAGAAACAAATGCATTGGGATTCACACGTGACAAGATTTTTACGTGCGAATATGCATATAAAATCTTATATACGTGGACTTAAGCTTGGCAAATACATACTGGTAAACCTTTATGTACGAAATTATCATCACAAATTTAGATATGTGGGTTCTTACTTGTGAACTCAATCTTAACCGATAGTTGCTACACGACTCATTTGAAGGAGTCGCTACTAAATTCTTGTTTGGTGGATAATCATTGTAGATCCTTGACTTAACGCTAATTCTTGGCGGACTCTTGCGGATTCTTGACTTAACGCTAATACTTGGTGAACTCTTGCGAATAATAGACATACTGATTCTTGTGAAAGATAGTTTTCTTGAATTCTTAGTTTTCTTGAATTCTTAAAATTGAAACATGAATATAAGATCGAGGAAATGTCAACTTGAATAATCTAGATAAGTCTGTCATAAAAGAACTCGTAACACAGGTATGCTTCACATTAGAAGATCTTTCGAGCTAATCATGTACAAAAGTGTCGGGTTACCCATTCCGGCTAAACCTTTATCAACACAATTCGCCTAAACTTGAGTAAATTCTAGCTTGATCCCTCCTCAACGCCTCATATAAATAGTTATACTTCGAAAAAATAACAAAGATAAGTAAGCTTAAAGGAACTTAGTGAGTTTCTAATATTTCATTTCGTTCATGAAACTATAAGTTAGAATTTCATGGATTTGATCTCCTTTCTGACATCATTTACACCATTATAGTTTGCACATATTCTTGACATACTATTATTCCCTCATTGCGTTGGCTCAATTTAAGAATTTGTACACTTTTGGCAATGCTACAACCCTCTGGTGCTAGAAAAACATATGCAATTTGCCTTAACAATTAACGCCATTACGGACTAATGTACGACGAATTGACCTTATAGAACTTATGTATGGGATTCACATGTGGTGAGCTTTTATATGCTAATATACACATAAAATCTTATATACATAGATTTGGGCTTGATGAACACATATTGGCGAACCTTTATGTGCAGAATTATCATTAATTCATATATGCAGATTCTTACTTGTGAACTCAATCTTAACTGATAACTGCTACAAGAATCTTATTTGAAGGAATCACTATTAAATTCTTTTTTGGCGGATAGTCATTGCGGATTCTTGACTTGACACTAATCCTTAGTGGACTCTTGCAGATAATAAACATATTGACTCTCGTGAAAGATTGTCTTCTTGAATTCTTAAAATTGAAACATGAATATAAGATCGACGAAATGTCAACTTGAATCATCCAGATAAGTCCATCGTAAAAAAAACTCATAACACAGGTACGCTTCACATCAGAGGCTTGTTCGAGCTAATTATGTACAGAGGTGTCAAGTTTCCCATTCGGGCTAAACCTTTTTCGACACAATAATAGTCTGGCTAGGGCTATATATACATGTGAGATTATCAGTCCAGGCTAGACCTTTAAAACAACATTAGATTATCGCTCCTCTCCCCCACTTTCTCGTGAGTCGGGGGGGAGTAAATCAACAACTTAAATACAACAATCAAATGAAACTAATAGGTGTGTTGTCTGTAAGTGTGACAGGTCAGTTGTAATATATTTGTATAATCGGGTACAAGAGTACTCTAAGGATCGAACCCAAAAGAGTCGAGGATTGAACAGTTTCTACTAACAAACAAGCAAAATAAAGAGTTTAAACAACTAATCGCTAAACAATATAGTACGCCAAATCATGAAGTCAATGATAATTATACTAATCTACGGTCTAGCTACTAAGGACTAAATTGTAAAATGTGAGAAATTATGAAATTAATAGATAAATAACAAACGGTGGTTGATTGATCTCAACGTGGTTCACTCATTCTCGAATTATGGATCCAAATTGCTTAAACTCCTAAAATGATTCCATTTTACCTCTCAGTTTAAAATTTTCCAAGTTAGACAAGTTAATTTGATTTATCTCTCGATCTCACCGGCTAACCCGAGACTAACAAATTGGTGCTCAACAAGATCTCCTCTTGGTCTCACTTGCCTAAATATTCCCTTAGGGTCGTCAATCCTAAGCTTTTAGGTTCATTCAAATTAGTCCAATTTATTACAATTTGGTCCCCCATCCAAAAATCAGCTTGTCACATCCCCATCAACTAACTCCCTTAAAGGTTTAGTTACCCATATGAAAAACTAAACTAACAAAAATAAAGGAAGAATTCTTTGTAGCCATGAAAATAAAACTTAAGAAAAGTTAAAAATTTTGATTTTTAATCTAGAAAACTTAAAGGAAAGAAGAAGTTGATAAGCTAACAACAAGATAAAGAACAATAAAAATTAAAGGCGATATCTTTAACAGCTGAAAACAAAAGAAACTGAAATAACATTAAGCAAAGATTTAAATGTCATTACAAGCAAGGAAGAGGACTAAAATTGAAAATAAACCTAAGCTACAATAGTACCCTCATTTGGGCTTCTATTTTCTTTTAAAGTCACCACAGAGTGGTGTTTGGGATCAAGTAGTATAAGCCCATTTGAATTCCTTCCACTTCTCCTTCCAAGCCCAAACATTGACCCAGCATCCTTACTGCCCAAATCAGGTCTTGACCCATCCTTTCGGATACCTAACTTCACACTTATTGGCCCATTTATTAGTTGTTTTTGTTTCTTGGGCTTATTTGTAACTTTTAGCCCTTTTTGTTTTGATATTTTATTCTTAATTACATCCTTTCGTGAATTGTCACTTGTTTCTACCCTATCTTCACTAATCCTATCCTCATTGTTATTTCCCAAAGAAGTAGCCTCTATCCCGTGTTCATTATTCTGCTTCCCGAATTGAAAGGATCTCGAAACTGGTGCCTATAAGCCATCATTTACCTCCCCAACTTTGAAAAGAACATTAAACCTAGATCCAACCTGATTATTTCTCTGAAATGGTCTCGATCCCGTTACTCCTTAGCATTGTCGACATCGTTGCCGACGATCAACCACCATCCACTTTCCGAACTCCTATTTTTCCACCCTTTCTTAAACACCGAAACTACTACATGTTATCATTTAATTAGTTTGTCAATTTATTTTAATAGTTAAAGTGGTCAATAACAAAAACAATTAAAAACTTAAATTGATTATTTTAATTAAATATTAATTTAATACAATGAATTAATTAATTCTTTATTTTTACATGTAAGCTAATAAAAAAATAACTTCGTTTTTCTTCAAAATTTCCCATTTCATTCGCTTTAGGATTTGAATTTCATTTTCCAAAAACTAAGAACCCTAAATCTTATTTCCCTCTCTCTAAGAAGACAGACTATAACAATTCTTCGGGTTTCTTTCCCCGAGAGAAAATATATCGAAAACGAAATCCAAGATCAAATTATCTGATCTTCAAAGCGCTGCGTCATGTTTCCTAATCCCCAACGCTTGACGGATCGAAGTTAATCGATCAGGCCGGTTTACTTACTCGTTTATCTTCACGACTGTACTGCCAGTTGTGAAGGGAAGAGTGGTTGATAAGGTGATCGGACGGTGGAAGCGAAGGGAGGATGCCGTCACAGGGAGACTTAGAACGTCAGATCGAGCAGCTGATGGAGTGTAAGCCGCTGTCTGAGGCGGAGGTGAAGGCGTTGTGCGACCAGGCACGAGCAGTACTGGTGGAGGAATGGAACGTGCAGCCGGTGAAGTGTCCTGTGACAGTTTGTGGAGATATTCACGGACAATTTTATGATCTAATAGAGCTGTTTCGGATAGGAGGCAATGCGCCTGATACTAATTATCTCTTCATGGGAGATTATGTAGGTCAGTCTGTTAATTTTCTTGTTGATTTGTTTTGCTTTTTTTTATTTTATTTTGTGCATTTGTATTATTCGGAATTTTGATGTGATTGATTTAAGAGTAACTTCTTTTTAGTTTTTTTTTTTTTTTTTTTAGCTCTAGAACTCGATGAAGTTCAGTTTTTGTTTGTTTGTTTATTAAGGTTAAATAAAATTTTAAGGTCCGTTTATCAAACGAATCAAACATGAACATGCATGTTCAGTTCATCGTCCTCGGTTCATATATGACAAGCTCTTTTCTAAAATGTTTAATCGTTTACTTAAATATAGTTTAAAATTAATGAACAAAAAAATTTTAAGATTTGATTCTTGGTTGATTTATTATTATCTGTGATTTTATTTTAGTTATTTAAAATATAGTTATTAATATTTCAATTTGATTATTTTATCTCTAAAAAAGGAAATATATTTGTTTGTGATTTGTTTGTTGTGGCTCTCAAACATATTTGATTATATGTTCATGAGGTTGCTGGTTTAATGTTCATGAACATGTTCATTTAATTTTGTTGATCATGTACTCTAGTATTCAAGAACATGTTTATTTAATTTAAATGAACACGAACATACAGAATTTAAAATGAATGAACAGAAACAATATTTTAAATTCTTAATGAACATGAACCAAATAGGAACAAGCTTAAAAATGTTTAAAATAAACAAACATGCATAAAGGATTGTTCGTTCAAGCCAGTTCTTAAGAAAGAAAAAAACATTGTGAAAAATTTGTAGGTGAATTTGTTATTTTTCTTAATATTTCAAGTTTTTAAGTGAATCTTTTTGTCTGGATTACTTGATGGAATGTTATAATATCCAATCTTAGGTAGGTATTTTTCCTGGCTTGGCTTAGAAGACTAAGAGCTACTAGTTGGCTTAGCGGTTGTCTTCATGTGTTGTTAAACTGGGAAATTAGTATATTCAAATTATATCGATTCAATTGGTATGACTTGTAAATGTTACTAAGGCTTTTATGTTTAGTATTGCTCTTAGGATGCCTTAATAGCTGAAAATTTCGGGAGGGACTGGCATTTGAGCTTTGCTCAACTTGTTCTAAACTGTTGGCGACTGTGCTCTACCAGTTCCTTATCTTTGAGGGACAGGAGTTGTATTCTTTCAAATCCTTGAGAGCAAATTCTTGTTCGGCTGAGTTTGGACATGTTCAACTTATCAGGGGATTTTGCTGTAAGTTAGAAATACTAGCTTTTACGTGTGTCAATTGTTATTTGCATTAACTTGTGTCTACTTAGTCTAAAGCTTTTAGACGGTTGAGAGGAGTGAGATTTGGGTAGAAGTAAGTTCAATTTAAAGTGCTTCCAATTAGTCAAATAATATTGCAGCTGTTTGCAAATTGACATTTATGAGTGGAATGGGATTTTCTTTTAACTTTAGCTGCATATGTGCAGATCGCGGGTACTACTCAGTCGAGACCGTTACGCTTTTAGTGGCCCTCAAAGTCCGTTATAGAGATAGAATAACAATTCTTAGAGGAAATCATGAGAGCCGGCAAATAACACAAGTGTAAGATCTTGCACCCACCTTTCTCTTTTCTAATGATATCATAGGCTTGTAGCATACACTAATGAATAAAAAACCTTCAAGTTTTGCTTAGGAAGGATGAAAATGGATAAGAACTATGAATGAAATATTGTTAATCCGATGGCTAAGCTAAAAAAGGAGTAAAGTGGTTACGAAATTTAACTTTTGGATTAATAAAACAACATTTAAGTTTGCTTGGTAGGGAGTATGAAAATGGAAGAAAACTATTGCTGTTAGCATGAACCAGCCAAGCTCACACTTCTGATGACAAACCAATCTCAGCCCCTATTCCCTTTATCATCTTAAGTTTCTTCCCCGGCTCAGTTTTCTCAGTATGCTTCACTTTTTAGTTTCTTTATTTCCAATAGAAGAAAACAAACAGCATGGTTATTTGGATGCTGCATTTATCTTACCAATTTGCTGGTTCTGGTTATAACATATATTATCTTTCTCGAGTATTGCACCTCTATAAAGAGACGAGATTGGTAAGTTTTGTGCTCAATATTCCTGTCGAATGTCTAGTACTACAATATAAAATTAATTTACATGAATTTGAGCTGAGATAAAACTGATCAGGATTGTGATTGTTCAACTTTCTAATGTTAAAATCTCACTAATTAAAGCCTTGAAAAAGCCTGAGATGCCATGGCTGAAGCAATGCATCTATGATAGAGATAAGGATGTCAAAGTTGACATCCAGTAATTACAAACATCATGGCGTCTCATGAAATGCTAAACTGCATTCGTATTCAATTTTTGTTAGATTTTTGAAAAACCCTTGGGGTTCATTTATTAGTGTTCAGAACTTGCTCTCATTGTATTAGGTGGTGGTATATGGGGTTGCTATATTATTGTTTCTCTGAAGGTTTTATTTTCCGTCTTTTTCAGGTATGGTTTTTATGATGAATGCTTGAGAAAATATGGAAATGCTAACGTGTGGAAGTATTTTACTGACCTGTTCGATTATTTACCGCTCACAGCTCTTATTGAGAGTCAGGTTTGCTTTAACTTCTAACAGACTATTTATTTTGATTAATATCATGACAGCTCCTGATAGCCACAGAACTTTTGCATCTCAGATCTTTTGTTTGCATGGAGGACTTTCCCCATCTTTGGACACGTTAGACAATATTCGAGCATTGGACCGTATACAGGAGGTATGTATAGAAACGATTCTCTCAGCTTTTCCTAATCCCCTGTGTTTGTGTCTGCAGGGAGTATTGGTAAATTGCCATGTACTTATTATAATCTTAAGCATTCAAGTAAAATTATGAAAACTTAAATAAATACTTAAATTATAAATGCTAGGATGGTCCAGAAGCCCAAAACTTGGATCCTAGTATTAAAATATATCGTCTCCTTTGATGCCAGGGATGTAACTAAAATTTTGTAGTTAAACTTAGCTCTGATCAGTAAGTCTTATGTTTTTCTTTTTGTTCATAATTATGGTATTGTGTGGATTAATTCATGGTTAGGTTCCTCATGAAGGACCAATGTGTGATCTCTTGTGGTCTGATCCTGATGACCGTTGTGGATGGGGGATCTCTCCTCGTGGAGCTGGCTATACATTTGGACAAGATATTGCGACTCAGTTCAACCATACAAATGGTCTCACTCTGATTTCAAGAGCCCATCAGCTTGTCATGGAAGGATACAATTGGTGTCAGGTGTGTGAAAACCCGAAAAGAATCAGTTTAGCCTGGTTTTGTAACGTGTAGCTTGGGAATCAAGGAGAAGGATTGCAATTGGTGGGGGGTTTGAATCCCAGGCCTGCTAAATGCTAGGTCTTTAAGTATAGTGAAATGAATCAATTGAGCTGAACTTCGGATTTCATTAATATGTATACACACATATATATTGATTATTCATTATATGCTCTTCAGGACAAAAATGTGGTGACCGTCTTCAGTGCTCCAAACTATTGTTACCGATGTGGAAACATGGCTGCAATTTTAGAGATCGGGGAGAATATGGACCAGAATTTTCTTCAGTTCGATCCAGCACCCCAGCAAGTTGATCCCGACACCACACGCAAGACTCCTGATTACTTTTTGTAATTTATACATGCCTATATTTCTGCTACCAGTTTCTAGCACCTGCTTGCTGCTGTATCACTGTAGATGTGTCGTGGAAGTGGAAACCCTTTTTCCCCTAGTTTTCAGTTGAGGTTCATTGACATTGTCATTCTTTAATCCGGAGTTCGTCCAGCTGCTGACGGTGCTTTGTTAATGTGCTCTAGAATCTCATAGTAGTAAGTTTGTATATTTTTTGCATGGCAAAAACCTGTATTATATTGTTCTATTATTTTGCACTTGATCTCAACAGGCTATTCGTCTTGTTTTGACTCTGAATTGTGGAGGCTACCGTTTTCTGGGTAAGTTTGTAGATCTGATAATCCATGTATTTATATCCGGTTACCCTTTTTAGTCCAAGTTCGTAGATTTGATAATTCATGTGTTTATATCATCCATGTATTCTTTTCTTCCATGTAGCAACTACATAAGGGTGTTTAATTGGTTAATTGATTCGAACTAGCAGTAACTGAATTAATCGATCTTTAACCGCTAATCGAACTGAAATTTTTTAAAAAAATTTAATCGAATTGAATTTTTTCAATTAATTCGGTTAACAACTAAATTAACTGATTGATTATAAGATTTATATATTATAATATTATTTATTAAGTTCAGTTAATTCGATTAATCGATCAATTGAATTTGATTAGTTTAAGGTGGTATGTATCTATTCACATTGGCATAAATGGAAATTGTATTATATGAATCTTTAAAACATTCATATCATTTATAATATTTAATATTTAAGAGGAAAGAAAATTAGAAGGGATAGAAAATTAGAATGATGGAAATATAAATTCTTTCCATAGACGTGTTGGGTAGGAAAATGATAAAAAAAAATTTATTGTTTGATAGAGTTGAAAAAAAAAATTGAAAAATTCATAATTTTAAATCAAAATATACATCGTTTTTATTTTTTTTATCATCTTTTTTATTTTACAAAGATTGATTTTTATGTATTAAGATGGAAAATATTTTTTTTTTACTAAATGCACTCAAATTTTATATTCTTTTTACTTTTTCACTCTCTTTTCATTCATCCACTTTTTCACTCAACCAATCACACCTTTAAAATTTAGTGTTATAGCCTATCACATTACAATTTTCATTTTTCAGTTTGTTATTCTGCATTTATATATTAAGCAGAGTTCGTATTTATGTTATAATTAATTATAAATTTTGAACAAATGCCCGTTTAAACTTTAGAAATTATCATGTCTATGACTTTGGAAGTACTGATTTTATAAAATCTGATGGCTTAAAATATTTACATTTTGAGTTTGCCTTATTCAGCATTCATCTTATGATATTATCTATTAATATGATGATGTAAACGTCTAATAATGGAAAAAGGGATTTAATCCATAGCATTTCAGCATCTCAAAAATTTCAAATAGCCAGCTTCCACCTCACGCTGGCCATAAAACATACCCTTATCAAAGCGTTACTTGTTAGACAAAACTTGTTTCGTATCCTAAGAAAATGTCTACCTCTAAAAGACGTATTGGGAAAATAAAAGATTAAAATATGCAGTGGCATTTTGTATTTTTCAGATATTCAAATTTATTGTATTTTTATTTATAGAAATTTAGTTTCTACTTTAGAAACTGTGTATTTAAAAAAAAAAAAAATTACTCGTTAGCAAATATAATGATGTAACGATTTTAATTTTAACAAAATAATTTTCAGATTTAAAAGTTGAAATCCAAAATATTAAAATTTAAACTTTTAGAAATAAAAGTGTACTGATTAAATTTTAAGTTCATAAAAAAATGCAGTGTAAATTTTAACTAAAATATAACTTTGACACTTGAAACAGACTGGGATTATAATTGTGATAAAATAATGCAAATAATTAAAAAATAATAAAATATAAAGTTTAAAACAATAGCGAAATATAATTTCATTTAAAAGCTAGATTTCGAAAGTCAGAAAATTTTTTATTTGATTTGTCGACCCATTATTAAAAAAAAAGAAAGAATTTTAATGCATTGTGTTGAAATATAGATATACATAATGATTTCAAAATTGGTGCCAACAACAATACAACGAGCTCTAAGAAGTACATTTTGTAGACTCATTGAAGCGAATGCTATGCTTAACCCAAGATAGAACTGTTATCCTAATTCTTTATTTGTACCACACCATGGAATCTGAACTTTCGAATAAAAAATAAAATGGATGTTTCATATTTTTTTTAAGAAACACTTTTAAGATGAAAATATTCTTAAACTTGTTACTTTTTGAGAGAAATATATTTCTCTAAAGTCAAAAATTGACTAAAAACACTTTCAGAAACTGAAAATTTTAATTTCTACTTAAAAGTGTTTTTTTTTTTCTCCAAAAGCAATTTTGAAAAACATTCTTAAAACTAGGTCTAAACCCAAGATCAAGCCGATTACACCTATGGTCTTAGAAGCTTAAAAAACATTAATTACTAAGCATTGAGAAAAATATATAAAAAAAAGTCGGGAAATTATATACCAAAAAATGAACTAAAATATTATGAAAAGCCCCTTTCTGTTTTAAAAAAAAAATTATAATTTCGATGCAGGTTTTTAACTGGTTCTAGTTGGTTCTTCAATTTGTCAACCATATATGGTTGAACAACTGGACCAATCGGTTCCATATTTAAGCTAAACCGGGCAGTCAATTTTTACAATCAGGGGCATATTAAACACAAGTATCTATATCCAATATCCAAAGAAACAAACAGCAGAGGAATAACAAAGTCATTGAACAAAGCAGAACAGACATGTAGGAACTCAGTGTGAAAGGAACTCTTTGTTGTCCATGTCAGTGTCAGATATGAGTTCATATCCTCAATTATTTTTTAAGAACTTCTCATATATGTGGAGGATATAATCATAGTGTTCTATTATCAATGTTTGAACATGTGTACTTTAGGAAGAATCGGAGAATGAAGAATTCGTGTAACATAGTTTAACAATGTTTACCAACTACTGAGCTAATTACAGAGTGCTGGAAAATCGATTATGTTCTACGAAAATTACTTTCAACAATTTTTACTGCAACATGGAGAAAAATTAAAAATATATATAAAGGAAGAGCAGCTAAAGCATTTACCTGTAGATGTAGTTTTATACTAAATTACTCCAAAGCCTCAACAATCAACAGAGTTAGTTTCATGTGAAAGGGCTTCTTAATCAAAACCTAGAGTTTGGTTGGATCCTCCCTGCTGAAACTCCAGGCATGGTAATGGCCCGCTTTCTTCTCAAGAATACAACCGAACCACTAATGAGAAGTAATCCAAATATAATTCCCTGCACAGATTATTTCCAAGTAAATGCATTGTAGCTGACATATAATCATCCAAGTACAAGCTCTTTCATATCCGGTTACCAACTCTAATTGTCTAAGAGTCTTGGTTGATAATGTGATGCTATGCACCCTATTGGCATGTGCATAGTCACCAAGAGAAATGTCCGGCTCCACTGTTCTATAACTTCTAAACCATAAATCAGTCACAAAAAAATATTAACTAAGATTTAACTTGACCAAGCTATTGGTTATGTGCACTTGTCAGTGCAAGAGTCAATTGATCCATGATTTTGTATTCTCATGGACACTTGGTCAACAACATGAAGCAATGCACCGTAATGGTATGCACATAGAGTCACCAAGAGAAATACCAGGCTCCACCGTTTATAACTTCTAAATTAGACATCGGTCACAACAAATATAACTAGGATATAACTTGACTAAGTTTTTGGTTTTTGTTTCTCCATGTAAGAGTTGATCAATCCATGATTTTATATCTTCATTGATTGGTCGAAAATGTTATGTACCTATTGGTAAGCATATATAGTCACCAAGAGAAAGCCAAACTAGAAAGCGGTCACCGCAATATAACTAGGTTTTAACTTAACCAAAGCATGACTACATGGCCCCCACAAGTTGTCCATTAATACAAGGCCATCAGCCGTAACGGAAAAGAGGCCAAAGTGAGATCATTCTACTCTGAACTTTTAAAATTCAAAGTAGGAAAAAAATAGTAAAGTTTAGCTTTTCTTCTGATTATGAGCTAGGCTTTTATGGTAGGGCAAAAGCAAAAAGACATGAATAGAATATGAAGCAAAGGAAAATACAGCAGGATTCTGGTCTAAACACAGAAAACCAATTTAATTACAAAATGACTAAAGCAGCTAATCAATTGGCATTTTGCTGGCTATATAACTCAGTCTTGAGCATTAGTGTTGGATGCCTGTATGTGTCCAACACGAGAGTGTTCTATTCTTTTTTAAGTTTTTCCATATATTTGGTAGATCATGTCCCTATTCTCATGTCCAAACATGTGTTGGACATAACTATCAGATATGAATACTATGAAAAATGAAGTGTCAAAGCTACATAGACTGCTGTTATACAATTGAAAGATAATGAAGACCAAAGGCAGATACCTCAAAACCGAGTACTGATAACTTCTCCTCGTTAACTGCAGGTATACAGCTCCTATAGGTGATATAGGCTCGTGACCCACTCTCCGATGTTGATGAATCATCAAGTAAGCTTCTTCGTTGTCTTAAATTCTCATTGATAACTGAGATTTCAAGATTAGACCTACCCTTTTCTGGTTTTTGTTTATTTTCGGCCTTTGAACCATCACCAGTTTCTACACATTTGAAAGGGATACGATAGACAGTCTCACTGCATCGATATTTTTTGTCACTCTGAAGAACAAGTAGCACTCTGATTAAACCCACAAAAAGTTTACAGAAATGAAAATATAAAATAAAATATTTAAGCCTTCCAAACAAATAAAACAGCAAATGCAAGCGAAATATAAGTCAATGTTAATCTCATTTTAATAGCTATAATCCATAGAGATGATCATGGAATTGAAATATATCAGCTATTTCAGATTTGAAATGGTAATAACAAGAAAAGTTGAAAAAGATCATTGATTCCTAGCAAGTATGCCTAGTATTAGACATGGCACCCACACACCATTAAAAGAAACTAAAACATTATCATGACAAAATATAATATGAGCAGTCGCAAGCAACATGGATACACAAATGTCTCAATATATATAATAAGAATTATTAACATGTCAAAAATTTACATAAATATAAGATATATTAAACATGATTATGATACGAAAAAAAATGCACGAACATGATCCAGATCCACGAATTGCTGGGTCTACTAGCAAGCATATCAACGAACAACAAAATCTTTGGCATGCCAGATCTAATTCATCAGTTGACATCAATGTAAAGGAAAAGAATGTTTAGATTAAAAATGGTTAAATGTATTACTTTTTCACTGATAACAGTGTCTTAAATGGGAGATTAGAAATTTTCTCAGAAAATTAGATTCCATTTCCAGTAAATTAAGAAAGGCGACACCCAGAAAATTTAACTGGATTTCATACATTTTGTCACATATGAATACTAAGGCTAAAATCTACAGCTTTATAAATCGAAGCTAAGGAACTAAACAATTTAATTAACAAATTGAATAAAAAAAGAGATCAAATAAAATAGGAAGAAAAAGAACCTTCTCAGAGTAAAGGCAAGGAACGCAAGGTCCAGAGGGAGAGCAATCGAAAGTACTGTTAGCTTCTTTCGAAATTTCTTTAAAGCTCATCAAAATTCTGTGCCCGATTCTTTCACTGCAATTAAAATATTTAAAAAATTAGGGTTTAAAGCTTAAATAATATGGAATTAAATCAAAATTCTATATTCGCATGAAAAATAAGAAATAAAAGAGCAAAGAAAATAGGGGAATTACTGTTGGTGATGAATTGAAGAAGCTGAGACAGAAAGGGGAAGGAGGAAAGGCAAGGAAAAGAAGAACAAAACAACTGATGAATTCCAAGATCTCATTCCTTTCTGTGTTCTTTTTTTTTTCAGTTCGATCGTAGGTTTTTTTTTTTTGCAAAAAAGAATTTTTGAGTTTTTTTCAAATTTATACATCTATTTATGTGTATGTTATTTATTTAACTTAGTTTCACTCGCACGCAGAATTTTCCGTTCTTTCCGTCCAATTACTACAAAACTTTTATATTAATAAATTTATAAAAATTATATAACAATTAAATGTGTTTTAGAATATAAAGCCCAGTTGGGTTGGTTAATAGTAGCACGGATGATATGGATTCTTGAAGCATATTTTGTTATCTAAGTTGAATATAAAATTGGTATATGAATTTATTTATTTATTTAGATTAATATTTATGATTTTTTGTCTTAGATCGATACTTAAATTATTTTTTGTTCATTATATTTATAATTAAGTCTAACACTATTATTTTTTGTTGACATGGTAATATTGGTTATTCACGTGCTGCCACGTATCGTCCTCTCAGACACATGACCGAATCCCTTTAATTATTTTTATTTTTATTTTCCTTTAAATATTATTTCATTAAATATTATTTTTTCGGTTTTTTTCCTTTTACCATAGTGTTTTACCTCACTTCATTTTATACCTCTTTTGTTCATCCTTTAATTTTTTCCTCTTTTGTTCATCCTTTTGTTTTTTCCTTTCACCATCTCTTTTTTTTTTTTTTTCTCTTTCACCTATTTGTTTTCTATCTCTTTCGTTTTATCTATTAATAACATTGTTGAAGGAGAAAACAAGTGAAAATATCTTCTTCCACCAACATAAAATCAAGTGCTCAAAAAAGAGTTTTGTACTGTCATTGCAGTTTAAAGGCTGTTGTTTGTAAATCGAATGCTCCACAAAACAAAGGGAGAAAATTTTTTAAGTGTGCGAACTTCAAAGAGGTAAAAGTTTGATTTGTAATTATTGGGTTGAAGGAAATTAGGGTTTGTGTTTTGGTCTGCCATTATTGGTGTATGAAAAACAAAGGCTTTGTGATTTTAGTTGAAGATTTTCTGCAATTTTATGTATTGACATTTTGTTGCAATTTGGGTTGAAGAAATATTCTAAAATTTTTAATATTTTGATTTTTTTTGTTGTATGTGAGAAATGAAAATCGAGGGTTGTGGTTTTTTTCGAGGGGTTGAAGGTAACAATAAGGGCACAAATTCAATTCCAGAAGAACAAGGATGCACAATCAATGAAATAATGCTTCAAAATAAGATGTTATTGACATTGAATAAGAGATTAAGACTTGAGAACAGTGAACTCAAGATTGAGAAAATGCAAAGAATGTGATTGAAGGTAACTCTTTTGGAAGAGACGATTACATTGTACAAGGCTAAAATGTCAAGGAGCAACATAGTAATAGTTGCTTATAAAATGTTGTTAATTGTATCATGGATGGTGTTTTTGGGTTATCTTGCTTATGGATGGTGAATTATTATTCATGTATTTGTTGCCTTAGTAGTTAAGAATGAATGAATTTAATTGAATAGAAAATCTTTTTTTTTTTGGTACCATTGAGAATAATATTAACAAAATATTGTACCATCAAATTATCCATAGTATGTCAACAAAATAGAATCCATAACTCATCCAACCTAAAAAAAATCAAATTCACATCAACAAAACATGTTTACTTAGGATTCTAGACTCAACATCAACATTAGATTTCTTGACGCAATATATCCCTAGCTTAAGATTCTATTTGGGTGGATCTTTGGACTTTTGTGTTCCTTTCTTAAGTGCCACTAGAAGTTTGAATGTTGTTGCTTTCCTTCCTTTTATTGGTGCACTTGGTTGGGGCAATTATCATGGTTTCTCCTCTCATATCAAGCTGTAATGTAATGACACATAATAAACAAACATATCCCCAATATACAATAAACATAACAATTGCTATATAGTCTATACAGTTCAACAATTGGTAACTTAAATTCAAAATTTGCATTCTTGACCTCTTATCAGTGTATAACCCAATCTCTTGCACAACTGGTTTTCCCCTTCTACAAAGTCTTGTAAGTATTTTCTATGTTGAAGAAGTTGACATGGTGGGAGGAGTTGGTTATGTTTAAAGAGCTGGTGGTGGCTGTAGTAGATGTCGTAACATTAGTCTAATACTATGAAAGAACAATTAATAAAAGTCTTGAAAAAGATTACCGCAGAAGATGTAGTTGTAACATGATTAGGGTTGAATAAGATGCTATTGTTGGTCTTGGTACATATGAGGGTGATGTTGTTGGAGTCGATGGTGATGATGTAGATGCTTCAGATGCAATTATTTGATTAGGAGCTAGTGGAGTAAGAGTTGATGGAGGTGTACTCTACAAAATTCACATGTTAGGAGTTCTCAAATTAGCTAACAATTGCGTTAAAATTTTTAGTAATGAAAACACTTACATTAGATGAAGTTTGACAACTTTTGGAGTTGTGTCCAACCAAAAAACACTTGTGACACTTTGTCTTTCTTCCTTTTCTAGACAGTTCACTCTCAATCCTTTTTCCCTATTCTCTTACTATCTTTTTTTGTCTCTTAGGCATTTTCCTTCGGATTGGGGGTCAATTGGTCTCATATTGATTTTATGCGAAAATTTTTCACTTGGGACAACAAGAAATATAAAGCCATACAACTTTTCAAACATATATATTTTTTAAACCTTGTATAGACAAAATTAAAAATATTAGTTTTTTCCACAAAATGGCAACAATAGCATGTGGACATAGGATGCTAGAGATGTCCCATCTCTTACAACGACATGACCACTCACTTAAGTTGACAACTACAACATCACCAAAGTTTGCCACTTTAAACATTTTTAACTCCATTCTATTTAACACGACAATATGAACTCATTTGGATACTCTTGTGTAACTTATCACATATCTTAGGACATAATTGTTCATTTAAATTTTTACATTTGGCCAAATTGTTTGCAATCCTCCCCATTACATACTACCTAATTTCTTTTAACATGAAAATGATGGACATTGACCTAACTCCTAGAATTGTTGCATTAAAAGACTCAACAAAATTGTTTTCAGTTGCATCACATATAGACCTACCAAAAAAAAAAAAGCCTTTAACCATTGCTCAGGATCAATCCTAAGTAGACTTACCTTGGCACTATGTTTGATACAATCTTATTGATGTTATCTTCAAAGTCAGCAATTAAGTATGATTTGCATGCTCCCCAAAATGTTTGTTTATCAGTCATGAATGTGAATCCAAAACCATCACTAATTTGTAAATTTGAAATAAGATTCTTAAGAAACCAACACCATGTTTCTCTGCTTTCATTATCCACAACAACCC
The DNA here is from genome assembly GCA_039519145.1 of Kokia cookei. Classification (NCBI taxonomy): domain Eukaryota; kingdom Viridiplantae; phylum Streptophyta; class Magnoliopsida; order Malvales; family Malvaceae; genus Kokia; species Kokia cookei. Next base: position 33,070,223 of record CM076902.1, read on the forward strand.
ATGAAATAGGGTAGATTTGGTCATTTTTATCTTTGCCAACAGTAGACAGAAGTTTCCCCTTGAATCTTCCCTTAAAAAAATTCATCTAGACAAATAAAAGGTTTACACTCTCTAAACCCTCTCCTCAATGCACTAAACCTTACATAAAATCTTCAAAACCTAGGAACCTTAGTGGGGGTTGGTATTTTTACCATCAGCTCTATATTGGCATCCGAACCTGTCTTTCTAAGTGCATATGCATAGTCCCATAGTCTATTAAACTAATAGGTTACCCTTCCATTGATCTCCTCTAATGCCCATCCCCTAGCCTTGTTGCATGTACCCTTGTTCAGATCAACTTTCAACTCTTCCTTGGCTAGTTTTTTGCATATCAGTTAACTTCAGCTTTGGAATCACCTTGATTTTACTTAAGAAATGTTCTCCCACAAACTTGTAAGTTTCCCTTTTGTTTTTAAAAGTTATTGAACACTCGTGGGTTTGTATAAAAGTTTTTATCTTGTAAAACCTATCACTATTATTTACACCAACATATATTCTAAAAGGTCACCCACCTTCTCTACACTTAGTCGTAGTCTTCCCCTTTTCATTCTTAAGATAGACAATATCAAACCTCTTGTTTGCTGCATACTTTGCTAAAGTAGTCTTGAATTCCTCATGTCCATTAAACACCATACCAAGCTCTAATAGATTAGGTTAGTAGGATCAAAAGATACATGTAAACTCCTACAAACTACCTCACTCTTTGAATCTCTTTCACAAGACCCTAAATTTAACGAATTAATATAATTTGTTCCTTCACTTGATTCATCTGGTATCTTATCATTTTTTCTCTACTTTCACTACATTCACCTACCTTTACACTATCACTGTTAACCCTATTTGTTACCTCTATTTGCCTTTTTTTGTTGCCTTTATAATTTCTACACCAAACCTTGATATTTCTCACCTCTTCATCCTCAAAATCTACCCCTAAAATCTCTTCACTGCCAAATGAGCTATTTGTATCAATGAAACCACTACTTTCAAAATTTTGTTCCTCATTTTCAGCAATGCATCACTAGTCTCGCCCAACTCTGATCCTTCATTAGATTCCCTACCTAACTTGATAAATGGTTTCCCAACCCCACTATTTACTCCCTCATTACAATTTGGTATCTTACCCCCATTATTTAATTCCATTTCCCTAGTAGTGGGCAACAACATCATATCATCACAACATCAAGTGTGTCTAACCTGTGTTCAACATATAAATGTATGGATCCTATATTTCTAATATGGTTAATCATTCTACGAATGATGAATAATCATAGCAAACAGTTAGTCCCTTACTAAAATGTAACCAACCTTCACAATATATAAAGTTCTTCACAACTTTATACCCAGCTTCCACTACCATCTCATACAAAGTGTAATAAGACAAGAAATTTTTGGGTCAAAATCCCATTCCAACACTTCTCCTCTTACATAGGTTGCAAAAGGGTCTGTGAAAAAGCTTCCACCCAAAATATGCACCTCACATTTATCCCAAGTCAAGATAAAACACTACATAATAATCAGTTACATAATAAAGGGTCTAACACATACCATACATAACATACAAGCTAATATATCATAACATACATAATATACACACTAAAATATCATAACATACATAATACACACACACTAATATATCATAACATACATAATATTCATACTAATATACATACATAATATACGTACTAATATATCAATTGATTGACCTCTTAGGCTCAAACAATTTCACCTTCCAAAAAAACATTCCCTTTAGTATGGAGTTGTTTGCATACACAAAAAAGCCAACAAAAAAATTACAATACAATATATAATACAAATACAATATCTAAACAACAAAGACACTATGCCCTATTAAAAATTAGATCAACATTAAGCCAACACTAAGAAACCATTAAGAATTGTTAAACATATGAAATAAATAATTTTTTAAACCAGAAAATTGATGGTCCCAATAAAATTAAAAAGTCACTCTTTGAGAATGAGTCAAAATCAAAGCAAGGGAAAAATAAAAACTTTTTTTTTTATGAAAAAACAAACGATAAAAAGCACATCAAATGGAAATATTAAAAAAAAACTCAGATGAAGACTAAAGAAGACGAAAGAAGAACGAAGAATGAAGACTGAAATAAACATCCAAACTAGCATAACCTTAATTCAAATACGACTTTAGTGGGCTGAAACTAGGGTAATCAATGATGAAACATGGCTTCTTTAAGTGAGATGATGAACAATTCTTTTAGATGGTTGAGATGATAAAAGAGTTTCTCAAATGGTTGAGATGATAAAAGGTTTTTCTAGAAATTTTGAAGGATGAAAACTGTTGGGGATCGACACGATTAAGCAACGAACAAGTAAAAAATAGCGGAAGAAATTGAGAAATTGAACACACAAATTTAACGTGGAAAAACCCCTCCGAAGAAGATAAAAAACCACGGGCAATGATAATTTTACTATAATGGCAAAGAACTAAGAGTACAAAAAGATGAAGATAAAAAACTAAACCCCAAAAACCCGAAAATAAAGAACCCTCAAAACGTAAACACTAAATTCTCCAAAAGTGTTAGGAGTTCTAAACTATGATGGGTAAGTCTAAATGGGTGTAATTTCTAAGGTTGTAAAAGATCCTATTTATAGGCTAAATTCTTAAGTCAAATAATAATAAAATAATCTAGACTAATAAGAATTTGACTCAAACAACTAAACAAGTTTAATTGAAACAAATAAACAGAGTTTAACTGAAAGGTTATTTCTCAAATTTGACTTGAAATAGGAGTCATAATTCAACAGAAACATCTTTGGTGAAAGGATTTAATGTAAATAAAAATGAAGATTCAGAGATGATGAAAGGTTTCTTAAGCAATCGATGAAACTTTTCACTAACCGATGTAAAAGATTTTAATGGATTTTTATTTAATGAATTTAATTAATGAAGTTAATAAATTTAAGAAATAATTTTAATCATTTTTTTCATTAAGGGGGTCTGGTCATGTGCTTGGGAGGATGACACGTGGTGGCACGCGGATGGCTAACGCTACCACGTTAGCAAGAAAGTAATGGCATTAGGCTCATGTACCAATCTAGGATAAAAAAGTCATAAGTACCAATCTAGGAGAAGTGAACAAGTTCAAGTACTAATTTTATATTTAACCCTTTTATTTAAAGAGTTTGAATGAAATTTTGAGTAAAAGTATGTATTGTATATATAGAATAAAATTATATCGTTGTTATGAATGCTATTAAGTGGATGTTCATTATAATCAACGTTTCACCTTTCATCTTTTCTAACTCTTCACTTTTTATCTCCTTGTAACCCCTTTTCTTTTATGTATTAGAAAGTGATGAGTATACTACTTGTAATGATGATGGAAAAGAAGAGAAATGCAATAGAAATCTTCCTTTATTCTCGTCTTTTATTCTTGTGTTATTTACATTATTATTTTATAACATGTTATTAGCATGAGCTTGCTCGATAGTATTCAATATTCCGTTGTAGAACAAGTAATCTAGACATACAACGTTTTTGTTGAAGCAACACTCCTAAGGTATGTGATTTCTATGCATGATTGAAAGATTTTGAGATTTCGATATTCCTAATGAAAAAAAGTTCAAAATGATGCTAATTTTTTCTTCGTATTTAAGTATGGATTTATGTTTTATATATTCCATGGTATGCTTGTTTATGATCTAAGACTTTGAATAAGATTGAAGTATAAAAAACTTGAATATTTTTACTTAAATATGTATATCTTTCATAACATATGTCATTGGTATGATTAAAAAATAATAGCCATTTTTAAAAATTTTATTTTATTTGGTGACTTTTACTAAATATAGTTGCTTATTAGATTATTAGATTATTGTTTTTGACACTAGAGGCTCATGTTCAATATTTGGATATGCGATATGAACAACTTAGAAAAAATTAAATATAAATGTATTGAAATATATCCAAATGCATATGACATAGCTGATGGTTATTTGTTTCTTTGCGGATGAAATTTTCTATGGAAGCATTTCTCATAGTAAATAGGATAAAGTGATGTCTTTAGCTAATATTCCATAAAACATTTCTGAGGTATTTTATTGTTATGTTGATTAAATTGTAAGGTGTCATTAGCTATCATAAGATTTTAATAGCATCCTTTTTATTCCTTGAGTATTAATAAATTTAGATGATCATATTTGTAAAGCCCTCAACCCAACTCGATCGACCAGATCCGAATCTCGGGTGTTACTACTAATTCTAACTCGTAACTAATTCATACTTGCAAAACTTCATTATACTGAATAATACATCTATTTTATTAGTACTAATTGACTCAAGTCCAAGTATACCCTAAGAACTTACAAAAATTTAACACTCCTTTATAGTTGGCGGAGTCTTACAAAAGGAATATATATAACTATTTAATATAACTCTTCTCAAATTGTTTTAAGTCTACGACATTAGCTACCATTGCATGGTTATCCCATTCTATGCGTGTTACAAGGGTTCACAAAATAGTTCTCTCCATTTAATTGCGTGACTCCTAAAGCTCCATCACGCCCATACAGATCCACTCTGTATGCATAAATGCCCAACTTCATCATTTCCTTGGCGTAGCTCTAGCATCGTCCCTCTTAGCCTCATCCTTACCTGAAGCATGCAACACAGAGGGGTAAATTTAACAGAACTTAGTGAAAAAATCCCCCTTTTTACCTGAATTCGAGTCTCAGGATTTCTTCATTGATTTCCTCCATCCACATCCTTGTATTGAAAGTTTCAAGAACTCATCACAACATCCAACTTTAACTTCTTTAGAGTCCACCTAATCAGCATTGTCTTTGGATTATTACTACAAAGGCCATTTCACATATTGTGCCATAAAGGCATGCTTTTTTACAAATAATTGCAGAAGTTTTCCCTTTTGATATAAAGAGCCATAGAGGCATCCTTGATCAACAGATAGGCATATAGTCATCCATAAGTAAAGATAGCTACAAAGGTGTACTTTGACAGAGATATCCATAAAGGCTCACATATAACCGAATTAGCCACAAAAACCCACATATAACAGATTCAACCATAAAGGTTCACATATAACAAATTCAGTAACAAAGGCTCGCATATAACAAATTTGGCTACAAAAGCTCACATATAACAGAATTAGCCACAAAGGCTCGCATATAACAAAATCAGCCACAAAGGCTCATTTTTTGGTAAATGATGTTTTTTATGATAAGTATTCATCTAAACTCACCGTCATGAGGTTTTCCCCTCATCCACTGGTACTCACCCAACCATCCTTTTCATCTTCTTCCACATGATGCCATAACTACCATGTCTAGGTCTTAAACTATAAGGTCTTCATTTCCTATATGATGCCATAGTCATCTAGACTAGGTCTTACACTATATGGTCTTCAAATTTCATGGCCATGGACTTTCCATATTAGAGATTCGTGTTTATTATCCTTATGGACCCTTTAGACAGACACAAACTGATCATGTAGACTCATGCTTGACAAAGTTACTTCTTTCAAACTTCATCACACTAGATGCATTCACATTTCTAAACATGTGACACACTTTTCTTTACCATCATATGCAAACTCTTTTCATTCAGAGACTTACTCATGAAAAACTCAACATAGTTTCGCACACATTCGTTAAGCTCATGCTTTCCTCATGTAACAGCCCGATTCTCAGTGGTGTTGAAAACAGTGGTTTCAAGACCACAACTCTGACGAGTCGAGTTAAATTTTTTATTTATTTTAATATTTATGATGTCATTAGCATTACATTAAAATTTAGATAAGAAATTTTAATGATTAGATAGTTAATTGAGTAGAAAGGACTAAGTTGTAAAAGGGATAAAAGTAGAGTTGATAAGTTAGAAGGACTAAATGGATAAATTATCCTAAAGGATTTTAGTGGATGCTTTATCATGAGAAATATTAGAAATAAATACGATTAATTAAAGCTAATCAAGTGATTAACTAAGCTAATTATAAAAGTCACTAAAATTACAAAATTACCCTTTAGTATATAAAGTAAATTAAAAGAAGAAAATAGAAAATTTTCTCATTTTCATCTTCTTCTACATGGCTAAACAAGGGGAAGCTAGGAATTTGCAACTTAAACTTTGAGCTTTGATTTGGGTAAGCAAATGGCAATCGTTTTTAGTAATTTTTGTGTTTTTTAGTCCGTATTAGCTTAATCTAGCTAATCTAAGGACTAATTTGTAAATCTGTGAAACTTTCCATTGTTGAATATACTTTTTCTTTAAAGATTTTGAAGAATTTGTATGTTTGATGTTTGATGTTTGGGTTGAATCTCTTTATAAAATGATTTTTGATGTTTAAGGACTAAAATGTGAAAACAATGAAATTGCTTGTATTGTTATGAAAATGATTATGTGTAGGGTGGGTAAACACCCTAGAGAATTCGGATATGGTTGATTGTGTAAGAAAAATGTTATTTTGCATGTTTTATGTTGAAAGGACTAGATTGAATAAAGGAAAATTATAGGGGTAAAATCGTAATTCTCCTAAAAAGGATCAAATTGAGTTGAATGACTTGATTTTTCTGATTTAATGAAAATCAATATGATTTTTTGATTTAGATTACGATCGAGCCACGAAACATGGAAAGGGGAAATTAGCATATTAGTCATTGGTGCTTATCTACAACTGTAATCTAGTCCGGTAAGTTCATAACATAAATTTTGTAACTAAATATTCCTTGTATGTATCTTATCTATGTTTAAAAAAGGGAAGATCTTGGATTCAACAAGATGTAAAGGAATGAAACGAAAGAGATAGTAAGCTTTAAGCCTTTGAAACAAAATCGATGCTATGATTGGGGTACCGCATATGTTGCGAGTCATCAGCTCATGTGAGCAGCATTGTGAGTCGGAAAGAGATATGAAATCCTAAAAGGATTATAGGCCTTACGATAGCTGGGATTTATGCTTGAATGCATATTATCGATAGCTCGTGTGAGCAGCATCGTTAGGGGACAGTTAATAGATAGACACCGTACCGATGGTTGGGGTACCGCATATATTACGAGTCCTCGATAGCTCGTGTGAGCAGCATCGAGTAATGGTAACAAAAAGTTATAGACAGGAAAGTTGAAATACTAAATATGGTTTGTGGAAGCAACAATTCATGCTAGCTAGGTTGGGTTATAACTGCTCTATGCATATGATTGATAACTCTTTAAACTCTTTGAACTTACTAAGCTGTGAAGCTTACCAAAGATGTTATTGTTGTCTTGTAGATTTACCTTTTTGCTTGAAGATCGAATCATCTCTTCGAAGTCACACTATCGCGAAGCTCATTGGTAGTTTTTCCATATCACTTGTTTTTATGGCATGTACTAGGATGACATTATCTTTGCTTTATGTATTCGAGATTGTGATAAACTTGTTATGTTTGATGAAATATTGAATGTAGTAATATATGTTGTTCAAGTTAGAATATAGTCCTTGAAGTATAATGTAATGACTTGGGAACTAAGAATCTTGTAATGGCCTAATGCATTTTGAGTTTATTAATGGTATGTGTTGATAAACTTGTGTTTTGACATGATTTTTGAGATTCTACATACTTGTTTCGATAGAAACCTTGCATGTATCGATAGAAATACAGGGTAGGAGAGAGGTTGTTCATTGACTTAGGTTGTATCGATAGATGTTTAGTAGGTATTAGTAGTAATGTACTTAGAAGTTGCAGGGTGAGACTTCTTAGCTCTATGGAGTTTTTAGTATCGATAGAAGCATGATAAGTTTCGGTAAAAGTCCTACTTGTATCAGTAGTATTACCTCAAGTATTGGTAGAAGTCTGCACTATTCTTGAACTGCTTACTGACTTGACAACTATTGATACTTGTCTAACAAGTACCAGTAGAAGTCTCCAAAAATCTTGGAATTAACCTTTTTACCCTTATCGAATTGTGTTTATAACTAAATGATAGTTTTAATGTGTTGGGTGTATTTCTTTAATAATGTAAAACCAAATGAAATGAATTTAAAGTTGAACTGTGATGGATAAATATGATAACACCGGGACCCTAGCTGGCAACGATTTTCGAGTTTTGGGTGTTACACCTCACACATTCATCATACATATACTTATTTTCATACCAAAGGGATAGCATCATACAAGCATCACATGTAAGCTTATCAAACATACATCTTTCACAGAATCAACGTATCACATTCTTAGTTTATGTTTCACATGTTAGTCATTTAGTACAAAAAAATATTAGCATAAAAACATACATGTAAGTGTTAGATTAGAAATTCACGAGACTCTCACCTTGCAACATCAAACTGCAACTAGAACGCCAATCGAAGCATTCTTCCTTGAAATCTCAAAGATCTCTACTTAAAATATAAGGACAACATTTAACTTTCTCATACAACTCATTCGTTCTTTTCTGAACCTAGAGGACACCATGTAGGTCTTACTTCTATGCATGCAAATAGACTTACTCTTTCTGAGATTCTTATGAAGGATTAGAATACTTACCCTTGGTGAGAAACCCTTTACATGTATATTGATCCTTAGCCTTAAGATATCAAGGAAGGTCCCTGATCATCTTCTCTATGAAGATAAAATGATTTCTTTAAATAAAAGGGGAAAAGAAGACTTTCCTTCTGTCGGAAGTCTCCCTTGGTAAAAATCTTTGCTTAAACCATAGGGCTTTGACACGTGTCATAAATTTTAGTGCTACCTTTGTCAATGGCTCACAACCGTAAAGAAATGTATACAGAAAGCCAAAATATTTTTCATATATTTTATTTGACTCATCGTTCACACTTAACTATCAGGTTAGTATGTAACTTATCTTTGAGTTATACAAATTGGGCATACCTTAGGTCTGGCAACGCCTTATTTCAATCCAATGACACTATGGATATTTTCGTCAATTTCCCCTCTTCCAAATCACGCCTTTCAAGGTTTACCCTTTTGTTCCACCTTCCTTACATTACCTATGCACCATACTTGTGCACCAGAAATGTAAATTTGGTAAGTAGAATTACACCAACTAGGTTCCTTTTTGGCATAGATGCTTGGACTCATGACCTACCATGCTTAGGTGTTACAATATTTTTATACTTAAGTTTGAATAGACATAAATAATAGTACTTTCTCGCTTTAGTTGTTATCTCAAAATATATAACTTGATAGAAATAATTATGAGAAAGCTACCATTGTGGAAGTTCAATGATTATCATCTACAGTAAGGATTAAAAGTGAAATATCTAATTGGGAAAAACCCTTTTGACTCTTGAATTGTTTAATATTTGAAAGAATAATTTGACTATTAGAAAACCATAATACTCTCTAAAACTTTTTATGATTGAAATATCTTATATGTTTCTACAACAATAATATTGTGAAAAAGGATTTAAAAAACATTTTGAAATGATCTCATGCCTTCTAGTGAAAAAGACTTCATTCCTTGAAAGTGAAAGTAACAATACTTAAAAATCATGAAAAATCAAAATATAGAGATTGTGGTTATCGTTGTAATTGAGGATGGGGTTGGAGACGTGCTAATAATTGTTATAATAAGGAAAAAAACAAGAAAATGGTGGATAAAATATTCAAAAGTTATTGAAAATTCATGCTACCAATGTGGTATAAAAATGCATTAGTCACTTACATGTCGTTTGTTTAAGCATCTAGTAAAACTTTATCAAAGTTGTTAGAATTGGGTGACTAGAATTCTTGTTAAAATAAAATACAGTGGTAAAATAAAATAAAAGATTTCTTTTATTTTATTTTAATTAGAATAAATCATCTATTTTATTTTAATTTCAACCTTATTATGTTACTTCTATTAGTTGTTGATTGGAATAAGGCTTTTCAACATATAAATAGGCATAGTCATCTCCTCTTGTTGTAATCATTCAATTTTCGATATTAATGAATCTTTTTCTCCTCTGACCGTGGTTTTTTCCCGAAAGGGTTTCCACGTAAAATTTGTGTTCTTTCTTTTCGTTTTCTTTGTAATATTTCTTCATTGTGAACATTTAATTTTAACAAATTGGTATCAGAGCTTTTTCGGGTTACTATATCGATTACGGTAATGGCGACATTGAAGTATAATATTCCGTTGTTGGATCGCAACACCATATTCGCATTGTGGCAGGTAAAGATGCAGACAGTTCTTACACAAATGGATTTGGAGGATGCCTTGTTAAGGTTGGATAAGATGCCTTCGACTTTGACGAATGAAGAGAATAAGTGTAAAGATCGAAAGGCACAGCTGCATCTATCGAATGAAATTCTAGAAGATGTGTTAAAGGAGAAGATTGCTGTTGCATTATGGGTAAAATTATAACAATTATGTATGTCGAAACCCTAATCAGTAAATTACATATAAAGCATCATCTGTATTCTCATCGTTTGGAAGAAGGTGCGTCTGTGCACAAACACTTGAATGTGTTTAAAGAAATTATCTTAGACTTGGAGGCCATGGAGGTTTAGTATGATAAAGAGGATTTAGGGTTAATTCTCTTTTGTTCGTTGCCATCGTCGTATTCAACCTTCAGAGATACAATTTTGTGTAGCTATGAATCTCTTATAGTTGATGAAGTTTATGCTTCTTTAGCCTCATATGACAAGATGAAACATCTTTTGGTTGGATCTGAATCTCAAGGAGAGGGTCTCATTGTTCGTGGAAGACAAGATCGAAACAGTGATGATAATCGTGGGAGGACACAAGAAGGAATTCCCCACAGTAAATCTAAAGGTAGATTGAGATCTTCAAATAGAGGTAAAACTTGTAACTTTTGTAAGAAGAAAGGGAACATTAAGAAATAGTGCTACAAGTTACAAAATAAGATCAAAAGGGAGACAGAGAATCAAAAGGGAAAACAACCAGAACAATCTGGTGAAGCTAATATAGTAGAAGACTATGGTGATGGTGAACTCCTTGTTGCTTCTGTTAGCAATTCTAAAGTGAACAAGGAGTGAATCCTCGATTCTAGTTGCACCTTCCATATGAGTCCCAATCGAGATTGGTTTACAGCATATGAAGTTGTGTTTGAAGGTGTTGTTTTGATGGGAAATTATGCTTCATGTAAAATCGCAAGTGTTGGCATAATCAAAATAAAGATGTTTGATGGGGTCGTTAGAACTCTTAGTGGCGTGCGACATGTACCAAAATTGAAAAGAAATTTGATTTCATTGAGTACTCTTGACTCAAAAGGACATAGGTACACAACTAAAAGTGGGGTTGTAAAGATTAGCAGGGCTTCCCTCGTAGCGATGAAAGGGTAGAGAAAGATTGCCAAATTATATATTTTGCAAGGTTCAACTATTACTGGTAATGCTGTAGTCGCTTCCTCTTCCTTATCAAATGATGATGTTACTAGACTTTGGCATATGCGTCTAGGGTATATAAGTGAAAACGACATGGAAAAATTGAGTAAAAGAGGACTTCTTGATGGGCAAGGCATTAGTAAACTGAAGTTCTGTGAGCATTGCGTTTTTGGGAAGCAAAAAAGAGTTTGATTCACCAGAGGAATCCATAACACGAAGGGAACGTTGGTGTTTTTATGACACACGATTGTGCAAGCGTACACACATCGATGCAAGTATAGTTGATAGACAGAGCTATCAGATATCGATCCCACGAGGAAATGATTTTCGATGTCTTAATGTTAAAGCAATTAATAGAAGAAAAATTAGTATAATGTGAATAGGGTTGTCAGTGCAGTTATGTCAGTTATGCACGCTAAATTAATCATTACTATCATTGTATTAAAGTCACATCTCAGAAGTTAGATGTCAATGTACTGAAAATAAATCCAAAAGTGTTGAGTGTGAGTAATGGAAAATTATGTGCAGGAAATATAAAAGTGATCAAGTGTAAAGGGTGGAAATGGTTCACTGATTCTACAAGTTGCAATGTTGGATGCATCAACAAGGTAAAATGTAGACGAGTTGTCGCAACAATGAAGTCCTTTCGAGTTCTTACTCACAATAACTCCCTACTTAATCCTGAATCAGATACACTACTCCACCTCTCGATGTGAGAAACGATGTGTTTCCAAGAACAAGTAATTGGAGTCTGTCCCAGTCCCAATCATCTCTCGCCTAACCTACTTCTTAATCTAACCTGTTATCACATCTCTCGATGTCGATGTACTGCAATTTCACTTTTGTGTTTAGAGCGGTTAAATCCAAGAATAAGTAGACAAATAATGTAAAATAAGAATCAAAATGATATAATATTAAAAGATACTCTCGTATTCATTTAACATCAATATAATCCATCATTGTTTAGAAGAAATAAAGAGTACAACGAATCTTACTATCTCTAGACTACTAGGCCTACTCTTTACTTGTTCCTCTTGCTCGACATCAAACACCTCTCGTTAGAAGTAGTTACAAATGTGGTTAATTAGCTCCCGATTCCAACTCAAATCTTTGATTCACGAAAAATTTTCAAAATTTAATCCCCTTGTTCTTGATGATGTTTTCGTCATTTTTTTCGTCTATTTATAACCCCTAAATATTTACAGATTTCATCCTTCATTCTCAGATTCAGATCTGGATTTTTGTAGCTGTCAAAGTTAGTCAGAGTACAGCTGTGCACTCATGCAGATTACATGTTTTCTTTAAAGATCTACAGATTGTCGCTGTACTATTAGACGTATTCTGATGTTGTAATTACAGCGACATCTGTGATATTCCTGCGCTGGTGCTTCTAGTGTAAACTCAGCTTAACTCTACTCGTTTGACGTTCATCTTCAATGCAACGACATCTTTGGTCGCAATTCCAAGCTAGTTTTGTGGCTGCATTCTGTCAATGTTGATCTTCTGAACCGAGTTCCTATGCTAGCAATCTTAATATGCAATATACACAACTGCTTGGTCGACATTAGTACAAAAATATAAAAATAACGAGAATTTAAACTAACTAGCAATGTATTAGAAAATATAAAACCTAATTATAAAATGCTTATGATGCATGCTAAATGAAATACAAAAGAGAAATAAAAGCACTAAATTATGGAGAAAATATATGTCATTTGTAATACCATCACACCCCCAAACTTAAGTTTTTACTTGTCCTCGAGTAAACAAAAATTAACAAAGTCACAAGCAAAAAATGTTACCACAATTATTATCTATACAACTTGAACTTTCTAAATTCCTAATGTGCAAATTGTATTCATATGAATGAAGAATGTATCGACAATTTATAGAAATGAATGCTCAAAAATTGCAACTTCATAAATGTTAGTGACATGCATTGAATCCTAATTTTCCTTAAACCAATACAACATTTATTTTATTTTATTTTTTTTAATGACTGGGAGATGTCATTGCATTACTCTACCTTTGTTCCTGAGCAGTAACGATGGGGTGCAACAAACCCCCAGGAGGTATGTAATTACGCCGACACACACTCTTGCAGTGATAATCTTTTGCTAAATGATTTTTTTAATCCTGCAGCGGAGTGTTCTCCCTTGAAAAGTCATAATGCACTCACATTGGAGTGTCTTTTATAAAATGTAGCTACAGTGGATCAATTAGTTCAAGATTCAAACATAAACACTAATCATTCATTGCTAAAACAATTCCAGTCATTCATTTGAAATTAGTAGATTCATCATTCATTCACATTCATCCAATGTATACATCAGCATCCAAATAATTCAAGAATCACGCATTAAGATAAAAATTGTAAGCACATTCAAGTTGAAATTTTGTGAATTTTCGTTGACCAAAGAAACAAATAGAATTTAAATATGTGGGTGTAATTGCATTTCCGTTTCACATTATCTCCCCCAACTTAATGTCCGCATTGTCCCTAATGCACTGATAATATTATATAGAAATAATGGAAATGCAACTATAATGCAACTATAATGCAACTAAGTTAACAAAATGATGCGATGACAAAATAAAATGCAATGATAATAAAAATGCATTAAAACTAAAAATTTTGTACCAAGTCATTCATCAGCAGCTGGTGTAGCGGCTGCCTTTGCTTTCTTCTTTTTCTTCTTTGGACACTCCCCGTCATCATGGTTCTTTTTCACTTTCTTTCCCTTGCGCCTCTTTCTTTTGTTGTCCCTCGAACCAATCGGCTCGGTAGATTGCTCTCCCTCGGCAGGATGGGTGACGGCCTCATCAATTGTCACATCAGATGGATGAATTTCGACGAGTGGTGTTATGTATAGTATAATAGCTAGAGGATTCAGTTCCTCTTCTTCGCTTATGACAATTTTAGCCTGACTTGCAGCAGGTCGAGTCACTTCTGGGCTGGATGCTCCCATATCATCCTCCACGATTAATGCTGAAGCATTATTAGATTCCTTCTTTTCCTGCATTTCTGCAGGATATGTTTCTTCCTTCTCAGTCTTATTTTCTTCCTCCTTCGCTTGCTCATCTACTTGATTGGCTTCCTCTTTTACATGATGTTCATCCTTAGTTTGGCCCCTGTCATCCCTGTTGACTGTATCGACATCTTCTCCTGCAATATCTACTCTTTTAACCATATTTGCGCCTAAACTATTTGAGAATTCTTCCTCAAACAGATCAGTTTTATTACGACAACAGTCTTCCTCAGCGTTTGACTGCCCTTCATTATTGCTATCATCAGAGACATGAACTCCTGTTGGCATTTGATTGGGCCTACCATCAGTAGTAGGCGTATCAGATGAAGATTGTTGCATGTGAAAGAAGATATCAGGAAATTTTCGAAATTTTGGTAGAGGTTTGGTGTTGATAAGATGCAGTGCAGCAATAATGGTCTCATTCCAGGCCTTTGTATAGGCATAAAATATATGCTGCCTGTAATCCAAATCTTCTAACACACTTAAAAGACGGATTTTTCGCACATCAACACGGTCAAGAAGAATTTCCAAACTATCCAATCGTTGTAATACTTTTGGATTAGAGGGTGCATAATTCTGATCTTCTTTCTCTTTCCCTTTTTCTTTGTCTTTCTTTGTCGAAACTTTTTTAGCCATAGGTGTATCTTGGCCTTTGGTAATTCTTTCAATAGATATATCATTGATCGGACCCTTATTTTCCACAACCTCTTCGTCCTCTTTTGGCACAATGCCCTTATGTTGACACATTAATATAATAAGAGATGGAAAAGGGAGAATACCATTTTGTCTGCCAGCAGCTTCCACCATCTGAGCATGTATGACTTCCCTAATGTCGATGTGATGATGGTGTGATATTGAATGCAACAAGCACATACGGTCTAGAGTGGCTGTAGTACTATATGTAGAAGGCATCACACGATGGTTAATAAAGTGAAACCATACCTTACAGAAAGTCATCAGATAATGCCAATGCATTGTAAAATTATGAAAATCGCTGCCTATCCATGTACCATTGTCGATGCAAAGATCTTTAATCATTGCAGCCAGAGTATCTTCAGTCATGCTGTGCATGAAGGGTGAGTAACTGTCTACCCTTTCCAGTATACGCATCAAAACATTGATATGCGCCGCACTCCATGGTATCAGCCCTTCTTGAACAAAAATAAACTCTTGTTCCTTGCCTACCAAGTTAGCATAAAACTCCTGAACCAAAGTAGAGGAATAACCAAAGTTAGATGCCCTACTCAGGATGTATATTACGTTTCATCATTATGTTGTGATATCTGTCTTTGGCCGCAGACATTAAAAACAAAACTGAGCCTGCGGAGAAGGATGATGGTGTTGTGGGCGGGATCTCAATAGGGTTGTTCGGGGTATTTCGAGATGAAGGTTTTGGAATGTTTTTTGGAGTGTTTTTGGATGCACGAGTTTTTGCCATAGTTTAACTATCAGAGAATAAAGAAAAAGAAAAAAAAAATTGCTTGGAAGTGAGAAAAGAAAATCGACAGAGAAGGTTGATTCTCAGTAACAATGGCGATTGTGAAGAAAAAGAAAACTATAGTGAGGGTTTTATAACCTAGGTCTAATGAGTGAAAATGTATGGGGAAACGATGTGCCTGCAGCCATTAATTGCTAGGCTACAAACCGTACCAAGATTGTTTTGATCCAATGATTGGGTAAGAAAGAATCAATCGAAGCGATTTTTGCGAAAAAGGTAATGCTGACTCATCGTTGAATGCGCCGACAATATATGCTCTAATGTGTCGACAAAAATATGACCTTTATTTTTGCTAAGAATATGACACAACACGACAAAAAGTGAAATATTTGAAAAGTAAATAAAAAATTAAAATAAAATGCGTTGATATTAATTAAAATTTACCAGGTTGATGAATTCGTTTGATTCTCGAACGTTTGGGCTCACATAGTGTTTAAGACGTTGGCCGTTCACTTTGAATTGCTGTCCATCTTGCAAATTTTCAATTGTTACCGTACCGCTTTGAAATGCTTCGACAACCTTAAAAGGACCTGACCACTTTTATCGAAATTTCCCTGGATGTAATTTTAAACGAGAATTAAATAAAAGTACCAACTGACCAGGATAAAATTGTCGATGCAATATGATGTTGTCATGCCATCTTTTTGTCTTTTCCTTGTATATCGCTGCATTCTCATAAGCATGGCTTCGAATTTCTTCTAATTCGATGATGTCCAGCATTCTTTTCTTACCAGCTACATCATAATCCAAGTTTAATTGCCCACATAGCTTTATGTTCAAGTTCGACAGGTATGTGACAGGATTTTTCAAATACCAACTGATACGACGACATTCCTAAAGGTGTTTTATAGGCAGTGTGAAGCTCCCACAATGCATCATGTAACCTCATTGACCAATCCTTTCTAGATAGATTAACCACCTTTTCTAGTATACCTTTAATTTAACGATTGAATACTTCGACTTGACCATTAGTTTTCGGGTGATACGTCGTAGCCATACGATGCTTCACACCATATTTTTCAATGCAGTCGCCACTTGATTGTTGTAGAAATGAGTGCCTTGGTCTCTTATCAACGCTCTTGGGGTTCCAAACCTTGTGAGGATGTATGTATGAAAGAATTTCAACACTGTCCGAGCGTCATCTTTTGGTACCGCAATAGCTTCGATCCACTTGGATACATAATCAATAGCTACTAGGACATGCATATTTCTAAAAGAGTTTGGAAATGGTCCCATAAAATCAATCCCCAAACATTGAAGAGTTTCACCTCCATGATAAGTTGTTGGAGCATCTCATTACGTCTAGAAATAGAAACAATACGTTGATAATGATCACACTGTTACGCGAAATTATGGGCATCTCAAAACAAATTGGGCCAATAGAATCTGGATTGCAGGACCTTTGCAGCAGTCCTTGTTCCACCAAAATGACCCCCATAAGGAGCGTCGTGGCAATGTTGCATTATTGACATAATTTCTTCTTCAGGAACACATCGACGAATTATATTGTCAGCGCATACCTTGAATAAGTATGACTCATTCCAATAATATTTAGTAGCATCGCGTATGAACCTGATTTTTTTATGACCAGTTGCACTCATGGGTAGCTTTCTACATACAAGATAATTAACTACATCAGCATACCATGTTTATGTGTCAACGGTGAATAATTGCCCATCAGGAAATGCTTCGAAAATTTGAGTCTTTTGTCCATCTTCGCTTCCACTTTCCAGCCGAGATAAATGGTCATGTACCTGATTCTCAGATCCCTTCCTATCCTTAATTTCAACATCAAATTCTTGAAGGAGTAAGATCCATCTAATAAGTCTAGGCTTAGCGTCTTTTTTGTTGAAAAGGTGTCTCAAAGCTAAGTGATCCGTATATACTGTAGTCTTTGCGTCGAAAAGATAAGAACGAAACTTGTCAAATGCGAAGACCACTACTAGTAACTCTTTTTCAATTTTAGTATAATGAACTTGTGTTTCAGTTAGTATTTTACTAGCTTAATAAATAGCATAAAATACCTTTTCTTTCCTTTGTCCAAGAACAACTCCTACAGTGAAGTCGCTAGCATCACACATTAATTTGAATGGTTGAGTCTAGTCTGATGCTACGATAATCGGAGCTTGCACCAACTTTGTCTTTATTGCTGTGAATGCATCCAGACAGATGTCATCGAATACGAATTTTTTATGTTGTTCTAATAAAGAATAGAAAGGTTTAGGTATCTTGGAGAAATCTTTGACAAATCTCTTATAAAAATATGTGTGTCCAAGAAAGCTTCTTATTGCTTTGACAGTGGTAGGTGGTGGTAGTTTTTCGATGATTTCTACCTTTGCTTTATCGAACTCCATACCTTGACACGAGATTTGATGGCTAAGGACAATTCCCTCTATTGCCATGAGGTGGCATTTTTCCCAATTCAGAACCAAGTTTGTTTCCTCGCATCTTCTCAAAACATTTGCCAAGTTGTCAGCGTATTGGTCGAAACTCTATCCATGGATTGAAAAATATTCATAAATACCTCGAGTGAGTCTTCAATCATATCCGAGAATATCACCATCTTACATCTCTAGAATGTTGTTGGCTCATTACACCAACTAAACGGTATCCATCGAAAAGCAAAAGTTCCAAAAAGACATGTAAATGTGGTTTTCGATTGATCTTCCGGTGCAATAGCTATTTGGTTGTATCCAGAGTAGCCATCCAAGAAGCAATAATAGGCTTTACCAACTAGCCTATCTAACATTTGATTGATGAAAGGGAGTGGAAAATGGTCCTTCTTTGTGGTCTCATTCAATTGTTGATAATCTATGCACACACGCCATCCAGTTGCAATGTGAGTAGAGATTAACTCATTTTTATCATTGGTTACAATAGTAAAACCACTTTTTTTTGAAACATATTGAGTGGGGCTACCTAATTACTATTAGAAAAAGGATATATTATGCTCGCATCCAATCATTTGATGATTTCCTTCTTTACCACTTATTTCATTTTCTCATTGAGTCGTCTTTGTTGCTCAATTGATTGCTTCCCTTCTTCTTCTAATATTATCTTATGCATGTAGAGAGAAGGACAGATGCCTTTGATGTTTGCTATGCTTCAAGCTATGACTTTCTTGTGTTCTTTTAGGATTGTGATAAGCTTCTCTTCTTGTGTGGCATTGAGGGTTGCATTGACAATGACAGGTAGTGTCTCATTGTTAAAAAGGAATACATATTTCAAATGTGTTGACAATTATTTTAACTCCAAGGTAGGAGCTCGCTCTACAGATAGTTTAAAAATTGGAATTGTCCTGTTGGATAAATCCAACGATTCCAATTGCCAATATCTTCACAACTCACTGTTGTTCACTTCCTCTTTATCAATACAGTCCCCCTAAGATATCATCAGTAGATGTCACTGCATCAATATCAGGCAATGTTGAATTCTTGATACGAAACTCTTCAAAAATAATTTCGTCCAAAATATCAACTTGGTGACATTGTTCTTTGAGACCTGTTAGTGCTGCTTCAAACACACTGAAGGTTACTTGGTCATTATTATGATGCATCACTAATTCTCCCTTAAACACATCAATAAGTGTTCATCCCATTGCCAAAAAAGGCCTTCCTAAAATAATAGGTACTTCCGTATCAGCTTTGCAATCTAGTATGACAAAATCAACAGGAAACACCAACTTATCAACTTGAACAAGAACGTCTTTGATTTGTCCCTCCGGTTGTGCTAAAGATCTATCCATTAATTGCAATGTCACCGTAGTGGCTTCATTTATTCGATTCCTAGTTTCCTGTAAGTAGACAAAGCCATTAAGTTAATACTAGCTCCTAAATCACATAATGCTTTATCTAAATAACGATCTCTAATAGAGCATGGAATTGTGAAACTATCAGGATCTTTCATCTTTATTGGTAATTTGTTTGTGAGTATAGCGCTGTACCTTTCTGTGAGCGCAATCGTCTCAATGTCAGGTAGTTTCTTTTTCTTTGATAATAACTCCTTCATGTATTTCCCATAACTGAGTATCTGTACAAGAGCATCTATTAGAGGTAGATTAATATGCAATTATTTCAAAGTAGAAACAAACTTATGGTATTCTTCATCATGGACTTTTTCTTTGAAACGTTATGGAAATGACAAAGGTATAGTTGCAATAGGGTGGTGTGGATGATTCTGTTGCTTGAACAATGATGGTTATGTCGACAGCTTATCTGGACAAATTGTAGATAGAGATGGTACTACCGTTGATTTTTCCACATTCTTTTGTGCTTGACTTTCTTCAATTATAACCTGTACTTGCTTCTGTGAAGTGGATGCTTCAACATGGTCTTGACCATAATTACTTATTTCTACCATCTATTTTCCACTTCTTAATTTGATTGCTTTGCAATGCTCCTTCCCTTATTACGTTGGATCTTCAATATCACTAGGTAGAGTACCTGGTGATCTAGTGTTAAGATTAGAGGCCAACTGTCCAAGTTGTGCTTCCAATACTTGTATTGAAGAAGAATTTCCTTGTACTATCGCTTTGGTTCGGGTAATATGCTCGTGCATCATTGCTGTAAGAGCAGCCATAGGATCTACCTTAGGTTGATTAAATTGGTGTTGTTGATGTTGATGATATTTTCCTTGCATTTGTGGCAACACAGATGGTTATGGTTGTAGTCATGATTGTGGTTACATTTGAATATGTGACTACATTGGTTCAGTACTAG
The DNA here is from genome assembly GCA_039519145.1 of Kokia cookei. Classification (NCBI taxonomy): domain Eukaryota; kingdom Viridiplantae; phylum Streptophyta; class Magnoliopsida; order Malvales; family Malvaceae; genus Kokia; species Kokia cookei. The sequence goes on from CM076902.1 coordinate 33,090,825, forward strand.
AATTTACTCATGAATTCTAATTATAATTCTGCGATTGGTTGCTGTTGTAACCTCCTTGCCTATAACTTCCTTGGTTCGAAGAATTTCCATAACGAAATGTGGATGTATTCTGATTTCCCAAGGTTTTTGCGAATGATTGTTCTAGGAGTTACCAAACGAACCCCTTCGGATGTTATTGACATAATATGCATTTTCTACATGCTGTGGGCAATCTTCATAGCTGTGATTGTCGCCGCAAATCTCGCATGAAAATATCAGCCTATCTGTTTGCTAGGCCATTTGAATCGGAGCAATATTGCTTGTTCCATTCATGTTCTTAATGATGTTGGCCAAAGAAGATACCTGCGCTGACAATGCAGAAATAACATTTAATTCAAGAACTCCAAGGTTAGTTTTCACCTGTGCAGAACGAGAAATCGGATATTGGTAATCATTTTGAGCTATCCTCTCCAGAATTCGAATTGCTTCATCATATGTGCAATCTAACAATGGACCGTTTGCAAATGCATCGACAAGATTCCTTGTCTGAGCATTCAAACTATTATAAAAATTTTCAATCTAAGTTTCTTGTTGAATCCTATTCATTGGGCAGCGTCGAAGCAATGCTTTGTAGCGCTTCCATGTTGTGTGTAAATTCTCATCATCAAGTTGATGATATGTAGTGATGTCATTTCACGATCTTGCATTCATTGTCGGTGGATTAAATCGTAAGACAAACTGTGTTGCTAAAGTATTCCATGATGTAATAGATCTAGCTGGCAATCCTAAAAACCATGTTCGAGCTTTTCCCTGCAATGAATAAAGAAATAATTGCATTTTCAAAGCATCATCAAGGACACCATGTTGACTAAAGGATGCACAAATATGTAAAAATGATTTCAAATGTTCTCGTGCGTTCTCATGTGGAAAACTTTAATATTGTCCATTAGAATTAAGCATTTGAAACATCACCAGTTTCAATTCGAAGTTACCAGCCTGAATTGCTGGTCGTACAACCCCTGGTTGTAAATCATCGAGTATAGGCACAACAAAATCTCTTATTGGCCTATTTTGTATTTGTTCTTCTTGTGACGTGGTAGCGGTAAATCTTGTGGTAGCATTGGAGGATTGTTATCCTGTGGCAGCAATGGTGGTAGATTATTGTTGTTGTTGTTACCAGCCATCTTCCTTTGTTCTTGCCTTCTCCTCTTAAGTGTTCTCTCAAGCTCTAGATCATAGCTTACAATGTCCTTAGATTTCTCCTTATGGACATACAATACCTTCAAAATCAGAAAATAATGATAAACAAATTAATCAAAAGTAAAAGTAATTGCAATAACAAAAATAAACATTGAACAAACGCCAACTTCCTCGGCAACGGCGCCAAAACTTGATCGATGTTTTTACGACACACGATTATGCAAGCGTACACACGTCGATGCAAGTATAGCTGATAGACAGAGCTATCGGATATCGATCCCACAAGGAAATGGTTTTCGATGTCTTAATGTTAAAGCAATTAATAGAAGAAAAATTAGTATAATGTGAATAGGGTTGTCAATGCAGTTATGTCAGTTATGCACGCTAAATTAATCATTACTATCATTGTATTAAAGTCACATCTGAGAAGTTAGATGTCAATGTACTGAAAATAAATCCAAAAGTGTTGAGTGTGAGTAATGGAAAATTATATGCAGGAAATATAAAAGTGATCAAGTGTAAAGGGTGGAAATGGTTCACTGATTCTACAAGTTGCAATGCTGGATGTCTAAACAAGGTAAAATGTAGACGAATTGTCGTAGCAATGAAGTCCTTTCGAGTTCTTACTCACAATAACTCCCTACTTAATCCTGACTCAGATACACTACTCCACCTCTCAATGCGAGCAACGATGTGTATCCAAGAACAAGTAACCGGAGTCTGTCCTAGTCCCGAGCAGCTCTCACCTAGCCCACTTGTTAATCTAACCTATCATCGCATCTCTAGATGTCGATGTACTGCAATTTCACTTTTGTGTTTAGAGAGGTTAAATCCAAGAATAAGCAGACAAGTAACGTAAAATAAGAATCAAAATGATATAATATTAAAAGATACTCTCGTATACATTTAACATCAACAGAATCCATCATCGTTTTAGAAGAAATAAAGAGTACAACGAAGCTTACTATCTCTAGACTATTAGGCCTACTCTTTACTTGTTCCTCTTGCTCGGCATCAAGCACCTCTCGTCAGAAGCAGTTGCAAACGTGGTTCATCAGCTCCCCAATTCCAGCTTAAATCTTTGATTCACGAAGAATTTTCAGAATTTAATCCCCTTGTTCTTAATGATGTTTTTCCTCATTTTTTCTTCTATTTATAACCCCTAAATATTTGCAAATTTCATCCTTCATTCTCAGATTCAGATCTAGACTTTTGCAACTGTCAAAGTTAGTTAGAGTAGAGCTGTGCACTCACGCAGATTACATGTTTTCTTTAAAGATCTGCAGATTGTCGTTGTACTATTAGACGCATTCTAATGCTGTAATTACAGCGACATCTATGATATTCCTACGCTGGGGCTTCTAGTGTAAACTTAGCTTAACTCTACTCATTTGAGATTCAACTTCAATGCAGCGACATCTCTGGTCGCAATTCCAAGATAGTTATGTGGCTACATTCTGTCAATGTTGATCTTCTGAACTGAGTTCCTGTGCTAGCAATCTTAATATGCAATATACCAATTGCTTGCGTCGACATTAGTACAAAATATATAGAAATAACGAGAGTTTAAACTAACTAGCAATGTATTAGAAAATATAAAAACTAATTATAAAATGCTTATGATGCATGCTAAATGAAATACAAAAGAGACAATAAAAGCACTAAATTAGGGAGAAAATATATGTCATTTGTAATACCATCAGTTGGACTTTGAGTTACTTACGAGGTACTATTGATGTTTGCTTACAGTTTGAAAGAACTAGAGAGAGAGTCATTGGGTATGTTGATGCTGATTTTGCTAGAGACTTGGATAGAAGAAGATTTCTCACAAGATATGTCTTTACAATTGGGGGTTGTGCAATTAGTTGAAAAGCTACTTTGCAAACTACAGTTGCTTTGTCTACCGCTGAAGCTGAGTACATGGCGATTACCAAGGCTTTTAAAGAAGCTATTTGGTTAAAAGGACTCTTTGATGAACTCAATAAAGATCTTCAGATCAGTATAATATTTTGTGACAGTCAGACTGCCATCTTCCATACGAAAGATCAAATGTTTCATGAGAGAACAAAGCACATTGATGTTCGGTATCATTTTGTGCATGATATTATTGCTCGTGGAGATATTGTTGTGGGCAAAGAGAGTACTCATGAAAATCCAGCAGATATGATGACTAAGTCACTTCTTATAACCAAGTTTGAGCATTGCTTGGACTTGGTCGATGTTCATTGTTGAAGAATACCCCTCAAGGGGTTTTGTGGAAGAGGTGGAGAACTTGTTCGTTAAGAGTTCGTGGTGAAGAAATTGTTTGTAGAGAATTCGTGTCAAGGTGGAGATTGTTAGAATTGGGTGATTACAATTCTAGTTAAAATAAAATACAGTGGTAAAATAAAATAAAAGTAAAGTCCAAATAAAACTAGACTTCTTTTATTTTATTTTAATTAGAATAAGTCATCTATTTTATTCTAATTAGAACAAGGTGTTTCAACCTTATTACGTTACTTCTATTAGTTGTTGATTGGAATAAGGTTTTTCAACCTATAAATAGGCGTAATCATCTCCTCTTGTAATCATTCGATTTTCGACATTAGTAAATCTTCTTCTCCTCTACTTGTGGTTTTTTACCGAAAGGGTTTCCACCTAAAACCTGTGTGTTTTTTCTTTTTGTTTTCTTTGTGATATTTCTTCATTGTTGACATTCAATTTTAACAAAAGCATCCATTCAAAAAAAGGAAAAAATAGTGAGACAAATTTTGTTATCCCAAAATGATGAAATGAAGGATAATTTTTTTGATAAAAGATGAAAATTTTCAATATGATGCTAAAGCTGACCATGCATACAAGGATGATTATTATGTTCTTAGTTTGTTTCAAAAAAATTTTGGGATCCAAGCATTGAAATTTAATTGTTTGATTTAAGAATCATTAGGATCAATGTCTACTTGATATTTGCTTGAGGTGATCTCTTTCTCTTCATTACAAAGGATGCTTATAGTCACTAGTTCTTATCCATGGAAGCCTAAGTCCTTCTAATAAACTTCTTTTGAAATTTGATTTGATTTTATTAAGAAGTTCAATTTATATAATTCATTATTCGCAACTTTATGAATTTATAAAACTCTTCATGGATTTAGTTATTGGAATTTTTATGTTGAGATAAATGTTTTTATTTTTTATTGGTTCATTTTTAATAAAATTGATTGGTTTAATTTTAATTTTAATTAAGGTATATGATCATTGCAAAATGGGAGTAAAAGTACTTACTTTTCAAGAACTTTGGGATTTCCACCCTAACGGGATGGTTTAATGATTGATATGGAGGATAGAAAATGTTTATGTTTAAACCTTTATAACTGTAAAGTTACTTTAATCTGATGTTATAATATTTTTCATTTGTTGTGTTATGATATATATAAAAAAAACATTATCTAACCATAGTGGTTTATTAGTAACATAAATTCATTATTTGTTATATTTACTATATGTTTTATACCTATTCATTTTACTTTTACATGAATAATAAAGTTTTTGAAGATAAGGAATTTTTATCATTCATGCTGAAAAGAAGTGAAAAAGTGGATATTATTTAAAATAAATTAAACATTCATTAAGGTTATATAAAAAATGATTACACTCATGTATTTGTATTATATATATTCCCCGAAGGAATACATTTACACTTATATGAATGACATATGAGATAGTGAAAAGAAGTTCATAGTGTTGGTATGATTGGTTAGACCATCCTGAGTCAATGATAACAATTTGATGGAAATTTTTATGATTTTATTGAAGAATTAGAAGTTATATTTTAATAATTATCATCAATACTAGTTCTTTGGAGAAAATATTGAACTAACACCGGCTAAAGTTAGAGGTCGGTTGCATTTTTAGATGACAATCAAATAATATATGAGCTCTTGTATTACATGTGTGCAACTCGAAGTTTGCAACATTATTTCTTGAAATAATTTGATTGTGCACAATCTCTATAGTATGAAATTTGTGCTAACAATGCTGGTGCATTATATTCCAAACTTGATTTTCATAGTTCTAGTTGGGATATTATTAAGTTGTCTATTGCCTATATATGCTATGCTTAATGGTTAGCAAAACTATGCCTCCATTTAATTGTTTAACCATTAATATAATAATTACTTTACAATAAGCATGTAATTTTATTTGCATCAAGCCAACATATAAAAAAATTGTCTCGTGAGAATTGACTTTCATTTATAAGCTAATAGATTCTATCTAAGAATATTTGAATGTACAATATCTATTTCATATTGCACCATATTGCACTAAAATGGATCATCAAGTATGAAGTTGAGAAATTTTAGATTTTAAAAGTTGAAGAGAGATATATTTATAATTTGAAAAAAAAAAAGAATTGTCATATTGCAAATTTTCTCAACATTAAGGGGAGACGAATTGGTTAAATAATTATATCATCATTTTTTTATGATCCTCACTAATATTATGTGCACAAAGCTTGAAGGATAACAATTATTTGCTAGACATGTTTAGTGATGACATTTAGAGATTGTATATACTAACTAATACATATACTAGTTAAAATACTCCAAATAAGTATATGTCCCAGAAGGATAATGTGACAAAAATAAGTCTTAGGCATGCTCCATAAAATGAAAAATTCTTGAAAGAAAGGAGAAAGAAATGAAGATGGTCAAATGCTAAAAAAGGCGGGTACTCATGAAGAGACTCAAGACATAACTTTTGATAAACCCCTAGAAGAAGTTTAAGTACCTGAAATTATGAATATAATGAGATATATCAATTAGTTATGTCATAACCAAAGACGATAGAGCTGACAAAAGGAAATATTATGGAAAAATGAGGACTTTGAATGAAAATTACTTGAAAGCATTGAGATGAGAACAAGTCATCAAAATAAATAAACACTTCTACTATAACTAATGAAATGTATCTCGAAAAAGAAGTTCAAACACCCAAAAAATGTAAAGTCAAGGGGAGTACATGTTAGCATAATAGCGAAAAATACAAGTCATAATATATAAAGCTTACTTGTAACAAGAATGTTCACAATACACTTGGTTTTGGTTACGAAAAATGATTAATTTGCGGTGGATGTAAACACCAAATAAAGTTATTTATTTACGTCTAGTGAACTTGTATTCAACTGATAGACATTATTTGATAATATTGATGCCTGAAGCATAAAACTCGAGTTTCATGAGAAAATCATTAAAAGTGAATATGATTTTGTTCAAGATTTTTTTTTATTAATTATTGTATTTATACATATAGGTTATTATCATAATTGTTGATATTAATGTATCGAATATCATTGGAGTTCTTAAAGAATTTCCAAAAGAAATAATTATTCGATAGATAAACTTTATAATGAAAGTATATCTAAAAATAAAAATTAGTCTCGACATGAAAATCGAGTGTTTAATAAGAAAAAATTTTTACACAATGATATTATAAAGAATTACTATTGAGTATCCAATAGTGTTTATATAATCAAAATTAATTAGGCTAATTTTTCGTGTAGATTGGAGATATTAAAAAGGAATATAAATGGTCAAACAATAATGTTATAAAATGATGGTCTTGAAATATCATTTCTTTATGTGTCCAATGCACTCATTGTATTGGTAATAGTGAATGATACAATACATCATGCTTTATAAAGTTGTTGACGACATCTAAAGCATAAGAATGCAATTGAATTTTATTTCTATATTGATATGCATCAACAAGATTTGTTGTATATGTTGATGATTTATTATTGATAAATAATATTGAATGACTCAATATTGAGTTATAAGATGATGTTTAAATAAGGGGAGAAAAATAAGAATTGTTGTAACACTCATCACCCAATGTAAAGAATAACCGAGAATTCAATTAGGCATTCCTCACTGCTACATTTGAGAAGTTAATTTTCAGCATTGGATTGCATTGTTTTAAAGATCTTAAGTGCTACTTACATGAGGGAGAGTAAATTCGCACTACATTTTTCTTTCAAGGTTGTGACATACTGTGTATTAAAGGATTATTTTCCTTCACAAGATTTTTGTCCCACAGGATTTTTCTTTGTAAGGTCTTTAATGAGACATATCCTTTATAAAATGAACATCCAAGAGGGAGTTTTATGAATGCTATTAAGTGGATGTTCATTATAATCAACCTTTCACCTTTTACCTTTCATCTTCATTAGCTCTTCACCTTTTTATCTCCTTGTAACTCATTTGCTATTTATGTATTACAAAATGAGGAGTCTAATCTCCCTATATATATATATGAGTATACCACTTGTAATGATGATGGAAAAGAAGAGAAGTACAATTAAAATATCTCTTTATTCTCGTATATTATTCTTATGTTCTTTTAATTATTATTATTATTTTATAACAATCATTAAAATTTTGGGTTTTATTTGTGTGTGTTTTTTTAGACATAAATAACATTAAAAAAAATAACTTTTAATGAGTGGAGGCATGATGATTTAACTATTGTGTAGGGTTTCTCAACAGACTAGCTGTTTGGGAAAGGAAAAACATGAAACAAACACTATGCTTGATAACCCTAGGAAGTCATCGAGTGGGGAATTAACCCAAAATTGGTATGGTCCATTCGTGAACACCTTAACCCCAAATCGTTTTGGACTGTGAGGTTAAAAGATAAGTAGATCAATTATTTCTTCAAAATGGAAAATGAAACATTAATTCTCCCCGGAAACTATAGTCACTCGTCCCCTCAAATCTCAGGTATTGCTCACCAACTCCTGGACCATAAGGACACCAAACTCCTAATCTCAAACAGAAAAGCTACAAGGCAATTTTCCCAGGACACATAGTCTAGCTGGAAACCATCAAAACCCAACTTCACTATAGGGCCCCACCTAGCTCAATTTTTGGAAGAGGGATTCTTCTTTTTTGAACGATGGAATCCAAATGTCCCCATCAAGAACCTGCACCTTGTATTTGCTCTAATATGGGTGCAGATCTAGGACTTCCAATAGAATACCTTTCTCTTGAGGTGGCTTATACTTTAAGAGATGTCGCAGAAGAAATACTTGAATGTCACAGGCTAAAATAAAACAGTGACAAAACGATGCGTTTTGGGGAAAAGGATTATGAAACATTGCACAGTGAGGTTTAGTTAAATGGGGGCGTTTAGCTTAATTCATACAGTTTAATTAACCATTTATTTTTAACCTACTTTTAAATTGCATTTCTATTTCAATTTTCTTTCCTTTATATTCGGAGATAAGGACCAAAAATAGTTACACAAGAATGAATACTATTGAACCACTTTTCTCCATCTAATTTCTCTCACAATTCTCTTTGTCTTTTCTTGTTTATTGTCTCTTCTCTCTCCTATGTCAAAAGTTGTACCAAAGGTATCATAGCCAACAATCTTCGATGGTCGGTGATGGGATAGCCATGAGGCTACAAAAGGACATCATCGTGCTCCAATAGGAAATGGTGAAGGTCCAAAATGAGTTTTCTCAATTGGATTCTAAGTGGGATGCCAAAATGGAGGTTCGATTTCAAGGGTTTAAGGACGAATTTCAGATGGAGATTCATTCTTTATTTGAAAAGTACCTGGGCAACATGACTGCTTCCAACACCACAACCACTAGTCAAGCCAAAGGAAAGAGGGTTCTTGGAGGACCACCACCTAGATTCCCAGCCAAAGATAGCTTGGAAGTCCCTCTATAGACTGTAGGGCAGTTGAACCCTAACCCATCAAGAACCAAGTTCCTTTAGGAGCGTACCTATTGGTTGGAGTGCCCTCGTTTTCATGGCACTAATTTTTGGGGCTGGTGGTCAAAGCTTGAACAATATTTCACTGTGGAGGGAGTACCTAAAGGTGACAAGGTACAGACAATAATGCTTCACCTTGAGGTTCATGCCTTAGATTGGCACCACTATTATGCCCAAGAGCATGGTGGTCTCCCCTTGTTGAACTAGGTCTGCTATGCCCATAGTCTGACGGAGCGTTTTTGAAAAAGTATTTTCATCAATGGCTGAGTTGGTGACCTTGAAGCAATAGGGCTTAGTGGAGCAATATCATGACCGATTTGTAAGTCTTTTAAACTAGTTGCAATTACCTGAATCGTATGCACTCAACATATATGTTAGACCTCAATCCTTGGTAGAAGAATTTCATATTGCTCAACAAGTGAAAGGTACCCTAGGGACCTCTCATAGTAAGGGATTTCTAGCTAGGACTAACTTTTCCACCAGGTTCAACCGCAATTAAACCACTGCAATCTCCTCTCGAGCTCTTGTCTCCAATAAGTCGAGTTTCCCAGTACACCCACCCTCAAGAGGACCTGTGGCCTTTAAGGCACCCACTAAGGGTGTAAGTCCTGCACTAATGGTAGAAAGGAAATAAAAGGGTCTTTGTTTCTAGTGTGGGGCAAAATATCACATTGGCCATAAATGTGTTAAAAGCCAACTCTATTAGATGTTATTGGATTCACCTAGTGAAGAGAATACCGAGGAGTTCCAAGAATGTTCTAATCAACTATAAGATCTTCCTGCTGAAGGGGAACAAGCACAAGGTCTTATGTTGTCCTTACATGTAATAAAAAGGTCTTAAGGTTCCCATACCATGAGATTCGAGGCAAGAATTGGGTTGGCTACTGTTATATTCTTGGTAGATTCGGGGAGTACACATAAGTTCCTCGACTCTAAGTTAGTGTCTAGGTTGTCTTTACTTGTGGGGACAATCCTTCAACAACAAGGAAGACTTGTAACCTATTTCAGTAAAGGATTGGGAAAAAGGCATCAAGCTTTTTCCATATAAGAAAGTAAATACTTTTTGTACTTTTGGCTATGAGGAAATGGCATTCATACCTAGTGGGAAGGCACTTTAAAATAAAGATTGACCATCAAAGCTTAAGCTTTTTGGCTAACAAAATGGCAGTCACTCCTTTCTAGTAAAAGTGGGTAGCAAAAATACTCGAGTATGACTATAAGGTGGGTCTACAGAAAGGGATCTAGTAATCTAGCAGTAGATGCACTATCAAGGAAGCAAATTCTAAAGGAAGGTCAGTACCTGGAACTCACTAAAAGCATCATCAATACTGATCTCCTGGCCAAGATGCAAGCATCTTACTTAGTGGACCCTAAGGTTCAAAAATTGTGTTTAGAAGTCCAATAGAAAGGCTCCACACATCCAAAGTACTCATGGGATGGTAGATTCCTTAGAAGAAAGGGGAAGATTATGGTGGGAAATATTGTTGTCCTCAAACATGAACTATTTCAAATCTTCCATGCAAGCAACATAGGAGGAAATTTGAGGGTACATGCAACCAGAAAGAGACTGACAAGCCTTTTATATTAGAAACGCCTAACCACTGATGTTAAGAAGTGGGCAACGGAGTGTCTTACATGCCATAAATGCAAATAAAAAATAGTAGCCTCTCTTGGCCTTTTGCAACCACTTCCAATTCCAAATAGAGCTCGGTCTTTCATCTCCATGGAGTTCATTGAAGGGCTCCCAAACTCGAGAGGTAAGAATGCCATTTTGGTAGTGGTTGATTGTCTCACTAGGTATGCTCAATTTGTATCAATGGCATACCCCTTTATTGCTGTGGTTATGGCTTAAGAGTTCATGTATAATGTGTATAAGTTGCATGGGATGCTAGATTCGATAATTTCTAACAGAGATAAAATCTTTGTTAGTAACTTCTTGCAAGATCTTTTTAAAAGGGTGGGCACCAAGGTGGATTTGTCTAGTTCTTATCACCCAGAGACAGATGAACAAACTGAAGTGGTGAACAAATGACTTGAAGGATACTTGAGGTGCGTGACTAGAAAGAGGTCACAAGATTGGTAAAGGTGGCTTCCTTTGGCCTAGTGGTGGTACAACACCACCTTCCATTCAACCATCCAAGTCACCCCATATGAGGCATTGTATGGGCAAAACCCTCCTCTCCATTTGCCCTATTTGGCTAGAACATACCTAGCAGCTACTGTGGATAGGGAACTACAATAAAGAGAAGCTGCAAGGAAGTTGCTACAATTTCACTTGAAAAGAGCCCATGATTGAAAGAAATAATAAGCAGACAAGCACAAAACATAAAAGTAGTTCGAAGTAGGGATTTTTTTATTAGAAACTCCAACCCTATAGACAACATTCAGTGGCGATGGTCTTGAATCAAAAGTTGGCTTATCAACATTTTTACGTCACAACGATTGTGCAAACGGACACACGTCGATGCAAGTATAGTTGATAGAACAATTCTATCGGATATAAATCCCACGAGGAATGGGTTCTTCATGTTTAAATGTCGAAGCAACTAATACTGCAATTAAGTGTAATATGAGTACTAATGTCAATGCATTTATGTTAGATCTGCACACTAAAATAATCAAGAATGTCAATGCAATTAGAGTTAAACTTCAGAGTTTAAATGTTAGTATATTGAAAATAAATCCAATTGTGTTGAGTGTTGAGTGCTAAATATTTAAATTCATAAAATATAAATATGATCAAGTGTAGAAGGGCAGAAATGGTTCACTGATTCTGCTAAATCGCAACGCTGGATGCATCGACAAGGTAAAATATAGATGGAATGTCACTGCAATGAAGTCCCTTTGAGTTCTTACCAACAATAATTCTCTACTTAATCTCGACTTAAATATCCACAATCACTCCACCTCTCGGTGCGAGAAATGATGTGTATTCAAGAACAAGTAACTGGAGTTTGTCCCAGTCCCAAGCAACTTTCACCTAACTTGTTAACCCAACCTGTCACCGCATCTCTCGATGTTGGTGCACTACAATTTCACTCTCGTGCTTATAGTAGTTAGATCTAAGAATAAACATATAAGCAGTGTAAAATAAGAATCAAAATGATTTAACATTAAAAGACACTCTCGTATTCATTTAATATCATCAAAATTTATCATCATTTAAGAAGGATTAAAGAGTACAACGAAGTTTACCATCTCTGAACTACTAGGCCTACTCCCTAATTGTTCCTCTTGCTTTGCATCAAGCACCTCTCGTCAGAAGTGGTTGCAGACTTTCTTCATCAGCTCGTCGATTTCCAGCTCAAATCTCCAATTCACACAAAATTTTCAGAATTAAATCCCTTCGCTCTTGATGATTTCTTCCTTCTTCTTTCCTCTATTTATAAGCTCAAGAAATTATAGATTTCCTCCTTTCTCAAATCCAACTACTTTGTACAGCTGTAAAAGTTTGTTATTGATAGCTATGCAGATTTGATTTGTTTATTGGACTGTTGCAGAATGTCAGTGCAATTTATAATTTACGCCGACAATTTGTCATATTTCTGGACCAACCTGTGGTCGCAACTCTAAATGCTTTCTAGCTTCAAGAATGGTAGACCTCATCTCATCTCAGATCCAGATCTAATGACAACTATCAAAGTTAGTTAAATTCCAGTTATGCACTCACGCAGATCTGGTGTGTTCTTTATAAATCTACGGATTTTCGTCGCATTTCTCGTCGCAATCTGAATTCTTTAATTGCGGCGACAACGTGTGAAATTACTACGTTGGTGCTTCCAGATGTACTTGTAGCTTGAATTCACTCATGCAAAGAAAAGATTTTTATGCGTTGACATCTCTGGCAATAATTCCAAGCTATACTTGTGGCTGTATCCTTCTTCCAGCATTGATCTTTTCAGATGAGCTCCTGCGCTGACAATTTTAAGGCACAATATGTAGGCTGATTACGGCGACATTAGTACAAAAAGAGGTAAAAATAACAAGAATTTAAACCAACTAGCAAAGAGTTAGAAAACATAAATACTAAGTATAAAATGCCTACATGCATACTAAATATGGTACAAAAGAAACAAATAGTACACAAATTTAGGGAGAAAATATATGTCATTTGTAATACTATCACACCCCCAAATTTGAGTTTTTTACTTGTCCTCAAGTAAACAAAAATTAACAAAGTCACAAGTAAAAATGTCACCGCAATCATTATTCTTACAACTTGAATTCTCTGAAGTTCTAATGTACAAATTGTATTCATATAATAGAATAATGTGCCGACAATTTAAAAACATGAATCATTAAAACTGCAACTTCATTAATGTTAGTATTATGCATTGAATCTTAATCTTCCCTGAACCAATACAACATTTATAGCAAACATTTTTTTCTTCTTTTCTTTTCTCTTTTTTTTTTCTTTCTTTTTCTCATTTTCTTTTTTCAGTGATTGAGAGATGTCATTATATTACTCTACCTTTATTCCTGGGTAGTAATGATGGGGTACAACAAACCCCCAGGAGGTATGTAATTGCGCTGACACATACTCTTTGCCTTTGGCTAGATGATTTGTCTAAAATCTGCAGCAGAGTGTTCTCCCTTGAACAGTCAGACTGCACTCACATTGGAGTGTCTTTTATTAATACAATGTCGTTGCAATTAGCAAGTTAGTTCAAGATTCAAAGAGTGATACTATCCATTTATTACTGAAGCAATTCCAATCATTCATCCAAAAATAGAGGATTCAATATTCATTCATATTCACCCAATTCACATATCAGTACTCCAAATAATTCAAGATTTACGCATAAAATAAAATGTGGTCGCATTTTTGCTGAAATTCTGCATACTTTCATTAACTAAAGACACAAGTAAATTCTAACAAATGTGGGTGCAATTGCATTTCCATTTCACACAAATTCCCCCCAAACTTAAAGTGTGCATTGTCCCCAATGCACTAACATTAATAAATATATATATGAAAATGCAATGACAATGTAGATGTAGAGACAATAAAAATGTAATGACATTAATAATGCAAGGCAAATTATACTATAGCTATATGATATGCATGAAAACTAAATTAAACGCTAAAAAATAAAAACTAACTCAGTGTGCTGCAGCCGAAGATGTGGCTGCATTGGTCTTTTTTCTTGTTGCGCTTCCGTTCCTCCTTGTGCCTCATTTTCTTGTCTTTACGCTTCCTCTTTTTTTCCTTCATACCAGCCGAATCAGATGATTGCTCCTCTTCAGTTGGTTAGGTGACGACCTCATCGTCAGTTACATCTAATGAGTGGACTTCTACAAGTGGTGTTATATATGGCACTATGGCCAAATGGTTACAATCTTCAGCATTGCTAGTAACTACCTCAACCTAGCTCGCTTCAGGTGGAGCCACGTTTGCATTGGATGCCCTCACATTTACGGGTGCTTTGACAATATCCTTAATGATATCTCTTGAGGCATCATCTTGTTTTTCCTCCTACTTCTCTACAGGGTCCTTCTTCTCAAATTCTTCCTCTCTTTCCTTCTCCTTCTCCTTCTCTTGGCCTTCTTCTTATTCTACTTCTCCTTCTTCAGGCTATTCTGCTCAGTGGTGTCTTTATCGGTGCCTTCCCCTGCATCCACACCCACGGATATAATTTATGTATGCACCTTCTCAACCATAGCTGCCCGCTCTGCCATATTAGTCCTAAGGCTGTTCAAGAACTCTTCTTCGAATAGTTGGCTATAGTTCTGTAGCAATCCTCCATAGCATTAGAATGCCCATCATGCTCTTTATCATTTGAAAAATGTGGATTCTTGTTGAAGAAGGAACATGTTACGTCCTACCATCAAGAGTAGGTTGGTCGAAGGATGAGATAGCTTCCTTAATAATAGGTGAGAAGACAAGGAACTCTGGTAGGGATTTAGGCTCAGACTTCTCAACGCGTTGACAATAGATTTGTTCCATATTCTTGTGTACGAATAAAATAGACTTCGTCTGTAGTCAATGTCTTCCAATGCGCTGACAATACAATTCTGGTGCATGTTAATGCAATCAATGTTTAGTTTCATTACAGCCAAACGCTTCCCCAACTGAGGGTCTGTGGGCACATTATTCTGCTTTTTTCTTCTTCTTCCCCTTCTCCTTCTTCCTGGGTGCTTCTTTCACTATCGGTGTCTCTTGCCCTCTCGTCATTCTCTCTACTGGGATGTTGTTGATGGGGCTCTTATTCTCTAGCATGTCTTCACCATCTCTAGGTACAATACCCCGTTGTTTACATAGCATCATGATTAAAGAAGGAAAATGTCCTTGTTGAAAAAGCTTTGTTGAATCATTTTATAATGCACCGACAAGATGTGCTTTATGATGCGTCGACAAAAAGATGATTTTTTTTCCTGCATAAAACTTGGACTACTACTTCAGTTCGCGAAATATACTCTCGTAGCAGCGCTTCAAGAGCAGCCATAAGATCTGATCTTTTCAGAGAAAATTATTGTTGTTGTCGCTAATACTGTCCTTGCATATGTGGCAGCACATTCTGTTATGGCTGCATTCACTCTTATGGATGCATCTGGCTATGTGCCTGCATTTGATCAGGAATTAAACATACCTGAGAATTCTAATTGTAGTTCAACTGTTGATTGTTATTGTAACTCCATTGCCTATAACTCCCTTGATGTGAAGAATTGTCATATCTATATGTAGATGCATTTTGACTCCTTTAAGGTTGTTGAGTTCTATTGTTAAATGAGTTACCATAGGAATTTCCTTTGATGTTGTTAACGTAGAACGCATTCTCAGCATGTTGTGAGCAATCCTCATAACTGTAGTTGTCGCCGGAAATTTCACATGAAAATGTTGGGAAATCCAATTGTCGTGCCACTTGAATGGGAGCAGCTTCACTTGTTCCCTTCATGTTCTTTATAATGTTGGCCAAAGAGGATACCTGTGCACTTAAAGCTAAAATTGCATCTATCTCAAGAACACCAGGATTAGTTTTTTTCCTGAGCAAAACAAGAGATTGGATATTGATAATCATTCCGTGAAATTCTCTCTAGAATTCGAACAGCTTCAGTATAGGTGCAATCAAACAAGGGACCATTTGTAGATGCATCGACAAGATTCTTGTCTGAGCATTTAAGCCGTTGTAAAAGATCTTAATCTGAGTCTCTTGTTCAATTCCATACATAGGTCAACATCGTAGCAAAGTCTTAAAATGCTCCCATGTTGTATGTAGGTTTTCATCATCAGCTTCCTCATGACTCGCTCCATCTTGTGCCAAGTTTTCAATTATTGCACCCACAACTTCAAGTGCGAGGATAAATTTCTCAACTAAATTTGCCTCGACACCTATTTCTTCATCTTTTTCTTCCTCCACATGAACTTCTTTCGTTTTCTGCATTAAGTCCAGAGGTACAGTACAGATGTACAAAATTGCGCTAACAATGGAATCCTAATGCATTAATAATGGTGTTTATTCCTTCTTCTTCAAGTGCTTCGTACTCTTTTACTCTTCACACGGTCCCAAAAATTTCCACTCTTTCTTGCATTTTTTTCCAATTCCGTAACTTCTTAATTACGGATATAGGCATCAAAATTATGCTTTCATTGAAATCACATAATGCCTTTCCAATATACCGATCACCAATGTAAAAGGGTATTGAGAAGCTCTTGGGATCCTTAAATTCTTGGAGCAGTTTAATTATCATGACAGTGCACCCTTCAGTAAGTGCGATTTCTTCGACATCTCCCAATCTTCTCTTCTCTGACAATGTGTCTTGAAGTTTCTGAGGTTGTTTTGCTGTAGCATTTGTGGTGACAAAGTGATCTCATACTGTCGCTGTAATATTTTGTTTAACCTCTTCAGCTGCAATTTGCTTTTCAAATTGCGCTGACATCTTTCCATTGTTGAGATTAGAATTATCTTCTTTTACTATAGCATCTCTAACAACTTCATTTAGTTGAGTTTCACTTCTGGGAATGATTTCCTCATCATGCTCTTGCCCTTCTGATACCGAATTCTCAATATCAATCAACAAAGTTTCTTGTGGTTGCAAATTTATTATCCTGCAATCTGGCCAAATTGATATTCTAGATCTCGTATGGATTCAATTTCACTCTGAATCACAGATTCAGTCTTGGAAATATATTGTCTCAGCAAATTTTCAATTGATGAAAACTATGATGCTTCGTCTTGCTGGATATTTTGCCTTGACAAAGGTTGATCATAATTGGGCAATATCAACTCAAATCTAACATTATTGTCTATATTTCTAGGGTCTTGATTGTTCCAACAAAAATTTGGATGTTGCTCCCACTCTGTCATGTAGATGTTGGAATATGGATTTTCATACCGACCAAAATCCCCATGTGGTACAAATTTGCTTGATTTGATGGGTATTGTTCAAACTCATGGTTGTTTCCACAGTGATTGCAAATTGTCGCAGCAAATTTCCTTTCTGCAATTGTTGTAGCATTCTTCATTGAATTAATCATATTAGTCAAAGAAGATACCTCGACGTTTATGGCATCGAGCTCCATTTCTATAGCATCACTCATATAACATCTTGAGGTTATATACACCTCGTTCCTAGCCATATTTCGCTAAAAGAAAAATGTAAGAGTAAACAACAAAAAGAAAACAAGTTAGTGACAAATAAAATTTAGATAATAAAGAATAAATGCAACGACAAAAATAAACATCAAACAAACGTCATTCCCGGCAACGGTGCCAAAACTTGATTGGTGGTTTTATGTCATAGCGATTATGCAAGTTGACACACGTCGATACAAGTATAGTTGATAGAATAATTCTATCGAATATCGATCCCATGAGGAATGGGTTCATGATGTTTAAATGTCAAAGAAACTAATACTGCAATTAAGTGTAATGTGAGTACTGATGTCAGTGCATTTATGTCAGATCTGCACACAAAAATAATCAGGAATGTCAACGCAATTAGAGTTAAACTTTAGAGGTTAAATATCAGTGTACTGAAAATAAATTCAATTTTGTTGAGTATTGAGTGCTGAATATTTAAATGCATAAAATGTGAATATGATCAAGTGTAGAAGGGCAGAGATGGTTCACTGATTCTGCTAAATCGCAACGCTAGATGCATCGACAACGTAAAAGATAGATGGAATGTCACTGCAATGAAGTCCCTTTAAGTTCTTACCAATAACAACTCTCTACTTAATCCCGACTTAAATATCCAAAATCACTCCACCTCTCGGTGCGAGCAATGATGTGTATTCAAGAACAAGTAACTGGAGTTTGTCCCAGTCCCAAGCAGTTCTCGCCTAACTTACTTGTTAACCCAACCTATCACCGCATCTCTCGATGTTGGTGCACGGTAATTTCACTCTTGTGCATAAAGCGGTTAGATCCAAGAATAAACAGATAAGCAATGTAAAATAAGAATCAAAATGATTTAACATTAAAAGACACTCTCGTATTAATTTAATATCATCAAAATCCATCATCGTTTAAGAAGAATTAAAAAGTACAACGAAGCTTACTATCTCTAGACTACTAGGCCTACTCCCTAATTGTTCCTCTTGCTCTGCATCAAGCACCTCTCGTCTGAAATGGTTGCAGACTTACTTCATCAGCTCCCTGATTTCTAGCTCAAATCTCCAATTTTCACAGAATTTTCAGAATTAAATCCCTACGCTCTTGATGATTTCTTCCTTCTTCTTTCCTCTATTTATAAGCTCAAGAAATTGCAGATTTCCTCCATTCTCAGATCCAACTATTTTGTAAAGGTGTAAAAGTTTGTTATTGACAGCTATGCAGATCTAATTTGTTTACTAGACTGCTGCAGTATGTCGACGCAATTTATAATTTGCACCCACAACTTGCCATATTTCTGGACCAACCTGTGGCCGCAACTCTGAATTATTTCTAGCTTCAAGAATGCTAGACCTCATCTCTTCTCAGATCTAGATTTAATGACAACTATCAAAGTTTGTTAAATTCCAACTGTTCACTCACGTAGATCTAGTGTGTTCTTCATAAATCTGTAGATTGTCGCCACATTTTTTATCGCTATTTGAATTCTTTAATTACGGCGACAACGTGTGAAATTCTTGCGCTGGTGCTTCCAGATGTACTTGTAGCTTGAATTCAGTCATGCAAAGTAAAGATTTCAATGCATCGACATCTCTGACCGAAATTCCAAGCTATACTTGTGGATGCATTCTTCTTCCAGCATTGATCTTTTGAGATGAGTTCCTACGCTGAAAATTCTAAGGCACAATATGTAGGCTGATTGCGGCGACATTAGTACAAAAAGAAGTAAAAATAACAAGAATTTAAATCAATTAGCAATGAGTTGAAAAACATAAATACTAAGTATAAAATGCCTACATGCATGCTAAATATGGTACAAAAGAGACAGATAGTACACAATTTAGGGAGAAAATATGTCATTTGTAATTCCATCATTGACCCCTAAGTTTTTTAGATCCTTTAGAACGGAAGACAGTGTAGGAAAAGTGGATTTCAGGCTCCAATTCCCCAAGGATCTCGTTTGCACCCTATCTTCCATTTATCATAACTGAAAAAAGTATATTGGTGTAACTCCTGTTTAAAGCTCCTGTTCAAGCTTGCGTACCAATCATCGATGAACAGGGAACTTGGGCAAAAGAAGCTACCCAGATCCTAGTAAAAAGAATGGTGAAAAGAGGCAATGCTGCAGTTACTGAAGTTTCGGTGGAATGGGTACACTCATTTCCAAAAGATGCCACGTGGGAACCTCTCCAAAAACTCAAAGACAACTTCCCACACATTGATCCTTGAGGTCAAGGATCCCTTTGAGTAGGGGTATTTGTTACAAGCTGGAATAAAATAGTGGCAAAACGACGTGTTTTGGGGAAAAGGATTAATGAAACACTATACAGTGAGGTTTAGTTAAACGAGCATTTAGCTTAATTAATAATTTTTAATTTATCATTTGTTTTTAACCAACTCTTAAAGTGTATTTCCATTTCAATTTTGTTTCCATTTCAATTTTATTTCCTTTATGTTCGGTGACAAAGAC
Organism: Kokia cookei; assembly: GCA_039519145.1. Lineage (NCBI taxonomy): Eukaryota > Viridiplantae > Streptophyta > Magnoliopsida > Malvales > Malvaceae > Kokia > Kokia cookei. The sequence goes on from CM076902.1 coordinate 33,110,789, forward strand.
AAAAAATAGTTACACAAGAATGATTACTATTAAACTAGTTTTCTCCCTTTGATTTCTCTCTACCTTTTCTTCTTTATTGTCTCTTCTCTCTCTTCTATCAACAATCGTACCAATGAAGTAGATTGGAAAAATTATTTCCCTATGAACATTTGGTTTGTACAAGTGAGGGTGCCTATAAATCCTTGGAACCTTTTGATGATTGGTTGTTTTATCAGTAATGGTGGCAATGCACAACGATGGGTTGACTTTAGATATGAGAGGGTTTGTAAACTCTGGAGACATTGTGGATGACTCGAACATATAGTCACAAAATGTACTATTGATAATGATGACGTGGAAAAGAGATTTGGAGAGTCAAATGCTCATTATTAAAATAGAAGATTTGGTTACCCGATTGGTATGAATCCTTATGATATACATTTCTCAAACTATATGAGAGCCTATTTAAATAAAAATCATCTCAAGAACTTTAGAGTGTTTTATCGTCTTCCTGATCTAGAACCAGAGCCACTGTAAATGGTTGTACCGCCATGGATGGAGATAGAAGAACCCATTGAGAAGGCACAAATAAATGAGGCAAACCAAACACAAGTGGTCCAAGAGGGGAAAAACTTACCAAGTCAAGAAATACCTACTAGAGGAGTATACTAGTTTTGCATGTGATAACTGTCCATGCAAATATAATCCTTTTAAGACGAGGTACGTCTCTTTTCCTATTGGTGAACAACCTACTTTAGCTAATGGGTTCTTTGTTGATTCAGTGACTCGTGAGCGGGGAGAATGCAACAATATGGCTACTAGTAGAGTTCCAAGGCACGCCTTTATTAAACGGAAAGAAAATTTGGAGGAAGAGAACTCGATAGGGTTTGAGTTTACATTTGGTGATACCCAAGATTTTGTGGTTTTCGAAGGTTGGTGTGATATTTAGAGGTACTCATAGGTCGGGCCAAAGCATGATATTAATATATTTTATGTTTGTCCAAGCCCAACCCAACTTGAAATATAGGTTTAAGATTTTGCCTAAGCCTGTTAATATTTACAAAAGATTTACTCAAGTCCATTTTAAGTTGGCCCATATTATTTTTAATTTTTTTAAAAAATATTTATATTATTTTAATTTAATATTTTTTATTTATTGAAATTTTTTTCTAGTCATCTTAGCATTATTTTAATGTTTACATTAGAGTAGTAGTGGAGGAGACTGAAATTTGGGGGGACTGGAATTAAATTGTATATTTTTACAATAGTAAAAATGCAATTTCATCATTTTTAATAGCCTTTTAAAGGGTTCAATCAATTTTTTATCATTTTGGGGGTCAAAGTGCAATTTTACCATTACTAATTTAAAATTTTATAAATTATAAAGGACCTAAATTAAAATTTTACCATTTTAGAGGGGTCATGGCCCCCTTGGGAATTATACTACGCTCCTCCACTATAGAGTAGTATTATATATTTTTTGTATAAGTATTATAAACTTAAAAACGAGGCGGGTCGGGTATGAGCTTGAATGAGCATGACCCATATTTTAAACAAACCTATTTTTTTGTCCAAACTCATTTTTCAGGCCTAATATTTTTACCCAAATCCTCCCAAATTTCAGGTAAGTAGCCTAGCCCATGAATAGCTCTAGTGACAACACTAAAAAATTTCAAGTCAACTGATAGACAAAATGAAACATATCTCAAAGGTGAAGCTTCACATGTCAGAGATAATGGAGAAAATTGAACTAGAACTCTTTTCTACAAACCCATTTTTTTATAATGATCCACAACCCTTAATGAATGAGAAACTATAATTTTGAAACTGAGATAGCACCAGATTGAACCCAAAGAAGAACATGTAACTAAAATACTATGAACAAAGACATGCACATGAAAGTTTACTAGGTTACTACAGTGACTAATTAGTACGATAATTAAAAAAGAGTGAATTTCTAAACATTCTTAAATAAAAGGATTAAAATACAAATATCCAACTTATGAATTTAACAATTGAAAAGCAATAGTGATTGGATGATTTCCATACTAGAAATGAACATAGTGATTGGATGAATTTCTAGTTTCTCTCGTCTAGTTAAATCTCACCTTTTGATCTTAATTTAATATAAACAATAAATTTAATCAAATTATCCTCTCAGCTTTATTTGATTAAATTGAACTAAATGAATTGTTACTCGATAGGGTCTCCTCTCGATCTTACCTATCTATATTTTATTCAATTTAGAGGCATTAATTCTAAGTTTACTATCTTATTTAATTTAGTCTAGATTTTGCAATTTAGTCCCTTGTAACGACTTAAGTTTGGTCGATGTTGAAAAAAGCGATTTTGGAATCCCAATTCCATAAATCGAGTAGTGAAATTGTGAATAGAAGGATTTACGTATTTAGTATAAAATATATTAAAGGACAATCAAGTAACTAAATCGAGAAAATCATTAATTATAGTTTAAGGATTAAATTGTAAAAATGCAATCGTTATCGAATTTTAATTTGAAAATGCATGGGGACTTGAATAGCAATTAATTAAGGGACTTAATGGTTATTTAACTATTTATGTAATATGTATAGTGGAATGGGATGTTCATCCACCCACATTTAATTAAGAAAGGTTAATTAATAGATTAAACATGTTGAATAGTTAAAAACCTAAGTTAATTAAGTTTAATTACATCTCTAATTAAGTATACATAACAAATTTGGGTGGAACGATGAAATAATTCATCTTTCCTTCCTTTTTTTTACATCCAAAGGTGAAAGAAAGAAAGAAAATTTCCTTTTCTTTTTTACAATTTGGTCCCAAAATCTTTAAGGTAAACATGCTTTTCTTTTGAAATTTTTATGTTTTGATGATCATCTAAACTTGACACATGCCTTAGACTTCTAGATTATTGAGTTTTATTCAAGATGCCATTAAAGGACTTATTTAGCTTTAAGCTTGATTTTTTTGGGTGAGAGTATGAGTTTTGGGCATTTTAGGACAAAGTTGAAAAGTAGAGAAAAAATTTGGATTTGATTATAAATTTCAACTAAGCCTTATAATCAGTTTTATGACATTAGGGTCTAAATTGAATAAATTTGTAACACTCAAATCCCGAACACCCTCGCTGGTTAGGATTCCGGTGTTTTCTATTCATTTAACAGTGTTCATCTTTAAAATTATCCTAATATTCATCTTTATTCCATAAGAAATTCACTTCTCGCATTATATATCGACATTTAATCATAAACACAATTCAACAAGGGTAAAAATGGCATATCCAATATTTTAGGAGACTTCTACCAATACCTGAGGGTCAAGTATCGGTAGTAGCCAAGTTAGTGATCAATTCAGAAATTGTGCAGATTTCTACAGATACTTGTGCTAGATCTACTGATACAAGTATGATTTCAACCGATACAAGTCATGCATCTACCGACACCAAAAACTCTAGAGAGCTATAGTTTTCACCCTGCAACTTCTACCGATATAAGCATACAAACTACCAATACATCAATACTATTAACTACCGGTACAAGTAATTCAACTACCTATACAACTCAAGTCAGAGAACAACCTCTCTCCTACCCTTTACTTTTACCGAACATGCATAAGTTTTACCGAAACAAGTATGCAGAATCTCAAGAATTATGCCAAGACACTGGTTTAATATCTCAAACATATCCAACACAAATTATTCATTAGTCCATCACACCATACATAATTTCTAAGTCTTTACAAACATCTAAATTGTACTTCATGCATATACACATTCAACATAGTAGGATTTCAACATCTTTATTACAACTACAAAGGTTAATATCATCCTAGTACATGCCATAAGACCGAGTGATGCAAAAACTAACGACAAACTCTGCGATAGTGTGACTTCAAATAGATGGTGATGATCCGATCTTTAGTCAGCAAATGATCTACAAAACAACAATAATAATTGTGGTAAGCTTCATGGCTTAGTAAGTTCGATAGTTTAAGGAATTACCAAACATTGTAATAAGCAACAATGACTCCATCGAGCTAACATAATTCCTCTGCTCTTTGAGTTATTTACATATTCCCTTCAAGTTCATAACTTTCGGCTACCAGTATCCGATGCTGCTCACACAAGCTGTCGAAGACTCGTAACCTATTCGGTACCCCAGCCATCGGTACGGTATTATCTGTACTGTAAACTGTTTCCTAACAATGTTACTTACACGAGCTGTCGAGAGTATGCATAAAGCTTAAGTCCTAGCCATCGTAGGACCTATAATCCATATAGGATCCATATCTCTTTTCCAAGTCACGATGCTGCTCACACGAGCTATCGAGGACTCATAACACATGCGATACCCCAGTCATCGCGTTGGTACTATTTCAACGACATAAAGCCTATCATCTCTTGCGTTTCATTTCTTCGATCATCTTCAATATCGAATGCTTTCGATTTGCTAAACATTGACAATATATATACAAGGAATATTAAGTAAAATTTACATTACGAACTTACCGGACTGGACAGCAGTTTAGGAAAGACTTCAGGGACTAATCCGCTAATTTCCCTTTTTTGCGGTCAGTAGCACGATCGTAGTCTACATTCACAAATCATTCAATTCTCACATTAAGTCACATAATTTAATCATTTAACACAATTTTTCCTTTTTGGGAAAATTATGGTTTTACCCCTAGTAGTTTCCTTTTATTCAATCTAGTCCTTTCAACACAAAACATGCAAAATAACCTTTCTCTCACACAACCAACCATAGCCGAATTCTCTTGAGTGTCTATCCAACCCATTTACACAATTATTTTCACAATAATACATTAAATTTCACCATTTTCACATTTTAGTCCTTAAACCCTAATTTCATCAAAAGCCACTTTACAAAAAGATTTAACCCAAGTATCTAACATTAAAATATATCAAAAGCTTTCAAGAACAAGCATTTTTAATAATGGCAAGTTTTCTAACATTTGACAGATTCACAAATTAGTTCTTGCATAAGCTAGATTAAGTTGATACAAATTCAAAAACATAAAAATTACTAAAAACGGTTAATATTTGCTTACCCAAATCAAAGCTCAAAGTTGAAAATGGAAAACCCTAATTATTTGTCTCCTTAGCCGTGTGGAAGAAGAAGAAAGGAGAAAATAAGATGAAAATCTCCAATTTTCTTCCTTTTAATTCATTTATATAGTAATGGCAATTTTGTAACTTTCTTAAATAAACTTACTTAATCACTTTTAGCTTTAATTAATCATCTCATCAACACCTAAATGCCATGATATTCCACTATCTCAACCTCTATTGGCTAATTTCCCTATTCAGTCCTTCTAAAAAAATAATTCTATTTTTGCACCTCTTTCAATTTAATCCTTTTTACTTAATTGACTATCTAATCGATATCATTCCCTTACCAAAATTTAATATGTCACTAATGACATCATAAATATTGAATAATTAATAAATTCACGACTCGACTCATCAGAGTTGTGGTCTCAAAACCATTGTTTCTGATATCAGTGAAAATTGGGCTGTTACAAAATTAAAAATTATTATAAAATTATGTTATAGATTGAAAGTTCGAGGTCGCTAATGAAAGAATGTGAAATCAAATTTTGATTCAATACTTCTATAAACATAAAAGCTTTTTTATTTTTAAAAGAAATTTTAAAATTTCGTTGTGCACTATTCTGTTGTTTTTCAAATCGATTTTTTCAACATGAATGCCTTTTCTCGCTAAGTATAAAAGATGACTTAAAATTTAATTTAATTTAATTTCATAAAAATTATTAATTAATTAATTGTAATAAAAAATTGAACTTCGATGTGATTATTCAATTAATTAGTCATAGTAGGTTTATTGAATGAATAATTAAATTTCGAGCTTAGTGTAACACCCAAAACCTGACACCGTCGTCGGTTACGGTTTCGAGCTTACAAACACTCACTATCAATGCAATCAAAAAATTAAATCTTATTTCAATATTACACTTAACATTTAAGGTACATTTAAGGTACAATTAAAATTGAGCACATCATCCTCATTTATGTCATCTCAATTCACAGGGACTTGATCGAAATACAACAGAAACATTTTACGAAATGTTGAGATTCAATGAAATAGGGGTCATATGATTGTGCCTTAGACTGTGTCAGATCGTGTGCATACACGAAATACCCATACACGGTCGTGTCAAAAACCGTGTGATAGGCCGTGTTGACATGCGAAATCACTTCACATGCCCCTGTGTGAAACCCTGTGTCTACTCAAATTTGGGCCACACGGTCGTGTCTCAGCCCACGTGTACCCTGCACCTATTTACCCAGGGTAAACGCCCCTGTAATGGCCCATGTGTCAGGTCGTGTTCACCTACAAAAGCCCAAAAATAACTAACAAAATTTCATACCAATCACATAAGAAGCACCAATCTTAACAACCTTGATAGCTCTACTAATACACAACATAAACATATAATTTTTAAGAAAAAGGCAAAATATATCAATTAACCATCATCCACAAAGCATTGTACTTCCCTTACATATATGCCTACTTAAAGCACTAGTCATGTTAACAAAATATATGGCATTCATTTAGACTATTATCATTTATACAATTCAACCAAATCAAGTATTATAAAAGACAACATCCTAGTACATGCCATATAACCAGGTGATGTAAAAACTACTGAACGAGCTCCGGAGATAGTGTGATTTCTTCAAAATGATCCAATCCTCATACAGCAAAATGAAATCTAAAAAACAACAACAAATCCACAGGTAAGCTTTGAAAGCTTATTAAGTTCGCAGAGTTAGATATATTTTCCACAAACAACTTGTGCTTGTACAGAATATAGCTCATTCGAGCCCAAAATAGAGTTTAGCACTTACGATCCCAAAATCAGAGTTTTGATCGATTTATGATGCTGCTCATACAAGATGATGAGAATCCGCAACATATGTGAGACCTTAGCCATCGCAACGGTCCATATCACCCGCTGACGATGCTGCTCACACAAGCTGATGAGAATCCGTAACATATGCGAAATCTCAGCCATCGTAAGGGTCCATATAATCAGAGTCTAGTATCCATTCAGAATTCATCGACTCACGATGCTGCTCACACAAGCTGTTGAGAATCTACAACATATGCAGGATCTCAGCCATCGCGTCAATTAAGATCTTCAGCTTAAGGCTTGACATCTCATTACTTAGTTCATTTATCAATTTTCCAAATCATTAAACATACTGTAATTTGCTACAATAACAAGGAATGTATAAAGAGAATTATTATTCCATGTAAAAACTATAATACGAACTTACCGGATAAAATTGCAGTTAAGGTTAAATTCCAGGGACTATTTTGCTATTTTCCCTTTTCCTCGATCTGCAGCACGCTTGTGATCTAAATCAATAAATGCCCCAATTTTCTCATTAAATCATGAATTTTAGATCATTTCATACATTTAGGTCCTTTTTGGAAAATTTACAAAATTACCCCTAACATTTCATTTTTATTCAATTAGTCCTTAAACCTAAAATATGCATAATAATCATTTTTCATTAAATCCTATAGCAGTCGAACATTCAAAGGCATTCACTCAAACCCTACATTCAATTATTTCACATCAAGTACATGTAATTTCATCATTTTAACAATTTAGTCCTTAATCCCTAAAATCATCAAAAATCACTTTACAAAATCATTAAACCTAACAACCAAGCTTCCAAAACTTTCACAAACTTTCAAAAATAAGTTCATTCATCAATGGTAAAATATTTAAAATTTGAAAGATTCACAAATTAGTCCTTGGGTTATCTAGATTAAGCTAATACGGACTCAAAAACATAAAAATTACTAAAAAGGGACAAGATTTCACTCACCAAACTCAGCTCAAATCTTGGCCAAATGTAGCTTGGTGTTCTCCTAGGGTTTTAGGCTAGAGGAAGAAGATGAAAGAAAATAAAAATGATTTTCAAACCCTTTTTAGTTTAATTACTTATGGTTTATGTAATTTACCTTTTTACCCTTTAGATAATCACATAAATTTCTATTTAAAACAGCCAAAACCGTCCACTTATTCTTTAAATGGTTTAATTACCATTTAGGTGCCCTAACTAACCTTCCAATTGTCATATAATACCTTTTTAATCAATGAAATTCAACTTTTACACTTTTTACGATTCAATCCTTTTTACTTAATTAACTATCCAAACGATTAAATTTCTCAACCAATATTTAATACGACTCTAATGACATCATAAATATTGAATAATTAATATTTATGACTTGACTCGTTGAAGTTGTTGCTTGAAACCACTATTTTCGACACTACTAAAACCAGGTTGTTATAATTATCCCTCTTTAAGAAATTTCGTCTCGAAATTTCTTACTAGTGAACAACTTCGGTTGCTGTGATCTCATCGAAGCCTCTATCTCCCATGTAGCTTCCTCTAACTCGTGACAATTCCACAAGACTTTTACCAACATTACTATTTTGTTTCGTAATTCTTTCATTTCACGAGCTAGAATTCTAATCGGTTCTTTTTAATATCTTAACCTCATAAAGAGAAATCACATGAGAAGGATATGATCTTTATCGTCACAGCATCGAAACATGAAAGACATTATGAATCTTCTCAAGTTCTGGAGGCAAAGCTTGCTTGTAAGTTACAGGACCTACCCTCTTAATAATCTCATACGACCCAATAAACCGCAGACTTAATTTTCCTTTCCTGTCAAAACGTAACACCTTCTTCCAAGGTGAAACTCTTAGAAAAACTCGATCTCCAAATGCAAACTTTATATATTTTCTCTTGAGACCTGCATATGACTTCTAACGATTGGACGCTGCCTTTAAACAATCACAAACTATCCGAACTTTATCTTCTATCTCGTGTATCAAATCAGTCCCAATTAGATTCACACAGCTCCGACCAATACAGTGGTGTTCTGCACTTTCTACCATACAGAGCCTCAAATGGTGTCATTTTAATGCTAGACTGGTAGCTGTTACTATAAGAAAATTCTACCAACGATAGGTATCTCTCCCAACTACCTTCAAACTCAAGTACACAGCATCGCAACATATCTTCTAGAATCTATATTACTCTTTTGGACTGTCCATCTGTCTACGGGTGATATGCAGTGCTAAAATTCAATCTGGTGCCTAAAGCCTCATGGAGCTTACCCTAAAATCTCGAAGTAAAACACGGATCCTTGTCAAAGATAATAGATACAGGCACTCTGTGCAGTCGCACAATCTTAGAGACATAAAACTCTGCTAACTTTTCAAGTGTGAAATCCATACGAACAGGGATGAAGTGAGCTAACTTGGTCAATCTATCAACTATAACCCAGATCGCATCTTTCTTCCTTGGTGTTACTGGCAACCCTATAACAAAATCTATAGTAATCCGTTCCCACTTCCACTTAGGGATGGTAATAGGCTACAATAAACCAGATTGTACCTGATGTTGAGCTATTACTTGCTGACATACCAAACACTTTGTTACAAATTCAGAGATCTCACGTTTCATACCAGACCACCAATACATTTTCTTCATATCATTATATTTTCACACTCCTCGAGTGAATGAAATAAGTACTATTGTGAGCCTCTGTCAAAATATCTCGCTTCAAATTCAGATCATCAAGAACGCATACCTTGTTTCGAAAGTACATCTTACCCTCAGCATCTACAGTGAACCTTGTAATGGAATCACTCTGAATCTTCTCTTTCTTGGCTACTAAATTCGGATTATTTTTCTATAGTTCTTGGATCTGTTGTAAAAATAATGGTCTTGTCCTGAGTCAGCCGTAACAGAACCATCACTTTCTAGAGACAAATGTGCGTTCAACGCTCTTAGTGCAAACAATGATTTCTGACTCAGGGCATTTGCAACAACATTAGCTTTCCCCAAATGGTAGTCAATCATTAGATCATAATCTTTCAGTAGTTCAAACCATCGACTTGCCTCAGGTTCAATTCATTTTGAGTCAACAGATAGTTCAAGCTTTTATAATATGTGAATATATGACATCTTTCGCCATAAAGATAGTGTCTCCAAATCTTCAATGCAAAGAAAATCGCAGCTAACTCCAGATCATGGGTTGGATAATTCTTCTCATGCGGCTCTAATTGTCGAGAAGCATAAGCTATCACTTTCCTAGTTTGCATCAGGATACAACCTAATCCATTCAGTGACACATAGTTATAAACAACAAATTTTTTCCATGTCTCAGGCTGTGTTAATACCGGAGCTTCGGTTAACATTTTCTTTAGCTGATCAAAACTATACTGACACTTTTCTGACCAAACAAACTAAACATTCTTCTGAAGCAACTTTGTCATCGGCAAAGCTATTATAGAAAAATCTTTAACAAATCTACGGTAATAACCTGCCAATCCCAGAAAACTACGTACCTCTAAAACATTCTCGAAACTTTCCAGCTGAGAATGGCAGAAACTTTGCTTAGATCAACCCGTATTTCTTTAGAAGATATTCACATGACCTAGAAATCTAACCTCTCGAAGCCGAAACTCACATTTTCTGAATTTCGCATACAATTGCTTTTCTCGCAAAATATGCAATACCTCTCTTAAATGTTAAGTATGCTCTGACTTCGTCTTGGAATAGATTAGTATATCATCAATAAATACCACTACAAATTTATCCAACTAGGGTTGAAAGACTCGGTTCATTAAATCTATAAATGTTGTTGAAGCGTTGGTCAACCCAAACGGCATCACCAAAAATTCGTAGTGTCCATATCGAGTCCTGAATGCAGTCTTCGGCACATCATAGACTTTTACTCACACTGATAGTATTCCGATCTGAGATTTATTTTGTAAAATACAGTTTCACCTTTCAACTGATCAAACAACTCGTCAATACGAGGCAACGAATATTTATTCTTTATTGTAACTTTTCTCAGCTATCGATATTCTATACATATTCTCATAGAGTCGTCCTTTTTCTTCACAAACAACACTGGTGATACACTCGGACGGATAAAGTCTCTGTCTAGTAACTTTTGCAACTATGCCTTAAGTTCTTTCAACTCGATCGGCGTCATTCTATAAGGTGGAATCATTATCGATGTAGTGTCAGGTATCAAATCAATGCCAAATTCCACTTCTCTGAATGGAGGCAATCTCGGTAACTTTTTAGGAAACACATCTGTAAACTCATTTGTAACACCCCTATACCCGATTCATATGTATAAACCCGATATAGAAGTATTGCATTAAAGTTTAGTACAGAAAAATCGAGTCATGTAAAAAAAAATTTCATCACACAATGCATTTTTAGGCTTCTTGATTCAAAATATCATAAATTAATAATGTATAATTAAAACCGAGACTTAAAATCGATTTAAAAGAAATAAAATATGATTTTTAGTCCAAAACACAATTTCAACCAAAATTCTTCATTTCATTTCATCAACTCAAAGCATTCCAAATCAACATTTTTCCTTCCATTAGGGTCACATGTAAGTACCATTTGTACATGTCATTTTACTTAAAGTAAATTACCTAAACTTGAGCTTCAAGAGTGATGTGATGTGATGAGAGGTCTCTTGCTCGACTCTAGCTTTCCGTAGTTTTTGTACCTACGTGTTAAAATAAACGCGTTAAGTCGGTGAAGGCTTAGTAAACACTACAAGCATAATAGATGATTATTTATGTATAAAATTTCTAACCTTTCTTGCATGTAACATTTAACTTACCTTAATGCCACCATAACACACATTCATTCTCATATTCTAACTTACCTCAATGTTAGATTTTACATTTTCATCCCTTTTTCTCAACTTAGTCATATCAGTCACTTTAGTTCACTTAATTATCAACATTTAATTACACATACACATATACTACTTATCTTTCATGTATTCATTATTTCACTTACCTCAATGTCATAATTTGCACATCCTTTCACTTTTCACAATTTAGCCACCATAGCTTTCTTAATCATAGCTCACTTAGCTTATTTATCCACTTGGCCCATAGTAAACTTTATAGAACCTATTGGATAAACGGAACAAACAGAGAGTACCGAAGTACTAAACAGAGAGCACATAAGTGTTGGGTAACAGAGAGCACACAAAGTGCTAATCAGAGAGTAAACAAAGTACTGAGCACACAAAGTGCTAATCAGAGAGCAGACGAAGTGCTAATAACAGAGAGCACACGAAGTGCTAACAACAGAGAGCACACATAGTGCTAAACAGAGAGCGCGCTAGTGTTCCTTAATGGCATGCCACTAATATCACAACGGTTCTAATTCGTCTACATGGGCATATTCTATTTTAAGATCATTATTCACAATTTATTCATCACATTTACATTTCTCTTCACGTTATACACAATCATGTATGTCTCACCTTTATTTTCTCAAATAAATCCACAATTTCACCAATTAATCACACAATCAATCTTTATAACTAATGACGTAATATTTCACACATATATTTTTCTCACATTTTCATCATCATATACCTCTTACTTTTATTTTCACATTAAATTTTCAAAGTTGTCCACTTGTGTCATAGTCACTAAAATATTTATATCTTGAGCTAAAGAATTCGAAATTAAATCCGCTTGATGTTTCTGAAACTAGACTCAATCATATTTTTACCATAAAATTTTCAGAATTTTTATTTTATCCAATTTGTACAGTAAATTCTTCTAATTTACCCCTTCTCTGCTACCTGACAGTTTTGACCTTTCTTCACTAAAAAATATTTATATTTTAGTACAGGGATCCAATAATGTTCCTGTATGTTTATTTTGAAAAATAGACTCATTAAGGATTTATCCATATAAATTTCAGTCTCTAATAATTTTTCTAAATTTTTCTATGATTTTTCAAAGTCAGAACAGGGGAACTCGAACCTACTCTGACCTTGTTACACAAAAACTATTATATCTCGAACTATACTATTCCTTTTAATTCACTGTTTCTTCCATATGAAACTAAACTCAATAAGATTTAATTACATATATAATTTGACCCTTAACTCATTATATACAATTTTTGGTGAATTTTCGAAGTTAATCCTCTGTTCTGTTCAAACTGTTTTACTCAATCACACATTAATCCCATCATTTTATCATTGTAAACATTCAAACTATGTAACTATATAATAATTTTCATGCTAATAATTCATATACCATTAGAGAAAGTAAACTATAAATCAAAACTTTTGTAGTACTTACAACAAAAAGGCTGAATTTCCTCTCTTTTTACCCCTTGCTCTATTTTTTTCCTTTGTCTTCAATTTGGTCCCTTTTGTTTCTTCTCTTTCTCTTCAATTTCACATAGACACATGTAAACTTATGAGCTATAATTCAATGATTTTTATGCTAATGTGCAGAAAAATACATGTATATCATGAAAATTTAATCATTTCTTACCTTTGTTCTTAAATTTCCAAAATTCTAATTCAATCCCTATCCACTCTAACCCTTCAAAGTGAACTCTACAAGGAAATTAAGGTGTCTACTAGCTTCCCTCTATGCCTTTCTTAAGGAAATTTCAAAGAAAATGGAGGATTTTGAAGTTTTAAGGGCTTAACAAAGGTGGAAGGACCTAATTGGAATAAAAGCAAAAGTTAGAAATCTGAGATATAGGCATGAACGGTTGGTTAAAAGATGAAAAGATGATATTCTCATCTTTTAATTGATTTTTCATCTCTCAATTTCTCTAGACTTTTCTTCAAAAATATCTCTCTTTAATAAAAATGGTAAAATTGTATTTTTAATCCCTAAGCCTTCCAACTTTACACTTTGGCCCAAAACTTTGCCTCCAAAAATATCTTCCACCAAATTACTCTTTTGCCCCTCCTTAATCAAGCTAATTCTCATGATGACTCGTAATTCAATTTGGATAAATTACTATTTAGTCCTCCATATTTTCTCACCTTTACTATTAAATCCTTAAATTTCTCCTAACCTTTCTTACTTTCTTTACATATTCTAATTCTTATTTCTACACTAACATTGTTCCAAATCCGGTTCAAGAACATGGATGTTACATCATTAACAATCGATACCTCATACAGTTTTATCCCTGACTCCCATTAACAATCGATACCTCATTCAGTTTTGTCCCTGACTCCCGAGTATCAAGTATATAAGCCAGAAATGCCTTACAACCCTTATGAACCATTTTCTATTCAAAAATAGCTAAAATCACTCTAACATTACTGTTCAACTTGCCAGACTCTACTGTGATTATCTCACCCGTAAGACATTTTAAATCGATTTGTCTCTATTTGCAGTTAACCACGGCATCATGCTCAGATAACCAGTCCATACCTAGAATCACATTGAACTCATAAAAAGGTAGTAACATCATATCAGCGAGAAATTCATAGCCCAAAACTTTTAGTGGACATTTACGACATACCAAATTAACTATGACACTATGATCCAATGAGTTTGTGACTTGAACATCAAATTTAGTTAACTCAACAGACAAATTTTTATCAGTTTCCAAAGCAGTACAAATATAAGAAAAAGTCGACCCTGGGTCAATCAAAGCATACACAGTCACATCAAAAAGATAAAATATATCAGTCACAACATTGGGTGTAGTAGTCACTTCTCTAGCTCGGATAGTGTAAGTCCGTCTAGGTGCTCAAACTTCAGACCTGTTTGCACTATCTTTATTATCACTATAGTTTCCACCCATATTGTTGCTCTGACCCGAACGTCTACTCTTTTACGGTGTGATCGAGGATTTTACACTCCGATCCTCTTTTTTCTCAGATGTCATCGGGTAATTTCATACTAAGTGATCAGCTGCTCCACACCTGAAGCATTCTCCCTTCTTCAACCGACACTCACCCAGATGAAATCTTCCACAATGCTTGTACGCAGGATTTGGTGCATTATGGACACTAGCCACACTATCAGCAGGTTGATTCTAGAATCTAGATTCAGGTTGCCCCGATCTATTCCTACTATTAAATTCGAATGAGACAGCCCCACGATTTTTTGTTTTCTCTTAATTTCTTCAGTGACGGCATAGAAAAACTCTTGGAAGGATTCCTCTTATCGAACTCTCGAAATATCTTTTCTCTCTATCTCTTATGATTATAAATTTCTTCCATTTTCTAAGTTCAATCTGTCAAAACAACAAACGGTCGTAATTCTGAACCACCAACCATCATCTTAATTTCATTATTCAATCAGCCTTCAAAACAAATACACATAGCTTAATCTGTCGGCACTATCTCTCGAGCATATTTACTAAGATGTACAAATTCCCATTCGTACTCAACCATTGACTTTTTACCTTACTTTAATTCTAGAAATTATTTCTTCTTCCGATCCAAATATTGTTTCCTGATGTATTTTTTTTTTAAATTCAGTCTGGAAGAATTCCCAATTGATTTCATTTTTAGGAACCACTGCCAGCATTGTTGTCCACCAACTATAGGCTTCATCTTTCAGTGATGATGCATCATATCTCAAATAGTCTTTAAGAGCGCACACCATTTTGTTCAGAACTCTTAAAGTGTTTTCTAACCAATACTCGGCTCTAGACGGATCATCCTCAGTACTACCCAAAATTCCTCTGCCTCATACTTTTTAACCTTGTCTATCGGAATATGGTGTCTCTACTCAACTACCAGAGTAAGTGGAGGCACAATCGGAGGTACTACACGTCGTGCAGTAGGTTGTGTAGGAGGAGGGGCAAGCTGCGGAGTCATCGAGTTGTTTGTCATGAACTTAGAGAACCATTGGCCCATCAAGCCAAAGAACATGTTTTTAGCTTTATTTTCAGTAATCGGCATAAGTGATGGAACTCAGCTTGCACCAGAGTCAAAAGTCAGAATATTGTTGTTTACCTCACTAGTTTCCCCTCGTTCTGAGTTAGACAACTTTACTTATTTGCAAAAAATTAAGGTTAGATCGGATCTATCATAATCACACTATCACAAGTTTATATGGCATGTAATTCTAGACCTTTAAATCCATAATTCCAGTCTAAGAACCGGCTAAACCGTAAGCTCTGATACAACTAAATGTAACACCCAAAACCCGACACCGTCGTCGGTTAAGGTTTCGAGCTTACAAACACTCACTATCAATGCAATCACAAAATTAAATCTTATTTCAATATCACACTTAACATTTAAGGTACAATTCCAATTGAGCACATCATCCTCATTTATGCCATCTCAATTCACAGAGACTTAATTGAAATACAACAGAAACATTTTATGAAATGTTGAGATTCAACAAAATAGGGGCCATACTGTCGCACCTCAAACCGTGTGCCAGACTATGTGCATACACGAAATACTCATATACGACCGTGTCACAAATTGTGTGACAGGTTGTGTGGACATGCGAAATCACTCTACACGCTCATGTGTGAAACCGTGTGCTGAGTCGTGTGTCTACTCGGATTTGGGCCACACGATTGTGTTTCAACCCGTGTGTTGCACGTGTGTACCCTGCATCTATTTACCTAAGGCACACGACTATGTAGTGGGTCGTGTGTCAGGTCGTGTTCACCTGCGAAAGCCCAAAAATAAGCAACAAAATTTCTTACTAATCACATAAGAAACACCAATCTTGACAACCTTGATATCTCTATTAATACACAACATAAACATAGAATTTTCACATAAGAAAAAGGCAAAACATAGCAATTAACCATCATCCACAAAGCATTTTACTTTCCTTACATATATGCCTACTTAAAGCACTAGTCATGTTAACAAAATATATGCATTCATCTAGACTATTATCATTTATACAATTCAACCAAATCAAGTATTACAGAAGACAACATCCTACTGCATGCCATATAACTAGGTTATGTAAAAACTACCGAACGAGCTCTCGAGATAGTGTGATTTCTTCAAGATGATCTGATCCTCAAACAGCAAAATGAAATCTACAAAACAACAATAAATTCACAAGTAAGCTTTCAACGCTTAGTACGTTCGCAGAGTTAGATATATTTGCCACAAACAACTTGTGCTTGTACAGAATATAGCTTATTCGAGCCCAAAACACTTTTTAGCTCTTACGAGCCCAAACAGAGTTTAGCTCTTACGAGCCCAAACAGAGTTTAGCTCTTACAAGCCCAAAACAGAGTTTAGCTCTTACGAGCCCAAAATCAAAGTTTAGACAGATTTATGATGCTACTCGCACAAGCTGATGAGAATTCGCAACATATGCGAGACCTCAGCCATCGTTACGGTCCATATCATCATCTCATGATGCTACTCACACAAGCTGATGAGAATCCGTAACATATGCGAAATCTTAACCGTCGTAAGGGTCCATATAATTAGAATCCAGTATCCATTTAGAATTCATTGACTCACAATGCTGCTCACACAAGCTATTGAGAATCCGCAACATATGCAAGATCTCAACCATTATGTCGATTCAGATCTCCAGCCCAAGGCCTGACATCTCATTACTTCATTCATTTCTCAATTTCCCAAATCATTAAACATATTGTGATTTGCTACAATAACAAGGAATTTATAAAGAGAATTATTATTCAATGTAAAAATTATAGTACGAACTTACCGGACAAAGTTGTAGTTAAGGTTAAACTCAAGGGACTATTTTACTATTTTCCCTTTTCTTCAATTCGTAGCACGCTTGTGATCTACAATAAATCACTTTATAAAATCATTAAATCTAACAACCAAACTTCCAAAAATTTCACAAACTTTCAAGAATAAGCTCATTCATCAATGGAAAAATATTTAACATTTGAAAGATTCACAAATTAGTCCTTAAGTTAGCTAGATTAAGTTAATACGGACTCAAAAACATAAAAATTACTAAAAATAGACAAGATTTCACTCACCAAACTAAGCTCAAAGCTTGGCCAAATGTAGCTTGTTGTTCTCCTAGTGTTTTCGGCTAGAGGAAGAAGATGAAAGAAAATAAAAATAATGTTATAACCCTTTTTAGTTTAATTACTTAAGGTTTATGTAATTTACCTTTTTACCCTTTAGATAATCACATAAATTTCTATTTAAATGGTCTAATTACCATTTAGGTGCCCTAACTAACTTTCCAATTGTCATATAATACCTTTAATCAATGAAATTCAACTTTTACACCTCTTACGATTCAATCTTTTTTACTTAATTAACTATCCAAATGATTAAATTTCTCAACCAACATTTAATATGACTCGAATGGCATCATAAATATTGAATAATTAATATTTATGACATGACTCGTCAGACTTGTGGTCCCGAAACCACTATTTTGGACACCACTAAAAATTGGGCTGTTACACTTAGTCCTAGTAAGTGTATGTCGTCACCCCTTGTATTTTGCTTGTTGTAGAATAATGCATTTTCTATTAAATATTATTATTTAATTAACTATTGTTCAAGTAAGACTCTTGTATCATTTCCCTATAAACAGGAACTATAAACAAGTCCTAATTACACAATTATTACACAAGTTATTGAGCAGCGTTATTCTATCGAAAATATGAAAATTTATAGAATAAATTCTATATTTTGGAAAAAAACTCATAGTTTTTGGTTTTATAGAGAATTAATTTTCCCACAAAAAGTTAATAAAAGTTTTCATTTTGCGCACTTGGTTCATTTTGTTTTAGCCCACATTCGAAGCAAATTAGGGTTTAAGGATAACTAAGAAGGCCATCGATAGAAATTCAGGAAACGACTTGGACCACCTCGTATAAATCACAGGTAATAATTTGGTTAAGGGTTTATTATTATAAATATCATAAATATTGGTTTTAAGAAAAAAATTAAACTTTCTCTATGCCTAGAAGCACTATTTTCTAAACCAATTTTTTCAAAATAAGTAGGCTTATCCTTGTGTACTTACTGAGTTCATCGAGTTCACGCGTTAGTTGTTTAAACACGTAGGTTGTGGATATGCCTATAAGTTTGTGGTTTCGACTTGAGAGCATTGTATCACTATTCGAGACTTTAGGGTTATAATGTGTTTATGTTGTTATAATTTGTATTAGGACATTTGCATGTATATAGATACTTAAATTGAAATTGTATTTGTAAATTTCATTCATCATTCGAATCTCTTTTTGTTTTCTTAATGAAGATTTATTTTGTTATTTATTTTGAATGAATGTATGCCTTGTATTTTGAGTTTAACTGATTTAGAAATTGAGTTACAATAATTTGAAACTTATGGATATATTTTGGTAGTGTTTGAGGATGTTTTAGAGTGTTTTTGGACTAATTTCAACTTTACGGGTCTAAGTAACGATACCTTACTCTATTGTTTTGGAACAACTAAGTCAAACGGCTAAAATGAGTAATTTGTGTTGATGTATCGATACATCGCCACAGAGGTACCAACATAACTACCCTATACCTGGGTTATTGTATTGTTTTGACCCGTTTTGGCTCTTAAGGACTCGTTTTGGGTCCCAGACAACCCCGATCACTTTCGAACCTTTCTCTAAATGATTTTAAATTGCTTCTAAACCCCCTAAACTATCTCAAATTTGATGTAATGATTTTATAACAAATTTTTTTAAGGTTTTAAATTTTAAATAACTTTAAGATTTTGATAAGTATGTACTTTAGTGGCACCTCTCATCCATATTGTATGTTGATACGGGTGAGGGTGTTACACCCTTTCTTTTTGTCCAGAAAAGAATTTCATTGAAATTCCTAATCGTAACCCAAGGCAATTCCTAATCCTGATCTTGTCTTAATTTCTTTAATAAATTCTAGGAATTCGTCGTAAGTCGAGTCTTAGCCCCAACATAGAAGTTGGTCAATCTCTATGTAACCTTATCAATATTCTCACATATCTAAACATCAATATGGTTTTTAGAAGCTAGATTTCTATAACATCTTCGAAACCCCCTTAGTTGAAAATAATATGAGATAGATTCTTAGAGAAATAAGATATAAAAAAAAGTAAAGGATAAGGGATGTTGTAGAAAAATGAAATAAGAATTATGTTGTGAAATATTAATTTGAGATAAGGACCAAATCATAAAGATATGAAAATTTTTGGGGTCCAAGTGTAAATATTTAAAATGTGAAGGGTTAAAGTATAAAAATAGAAAATTTAAAGGGTTAATAGTGCAAATATCTTAAGGGTGGACAAGTCTAGAAAATAAGGAAAATGGATGAATAAGGACTAAATTGAATAAATAGAGAATTATAAAGGACTAAATCATAATTTTATCAAATTAAGTGATGATTTAAGGATGAAATTTTTAAGGATTATAAAGGGAAAAATGGTCAATTAGCGTCAAAGAGAATTTTAGAGTGTAATGGTGACATGGGAGATATTTTAATAATATTTCAATTAAATAATTAGATAAATGTTATAATATTAAAATTTTATTATGAAAATTATTGGTATAAAAAGAGAGGAAAGATTAAGAGAATTCACCATCTTTTCACATTCCAAAGTGAGAGATAACTAGTGTAACAACCATTTTTCAGTGGAATCGAAAACGACGGTTTTGGAACCTCATTTTTTAATGATCGAGTAAGTAGTAAATATTATTATATAATATTTATGAGTCTATCCTAGTGTTATATTTAATTTTGGTTTGAAAATTTTATTGAATTGATAGTTAATTAGGGATGAGGACTAAATTGCAAAATTCATAAAAGTTCAATTGCTATGGACTTCTAATTTGTTGGAGGAACAAAATGGAAAAAAATACCATTTTGGAGGTATAATGGACGGTTCGTATAATTATATGTGTTAATTTGAATTGAAATTTATAAAAGAAAAGAAATTAAATTAAATAGAACATAAGATGGTAGGTGGAAAGAGAAAAGAAAACTTTTCACAACTCATTCCATGGAAATAAAACTTGAAGCTCAATAAGGAAGAAAACATTTTAGGGTTTTGGATATTTAGTTATTCAATTTGGTGAGGTTTTCAAGTTTTTTTCTTATAAGTTTTTTGTTTTTGATATCCTCAGAGCTTAATTTAGCTAACCCAGATACTATTTCACGAAACTGTTTAAGTTTATAAAAGTTACCATGATGTATTCTTGAAGCTTTTGTGGTTATTTAGTTAGATTTGAAGCTTAGATATGTAAAATGACTAGTTTGTAAAGTAAAAGTTGCTAGCTTTGATCTTAGGGACTAAATATAATAAATTCTAAATTGGCATGAAATTTTAGTAAATATAGGTTTTAATGGACTGTAGAAGGATGGAATTGATATCAATTTTAAAATCAAAGGTCAAATTTGAAAGTTATGACTTTTTTGTTTTAGGGACTAAATTGAAATAAATGAAAGCTTGAGGAATTATTCCATTGATGGAATTGAACTGTCACGTAACCATATTATGTTGTTAAATGATATTTGGAATAGATAATTGAGTTAAATTATTATTTAGATCGAGATTTACAACAATCAGAGGATATACACAAAAAGGGAAAATTGTTGAATAGTCCCTAACACCTAAACCATTGTTGTTTTGCTAGGTAAGTTCATACGATATAAACATATTTATCTTTTTTGTTAAGTTTTATTTAAATTCATATATATTAGATTATTTATGAATCAGTACATAAAATGGAAATAGACTAAATTGTAATAAAATGGTTCTGAATTTAAGTGATGAGATAATCCCAATGAACTTAGTAAAAGTTTCATACACATGGTTAGAGGTTGATTTCCGATGATGCCTAGCTCTTGCATTTGTTGCAGACTCGAAGATACATGTGACCCATGTTTAGCTCGGACGAGTAACCTAATGTCGTTTTGTAGGTTTAGCCCGGACGAGTAACCTTACATGTATATACAACCTTGGCCAAACTATTTATTGTGTCAATAAAGGTTTAGCCCGGGTGGGTAACTTGACACTGATGTATGTGATTAGCTCGGACGAGCATCAGTTGTGATACGTAGCTGTGTATTGAGTTCTTTTACGATGATTCATTGAGTAATATAAAGATATGAAATGTGCAAAATACTTTGTTGACAATGGAAAGTGATGAATACAAATTTGTATATAAAGTATGACTTAAAATTGGTACAATACCATTTGGAAATTATAAATGTGATAATGTTCAAAATCTCACCTTGTGATGTTGTTGTGTATGCTATGATAAGTGAAATTGTTTTGCATATTGAATTGTAAATATTAAATTAATAACGTAAGTTAATTTTTTAAATTGTTCGAACTTACTAAGTATTCGTAATACTTACTCGTGGTTACTATTTCCTATGTAGATTTTGGATGTTCGGAATGTGACGATCGAATCAGCAAGAAGCACACACCCTTTGTCTCCTGATACGGTAGACTTTTGATTGTTTCTAACTTGGTTATATATGTGGCATGTACATATGATAGTCAAATACTTGTAAAGTAATGTATGTGTTTTAGCATTATTGATCTTTGAATATATATATATATATGGTACCTTGAGGAGATGATGAATGGTCATGTTCATAAATTTTTATACCTCGATATGTAAACATGAATGGCTAATTATAATAAGTTTTGTGCTTATGAACATTTTTTGGTATGAAATGGATAAGGGCTATAAAATGGTTCATATTTATTCTTGTTCAATGTTGTGTTTGGTGCAAAACGTGGCATATTGGTTGAATGTTTAAAGACAAGTTATAAGTTATGTTTTGGCATGGAAATGGGCATGTTTTGAACAGGTTTATGTTGGCTAAAAGTACAGTTTTATGTGACATTTAGGAATTGGTTTGTACTATGCATCAATGGTTTTTTTTTTTGCATCACACAAGCTGACACATGACAGTATGTCACATACGGGCAAGTGACACGATCGTGTGCTCACTAGAAATTAAGGTGAACTTGTGCCACATAGTTTCTAATTGTCATGCGGGCTGACCACTCGCTCGTGTGAGTATTGTAGGTTTGGTCACTTAACTTTTCACATGGCCTTAGTCTGTTACACGACCTAGCCACATGGTCGTATGACTTTTAATGAATTCTTGCACTTCGATCCACACGGTTTCATCCTGTTACACGACCTAGGCACACAACCTTGTGACCCTTGTTTTACACTATTTCCCTTTTTTTTGTAAAAATTTCAAAATATTCCTTGATTGATTCTGGGTCAATTTTAGAGCTTTCGAAATCTCAATTTCAACCCGATTTTGTTTGCAAAGCATGATTTGTGTGAATGTATGAGATTTATTGAATATTTAAATGAATTCTTTATTTAAAATCACATGTAACTATTTTGTTATTTGCTGTAGCATCCCATAACTCGATTTTGGTGATGGGGAAGGGTGAGGGGTGTTACAGCTAGAGAAGAGCAAGTTTTATTTTTCTTACAATTTAGTCATTTGCCATGAAAACCCACCTTTTCACCAAAAATTCTTGAAATTTTTCTTAGACACCAAAAACAAAAGATGAAGTAGAGATTCTAGAAAATATGTTCTTCAATTTAGAAGCAAGAAAATAATAGATGAAAGTGAAGAAAAGGGAAGTGGTGAATTTGAGAAATGAAGGGAAATGAAACAGAAAGGAAGAAAAGGGTAAGTTCCATACTAACCTTACTTGTATATCAATGGATTGAGTTAAATATGTTGTCAATTATATGTATGAAACATGTATTTTAATCTAAATACTAGAAATAGAAAGTATTTTATGAAGTATAGAGATTTAAAACACTAAATTGGTAAGTAAGAGAAAATGTGATTTGTATTGTGAAAAGTATTAAGATTAAGTAATGGATATGTAACATACACATAAACATAAGTGATTAAATTGAATAATAATCAAAAGTGTGGTAGTTATGTATGACTGAATGAAAGATAATGCAAAGAACCATGGAAAAGAATATACTTTCATTAAAACAATTTGGACAACAACAGTGACTTAACTTTGAAAATTCACCAAAAACCATAGAAATTTGTTTAGAGTTTGAATTGAATATGAGATTAAATCTTATTGAGTCTAGTTTCGTATGGATGAAACGATGTAAGCAATGAAATTTTAGATTTTGAGATATATTAGTTTTTGTGGGATAAGGTCAGAATGGATTTGAGTTCTTCTATTCTGACTTTAGAAAATCATAAAAAAATGTACAAAAATTATTTGTGAATAAATTTATATTTTCAAATTCTTAATGAGTTTATTTTCAATAGAATCAAACAGAAACATCATTTGAACCTCTTACTAAGAGATAATTAATTTTTAGTTAAGAAAGTTCGAAGCTGTCAAGTTACAGAATAGGGGAAATTTTGAAAATTTTACTTTACTAATTGGCTAAAGTAGAAATTATGAAATTTTATGGTAAAAAGATATTTGATTCTAGATTAGAAAAACATCAAGCATATATTAATTTCGAATTCTTTAGCTCAAGATATAAATAATTTAGTGACTAAGACATAAGTGAACAAGTTTGATATGAACACATAAGTAAATAGTGGAATTATAGTTGCATATAAGCATGTCATACTAAAAGCTAAAGATTCTAATAATATATATACATAAAGGATGTGGAATAGATAAGAGGAGGAGAAGGAAAAAATAACTGATGAACTTGAAATGTTACGAAATGGTTATAAGTAATGGAATAATTAATACATGTGAGAATATTTAAACAAACTAATAAAAAAATAAGTGACTAATTTTTAATTGATTTGATTTTGAAATATTGACTAAAAGTTTATGAAGAATTAAATTAATTGGCACAATTTAGAAAAAAATATGAAATATACATAAAGTGGGTAAACTACTTCAAAAAGTGCAAGTCCTCCAATAAACTTATTTGTAAAACTTTAATAATTGTGTTAATTTTATAAACTTTGTTATATTTGATTGAATATCTTTTTTTAATGAGCTCTTTAACTTGTAAATAGTTTTGCCATAAATTCAATTATTACTAAAATGAGTAAAATGGTCTTCAATAACCAAATAATATGATAAATCAATCAGAAATTTCTGTAGTTGTTTCGACAACAAATGCGACATTCTAGTACCTTAACCTAACGATAGGGTTGGGTTTGAGGTGTTATAATTTCCATCCTAAAGCCAGCTCACCTCATGGCTCTTCAATAGCCACCTTGATTCCATTTTCAAAACTAAACCTATGCCTAATCTTCTCCTTTCAACTACTATTTAACATAGTTTCAATCAAAAAGATCACATGGGGATTTATTTCTTTCTGCTTATGTTGAACATGTCGAACAAACTGCGACTCTTAATTTGCTATCTTTCCAACTTAATATTTTAATTCCATCCATCTAACCTGCTAAATGGAGCCCGCCAATCTAACATTGTTGCAACCTAAAGATTGCTCAATTAGAGTCCTCTACGAATCATGATTGTTAAAAACATTAGGGTTAGTACAAATAATTGAAGGCCTTTTTTTTCCATCAACAATCTCAATTAGATTGTCCTCTGATTCCATGTCCATTTCCACGTTACCATCTTGTCAAAGCCCATATTCTATGCATCGAGCCTAGCAAACCCCAACTTGGAATTCAAATATTTGTGATAGGGTTTTGTAAATCTTTCTAAATTAATGCCCAGATTGACGTTAATCCCAATTGGAATTGGAAAATTATAATTTTTAAAAGGGTAAAGTTACTAACAATCATTCAACTTTGATTTCAATAACAAAACAACCATTCAACTTTCAACTCAATCACTCAACTTTAGAAAAATAATAAATTAGTCACTGATGTCATTGAAAAGTGACAAATCATTCACCTACTAACATTTTCGATTATAAGCCTAATGAAATAGATAAACTTGGCTAGTTAACTTGCCACGATGGAAACCCAATTTAAGAACCAAACAAAATCATAAAAGAAGAAGAACAAGAAGAAGAAGAAGAGAAGAAATGGAGATGCTGAAACAAGAAAAATCATCAGAGATCTAAACTTTTCATTCCCTATCGGCCCATTCTGAAAGCAATCTATTCTTATGATGGCGGAGGAGAACAACGGCCAGAAGTGGTCACACCACCAATTCCCACTATTTTTCTTTATTCTTTATCAACCTATCCGATTTTATTTTATTTTTCTTCTCGTTTCTAAGATCTGTTAGTAAGGTTAATTTTTCCTTATTGATCTGTAAATTTTGATTATGTCTTTTCTGGAGTTGGAGTTTTCTAGATTTGGATTCCAGTTTGATTAGAAATTAGTTTTCAAAATGACATATTTTCTTCATCTGAAGAAAATCCATTCCAGAAAGAGCTTGAAGGAGAAGAGGAAACTTGACTTATTTTCGTCATGGAAGATTTGACACATAATATATTCGAACGATGGGTTTTTTTTTAGTAGAGATTTGGCTTTTTTTTCTTTTCTTTTTTTTTATTATGTAAATTGGTGAAGGAAATGAAATTTTAAATTTTTTTTGGGGATTTTTAGTTTTTTTTAACCTTACATCCTTCATTCAAAAAAGAAAATGGCTCCAATTTCCAAGTCTGTTCTATAACCATCTCAAGTTCTAGTCTTCTATTCATCTATTCTCACACAAAACTTTGGTGGTATACTATGATCTTTGGTGGGATTTGAACTAATCTCATTTCAACCAAAAGTACTTGGATCCAATTTTTTTTTTTTTTGAATATTTGGATCCAAAAATTTTAAGTTTTTTTTGTGAGATGAGTTTTTTTGGGAAAATTTTGGATTTTACTTTTCTTTTCTTTCAAGTTAACCAATGAAAAAGATGATATTTGGACATTGATTAAGAGGAGGATCATTCCTTATTAACTTGTGGTCTTACATGTTCCAGGATTTTCTTTTCTATAAGAAGAAGAGATGAAATCAGAGACATGATTATGAAGAATTTTAATTTTTGGGTTAATGATTCATGAGGTTTTTCTTCTTGTATAAGAGAGATGAAAAGAGAGATATGAATTAAATTTTTGGGTTAATGATGATTTTATGGGTTTTAATTTCTAGGTTAATGGAAGTTTTTTAAATTTCTCGTTAATGAATTTTTTGGGTAAAAATTTTATTTTTCGTCTTTTTTTTCTTTTCCGTTAAATGTCAGGTAACTTCTTTTTTGGTGATAAAAAAACAAACCAATTACATCAATTCAGTAAGGTGATAAAATCATTCTCCATATCATCTTGGATAGAGCTAAGCATTTCATTAGGAGGCTTCTCTAACACTTGCAGACTGGATTTTCCACGAGAGGTCTAACTTGGCCAAAGCGTTCGCCACTAAGTTCTTTTCTCTAGGCACATATCGAAACCTTCAATGGCCTTCACAGTGAAGTAATCGTTGTGTTCTTCTGAGGATAGTGAACCCAAAGTCATCCACCTTCTGCGTAGTCAAACTATTAATTACTTCCAGGTTATCTGTATGGATCATAACTCGATTAAAACCCTTCTATAAACAGAGTAAAATCCTATCCGTTATGGCCCAAAGCTCAGCCTCCAAAGGACTATATTTTCCCAGGAAATGATTAAATCCTAGAAACCATTTACCATCTCCAATTCGAATGACACCCCCGCAATAGCTAGCTTAGAACCTCTCACACTACTCCATCAGTGAAGAGATGGATCCACAAATCCTCTGAAGGGCTTCCAATATGTTGTCGCAAAGTGCATGATGACTGAACAGTCGCACTTTCCTAAAACTGACGGACCCAACTAACAGAGGCTTTAACAACTTCATGAGCTGTTCATGTGCTATTCTGGAAAAAGAATAGGTTTCTGTTTTTCCAGATTCTCCAAAGTATCAATCCAAAAAGGCTAGCCCAATATACACTTCTATCCTATACATAAGTAGAAGAGCAAATATTAGTAAGGAACCAAGAAGGGAAGGGTTCAGAAAAAAACTTGTACTACTGATCATTAGGAATAACTAGCTTCCACACGTCCCTGGCGGCCTCGCAATCTCGAAGAACATGGAGGATGTCCTCTATCACATGCCCACAAATACCACAAGCAGTATTATGTCCCATGCCACGTCTAGTGTACTCAGCATTAGTGAGTAATCTTTGCTTATAAACCAACCATAAAAAGAAACAAACTCGTTAGGGACCATGAAATTTCCATAAGGATTTCTAGTTCGGATCCTTCGTATCCCACGACTCTTGTTTCAAGGACTAGTAGGCGCTACGAATTGAAAACTTACCAGATGCAGACGCTTTCCATATTATTCTATCCTTACCCACACTAAGATGAGGAGGAGGAATACTGATGATACATTGAATGACTTCGTCTGACAGCCACATTCGAAAAAGCTCAAGATTCCACGTACCATCCTCCATAACCATGTCTTTTAACTTGCATTCTAAATCAAGATTAACCTGAGCAGGTATATGAGAAGTTAAAGGCCCAACCTCCCTAATCCATGGATCAGACCAACATCTAATAGTAGAACCATCCCCAACTGACCAAGCCAAGTTATCACATAGAAGAGGGCAGATCTTAGACAGAGAATGCCATAGATGTGAACATTGGCTTCGAACAATGGTGTGAGGAATAGATCTTTTGACTTAGACTTGGACCGAAGAACCCGAACCCAAAGAGCATCCTTTTTAGTAAGCAAACCGTGTCTGAGTTTCATGAAAAAGGCATTATTCTAATCGTGAAGCTGATAAAGACCAAGGCCACCTCTTTCCTTTGGTTGACAAATAGAACTCCATCCCACCAATGCAAGCTTAGACTGACCATTCCTAGAGCCCTACACAAAACGTCTTGTAATCTGTTCAATCTCATCATAAATATCTTTCGAGATAGCCATCGACTGTATGAAGTAATTAGGGATAGCTAGAAGAACGGATTAGGCCAAGGTTAGCTTACCAGCAATAGAAAGCTTCCTAGCCTCCCAGTTATTCAATTTCCTCTTGACTTTATCCACAATAAAACTAAGGGTGCTTTTAGTGAGTCTTTCATGAAAAAGTGGAATACCAAGATACGTACCTAAATTGTGAACAATTTGATACCCGAAAACTTGTCTAATTTCTATACGAATGTCATCACCCGTGCTTTTGAAAAGTAAATATTACTTTTCCTCATACTAATCTTGTGACTAGAGAAATCACAAAAAAGTTTTAACATACTTGAAAGAAGATGCGCTTGCTCCCTTTCTACTTTGCAAAAAATCACTAAATCATTGGCGAAAAAGAGATGTGAGAGGTTAGAACCCGAGCTAAAAATTCTGATGGGCCTCCAATTGCTTGCACCTATTTGTGCCTGGATGATTCTTCCCAACCATTCCATACATAGAACGAAAAGAAAAGGAGAAAGGGGACACCCCTGGCGAATGCCTCTGGCTGGCTTAAACTTCTGAGAAGGCATTCCATTCCATAAAATCTGTATAGTTGAAGAGGATATGGCCTTCATAATCACAGAGATGAGAAACTTTGGGGTCCCTACGATCTGAAGTGAAGCTCTAATGAAATACCAGCTAACATGATCATAAGCTTTTTCGAGGTCTAATTTAAGAGCCATCCAATTCTTGCTTCTCTTTTTATTACGCATACAATGAATAACTTCCTGTGCTATGATAACATTTTCCGAAATGTTCCTCCCTGCAATAAACCTAGCTTGTTCCTATGAGATAATGTTAGGAAAGACCAATCTGAATCTATTAGCAATAATTTTCATTACCAGTTTGTAGAGCACCGAACAAAGGCTGATGGGTCGAAATTGGCTGAAATCTTCGGGATGATCCTTTTTAAGGATAAGTACTATCAGAGTATTATTGAGCTCATAATCAATGGAGTTCCCAGCAAATATGCCTTTAACCCAAATACACACCACATTACCCACCGTAGCCCATTGACTCTGAAAAAAATATGCATGAAAGCCATCACTGCTAGGAGCTTTCAAGGTCGCCATGTGGAAGAGAGCCTTCTTTATTTCATCCTCTGTCACTGTTTTTCCTAAGAAGGATACATCCTGTTTACTGAAGCGCAGGAACAACTCAATCGGTAAGTCTTTAATGGGATCCGTCTTCTCTCCATACAATTTCTCAAAAAAGCTTCATCTTGTAAAGCATCCTGATCAGAGACCCATTCTCCATTAATTTTCAATGTATGGATACGATTATGTTTACGACTTTGAAGCGTGCATCCATGGAAGAACTTGGTGTTACGATCCCCAAAATGTAACCAGTCACACCGAGCCTTCTGTTTCCAAAGCATCTCTTCATGATCTAAAAGATTTTCCAACTCATCCCTCACTCCCAATTCAAGGTGCTCAAGACGACTAGAGTATGATCGTTCTAAGGAAGACTGAATTGGTTGAGGGATCTTAGAAGTCGCTTCTTTCATGTACCTATAAAACCATAAACAGATTTGTTCCATTATCCTATATGATTAGTAAAGATATGTAGAGATTGTGCCATATCACCTGAGTAACTCCATTTATCTCTAACAAAGGAAGGAAATTTCACATGTTTAGTCCATCCAACCAGAAATCTGAAAGGTCTTTAAAAGAATAGGCCTGTGATCAGACTTGATACGAGGAAAGTGAGATAGTAGACTCTGAGGATAGGTGGATAACCATGCATCATTAACCAGAGCTCGATCCAATCTCTCCATCGTGTCCCTCGTTGCTAAGTAAAGGAAGGCCCAACATATTCTAAATCCTGTAAATTGCACAAGTCAATGAAATAGCCAAATAATATACATCTCTTATTGTGGAATGACTACTCTTTTTGTCAGAGGGTGATAAAATAACATTGAAATCTCCCATGAGTATGCATGGAAATTGGTCCCGGGGCAGAGCACTTTTTAATTCATTCCACAACACCTTGCATTTGCTCCTGTTAGGATTTCCATACACAAAAAAAAAACATAGATAGGAGTAAGAAGATCCTTACCAGAAATTTGCACAAGTATAAATTGGGGAAGATTAAAAAGAACAGAGATATTGATTTGGTCCTTCCAACCAACCCAAATACCTCCTGAAAAACTAATGGCTTCAACACGGTGAGAATAACAAAAACCCAATTTTTTTGTAACAAAATTTGCTTTCTTACCACTAATTCGTGGCTCCAAAAGACAAACAATATCAGGTTTATACTCATCATTATATTCATGAAATACCCGAGAAAACTTACCACTCGTACATCCTTGATAATTCCACGAAAAAATTGTTAAATTAGACATAATAAAATTAATAAGTAAAAAAATAAAAGCAGATTAAAGAAATCACTATAAAACCATTTACCAAACTGTTGACATAGAGACAACTGCGTAGGAAATTCTTGCAGTTCTTTATGCCCCTCCAAAGGAGGAACAATATTCACTCCTGTCATAGTAGAAATAGGAGTAGAAATTGCTTTCGCCAAATTAGCCATAGATTCCTTCAATAACAATCTATGACCTCTGCCAGCTTTAAACTTGTTCCTATTTGCTTGACCGATTTTTATGGGTTTAGAAATTTTAGAACCCCCTTCTAAGAAGCCATATTTATGGGTATTGGTTTGCTTGCCCTTTCCCATCATTACGGCTTGAGTACTCCCATTTGCATCTGCTTCATGGTTCACTACTGTTCTGTCGACTGTCGAAGGAAGATCCAGCTTAAACATCACTGCCGTATGCTTTGTTGGATCGAGGCCCCCGATCGAGTTTGAAGTCGATACATCCACAGCAATAGACGAGATTTGCTCAGGTACGTACTGGTTTGGAAGCCTACCATCCTCATAATCCATAGCAGGTCCCTCTAAATTTCCTACTGAGTCGTCAAAATCGATAGAAAAATCAACTCTCTTAAACTCATCGCACTCGATTATTGAACCAGGAAAATCTATGTTCCTAACCCGTGAGCCCCACTCCATGCTACTGCCCGAACTGTCCAGCACCACTTGCCCCAAACCCAAATTATTTTCTAAAGCTGATACAATCTGCATTGGGCCTCTACCCGCTCCACTATCATTAAGGACAGTAGCCTTGCTCACCAAAATGGGCTTAGGTGGTCCAGCAATGTTGGCTTGATTACTTGGTCTGCTAAAACTATTCCCCTCCAGCTCATTATTTTTTATAACTGGTTATTGCAAGTGTAAACGGTCCTTTTGTAAATTTGAATTTCCATTCTTAAAAGACTTATCAGAGAATTCAGAATCCATGATTTCTTTCCCTTTTCGCCTCCTAAAATTTTGCTCCTTATCCAAATTAGAGAGATTTTTTCTGAAGATTGTTCCATTGTGGACAAAGGTAAGAATCTGGATTGCTCCTTGATTCCAACCGAAAGAGAAGATTTTGATTGGATGGGATCCCGAATTTTCCTCTTATTCCTTCTTTTGACCAGCATCTATGGACTGTAGGATTCAATGGATTCATCACCAGAATTTTCCACCACTGACTGCCCACCCATCATTGAAGTAGAAGTAACAATTTCTTTTGCAAGTTTAGGAACATTCACTTTCTGTGGGCATCCTTCTTTCACATGTCCATATCTTCCACACTGAAAGCAGACTGTGGGAAGAAATTCATACTCAATTTTTTGAACTTTCCCATTAATGAGAATTTGAGAAATAAGGGGTTTGTCCAAATTCACATAAACAGTCAAACGAGCAAATCGACCTCTGGTTTTACTGTCCGTATTCATATCCAATTTCGCAACTTGTCCTACTAACCCGCCTATCTCCTTGAGAATCTTCTTCTTATAGAAATAGCTTGGAAGTCCCGATAATCTAATCCAAGACATCACTGAGCTCGAGAAACTTTGGGCAGGGTTGAAAGAAAGGGTCTAAGGTTGAACCGTCAAATATTGCTCAAATATGATCCATGGCCCCTCTGAGAGCACTTTTTCACAATCAAAATGGTTTTGAAAAGGAACCAAGAAGTAGCCATTTTCAATGTCCATTAAGTGGAACGAAGAAGATAGCTTCCAAAGACTATATATTTTGCTCTGGAGCACAGAGAACCTATACTTCTTCCCAAAAGTTTGATGACCACATTATTGTCCATATCCTTGAGAAGGATTTGAAAAATCCTATCCAAGAAGTCTATAGACAGAGTCCCATTAACAGTAGATGTTTGAATTTCCCCATTTAAAACCTCAATGTCATCTTCATCCTCAGAGTCTTTATTCCCTTTGTTTGTGGTTCCTATCAACTTGTCCTTCCAAGAAACTGTCGGCGCAAGCGATGAATCTGGTATCCCTGCTTCCTTCGAAGAATCGTCCTTTTCTCTAAATCAAACTTTCTTGAGGATTAGATCCTCCATAGAGACATCCTCAGATCTGGGACTTTCACAAAGAGAGTTTTCAGAGAGAGACATATTAATCTTAGTACGAATCTTATTTTTGTGTGTCAGGTCACTTTTTCATACGTTTGTAACGAAAAATAATTAATAGAACTGTTTGGTATTTTTTAAAAGTTGAGTAATTGTTAGTTTACTTTACCTTTTTTAAAATCTCCCAAATCAGGTTGTATCCACACAACGTCATCTCAAAGTCAACAACTCATGATTGTTGGTACTTGTTGAAGTTTGGGCTTCAATGATAGATCCCAGCCCATTTCTAGTTCCTTTTGATGAATAATCTGCACAGGGCAATAGTTTTTCCCGTGACCAAGTTGTCTACAATGAAAACATAACAATGTCAATCTTTCATTTTGAAATCTAGCATAAACTGCTTTTGATTGAGCTAAAGCAATCTTCTTTCGTATTTTGAGGGGAGCACAAACATTTAATTGAACTTGAATTCTCATGAAATTCTTTAAACGTTTCGAAATCATCTTTGCATTAACACATAAAAAATTATCCAATAAAGTTGCCAAACCAACAACCCATAGATTCCAACATAAGACCTATTGGCATATCATGAATCTGCACCAAAAAATTCAAATAGAATAGAGCAATCTATGACGGATCTTCTCCTTTCACCAATCTGTGAAAAATTAGGAGATGAATGTTATCACTCTATCAATAACAAAATTGCAATAAAAACAAAAAAAAAACTTTTTCTCACTAAGACCGGTGATTAAAACTCCCTCTAAAAGGATGCCACAAATTAACCATCGTATTTCTCATAGCCTTGAAATAGACGATACTAACCATGAGAAAACATCCAACCAGGCATAAATCATAGTTGGGTCCTTTGATTCCTCCTCTCTTTGAATTTGCTAGAGCTCTTATTCCCCATCGTTAATGTTCAAATTTGTCAACTCATCTTTCATATTGAAAACGTGAAAACAACCCCAAACATTCACATCAAGGTTTATTGAGAGAGAACAAAATAAAAGAAAAACAAAAGAAATAGCTAAAAGAACAAACAAAGAAATTGTGCTACAAACGTATACGATAAATGAAAGCTTACTATATTTAAGCATTTTGAAACTTTATGTATTGGTCTGATGATTAAGGATGTTCATTATTTTAAATTTAATTTGAATTCGAGTTGTACTAGTTACGATTTATAATTCACCAAAAAAAAAAAATTCTACATATTATCTTTTTAATAACTAATCCCAAAAATAATCAATGAAAAAAAAAGGAACCGAAATGTACAATTAAAAAATATATCTTGTATCAATATTTGAGATATCATCTAAAAATTAAAATCAGCACAATTTTTTAATAACTACAACTTAATTAATAAAATAATAAAAATATTAAATAAAAAACAAATATTATTTCTATTAAAAAGAATCCCATTTATTCAATTAAAAAAATCTTACAAACCATCTTTTGAAAAAAATGTTACAAATCATCCATTAATTACTGAAAACAAAGTTTAAAAAATATAAAATTAAAATATAAAATATTATTTTTTAGACAGTGAAGAGAGTTTCTCTTTTTTGTTTCTTTGATAGTGAAGATAATAAATAAAATTTTATCAGTTTGAAAAATATCTTAAGAAAACAAATTTAGCAAAATATTTTATCCTTTTTTGATAATGATTTCCGTTGGTAGTTCATCTTCCACTAAATAAACATCGTAAAATAATGAAAATATTTTAAGATAAACAGACAGTCAAACAAATCATGATTTCATGACTTGAATTATTTTTAATTTGTTTATATTATAATAGTTTAATTATATTTTATAATTACTTAAACAATTGGTTTATACACTAACAATTTGATATTTGTGACTACCAAACACGGGTGGAGTTAGGGGGCTGGTAAGGTCCAGTTTCTAAAATGAAATTTTTTTTATTTAGATTTTTTATAATTTATAAAATTTTAAATTAATAATAGTAAAATTATATTTTAACTTTTTTAAAAATGATAAAATTTTAATTTAATCTTTTAAAAAATTATAAGTATATAAACTATTAAAATAATAAAATTACATTTTTACTATTATAAAAATATACAATTTAATACAATTTAATTCTCACCTCAAATAATTTTTTAATTTCATCACTGCTACCAAATATATATTTATATTTATACTTTTAATTATATTCTACTTATATAACATTTTAACAAAATCTACCTTAAAATATAAAACAATTTATTCAAATTCGACCTAAAAGGGGCAAAATCAATATCTAATTGACTCAAATCCAAGATTCAAATGTTTGGACAACCAATTCTCCCTTCCTCTCAAAATAAATAGGTAAACTATCCTTCTCGTACGGATGACAAACACCCATTAGATACAGTAATTGTGTGTAGGATTGATGATAAGATTTATCTGTACAGTGATTTAAATCTTTTTGTGAATTTAATTTCAATGGAAGCGGGAAGGACCCTCCACATCGGCATTCCATGGATTAACGGGCGCTCGACTCCTCCTCCGCCTCCTCGTCTCCCTACCTTCCCGCGCTTTATTTGTGCTTCTTCTATTCAGCGGGTAATCCTAAATCCCTCCCCCCTCCCCCCCTTTTATGTCTTTTAGCTCCATTTCAAAATGTTATCAACGAACTAAAAGCCATTTTTCTCTAAATTAAAAAAAAAAAGGGGAGCTACAAAGGACCAAAGCCTGGCCGAGATTGGATTGCCGATTGGGTATCCAAGAACGATGACGCCGTTCGGAGTATGCCAATCTACGTTGGAGGAGCCTCTTTGTTAGCCGTTCTCTTTAACCGTGCCATCTCGGGGATTGCTCCGGTTGCGGATGCCAGCAGGTACTCTATTATTAGTATGATGATGATGGAAATGCAAGCAGGTTATATTATAGAGAAAATAAAAGAAATTGTTGCATTACTTTTTCTTGAATTCATAAAATATAACGTATCAAAGAAAAAAATTCTTAAAATAATATTTAAATAATCTTAAACAGGTATCTGTAAGCACTCATCAATCAGACCCTTATTGTTGTTATTAAAATTAAGCTAAAAATTGATATTTTGAGGTTATATTATTCGCTTTTTATGTTTTATTAATCGGAAGATTGTTCATGAATTATTTTGAGTATTTCCGGTTAAATTAGATAAGAGGATTGTGTATCAGTTTAAATGAATTAATTGTTGAACTAATTTTAGACTAATAGGTTGTTTGGTAGGAAACTATAATGTTGATTTAATATTTTGGTTGGTTTAGCGGAAATTGTCAATTTCAGATGATTTGATTGCTCAACTGATCTTAGACTTTATTTTTCTTTTGATTTCAAGGTTTTGCTGCTAATATATCCATCTTTTCTGTCTGAGGTCACTGTGATCTTCAATTTAAGATACTTAAATGATTGTGGTTTTTTCGATCAGTTCACAGTCAAGAGCAGATCTATTGACACTTGGTTTGGCTGTGACCAATGTTTTAACTGGATTAGTTTGGTTATCAATCCGACCAAAATCCATCATTCCGGTAAAGGCCTGTCTATACTTTTTTCCTGTTCTTATTTCTTCCACAAGCATGCATACATGGGGAATGTTCATTTGCATCTGAAATTGAATGGTAAGAGTATTGATAGTAACCCCATCATCCCCAAAAGAAATTCAGGCACATGCACTTTAATTAAGTTGATTAGTTCGGTAGGTAGTTCTTTATTCCCCCTTCTTCTCTTAGATAATGTCTTCTTGATTACTAATATCAGGTAGAGCCTCAAGGAGTGGAATGCCTAGTAATTTATTCTCACCTTCCTGAATCAGTTGTTTCTGAGATACTTTGGTATTCCTCGCTTCTCTTTACTCCTTTTACTTGGTTTGTCTTAAGTGTATGGCTTTCCAATGGTGGGTTCGTTAATTCTGGGAGTTTATACCGATGTATAGAGTATAATATTTCTATTTTAACCCAGAAAGGAATTCTTTTACTTTGTTCTTTAACTTTGTGGATTTCCATTAAATCACTTTTACGTCTTTGAACAGGAGAAAATAAAATGTACACTACTTTCAGGAGTTGCATAAGATTCTCTATGCAATGGTTCTTAAATCAAGTTTGTACTCAAATTCTTTATGATTCCAGAATCTGAATAAGCATTTTGTAGATTTTGCTTGTTCAGGTCTATTGGGGTTTTGTCTGGATAATATGGAACTTTAGGTTTCAAACCGGTTGAAATCATGTTTTTGTTGTGAAATAACACCATTGGGGGCACTACAAAAACACCTTTTTTTCTCTAATTTATAAATACTTTGACTTCGGTATTTGGTAGAGCTCTAAATGGACAAATGGTTATGCTTCAGAGTTGAAAAAAATACTTCATTTCAAATTAAATTACCAGTTTTCAAAAGCACAATATTTTAAAATGAGGTCTTTTGTCTTTGCTGTATAACTATTGCGCTTAAAAGTTGTAAAAACTAGAGTGCCCTCCTAGAGTTTGTACTTCAATTAGGGGTAACATTAGAAAGTATTTTCCATTTTGGGAAAGTTGATTTTGTTTTAATTCATTATAAATAGTAAGGTGGACATTCAATTTCCGGAGGAGGGAGTGATAAATTATTGAGATGGTGGCATTGTGTAGAAAGGAGCCAAATTAGTTTGCATGTATTAGGAAGTTTCTCCTAAGCTTTAATCTGGTAGATTAGGATTTATTTAGTTTCCTAAGAAATATAGGATCAGTCATTAATTGATTCCTAATTAGTTGCTTAGTTTATTTTGATTCCTAACTTTGTGGGATTGTCTATTATCTTTCCTAAAATAATGGACTGGAATGCCAACCATCCTAATATAAGTATTAGGCTGTATTTCCTTGATGAAATAAGAGATTCCTTCACCAAAATTCACATGGCATCAGAGCTAGGCTCTAAACTTACTACCGAACAACATACTAGCATGCTAATACATCAAGGTACACTTACCTCTGCTCATATTGTAGCAACCAGAAAATTAAGACCATGGATAGTTGATTCTAGACCTTCAGATCATATGACCAGAGACATCAATATCTTCCACAAGTTCAATCTATATTCAAGCTCCTCTACAGTACGAATAGCAAATGGATCACTCTCAAAAGTGGCAGGAATTGGATCAATCAAATTGACAAAAGACCTCTCATTTGTCCTTTTTGTGACTAAATTTTATCCAAATCTCTGTGAAATTCACGCAGCGGATTCGGGGAAGGTGATTGGCAGTGTTGAAATGTGTGGTGATCCCTACTTGCTCAAAGGGAACTCTCCTATACATGGACAAGTTTATTCAAGTTGTGTTTTTGAGTCTGTTTCTAACTCATTCTCTAATTCTGTTTTTGTTTCAAATGAGAATTAAGTCATGTTATGGCACTTCCGCCTTGGTCACCCAAATTTTGCGTACCTTGAAAAATTGTTTCCTTATTTGTTCATAAATAAAAATTTAAAGTTTTTCAATTATGAAATATGTCAACCTGCAAAACACACACGGCATGTTTATCCTAGCATTCAATATAGGCCTTCACATCCATTCTCTATAATTTATAGTGATATTTGGAGACCTTCACAAGTGAAAATTATTAATGGGGCTCGTTGGTTCATATATTTCATAGACGATCATACTAGAACCATTTGGGTATTCCTTATGAAAGAAAAATCTTAAACTAGGGAAATCTTC
Source organism: Kokia cookei (assembly GCA_039519145.1). Lineage (NCBI taxonomy): Eukaryota > Viridiplantae > Streptophyta > Magnoliopsida > Malvales > Malvaceae > Kokia > Kokia cookei. Next base: position 33,149,560 of record CM076902.1, read on the forward strand.
AAGTTTTTTTATTTCATGATTCATACCCAATTCAAAAGCAAAATTCAGATTCCTAAGACCGATAATGGCAGAGAGTATTTACATTAGCCTTGGGTTCCTATTTCATAGCACAAGGAATTATTCATATGAGTTCTTGTGTTGACACCCCTCAGCAAAATCAGATAATCGAGAGAAAAAATAGACATTTACTTAAGTTAGCTAGATCACTCATGTTTACTAATAATGTACCTAAACACTTTTGGGCTGAAGCCATCCTTACTTCCACCTATCTCATCAATAGAATGCCTTGTCGAGTGCTACAATTTCAAAGACCTCGTGAAGTCCTCCTACAAGCCTTCCCTCATGCTAAATCTTTTTCTTCTGATCTTCCACTTAGAGTCTTTGGTTGTTCAACATTTGTTCACATACACCAATAACATCGTACCAAACTTGAATCCAAATCAATAAAATGCATTTTCCTAGGATGATCTCCTAATAAAAAGGGGTACAAGTGTTACTCACATGTTACTCAAAATAAGTACAATTCCATGGATGTCACCTTTTTTGAACACCAATCCTATTTTTCCAAATCCGAAATTTAGGGAGAGAACTCGAGGGAATTTCAACTTTAGGACATCCTTCTAGACACTCAATCCGTTTATATATCACCCCAAGGTGTTGTCAATTCGACACCATTACCCTCTTCCGAGTTCTCAAATATCTTACCTCTTTCGAGTCCTAAAATTCAAATCTCAATTCCCCATCAAGTCCAAACGACATACCATTCGAGTCTCAATTCCATGAGTCCATTCAACCTCAACTTGGTGCAAATTATCATGAAATTCGTGTCTATTCTAGGAGACAACCTACTGAAAATATAGAAAACGACACTCAAATTAGAGATTGTCAAGAACTTGAATCAGAGCCTCCTGCTTTAGAATTTCACATTGGTATGGATTCTTCAACTCGTGAGCCTCTTGTTTCTTTTGTTGATGATTTGATTTGCCTATTGCTCAAAGAAAAGGTGTCTAAACATGTACATAACATCTTATTGAGAAATATGTGGCATATGGAAAATTGTTGCCATCACATAAAACATATATTTCATCTCTTGATAGTATACAGATACCAAATTCCATTCAAGAAGCTTTGAAAAGTCCAGCATGGAAGAAGGCTATTGAGGAAGAAATCAGGCTTTAGATAGCAATGGAACCTGGACTCTTACAGAGTTACCTCAAAGGAAAAAGCCAGTGAGCTGCAAGTGGATATTTACAATTAAGTATAAAGTAGATGGAAGTATCGAGAGGTTTAAAGCCAGGCTGGTGGCAAAGGGCTTTTTCAGTCATATGGAATCGATAATCAGGAAACCTTTGCACCTGTTGCCAAGTTAAACATGGTTCGAGTACTGTTGTCAGTAGTAGTAAATAAAAATTGGCCCTTGTACCAGTTAGACATCAAAAATGCTTTTTTGAACGGAGATCTTGAAGAAGATGTTTACATGGAAATACTTCCAGGTCTAGAAAACTCCTCAAATAGCCATCAAGTGTGCAAATTGAATAAGTCATTGTATGGGCTAAAACAATCACCTCGTGCCTGTTTGATAGGTTTTCCAAAATAGTAGTCTCAAACGGATACAATTAATGCCAAGCATATCATTCCTTATTTGTGAAATCCTTATCAAAAGGTAAAATTTCTATTCTCAGTATCTACGTTGATGACATCATTCTAATTGGAGATGACTCGGAGGAGGTTATCAAATTGAAAAGATTATTTGCTATTGAGTTTGAAATTAAAGATCTTGATACCCTCAAATATTTCCTAGGTATGGAGGTTGCTCTATCTAAGGCAGGGATTGTTATATACCAAAGAAAGTACATTTTAGATTTGCTAACTGAGATTGGCATGCTTGGGTGTAAACCTACGGAGACGCCTATGGACCCAAACCTAAAGTTAAGGAAAAATGAGAAGAGTGTATCAGTGGATAAAGGGCAGTATCAAAGACTAGTGAGCAAGTTGATCTATCTCTCACACACGAGGCTAGACATTGCATTATAAATAAGTGTTGTTAGCCAACACATGAATGGTCTGTATGAGGAACATCTAGAAGCTGTAAATCGGATTCTTAAATACCTGAAGATGACACCAGGCCAAGGTTTACTCTTTAAAAAGAGTGAAATTCGTGAGATAGAGGTTTACACAGATGCAAGTTGGGCCGAAGAATTGACTGAAAGAAGATCCACAAGTGGTTACTGCTCCTTTGTTGGGGGTAGTCTTGTTACATGGAGAAACAAAAAGCAATCAGTGGTGTCAAAAAGTAGTGCAGAGTCAAAATATTGTGCTATTGCTTTGGGCATTTGCAAAGGAATGTGGATTCAGAGATTACTAAGAGAATTGAAAGTTGATTTTAAGGACCAGATAAAAATACATAGTGGCAGTCAATCCGTTATAAGCATTGCTAAAAATCCAGTACACCTTGACAGGACCAAGCATGTGGAAATTGATTTAAGGACCAGATAAAAATACATAGTGGCAGTCAATGCGTTATAAGCATTGCTAAAAATCCAGTACACCATGACAGGACCAAGCATGTGGAAATTGACAGACATTTCATTTCAGAGAAGGTCAACAATGGAATAGTCCAATTGAGCTACATTCCTACTCAACTGCAGCTTGCTGACATCTCACCAAAACTCTTCTAAGAATCAGCTTCGATGAATTCAACTCCAAGCTGGTATTGTATAACATATACACTCCAGCTTGAGGGGAGTGTAGGAAGGATAAAAATTAGTTTGTATTCATTAGGAAATTTCTCATAAGCTGTAATCTGGTAGATTAGGATTTATAGGATCAGTCATTAATTGATTCCTAATTAGTTGCTTTCCTAGTTTATTAAGATTTCTAACTTTGTGGGATTGTCTATTATCTTTCCTAGAATAATGGACTGGAATGCCAGCCACTCTAAAATAAGTATTAGGCTGTATTTCCTTGATGAAATAAGAGATACCTTCACCAAAAATCACACTTTTCTTGCATGAAAATTTTGAAAGAAGGTTAACAAACACTTAACACATCATTGTTTATTTATTTGTTTTTCAGTTGGGTGAGACAATCTTAAATTGGCTAACATAAGATGCTTTACTTTCTTCACAATAAAGGATATTCAAAGAATAAACATGTTTATTTCTTGTCTTCTATTTTGAAAGTGAAATATTTATGTTGTTTGTTGTTTACAGGGTGTGGGAATCTCTTTCTGCTGTAACGTGCTGCAAGTCTCTAGTTATTGTTTATGACTGCCAATGTATTGTTCAAATTGGTGTGGCAGCTAAATCACTGAACATTGATGAACCTTTTGCTGTGGATGCTGCTAAACTGATGCAGGGATCACTTTATCAAGGTGTTTTGAAGTCTGGAGCACGTAAGTTACTTCTGTCTGGGTTTACAATCATTCTTTCATGTTGTAATTACAATTCAAATGATTTGTTTGGAAAGAGGTTTTGACAAGCTTCCCATTACTCCATTCAATATTTTGCAGAGAGCTACTTGGCGAATCTGTCTCTTTACCCTGGGAGGTCCGAGCTGCCATTTCTGCCTTCAAATACTCAGGTCTCTAATTATCTTTACTATTTCTCAAATGCACCTTTTCATGCACTAGAGACCTAGGATTGCGTTTTCTTCTTTTGTTTTTCATGTAACATTTTTCTTTTGAATTTTGAAATATTAACTATAGTTATAAAATTTCTGAACACTAAAATTGTTAATATTCAAAGAAGGCATAATTTAGTAATCTTTAATCTTCATATAAATGAATGAATGTTAGCCATTGATTGAAGCTCTAGGTATTCATCTTTTTAACCCCTTCCCCCCCCCCCTAAACAAAAAATAATAATAAAGAAGGAAAGAAAATTGGAGTTTTTAAATTGAATGAAAGCATAAAATCTGCATGGTGTTTAACATTTCATCTGCCATTACTGCAACTCCAATTGGGAAAACTGGATGAGGTACTAAGAGCAAATTTTCATTAGAGTTATACTAGCTTGTGTCATAGCAGATGGAGTAGAAAAGCTTTCTCCACAATCTTTGCCCCTATTCTAGCAGGGAACTCATAGTTTCCTCATCATATTGTCCAAAATCTATATTCTTTTTAAAGATGTAATATGAACAATCAAAACTAAGAACATAGGTTCTAAACATTAGCATTATTCTACAGTAATATAAATGTAAATGTAAAATATTAATATAACCCTGAGTTTCTAAAAAATATTAAAAAAAAATCATTAAACAAACAAAATAGTAATATCATAAGATTTGGAATAATATTAATTCTTAACGAAATTTCGATGCCAACTTTCTTCTTACGAAAAAAGAAAAAGTACAAATGAAAATGGTTACTACACAACTTAAGGAAGAGTACAGTATTAACTTTCCTCTGCCATTTTCATATAATGTTATGTGTGCATATAAAGATCAAAGGACTAATATGATTTTCACTTTACTAGGCGGTGATCTTGCAACCACTGGGAGATAGAGGCATTGCAGTTCTTGGTGGGGACACAATTAGGGGTTTTTCAACTTCTGACCAGGTAGTTTAAATATCAGTGTTGACAGATCATCCAATATTTTGTTAGTATTAATCTGGCCAATTTGAATTTTATGCTATAAGTGTCTTATTTCATGCCTAGTTTTGCCTTTCCTTTTCCTCTTCCCTTTTGATGTGTCTCTTTACTTGATTGTAGGTCCATTATTATTCTTTAGTGTTTGTGTAGTTCATTTATTATACTCAAGATATTAATAATCACTAATTTTTTTCATTCATTCTCATCCCTGAAAGAAGCAAAATTTTAATCGTGACATATTACCCTACTTTTTTCTTACAGATGCTATGGTTATTTTCCATCGAACTTTGTCTCTTGTGGATAAAATATTTTCTTAATTTCTAAGACATTGTCTTGCTGGTTAATCAGTAACTCCAGTTTTATTGAGGGAATGGTAGTTTGTTACCCACTGTCTTCTCTTAAATTTTCTTTGATTTAGGGAAAGGGGGATTCAAACTATGCTGAAAGGCTCGGGGAATAACATGCAACACTGAGTCAAATGTTTGGGTGTTCTCTGTTAATTTTTCTCCCTCGCTTTTTGTTTCTAGAAAGAATAATATTATTGACCTGCTTTCTTTATTTTCAGGCATGGATTACATACATTGGAGAGAAATTGGATGCCACGCTTGCAAAGTCCATGAGTAGCATGCCATCAGTGGTTCAAGAGTGAGTTTGATCAAATCAAGCTATGAGCATTCATATCTTGCTCATAACATCAGCTGCGGACTTTGTTTAAGGTAGTTCTTTTTTCCATTCTTCTTGCGCAATTCAACATTATGAAACACTTTTTAAAAATTATATATTTCTTGTAGAAAAAAAAAGGGGGCCATTTTTGTCCTTTTTTTTAAAAGATTTATTTTGGTGAGAAATCGACTGATCAGGCAAAAAAAAAAAAAAAAACCCTTAATGACATAAAATGGAGCTTCTCCCTTCCCACTTCCTTTCTGGAGTGTTGAATTTCATCTGAAGGCATCTTTGACAACTGTAGACAGCAATTTTGTTGAAGAAATTTAGGATATTCTTCTGGTAAACACCAATGATAAAAATGCAATATATTGCTGTCACTTCTTTTACCTTGACTTTATTCTTCACTCAAATTTCCTCATTAACTTGCACCGTACTCTGTTTAGTTGCTGATAAGACCTGTTAATAGGCACATATCGTATGGCATGCAGAGAATACTAGCATGATATTATTAAGGACAATTGATGGTATCTGGATATAGCCTTCCTGAAAACCATCCAGAGTTGATGGTACCTGGATATTTTGGTCATAGTTTCAGTGATGCTTTTCGACAACAGTGTAATACTTGGTATACTTTCTTGTATTAACTGTTCACAACTTTGCAGCAATGAGATGGACATGAGATAAATTTGTATTGACTGCAATATTTGCAACATCTTGGTTCACAAATATAGATCCCACTAAACAACTGTAGACATGAGAACATAAACTGCATGCCCTTTTGGTCCTTTTGAAAGTTTCTAATATGCTATTTTGGTTGTTTGTTTCCCCTTCTTTGTGAATTTTATCTTCCCTCTCCGTCTCTTTGAGTTTTAAGGTGTTTGTTCTTGTTTTCGGATTTTTAGGTTTCCCAGGCAGTGATATTTCTTGGAGAAGATGTCCGGACCGGAGCCACAATGCTGCCATGTAATTGATAATTCGATATTGCTCTGGTCCTGAAACTATTGCTATTGCTGTTGATAATTGCTGATGCTTTACGTCTAACATTCTTGAATATGCAGTTGAAATTTTCTTATTTAAACAAAAACATATGCTAACCTAGTATTCCCGTAAAATCTACAATGGCATGTTTCTAGCAGTAAAGAATAATGTGCAGTGTATGAATGTGAGTATATCTTCTACATATTTATGTTGATCTGACTCTTCAGTTTTTGGAAGCCCTCTCATTTGACACCTGTATCCAACTCATATCTGAACATGAGTACTGGAATATGACCCTCCATGTATTAAAAAACTTACCAAGGAACTGATCACCAGAAGCATATCCATATTTGACACTCACACACAGGTCTAAGTAATACAGGTGCTTGTTATAGGCTAAACTTCGAAAACTGCCTGTTATCTTCTACTTTAAGTAATACACTCAAAAGAACTATGCATTGTCCATTTAATATAGAGAGAATGCAGTTATTTTCTACTTTAAGATAATTGAAAACATTTTACATCATGCATTCAAGTTCACCCTCCTATTATTACTACTATTGTTAATATGATAGAATTGTGAGCTTTTCCTACTTTTATTTGAATTGTTTGGTATTGCCCTAGTCTTCATCTTATTTCCTACCCTAATTGTCATGTTATTTGTAGGAAAAACATGAAGATGTAGTATTAGTCACTTGAACAGCAATAAACTACAGGTAAAATCATCAACAAACGAATGAGCTAGGATAGAAATGAAAGAGGGGAAAAAATGTTATTCCATCATCACAAAATTTACAGCCGTGTAAGAACCTATAATCAATAGATCTCATGTCTAAAAAAATCAGAAAAAAATGCAAAAGAAAAAAAAATGAAAAGAATGTGTTTTGTTGTCATTACACTGTTTCCCATGGGCACCAAGCTTGGTAGCAATCATATTTGGTATTGTTACAAATGAGACTTCTCCCAGGGTAAGCTTCCTGTGGCAGGATCAGCTAAATTTGCTAGGACAAAGTCTCTCAGACCAGTGTCCCAGACTTCGCAGAACTGTTTTTGCCAGTTTGGTGGTTCAATGGCCTCGGTTCCTAGCCCTGGGGCTCGGTCTTTTGAACCTTGGTTCTGGTTTTCTTGCCAGTCAACAACATATGTTGCAACCCTTCTGAAGAACTTTGCTCTAAAGGTCTCCCATACCTGGTACTTGTAGTGGTTTATTATGATAGAACTTTCGGGTACGTTCAGGTACCTGAATCCCTTTTTCAGCTGGAAGTGGTGCACCACATTGAGAAGAGTTTCATTGAGCAAATCAGGGCGCACAATGGACTTGTGTCGCTCAGGGCTTTGGAGCCGGCAAGTGTAACCTACAGTTACTCCTTGCAATGGCGGTGAGCTCAATCCGGATGGTCCAAAGCTGTGACAAGCTGTTCTTATCTCTGCAATCGTCTGTGATGACGAGTAATTTGCTACTAGGGATCTTAGTAAATTCTGACCTGGTAACCCTCTCCGGTGATGACGAGGGAAGTAGTAGAACTCATCCACATCAAAGAAGCCTACCCATTTACACTCATTTCTTGCTCTCAAAGCACAATGTGAAAATCCTGCCTCTTGAGTTTTAATCCATGGCCAGGTATGTCTGCTAACATTATAGTCTTGAAAATCAAGTTCTTCGATAACATCTTGAATTCCATCATCGCTATTATTGTCATAAATGAACCAACGTTCAACTCCGAGCCAGGCATGGTACATAATCCACTCCTGCAGTGCCGGTGTCTGGTTCCAGAGCATAGTGCAGGCGCAGAGCTCGAATTTCCCGTCATTCCTTTTCGTCTGGTAAGACATCGAATTGTATAGTTTAGCTACAGAAGGCATAGCAATATTCTCCTTATGCCTCATCCGATTCCTCCTGTGACCATAGGATCTGGAATTGCTAAATCTAACTGCAGATGGCATCCGTCCATGTTCGACATCATTCCCACTGGCAAGAACAACTGTAACTCGAATCCCCTGAGCCGAATCCGGATTATTTCTTATAATGCTGGGCAATGAACACCTAACAACCTCCTGTGCAGCCACTATTGCTTCAGTCATTACCACAAACCCTTCTTCATCCGAATTCTTCAAACCAAATTGGCACATGAACCTATTCGGATCAGATTCTTTATGCGGACGAAGATTCAACCCTTTAACGAAAACAACGGCAGTTTTCCCATCGAATGCCGCTTCATAAACCAATCTATCCCACGAATGAACCTTCCGATTACTCCTCAAAGACAAGCTATAATCAATCCCATGTCCTCGCCACATCAAACCCGCAGCAGCCGAGTAATTCCATGGTGGAAGAGGGCACCTAACAACCGATCGAAATCCATCCAATTCATCCACAGAGAAAACCCGTCGACGAACAACATCCTTATGATTCAAATCCTTGTGGTAAACACAGTCCAATTTTTCTGCTTCATCGATCTTGTCGGATACAAGCAGGAGCAAGTGATCGGGGAACAAAACTCGGTCTTCGACACTCAAAGGAAACTGTAACTTAGTATGAAAAGAATCTTGAAGGGAATTTTTGGAGAGGATAGAAAGACTGGGGACGCTCACAACCGGGTGAAACGACACCGTTCGGATCGGAAACCTCTCTGAAGACAAGAACATGAGGAAAGCGAAGAAAGAAAGGCACAAGATTAAGGACCTCCGTGACAAAAACTGAGCTCGGGAGTAGGGCCTGTAGATCCTCTTCCGCTTCAAACGCTGCTCCGACTCCATGTTTTTCGGAATCCAAAATCCAAATCCGAAGCCAAAAAAGAACAATAATAATACAAAAGAGAGATGTGGGTAAATGATTGAGTGGAGTTCTTTGGAGGGCTCAGATCTGGAAAGGGCCTTGCCTGAAGCAGTAGCGACACGCGTTAATGGCAGCCGTCAAAGCACTTAGTGGGGGAGACAGACAGAGAGGTAAGCTTTTTCTTTTTCTTTTTCGCTTTCTTTTTCTATGAAATTCGTTTTAATACAGGGTTTATTTATTCGTTTTAATACAGGGTTTATTTATTTATTTATTTGGTCTAAGACAATGGACAGGTGATTATGCTCAATCATAGATGTTCAAAATCAAAGGTGATGTGCTGTGATGGACTCCCTTATCTTTCCTTTCCTTTTTTTTTATAAAATTTTTTATACAAACTTTTTAAATTTATTTAATTCGTGTTTATAAATTAATTTTGGTTTATATTATTTAATTATTAATTTTAGGTATAATGTCAATTTTAGTCTTTAATATTTATATTTTGGTCAATTTAGTCTTTTTTTAGTTAAATTTAGCCTTCAATCTTTTAAAAAAAGTTTAATTTGACTATCAATCTTTTAAAAAGAATTAAATTATTGTTTTTTAAATGAAAATTCTGATTAAAACATTAAATTTTAAAGCATGATAATTTGAATGACCATCAATATATATTTCATGTTAAATTTTTAATTTTTTTTATGAACTTTTTATAATTTTTTGAATTTTAAATATTTTTATTTTTTATATTTTTAATTATTTATTGATATGATATATAAAATAGATAGTACTATGTTAGTATGAAAATATATGTGGATTATTATGCAAGTTGTTATCTAACATCGTTGAAAAAATTAAGTTTAATTTAACATTTTTATTTACAAAAGCGATTTGATTCTTTTTAAAATGGTAAAAGTCAAGAGTTTTGCGTGTTAGCTTGATAATCAAGAGTATTCATTGTTTTAAATATAGTTTGAGTTTGAGTTTGAGTCGTGTTAAGCACGTTATTGTTAGTATTTTGTCCTTCCATTATAATTTACTAAAAAAATTTTAAAGTTCAGATTTAATTTAGAATACAAGAGTGAAGTTAATAAAAAAAAAATGCATCATTGAGGGTTAAATTTTGTACATTAAGCTTTAATTTTAAAATACTTTCCTAATAAGATATTTTCTTTGAGAAAATCATTCTTATTTTCTTTTAAGAAAATTTATGATACAGTAAAAGACAAGTTTTTTAGATAAAAAATTACTTTTTAAATAAAAGTTATTATAATATTTATGGGACACTTAAAAATATATGACGTAAAAGGCTTATTAACCTTGAATTACATAAATTATCTATTTTATTTTATTTTATAAAAAATTAAAATATATATAACGTTTGATAATATATCACATATCATGTTTTTATTTATGAGTATAAATAGAAATATATCATCCATTATGGAGTTATAATTTTAAATATGATACAATTCTAATAAAAATAATATTAAATTAAATAATGATATATTATAAAAATTTGAATATAAACTCATTTATATTGTAGTATCATGTATAACTTTTAAATAAGTTGCAGAATTACGCATTACTAATAAATTAAATATAAATTTTTAATAAAAAAATATGCAATGACATAACACTTTTAAGCATAATAATCTCACAAACATATTGGTAAAATAATCATATTTATATTTACTACAATATATATAAGAGTGTTCAATCGATTAATCGAATATGAACTATCATTAATCGAATTAATTGATCCTTTTAAATTTTTAATTGTTAATCGAATCGAAATTTTTTAATTAATTTAGTTGGTTAATAGAAATTAATCGAATTAATCGAAATTTATATGTTTTTTTTTTATTAAAACAAGTTTAAAACATATAAAAAATTAACCGAATTAATCGACTAAATTAACCGATTGACCCCGACCAAATAATTATATATTATAATGTTATTTATTAAATTCGGTTAATTTGATTAATGAATCGATTTTGAATTGAAGTAATTGTTAATCAAATTTTCAAAAAATTATTAATCGATTTTAACTGAATTAATTCGATTAATTAAACGATTAACTGAATTTAATTGATTAATCGAATTAATTTACTTTTACTCGAAATTTACATTGATATACGCTTTATTGACCGAATCTGATGGTAACATTGTTTTGTATTCATATACGCTTTATTGACCGAATCTGATGGTAACGTTTAAGCGTGTTTTCTAATATTTGGTATTTAAACATTAAAGTCGGTAAAAGCATACACGTATTCTTTACACGTTTCATTCTTTTCTTTTCTTCTTTTTTTCTTAAAAAAAATATAAAATATATTTATTAATTTGTCGCTTTATGTTAGTTATGAAGTTTCCTTTCATTTATCGTTCAAACAAAAAAAAGTTTCCTTCCATTTTACTCAACACTTTTGGGGCTTAAAGGCAACAAGCTTGGGAAATAAGGATTAAGTAATTCTTTTATTCATATTATATTTCAAGTATTAAAGTTTTTCATTATATTAACCTCAAAACTTAATCGAACTTATTTAAAATTTTATTTACATAATTTATGCAATAAATCTAATAATTAATTTGGAAAAAAATTATTAATTAATCATTACGAAAACAAAACCTAAAATTGTTATACATTACTAATCGCCAACTTAAAATACAGATAGGACTCGGGCCGTTTGTCTGTGACTTGAGTAAGTTTCACCAGGTAGAGGGAGAGCAAAGAGAAAGCGAGGAGAGCTTGCAGCTTTAGCTCACACGTACCAAGGGAAATCGCACAATCTTAGCATATAAGGGGAGATCGCGAGGTCTGACAGACGATCCAATATGAGACGCATGCTAGCACGCCTGAAGCCCATTCAAAGTATCAATCCTAAAAATAGTGATGTCAAATCATGAACAATAAATTATGTCGTGAACAAAAATAATATATACAAATACTCAAATATTCTCATTAATCAAATGTAAAAAACAATTACTGAACAAAAATAAATCTAATTTTCAACCTTATTTCATCATTCAAATGAACAAGAAGAGAGAGAAGGAGGGAGGGTCCAATTAAATATAGTAAGGGTAGAAAATTTCCCCTTGCCCAGATCTCACATTCAAAAAAAAAAATAAACCTTATGTATTGACCTAATGATCAAAAGTGCTTATTATCTCATGTGTGATTTGAGTTCGAATCGCGTTAGTCACTATTTGTAATTCACCAAATTTTTTTATATATATATTTATCTTTTTACTTTCTAACTTGACTTATTTCTCAATACAATATTCTACCATATGGTGACCACATCTTGTTTCCTTCAAGTTGAACCAACTAATTCATTAATATATAAATCTTAGATTAGCCTCTCTCTTTTTTAATGTCTTTCTTAATAATGTTTGGGAAGTAATGACATAAGCTAAATTTATTTTATTTTTACAAAAAAAAAAATGACATTATCATCATGTGATATCATCATGTGATAAAGAAAGAGTCCAACAAAGTCTTGATATCAACTAGGAATTCTTTCCCTTTCAATATTTGTTTATTGTTTGAAACAGAAAAGGTTAGATTTTTTGACATTAGCTTCTCCATTGCTCTTTATTCTTGTTGATAACGAGAGAATAACACCCAATGTTGATGTGCTTAGATGGTGATTTTGTCTTTTTTTATTAATACTTCCGACTAGTATCATCCAATTTAGATCTATTCATGAGTCGAGTCAGATTCAGGTAGACTCTTCTCAAAAATTTAAGCCTATTTGTTAGGTTCAGCTTCAACCTGGCTCGAAAAATGAGCATAAAGTTTTGTTCAAATTCGGTCCAGACAAAAAATGGTAAAATTTGAATTTGATCTAGTTCGCTCAAATTAATTTTTTATTATTTTTTATATAAAAAATTTAAAATATAATACGTATAAAAAATACTAAAAATATTAAAATAAATATTTTTCAACAAATTAAAAAAATATTTATACTTAAATAACACATAGGTGTAACTTAAGAAACAAACACCTCTAAAATGGCAACAAAATTAACAATAAAACAAGAGTTATGCAATACCTAAACAATAACAAAATAATAGTAACATAATAGTGAAATGGTAACAAAATAATGAGAAAACAACAAGAAAATAATAGATTTTTTTGCTAATTCGAGCTGGGCCTAAGTAAAAAAAATCTTACTCGAGGCTTGACTTTTTTTTAAATGGGTTTTATATTTTTACCCAAACCCATTTTTTAAACTTATATTTTTGTCTAAACCCTTTCACTTTTTGACCCGACCCGATTTATGGACAAATCTAATCCATTCCAAATGTAAATTAAAAATTTTATTTATAATTTTATTATCAGATATAAAAAATGTTAGAATAGAATTATATTGTTTTTTTATTTTTTAATAAGTCAATGGATTATATGGGCAGGTTAGGCTCAGTCAAGCTCCAACTGAGGTTTAAAATTCTTTTTAAAAATCATGTTGCTATTTAACTTATTCCAAGAACATTTTTAATGAGCAAAGGTTAAATGAAATTTGTTTTATTATTCAAAACATTAAAATATTAAAAATATTTTTATTGCTTTAATAATAATTTAAACTGAATCAGGCTAATTAGAAACTAAATTATAAATTTCTATTTTAGACTCTGCCATGGATAAATTTAACGGCAATACTCTATCAATGAAACTATAGATTAAAATAATTTCATTTTCTATTAAAGAAAAAAACAATAGAAATTTGAGAATTAGTTAAAATGATTTGAGATAAAAAAGGGTATATATTCTTAATGTGATTAATAATACATAAAAAAAAAAAATTGAATTTATAATGGGAAAGAGGAATGGAGGTTATTGGAATCGAACCTAAGCTCTTATATTTTATAAGATAATGTTTAGGGTTGAGTGTTCGAAATATAGTGAAAATTTTTTGAGTTAATCGAGTTAATCAAGTTCACAACTCTTATTTTATCATTCTAACTCAATTTGAAATTTTTTCGATTCGAGTCGAATCGAGTGAAATTGTTCGTGTTAAATTAAAAAATTAAACATGTCAAATAAAAATACTGTTATAGTATAACTAATTCCATGTTAGAATACAGAAATTTGAAACCATATATATTTGAATATTTTTAAAGCAAAATAATAATAATAATAATAATAATAATAATAATAATAAGATACTTGAGTATGATAAATTTGAATCATTAATTAGGATCCAAAATTATTCTTTAGAACATTTTTTAAATTTCAACTTTTTTATATTTTTTAAAAATTTATTTTTTTTGTAACTTTTTTTGTTGTGAGAGAGATTAATTTGTTTATTTTCAAAATTAACAAGGACCAAAAGAGAATTTACACCAATCTGTTATTTGAATTGTTCGAACTATTCAAATTGTAAAATTCAACTCGACTCGAACTTGAAACTCGAATCGAATTATTTGAGTTGACTCAAATAATTCAAATAACTCGAAATTTAAAATTTTTTCGATTTTTTCGAATCGAATCGAATTTTGTTCATTTTTAAATTAATATCTTGCGATTGAACCAAAAGTGAATAATGCATATGTTGGTGGATGATAGCTGGCTTAGCTGCCCAAAGTTTGGTTCCTTGTATGCCTAATTTCTCCAATTTATGCTTTAATTTTCCATCAATAAATCAATCATGTGATGTGAATCCTTATTTCTCAAGGCTAAGAATTATTCTTTCCCATTTTTTTGTATTTTCTTTTCCATATTTATGCTACTTCCTTCTTTGACACATGTCATTTCCTTTTCTTTTTTATATGTTACTAATAATAATGATTAATTGCAATTATGGTACCTCTATTTTTTAGGTTATAATATAGGAAGGCCCTAAGACCATCCTTCTCTGACATATGTCCTTTCTTTCTTTCTTTCTTTTTTTTTTTTTTTTTTTTTTTTTTTACATTTTTACCAATAGTGGTCAAATTCAATTATGGTCTCTCTATTTCTTAGATTATATAAAAATGATCACATTTCAATTTAGATCTCTATACTATACGCAAATTTGAGATTTAATATTTATATTTTAATTTTTGACATATTTTGGTATCTCAATATTTATAATGTCATTAGTTAGTTTAAATATTTTATTCTAAGTAAAATGCTTATGTAAACTTATAAAATTATTAGCATCGTTAAAATTTTTGTTAAATTCAAGTCCATTACAATGATATTTTTTTCACATTATTATCGAGTGAGTATTTTTTAAAATTTTAAATTTTCACATTAGGAAATTTAGCAGAAGAATTTTAACGATGTTAACAACTAGACTGCATGCACTTTTTTTTTTTTTTTTGCATTTTATCAAAATGATTAAATTTCAGTTTTGGTCCTCTAATATGTCTAAATTTGATATTTAATCTCTATACTTTAATTTTTAATATCGATTGGTTCCTTTATTTTTATAATATTATTAATTAGTCCAAATAGTTGACTTTGTTAACTTTTCGATTAAAACATTACATGGTTGTATATAAATTGAATACCCTAAGAGTCCTAGAGACCGACACGTGGTTTCCTATTTCTTTTAGGTTTGCATCGGTCTTACCCTTTTTCTTATAGTTTTAGAAAAATGATTATATTTCAACTTTGGTCCCTCTATTATGCCTAAATTTGAGATTTAACTACTACACTTTAATTTCTAATGTAATTTGGTCCATGTATTTTATAATATTATTAATTAATCCAAATAGTTAATATCATTATTTTATCAATTAAAATATTACGTGATTATATATAATTTGAATGCCCTAAGGGACTTAGAGACATGTACGTAGCTTTCTATTTCTTTTACAACGAGCAAACTTCAGTTTTGGCCTTATACTATGTTGAAACTTGGGATTATTTTAAATATTTAATATCATTAATTAGTCTAAATATTTAATATTGTTAACTATTTTAATCAAAACGTTGACGTCAATTTTTCTTAGGAACGATATTCCATCAAAAAAATTATTTTATCATGAAGAGTTCGAACAAATGTTTTCAAGAAAAAATATAAATATTTTCAATGTTATTTTTATTGTTACATGATTGTCAAATCATTTTTTTTAAATTTAAAATTTCACATTAATAAATTTAATAAAAAAATTTAAATGTAATAACAATTGAATCTAAATTTTTAAACTAAAAAAAGTAAGATATCTAAATTTCTAAAACTAAAAATAAAATTAAAATATATTTTAACTTTCAAATTTATACTCCATAATTTGACACACACAAAAAAAAAAAAAAAAAAACCAACATGAAGCTAGGGAATCATACTAATTTTGATCAAAGAAAAGGAAAACGTTAACACTTCAGTTTTTTCAATCATGTACATATATTTCTTTATTTTTAGGTTTGTTGGTAAAATAAGCCTCAAAACATTTTCGAAAAAAATCAATTAAGTTACTCTCAATTTTATGCACCCAATTGAGCCATGAGCTAGCAAAATAAATCTTTTGACCAATGTTGATCGTTACTGTTTAATGATAATACTAATGTGATTGTTTAACATACGTCACATCGTCGTTAAGTGCTAACGTGGCAGTATCATGTTAGCAAAAAAATAAAAAATATTCAAACTATAAAAAATATTTTAAAATTATTTGTAAGAAAAGTACATAATAGATCTGAACAAATGATTATCTAAGTTCATTTGAATCTGAACAATTTCGTGTCTAGATTCATTCTAGAATTATAAAATAAATAAATAATTTGTAAAATTTATAATAATAAAAAGATTTTATTATTTTTATATTTTAATTTAAAAACGAAAATTAACTACTTATATAATAAAATCAAGATTAGCAAAATTTTTATTATATTTTGGACACTCATCTTTTTTCAGTTATATTAATCAAATAATTTAATAAAAATCAGAAAAGTAATTTTTTATAAAATTTTAAAGATAATTTATTTATTTTTATAATTTTTGGTTTTTAATTAATTTCTAATAATTTTTTATAAATCATTTTTTAATTTTTATGTTTTTTAATAAATTATTTTATTTATAATTTTATAAAATTTTATGGTGTTTAATTAATTTCTAATAATTATTATAAATTTTAATATTTTTTTTATAATTTTCATAATTTTTATGTATTTATAAATCTAGAATGAATCTAGATAAGTAATGTCCAAATTCAAATGAACTTGAATAACCATTTGTCCAGATTTATTGTATATTTATCTTACAAATAATTTTAAAATATTTTTTATTTTTTAAATCTGTATTTTTTACTCATGTGACAGTGTCATGTCAACAATAGGTGATGATCTGGCACTACCACATCAATACCCAATGATGTGACATGCCAATTAGCATTCGATGATGATGTGAGACTACTACATCAACAAAATAGTGCTGACATGGTATCTACCAAATGGACACATCAACGTTGCCATTAAATACTAACAGTCAATGTCAGTTAAAGGGACTATTTAACTAATTTTACTAGTTCAAGAGCTCATTTGGGTGTAAAAGGTTGGAAGAGATTTAATTGGTTTTTTCATGAAGTTCGAGGGCTTATTTTACGAATAAGCTTTATTTTTAATTAAAAAAACCAAAAAAATTGTATATTTCTAATTTTAAACTATTGAGTGTCCCTTCCCAAATAGGGTAATTTATATTTTAGTTCACTTAAAATTAAATTTCATTTTGGTGAACTTCTATTATGAACTTATTAAGCCATTTATGCTAACTCCATTAAGTAATTTTCATGAAAAAGGTGGACTTAAAATGAATACGTAACTCGTCATCAAATTCTAAACTTAATTGTTTTTTTTATTAAAAAAGATTGTGTCTAAATTAAAATTATGCAACAGATTTTGTCTAAATGTTAATGAAATTAAAAGATTGTGACTTAAATGAAAATTGATATTAAATTTAGTGGCCTAGAATGTAAATTACCCTCCTAAATATGGTAAACCAATTGAGTGGATGTCTTAAAGGATTTTACGGGCCGAATTTCAGTAATGTTTTATAATTTTGGATAATTCATATTTAATAATACAATATTTTATTTAAATTTAATTATAAAAATATAAAAATATAAAAAATTTAATGTTATTTTGAATAGTAAAATAGATTTTTAGACAGGAAACTCAACAAAATTCGTACCGCTAATATGATTACACCCAATATTCCATTTAAAAGCACTATTATTTTATCATAAAAACTCAATTGCAGGGATATAAATGAATAAAACGTTCGATGAATTATTCGTAAATCATTCGTATAACGTTTATTTATATTCGTTTATTAAGTTAAATAAACGAGTATGAACAAAATTTTTATGTTTATTTAATAAACGAACGAATACGAACATATGTGTGTTGGTTCGTTTATGTTCACGAACTAGCTCGTTTATTGACTCGTTTATAAGCTCGTTTATTGACTCGTTTGTAGCTTGTTTATTTATTAATGATATTTTCTTATAAAAATATTAAAATAATATCTATTTGTATGTATTTATTGTTTGTTTGTTTGTTTATTATTCATTAACATTGTTCGTGAACATGTTCAATTATATGTTCATGAACATGTTCGTTTAATGTTCGTGAACACTAAACAAACGAATATGAACACACATAATTTTAAATAAACGAACATGAATAAAAATTTGAAATTCTTAACGAACATGAATCGAATATGAATAATTTCAAAACTAAACAAACGAACACAAACATAAATTTATTCGTTCAAGCTCAGTTCATTTACAGTCTTAGGCACCTATAATAGGGTAAAAGAATAATATTGAAATTAGTATTTCCAAGTTTGATCATACAAATAAGAAATTATCAAAAAAATAAAAGAAAAGAAAAGAAAAGAAAAGAAAGAAAAGAACAAAATTTGATACCTAACTTTATTTTAGATCCAATAATAGTAGTGCTACTGAATAATAGTAGCAATTATTTTGAATTATGTTCTAGATAATGCTATTTAGGGTAATTATTCTCTAAATTATGTATATATTTGTAATAAATATGTTTTCACATTTTTTAAGAGTTAGTGTTAGCCTTAATTTTTTAAGTATTTTGATATAATAAAAAGTACATTAAAAATTTCTACTTAAATTTGTAAAACTTGTTCATAAGTCCTTCAAATTAATTTTCATAGTGTTGAACAAATAAACTCTTAAAAAACCTTAAAATAACTTATTTTTTAACACAATTTTTGAAGTCTGAAAGACTTCTACCAATACTTAGTGGAAAAGTATCGGTAGAACACAAGGTAGAAAAAACTTTGTAAATGCTTCAGACTTCTACCGGTAGAACAGGACAAACTACCGATACCTGTCTGACTTCTACCAATACAACCATGACTTCTATCGGTAGAACAAACTCTAGGAAGCAAAGAAGTTATGGCTTGGGACTTCTACCGATACCTAGAAGGTTTTTACCGAAACAAATCAAGTCAGTAGCCAAAGTTCAGCATCCCCTACACTTCTATCGATATTCTAATGGGTTCTACCGATACCAAATGAAACCCTCAGAGTTCTACCGATACAAGTTGGGATCTACCGGTACAACAATTCCAACGGTCATATTTTTCAAAGGCTTCTACCTATACAACTCTTCTTCTACCGGAACAATGAAGCTGCTGTCCGCATAAATGCTGGCTTTAATGGCTGCAACGTTTTTAATTTATTTCTAACAGCTACAAACGTCCACAAGGTTGTTAAAGGACTTAAATACAATGTCAAGGCTCCCCATTGAAGTCAACAAAAACAAGAAACAAGTGCTTAACTTTGAAGAACTCATTTTTCCATCTTTCATCAATCTTCTAGAAAACTTTTCTTGTACACACTTGTGGGTTACGTTTTCAATCATTCTTTCAAGTGTTGTAACTTTATGTGAGAGTGCTTATTTGTTGATCATTTGCCTTTTGGAGGTACATTCTCATTCATTCTTATTTTCTTTTATTTTGTGAGGTGTTACTTAAGGTTTTGAGTAGAAAATCTTAAAAGGTAGTGATTCTATCTTACCTTTGAAAAGATAGAGATTTGTAAGGTTAAATCTTGTCCTTAAAGGTTCAAATCTAGTGGATTTGGAAATCCTTAGTTGAGGAAAGCTAAGGTAGTGGATATAGGCAATTGAGGCCGAACCACTATAAATTCTTGAGTCGTTTGCATTTCTCAATTTATTAAAATATTTTAAAAACACCAATTCACCCCCCTCTTGTGTATTTCGATCATAACACTTAAGGTTTCCTTTGGTGTAGGGAAATTCATTTATTTTAAAAAATTGTTTTCTATTCTTTAAAAGTAAAAATAAATCAAAATTTGTTCTCAATAATAAAAATATTGAAATAAATTTAGTAAATATTTTCTCATTATTATACCTCTATCCCAATTTGAACATGTAGCAGTAAGAGTGGTAGCTTAAAAGGCGCCCATGGATGGCCTTACGTCCTATTTCATCAGTAATAGTCGTCCGGTTGGTTATGAATGACTAGTCACACGCATACCTCATGACCACCTTCTATGGACTGTCCATAAGGACCACACAACATTATACTATACTTAATGACAACTGACATATAACAACAATGCCACTTGGTCAACCACATAACAGGCCACCATCCATATTGTGGATGACATGACACTGCTAGGCAGGAAGAGTTTTCCCTAGATATACCCCAACCCACGAAGAGAAAGAGATCTTCTTCCTTAAGCACGTTACCAAGCAATTTATACCCACTCTCCAAACCTTTTTAAGCTCTCTTCTTTTCCCTACTCAGCCTCTATCTTCGACTCTCTACTAATCACAGGTGAACCGGTTTTCTTAATAACCACCACCTTCTCCTCTTTTCCTCCTCCTTGCCGAACCCCTATATTAACACTCATAATAGAGTAATGAGAAACAAAATAAAACAATTTGTATATTTATATGGATTGGAATTAGCATAATAAATTCGATATTTAAATTTTGTTGAGAAAAATAATAATATTTTTGCATTTGTGTTAATTTGAATTAATGCCAATTTATAAAAAGTTAAAAATAATTATTTTCAGTTTTTTCAATCTTGCAAAATATGTTTAGTGAAAACAATGAAAATAACTTTTGTTTGTTTTCTAGTTTTCAAAAATTTTCATTTTTCAAAAATCATTTTTAAAATTTTCAACAAAACATGTTTTTTTTACTATTTTTCATTTTCCACAAAAATACCTCTGCTTCTCAAAATCAAACGAAGCCTAAGATTGCAAATTGAAAAAATTTGAAATTCTTTTATCTGTTCGACTCAAAAGTTCAAAAAAATTTCAAAATCTTACCGTTGTACAAGTCAAAATCTAACACTGCATAAATAACAGTTTAGTGGATTTTTAGAATAACATGATTTCCACATTACAGGTTTGGATGTGGATGATGTTTGGGTTATGGATCAAGCCATTTTAGGGGAACATGTGGCAGTACTTTGATAGTTTGTTTCAGCAGAAGCTTGTTCTGCTGTTGGCCCAAGATAGTTCCTGGTTTCAACCAGTGATGACTGATGATGATGTGGGTTCTTTTTTTGGCTGACGTCTCACTTGAAGAGGTGAGATAGTGGCGAAATTTTTGTAAGGAAGTTGAAATTAAATTATAATTTTTATGATGGTAAAAATATAATTACATCATTTTAATAGTTTATATTTTTATAATTTTTAAAGGATTAAATTAAATTTCTATATTTTTAAGAGGATCAAAGTGCAATTTCATCTTTTCAAATTTAAAATTTTAAAAATTTTAAAAAGTTTAAATGAAAATTTTTTTATTTTAGAAGGATGACTAGTTTCGCCTCTTGGTGAGATTTAGTTTATTTTCTATGAATGGGCTAATGGCTCCAAGGCCGTATGGCATTCAACCTGTCTTTTTTTGAAAAGGATTGGAACTCAGTGAAATTAACTTTGCTTGATTTTGGTCGTGTGACGTTAAGAGTTGAATGTTTCGATGTTAATATACCCAAGGTGTTTTTGGTCCTTATTCCTAAAGCATTGCCTGCAAGAAAAAATATGACAGATAATATTCTAATTACTCAGTCTATGGTGCATTCAATGATGAATATGTGTGATCAGTCGGGGGCTATGATTTTGAAAATTCATCTCCAAAAAGCGAATGATAATGTCAATTAGTCATTTCTTCGGAAGGTGCTTATGGATTTTGGGGTATTTGGAAAATTGATTGAGTTAATTATGTTCTGAATCGAGGCTAGTAAAGTTACTCTGATTTGTAATGGGTAGGTGACTAGGGAATTTACTCTGCAACAAGTTCTGCATCAGGGTGACTTGCTTTCCTCCTATTTGTTCATCATGCTAATGAAAAAAATTTCACTTATGATTTTGGATTAGGTCGATAGACTTGGTTATAAATTTTCTCATCGGGGATCAAATATTTCACACATTTTCTTTGCAGATGACTTACTGCTTTTCACAAAAGCTACTCAGGCGTAATCAGCAGTTATCAATAATTCTCTACTTGAATTCAGTCAAATTAAGTGAGGCTTGTGGTATTCCTCTTGCAAATAACTTGGGGGCTTCCTTGGTTTACGAAAGAAACATATTCACATGTGGTGGATAAAGTTTTGAAAGAGATTAAGCGATTGGAAGGGTAAAATCCCTTCCCCGGTAGGGAGGAAAGTCCTAATCCAATTGACGACGTCTGCACTTCCGCTGTATATGATGCAATCGACACTTGTTCCAGTCTCATTTTGTGACTAGCTTGGTTGTATCAATATGATTTTTTTGTGGGGTGAGTCAGATTTGTATTAACACAATCACTTGGTCAAATGGAATAGATGTGCTCACCGAAGCCAAAAGATGGTCTGGGGCTGCATCAATCTCAATGGAATAAGTTGGAGGTCACTCACAAATCATAGCTTGTTGTGGTGTTCCATTTTTCGAAGTAAACATCTACTTGGAGAGGGATTCTTAGAGTGAGGTATGTGGCATTGTTAGGTTGCGAATGACATATTGGGATGGGTTATTGGGTGTGGTTTTTGCATGATTGGTGGGCAGGTAAAGGACCTCTCTGGAAACAACTTCAATCGAATGATTTTATGCCATCAAATGCTGTGATTCCAGTGTTCTTTGATTTGTCTAGGAATTGGCAACTTTCGCCTGTTGCACGTACTTTTCCTACAGATACGATTATAGAAATCCAAGCAATCCCCATTCTATTTTTACAAGCTCGGGATGATACTTTTTATTGGGGCTATGAAAAGTTGTGGTAAGTTTTCTGTCGGTTTTGCCTACTCTATGCTAGCAAGTCGACATGTTGATGGAACACTTGATGGGAAGGTGGGCAGGCTGAGGATTTTGCCATGTCCTGAATGCATTCGTTTCTTTTTGTGGCTCGTGTTCCTTGATAAGTTAAAGGCAAATCAGGTATGGATGAGAAAGATAATGCCGTCGATTGATTTATGCGACCTTTGTGTAGGGTGATTGAATTTATTGATCACATACTACGTCCGTGTACATTTGCAAAAGAGGCTTGGTGCGAATTACAGATTGATTAGTTGCAACATGATTTTTTCATGGTTGATTTTCAAGTGTGGCTGAAGAGGAATGTGCAATCGACTCATTTTTTGGTAGGAAGGTATCTTTATCTATTTAAATTCGGACTTTTACTTACATCAAAATATACGAGTTACGCATACATAGTCCGTCATCTATTCAGGATTAAGGTATTCCGTCATCTATTCAGGATTAAGGTATCTTACACTTTGAACGTCACAAGTAAATAAATCCATAAACAAATTCAAGATATATTCTTCTCGGGTCTAGTCCAATGTACTGTCAGTCCAACCTATGTCTCATCTTTTGGGAGTCACCCACTCCAATTTCCAAGATAAAGCATCCTCTAATTGGACTTGATAGATGACACATTAGCTTTTCAACCGATTTGCTCATTTTTTATTAAATTGAGGACATGTTTAAGTTTATCTACTAATACAGATTGTCTTTCCGTATTACGATCTAACCACGTAATACCACTTAATATTAGTTTAAACATAGATAACCAATGAGCCAATATTTGCTTCTATTTTGCTTTGCATGCAAAAACCACATAACGACATTATACAAAGTATATTAATGTAATCTATGAATTATTTTATTAACTAATCTGTTCGAAAAAATTATAAGTTTACAAACGAATATACTACACTTAAGACACCAAATCCAACATAGTATTGCTTTTCCTATTACCCTTCAAAAAGGTAAATGTCAATGTACTTATCCCATTTCATCCTTTGTTTCTTATTACCATTTGTCACCCATGACTAGCTCTTTTATTGCAATCTTAGACTCTGTTTTGATTCCTAGAACTGTTAGAGAGGCTTTGTCTCATTCTGGCTGACGAGAGATGCAATGATAGAGGAATGATTGCTTTAGATGGTAATGGTACTTGGGAATTGATGGATCTACCTACTAGTAAAAATGCTATTAGGTGTAAGTGGGTGTTTATTGTCAAAGTTAATCCTAGTGAGTCTGTTGCACATCTAAAGGCTCAGCTTCTTGGTAAAGGTTATTCTCAAACTTATGGTGTTGATTATTTTGATACTTTCTTTTTAGGGGCTAAGTTGACTTTAGTTCGCTTGTTTATATCTATGGAAGCTTTGTTTGATTGGCCTTTACACCAGTTTGACATAAATAATGCCTTTCTACATTACGATCTTTAAGAGTAAGTCTATATAGAGAAACCACCAGGATTTGTTGCACAGGGGGAGAGTGGGAAGGTTTGTTGTCTTCGAAAATCTTTCGATGGCTTGCAACAGAGTGTGGGTTCGATTTGGATGGTTTAGTGAGGTGGTCCAAGATTTTGGTTCTACAGAAAAGCAGCTGTGATTACTAGGTTTTCTACAAGCATTCAGAGGCTGGCATGATCTTATTAGTGGTTTATGTTGATGGTATTGTCATTAATGGGAGTGATGATGCAAGTGTTTTGCATTGAATTCCTCCCTTCATACTTAGTTCCAAACAAAAGACTTGGAACACTTGAAATATTTTCTTGGAGTTGAAGTTACCAGAAGTAAAAAAGATTTATTCTTGTCTAAGATGAAATATGCTATTGACTTGTTAGCAAAAATTGGAAAATCGGTATGTAAGCCATGCAACACACAAATGGATTCCAATCTGCAACTTATGAACGAAGATAGTGATATGTTTGAAGACCTTGAGAGGTATAGAAGACTAGTTGGGAAACTGAATTATCACACAGTTACTCGTCCTAACATTGTGTATTCAATGAGTGTTATGAGTCAACTTATGTCTTCACCAACAGTTAAACACAAGGCAGTGTCGGAACAAATCTTGTGCTATCTTAAACGGGGCCCAGGTTGTGGTCTTTGGTACAAGAGTCATGGGCACACAAACATTAAGTGATTTACAGATGCGGATTGGGCATGACCTAACATGGATAAGAGGTTTACTACAGGATATCGGGTCTTCGTTGTAAGAAATCTTACCTCTTGAAAAGCAAGAAGCAAAATGTAGCATGGTGATCAAGTGTAGAATCAGAATATAGAGTAATGGCGAAGTCTGTCCGTAAGATTATATGGTTACAACAGCTATGGAATGAACTAGGCTTTCGAGTGTTAGTGCCAGCGAAGCTATTGCGTGATAACCAAGTTGCTCTTCATATATCTTCTAATCCATTATTTCATGAATGGACCAACCATATTGAAATTGATCGTCATTTTATTCATGATGTCAAAAGAGGAGATCAATTGGGAGATATCTTTACAAAAGCCTTGAATGAACAGTGAATTGATTACAATATCTATGCTCCAGCACATCTCTAATAATATCTAATGTTATGTAGATAAAATTATAGGAAATTATGTAGTAGATTTGTAGGGACTTAATTAGTTTATATTTTCTTTACTTGTAGAACAAGCACTAACATATACATATATACATGTATGATTCTTTGATAGAATAAATACACAATAATTCTATTCTAAATTTCTGCTCTCTCATTCTCTTTTGCTTCTCCTGTCATTCTCTAACTTCGTTACAACCATAAGACCTTTTACCCTTGCTACAAGCAAATGTTTGTGGGAAGGGTGTTATAAGAAGTTGGTTTATCTTCGTGTTATACATATATATATATAAACCCACCTTAATGCGGGCTGCATCCGCAAAAATGAGCCTTTTCTAGCCAGACTACGGCAATAAATGAAATGGTCCTAGCAAATTCTTGTTCATCTTCATAATGAGTATAATTTAGGTCGAGGCAGCTCAACCCGAAGAGGTCTGGACAGCAAGGAAACATCTCTGTTTTTCTCTTGATGAAATTCTTCATTAAGATTGAAAAAGTTAAATGCATGATGCACTAATAAAAATTAATGCCAAGCTGAAATGAGATACACAGAGACTTTTAACCTCCTTCTATGTACATGGATGGAGCCTCTCTATTAGCCTATTGGCTATTGCTAAAAAACAGGTCAGTAATGGAGGCAAGGATTATGTTGAATACACCATATTTGCAAACCCTTGGCTCTAATATTGCAGTTAATGACTACTGATAATTAAGAGGACAACCTACCGTCTCGTGCAATCGGCCAAACCCCGACTTGATTCATTGTGTTTTATCATCCGAGACATTTGTCTGCTAGCTTTGAGGCTGGTTCTTGAAATAGCTCGAGTTGAAGAGATCTGATAGGCAAACATAAAAAAGATCAAACAATTGATTTGTTGAATCAAACACTTGCTTTTGTCTCTTATGCAGGAAGATGAAAATATGATGGAATGTAACATTGGCTCCACTCTTTCAATTATTATGCACTATCAACATCCATATAATATAAATTGTTAACATATCAAAGTTGATCTATACATAAAATACCTTCAATGCAATTATGACACAACAAATTGCCAGGTGTACATGACTTTAATATTTCAGGGCTCAAATTCCGATGTGGCCTAACACACATTTTGTAGGGGTTGAGGCTCTAAGGTGCTGGCTCTGTGCTCTAATAACTTGGTAAATTTTCTATGGTCTTGATAGACTTTCCTATTTTGTGGATGTAAGCGAGTTTGCAATACTACATTAATGTCCATCTCCTACAGGCACTTCAAAACCCCCATAGAATATAAATTAAAGTAAGATATTGGAATTATTTATCAAAATTAACTAATTTATAATCTGAAAAAAGGTGACAAACAAGAATAGGGAATTATATAAACTAAGGCTGTATTTGGTTGATACTTTTGTTATTTGTCTTTTACTTTAAAAGTAGCAAGAAAAATATTCTTTAAAGGATCATATACAAATATATGTAATTTTTTTTATACAAAAAATACATAACTACACTTGTACATTTTCTTTTGCCATTTCAGATCAGCAATCCTATTACTTTTTACCTTTTGCTTTCTAGCAATTTCTTTAAAGACATAAAAGTAAATAGAAAAGCCATGTAACAAAGCCACCAACCAAACCAAGATTAAAGTTTTGAAATTTTCTTTTTCAATAGTAAGATTAGTTAAAGCGTTTGTTTTCAGGGGGTAAAAATGGAAAGCAAATAACAAGCAACACCTGTTGCCACTTTAATAAAGCAACTGACTCAAGTGCACAAAGCCTCTAGACAGCCATAAACTATAGCAAATTCAAAGAGCATTTATTGATCTGAATAAAGAATTATAATTATAATAAAATACGTACAAGTCAATTTACAGTGAAATTACATTACCTGCTTCTAAGGTTTCATTGGTGCAGTACAACGAATCAAAGTCGTCCCATCAGGACCGCTAGCATTTCCAAGCTGAACCCTCTCAGCATTTTGAATGGTATTCTTTGACAATCTATTTGAGGACCCTGAATTATCAGTTATACCGTTGCGAACATCAGCCACTGGATTCATTATAAATCCACCGCAACCTTGATGCTGATGCCTTTGGCTGACTGCTGCCATATACGTTTCAGCGCCAGAATCTTTATCAGGTACGTTATGTGCAGCACTTAGGGAAAGCATGCGCCCAGAAGAAGATAACCTTGAAGTAGAAAACTGACCTTCAGTTTTCCTCCAGAACTTGGGACTCAAAAATTCTGTACCAGGCAGATTGCAACACGTTTTATCTGCAGAATCCATGTTTGGAATCCTTCCGTTTGAAAGAGCCAAATCATAAGATATTTCATCCAGAGCCATCTCCAGGCCATTCACACGTGTCTCCAGAGAATTGATCCCACTATGGGAACTCCCAATGAATTTCTGGAATCAAATGAAGAACCATTATAAACATGTCAGAAATTAAAATTAAAATGGTTTATCATCACCTAAGTATGGAACGAAGTGGATTTATGAATCATAAACAAAATAGTACGGAAAAAAGATAAAAAAGAAAAGCTAACAACAAATACATGCAATGCATATCACACGATAAAGCATGAATTTATGGAAAGGATTTATCTCCACCTTAAATAAACTCCATATGGTACTTAAAGGGTAAAAGAAAAGATGAAGAGGATTCTGAGAAAGATGAGTGTATTGCATAGACAATGTATATACTAAGTCCTACTTCCTTGGTCATAAGAACAAATTAATCATTCATTATTCTTCTTAAAAGAAAGGAACAAAAGAAAACAAAGGAAAACATTTATAATTAATTCTTGGGATATACTCTAGATGAATACCCCAAATTATCCTCCAAAGGATGGCTAATAATAGAAGCAAGCACTAGTAGGCTTTTAAAGAATCACATAATGTACTAGGGAATATCACAAAGACAAGCAGCCAAGGAATTCCCTGTAAAAACCGAAATAAAAACAGAGTTAAAAATAGTAACTTCCAGATAAGAAATCACTAAAAGCATTCCAGGGTAAGTGCAAAACTGAAAAAAAAAAAAAAAAAAAAAAAAAAAAAAAAAAACCCTTCGTAAAGAGAGAGGATATTCAGCTTCAGTAAACTACCTGGAGGAGATTTAATAGATTGGATTGCTGGTCTTCAATCTGAGCAAGCTGTTCACGTATCAAAGACAGATCTTCAACCTCTTTCGGGTTCTCATCAACTTCTACAGCTGCATTTTTGTCATCAAAATCTAAATTCTCATCATGAAATGGAACCCCCCGAGACCCAGATTTCAAACCTCCATATTTCTGAACATTTTCATCATGGACCTTAGCAAAGAGTACATGTTTTGTCTCCAACCTAGAATCTCCGCCATCCCCAATTTCTCTCGACTCCATTACTCCAAGGTCACTATTCTTGATATTATCATAGGCCTTAAAAAACAGAGACTTCCTCGGCTCAGCAATTTCAGTCTTACAATCAGAGGTTTTTGTGCGGTCCAGCGTACTGAAATCTGATATATTCCAATTCCTATTATTACTCCTCAGGGGAGTCTCTTTCTTGGCAGTGGGCTCGGTTGAAGCATCCGATGGAGGCGACCTGCTTGTGGGGACTACTTTCTTTGATTGGGGAGTTCTAAAACCAGCATCATCGACACTTTTTGTATCTGAAGGAAAGCATCCAAAGCTACCATTACCTGTTTCTACGGGCAAAGCACAAAAGCATATAAATGATAAAAGAAATAGTTGCAGCAGTAGTCACCGAGCATAAAAATTTACAAGCAGCAATAGTGACAATTGAATTTTCCTGTTTTTAAACTAAAAAGAAATGTAAACAATCGTCCATTTAATGCCAAAATTTCTGGGTTTGGACATGATTAACTTCCAAACATCAGAAAATTACAAGTTAAACAAAATTGAATATTTCTTTATTATACCTACTGAAGATGAGTTGGACTGTGAAGGAGCTGAGACCTCACAAACTCCAGGAACTTCCTTCCATAAATCCAAACTACGATTGAAAGTTTCTCGTACAATCTTTACCTGCAGCAGCAAAATTTTCACAAAAGGATAAAGCACTCTTCTTATTTTTCCTTCTTGGGAAAAATCGATTAATTATTAAATAATTATTGAGTTACACAAGAATGCACCTTATCAAACCTCTTATTTTCTAGAGCCACCACACACGCCGATTTATACTCCGCTGTCAGCTCTTTCTCCGCCATCGCCACTTTCCCCAAAGCCTCCGCTGCCGCCTTTCTCGTTGCCCAATCTTCGCTACTCAAAGCATCCACCGTACAAGGCACCAACCAATCCAAAACACCTTTACTTCCGGCACCGCCAACACTAGCGACGCTTCCTATAACTCCAAACACTGCTGCTTTCGCCTTGAAACTTTCGTTCCTAACTAACTTCCCTAACTTCGGCAACACCTTCCGAAGCTGCTCCGACTCAGGATCCGGAGCCGCATCGATCGCCGCCGCCAAACACATCGCGGCTCCGACCTGCGAGTTCACGTTTTGCTCCACAACGAGCATTTCGATCAACGGCTTCGACAAAACCGAAAACGGAGGTTTAGTGATGTGAGACGACATTGCGGCGGTTGCCTCGACACAGGCGGACCGGACGGCGGAATCAGGGTCTCGTAGTCGGCGTGAAAGCGTGGAAACCATCTTAGAAAGGTGAGGAGACAGTGCGTTGCCATGCGAACGAGACAACAACGTCAAAAGGCAAACGCATTGTCTCCGAACCGGAGACTTGGACGAAGAATCAGTGCCGTGGAGGCAGTTAAGGAAGGGAGAGATGGAATCTGCAGTGAGGTTGCGAGCGATGGAGTCGAGCTCGGCGGAAGCGACGGCAAGAGTGTCGCGGTCAGCGAGTTTGTTGAGACAAGTATAAACGCGTTGTTTGAGATCCTGCGGTTGCGGTTGAAGAATCGTCGTCGGAGAACGGTTCTTGAAAGACATTGTTGTTTTGGCGCTACGTTATGTATATTCAGATAAATTTGGGGGAAACAGAGAGAAAAGCGGTGAGTTTTGGTGGTTTTGGGAAATGGCGGCAGCGGAAGGGAGGCGATGGTTGTCAGTTATTATAGTCATAATAATAATAATAATAATAATAATAAATGAAGCTTGCAGGAGCCTTTATCCATTAATTACAATTTTCTTCTTTTCTTTTTAAATTTTCACATTAAATTACTTTATATGTGGCATAACTAATAATATTGCAGTGGGTGAAAAAAATATCTTATTTTTAAAAATAATTTAATTTTTTTTATCGATTTAATCTTAGTTAATTGTCATCGACATTATTGTTACTATAAAAAATATAAATTCGAATGCGTTAAAATATATTATTTTTTTATTTTAAAAGTTGAAAAGGATTATGATTAATTTTAAATATTGTATACAAAAACAAATATAATAAGAGCATATAATAAGATTAATATTAAAAAATAATTTAATTTTTTCAATTACAATATATAATAAAAAAACTTTATTTCGATGTTTTTAATTCTTTCAATAGAGTCGGTTGCACGAATCAATTCCATGCCAAGCCAATTAGAGAAATTACAAAATAATTTTTTGTATTTAAAATAAATAATATTATTTGATAATATTTTAATTTTTTAAAATTTTTAAAGAATAATTTTTATATGATTGAATTTGAACACATGATATTTTGATCAATAAAACTTTAACTTTAACAGTCCATCAAAATTTATCTTAAAATATTTTGTACATTTTAATTTTAATTTCATTTTATTCATAATTTAAGATAATTTTTTTCATTTAATTTCGTACATATTGAATGTGCTATCACTAATTAGTTTCAAATATTATATTTTAATTATTTATTACATGTTATTTCAAACACACTTGTACCTAAATAAGTATTTCAATTTATACAAATTCTAAGTTCAACTTCTAAGCATCGTACATTTATACTTAGGGTACGTTTTGTTGGCCGAATCTTACATTACGACTTATGATGTTACATTCCGAAATACGATTACGTTGTTTGGATTTTTAACATTCTGATCATCCCGTAATCTTACATTCCCAAATAGTATCATAAGGTCCTAATATAGGTTATAATCAAATTACGTCTCATTCCTTAGGTTATCTTAGATTACAAGTGCAATCTTAAATTTTGGATAATTCTTCCCTTTGTTTTTTTTTTAATCAATTTAAGTTTTTTCCTTTAAAAAA
Source organism: Kokia cookei (assembly GCA_039519145.1). NCBI lineage: Eukaryota > Viridiplantae > Streptophyta > Magnoliopsida > Malvales > Malvaceae > Kokia > Kokia cookei. Next base: position 33,181,540 of record CM076902.1, read on the forward strand.
AATTTAAGGTAAACTACACTAGTAGTCATTCAACTATCAATAAATTTCTTTTTTGGCCACCCAACTATGAAAAGTTATAAAATAATCACTCAACTATTTAATTTTGTCTTTTATGATCACCCAACTATCTTGAATTTTTAGGCGTTTCCATTTACACATTAGCTAGCTAATGAAAAATAAAAACCAAAATGAATAGTTGTGCTACCAATTTGTAACTTTTTATAGTTAAGTGACAAAAAAATACTAATAATTGAAAGATCATTTTATAACTTTTCAAAATTAAATGACCAAAAAAAAGTTACTAATAGTTGGGTGCCAACTAATCTAATTTACCCTAAAATTTAAGACTAATTAAAAATGAAATTATCTTTTTTTTTCTTAACAATGAAACTCTAGATGTCATACTTTAAAATATTATTATATTTACTATAATAAATTATTTATTAATATATTAATTATGGTTAGTAATGCAATCATTTTTCATCAATTATTAAAATTATGATTTATAAATTTATTTTAACATCATATTTTTACATATTAATAAAAAATTGTAATAATTTATTATAATTTAAAAAAATCGAGATTAAAAATATCAAAAGAACTAAACTTAAAAAAAAAACAAATTTTATAACAAGCATAACTTATAAAACGTGTTTCTAGATAATATTACATTCTATCAATCAAACACTCGGAATCTTAAAGTTCAGTTAAATAAACAATATATTATACATAATCTTAGGTGAGAAGGGATGATATGAAACTTTGATTTCATGTCATTCCTATTTCTTTTCAATAAGGGAATGCTAAATCAGGAGAAAAAATTTGATTTGTCACTCTCTTATGAAAAAAAAATAAAAATAACGTAAAATCATAATTTCATACGATCCTTTCTCAATCTTACGTTCTCATAATCTTATTACGAAATATAATTTTACTTTTCTAAAATCAAATTCACTTAAAAAAAACTCAAACAAGCAAATAGAAACAAAAATCAACCTTATCATCTTACATTTAATTCTTACCTATAAACCTATACATTACATTAATATAGTGTTTTCATATGTCCACTTTTGCAACAACTTAATAATTCAGGAATTAATAGGGCTAGAATTTTAGAAGAACATGGTGGTTGATTAGAGGACTAGTTGTGTGAATAATATCCCAATGGTATCTATTTCCAGTGGTGTAGCTGGCAGGTTTCCATTTTTTTTTTAAATTGGAAAATTTTTTATTTAAATTTTTTAAAATTTTAAATTAATAAATGTAAAATTGTATTTTAGTTTTTTTAAAAATAATAAAAATATGATTTAATATTTTAAAAATGATAAAAGTATAGACTATTAAAATGATAAAATTAAGGGCGAAGCCAAAAAACTTTTTAGGGGGATCAAAATTAAATTGTAATTTTTACGATAATAAAAATGTAAAATTTAAAATATTAAATCGAAATTTTATCATTTTTAGGGAGGATAAAGTGTAATTTTACTTTTACTAATTTAAAATTTTAAAAAATTTTAAGGACCTAAATGAAATTTTTTTCATTTTAAAGGGATTAAAGCCTTGAATGAAATTACATTTTTACTATCATAAAAATTACAATTTAATTTTGATACTTAAGATATTTTCTTACTTCAGTCCTGTTTATTTCAATTCTTTTCTAATTTCTTAACACATCCTTAATATTTCGTTAATTTTATGATGCATTATGTAAACAATATTTTAATTAGGTTATCCAATTAAAATTCAATAGAGTTGCATATAACCTTTTCCTATTCATTTATTTTAATTATAAAATATAATATTAACATAAAATGTATCTTTAATATTAAATGAATTGTGTTAATTATGTTGTTATTTTTTTATATTATATAATTTTAAAAAATATTTTTTAAAATGTAAACAATTATATTATAATAAAAAAACAATTTATAAAAATAAAAATAGAATTTTAAAATTTATCCGTACTATTATTTCTCTTTATTATGTGGGTTTAGTACCATTAAAGGTCTATTTCTGAAATTATTTATGGAAATGGATCATTCTAAAAAATAATTACGGGTGTGGGTCAAAAACACAAAAACGCGTTTATGTGACGTCGTTTTCAGGAGATAAATCAAAAAAATATTTTTACGAAAGTGTTTTTTTTTGTTGTCAGGCAAAAGCGCACTGACATGGAAGCGTTTTTCAAAAAAAGACTTATGTGGACGCGCTTTTACCCGTGTTTTCCCCCGACGGTCAACTTCCCAAAAGATAAAAGTGCGTTCACGTGGATGCTTTTTTGAAAAACGCTTTCACGTTAGCGTACTTTTGTCTGACACAACGAAGAAAACACTTACGTGAAAATATTTTTTTAATTTATCCTCTAAAAACGACATCACATAAGCGTGTTTTTATTTTTTTAACCCATTTCCGTAAATAATTTTAAAAATAAACTTTTATTGATACATAGCTCTTATTGTGGATTATATTTATTTATTTATTTAAAATTGTGAAATGGGGAACCTCCTTATGACTAATGAGTAAAATAAATTGTTTTTTTTCTTTTAAAAAATAAATTGTTTTTTAATAAGTAAAATAAATAGTTGAAAGTGATGAGAGGAAGTTTTGAACAGCCAATCTCGTGACAGTTGAAGATAGGTTTATTGAATGCACTAAATCTAGAGGCACTTGATGCTATTGTCTTTATGGCAGATCAGCACACACCTTTCAATATTCGCCAGAATTTGAAATTTTAGAACTAAAATTTATTTGAATTCGAAATTTTGTTCTAAAATTTCAAATTGAAATATATTAATTTTAATTGGGTTAATATAATTTTTGGTACATGAATTTGACACATTTTTTATAATTTGATACTTAAATTTTTTTATCCTATTTGGTACTTGGACTTTATATTTTTTCCTAATTTGGTACCTAAACTTGATACTTTTTTTTATGTTGATACTTAAGTTTTTTGGGGTTTAATTTGGTACCTAAACTTAACTCTTTTTCTTAATTTGATACATAATTTTTTTTAATATTAATTCATTAAGTATAACTCAATACCTATTTTTAACATGAATTTTCTCTAAAACTGATAATATTTTTTTTTGTAGCAAAATAAAATTTTTTTAACAGCGTTATTGTTTTGTGTAATTTTATAATATTTAATAAATTTAGGTACCAAATTAAATCTAAAAAAAAGCTTAGGCATCAAATTAGGAAAAAATGCCAAGTTCATGTACCAATTTGGGTCCAAAAAAGTTTAGGTACCAAATTAAGAAAAAATATAAAGTTCAGGTAACAAATGTTATATTAAACCATTTTAATTTGGTAAAAGATAGTGAATTTTTATTTTTTAAAAAAATTTTGTCATCAAAGTTATTCAAATTTAACTTCAAAATACCATAATAATTGAACTTAAACATACATCTACATATTTCATATCAAACATATACATTTGGACCTTAAATCGGGTTTTCAAAGCCTTAAAAAAATAGTTTAGGATCAAATCGGGACTAATTTTAAACAAATAAAAAAGCTTAAGAAAAAATTGAAAAAAAATGAGAAACAGGGGCACACGGTCGTGTCCCAGTCCATGTGCACGACTGTGTGGGTACTTAAAATAAGGTTATACAGTCATTTCATAGGCCGTGTGCCAAACCGTGTGTGTTAGAAGTTGGGTCACATGGCTGTGTCAAAGGTCACGTGTCAGACCGTGTAACTCATTGACTTGAGAGACACGGTAGTGCTTAGACCGTGTGAAACCTGCACCTAAAACATAAAACACACAGTCGTGTGGGGTGACCGTGTGTGGCACATGGCGAGTGACAACCCATGTGCTTCCAAAATAACCCTTAATACAAGCCAAATTAATGCGAAACCTTGTCTAACAAGGCAAACAATTATACATGCATTCCTACAATAAAAAACACCCTTCAAACACTCTCATACATGCCAAAACAATCCGCCTAAAAGCTTTTAACCAATATGCCATTCATAGGAACCACAATTTATCTTAAACATTGCATTCAGACACACGAGTTCTTATCTTGAACATTATACTTATATATATATATATTTCTAAAAGTGACCAAAAGACTTATCATGCTAAAGTATTACAAGCCTATTCAAATATATACATAAAAGCATGAACATACCATAATATTCACATAACTTACTTCATATCATTCTTTTAAAAAAAAAACCTATACATGCCATTTATAATCATAGCAATAGTAACATAAAAACTACCAAAATATTTGCTGGATAGTGTGATAGAACTCCGATGATGTCTAGTACCGATCGAGCTTCCAATGATCTACAAAACCAAGAAAACAACTACGTAAGCAAAGAATTCTTAGTAAGTTCGTATAAAGTGAATCAATACTTACCATTCTTCTACAATTAAAAATTCAATCATGCTTGAAAATATATATAGATTTCTTATATCCCTATTCATCATACTCCACTTTCATTAGGAGTGAATGTAACCATGAATCATTAAGAAACATAGCATTTACCATGAGGGGAACTATTCAACGCACCTTTCCTTTGGAACATAATCGTTGATAATATCAAGTACAAGCTTTTTCATGCTACTTTACTTACCCGTTGAACCATGTAGAATAACACCAGATGCTCGGAATACCTTTTCATATAACTGTAACGTTTCCTTTTCAATTAATACTCACACGAGCTATGAAATGGGTCTACTTAGACGAGCTGTGGGTCAGGATGATAGCTACATGATGCTGCTCACACGAGCTATGGAGAATCTGAAACAAATACAGGATCTCAACCATTGGTAGAACATCCAAGACCAGCACCCGATACATATAATTCCAAATGATATGTCATTCGTATCTTAAGAATTCTCTAGGTTCAAATGGGGACTTAATACTGTCAAACATTTAAAGTATTATAGAAGTAAAATTCACTTTATATTTTATAAGTTGCAAATAACAACATCCAAATTAATATAATTCCAATAAACATAAAACTTATATGAACTTACCTCGGTTCCTAAGATCGTAAAATTTGAGTTGAAGACTAATCCACGATCTTGGCTTTTCCCTGGTCTAAGTCTAGTTGATTCTTTTCTTGATTTAAAATATAATTTAACTTAATTAACATCCAAATAATAAACTTAATTATTCCATTAAACTTTTATTCCAAATTTAAGTAAAATTACAAATTTGCCCTTAATATTCACCTTAGCTTGAATTTTAACTATTTTCTCATCTAACTTAAGTTGACTGAACTTCTTTGCTAACATCAACCCACATTTTCCCGCCTTTAACAAAAACATACATGGAATTTACCAATTAAACAATTTAATATCTATCTTGAATTTACTAAAATTTACTTAACAAATTATGCTCAACAATCATTTAAGTTCATTATCCAACTCATAACCTCCAAAAATACATAAATTTCATTTATTACAACTCCCTCAATCTTTCACCATTTTGTAAATTAACCCTGGGCTAAAGTTAGAATAAGCTCAAAAACATAAAAATTATTTAAAAAAAAAAGAGATCAAATCACTTACATGCAAGCCCTTGTCCTAGCTGAAATTTTAAGCTTAAAAAAATGGTAGTTTCCTTGCCTTAATTTCGATGGAGAGAAGAATGAAGAAAACTATTTATCTTACTATCTTTTACTTCAGTTTATAATTACTTATTACTTATGTAACCTTTAAAATCACTACATTTCACCTAACTATCAATCCACCAACATCCACTAACTTTAACTTTGGCAATATTACCATGCAAGTCCATTATTTAGCCTTTTTAAAGCTATTTCGTGCATTTGGCAAAAAAGTAACTTTTGCACCTTTTCCAATTTAACCTCTTTTACTTAGTTAACTATTTAAACCTTCGGATTTTCTGTTAAGAAATTTAATACGACATTAATAATTACACAAAAAATTTAATATATATAAAAATACTAACTCACTCATCGGAATCGTGGTCACGAAACCACTATTTTCGACATCATTGAAAACGGGTTGTTACAACTCTCCCCCTTTAAGAATTTCTATCCTCGAAAATCTTACCAGAAAATAGGTTTGGGTATTGCACTCTCATAGCCTCTTCCGGTTCCCAAGTAGCCTCCTCAACTCCATGACGATGCCAAAGAACTTTAACCAACGCTATCAGTTTATTCCTTAATTCCTTGATTTCCTAAGCCAAAATTCTAATCGGATATGACATATTAGGTTGAATTTCTACATCAACAGGTGAAATCACGTGTGAAGGATCAAATCGATATTGCCGCAACATTGACACATGAAACACATTATGAATTTTCTCCAGTTCAGCTGGTGAAGCTATATGATAAGTTACCGATCCAATTCTTTCAATGATCTCATACGACTCGATGAATCGTGGACTAAGTTTCCTTTTCTGACCAAATCAAAGAACTTTCTTCCAAGGCAATACTTTTAAAAATATTCTGTCACCAACTTGAAATTCAATGTCTTTCCTTTTCAAATCGGCATAAGATTTCTGACGATCAGATGCGACTTTCAAACAGTATTGAATGACCTTAACTTTTTCCTCCGATTCTCGAATCAAATCAATACCAAAAAGCTTTTTCTCACTCAACTCAATCCAATATAATGACGTTTTGCATTTTCAACCATACAAAACTTCACATGGTGCCATTTTAATACTCGATTGGTAATTGTTGTTATAAGCGAATTCCACCAACAGAAGAAATTTCTCCCAGCTACCCTCAAATTGCAGAATACAATAACAAAGCTATCTTCAAGCAACTGAATCACTCGCTCAGACTGACTGTCCGTTTGCGAATGAAATGCAGTACTAAAATGTAATCTGGCACCTAAGGCTTCTTGTAACTTACTAAAAAATTTAGAAGTAAAGCGTTGATCCCAATTGGAAATAATGGTTACAGGAATACCATGTAGTCCAACAATTTCAGAAACATATAACTCTACCAACTTTTCAAGCGAATAATCCATACGAACAGGAATGAAATGTGTAGATTTAGTCAAATGATCGACAACAACCCATATAGCATCTTTCTTTCACGGAGATAGCGATAATCCTGACACAGTCCATAGTAACTCGTTCCCACTTCCATTCAAGAATCATAATAGGTTGTAGCAACCTAGAAGGTACTTGGTACTCGGCTTTGACTTGTTGACAAATTAAGCATTTAGATACAAATTCCAAAATTTCATGTTCCATACCTGGCCACAAATACAATTGTTTCAAATCACTGTACATTTTGTTACTTCTAGGATGAATCGAATAATTGCTGCTGTGAGCTTCTTGTAAAATATTCTGTTTAATCTGAATTTTTCGGAACACAAATTCTGTTTCGGAAGTATAAACTACCATAAAAACCAAGATGAAGTTTTGACTCATTTGCCTTTTCCATATGTTTCCACTTGCTAAGCAATTCGGGATCATTTTTCTGAGCTTCACAAATCTATTGCAAAAACGTCGACTTAGCTTTTAATTTATGTAAAATGGAACCATCATCAAACAACGTCATTCGAGTATTTAAAGCTCTCAAAGCAAACAAGGACTTTTGACTCAAAGCATCGACAATAATATTTGCCTTACTCGGGTGATAATAAATAATCAAATCATAATCTTTTAGCAATTCCAACCATCTACGCTGTCTCAAATTGAGATCTTTTTGGGATATCAAATATTTCAGACTTTTTTGATCCGTATAAATGTGAGATTTTTCCTGTATAAATAATTTTGCCAAATTTTTAAGGCAAACATAATAACTGCAAGCTCAAGATCATGCGTCAGATAATTTTTCTCGTGAGATTTTAACTGACGTGAAACATACGCTATAAATTTTCCCTCTTGCATTAAAACACAACCCAAACTATTAAGTGAAACATCACTATAAACCATAAATTATTTTTCGAACTCTGTCTGAACCAACACAAGAGCTTTGTTTAACATCGTTTCCAATTGATTAAAACTTTGCTGACACTTTTCAAACCAATTAAACTGCACATCTTTCTGAAGGAACATCGTTAATGGTGATGTAATCATTGAGAATCCCTTAACAAATCTTCTATAATATCCAGGTAAACCCAAAAACTTCTGATCTTAGTAATATTTTTTGGAGGCTTCCAATCCAAAACAATAGATATTTTACTCGGATCCACTCTAATGCCATCAGTAGACAAAATGTGTTTCAGAAATCCAACTTCTTGTAACCAAAACTCACATTTACTAAACTTCGCATATAATTGCTTCTCGCGCAAAGTCTGTAACACCACTTTCAAATGCTGTGCATGTTCATCTTCATATCGAGAGTAAACCAAGATATCAACAATGAAAACAACCACAAATTTGTCTAAATATGGTCAGAATATTCTATTCATCAAATCCATAAACATGACAGGTGCATTCATTAATTCAAATGACATAACTAAAAATTCATTATGTCTATACCTAGTCCTAAAAGTAGTTTTCGACACATCAGGATCTTTAACATGAAGCTGGTAATATCTAGAACGGAGATCAATCTTTGAAAACATAATCGCACCTCTTAACTGATCGAACAAATCGTTGATCGCGCTATGAACATCACAGCAAATATGTGCAAGCGTACAGTCGATGCAAGTATAGTAGATAAATGTGTAATATGTTGGATATCGATCCCACGAGGATGAATGCTTGTTGTCTATAATTGTCAGTACAATGAACAAGTAAATGAAATAAAATTGTGAGTTTGAATTGTCGAAGCAATAATGTAAAATTAAATAAGTAATGCAGTAATAATAAAATGGGGTTCCTGACGTGAATAGTTGGCAGAAAACTAAGTGTGACTCACAAGGTAAAAAAATAACAGGTAGTTGTCGCTGCAATAAGGCAAAATGAATGTTTTACCAAACTTGGCTTTTCTATTAGATTTAAGACTTGAACATGCGCACTAACCACACCTCCAGTGCTGGTAATGCAACATATTCAAGAACAATTGAATTAAATTCCTTCAATCCCCAAGAAACTTCCGTTGTCTTGCTTATTAATTTAATTTGTCGCTGCACCTTCCAGTGACAGTGATTGTAATCACACTTCCATGGTCAAAACAATTAAAACCAAAGATTAACAGTAAAGGTAAGATAGAAATAGATATCATTTAGTCTAAATGTCAAATGTACTTCCTTACAACTTGAAATAACATGAATTACCAGCCTTTTAAGAAAGAGAAATAACAGAGCGAATAGGGCATACCATTCTTAAGCTACTCAATTTGCTCCCTTACTCTCCTCTTGTGTCATACCAAGGATGCTCCTCGTCAGGAGTAGATCTGCCTCCTCTTCTACATTAGGTCGCCTTTAAGAAGCTAAGTTGCCATCGATGCAAGCTTTGAGAAATGGATTTTTATAAGAAAATCAATTTGGAAGAAGAAAAGATCCTTTCTCTCTTATTCTCATCAGTATTTAACTGTAGCTGAATAGTACAGGTGTCCTTCCCTCCAGATCTAACACTTTCTTACCGTACTAATTGGTTATACCAACTGTAGAACGCATTTTTGGTGTGTTAACCAAATAGCTGTCAGATGCTGCGACAGTTCTAGGCACAATTTAGGATCCTTTTATGCAGCGATAACTTTGGACACATTCATGCAGTCATAATTTTGAAAAGGTTCCTGTAGCGATAATTCTAGGCGTAATGCTAATAGACTAATGCTGCGACATCAGTAGTAAAAGTATCATAAATTCAAAAGTAATTAGGCTGAGTTCCATTAAGTTAGAAAATGCAATAACTAAATTAAAAATGCTAAAAATGTATGCTAAAGATGACCAAATGGGAACAACTTGAACAATAAGTAGGGAGAAATCATTGGTTCTTTGTAATGCTATCACACCCCCAAACTTGAGTTTTTACTTGTCCTCAAGTAAAACTAGAACTAACAAGGTTATAGCAAAAAAATTATCAAGGCAATAATCATTCTAGCAATTTGAATCATCTAAAATCCTAATGAATGAATCACATTTAAATGACAGAATATTACGCTGACAATTCATAAGCATGAATAATTAAAAATGCAACAACATCAATGCCAACATTATGCTTTAACTCCTAAATTCTTTCTACCAAAACAACATTTATTGTACAGTAATATATACATATATATTTTCTTCTTTTCCTTTTTTCTCTTTTTCTCTCTTTTTTTATGTGACTGGGGATGTCGTTGCATTACTATACTCTTGTTCCTGGGAAGTAACGATGAGGTGTAACAAAACTCCAGGGAGTATGTAATTGCATCGACACACACTCTTGCAGTGACAACCTTTGGCTATATTACTTTTTTTGACACTTGCATTGGAGTGTTCCCCCTTGATAGTTCACAATACACCCACAGTGGAGTGTCTTTTATTTATAATTATAATTATATACAACTAGTTGTAAATGGAAAATTCATTCAAGATTCAAAGAATGATACTATTCATCCATTACTAATGCAATCTAAATCATTCATCTAACTCATTCATTAATAGTTCACATGATTCAAGAATTAAGCATCAAATGAAAAAAAATTCAAGCACAATTGCTGTAATCTTGCATGCTTCATTAAACTCAAAAAGAAAAATTTTGAAATGTGGGTGGAATTGCATTTCCAGCCCCATATACATTCCCCCCAAACTTAAAGTCTGTATTGTACCCAATGCATTGACATTAATTTACAATGACAAATGGAAACGCAATGACAATGTAAATGCAGTGACAATTAAAATGCAATGACAAAGGGAATGTGGTGACAATTAAATTACAGCTACATGATATGCATGAAAACTAAAACTAAAGATTGAAATAAAACTAACTCAATTTGTTACAGCTATTGATGTGGCTGCATGATGTTTCTTCTTCTTACACTTCCTTTCTTCCTTGCGGCGCTTCTTATCCTTAACGCGCTTCCTTTTTCTTTCTTTTGGCTTGGCTTGATCTTCGGATTGCTCCTCAGCATTGAGTTGTGCCACAACATCATTGATTGTGGTTTCTGTTGGGTGGATCATTTTGAGTGGTCTAGTATAGACCACAATAGCTAACAGATTATGATCCCAGCCTCCGTCTGACTCAATTTAGGCGGTGCTAAATCTTCAGTTGTTGCAGCCATAACTGTAGGTGCAGGGATAAATTTTTCAGCTGAATTTGTCTCTACTTCTTTTCCTTCCCTTCTTTCTTTTTCTTCCACTTCTTCCACTTGTATGTCCTCCCCATCAGTAGGGATCTCGTCTTCAGCAACAGTGGCTTCTGAACTAGTAATAAAGTCATCCTTGAATAAGCTCGCAATATTCCTTAAACATTCTTCCACTTCTCTTGATTCGACTTCCTTTTCATCATCAGAATATTTACCATTTGAGGGGAAGCCATAGAGTGGTCCTTATCCCTTAAGTTAACCTCATCAGTGGAAGGCTCATATTCTCGAATAATCGGAGGGAAGATAGGAAACTCAAGAAGAGGTGCTTAGCTCATTTGTCATAATGTGGTTACAACAGTAGTATTCCATGCCCTGGTGTAGGCATAGAATAGATTCTGAGACCTCTCCATGTCTTCAACAGTGGCGACAAACTTTATCTGCCTGATGTTGATGGAATCTACAATCTTTTCAACTTCCTTTACTTTGCGCCACAAAGATGGATCTGCAGTCACATTTTCACTATTGTCTTCTATTTTTGCTTTGCCCTTTTTCTTTCTTTCATTTTCCTTTTTTGACTACGAGAGTATCTTTCCCACGAGTCATCCGCTCGATGAAGGTTTTATTTATGGGGCCTTATTTTCCAAAATATCCTCTCCCTCACGAGGCACAACTCTCTGTTGCTAGCACAACTGCATTATCAGTGAGGGAAACACCAATATGCCAATTTGTTTGGCCGCACAATCAGTAAATTTTTGGTGCAAAATTGCACCAACATCAATCTTCCTCCCCTTAATGATCGAATGTATCAGTCACATCCAATCCAGTGTTACAGTTATGCTGTGAGTGGAAGGCATCAGTCTATAGTTAATAAAATGAAACCAAACCTTGCTCTACAACGTTAAAAATCTCTTGTGCATTATGTAATTATTTGGGTTTAAGCCCATCCAAACAACATCTTTAATGTAGAGATCTCTGACCAAAATATCAACCTTTTCGTCGGTGAGTTCCTCAATAAACTCCACATGTTCATCTTCATCTACTGTTGTGTTATAGATTACGTTTATATGTGCGTCATCCCATGATATCAAACCTTATCGAAAAACATACATTCTGACTCATTGTCAGTGAGATTTGCATAAAACTCATGTACCATGGATGGTGAGTAGCTTCCCGGATGTTGGTAGAAAATTTCCCATCCTAGCTTCACGATGGTTTTATGAACTTGTTTCCCAAGTTCTTGTTGTCTCGACAACTAAAAGCCTTGCTCTGGATGACAGTTCCGTTTCAACATATTCTTTTGGAAATGTTCTTTGGCTCCCTTTGTAAGGAACATCACAGGCTATTTGGATGGAGGATGCTCTGTTTCACGAACTACTGCGGCTAATGAAGATTCCGCAAAAGATTTTGTTGGCTTTTTTACTTCACGAGTTCTAGCCATTTTTGTTGGTGATCAAGGGTGATTGTAAGGTAGAAGTTGTAAGATTGAAGAAAATCTTGGGAATACAAATGAATTTTTTTTGAATAGCACAATCGTCACAAAAGGGTTATTTATAGGGAGTGAAAAGAGCAGATGGAAAGGCGTGTTTGTTTATGCAGTAGAGAAAGGACAATAGGTCTGCAAAAATAAATGCGTTCGGATTACACCTTTTCAAACTGATCCAACGATTAGGTGTTAAGGGATGAAACGTCATGATTTATTTATTGATATACTTCGATTTTCTAATGAGTTAGCAAGCAGACGAGATGCGTCAATAAGGAGATCTGCATGGGTCGACAAAAGAGAGAACTTTATCCTGCAAAAAGACTAAGTAAAATAAACTGAAACAAAAACAAAAGAAACTAAGAGTACATGATAAAAATGTCACAAGAGAGATTAGAAAAATGTGACCAACCTAATGGTCTCTTCCTATTTGTGATAATCATGGCCAAAATAATGCTTCAGCCATTGTCCATTCACTTTAAATTGGTGCCTATAATGTATATCTTTAATTGTGATTGCAGCATGAGGAAATGCTTCGAGAACTTTAAATGATCCAGAACAATGTGAGCGCAATTTACCTAGGTACAATTTCAGTCGAGAATTGAATAATAGCACCTGTTGACCTGCAGTAAATTGTCCCAGCAAAATAAATTTGTCGTGCCAGCGCTTGGTCTTTTCCTTATAGATTGCAGCATTTTCATAGGCATTGCGCCTAATTTCCTTAACTTTAGTTATGTCTAACAACCTCTTCTTTCTAGCAACCTTGTAATCCATGTTCACTTGCTTAATCGCCCATATTGCTTTATGTTTAAATTCCACAGGCAAGTGACATGCTTTACCAAAGACAAGTTGATACGGCGACATCCCAAGTGGGGTTTTGTACGCTGTCCGTAATGTCCACAACGCATCATCAAGTCTAGAAGACCAATCTTTTCTTGATGGATTCACCACCTTTTCGAGAATATTCTTGATTTGTTGATTGGATACTTTGGCTTGTCCGTTGGTTTGCGGATGGTAAGTGGTCGCAATTTTATGGTTAACTCTATACCGCTTCAGTGCGATTTCTACCTAACTGCAGTGGAAATGAGTGCCTTGGTCGATGATTATTGCTTTAGGCATGCCAAATGATTGAGTATATGCTTGTGGAAAAACTTCAGCACTGTCCTTGCATCATCTTTTGGGACTGCAATGGCCTCCACCCACTTTGATATATAGTCAACAGCAACTAGGATATAGACATTTCCAAATGAACTTGGAAATGGTTCCATGAAGTTCAAACCCCAAACGTCAAAGAGTTTCCATGATTGGCTATTGTAATATCTCTTTGTGTTGAGATATAAAGTCGGTGCGCTAACATCGATCACAATGGTGCACAAAGTTGTGGCATCTTTAAATAATGTAGGCCAATAAAATCCTGATTGAAGAACCTTTGCAATAGTTCTCATGCCACCAAAATGTCCTCCATAAGGAGCATCGTTACAATGCTTTAAGATTGAAAACATCTCTTCCTCCGGAACGCATCGCCTAATTATATTGTCATTGCGTACTTTGAATAAGTATGCCTCATTCTAGTAGTATTTCGAATAAGTATGCCTCGTTCTAGTAGTATTTCTCTATATCGTGAAGAAATCTTTCTTTCTTGTGGCCTGTGGTGCCTAAAGGTAACTTCCACATACCAGGTAATTGACCACATCCGCATACCACGGGGTTACGTCGACAACAAACAGCTTCTCGTCACGAAATGCAACGATAATTTGAAGTGTATTTCCGTCTTCACTACCAATTTCCAAATGAGACAGGTGATCTGCCACTTGGTTTTTTGACCCCTTTCGATCCTTTATCTCTATATCAAATTCTTGTAATAATAGGATCCATCGTATCAACTGTGGTTTAGCGTCCTTCTTCACAAAAAGGTATCTCAACGTTGAATGGTCAGTAAATACAGTAACCTTTGCGCCAACAAGATATGAGCTAAATTTATCGAAAGCAAAGACTACCGACAACAACTCTTTCTTTATGGTTGTGTAATTAATCTGAGCTTCTATGAGACTCTTGCTGGCGTAACATATAGCATGAAATACTCTTTCCTTGTGTTGTCTTAAGACTGCACCCACTGCAAAATCACTGGCATCACACATCACTTTAAATGGTTTCGACCAATCTGGTGCAACGACAATGGGTGCCTTCACGAGCTACTTCTTTATTTGCATAAATGCATCCACACATGCATCATCAAACAATAATTTTTTATTTTGCATCAACAATGAGTAAAGGTGTTTCACAATTTTGGAGAAATCTCGAATAAATCTACGATAAAAACCTACATGTCCAAGAAACTCCGGATACACTTCACATTAGTTGGCGGGGGCAACTTTTTAATAATTTCTACCTTCGCTCTATCCACTTCAATGCCCTAACTGGAAATGAGATGACCTAAGACAATGCCTTCAGTCACTATGAAGTGACGTTTCTCCCAATTCAACACAAGATTTGTGTCTTCACATCGCTTTAAAACCCTAGCCAAGTTATTAGCGCATTGATCAAAAGTATTTCCATAAACTGAAAAATCATCCATAAATACCTCTAAGGAGTCCACAATCATGTCTGATATATTTCCATCATGCACCTTTGAAATGTGGCTGGTGTATTGTAGAGACCAAACGACATTCGACGAAAGGCAAAAATGCCAAAAGGACAAGTAAACGTTATTTTTTCTTGATCCTTTGGCGTAATGGCATTCTGATTGTTGCCAGAATAACCATCGAGGAAGTAATAATAGGCTTTTGCAACAAGCCTATCTAGCATCTGATCGATGAAAAGAAGTGGAAAATGGTCCTTCTTTATGGCTGCATTCAATTTGCGGTAATCCATGCATACGCACCAACCCATAGGAATGCGAGTAGGGATTAGCTAATCCACAGTAATACCACTTTTTTTAGGGACACAATTAAACTAGACTTACCCAATTGCTATTAGAAATTAGGTAAATAATGCCTGCGTCAAGCCACTTGATAATCTCTTTTTTATCCACCTCCTTCATTTTCTCATTCAATCTCATTTGCTGTTTAACCGATTGCCTTCCTTCATCTTTCAATCGAATTTAGTGCATGCAAAAAGAGGGACTAATTCCTCTAATGTCAACAATACTCCAGGAAATCACACGTTTATGCTACTTCAGTATATGGATCAATTTTTCCTCCTGAATTGCATCTAGCGTTGCAGAGATAATGATTGACAGAGTATTATTGTTGCTAAGAAAAACATACTTCAGATGAGTAGGCAATGGCTTCAACTCCAAGGTAGGAGCTTCTTCAATAGATGGCTTAAAGACTAGAGCCATTCTATTGGTCAAATCTAAAGATTCCATTTGCTATCCACATCTAAGCTCAATATTATTTGCCTCAACCTTGCTGTCACAGTCAACTAGAAATTTTTCACCTGTTGTCACTACAAATTATTTAGTAAATACTGTGTTTCACTCATTGAATTCCTCATCAATTAATTCGTCCAGCACATCAATGGTGTGACATTCTTCTTTG
The DNA here is from genome assembly GCA_039519145.1 of Kokia cookei. Taxonomy (NCBI): domain Eukaryota; kingdom Viridiplantae; phylum Streptophyta; class Magnoliopsida; order Malvales; family Malvaceae; genus Kokia; species Kokia cookei. The sequence continues at coordinate 33,197,686 of CM076902.1, forward strand.
TCCTTGTAGGGAATGGCTTTAAAAACACTTAATGTGACATGTTCATCTTTATGTTGCATTGTTAATTCACCTTTGTACACGTCAATGAGAGTGCGTTTGGTAGAAAGGAATGGGCATTACAAGATTATAGGTACCTCTTTATCTGCTTCGCAATCGAGTATAATAAAATCTACAGGGAACACAAACTTATCTATGTGAGCTAGGATGTCCTTGATTTGTCCTTCAAGTTACGCCAACGATTTATCTGCTAATTGCAATGTCACTGCAGTGGGCTTCATATGACCAATTCCTAATTTTTTAAAAGTAGATAGTGACATAAGGTTGATACTTGCGCCTAAATCACATAAAGCTTTACCCAAGTAGTGGTTGCCAATCAAACATGGGATCATAAAGCTTCTAGGGTCTTTCATCTTGGGTGGCAACTTATTTGTAAGGACTATACTGCATCCTTTTATGAGCGCAATTATCTCAATATCAGTTAACTTCTTCTTCTTGGACAGTAGCTCTTTCATGAATTTCCCATAATTGGGAATCTGTATAAGCGTGTCCACATAAGGAATATTGACATGCAGTTGTTTTAATATGGTCAGAAACTTCTGATATTGTCTTTGTGATCCTTCTCTTTAAATCTTTTTGGAAAAGACAAAGGTGTGGATACATTAGGTTGCATCGACATAGTTGGTTGCAACGATAACTTTGTCAGTTTGATAGTAGGCATGGGGGTGACAATTTATGGAGCCTATTTCTCTAGGTTATCTACCATTTCTTCAGAAATAACTCTCTCACCTTGATTTGCTTCACTAGTGACTATAGGTGCTACAGTAGAGCTGATAGCTGGCTCGGCAGTTTGTTTACCACTTTAAAGAGTGATAGCTTTGCAATTCTCCTTCCCTTTTGAATTTGGATTTTCTATGTCGTTAGGTAATGCTCCTGGTGGTTGTGTGTTTAAATTCAAAGCGATTTGCCCTAATTATGCCTCTAATGCTCGGATGGAGGATGAATTGCATTACACAATGGATTTCGTTCGAGTTATGAGCTCACACATTAAGGCTTCGAGGGCTGCTAAGGATCAGATCATGGTTTTGTGTACTACTGTTGTCCTTGAGCGTTTAGATGTGACATTGAAGGCTGTTGTGGTTGTACACGATTTGATGTGGCTGCCTTTGATCTTGATGTGAATGCATCTGAGTACTGTGGTTGTAACTCTGCTGCTATGGATTGTAATTTCCTTATCTATAACTACCTTGATTGGATGAATTTCCATATCTGAATGTCGCGCCATTTTGATTTCCCCAAGGCTGTTGATTTCTTGTAGAGTTATTATAAGAATTACCATAATAATTTCCATGGATGTTATTGACATAGAAAACATTCTCTGCGTGTTGTGGACAATCTTCATAACTGTGGTTGTCACTGCAAATTTCACAAAAAAATATGAGGACATCAATTCGTTGAGCAACTTGAATGGATGCAACGTCACTAGTCCCCTACATGCTTTTTATAATGTTTGCGAGCAAAGAAACTTGTGCACTTAAAGCAGATATAACATCCAGTTCAATAACTCCAGGATTTGATTTCACTTGTGCAGCTCGAGAAATCGGATATTGATAATCGTTCTGAGCAATTCTCTTTAGAATTCTGACAGCTTCATTGTAAGTACAATCCAACAAAGGACCATTAGCAGATGCATCAACAAGATTTCTTGTCTGTGCATTCAACCCATTGTAGAAAATTTCGATCTGTGTCTCTTGTTAAATTCCATGCATAGGACAACATCGAAGAAGAGATTTATAACGCTCCCACATAGTATGCAAATTTTCATCATCCAACTGATGATACGCAGTAATGTCGTTTCGAAGACGAGAAATCATATTCGGTGGGTTGAAATGAAAAACAAATTGAGTTGCGTTTACATTCCATGAAGTGATTAATCCAGCAAGTAATCCAAGGAACCAGGTACGAGTCCGTCCTTGTAATGAGTAAGGGAATAGTTTCATTTTCAAAGCGTCATCAAGAATGTCGTGTTGACTGAAAGAAGCACATATCAGTAGAAAGGATTTAAGGTGCTTTCTTGCTCATGTGACAATCCAGCATACTGCCCATTAGAGTTTAACATTTGGAACATGACTAGCTTTAATTCAAAATTTCCAGCTTGAATAGTTGGCATCACAACACCTGGCTGCAAATCATCCAAAATTGGAACAACAAAATCTTGAATAGTTCGATTTTTCATCTGATCTTCTTGCAGCAGTAGTTGATTATTCACGTTTTGTGGTTGTATAGGAGGTATGATAGGATTTTATGGTGGCAATTGTGGTATGGCTACATCATTTCCTGGCAAAGCCATATTTCTTTGTTCTTGTCATCTCCTTCGAATGGTACGTTCAATTTCAGAATCTAAGCCAATAACAAATTCAAGATTTCTCCTAGTCTTAAAACTCTGAAAAGAAAATGTAAAATTAGAAACAAAAGAAAACAAGTTAGTCACAAATAAAGTTTAGAAAATAAAAAATGAATGCAAAACAAGAATAAACATCAAACTAACGCCATCCCTAGCAACGACGCCAAAACTTGATCACGCTATGAACGTCACAGCAAATATGTGCAAGCGTACACTATCGATGCAAGTATAGTAGACAGATGTGTAACCTGTCAGATATCAATCCCACGAGGATGGATGTTTATTGTCTATAAGTGTCGGTGTAATGAGCAAGTAAATGAAATAAAATTATGAGTTTGAATTGTCGAACCAATAATGTAAAATTAAAGAAGTAAAGCAGTAATAATGAAATGAAGTTCCTGACTTGAATAGTTGGAAAAAAAACTAAGTATGGCTCACAAGGTTAAAAAATAATAGGTAATTGTTGCTGCAATAAGGCACAATGAATGTCTTACCAAACTTGGCTTTTCTATTAGATCTAAGACTTGAACATGCGCACTACCCACACCTTCCAGTGCTGGCAGTGCAACATATTCAAGAACAACTGGATTAAATTCCTTCAATCCCCAGGCAACTTCCATTGTCTTGCTTTTTAATTTAATCTGTCACTGCACCTTCTAGTGACAGTGACTGCAATCACACTTCTGTGGTTAAAACAATTAAATCCAAAGATTGATAGTAAAGGCAAGATTAAAATAGATATCATTTAGTCTAAATGTAAAATGTACTTCCATACAACTTGAAATAACATGAATTACCACCGTTTAAGAAAGAGAAATAATAGAACAAATAGGGCATACTATTCCTATGCTAGTCAATTTGCTCCCTTACTCTCCTCTTGTGTCGCACCTAGGATGCTCCTCGTGAGGAGAAGATCTGCCTCCTCTTCTGCATCAGGTCACCCTAAAGAAGTTAAGCTACCATCAATGCAAGCTTGGAGAAATGGATTTTTATAAGAAAATCAATCCGAAAGAAGAGAAAATCCTTTCTCTCTCATTCTCATTAGTATTTAACTGTAGTTGAACAGTACAGGTGTCCTTCCCTCCAGATCTAACATTCTTTGGCCGTACTAATTGATTATACAAGTTGTACAAATCACGCATTTCTGGTGTGTTTACCAGACATCTATTAGATGCTGAGATAGTTCTAGGTGCAATTCTGGATCCTCTTATGTAGTGACAACTCTGGACACATTCATGCAGCCATAATTTTGAATAGGTTCTTGCAGCGACAATTCTGGGCGCAATGCTAAACAGACAATTGCAGCGACATTAGTAATAAAAGTATCATATATTCAAAAGCAATTAGACTGAGTTCCATTAGGTTAGAAAATGCAATAAATAAATTAAAAATGCTAAAAATTTATGCTAAAGATGACCAAACGGGAACAACTTAAATAATAAGTAGGGAGAAATCATTGGTTCTTTTTAATGCTATCAATCGTCAATACGTGGCAACGAATATTTTTTTTAATTGTTACTTTATTAAGCTGTCAATAATCAATACATAATCGTATCGACCCATCTTTCTTCTTGACAAACAGTACTTGTGTACCTTAGGGAGAAAAACTAGGTCTAACAAACCCTTTGTCCGTCAACTCCTGTAATTGTGCTTTCAATTCTTTCAATTCAATAGTGCCATTCTACATGGAGCAATCGATATTGGTGATGTTCTAGGTATTAGATCAATAGCAAATTCAACCTCTCTAACCGGTGGTAGCCCTAACAACTCTTTTGGAAATACGTCTGAGAACTCACGAACTGTCAGAATTGATTCTTATTTCGATTTTGAAATTTTGTTAGCTAATATGTATGCTAGATATGACTCACAACCTTTGCGAACACAACTCTGAGTTGACATAGTTGAAATAATATTCACAGCTATATGATTCAACCCTGACCAACATGCCGTCCTAACATTTCAACAAAATTTGCTTATGCTTACAGTTCACTACAGCGTCAAGTAAAGTTAACCAATCCATACCTAGAATTACATCAAACTCATTGAAAGGTAGTAGCATCAAGTCGGTCGAAAAGTAACAATCTTGAATTCTCAGGGAATAATTTTTACAAACTTTATCCATTAATACATACTTACCTAAAGGATTAGTTACTTTAACCACATATTCAGTCAACTCAAAAGGTAATTTCTTATCCGACACTAATGTTGTACATATAAACGAATGCGTTGATCCTGGACCAATCAAAGCATAAACATTAACATCAAAGATAGAAAATGTACCAACAATCACATCAGGGGCTGAATCCTCCTCGTGATCTCGTATTGAATACACTCTAGCTGGTGTTCGAGCCTCAGATCTGATCGTAGAATCTTTTGTACCACTTCGAGTATTTCCAGCATTACCATTATTTCTAGATGGTCTTCCCCTTGATGACATGTTACCCGACTGTGTACTTTGAACCTTATGTCGTTCAGACCTTTCAGGACAACCCCTAAGAAAATGATCAAAAGAGCTACATTTGAAACACGACCCATCCTTGAATCGACACTCTCTAAGATGTCTTCTATTACATTGTTGACATTCGGGCTTTTTGTTGCAAACACTTTCAACACTCGCTGCAAAAGTAGCCTAAGGTCTCGAACTAGCTTGTTGCTTCCCACTATTTCTTCTTGAAAACCCCGACGAAGCTGACATACGGCTATGAGATTCTTTTGTTTCCTTTGCTGGAGAAGAAAATGATTTTCCCATTGGTTGTTTACTTTCTTCTCGCGATTCTTGATTCTCTTTTCTTTTCTCCTTGCTAAGTTCTTCATCCTTATGTGCTCAATCCACTAACACAATAAATTCTTTCAATTCTAGAATCTCCACGAGCAGTTTAATATCTTAATTCAAACCATCTTCAAACCAAGTACACATCACAACCTCATTTGGAATGCATTCTCGAGAGTACTTACTTAACTGTACAAATTCTCTTTCATATTATGCGATAGTTTTACGACCTTGTTTTAGTTCCAGGAATTCTTTTCGCTTCTTATCAAGATACCTCTGGCTAATATATTTCTTTCTAAACCCTGTTGAATCTTTCAATAAAGATATAACACATTTTAAATAGTTGGACTTTCCACTTCATTGGGGTCAGCTCCATTATTCAACATATTTTATCTATATGAAAACATGGTTCATATCATGTCAGGAGATATCACAAGTTATAGAATAGCATGTATTTCTAGATTCCATACATGCTACGTTCAGTCCAAGAATTGACTAAACCGTAGCTCTGATACCTAAACCGTCTCTGTCGCCAGATTAAGATTATGAAGCATTTAACTTCAAAATACCATAATAATTCAAACTAAGCATACATCTACTTATTTCATATCAAAGATATACATTTGAGCCTTAAATCGAGTTTTCAAGGCCTTGAAAATTAGTTTAGGATCAAATCAAGACTAATTTAAAACAAATAAAAAAGTTCAAGAAAAATTTGAAAAAATATGAAAAACAAGGGCACTTGCTTGTATCCTAGCTCGAGTGTCTGCCCGTGTGGGTACTCGAAATAAGGTCACACGGTCGTGTGCCAAACCGTGTATATGTTCGAAGTTAGGTCAGACGGTCGTGTCGTAGGCCGTGTGCTAGACCGTGTTAATCATTGACTTGAGACACACAACCGTATCTTAGGTTGTGCTTTAGACCGTGTAAAACCTACACCTAAAACATAAAACACACACGACTGTGTGGGGTGGCTATGTGTGGCAGCCCTTGTGCTTCCAAACTAACCCCTAATACAAGCCAAATCAATGTCAAACCTTGTTAAACAAGGCACAAGAATTATACATGCATTCCTACAATAAAAAACACCCTTTAAACATATTTATACATGCCAAAACAATCCACCTAAAGCCTTTAACCAATATGCCATTCATAGGCACCACAATTTATCTCAAACATTGCATTCAAACACAAGTTCTTATCTTGAACATTATACTTATATATATATTTCTAAAAGTGACCAAAAGACTTATCATGCTAAAGTTTTACGAGCCTATTCAAATATATACATAAAAGCATGAACATACGATCATATTCACATAATTTACTTCACATCTTTCTTTATAAAAACAACCTATACCTCCCATTTATAACCATATCCATAGTAACACAAAAACTACCAAAATGTTTGTTGGATAGTGTGATAGAACTCCGATGATGTCAAGAATCAATTGAGCTTTTGATAATCTACAAAACCATGAAAACAACTACATATGCAAATAATAATTAGTACGTTCATATGAAGTGAATCTATACTTACCATTCTTCCAAAATTAAACATTCAATCTTGCTTGAAAATTTATATAGATTTTTTATATCCCTATTCATCATACTCCACTTTCATTAGTACTAAATGTAACCATGAATAATTAAGAAACATAACACTTACCATGAGGGGAACTATTCAACACACTTCCTTAACAATTACACAAAAAATTAATAATATAAAAATACTAACTCACTCGTCAAAATCTTGGTCATGAAACCACTGTTTCCGACATCACTGAAAACGGGCTGTTATAATATAGTGGTTCTATTCTAATTGCATACCTCTACTATCTTGGTATACTTTAACCAAGGATTTTTCGAAATCACTCTATTGAATTGATACTTATCAAGGATAAATAATAAAATTTACAATCCATACATTTTTCTTAAGGCTAAGATAGATGTAACACAATGCACCTAGTTTTAGAGGTGATCCAATCTAAACCACCACATTTGTTGCCAAAACAACGTAAACAAACGATCATAATCCTTTTACACAAAAATTTAAAGTTACAACATGCTAATCGATGTATTGAATGTTTGTAGATTATTATATATGAAACTCAAACTTAAATAGATCCAAATACAATGTTTTAGGGTTAAATATGGGGGTGAGTTACGAATCTTGGGTTAAAATATCAAAATACAGTGTCATGCCTCCCTAATTTTCAAATTTTAGGATCAAAGTTGTATGTTTCGAGACATAGGGTAACAAACATGGAATGTCTTCAGACATGTACCTAGGAATACATATTCAAGTAATTTTGTTCTTCCTGTCTTGAGACATGAACTTAGAAATGCAGAAAGATAATATTATAAGTCAAGCAATGATGCCTCTAAGCACTTCTAAACATGTCAAACATGATATCAAAGCTTTATAAACAAATTTTACAGTTCAAAATAAGTTCAAAACATGTAATTCCACAACTAATAACTAATTAAATCATAAAATGACTAAACAAGTAAAATGTGAAAGCTGAAGCATTTTTGCATATCATTCAATCCTTGACATGAATTCATCATAAAAGGTTTAACATTTTAGTGTCAACATGTATTAAAACATCAAATCACCAAAAATAACACCAATACTTCAACAAATATTATAACACCCTAAACCCGGCCTAGATCAAAAGCCTAAGTCGAGAATGTCACATCATCATCACAGAGATTACCATGAAACAATAGAAATAGTCCATAGCAACTACGTCTTAGCATAAGCAATTTAGAAACATATAAACAAAAATAAACACCAAGTTAAACTGCTCACATAGATATCCAAAGAAATCCTAGACTTAAAGTTTAAAATTAGCATAATAATAGTCACTTATAAAAGTCATAATAGAGTGATACAGATAATCGAGTCCCTCGTTCACCGGTTCTCAATTTCGAGAAGGTCCTAAAATTCAATTAATCTAGTTAGTACAACTTATATTGAAGGTTTGCAAAATTCATAAAGTTCTACGTACAAAATTATTTCAGATACCACTAACAATTCAGTTGATATAAGTAGTAATCTTAATCAAATTGACAACATTTCTACAGTTCGAATACGTAGTCAGACAGATACAAAGATCATTCCAGATTCAAATACATTCACATATACAAATATGTAATACCCATCCCTTACACACCATCTCTAACCAACCCATCACACCAATAGGTATTGAATACCTGTCCATCCTTACACACCTTACAATGTCAGTATGACACGTCACAGTGTTCACAGTCTCACTACTAGATCATATAACCACCAAAAAGATACAGAACACTTCCTTTAGTTCCTGATCCCACCCCATGCAGAAGTAGAAACCAAACAACAAAACTACACATTTTAGATACATATATAATTCAATATTTCCAATAAACCAGATACCAAAGTTATAAAAATTTATTACAGATATTTAGAATCAGATTATGAATATACTAAACAGTTCTCACAATTTAGTTCAGGTCATACGAGTCTTATGGTCAAGTCATGTTTGCCTTTTTCAGTAATTACGAAAAAACGAAAGCCACATGGCCTAACACATGACCGTGCGTTGGCCCGTGTGTGACACACGGTCTGGCACACACCTGTATGTCTAGCCCATGTGATCACTGCACCTTTAATTGCAAAATAGTATACACATACGGTCTGGCTCACGCCTGTGTGTCTCAAACCAGTATACATACACAATTTGGCACATGCCCGTGTGCTTGGCCCATGTGTCTCCTATACCTTAATTCTCAAAACAGTAGCCACACACGATCTGGCACACACTTGTGTGCCTTGCCCGTGTGCCCTCTGTAGCATATTTTAATGGCACATGGCCTGGACACATGCCCGTGTGCCTTCAAATTGCCCTGATTCCAAGTAGAAAATGTAGGAAAAATGTAAAAATTAAGAGGGAGTTGATACCCACCTATTATAGAATCGAAGTAGATCAGCAACAAGGACTCCTAAAGCCTAAACGAGGCAACAAGAATTCAATTACTCAATTATTTCTAACGAATTAAACAAATAACGCACGCAATGAAACCGTCGAAAGGTTCAACATGACTCTCGACTAACAATAACAATACCTTTGTTTTCGGACAATCAAATCAGATATTACACAAAATGGGGAGATCACTACCGTCAAGAAGTTCTCTTAAAACACCACAATCAAACACAAGTGCAAGTTTGTGCAATTTCAAAGAACAACTTAAGAATTTACAACAATGATAAAAACTAAAATTCATCAATATTCCACTCGAATCAAACTCCACAAATCACACATCTTACCAACGACGTTAAGTAACACGAAGAAAGCCAACGAACGACCGTGCATTTGCAATGATCGAAAGCAAATAAAAATGCAAAAGAGAGTAACCAAGAACTGTGAAAAGAACACAAAAATTTTCAAAAAGAGGGAAGACATGTTTTAAATCAATTTTGTTTTTAATAAAACGAATTCGCAAAAAGTATATATAGAAAAAATATATCCCCACTCACATACGCAAATACTCAAACTCAAGACCAGAGAATAAGAAGATGCTTAACCATTGAACCACTAGGCTCGTTATTAAAACAATAACGTGCAGAAATAAATGTAAGTAACAATCCCAAAGTCTATAATCCAGAAAAAGAAACATAGAATTTCAAAAACACAACTCGAACCTCAAATCTCAAGTAGTCAAATAGAGCATAAAACCAAAAAAGCAGAGACAAATTCTTTTGACATAACTCAAATGGGAAGGTTTGAAATTTTAAGGCGTTACAAATATCTCAATATCCAACTTATGACCTAAGTGCATGTTATATTCTTCTAAAAAACATAAAAGTCATTATAAAAAGAAAATGAGTAGTTGAGACTCCACTTGAGAATGTTGTCTAATCACCTAATCTACTCTCAATGTCACAACCCGAAAATCGGGGTCGAAAGTTTTGGTTATACGAATTAAGGTTCGCCTGTGTTTCGGTGAACAAAGATCTTCAAAATGGAGCGAATTGGGAGTTCTCCAAGATTCAAACGAGCTGGATGTTCTCCATGGAAGTTTAAACAGGGGTGTTGACTAGCAGCATTGTACACCAATTGAAGTGGTAAGGGGTTCACTAGTGTCCCTACGAGGCATGTTCGTTAATGTGTTGGCAAGTTGGGAGTTTGACTGTAAAGACCCGTTGTGAGTAGCATCGGAAAAGATAGTTCGAGATCTCAATTCAAATGGTTGAGTTAGTGTTTCTTTAAAAATTAATATTTATATATATTAGTGAAAGCCGTATTAAAATTTGGTTAAGAAATCTGGACGTTTGGTTAGTTAAGTTAATAAAAAAGATTAAATCATAAAGGCTTGAAAAGTTAGTTTCAATAGTTAAAAGTATTAAGTAATTATTTAAAAATATATTGGTGGTCTATGTGGTAATTAAACCAAGTTAAATGTTAGTGGACAACCTTGGACTAAGCTTAGATGATGGTCAAGGTAAAAAGCAAGGGCAATTAGGTAAATACTTATTAAATAATAGGAAAACATAAAAGTAATCAAAAGAAAAAAAAATTGAGTCATCTTCTTGGTAGTGCCGAGAATTAAGAAATAAAGAAAAGAAAAGAAAGAGAGAAAACACCATAGGAGGGAAAAACTTAATCTTGAAAGAGTAGAAGACTTTGCATGTAAGTATTTTGTACTTCATTTTTAATAGATTTTACACTTTTGGAATCCTTGAAGCTTGGTCAAGCTAAATGAGGGACTAAATGGATAAAATAGGATAAGTATAAGGACTATTTTAACTTCGTATATTGTGCTGGAAATATGGGTTTAGTTATTAAATTTTGAGGTATGAGAAATTATCACTTTCATAAGTGATGCTTGATTCTTTTTCTTTGAAAATGGTATTTTTATGATCATCAAGTTGAAGACTTGTTAGATTAAGGAATAGTTTATGGAAACGTAGAAGATTATTTAGTTTCCATTAATATTCTTAAAGCTATATTTATGATAATCATGGATTTGAAGTTTGATGATGGTCTTGAGCTAACTACTAAAGGAATTTTGGTTAGCTTGAATATAATGGGGGCAAATTGAAAATAAATAAAATAGATATGTTAATTTTGAGAAGTTTAACATGTAAGGATCGACTATGGAATTTTATAAATATGGGTTGATTGAAATAAAAGAAAAATAATTAAAGAAATAATCATGCTGTAGTCTTGGGGACTAGCATGAATTAATTGCTATAGTTAGGGACAATTGTATAAACTTGAAATCAAGTAGTTGTATGTATTAAATTGAACAACATTTTTGTTTGTTAAAGTAAAAGATTGAATGGTATTAAAGATTTATACTAAATGTGAATATATGAAGTATGATCAAAGGGAACATTAGTTCAATAGATGTTCTTGATGATAGAATAAATTAAAGTAATTTAATGTTTAGTTATAGATAGCGAAACAAAAGGGTCGACTGGTGGAAAGGAGAAGACCGTCGAGTGATCGTTTTCAAACTTAGTGTTAGAATTAGCTTACTAGAATTCTTGTTAAGGTGGAGATTGTTAGAATTGAGTGACTAGAATTCTTGTTAAAATAAAATTTAGTGGTAAAATAAAATAAAAGTAAAGTCCAAATAAACTTCTTTTATTTTATTTTAATTAGAATAGGTCATCTATTTTATTTTAATTAGAATAAGGTGTTTCGACATTACTACGTTACTTCTATTAGTTGTTGATTGGAATAAGGTTTTTCAACCTATAAATAGGCATAGTCATCTCTTCTTATAATTATTCAATTTTTGACATTAGTGAATCTTCTTCTCCTCTGCCCGTGGTTTTTTTCCCGAAAGGGTTTCCAAGTAAAATCTGTGTGTGTTTTTTTCCTCATTTTCTTTGCGATATTTCTTAATTATTGACATTTAATTTTATCAAATTGATATCAGAGTTTTTTGAGTTACTAGTCTCGATCACGATAATGGCGACATTGAACTATGATATTCCGCTGTTGGATTGTAACACCAGATTCGCGTTGTGGTAGGTAAAGATGCAAGTAGTTCTTGCGCAGATGGATTTGGAGGATGCCCTGTTAGGGTTAGATAAGATGCCTTTGAATTTGACAGATGAATAAAAAAAGCGTAAAGATCAAAAGGCTTTAACGCAATTACAGCTTGTATCTATTAAATGAAATTCTACAAGATTGTTAAAGGAGAAGACTGTTGCTGCATTATGGGCAAAATTGTAATAGTTATGTATGTCGAAAACCTTAACCAGTAAATTACATATGAAGTAGCGTCTGTATTCTCATCGTTTGGAAGAAGGTGTGTCTGTGCACGAACACTTGAATGTGTTTAAAGAAATTGTCTCAGATTTGGAGGCCATGGAGGTTCAGTATGATGAAGAGGATTTAGGGTTAATTCTCCTTTGTTCGTTGCCACAATCATATTCAACCTTTAGAGAAACAATTTTGTATAACCGTGAATATCTCATAGTTGATGAAGTTTATGCTTCCTTAGCCTCGTATGACAAGATGAAGCATCTTGTGGCTGGATCTGACTCTCAGGGAGAGGGTCTCATTGTTCGTGGAAGACAAGATCGAAATAGTGATGATAATCGTGGAAGGACACAAGAACGAAATCCCCGCAGTAAATCTAAAGGTAGATCGAGATCTTCAAACAGAGGTAAAACTTGTAACTTCTGCAAGAAGAAAGGGCACATTAAGAAAGAGTGCTACAAGTTACAAAATAAGATCAAAAGGGAGGCAGAGAATTAAAAGGGAAAACAACCAGAACAATCTAGTGAAGCTGATGTAGTAGAAGACTACAGTGATGAACTCCTAGTTGCTTCTATCGACAATTCGAAAGTGAACGAGGAGTGAATCCTCGATTCTGGTTGCACCTTCCATATGAGTCCCAATCAGGAATGGTTTACAACATATGAAGTTGTGTTTGAAGGTGTTGTTTTGATGGGAAATAATGCTTCATGTAAAATCGCAGGTGTTGGCACAATCAAAATAAAGATGTTTGATGGGGTCGTTAGAACTCTTAGTGGCGTGCAACATGTACCAGAATTGGAAAAGAATTTGATTTCGTTGAGTACTCTTGATTCAAAAGGACACAGGTACACAGCTGAAAGTGGGGTTTTAAAGATTAGCAAGGGTTCCCTCGTTGTGATGAAAGGGTAGAGAAAGACTGCCAAATTATATGTTTTGCAAGGTTTAACTATTACTGGTGATGCTGTAGTCGCTTCCTCTTCCTTGTCAGATGATGATATTAGTAGACTTTGGCATATGCGTCTAGGGCATATGAGTGAGAATGGCATGACAGAATTGAGTAAAAGAGGACTTCTTGATGGGCAAGGCATTAGCAAACTGAAGTTCTGTGAGCATTACGTTTTTGGGAAGCAAAAGAGAGTTCGATTCACCAGAGGAATCCATAACACAAAGGGAATATTGGATTATACTCATTCTGATCTTTGGGGACCATCTAGAGTGCCTTAGAGAGGTGGAGCTAATTATATGCTAACTCTTATTGATGATTTTTCTAGAAAAGTTTGGGCATTCTTTCTGAAGCAGAAAAGCAATGTGTTTTCCACGTTCAAGTCTTGGAAAACTATGGTTGAAAAACAGACAGGAAAACAGATAAAACACCTTCGTATAGATAATTACTTAGAGTTCTGTTCTGATGAGTTTAATGAATTGTGCAAATCAGAAGGGATCATGAGACATTTGACAATTCGTTATACTCCACAGCAAAACGACGTTGTAGAACGAATGAACAAAATGATCATGGAGAAAGTTCAATGTATGTTGTTGAATGCTAATTTACCGAAGTCATTTTGGGCTGAAGTAGCCTCTACTGCATGTTTTTTGATCAACCGATCTCCATCAGTTACCATTGAGAAAAAGACTCCACAAGAGATATGGTCTGGTAAGCCTGCTGATTATTCTAATATAAAGATTTTTGGGTGTCCTGCATATGCTCATGTTGATAATGAAAAATTGGAACCAAGATCCATTAAATGTGTTTTTCTTGGTTTTAAGGCTGGTGTAAAAGGGTATAAGTTATGGTGTCTTGAAAATAGAAAAGTTGTGATTAGCAGAGATGTTGTTTTTGATGAAACTGCTATGTTACCTAACTTATCTCTTAAGGACTCTTCCAGTAAAGAACAACAAAAATAGGTGAAGTTTCAAATTGATCTAGTATCTACAACAAAGTTAACTTCTCAAGTTAGTACAGAAGTTCATAATAGAGCCACTTCTTCACCACAGTATTCTATTACCAGGAATAGATCTAGAAGAGAAATTAAACCTCCGAAGAGGTATGTCGAGGTTAATCTAGTGGCTTATGCTGTAAACGTGCCTGAAGATATTGGTACAATATTTTATGATAGTCAAAGTGCCATTTTCTTACAAAAGATCAAATGTTTCATGAGAGAACAAAGCACATTGATGTTCAGTATCATTTTGTGCGTGATATTATTGCTCGAGGGGATATTGTTGTGAGCAAAGTTAGTACTCATGAAAATCCTACAGATATGATAACTGAGTCACTTCCCATAACCAAGTTCAAGTATTGCTTGGACTTAACTTGGTTGGTGTTCATTGTTGAAGAATACCCCTCAAGGGGTTTTGTGGAAGAGGTGGAGAACTTTTTCGTTGAGAGTTCTTGTTCATAGAGAATTCTTGTCAAAGTGGAGATTGTTAGAATTGGGTGACTAGAATTCTTAAAATAAAATTCAGTGGTAAAATAAAATAAAAGTAAAGTCCAAATAAACTAGACTTCTTTAATTTTATTTTAATTAGAATAGATCATCTATTTTATTTTAATTAGAATAAGGTGTTTCAACCTTACTATGTTACTTCTATTAGTTGTTGATTAGAATAAGATTTTTCAACCTATAAATAGACATAGTCATCTCCTCTTGTAATTATTCAATTTTTGACATTAGTGAATATTCTTCTCCTCTGCCCGTGATTTTTTTTCCCGAAAGGGTTTCCACGTAAAATCTGTGTGTGTATTTTCCCCGTTTTCTTCGCGATATTTCTTCATTGTTGATATTTAATTTTATCACTTAGTACCTATTGCATTACGGTAAATTCGTAGTCTTAAACTCGAACTTTGTAATTAATTATTTATGTAATTAATTATTTAAATTTATTTAATTTTGATATCCAATTCTTTTTTTTGAATAATATGCCGGCTGAATTTATTAGAAATTAAAATAAAGAAACATTCCAAACAAAAATTAAAATGTAGCAGAAAAATAACAAAACAAAGAGAAACTAAAAAAACTAGAATATGAAACATTAGATCAGTAAAACACAACCAATGAGCTGCAACGATAGGGATGAGATGAAACACTGGAGAAAGGAAGCAAGAAACAAAACTCCTTATCTCTATCCACCTACACGCATAAGGATCGAAGTACGAGTGGTGAGCGAAAACAACAATCTTGTAGGCTGCTTCGCAAAATAGATCTGACTGTATCGGTAAACGAACCACAGAAGGGGATCAAATTGTTGAAAGACAACCGATAACTGTAAATCAGGGTTGAACGTTGTGAGAAAACTATCCACGAACACAAATCTACCACAAAGGTAGACGAAAACGTGCCATAAGGTAGAAGTGTGCCACAAGGCAGAGGAAAAGCATGCCACAAAGACAGATAAAAACTAAAAGAAAACCAAAGTATAAAAGAAAATAAGAACTGAATATAAAAAAAATAATGGGAAAGAATACTGGTGATCGATGACTAGCATTAAATTTGATGTCGTTGTCGGTTAATCAAGAACGAAAGAAAGAAATAGAGCGGCGCATTTTTGATATCCAATTCTATCTATATACAAATGATGATAAATGTGTAACAACCCGATTTTCAATGGTATCGAAAATAGTGGTTTCGAGACCACAACTCCGATGAGTCGAGTCGTAAATTTATTTATTTTAAATATTTCTGGTGATATATGCATTGTATGAAATTATAATTTGAAAATTTCATAGATTAAATTGTTAATTGAATAGAAAGGACTAAATCATAAAAAGGGTAAAAGTGTAAATGTTTAATTAGAAGGACCAAGTGAATAAATTAACCAAAGGAGTATTAGTTAGTGGATTGGTATGGTTTATATTAAGTGCAAATAGATTTAATTAAGATTAAAAAAATGATTAATTAAGGCTTAATGATGGAAGTCTTAAAATTACAAAAATGCCATTACTATATATATGAAAATTAAAAGAAAAGAAATTGAATTTCATCCCATTTTCTTCTTCTTTCTTCTTCACATGGCAACAAGGAGAGAAAAACTTAGGGTTTTCAATTCCAATCTTTGAGCTTTGATTTGGGTAAGCAAACCTTGATTGTTTTTAGTAATTTTTATGTTTTTGAGTCCGTATCAGCTTAATCTAGCTTATGCAGGACTAATTTGTGAATCTGTCAAATGTTAGAAAACTTGCAATTGTTGAAATTTCTTGTTCTTGAAAGCTTTTGATGTATATGAATGTTTGATACTAGGGTTAAATCTTTTTGTAAAGTGATTTTTGATAAAATTAGGGTTTAAGGACTAAAATGTGAAATTCGTGAAATTACATGTATTGTTGTGAAAATAAATGTGTGAATGGGTTGAATGGACACCCAAGAAATTTGGCTATGGTTAGTTGTGGGAGAAAATAGTTATTTTGCTTGTTTTGTGTTGAAAGGACTAGATTGAATAAAAGGAAACTAGTAGGGGTAAAATCGTAATTTTTTTAAAAGGACTAAATTGTATTGAATGACTAAATTATGTAACTTAATGTGAGAATTGAATGACTTGTGAATGTAGACTACGATTGTGCTATAGACCGCGGGAAAGGGAAATTGGCGGATTAGTCCCTGAAGTGTTTTCTAAATTGCAATCTAGTCCGTTAAGTTCATAGTGTAAATCTTACTTAATATTCCTTGTATATGTATATATTGTCAATGTACAACAGATCGGAAACATTCGGTATTGAAGATGATCACAAAAATGAAATGAAAGAGATAGTATGCTTTATGCTATTGAAATAGTATCGACACGATGGCTGGGGTACCCCATGTGTTGCGATTCCTCGACAGCTCGTGTGAGCAGCATCGTGACTCGAAAAAAAGATATGGATCCTATATGGATTACAGGTCTTACGATTGCTGGGACTTATGCTTTATGCATACTCTCGACAGCTCGTGAGAGCAGCATCGTTAGGAAATAGTTTACGGTATAGATAGACACTGTACCAATGGCTGGGGTACCGTATAGGTTGCGAGTCCTCGATAGCTCGCGTGAGAAGCATCGGGTACTGGTAACGAAAAGTTATGAACAAGAAAAGGAGTTGTAAATTACTCAAAGAGCAATGGAATTACATTGGCTCGATAGAGTCATTGTTTCTTATTACCATGTTGGTATTTCTTAACTATCAAACTTACTAAGCTATAAAGCTTACCACAGTTAATGTTGTTGTTTCGTAGATCATTTTGCTAACTGAAGATCGGATCATCGACATCTCTTGAAGTCACACTATCGAGGAGTTTGTCGGTAGATTTTTCATCACTTGGTCTTATGGCATGTACTAGGATGATATTAACCTTTGAAGTTGAACTAAAGATGTTGAAATCTTACTATTTTGATTGTGTAAATGCATGATGTACAACTTAGATGTTTAATCTTATGATGCTTGTAAAAACCTAGAAGTTATGTATGTTGTGTGATGACTTAATGCATAACTTGTGATGGATGTGTTTGAGATATTAAAATTGTGTCTTGGCATAATTCTTAAGATTCTGCATACTTGTTTCGGTGGAACTTATGCATGTATCGATAGAAGTACAGGGTAGGAGAGAGGTTGTTCTCTGACTTGAGTTGTATTGGTAGTTGAATTACAAGTATCAGTAGTTTTTAGCATTGATGTATCGGTAGTTGGTATACATATATCGATAAAAGTTACAGGGTGAGAATTTTTTCTCTCTGGAGTTTTTGGTTACAATAGATGCATGACTTGTATCGATAGAAGTCATACTTGTATTGGTAGAGTTAGCACAAGTATCGGTAAAATTATGCACATTTTCCAAATTGTTCACTGACTTAACTACTACCGATACTTGACCATAAAGTATCGGTAAAAGTCTCCTAAATTATTGGAAATGCCATTTTTACCCTTGATGAAATTGTGTTGATTAAATACTGATCTAAAATGTGAGAACTAAATTTCATATTTAATAAAAATGAAGATATTCGAATATTTTTAAAAGATGAATAGTATTAAATGAATAGAAAATATCAGAATCCTAACGGGCAACGGTGTTCAGGATTTGGGTGTTACAAAATGTATAATGAATGATGAAACTATGATAAAAATAATTATATTCGTCGGTTATCCGACTAGCACTAGGCGCAAAACATTTGTTGGTATATCTAACTAGAGATGGGTTCACTATTTACATTGTTGATTTATCCGACTAGCATTGGGTGCAAAACATTTTTTGGCATATCTAACTAGAGCTAGGCTCATTATTGATATTATCGTTTATCCGACTAGCACTGAGCACAAACTTGGGCACAATTTATCCGCTAGGCATCGGGTGCTACTCTCTATTCAACTCACACGGTAAAGTTGAGCTAACATATTGAGAAAGTATTGTGTATCAAGGTGGTTATGGAAATTGTTGCAAATTGGAAGTGATTTTGTACCAGTGGAAATTATTGAGATAATAAATTCATATTATGTGTTTTAAGTTTGGATGTTTAACATATGTGTAAACATGGGAGATAAGTTACAATTGAACAAGTAATTAATGGTTCTTTTGTATGTAGGTTAGGTATACAATAGATTTTGGACTCAACATCCTATGATAATCCCGCACTCAACATTGGTGATGTCTTCTTTTTATCATTTTGGCATGTACCTAGGATGTCAATGAGTGAATTTCTATCTTTTGAGTTATAATTAATCCTAATGAAATTCACTTATATAGAATTTAGGTTTATAAGTTTGTGAATGATGTATTAGCTTGGAACAAATGCTCGCCTATATTTGTTTTGTGATATCATGTAAATGATGTTTATATAATGGCTAACCCATTAAATTAGTTGGTTTGGTATATTTGATATGGATGTGGTAGAGATTGAGACTTTAACTAGATTTGGCTATCATTCATGAGATGGTATTAAGAAATAATGCTTATTTTAATTGATTAGTTGGATGATGCTTGAGTGGGAATGATAGTTGTAGGTAGTGCATTTATTCAAATTACTTATTTAATAGTTTAAAACTTTTTGTGGTGCCTTTTGAATGGCATATTGGTTAGGCTTAGGTTGATGATGTTCTGACTCGAATTTAATGCTTGAAATGTGTATTAGAACATAGGGACTTGACCTATTTATAATGTACCTTATTATGCAAGGAATGTTATTTGAATGGCTTGTTTTAGAGGTTAACTAGGTTGCACAAGGCCTATGACACAAGTTGTCACACGATTGTGTGCCATTTTATAATTAAGTGCAATAGTCACAAGAGAAAACACACGGGTTGGGACACGGCCATGTAGCCCAAGTCAGTGAGGACACACAGCCTGACATACGGTCTGTGACATGGGTGTGTGTTGTAAGTCAGTGAGTTACACGGTTTACGGACACGGGCGTGTGGAAGTAGTCACACAAGCATTTTTGTTGAACACATGACCGTGTGACCCCTATATCAAGAAAATTTCAATTTTCTCTTAAACTTTCTATTTCATTTCAATTTGATCCCTGAATGTCCTCAATGTATTTTTATGACCATGTATGCTTGAAATAAGTTTAATATATGTGAATTTAATATGATGACCCATGTGTTTGAGTATGTTTATATATGATTGATTAATGGTTTAAAAGCTTGTTATTTAGTACAAAATGTTTTGTAATGCTTTGAGACTCTAAACCGACGACAATTATGGGTTAGGGGTGTTACATTGATAGTTTGTTCGGCGAGCTATGGTTTATTAGTCTATGTGGCGAATAAGGTTCACCAGGTAAGTTGTAAACTGGGTTTGTCGGTCAAAGATACAGTCAGACTTAAATTAGGAAAAAGTGATTTAGTGTGTCTAGGAATACTTTACGTGCAAGTAACAACTTTCCTAAGTCAAATAGGGTATCCAAAGATATCTAGGAATCTTAGGTCTATAAATATGACCCTTAATTTAGTGAATTCTTCACTGAATATTCTACTGTCGAAGTGTTTGCCCTAAGTTTTGTTTGTAGCAATCCGAGTAAGTCCTTGTCTTATTAGGGTTGATCATCCTTAGAGCTAAGTTCACTTACATGTGTGAAATCTGTATTCACTGTTTAGTAATTTGTTTATTTGTTGTGAACCAGCCAAACCATCTTCTAGCAAGGAAAAAGATAAAGCCAAACTCATTTAAGTTTCTTTATTTCCGGTGAGTGGTCAGGTTCTGTTAATAATATGCCACTGCCATGTTTTTAGGTTAATCGGTATTGCTTTCTAAAGAACTCTATTTTCGAAACCCAAAAGAGATTTTTCTGAACAGTTAAGGTTTTAAAGCTATGAACTCTGTTTCAAAATTATGATTTTGAAAAGATGATTTTAAAGCACAATTTTATGTGATATCCTATGTGAGTCTTTTATTATAAGAATGTTTTGAAAAGAACAATTTTAAATATTGTTTTTAAAAGGCATTTACGTGCGAGGTTTTTATAAGCAAAAGTTTTAACTCTACTTTGTGCGAGCTCTCTATTAAGTTCACTTTATAGGAACCCTCTATTAAGCACTGCTATGTGAAAGCTCCTTTGCTAGCCTTTTAATTTGGTATACCAAAGATTGTGAGTACTCTAACCAACTTCTTAGTAAGCTTTCGATTAAAAGTCTCATTCTGCGTGCTCCTTGCGAGCTAGGTTGGATATAACATATTCAATGAGATGAAGACATTATTGATGAACCAATCGTGTGACCTAAGTTCGAATCTGTTCATAAATTATGATATGAGCGAGTTGGTCATGCGGCTTAATGCAAACATAAACTCAGTGTAACAACCTGTTTTTTAGTGGTGTCAAAAACGGTAGTTTCGGGACCACAAATTCGATAAGTAGGTGCGTATAATTAATATTTAAATTATTCGAATCAATAATTATTTTATATTGAATTTTGATTTGATGAATTTTAATTAATTGAATTAAGGGTTAGTATAAGTGGTTTAGTCCAAAAGTCAAGTGGTTGTTGAAAATGAGGTATTGGGGTCTCATTTTCATAATTTAAGGCGGTAAATATTTTTATTAAATATTTATAGAGTTATATTATAGGTGAATTGAAGTTTAGTTCAGTAATTTTGGTGATTTATTGCTTAATTTAGATAAAAGAATTAAATTATAAAAGAAGTAAAAGTTAATCGATATAGATTTAAAATAGTAAAGGGACCAAAATGATAATTAAACCATGGTGAAAAAGTCCAAGCATTGGTGGATGTTAATCATTCCAGTAACTTTTAGGTTATTTGTTCATTTAGTCCTAATAAGTTCAAGATTAAATTGTAAATAAGTTTGTTTAATTGAAATTTAAAATAATTGAATGACCAATTGTGTAATTGGATCCTCCTTAAATGACCTAATAATAGAAATGATGTGGAATTCTCTAGATTGTGGTAAATTGCAATTAAATCCTAATTAAATAAGGATTTACTAATTAATTCATTTTTCAGTATAATCGTAAATGGTGGTTTTGGGGCCACAACTACTATGTGTCAGGCCGTAGATATTAACTATTTAATATTTACGAGGTCATTAGTGACACATTAAAATTTGTTTAGGAAATTTTAACGTTTGGATGGTTAATTAAGTAAAAAGGACTAAATTATAAATATGAAAAAAAATGAATTTATTAGTTAAAAGGTAAATTAAAGGGGTCTGGATGGTGAATAAACCACCATTACCCATAGTGGACGATTTTAGAGACTATAATTGTTAACTATAGCAGACTAAATTAAGGGTATAATGGTAAATTAGAAAAAAAAGATGTTATAACAAAAATTAAATAGATAAGAAAATCACTTTCATCTTCTTCTTTTTTAACTTCAACCGAAAACCTTTAGAGAACAATGGAGTCATTTGACCAAACTTTGGCTCTACAATATATCAATAATAAATTGATATCATATCGATCACAGATTAAGATGTTCTGAGCCGATGAATGTTTGATTATTGCACTAATGGTTGCATATGGAATCTGAGAAAGTGAGTTATTCATGTATTGTTCTGTGATGGAATGCTCTGAATCGATGAATGTTGGATAGAGTATGGTTAGCTTGCCAAAAGGTTATGTTGCACGTAATACGGGGTTGATGGGAGCAGTGGAGATGATTATAGCAGTTTTATGTTCACTGGATATGTTGAGGTCCTGTATTTATTGCGGACTAATGAGATGTGTTACAGTGTTTTTGTGTGTTGGATGGACTAGCTCTTACGAGCATTTAGTGTGTTGGATGGACTAGCTCATACAAGCATTTGCTGTGTTGGTTGGTCTAACTCTTATATGCATTTGGTGTGTTAGATGGTTCACTGTGTAATTGTATCCACTTATCGTTCATCGATCTATGTTTCAATGATCTTTGAATGTTATTGGAATATGGAAACTGATTTGTTCTATAGTATTAAGCATTACTCACTTGTTGTTACCTGTGATTGACAGGAACTCCAGTATTTAATCCTTGTTATTTGACTTGTTATGTATAATTCAGTAAGATTTATCATTTAATCAATAAACTTACTAAGCTTTACGTAAACTTACTCGTGTCCTTGTCTTTCTTTATAGATTACGCTTTTGTGAAATTGGGGCCCTCTTTGGTAAATTTGGCAAACAACTTGGCTTATGTGGCATGTAATAGGGACAATTGGCTATGTTTATAATATTTCATAGTTATGTGTATGGTATTTGGTATGCTTGATGTTGTGGATTGAGGACTTCATATGATATGCTAGTTTAAATCCTAAGTTGGGTATAAGTGATTGAGAATTAAATTGTAATGTTTAGCTTTTAAGTAAGCTTGGTGTTTGAGTTCAAAGGTAATTCAATTCATGTGTGTGTGAGGTTTGTACATTGGTTTAAGGAATGAAGTAAGTAAGATTTTATATGGTGGATCTTGGATGACACATTGATTAGGTCTTAGGTGGTTATATTTGGCATGTTTTAGTTGCTCTTGATATGTTTTTAGGTCATGTGATGATATGTTCTATGTTGGTTTTGGTATCGATGCATTTGGATGAATAATGAGCATGATTTAGGACATGTTTGGGCACATACGGCCTGGGCCACAAGCTATCACACTATCTTGTGTCACACACGAGAAACCTACATGAGCGTATGCCTTTAGTGTGTTAGGTGCTAGGTTCACACGGGCTGAGACACGGGCATGTGACCCAAGTCAGTGAGTTACATGGGTGGATTGACGGGTAGCCACACGGGCATGTTGGGTAGCCACACGACCATGTTTAGAGGCACACAGTTTGTGCTCTATCAAATAGCCTGGACACACGGTCGTGTTACACATGTAGTGAAAATTTTCATTTTTTCTTAAATGTTCTGATTTGTTTCGATTTGGTCCTTAAATGTTTCTAACATATTTTTAGGGCTTCATAGGCTTGATTAAAGGTCCGTAAATGTATGTACTATTTGACTAAGAATCATATATGCATTTATGTAATTTATTTGATAATTGAATGCCAATTGATATGATAAGTTTTGATATGTACGATAATACTCTGTAACCCTATTCTGGTGATGGAAACGGGTTTTGGGTGCTACATTTAGTGGTGTTAGAGCTACGGTTTAGTCGATTCTCAGACTGAACGTAGCATGTTTAAAGTCTAGAAATTACATGTCATATAAACCTGTGAATGTGATATTGATTGATCCGATCTAACCCCTATTTTCTTGTAGATTTTAAAGATGTCATCTGATTCTAAAAGTGATGAAATTACTAAGGTTAATAGTAACATTCCGACCATTGATTCTGGTGCAAGTAATAGAATACTGGTTCCAAAAATGTCTAAAAATGAGGTTAAGAATATATATTTTTTTACTAATTTAATAAATGTTAATAGAATCTAATCATATTGACCTTGATGAGGTAAATGGTAATATTCTAACTTTTAAAGAGGAAGTAAGTTATCATTTATCTGTTTTGTAAATGTATAATAGTGAAGTCAAAATGTCTTATTGATTTAATGAGTCAATGGTTCACAAAATTAGTGCGAGCCAATTCAGTGGCTTTATAACCTCTACCCCTGATATGCCCCTTATGGCATCCTTCGGTCCTCAAGAGATTGAAATAGTTTAATGGCTTTCGATTAATTAATTAGAAGGTATGATATTGAAGAATTCAATGGTAAAACAGGTGATGATTCGACTAGGACTGGGTACTAGTTTGAAACTATCTAGGGAATTTTGAGGATATGCTTGCTTCCTTGATGATTATCTTAGATGCGTTATGTCTTTGATAAAAGGTAAGGTTTATAACTGGTGGTTGACATTAACAACAGTGGTAATAAGAGGTAGGGTTAATTGGGATTCCTTCATATTTGAATTCAGAAAGAGAAATGTTATCTAGACAGGAATTTGTATAGTTCGATAAATTTAATTGAGAAATTGTGTCTGTGAATAATGTTAAACAATTTTTTACATCTCGGAAAGGCAGACTTCCTAGTCAGAGCAATAACAATAGAGTTAAATGTAGTGAGACTTAAGACAAAGTTGCTAGAGATAATCTACCACGCTTGATATTATTTCTGGTACGTTACAACCCTTTGATATTATCTATTGTATATGCACTGATTGATACTGGATCAATTTACATATATATTTGCACTGCATTAGTAACAGATATGGATCTACTTTTGGAATTAAATGAGTTTGATGTTTAATTCATAATCCAATGGGTTAGGGTGTAATAGCTATTTTGGTATGTCAAAACTATCTGCTGAAAATCTATGACTGTGATATTCCTATTGATCTGATGATACTATCATTTCATGAATTTGATATTATTCAAGGAATAGACTGACTAAAGTTACATGATATTGTAGTGAACTGTATACTGAAGTGAATTGATTTTAAATGGTAGATTGGTGAAGTGATTATAGTTGAGTTTGGTAAATCAGATAGTACAACCAGAGTTATTTCAGTTATCTTGGTACGGAGAACGATTAGAAAAGATTTTAAAACATTTCTGGTATATATATCTACTTGATACGCAAGAATTGGGATCAAAGATTTATCATGTACCTATTGCTAGTGGGTTTCTTGATCTGTTTCCTGAAGAATTTTTGGGATTTTTGTCTGAATGTGAAATTTGAATAAATTTAGGAAAAATGACAAATATCTTTTATCTCATGTAGACTACCTGTTTAATTAGTTAAAAAGGCATAATAGTGTTCACAAAAATGAATAAAATTTGGTTATTTAGTTGCTAGTTAAAGATTGTGATATGCTAAAACTGATTCTCGAACTTGATGTAGCCAATATGAATTCTGATAATGTTGTCTGGACTAACTAATATCTCTGTTAATTTATGAATTTGAAGAATTAGATTCTTTAGCTTTATCTGGATATTTATAAATAGTCGTAGTTATGTTTATTAATTATATCCTAATTCATTTTAAATAGCATCCGTGCACGCTTAATATTATAAAATTATACTACAAACTTTGAGCGAGAAATAATTTATGTGAAAATTAATAAAGGTGAGTTTTGGCTTTGCAAGGTTGGTTTTCTTGGTTACGTAAGATTGGCAGATGGGTTTCGTGTAGATCCGGGTAAAAATATTTTCTATTTCTATATTGAAAACTTTGAAAAATGTCCCTGGGAATTCCAATACTAACTTATCATAAACCTGGGAAGGAAAGTGATGATTATAGTAATAAATTTGTATTAGATGAATTAAAAACTAGACCGTTTTTCTTTTAGGGAATCCAAGAATTTCAGGATGACAACACAAAGCTGTTAGTTAACGAGAGCAAATGCAGAGTGTGTCATCTATAGGATTTACAGTGGATACCGATAGTATGATGTATTTTCGTAATAGAATGTGTGTTCTGAATAATCCGAAGTTAGACGAAATATTTTATCTTAAGCTCGTAGTAGCACATATTCCATTGTTTCGGAGGAAAACAAAACATCAAGTACCGTCGGAATTATTACAACCTGTCATGATTCCTGAGTGGAAATGGGAGCGAGTCACGATGGATTTTGTATTTGGATTTCCTGTATAACCGAGGAAGAAATATTAATCTGGATTATGATTGATAGATTGCCAATGTCAGCTCATTTATTCCCGTCAGTATTGATTATCCGCTTAAGAAGTAGCTGAGTCGTATGTGTCAGAGATTGTCAGATTGCATGGAGTGCCATTGTTTATTATTTTTGATACCGGTCCTAGATTTACTTCTAGATTTTGGGGTAAACTTTGTGGGGCTCTTAGCACTAAACTAAATTTCAGTACAACATTTCATCCGTAGGCAGATGGGAAATCAGAATGGATAATAAGGGTTCTGGAAGATAAGTTAAGATGTTGCAAACTCGAGTTTAAAGATAGCTAGGAAATGTAAAACCCCGTTATATTGGTTGAATTGAGAAGAAACTAAATAGTGGAACAAACCTATGTAGTGAAACCGAAGATAAAGTTTGTGTTATTCAATACTGTTATGGGATTGTTATCTTTCATATTTGGATGATTCAGTGAAGATTTTAATTCGAGGCAAACTTAGGAATAAGCAGGTACTGCAAGGTAAAAATTTCAAGGACGAAATTTCCTAAAAAGGGAGAATTGTAACAATCCATTTTTTAGTGGTATTAGAAACAGTGGTTTAGGGATCACAAATGCAACGAATAAGTGCGTATAATTAATAGTTAAATTATACAACTCAATAAAAGTTTTATATTGAATTTTGATTTGATGAATTTTAATTAATTGAATTAATGGTCAGTATAAGTGGTTTAGTCCAAAAGTCAACTAGTTGTTTAGAATAGAAATTAGGGCCTCATTTTTGTAATTTAAGGCGGTCAATATTTTTATTAAATATCTACAGTCATATTATAGGTGAATTGAAGTTTGATCCAGTAATTTTGATGATTTATTACTTAATTAAGGTAAAAAGATTAAATTGCAAAAGAAGTAAAAGTTAATTGCTATATATTTAAAATAGTAAAGGGACCAAAATGGTGATTAAGCCATGGTTAAAAAGTTCAAGAGGTGGTGAATGTTAATCATTCCACTAACTTTTGAGTTATTTATTCATTTAGTCCTAATTAGTTTAAGGCTAAATTGTAAATAAGTTTGTTTAATTGAAATTTAATATAATTAAAGGACCAATTGTATAATTAGACCCTTCTTAATTGGTATAATAATAGAAACTATATGGAATTCTCTAGATTGTAGTAAGTTACAATTAAATCCTAATTAAATAAGGATGTACTAATTAATCTGTTTTTCAGTATGATAAAAATGGTGGTTTTAGGGCCACAACTCCTATGTGTTAGGCCATAAATATTAAATAATTAATATTTACGAGGTTATTAGTGTCACATTAAAATTTGGTTAGGAAATTTTAACGTTTGGATGATTAATTAAGTAAAAAGAACTAAATTATAAATATGAAAAAAATAATTTATTAGTTAAATGGTAAATTAAAAGGGTTTGAGTGGTGAATAAACCACCATTACCCATAGTGGACAGTTCTAGAGATAATAATTGTTAGATTTGGAGGATTAAATTAAGGGTTTAATGGTAAATTTAAAATAAAAGATGTTATAACAAAAAATTAATAGATAAGAAAATCAGTTTCATGTTCTTCTTCTCTAACTTCAATCAAAAATTGTTGGAGAAAAATGGAGTCATTCCGCCAAACTTTGGTTCCTCAATACATCAAGAATGGGTTGAAAATCGAGGCATAAAGAAGTTGCTGAGTAGTCCTTGTACTTTATCGTGCTGAAGTTTAGTCAGGTAAATTCGTTCGATTTAATTTTAATACATTTTTAAATGTATTATTTGAATTAATAATATTATATTGGATTATATTGATGCATGCAATTGAAAATAGAAATAATGAATTGATATGACATTGATCATTGATTGAAATGTTCTGAGCCGATGAATGTTTGATTATTGCACTAATGCTTGCATATGGAATATGAGATGGTGAGTTATTCATGCATTGTTCTGTGATGGAATGCTCTGAATTGATGAACATAGGATAGAGTACGATTGACATGCCAATAGGTTATGTTAAGTGAGGCACGGGGTTGATGGGAGCTATGGAGATGATTACAACAAATTTTATGTTCACTGGATATTTCGAGGTCCTGCATTTGTTGCGGACTAATGAGATATGTTATAGTGTTTTGGTGTGTTGAATGGACTAGCTCTTACTAGCATTTGGTGTGTCGGATGGACTAGCTCTTATGAGCATTTAGTGTGTTGGATGGACTAGCTCTTATGAGCATTTGGTGTGTTGGTTGGACTGGATCTTATATGCATTTGGTGTGTTGGATGGTTAACTGTGTACTCGTATCCACTTATCATTCATCTAACTATGTTTTAATGATCTTTGAATGTTATTGAAATATGGAAACTAGTTTGCTCTATTGTATTGAGCATTACTCACCTGTTGTGAGCTGTGATTGACAGGAATCCTAATAACAACCTTGTGACAGGAACTCTGTTCTTTAATTCTTGTTATTTGACTTGTTATGTATAATTCGGTAAGATTTATCATTTAATCGACGAACTTACTAAGCTTTACGTAAGCTTACTCGCATCCTTGTCTTTTCTTGGTAGATTATGCTTTTCTGAAACTGAGAGATCGGATCAACTTGAAGAATCACACTATCCCGGGGCCTCTTTGGTAAATTAGGAAAACAACTTGACTTATATGGCATGTAACAGGAACAGTTGGCTATATTTATAATATTTCATAGATATGTGTATGGTATTTGGTATGCTTGATGTTGTGGATTTAGGACTTCAAATGATATGCTAGTTTAAATCCTAAGTTGGGTATAAGTAATTGAGCATGCAATGGTAATTTTTAGCTTATAATTAAGCATGGTGTTTTAGTTCAAAGGTAAACTAATTCATGTGTGTGTGTGGTTTTTATATTGGTTTAAGGAATGAAGTAAGTAAGAGCTTATATGGTGGATCTTGGATGACACTTTTTGATTAGGTCTTAGGTTGTTATATTTGGCATGTTTTAGTTACTCTTGATGTGTTTTGAGGTATTGTGATGATATGTTATATGTTGGTTTAGATACTTATGTATTCGGATGAATAATGAGCATGATTTAGGTCATGTTGGGCATACACGACTTGGGACACGGGCTGTCACACGGTCGTGTGTCACACATGGGTAACCTACATGGGTGTATGCCCCTAGTGTGTTAGGTGCAGGTTCACATGGGTTGGCGCACGGGCTGAGACACGGGCGTGTGATCCAAGTTAGTGAATTACATGGGTGGACACACGGGCATGTGGGGTAGCCACATGGGCATGTTGGATAGCCACACGAGTGTGTGGAATAGCCACACGGCCATGTTTAGAGGCACATGGTTTGGGCTCTATCACATGGCATGGACACACAATTGTGTGACACATGTATTGAAATTTTTTATTTTTCCTTAAATGTTCCGATTTGGTCCCTAAATGTTCCTAACATATTTTTAGGGCTTTAAAGGCTTGATTTAAAACCCGTAAATGTATGTTCTATTTCATTATGAATCATATAAGTATTTATGTAATTTATTTGATAATTGAAAGCCAATTGATATGATAAGTTTTGATATGAACAATAATACTCTGTAACCCTATTTCGACGATGGAAACATGTTATGGGTGTTACATTTAGTGGTATTAAAGCAACGGTTTAGTCATTCTCAGACTAAACGTACTGTGTTTAAAGTCTAGAAATTACATGCCATATAAACCTATGATAGTGTGATATTGATTGATCCAATCTAACCCTTATTTTCTTATAGATTTTAAAGATATCATCTATTCTAAAAGTGATGAAACTAATAAGGTTAACATTAACATTTCGACTACTGATTCTAGTGCAAGTAATAGAATACTGGTTCCACAAATGTTTAAAAACGAAGCTAGGAATATTATTTGTACTAATTTAATAAATGTTAATAGAATTTGATCATATTGATGTTGATGAGGTAAATGGTAATATTTTGACTTCTAAACAGGAAGTAAGTTATTGTTTATCGATTTTGTAAATGTCTGACAGTGAAGTCAAAATTTTGTATTGATTTAATGAGTTAATGGTTCATAGAATTGGTGCGAGCCAATTTAGTGGCTTTACAATCTCTACCCTTGATATGCCCCTTATGGCATCCTTGGGTCCTCAAGAGATTGAAATAGTTCAATGGCTTTCAAAATTTTTAATTAGAAGGTATGATACTCAGGAATTTAGTGGTAAAACAGGTGATGATTCGACTAGGACCGGGTACTGGTTTGAAAATATCAAGGGAATTTTGAGGATATGCTTGCTTCGTTGATGATTATCTCAGATGCATTATTTATTTGATAAAAGGTAAGGTTTATAACTGGTGCTTGACATTAACAACGGTGGTAACGAGAGATAGGGTTAATTAGGATTCCTTCATATTTGAATTCAAAACGAGAAATGTTATCTAGATAGGAATTTGAACAGGTCGATAAATGTAATTGAGAAATTGTGTTTGGGAATAGTGTTAAACAATTGTTTTCATCTCGAAAAGGCAAACGTCCTGATTAGAGCAATAATACTAGAGTTAAATGTAGTGAGACTTAAGACATAGTTGTTAGAGCTAAGCTACCACGCCTTATATTATTTGTGGTACGTTCCATCCCTTTAATATTATCTATTGTATATGCACTAATTGATACCAAATCAATTTACATATATATTTGCACTACATTAGTAATGAATAAGTATCCACTTCTGGCGTTAAATAAGTTTGATGTTTAAGTTATAATCCAATGGGTTAGAGTGCAATAGCTATTTTGGTATGTCGAAACTATCTACTAAAATTCTATGACTGTGATTTTCCTGTTTATATGATGTTACTATCATTTCATGAATTTGTATTATTCTAGGAATAGACTAACTAAAGTTATATGATAATGTGGTGAATTGTAGATTGAAATGAATTGACTTGAAATGACAGATTGGTGAAGAAATTATAGTTGAGTTTGGTAAATCAAATAGGACAACCAGAGTTTTTTCAGTTATCTTGGTACAGAAAATGATTTGAAAAGGTTGTAAAGAATTTTTGGTATATATATCTACTTGATACGCAAGAATTGGGATCAAAGATTGATCATTTACCGATTGTTAGTGGTTTTCTTAATCTGTTTCTTGAGGAATTTCTGGGATTTCTATCTGAATGTGAAATTTGAATAAATTTAGGAAAAAGTATAAATATCTTTTATCTCGTATAGACGACTTGTTTATTCAGTTAAAAAGGCGTAATAGCATTCACAAAAATTAATACAAATTTGGTTATTCAATTGCTAGTTAAATATTTTGATATGCTAAAACTACTTCTTTAACTTGTTGTAGCCAATATGAATTCTGGTAATGTTGTTTGGACTAACTAATGTTTCTGTTAATTTACAAATTTGATGAATCAGATTGTTTAGCTTTATCTAGATATTTATATATAGTGGTAGTTATGTTTATTGATGATATCTTGATTCATTTTAAACAGCATCCGTGCACGCTTAAATTTTACAATTGTACTACAAACTTTGTGCTAGTAATAATTTATGTGAAAATTAACAAGGGTAAGTTTTGGCTCAACAAGGTTGGTTGTCTTGGTTACGTAAATTAGGTAGATAGGTTTCATGTAGATTCGAGTAAAAGTATTTTCTATTGCTATTTTGAAAACTTCGAAAAATGTCTTTGAGAATTCTTGTACCGATCTATCCTGAGTATGACAAGGAAAGTGATGATTATAGTAATAATTATGTATTAGATGAATTAAAAACTAGACCATTATTTCTTCAGGGAATCCAAGAATTTCAAGATGATGACCCGAAGCTGTTAACTAACAAGAGCAAATCTAGAGTGTGTCGTCTACAGGATTTACAGTGGATACTGATAGTATGATTTTTTTTGTAATAGATTGTGTGTTCTGAATAATCAAGAGTTAGACTAGACATTTTATCTAAAGTTTGTAATAGCACAAATTCCATTCTTTTGGATAAAAACTAAACATAAAGTACTGTCGGAATTATTATAGCCGGTCATGATTCCTGAGTGGAAATGGGAGCTAGTCAAGATGGATTTTGTATTTGGATTTCCTATATAACCGAGGAAGAAATATTTGATTTGGATTATGGTTGATAGATTGGCAAGGTCAGCTCATTTATTCCTGTCAGAATTGATTATTCACTTGAGAAGTAGCTGAGTTGTATGTGTTAGAGATTATCAGATTGCATGGAGTGCCATTGTTTAATATTTCTGATACCGATCTAAGATTTACTTCTAGATTTTAGGGTAAACTTTGTGGGGCTCTTAGCACTAAACTAAATTTCAATACAACATTTCTTCCGTAGGCATATGGGCAATGAGAATGGGTAATACGGGTTCTGGAAGACAAGTTACGATGTTGCATACTTGAGTTTAAAGATAGCTGGGAAATGTAGAACCTTGTTATATTGGTTGAATTGAGCAGAAACTAAATAGTGGGACAAACCTGAGTAGTGGAACCGAAGATAAAGTTTGTGTTATTCGAGTTTGTTATGAGATTATTATCGTTCATTTTTGGATGATTCAGTGAAGATTTCAATTCAAGGCAAAGTTCGAAATAAACAGGTACTGCTAGGTAAAAATTTCGAGGACGAAATTTCCTAAATGGGGAGTGTTGTACCAGCCCGTTTTTCAGTGTTATCTGAAGCAGTGGTTTCGGGACCATAAATCCGATGAGTAAGTGCATATAATTAATATTTAAATTATACGAGTCAATAATAATTTTATATTAAATTTTGATTTGATGAATTTTAATTAATAGAATTAATGGTTAGTATAAGTGGTTTAGTCCAAAAGTCAAGTGGTTGTTTAAAATAAGGTATTTGTGCCTCATTTTCGTTATTTAATACGGTAAATATTTTTATTAAATATTTATAGAGTCATATTATAGGTGAATTAAAGTTTGATCTAGTAATTTTGATGATTTATTGATTAATTAAGGTAAAAGGATTAAATTGTAAAAGAAGTAAAAGTTAATCGCTATAGATTTAAAATAGTAAAGGGACCAAAATGGTGATTAAGCCATCGTCACAAAGTACAATAGGTGGTGGATATTAATCATTCCGCTAACTTTTGTGTTATTTATTCATTTAGTCCTAATTAGTTTAAGGCTAACTTGTAATTAAGTTTGTTCAATTGGAATTTAATATAATTAAAGGACCAATTGTGTAATTGGACCCTTCTTAAATGGTCTAATAAAAGAAATTACATGGAATTCTCTAGATTGTGATAAATTGCAATTAAGTCCTAATTAAATAAGGATGTACTAATTAATCTATTTTTTAGTATGATCAGAATTGTGGTTTCGAGGCCACAAATACGATGTGTCAGGCTGTAAATATTTATTATTTAATATTTATGAGGTCATTAGTGTTGTAATAAAATTTGGTTAGGAAATTTTAACATTTGGATGGTTAATTAACTAAAAAGGACTAAATTGTAAACATTGAAAAAGATGGATTTATTAGTTAAAAGGTAAATTAAAGGGGTTTGGATGGTAAATAAATGACCATTACCCATAGTGGATGGTTCTAGAGACTATAATTGTTAAATTTGGAGGATTAAATTGAGGGTATAACAGTAAATTAGAAATAAAAGAGGTTATAACAAAAATTAAATAGATAAGAAAATCATTTTTATCTTCTTCATTTCTAACTTCAACCGAAAACACTTGGAGAACGATGGAGTCATTTAGCTAAACTTTGGTTCCTCAATAGATCAAGAATGGGTTGAAAATCGAGGCATAGAGAAGTTTCTTAATAATCCCTATACTTTATCGTGTTGCAGTTTAGTCAGGCAAGTTCGTTCGATTTAATTTTAATACTTTTTTAATTGTGTTATATGAATTAATTATATTATGTTGGATTGTATTGATGCTTGCAATTGAAAGTGGATATAATGAATTGATATAACATCGATCACTGATTGAAATGTTCTGAGCCGATGATTGTTTGATTATTGCACTAATGCTCGCATATGGAATATAAGATGCTGAGTTATTCATGTATTGTTTTGTAATGGAATGCTTTGAACTGATGAACATAGGATAGAGTACGATTGACATGCCAATAGGTTGTGTTAAGCGAGGTACGGGGTTGATGGGAGCTATGGAGATGATTACAGTAGATTCTACATTCATTGGATATGACGAGGTCCTGTATTTGTTGTGGACTAATAAGACATGTTACAGTTTTTGGTGTGTTGTATGGATTAACCCTTACGAGCATTTGGTGTGTTGGATTGACTAGCTTTTACGAGCATTTGGTGTGTTGGTTGAACTAGCTTTTACGAGCATTTATTGTGTTGGTTGAACTATCTCTTACGAGCATTTGGTGTGTTCGATGGTTAACCATGTACTTGTATCCACTTATCATTCATTAGGCTATGTTTTAATGATATTTGAATGTTAATGAAATATGAAAACTGATTTGTTCTGTTGTATTGAGCATTAGTCACTTGTTATTAGCTGTGATTGACAAGAATCTTGATAATAACCTTGTGACAGGAACTCTATTATTTAATTCTTATTATTTGAATTGTTATGTATAATTTAGTAAGATTGATCGTTTAATCGACGAACTTACTAAGCTTTACGTAAGCTTACTCATGTCCTTGTCTTTTCTTTTGAGATTACGCTTTTGTGGAACCAGGAGATCGGATCAACTAGAAGAATAACACTATCCTAAGGCCCTCTTTTGTAAATTTTGCAAACAACTTTGCTTATATGGCATGTAATAGGGACAATTGGCTATGTTTATAATATTTCATAGATATGTGTATGGTATTTGGTATGCTTGATATTTTGGATTGAGGACTTCATATGATATGCTAGTTTAAATCCTAAGTTGGGCATAAGTGATTGAGCATGAAATGGTAATGTTTAGCTTGTAATTAGGCATGGTGTTTGAGGTTAAAGGTAAACCAATTCATGTGTGTGTGTGTGTGTGGTTTTTATATTGGTTTAAGGAATGAAGTAAGTAAGTGCTTATATGGTGGATCTTGGATGACACATTGAATAGGTCTTAGGTGGTTATATTTGGCGGTCTGAGGCATGGGCGTGTGACCTAAGTTAGAGACTTACACGGGTTGAAACATGGGTGAGCACACGAGTATGTGGGGTAGCCACATGGGCATGTTGGGTGGCCACACAGGTGTGTGGGATAGCCATACAACCATGTTTAGAGCCACATGGTTTAGTCTCTGTCACACAGCTTGGACACATGATCGTGTGATCCCTGAATGTTCTTAACATATTTTTGGGCTTCGAAGGCTCGATATTTGTATTTCATTCTGAATCATATATGAATTTATGAAATTTATTTGATAATTCAATGCCAATTGATACGATAATTTTTGATATGTACGATAAAACTTCATAACCCTATCCTGATGAAGGAAACGAGTTATGGGTGTTACACTCCGTTTATTTTAATGTTTTGAACAAAGATGGGCTCACAAATCTAATACGAACCCATTTTAAGCAAGTTTTTTAAAAAAGAAGTTTATAAGCTTGTTTTTAGCACTATTTTCACAAAATATGTTTTTTGGATATGAACTGGGTCTCGCAACCTCACCTGTGAACCCAGCACGCGAAACGTTATAAAATTATCAACGTCTTGCTAGTGGCTCACTGAATGATGCACATATGGTCAAAAACCATGTACGGTGAAGGCTGTCTAGAAAGAATTTTGTAAGTTTGTTTTTAGCACTGTTTTCATAAAATATGTTTTTCAAAGGTGAATTAGGTCTCGCAACCTTACCTGCGAACCTAGCGCTAAATGTTTTAAAATTATCAACCTTCTGCTAGTGGCCCACTAAATGATACACATATGATCAAAAACCATCTATGGTGAAGCTGTCTAAGAAGATGATGGGTATCAGCAATTAGTGGACAGACTTAACCATATAGAATCCTCAACTAGTGCATCATCTATATATGAAGGGGACAAACTGCTCTTTCATTATATCAACAATCCTACTGAGGATGTAAACTATATCGAGAATAAGGGTGGAAACCCTTATTCAAATACCCATAATCCTGGTTGGAGAGATCACCCAAACCTGAGATGGGGAGGAAACCAAGGAGGAGGTAATAGTTCTAATCAAGTTAAAAACACTAATTATCAACCTCCTTATTTACAGAAACCTCAGGAAAGGGTCAACCCAAATGATCATACTGTATGTGGTCAGCGCTTGGATCAGATTGAAAGGGAAAAGCAATCAATGAGGACAAATGTAAATCAAGTACAGTCTGAATGCACCAATTTAGCAAAAAACCTTAACAAAGCTTGAAGATCATATGAGCCAATTCATGAGCATGATGAGTGGTATAAAAAGACAAATTGGAACGGGTATCCCTAATGACACCGAAGATAATCCTCGGAGAGAAGGGAAGGAGCATTTGAAAGTAATTGTGCTCCGATCGGGTAAAGTACTGAGTAGCCTAGGGAACCTTACTCAAAACAAACCAAAGGAGAATAATAGTGATCTTAGTAAAGGACCCCTAGAAGTGGTTGATGAGCCAAAATCAGAGGAGGTGGTTGAACCAACAGCTAAGCTAGAGAAAGAAACAATTGGGGAGAGCTTGCTATTGCAAAGATACCATTCCCAAAAATGATGAAGGAGAGATAAAGACATGATGATAAAGAATTTGTAAGATTTTTAAACTTGTTTAAAACACTAAATGTTAACTTGCCCTTGATTGAACTAATTGAGAAAGTCCCTAAGTATGCCAAGTTTTTAAAAAAAATCATGTCTAAGCATAGGAAAATTAAGGCAGGTGAACAAGTTGATATAAACGCATCCTGTAGTGCTATTATATCTAGTCGGGTTCCTGATCTATCGTAAATCGGAGTGGCAGATTAAACTAATTTGCGTACTTTAGGAGCTTGGAATTAAGCATTATCAGTATGTTTTAATTCTGTTTTCGCAAGTTTTGATCAACTTAATAGAATATGCAAAACGAGGCTTTTAGTGACCTATGAGGTCGAATGAGGCCCAAGTGTGAGCTAACACACTTTGTGAGTCTTCAGAAGACCATTAGAAGACTTTTTACATCGATACTGATCTCTATGGCATGACATGGAGAATTTGCTGTAGCAACATAGGGACCAGAATGAAGAAATTTTGAGATTGCCTTCGATGTCGCGACACAGCTTGAGGGTGTCGCGACATAGCCCTGAAGACATCTCAAAGAGGAGCATACTAAACTCGATGTCACAACACAGGTCTTGGTGTGTCGTGACATCAACTCTGGATGGGAAACAATTATGAAACATGGGCGTTTTGGTTCGCACAAGACAACTTAAAGCTCAGGAACGTCAGCTGACCTAAGTTAAGGATGAGAACTACATAAAATTTTTAAATAGGCTCCTTTGACATTTTAGAGTATGCCCAAAGACTAATCATGAGATAATTGTAATCATATACTCATTTTACCTTGTTTATTAATAAAAGATATTGCCATTGTTATTTCAGTTTCTTTTTCTATGTATTTTAAATAAACTTATTTATAATAATGTCCTGAGGATAATATGATTATTCTTAAAAGGTCCTTAGTCAAGTATTATTGTGGGCTTGGGCAACAATAATGCATTGAGACTAATATGTAGTTTATTGATGATAAAGCGTTGTCATTGACATAGGGATGTCAAAATCAATACATGAGTATGTGTTAGAGAACCACATATTGGACTGACTCGCTATGAGTATGTTTCTTAGATTATTATGTAATAGTCACGAAATTACTCATAGTGATAACTATGTATACATTCCTTAGACTTGAGATAATCATTATCCCAACATAGTGAATGGTATATTTTGATATAGTCAAATGTCTACTGTAACAAGTTTGACTATAAAGACTAATGTTGGGTATGTCACAATCTATGTGTGGGATATGATTGATCAAGATAGATTGTCGCTCCTACATAATGGGAGCAATATCTTATTCCACTTGATGAAGTGAGGCTAGAAATGCATGGCCATGCTCAAATAAGTTAATATGAGATATTACACTTATTTGTTTATTTTAGTCTAATTCAGATATTAAGAAACATGAGATTGGACTATGAAAGTGTGATTACTCCATGGCTTGTGTCCAATCTAGATATAAAGGACAAAAAGATATAATACATGTGAATTTATCATAGAAAGGTTATGTCGAACCATGACTTATTGTAACTTGAGTAGCAACGATGCATTGCTAAATGTCACTCATTGTTTGTAATATTAGAATTGTTCTTATATTATTGCCAACATTACAAGAACCTATAGGGTCACACCTTCTGGTTGAAACGAACGGAATCCAAACACAATTGGTGTTATGTTTAGCTATCACATAATTTAAATTAATTATTGAATTAATTTAATTTGACAATTAAATATTAAACACATTATGTGTACAAACTTTTTGTATACGAATAGAGGACATAATTAGTATTAATTTATGAATTTGATTCATATAAAAGTTCAATATTTACTGAATATAATTTAACGTAATTATAATTATTAACTATAATGATTTCGTTAAATATTAAAACATGGAAGTTAATATCCTTTTGGAAATGATATAATGTTTTAATAAACCTTCCATAATTTAAATTAATTATAATTATTAATTATAATGATTTCGTTAAATATTAAAAAAATGGAAATTAATATCCTTTTGGAAATGATATAATGTTTTAATAAACCTTCCATATATTTCTTTAAAGGAATATTTCCATTTTAATATTAGATATTAAATAAAAAGAATTTGAATATTAAAAACATGGAAATTAATATCCTTTTGGAAAAGATATAATGTTTTAATAAATCTTTTACATATTTTTTAAAGGAATATTTTCATTTTAATATGAGATATTATATAAAAGAAAATTAAATATTAAAAACATGGAAGTTAATATCCTTTTGGAAATGATATAATGTTTTAATAAACCGTCCATATATTTCTCTAAAGATATATATATATTTCCATTTTAATATGATATATTAAAATAAAAAGGAAAGATAATAGAATTGTGTTGTTGATTTTTTTAATCAAAAAGAGAAAAAAAATAAAAAGAGGGCTTAACAGTCGTCAAAATATTCTCTGAAAAGTTTAGAGGGTGTTTTTCTGTTCGTCCTTGATCGAGTGGACTACGTAAAGGCCAGGACGATTTTGTTGCAGCTTGGGATCAGCAACGTGCAGAGGAGGATTTCCTAACACCGTTTCCAAGGATTTTTCAGATTTAAAAGGTATAATTCCAAACCTTTTTTTCTCGATTCGTTCTTCATACATGGATATAGGGTTAGGGATCACCGAAATAATTTTTTTACTATGCCACGGGGCGTACCGACGACCCAACAGTGTTATTAAAGCCGCTTGTAAGATACAGATTTAGGATTAAATTCAATGGTTGACGTTATTGTATGTTAAGCATGTTTTTTTTCCGATATGCTTGGTTTGTTATATGTATGTTTGAAAGCATGTAATCTGTTTGATTAAAAAAAATAGTTTGTTAAAAGTTAAGAAATGTGTTTGGGAACAATGGTTGTTCTAGTAAGAAAAATCATTTAATAATAATAATATGATATGTTAAAAATACAAGTATGTTGTATGTTTTGCTTGATATGCACGGTGTTTGGAAATGAATGGTTATAACCCGCTAGCCCATTTAGTTTATAAATTTCTAAGGTTGTAATTTTATAATATGGCCTGCATGTCGTGTCTTTCTATAGTTCTATTGTACTTCTCTTCTCATCTTTCTCCCTCGTATGTAAAACGAGTTTCTATAATTTGTAAAATTGTTAGAGCTACTGCGGACTCAAGGAGATGAAGGTGGAGCTATCTAATGTGGAAAAGAAGCTTGAGAAACGATTTGTACCCTTAGGATCTCTTTCAGTTCTCCCATTGGCTTGGGAGGAACCACATTAGTTTTAATGAGCTATAACCATTGCATTTCATTTAATGCTTTATATTTTCATGTATGAGATGCAATGAATGATATATTAGCATGTATGTTAATAAAATCGATAAGATCAATTAAAATATTAATAAGTCAAACTGTTTATTAATGGTGACATTATTATTACTTAAAAACCCTCAATAAAATATTAAGTTAAAATCTCATTAAAGCCTCGATCGATACAATGTGGGTTCTGCTAAGGCGAAGTTCTTGTATCTATCTTGGTCAAACGCGAAGAATAAGCAAGTGATAGTCATCGATTATAATACTGGTTAATAACTTAACTAGGTTACTTTAATAGGATTAGAAACCTAGAGGCAAAAGATTTGGATAATCATTAGATGATTGGAACAAGAGTTGTTTACCAAATAGTAAGGATTTACATATGATGTAATTTGCAAGCGTTGCTTACCTAAATAACCATAATCTTTAGAGTAAAGCTAAAGCTGACTTAAGAGGAGGGGAAATATGGATCCTTACCCATTAGAAAAATTGTAGAGAAAAGATTTTCTGAAATTAATAAATTAGGGTTATTAATTTTGAATAAAATAGTGGGACCATCATTTAATAAAGTTCTTTTAAATGATTATAATAAACTTGATAAACTTACTTATGCAAATATTTCATTCTTGTAGATTTGTTATGGAAAATAACACAAACTCATTATCACTGCGATCTGTCCTTGAGAAGGACAAGTTGAATGGCTTGAACTTCCTTGACTGGTTCCGTAACTTGAAGATTGTCCTCAGGCAAGAGTGGAAATTATAGGTCATTGAAGACCTGTTGCTAATGAACCAGTAGCTAATGCCTTTAAAGCTGAAAAGGATGCTTATAAGAAGCACCTTGATGATATGGTTGACATAGGATGTCGAATGCTTGCTACCATGACTCCTAAGCTTCAGAAGCAACTTGAGGATATGGTTGCTTCTGATATGATCCAGCACCTCAAGGAATTATATGAGGGGCAAGCACGTCAAGAGAAGTGCGAGACCTCTAAAGCTCTGTTTCGATGCAAAATGGTGGAGGGAACTCTAGTGGGAACTCATGTTCTCAAAATGATAGGTTATATTTAAAGCCTTAAAAAACTTAGATTCCCTCTAGGTGAGGAATTGGCCATTGATGTTATCTTGCAATCGTTGCCGGATAATTTAGCCAATTTGTCCTTAATTTCTATATGAATGAGATTAATAAGACATTTCCATAGTCATTTAGCATGTTGCGAATTGCTGAAAGTAACATGAAAAAGGCTGGACCTAAGCCCATTTTAATGCTTCATAAGAATAAGGGAAAAGGTAAGCTTGAGGCTAAGGCAAAGCCTAAGGACAATGGTAAGGCTAAACCAAACAAAGTAAAGGTTGTATCGAAACCTAATGGAAGAGTTGCTAAGGAAGGAAAATATTTCCATTGTGTTAAGACCGGACATTGGAAAACGAATTGCCCTACCTACCTTGAAGAAGTGAAATAGGCTAAGGCAAGTGGAGCATCCACTTTAGGTATTTATATCATGGATATTAATTTATCAATGTCTACTTCTTGGGTATTAGATACCAATTGTGGTACTCATATTTGTACCTCTGTACAGGGATTGCAAAGGAGTAGAAATTTGGCTAAAGGAGAAGTAGAGCTACGAGTTGGAAATGGAGAAAGATTTGCTACATTAACTGTAAGAACACATATTTTATCCTTGCCTAGTGGACTTGATTTGTGTTTGGAGGATTGTTATTTTGTGCCCAGTTTATGTAACAATCCAATTTTCAGTGGTGTCGAAAACAGTGATTTTAAAATCACAAGTCCGACGAGTCAGGTAGTAAATTTTATTTATTTTGATAATTATGATGTCGTAAGCATCATATTAAATTTTGGTTAAGAAATTTTATAGTTTAGATAGTTAATTAAGTAAAAAGGATTAAATCATAAAAGTTGCAAAAGTCAAATTACATTGATAAAAGGTATTGATTGTTAATTGAAAGGTGAGAAAAAGGCCTAAAAGGGTAATTAGACCACTCCTAAGGAACTGGATGGTAAAGGGCTTACAAATTGTTAATTGGTGACTATTTAAACAAGGGTAATTTAGTAATTAGTAAATAAAATGAAAATAAGAAAAGGGATAATAATTTAGTAATCTTCTTCACTTAAACAAAATTAGAAAAGAAGAAACCCTAAGAGAACAAGCACCATATTTGGGTAAGCTTAGATCCTTCATTTGAGTAAGTAAAAATCATCCATTTTTATTAATTTTTATGTTTTTGATCCTGTATTAGCTTAATCTAGCTAACCCAATACTAATTTGTGAATCTGTCAAATGTTATATACTTTGCCATTGATGAATGAACATATTCTTGGGAGTTTATGAAGGTTTTGGAAGTTTGGATGTAAGATTGGCTGATTTTGTAAAGTGAGTTTTTATGATTTTAGGGTTTGAGGACTAAATTATTAAAATGGTAAAATACATGTACTTGATGTGAAATAAATTTTACGAAAGAGCGATATTCTATTTGGCTCGTAAGAGCAATATTCTGAATTCTGAATTGAAAGAGCGATATTCTGTATGGCTTGTAAGAGCATATTTCTGTCTAGACTAGAAAGAGTTAAACTCTGTTAGGGCTCGTTTGAGCTAAATTTCTGGAAGACTCGAAGAGATTGACTCAATGCAATGTCACAGTATATAGGAGTTGTTTAATTACTCTTTCAGTAACCAAATATAATATTCTGTAGGTTAACTGTTCTACGAACTTACTAAGCTATGTAAGGTTACCTGTGTATTTTGTCACTTGTTTTGTAGATTATTTTGTTCTGGAAGATCGAATCCTCAAAGAAGAATCACATATCTTGGGTGTTCGTTTGGTAGTCTTCGTATCACTTATGGCATGTAGTAGGATTGTGAGCTTGATATGGTTTGATATATAAGGATTCTAAAATGATTTCAATCTTGATTTTTGGCTCGATTGTATTTTGTGGTTTAGATAAGCTTGTATCAACTTGTTATAACCTACATAGAATTGTTTTGAATGTTCTAACATAATGCATATGCCTATGAAAAGTCTTGTTATGGTTAGATACAATACTTTGAAGAATTTTGGTGTATTTTTAGAAGTCTGCTTAATTGTTTCGATAGTTCTCATGCATGTATCGGTAGAAGTACAAAGTAGGAGAGAGGTTGGTTACTGACTTGCATTGTATCGGTAGTAAAATTTGAAGTATCGGTACTTCTGATCATAGTAGTATCAGTAGTTCGAATACTTGTATCGGTAGAAGTTGCAGGGTAAACTTTCTAGCTCTCTAGAGTTTGTTGTATCGGTAGAAACATGAGTTGTTTTGGTAGAAGTAATACTTGTATCGGTAGAACCTCCACAACTACCGGTAGGAAACTACACCTATTGTCAATTAGCTCTCTGACTTGACTTTTACCGATACTTGTCTAACATGTATCAGTAAAAGTCCCCCATATTTGAAAGATGACATTTTTGCCCTTAATGCTTATATTGTTAATTAAGATTTTATTTAATTTCGTGCATGTTATTTTTATGATATTGAAAATATGAGTTATTGGGCATTTACTTAACGGTATTTGATCGAAAAGACCTTGAGACCTTAACTGATGACGGTAACAGGTTTTGGGTGTTACATTTAATGGTATCAGAGCTTATAGTTTATCTAGTTCTTGGATTGAAATTATGAATTTAAAAGTTTAGAAACTACATGCCATATAAACATGTGATAGTATGATTATGGTAGATTCGATGTAACCTTAAATTTTTACAGATAAGTAAATTTTTCTAATTTAGAACAAGGAGA
Source organism: Kokia cookei (assembly GCA_039519145.1). Classification (NCBI taxonomy): domain Eukaryota; kingdom Viridiplantae; phylum Streptophyta; class Magnoliopsida; order Malvales; family Malvaceae; genus Kokia; species Kokia cookei. The sequence continues at coordinate 33,241,870 of CM076902.1, forward strand.
GACTAAAGAGGTAAATAATAATATCTCGACTTCTGGTTCTGGTGTGAGCCGAGGTGTATCGATTATACCGATGATAAAAAACGAGGCGAAAAATATGTTATTTGGCTTGGTGGGCCAATGGTTTTTTGAATTCATGAAAAATAATCAAATAGCTCCGTAGCCTCCACCTCATTTTGTGCAACCTACTGTGCATCGTATAGTATCACCGGTTGTGCCTCCACCTCCTTCCGCTGTAAAATAGAGATCCTATATTCCGACAAATAAGGTCAAAAAATACGAGGCTAAAGAATTCCGGGGAAGTACCAAGGATGATCCATCTAGAGATGAAAATTGGCTGGAAAATACCTTGAGAGTTCGGATTGAAATGCCTGTCCTCCTAAAGACTATTTGAGTTGTGCAACATCATTACTGAAGGATTAGGCCTATAGTTGGTGGACGACAATACTGGCGGTGGTCCATGAAAATGAGATTACCTAGGAATTCTTTTATACTGAATTTAAAAAGAAATATATCAACAAACAATATCTGGATCGGAAGAAGAAAGAGTTTCTAAAATTAAAGCAAGGAAACAAGTCAGTTGTTGAATACGAGCGGAAATTTGTATATCTCAGCAAATATGCTCAAGAGATCGTGCCAACCGATGAAGTTGTGTGTATCTATTTTGATGACGGGTTAAATGATGAAATTAAGATGATGGTTAGTGGTTTGAAATTGTGAGCATTTATGGTTTTGATTGATCAGGCTCAAAAAATGGAAGAAATTTATAATAACAAGAAATAAAGAGAAAAAGATTCAAGGAGTTTAGTAAGAAAGCTCCTTCAAAAAACTTTCTCTATGTAGTCGCCAAAGAAATTTAGAGAAAACGAGAACCGTTTAGTTGTTTCATCCGATTTTTAGAGTAGGAGCAAATCGGGAAACCTGAGTCTAGATTTCAGAATCGACCTGTGGATAATGTGGCTAGTGTCTGGAATGCACCGACTCCTGCATGCAAACATTGTTGGAGATTTCATCTGGAAGAGTGCTGTTAGAAGAAGGGAGCATGTTACTGGTGTGGAGCAACCGATCATTTGGTTAGAAATTGTCCGGTAGCACCCGAAGTAAAAGAGGATCGGAGTGTAAAACCTCTAATCAAACTGTATAAGGGAAGATGTCCAGGACAAATCAATAATGTGGGCGGTAACCAAGGAGACACTAAAGATGGTGCGAATAGATTTGAGACCCGAGCACCTGCCAAAACTTATTCCATTCGAGTTAGAGAGGAGCCTATTGCACCGAACGTTATGATTGGTATATTCTATCTTTTTGATGTTACGGTATGTGCTTTGATTGATCCAAGGTCGACTCATTCATATATCTGTACTGCTTTGGCAACTGATAAAAATTTGTCTATCGCGTCAACTGAATTTGATGTACAAGTCACAAACCCGTTGAGTTATAGTGTTATAGTTAATCTGGTGTGTCGTAAATGTCCACTGAAAGCTCAGGGCTTTGAATTTCTCACTGATCTGATGTTACTACCTTTTTATGAGTTCTATGTGATTCTGGGTATAGATTGATTATCTAAGCAAGATGCAGTGGTTAACTGTAAGCAGAGACTAATTGATTTAAAATGTCGGACTTGTGAGATAATTACAGTTAAGTCCGATAAACTGAACAGTGATGCTAAAGTGATTTCAGCTATTTTTGCACAAAGAATGGTTCAAAAGGGCTGCGAGGAATTTCTAGTTTACATACTTGATACTTGGGGGTTAGGAACAAAATTGAATCAGATACCAATTGTTAGAGAATATACAGATGTGTTTCTTGAGGAGTTACTAGGATTGCCGCCGATTAGAGAGGTGGAATTTGGCATTGGTTTGATACATGACACCACTCTAATAATGATTCCACCGTACAGAATGACACCGACTAAATTGAAAGAACTTAAGGCATAATTGCAAGAGTTACTAGATAAGGATTTTATCCGTTCGAGTGTATCTCTTTAGGGTGCAATAATTCTATTTGTAAAGAAGAAATATGGTTTGATGAGGATGTGCGTTGACTATCGACAGTTGAACAAAGTTACAATGAAAAATAAGTATCCTTTGCCTTGTATTGATGAATTATTTGTTCAGTTGAAAGTTGCAACCGTATTCTCTAAAATAGATCTTAGATCGGGATACTATTAGATGCGAGTAAAAGAATGTGATCGATAGCATTGGAAATGACACCTATTTTCTCCCTAAATTTGTGTATTAATTCTCTTTTGTAGCATATTTAGCATGCATGATATGCATTTCATATTTAGTATTTATATTTTCTAACTCATTGTTGTTGGCTTAAATTCTCATTATTTTAGCTCTTCTATGCACTAATGTCGGCGTATGCAGAATATGTTCACAATTGCCAGCGTAGGGATTCATCTCAGGAGATCGATGCTAGAAAGAATTTAAAAATGCAGCCACAAGTTAGCTTGAAATTACGGCAAGAGATGTCACCGCATAAAAACCTTTACTTTGTATGGGTGAATTCACGTTGCAAGCACATCTGGAAGCACTAGCCCAGGAATTTCACATGAAGTCACCGCAATTAAGGATTATAGATCACGCCCAAAAATGCGATGATAGTCTGCAGATTTATAAAGATCACACCAGATTTGCGTGAGTGCACAGTTGGATTTCAACAAACTTTGACAGCTGCACAAGAGGTTGGATCTAAGAGGAGATGAGATTTATAATTCTTGAAGCCTATAAATAGATGGAAGAAGAAGGAGAAAGATATCAAAAGAGTGAATGAATTAATTCTGCAAATACTTTGAGTTTTTTTTGAAGCTTTATGCTGGAGTCCAATGAGTTGATCGATCAGGCGAGCAACCACTTTTGATGAGAAGTGCTGGTGCGACACAAGAGGAGCAGTTAAGAGATAATCCTAGTAGCCTAAGAATAGTATGCTTCGGTTATCTATTATTTCCTTTGTTTTAATGCTGATAAATTCTAATGACATTTGATTATATATGAGAATATCTTTCAATGTTAGATTAATTTGATTCTAATTTAATTTTTCTCATCTGTTTATTCTTGGATTTAACTGCTTGACCACGAGAGTGTAATTGCAGTCTACCGACACTGAGAGGTGCGGTGACAAGTTGAATTAACAAGCAAGTCAGCGAGAGTTGCTTGAGACTAGAAGGGATTCTATCACTTGTTCTTAGGTGTGAAGCAATGCTATCACTGAGAGGTGTGGTACATGTAAGCGTGATAGTATTACAAATGATATATATTTTCTCCCTCAATTAGTGTTTTAATTGTCTCTTTTGTATCTCATTTAGCATGCATCATAAGCATTTCATACTTAGTTTTTATATTTTCTAACTCATCGTTAGTTAGTAAATTCTTGTTATTTTTATCTATTTTTTTGTACTAATGTCAACGCAAGTAGTCTATATATTGCGCCTTAGAATTGTCAGCGCAGAAACTCAACCCAAGAGCTTAATGTTGGAAGAAGAATGACGCCACAAGATTAGCTTGGAGTTGCAATCAGCGATGTCGCCGCACTGAACATGAACTCCGAATTGGTAAACTCAAGCTGAATTCACATCTTGAACCACTAGCACAGGAACATCACAAGTGTCGCCATAATTACAATTTCAAATTGCGCCCAGTAATGGAGCGACAACCTGTAGATCTCTGAAGAAAACATTAAATCTACATGAGTGCATAGCTGTACTCTAACCAACTTTGATAGCTGCAAAATCTAGATCTGGATTTGAGAATGGGAGGCTGAAACCTGCAACTTTTGAAGGCTATAAATAGAAGAATGAAGAATGAAGAAATCATCAAGAGGTAAAGGATTAAATTCTACAATTTCTGTGTGATTTAGAGATTTAAGATGGAACGGTGAACTGATGGAGCAAGGGAGCAACCATTTCTTACGAGAGGTGCTCGATGCTGCGCAAGAGGAACGATTAAGGAGTAGTCCTAGTAGTCTTAGTAGTCTAGAGATAGTAAGCCTCGATTGTACTATTTAATCCTTCTTTTATGCTGATGGATTCAAATGGCATTTGAATGAATACGAGAGTATCTTTCATTGTTAGATCACTTTGATTCTTACTTAATGCTTTTTATCAATTTATTCTTGGATCTAATCATATCAAACACGAGAGTGGCTTTGCAGTCTACTAACATCGAGAGATGCGGTGACAAGTTAGGTTATCAAGTAAGACAACGAGAGTTGCTTGGGACTAAAATAGATTCTAGTTACTTGTTCTTGGATGCACATCATTGCTTGCACCGAGAGGTGGGGTGATTGTGGGTATTTATGTCTCGAGTAAACGAAAGACTGATATTGGTAAGAGTTCATTGGTGCGTTATTGCTATGACATTCCATCTATACAATACCTTGTCGGTGCATCCAGCGTTGCAACTTAGTGAAAACAGTGACCCACTCCAATCCTTTCCAATTGATCATATTTACATTTCATGCATTTAAATATTCAACACTCAACACTCAACACATTTTATTTACTTTCAGTACATTGACATTTAACCTCTGACATTTAACTTTATTGTGTTGACAATATTAACTATTTTAATGTGCAAATCTGACGTAATTGCACTAACATCCTTACTCACATTTTACTTAATTTTAGTATTAGTTGCTCCGACATTTAAACATCAAGAACCTATTTCCTCGTGGGATAGATATCCGATAAAATTGTCTATTAACTATACTTGCATCGACGTGTGTTCACTTGCACAATCTCTGTGACGTTTCAAAACACGATCAAATTTTGGCATTGTTGTTGAGGAATTGGCGTTTGTTTGATGTTTACTTTTATAGTTGCAATTAATTCTACTTACTTAACTTTTAATCTCTACTAATCTGTTTATTTTTCTATTGTTTTCTTTTTTAGTTTTCTTTACAAGGAGAAATCTTATGGACATTGTGAGATTTGATTCGGAGCTTGAAAGGACATTAAGGAGGAGAAGTCAAGAACAACGGAAAATGGCTAGTAACAATAACAACAATAATTTACCACCATTGCTGCCACAAGATGGAGTTCCTCCAGCGCTGTCAAAAATTGTTAATAACATACTACCATCGCCTCCACAAGAAGAACAAGTGCAAAATAGAACAATAAGAAATTTTGTTGTGCCTATCCTTGATGATTTACAACCCGGGGTTGTAAGACCAGCTATCCAAGATGGAAATTTTGAGTAGAAATCGATGATGTTTTAGATGGTTAATTCAAATGGGCAATATTTTGGTTTGCCTCATGAAGACGCAAGAAAATACTTAAAATTATTTCTGCTTATTTGTGCATCCTTTAGTTAACATGGTGTCCCTGATGATGCCTTGAAAATACAATTATTTCTTTATTCGTTGTAGGGTAAAGTGAGAACATGGTTCTTGGGACTGTCGACTAGATCAATTACATCTTGGAATGCATTAGCAACGTAGTTTGTTTTGCGTTTCAATCCGCCGACAATGAATGCGAGGTTGTGAAATGATATTATTTCATATCATTAGCTGGATGATGAGAACTTACATATAATATGAGAGCGTTACAAAAAATTGCTTTGACGCTGCCCAATGCATGGAATTCAACAAGAGACCCAAATTGAAATTTTTTATAATGGTTTGAATGCTCAGACAAGTAATCTTGTCGATATATTGGCTAATGGTCCCTTGTTGGATTGTACATACAATGAAGCTATAAGAATTTTAAAGAGGATTGCTCAGAACAATTATCAATATCCGATCTCTCGTTCTACACAGGTAAAGACTAACCCTGGAGTTCTTGAGTTAGATGCCATTACTGCTTTGAGTGCACAGGTATCCTCGTTGGCCAATATCATAAAGAATATGAAGGGGACAAGTGATGTTGCTCCTATTCAAGTGGTCCAGCAATTGGATGTACCGATATTTTCCTATGAAATTTACAGCGACAACCATAGTTATGAGGACTGCTCACAACATGCAAAAAATGCTTTCTACGTCAACAACATCAGAGGGGGTTCATATGGTAATTCATACAACAACTGATCTCAACAACCTTGGGCGAATAAAAATGCTTCCACATTTAGATATGGAAATTCCTTGAATCAAGGGAGTTATAGACAAATGAGTTACAATAGCCATCAACAACAAAATTATAATCAGAATTCGCAAATGAGTTCTCATTCTAAACAGATACATTCACATAGCCAGATGCAACCACAATCTCGATTACAGCCACAATAGTCTGTGTTGCCATATATGCAAGGACAACATCATCAGCATCAACAGCAGCAATTTTCTCAACCTAAGTCAGATCCTAAGGCTGCTCTTGAGGCATTGATGCGCGAGCATATTATGAGAACCAAAGCAATAGTGCAAGGCAACTCTTCTTCCATCCGAGCATTGAAAGCCCAACTAGGACAGTTGGCTTCTAATCTGAATACGAGGTCGTCGGGTAATTTACCTAGTGATACTGAAAATCCAATGAAAGGGAAGGAGCATTGCAAAGCTATTACATTGAGGAGTGGAAAGTAGATGGCTGAATCAATCAGTTCTGGCCAAGACCATGTCGATGCATCTGAACCATAGTAACAAGAAGAGGATGCAGTTGAAGGAAGTCAATCAGAAGTAAATGAAGAGGAACCAATTATAGTGCTAGCTATGCCTACAATTTGCCCAACAAAGTTGTCGACGCAATTGCCAATGTTGACACCACCGAGTTTTTCATAACAACCCAATGTCACAATACCTTTTCCATTTTCGTAAAGATTTAAAGAGAAAGTTCATGATAAAGAGTATCAAAAGTTTGTTTCTACTTTGAAACAATTGCATATTAACATAACTCTTCTAAATGCTCTTGTGAAGATACCTAGAGCTCTTGTCAAAGAAGAAGAAATTGTTCGAAATCGAGACGATTGCGCTCACAAAGGGGTGCAGCGCTATGCTTACAAACAAGTTGCCACTAAAGATGAAAGATCATGGCAGCTTCACAATCCCATGATCCATTGGGAATCATTATTTAGGTAAAGCTTTATGTGATTTGAGAGCAAGTATTAACCTGATGCCTTTGTCTACTTTCAAGAAGTTAGGAATAGGTTCGATGAAGCCCATTGCGGTGACATTACAACTTGCGGACAGATCCTTAGCACAACCTGAAGGCTAAATTAAAGACGTCCTTGCACAAGTAGATAAGCTCGTGTTTCCTACTGATTTCATAATCCTAGACTACGAAGTAGATAAGCAGGTGCCCATTATCTTGGGGTGGCCATTTCTAGCAACGGGATGCACACTTATCAATGTATTCAAAGGAGAACTTGTCATGTGACATAACGACGAGAATATGGCCTTCAGTGTGTTTGAGGCATCTCTGTCAATAACTAAAGAGCAGTGTCACCATATTGACATGTTGAACGAAATCATTATGAAAGAATTCAATGCAAGAAGTTTAGCAATGTCGGATAAAGATGCAGCGACATCCACCGATGAAATCCTAAATGACTGTGTCAACAAAGAGGAGGTTAATAATTGTGAGCTGAGACAGAATTGACAACTAGAATCTTTGGATTTGTCGAACAGGACAATCCCGGTGTTTAAATCATCTATTGAGCAAGCTCCTACCTTGGAGCTGAAGCCGTTGCCAACGCATTTAAAGTACGTTTTTCTTGGTGACAATGATACATTACCCGTTATTGTTAACGCATCCCTCGATGCAACGCAGGAAGATAAGCTCATTGCCATTTCAGAATAGCATAAAAGACCCATAGCTTGGAGCATTGCTGATATCAGAGGCATTAGTCCCTCTTTTTGCATGCACAAGATCAGGTTGGAAGATGAAAAGAAGCAATAATTTAGCAACAACGAAGACTCAATGAAAAGATGAAAGAAGTAGTGAAAAAGGAAATTATCAAGTGGCTAGACGTGGGCATCATTTACCCTATATCCGATAGTGATTGGGTGAGCCCCATCCAATGTGTGCCCAAGAAAAGTGGTTTCACAATTGTGAGTAATGACAAGAATGAATTAATCCCTACTTGCATTAGAACTGGCTAGCAAGTATGCATGGATTATCGTCGACTGAATGCGGCCACAAAGAAAGACCCTTTCCCACTTCCTTTCATTGACCAGAAGTTGGATAAACTAGCTGATAAAGCCTATTATTGCTTCTTAGATTGCTACTATTGGTACAACCAAATTTTCATTGCGTCGAAAGATCAAGCAAAAACTACATTTACATGTCCTTTTGGAACATTTGCTTTCCGACGTATGTCATTTGGATTGTGCAATGCGCCAGCAACATTCTAGAGGTGTATGATGAAAATTTTCTCAGACATGATCGAGGTCTCTTTAGAGGTATTTATGGATGATTTCTCTGTCAATGGACAAAATTTTGACCAATGCGCTAACAATCTAGCAAGAGTTTTGAAGAGATGCGAGGACACAAATCTAGTTCTGAATTGGAGAAATACCATTTCATGACAACTGAAGGCATTGTTCTTGGGCATCGGATATCTTGTCAGGGCATTGAGGTTGATAAAGCAAAGGTAGAAATCATCGAGAAATTATCACCGCTCACCAACGTCAAAGCAATAAGAAGCTTTCTTGGACATGCTAGTTTTTATAAGAGATTCATCCGAGATTTTTCCAAGATTGCTAAACCGTTATGCTCACTGTTAGAGCAAAATAAAAAGTTTGTGTTCAATGACAACTATATGGACGCATTCATGACAATAAAGAAGCATCTAGTACAAGCTCCAATTGTAGTCGCACCGGACTGGACGCAACCATTTGAATTAATGTATGATGCAAGCAAATTTGCTGTGGGAGCTGTACTAGGCCAACGAAAAGAGAAGGTATTTCATTCCATTTATTATGCTATTAAAACTCTAACTGAAGCGCAGGTCAATTATACAACTACTGAGAAGGAGTTGCTAGTAGTAGTTTTCGCATTTGACAAGTTTCGTTCATATCTTGTCGGTGTAAAGATTACAGTGTATGCAGACCACTCAGCATTGAAATATCTTCTTACAAAGAAAGACACCAAACCAAGACTAATTCGATGGATCTTACTCCTTCAAGAGTTTGACATTGAAATCAGGGATAAGAAGGGATTTGAAAATCAAATAGCTGACCACTTATCTCGACTGGAAGTTGAAAGTGAAGATGGACAGATGTCTCAAATTGTCAAAGCATTTTCAGATGAGCAATTATTCTTTATTAATGCATCACATTGGTATGCCGATGTTGTCAATTACCTCGTGTGTGTAAAGCTACCCCTGAGTGCCACTTGTCACAAGAAGATCAGGTTTATACGCGATGCTGCAACTGGAACGAGCCATACCTATTCAAGGTATGCGCCGGCAGTATTACTTGTCCCTATGTACCTGAAGAGGAAATGACTTCAATCCTGCGACATTGTCATGATGCCCCTTATGGAGGCCATTTTGGTGGTCCAAGGACTGCTGCAAAGGTCATATAGTCAGGATTTTATTGGCTCACATTGTTTCGAGACACCCATAACTTCACACAATAATGTGATCGATGCCAATGCACTGGCTCAATATCTTAATGCAATGAGATGCTTCCATAACCTATCATGGAGGTAAAGCTCTTCGATGCTTGGGGTATTGACTTTATGAGACCATTTCCAAACTTTTTTGGAAATGTGTATATCTTAGTTGCTATTGATTATGTCTCGAAGTGGATCGAGGCAATTGTGGTGCCAAAAGATGACGCTTGGATGGTGTTGAAGTTCTTTCACACATACATTCTTATAAGGTTTGGAACATTGAGAGCATTAATAAGTGACCAAGGAACTCATTTTCATAACAACCAAGTGGCGACTGCATTAAAAAGATATGGTGTGAAGCATCGTATGGCTACTACGTACCACCCACAAACCAATGGTCAAGCCGAAGTATCCAATCGTCAAATTAAAAGCATCCTTGAGAAGGTGGTTAATCCATCTAGGAAGGATTGGTCTTCGCGGCTACTTGACGCATTGTGGGCGCTATGCACTGCATATAAGACCCCATTGGGAATGTCGTCATATCAATTAGTATTTGGTAAGTCTTGTCACCTACCAGTTGAGCTTGAACATAGACCCATGTGGGCAATTAAGTAGGTGACTATGAATTATGATGCTGCTGGAAGAAAAAGATTGTTAGACATCACTGAATTGGAAGAAATACATCGACATGCTTATGAGAATACCACAATATACAAGGAAAAGACCAAGAGATGGCAATACAATATCATCTTCCGTTGACAATTTAGATCTAGTCAGTTAGTGCTTTTATTTAATTATTGTTTAAAATTGCATCCGATAAATTGCGATCAAGATGGTTAGGCCTGTTCAGAGTTGTCGAGGCATTCCAAAGCGGTGCAGTGACAATTGAGAATATGAAAGATGGACAACAATTTAAGTTGAATGGATAACGGCTAAAGCAGTATGTGAGCCTAGATGTCAAGGAACCAAACGAGGCCATCGATCTGGTGACATTTAAGTAATGTTGATGCATTTTTACATTTTCCTTTATTTGTTTCACTTTTACTTATTTTGTTTTATATTCCTTGCAGAAATAAAAATCGTATTTTTGTCGAAGCATTGAAGCACGAATTGTCGGCACATTCTGTGATGAGTCAGCATAGCTTTTTTTATAAGAATTGCGTCGATTGATCTGTCTTCTCTCTCAGCCGTTTGATCAAATGAAATAGTACGATCTGAAGCTTGGCAATTATTGACTACAGATGCAACATTTCCCTGTAATCTTTTTAATCATCACGCCTAGGTTATAAAACCTCTCTCCTGTAGTGTTCTTTTCTCCTCACATCCTCCATTGTTGCTACAACTTGTCCCTTTCATTGCCTCTATATTTCTCTTCCATTTACAAGTTATCTTTTCTACAATCTTTCTAACTTTCTTCTTTAGTAACAATAGTAAAAACTCAAACATCGAAAAACCCTTCCAAAAACGCCCTAACAACTTCAACTATTGTGGCTCCGACCATAACTTCATCTCCGTCTACAGGTCTGGCCCTATTTCTAATGACTACGGTTAAGGACCGTTACCAGAATACCATGTTGAAGTGTAACCTCCACCCTGAACAAGGTCCGCAACTATTTTTGCTTTAGACCTTGGTGAGACATGTTGCCCGTACCATTAGTCACCTTGGATGGGAGTTTTTCTACGAACATTCCTTTGGTTACTCCCCTACATTGGTCAGGGAGTTCTATGCCAACCTAGTGGATCAGGAGCAAGAGTTCATTTTTGTAAGGGAAGGACTCATTCCATGGAGTACTGCTCAAATCAATGTGCTATTGAGGATTCCTAAGCGGGTGGGTGACCACTCACCATTTATACATCGCCTGGACGATGACAGCACCGCACAGATGATGAAGGACCTTTGTGTCAATGGAGCCACCTAGACTAGTAAAGAGTTCCACAACTACACCTTGCATAAAAGGTATCTCACAACCTTCAGCAAGGTATGGTTCCACTTCATCAACAGTCACATCATGCCTTCGACACATAGCACTACGGAAACATTAGATCGTATATGTCTCTTGCATTATATCCTACACTTTCGACACATCGACATCAGAGAGATCATCCACAACCAAATCGCGGAAGCCGCTGGCAAGAAAACTGGTATGCTCCCATTCCCCTCTCTAATCATTTTGCTTTGTAAATAGAAGTGCATTGTGCCCAGGGATGGTGAGGAGATATTAGAGAACAAAGGCCCGATCAACGACATCTCCGTTGAACGGATGACTCGCAGCCAGGAGACGCCAGTAGCAAAAGAGGCTCCTAAGAAGAAGGATACGAGCAAGGGGAAAAAGAAGGAAGACCAAACTGATGCGCCTACAAATCCTTGATTAGAAAGAAGGTTGGCTGCAATGGAAATCAATCTTGATTGCCTCGACATACACACTATTCATGTTATCAATGTACTAGAAGATTTGGACTATAGGCAACACTATTTTTATGCATATACAAAGGCCTGGAATGAGGCCATTGTCCCTGCCCTACGTAAAATGAATCCCAATCCATTGCCAGACTTCCCAACCTTTCCTGATATTTTTCGCCCGATGCAAGCTTTTTCCTCTGATCAGTTTACTCTTGATGGTAGACCTCAGAATGTTCCATCCCCAACGAGAATTCACATCTCCAATGACGAGGAGAGCGAGGAACATTCTAACGTCATGGAAGACTGCTACCAAACAATTGCCAACTTATTCGAAGAATTTTTGAGTAGCCTTGGGGCGACCATGGTAGGCCAGGGAGTTGTCATTGAGGAGTTACATAGTCTAGTGGATGCAGACGCAGCAAAAGGCGTTGACATGGCTACAACCAAACCAGAGTAGCATATGGATGAAGGTGTCGAGCAAGAAGATGATCAAATGAAGGAGAAGGATGAAGAAGAGAAGGTAGAAAGAGAAGAAGAAAATGAAATGAAGGACCCTGTCGAGGTGCATGAAGAGAAAGAAAAGGATGCCCCAACAACGATCACTGAAGATGTTGTCGGCACACTAGAGAGTGTAGAGGCATCTAGCTCTGATGAGACTTAACCTAGTTCGAGCCAGGCTGAGGTTGTTATGAGCAAAAACGAGGAATTGAATCCTCTTGCTATGGTGCCTTATGTGACACTACTCGTCAAAATCCACTTATCAGAAGTGACAACCGATGAGGCCACCACCCAACCTATCAAAGAGGAGCAGTTCATTGAGCTCGTTGGTATGAAAAATAAAAAGAGGAAAAGGAGCAAGGATAAAAAGAAGAAGAAGCACCAGAACGAGAGTGAGCGCCCAAAGAAGAAGAAAAAGAAAACAAAGGCAGCCTCTGCATCGGCTGCTGACAAATAAGTTGGTGCATTTCCTTTTAGATAGTTTTCATGCATTTTTATTGTCCCTACATTTTATTTGTCACTGCATTTCCTTTGTTAACTTAGTTGCATGTCCATTATTTCTGTATAATATTGTCAGTGCATTGGGGACAATGCAAACTTTAAGTTTGGGGGGAAATAATGTGAAATGGAAATGCAATTGCACCCACATATTTGAATTCTATTTGTTTCTTTGGTTAATGAGAATTGACAAATTTCAACAGAAATGTGTCCACAATTTTATTCTGATACGTAATTCTTGAAATTATTTGGATGCTGATGTGAAAATTGGATGAATATAAATGAATGATGAATCTTCTATTTTTGAATGAATGATTGGAATTGCTTCAGTAATGAATGGATAGTGTTGATATTTGAATCTTGAACTAACTAACCAATTGCAGCGACATTGTATTAATAAAAGACGCTTCAATGTGAGTGCATTATGACTTTCCAAGGGAGAACACTCCACTGCAGGTTTAGAAAAAATAATCTAGCCAAAGGTTTTCACTGCAAGAGTGTCTGTCAGTGAAATTACATACCTCCTGGGGGTTTATTGCACCCCATCGTTACTGCCCAGGAAAAAGGTAGAGTAATATGATTACATCTCTCAATCATTTGAAAAAGAAAAAAATGAGAAAAAAGATTCAATGCATGACACTAACATTTATGAAGTTGCAGTTTTTAATTGTTCATGCCTATAAATTGTCTGCGCATTATTTTATCATGTAAATACAATTTGTGCATTAGGATTTCAAAAAATTCAAGTTGTGAGAATAATGATTGTGGTGACATTTTTGCTTGTGACTTTGCTAATTTTTTTTTACTTGAGGATAAGTAAAAACTCAAGTTTGGGGGTGTGATAGTATTACAAATGACATATATTTTCTCCCTAAATTAGTGTTTCAATTATTTCTTTTGTATCTCATTTAGCATACATCATAAGCATTTCATACTTAGTTTTTATATTTTCCAACTCATCGCTAGTTAGTAAATTCTTGTTATTTTTATCTATTTTTTATACTAATGTCGACACAAGCAGTCGATATATTGTGCCTTAGAATTGTCAGTGCAAGAACTCAGCCTAAGAGCTAAATGCTAAAAGAAGAATGCAGCCACAAGATCAGCTTGGAGTTGCGACCAATGATGACGCTGGACAAAACATGAACTCTGAATTGGTAAACTCAAGCTGAATTCACATTTGGAAGCACCAGTGCAGGAACATCACAGGTGTCGTCGCAATTAAGATTTTAGATTGCGCCCAGCAATGTAACTACAACCTGTAGATCTCTGAAGAAAACATTAAATCTGCGTGAGTACACAGTTGTACTCTAACCAACTTTGACAGCTGCAAAATCTAGATTTGGATATTAGAATGGGAGGCTGAAACTTTCAACTTTTGAAGGCTATAAATAGAAGAAAGAAAAATTAAGAAATCATCAAGAGGTAGAGGATTAAATTTTACAATTTCTGTGTGATTTGGAGATTTAAGCTGGAACGGTGAACTGATGGAGTAAGGGAGCAACCACTTCTGAAGAGAGGTGCTCGATGGTGCGCTAGAGGAACGGTTAAGGACTAGTCCTAGTAGTCTAAAGATACTAAGCTTCGATTGTATTCTTTAATCATTTTTTATGCTGATGGATTCTAATTACATTTGAATGAATACGAGAGTATCTTTCATTGTTAGATCACTTTGATTCTTACTTAATGCTTTTTATTTGTTTATTCTTGGATCTAAATGCATCAAACACGAAAGTGGCTTTGCAGTCTACCAACATCGAGATAAGTTACTTGTTCATATTTACATTTCATGCATTTAAATATTCAGTATTTAATACTCAACACATTTGATTTACTTTCAGTACATTGACATTTAACCTTTGACATTTAACTCTGATTACATTGACAATATTAACTATTTTAGTGTGCAGATCTGACATAATTGCATTGACATCCTTACTCACATTTTACTTAATTTAAGTATTAGTTGCTCTGACATTTAAACATCAAGAACTCATTTCCTCGTGGGATCGATATTCGATAGAATTGTCTATCAACTAAACTTGCATCGATGTGTGTTCGCTTGCACAATTGCTGTGATGTTTCAGACGTGATTAGAGCGATTGATTATTGATTAAACAGTGAGTTGTTATTGGTATGATTTCATTGGAACTTCATTGCTGCGACAGTTCATCTGTAAAATACCTTGTCCATGCATCCAGCATTGCTACTTAGTGAAATCAGTTATCCACTCCTATCCTTTACACTTGATCACACTTCACATTAATGCATTTAAATTCTCTAAACTTCAATAACTATTTGATTTACATTCAGTTGCTCCGAAAATTAACTTTTATAATTACATTGAAAATTCTAACTAGTTTAACTGTGTAGTTCTGATTTAATTACGCTGACATCCTTTCTAGCATTTCCTCTAATTTTAGCTATAGTTGTTTCGACAAGTGAACATCAAGAACTCATTCCTCGTGGGATCGATATCTGATAGACCAATCTATCAACTATACTTGCATTCACGTGTGTCCGCTTGCACAATTGTTGTGACATTATAGGCCAATCAAGTTTTGGCGCTGTTGTCGGGGAATGGCGTTTGTTTGATGCTAATTTTTGTAGTTGCAATTTATTATTCCTTACTTAACTTTTTGTTTTTACTAATTTGTTTAACTTTATTTTGTTAATTTTCTCTTTATTATTTTGGATTTTCATGTCCACAAGCTTTGACCCAGAACTCGAATGAACTATTAGAAGGAGGAAGCAAGAACAAAAGAAAATGGCTGGCAACAACAACAACAATAATCTTCCACCATTGCTACCACAAGATGTCATTCCTCCAATACCGCCGCAATGAATAAATAATTACCACCACCGCCTCCACAAGAAGAACAGGTGCAAAATAGGACAATCAGGGATTTTGTCGTTCCTGTACTGGACGATTTGCAACCAAGGGTGGTAAGGCTAGCTATACAAGTTGAAAACTTAAAATTGAAACTGGTTATGTTTCAAATGCTCAATTCAAATAGGAAATACGCGGGCTTACCTCATAAGGATGCACGAGAACATCTAAAATCATTTCTACTTATTTACGCATCTTTTAGTCAACATGGTGTCCCTGATGACACCTTAAAAATGCAATTATTTCCTTATTCGTTGCAAGGGAGAGCAAGAACATGGTTCCTGGGTTTGCCAGCTGGATTCATTACATCATGGAATGTGTTAGGAACGCAATTTGTTTTGAGATTCAATCCATCGACAATGAATGCAAGGCTACACAATGATATCACAACTTACCATCAATTAGATGATGAGAACCTACATACAACATGAGAGTGTTATAAAACTCTACTTAGACATTTCCCTATGCATGAAATTCAGCAAGAGACTCAGATCGAGATCTTTTACAATGGATTGAATGCCTAGACAAGAAATCTTGTCGACGCATCTGCAAATGGTCCCTTGTTGGATTGCACTTACACTGAAGCTATACGAATTCTAAAGAGGATTGCACAAAATGATTATCAATATCCTATCTCTTGTTCTACTCAGGTAAAAACTAATCCTGGTGTTCTTGAGTTAGAAGCAATTTCAACCTTAAGTTCACAAGTATCTTCTTTGGCCAACATTATAAAGAACATGAAGGGAACAAGTGACGTTGCCCCTATTTAAGTGGCCTAACAAATGAATGTCCCGACATTTTCCTATGAAATTTGCGGCGATAACCATAGTTATGAGGACTGTCCATAACATGCTAAGAATGCATTTTACGTCAAAAACAGTAGAGGAAATTCTTACGGTAACTCATAAAATAATTCTAATTGAAATCCACAATCTTGGGGGAATCAGAATGCATCTACATATAGATATGAAAATTCCTTATAGTAAGGGAGTTATAGACAAGGGAGTTACAACAACAATCAATAGCAGAACTATAATCAGAATTTCTAGGTACGTTCAAATCCTGATCAAATGCAGGTACATAGCCAGATGCAACCACAAGCTAGAATGCATCCACAATAGACTGCGCAGCTACATATGCAAGGACAACATCAACAACATCAGCAACAGTTTTCTCAACAAAGATCAGATCTTATGGCTGCTATTGAAGCACTGATGCGAGAGCATATTACACGAACTGAAGTGATTATTCAAGGTAGTTCTTCTTCTATCCGTATGTTGGAAGCCCAGCTAGGACAGTTTGCTTCTAATTTGAGTACAAGATCGTCAGTGATATTGAAAATCTGACGCAGAAGGGGAAGGAACATTGCAAGGCTATCACACTACGGAGTGAAAAGAGACTGCTGAACCAGACAGCAATTTCACTCAAGAAAATGTCGATGCAATCGAACCAATGCAACAAAGAAAAGTTATATCTAACGAGAGCCCAATAGAAATAAAAGAGGAGGAGCCACCTATAGTAAAAACTATGCCTACATTTCAACCAAAAAGGACGTCGACATAAATGCCCATGTCGATGCAACCGGTTATTCCGTAACAACCTATTAACAATATACCTTTGTCATTTCCATAGAGATTTAAAGAGAAAGACTATGACAAGGATTATCAGAAATTTGTTTATACTTTGAAGCAATTACACATTAACATACCTCTAGTGGATGCTCTTGTATAGATACCCAACTTTGGGAAATTTATGAAAGAGCTACTGTCAAAGAAGAAAAAGTTATCTGAAATCGAGACGATTGCACTCATAGAGGGGTGCAGCATTGTGCTAACAAATAAGTTGCCATCGAAGATGAAAGACCCTGGCAGTTTCACAATCCCATGCTCCATTGGAAATCATTATCTAGGTAAAACTTTATGCGATCTGGGAGCCAGTATTAACCTTATGCCTTTGTCTAAATTTAGGAAGTTAGGAATTGGATTGATGAAACCCACTGTGGTGACATTACAGCTTGCAAACAAATCTCTAGCACAACTTGAAGCCCAGATCAAGTCCTTGTCCAAGTTGATAAGCTCGTGTTACCTGCTGATTTCGTAATCCTTGATTGCGAAGCAGATAAGGAGGTGCCCATCATCTTGTGTCAACCATTCTTAGCAACAAGATGCACACTCATTGACGTTTTCAAAGGTGAACTCATCATGCGTCATAACGATGATCATGTTACGTTCAATGTGTTAAAGGCTACTCCGTAAAAAAGTAAAGAGTAATGTCACCACATTGATGTGCTGGAAGAGATAATTATGGAAGAATTTAATGAATGGAGCTCAGTAGTTTCATACGAAGATGCAGTGACATCCATTGATAATACCCTAACTGAATGTGACCACAGAGCTGAGGATAATAGTTATAAGTTGAGACAGAATTGGCAATTGGAATCCTTGGATTTGTCTAACAAGACGATCATTGTGTTTAAACCATCAGTTGAACAAGCTCCGACCTTGGAGTTAAAGTCGTTGCCAATGCATCGAAGTATGTCTTTCTGGGTGACAATTACACATTACACATAATTGTTAGCGCAAACCTCGACGCAATTCAAGAAGAAAAGCTCATCGTAATTTTAAAAGAGCACAAAAGAGCCATTGCATGGAGCATTTCAGACATCAGAGGCATTAGTCCCTCTTTCTGTATGCATAATATTAGGCTGGAAGATGAAGGGAAACATTCCATTAAGCAATAGCAAAGGCATAATGAGAAAATGAAAGAGGTAGTGAAGAAGGAGATTATTAAGTGGCTAGATGCGGGCATCATCTATCCCATTTCAGATAGCAAATGGGCGAGCCCTATCTAATGTGTGCCTAAGAAGAGCGGGATCACAGTAGTAAGTAATGATAAGAACGAGCTGATCCCTACTCGTATTGCTACAGGTTGGTGAGTGTGCATGGATTATCGTCGACTCAATGCGGCCACAAAGAAGGACCACTTTCCACTACCATTTATTGACCAGATATTGGATAGGCTAGCTGGTAAAGCCTACTATTGCTTCCTAGATGGCTAATCTGGATATAATCAAATCTCCATTGCACCGAAAGATCAAGTAAAGACCACATTCACGTGCCCATTTGGAACCTTTACCTTCCGACGTATGCCATTTGGATTTTGCAATGCACCAGCCACATTCCAGAAGTGTATGATGACTATCTTCTTAGACATGATTGAAGATTCTTTAGAGGTATTCATGGACGACTTCTCTGTATATGGGCAAAATTTTGACCAATGCACTGACAATCTAGCGAATGTATTAAAGAGATGCAAGGACACAAATCTAGTGTTGAATTGGGAGAAATGCCACTTCATGAAAACTGAAGGCATTGTCCTTGGCCATTGCATATCATGTCAGGACATTGAGGTAGATAAAGCAAAGGTAGAAATCATTGAGAAATTTCCACCACCCACCAATGTCAAAGGAATAAGAAGCTTTCTTGGTCACATTGAATTTTATATGAGATTTTTCCAAGACTGCTTGTTACTGGAGCAGAATAAAAAGTTTGTGTTTGATTATGAATGTCTGGACACATTTGTCAAAATAAAGAAGCAGCTAGTACAAGCTCCAATTATCGTCACACCAGATTGGACGCAGCCATCTGAATTAATGTGTGACGCAAGCGACATCGCTATAGGTGCTGTGTTGGACAACGAAAAGAGAAGGTATTTCACTCAATTTATTATGCTAGCAAAACTTTAACTAACACGCAAGTAAACTATACAATTTTCGAAAAGGAGTTACTAGCAAATGTTTTTGCATTTGACAAATTTCACTTATATCTTGTTAGTGCAAAAGCTACTATCTACATAGATCACTCTGCGTTGAGATACCTTTTTACAAAGAAAGATGCCAAACCAAGATTGATCAGATGGATCCTACACTTACAAGAATTTGATGTTGAAATTAGAGATAGGAAAGGATCCGAGAATCAAGTAGCAGACCACTTATCCCATCTGGAGCTGGAAGCGAGGATGGCAATCAGTTACATATTGTCGACGCATTTCCAGATGAACAATTATTTCATGTTGACGCATCTCCATGGTATGCTGATGTTGTCAATTATTTGGCTTGTGGTAAGCTACCCTTGAGTGCCACTGGTCACAAGAAGATCAGGTCTGTACACGACGCTGCGAAGTATCATTGGAATGAGCCATACCTGTTCAAAGTATGCACCGACAATATTATCTGTTGTTGCGTTCCTGAAGAAGAGATGACTTTCATCCTGTGACATAATCATGATGCTCTCTATAGAGGCCATTTCGGTGGAATGAGGATTGCTGCAAAGGTCCTACAATTTGGATTCCTCTGGCCCACATTGTTTTGAGATGCCCATAATTTTGCTTAACAATGCGATAGATGTCAACGTATAGGTTCTATATCTCACCATAATGAGATTCTCCAACAACCTATTATGGAGGTGGAGCTATTCGATGTTTAAGGTATGGACTTCATGAGACTATTTCCAAACTCTTTTGGGAATGTGTACATTCTAATTACTGTTAACTATGTCTCTAAGTGGATCGAGGCAATTACAGTGCCAAAACATGATGCTCGAACGGTGTTGAAGTTCTTCCACGCATATATCCTTACATGATTTGGAACATCGAGGGCATTGATAAGTGATCAAGGTACTCATTTTCACAAAAACCAAGTGGTAACAACATTGAAAAGATATGGTGTGAAGCATCGCATGACCACCAAATATCATCTACAAACAAATGGCAAAGTAGAGGTGTCCAATCGATAAATCAAAAGTATACTTGAGAAGGTGGTTAACCCATCTAGAAGAGATTGGTCTTCGCGGCTACATGATGCATTAAGGGCACTTTGCACTACATACAAAACCCTATTGGGGATGTCTTCGTATCAATTAGTGTTTGGAATATCTTGTCACTTGCCAGTTGAGCTTGAACACAAAGCCATGTGGGCAATCAAGTAGGTAAACATGGACTACGATGCTACTGGATGAAAAAGGTTGTTGGACATTACTGAGTTGGAAGAAATTAAATGCAATGCCTATGAGAATGTTGTAATATACAAAGAAAAAACCAAGAGACAGCATGAAAATATAATCTTGTGTCGACAATTTAATCTTGGTCGGTTAGTACTTTTGTTTACTTGACATTTAAAACTGCATCCTGGTAAATTGCATTCAAGATGGTTAGGTCCTTTTAAGGTTGTCGAAGCATTCCAGAATGGCGTGGTGACAATTGAAAATATGAAGGATGGTCACCAATTCAAGGTGAATGACCAACGACTAAAACATTACGTGAGCCTAGATGTCAAAGAACCAAACAAGACCATTAATCTGGTCACATTTCTTTAATGTCAATGCATTTTTACATTTATTTTTATCTTTTAACTTTTACTTGTTTCCTTTAAGTCTTTTGCAGGAATAAAAAATCATCTTTTTGTCAATGCATCATAAAGCACAACTTACCGGCGCATTATGTGATGACTCAACAAAGCTTTTGTAGTAAGAATCGTGTAGATTGATCTTCATCTATCCCTAATGGTTGGATTAAGCCAAGAGGTACGATCTATAGTCGGGCATTTATTGGCTGTAAACATGATGATTTTTTAGGATGTTTGCAAATAATCATGTTTCTTACCACTAAAAGGTTATAAAACCCTTTTTCTGTCGACTTCCTTCTCCCACTCACAATCGCCATTGTAGCTACACTTATCTTCTTTATCGTTTTTAAGGTTTTTTCTGCACTTTTCTCTTAATCTTTTTACTTAGCTATCAGGGTAAGGACACGAGGCACAAAAAAACTTCGTCAAAAACCCTGTTGAATCTTCCGCAACCATCGAACCACAAACCAACCCTCATAAAATGAACCAATTCTATTTCTATCCAAGGTGGCAAAGGACCACTACCATGACGTTATACTTAAAAGGAACTGCCACCTAGAGTAGGGTCTACAGTTGTCCCCGCACCAGACATTGGGGAAGCAAATCATGAGAACGATCAGTCGCCTGGGCTGGGAATTTTTCTGCGACCACCTAGCCGGATATTCCCTCACAATGGTAAGGGACTTTTATGCCAATCTTGTAGACTTTGAATAGGAGTTTATTTTTGTAAGGGAGAGCTTGGTACCTTAAAGTGCTGCCCATATTAATGCTCTATTCCGGATTGCTGAGAAAGAAGACACCCACACTCCATTTTTGGAAGGGATGACCGATGAAGGTGTTAACTAGGTGATGAGAGACCTTTGTGTCTAAGGTGTTGTGTGGACTGGTAACGGTCCGTACAACTAGACAATGCACCAATGTTATCTTACAACCTAAAGCAAAGTGTGGTTCCACTTTGTGAATAGATGCCTACTGCCTTCAACACATAACACCACGGTGACATTAGATCGCATGTGCATCCTGTACTCCATCCTTACAGGCCGCTACATCAATGTCGACGTAATTCTACATGACCAGATTGTTGAAGCTGCGTCTAAGCAGACATGTATATTACCCTTTCCTTCTTTGGTAATGCTACTTTGTAAGAAAAGGAGGATTGTTCCATGTGATAGTGAGGAAGTGCTAGACAATAAGGGCCCGATTAATGACATCTTAATAGAGAGAATGACGAGAGGGCAAGAAACCCCGTTGGTAAAAGAGGCACCCAAGAAGAAGGACAAAGGGAAAGGAAAGAAGAAGGAAAAGCAAGAAGATGCGTCCACAAACCATCAGATGAAGAGGAAACTGGTTAAAATTGAAATACTCGTTGATCGCATAGATATGCGTCAAATCAGACTTTTCAGCGCGTTAGAGGGGATGGACTGCAGACAAAATCTATTTTATGCATACACAAGAGTGTGGAACAAATCTATTATCATTGCACTGAGAAGTCTGAGTCCAAATCCCCTACCAAAATTCCTTGTATTCCTACCTATTGTTAGGGAAGCTCCCTCATCCCCCGACCAGCCTACTCTTGATGGTAGGCCTCAGAATGTCTCATCCCCAACAAGAATTCGTATCTCCAATGATGAAGAGCGCGAGGGGCATTCCAATGTCATGAAGGACTGTTACAAAACAATTGCCAACTTGTTTGAGGAGGAATTTTCGAATAGCCTTCGGGTTCCATGGTAGAAGGGTGGTTTTTATTAAGGAGCTATACACCCCAATCATATTTGTGGGGCGAGAGGTAAAGGAAGGCACTGACAAAGACACAACTGAGTAGGAGAAGCCTGAGGAAGAAGCAAAGAAAGAGGAAGGAAATGAGAAGGAGAATGAAGGAAAAGAAGGGGAACCTGATGAGAAAGACCTTAAAAAAGAGAAAGAAGAGAAGAAGGATGATGCCCCGATAAATTTTGAGGCAGAAATTGTTGGCACACCCACAATTGTGGGGGCATCTAGTGAAGATGTGACTCCACCTGAAGCGAGTCAGGCTGAGGCAATTACCAGCAGCATAGAGGATCTTAATCCTCTAGCCATTGTGCCTTATGTGGCATCACTCACTGAATTTCATCCATCAGATGTAACTGTCGATGACTATGGAGGAGCAATCCGCTGCTCTAGTTAATTCGAAGGATAAGAAGAGAAAGCGCAAGGATAAGAAGAAGAAGCGCAAAGAGGAAGGCGAGCGCCCAAAGAAAAAGAAGAAGAAAGCCAAAGCAGCCACTTCATCGACTGCTGAACAATGAACTAGTTTTACTTTTCAGTAGCTAGTTGCATGCATCTTATTTAGTTGTCATTACATTTTTATTTGTCACTGCATTTCATTTGTTAGTTTATATGCATTGTAGTTGCATTTTCATTCTTATCTATTATGTATTGTCAATGCATTGGGGACAATGCAGACATTACGTTTAGGGGGATCTTGTGTGAAATAGAAATGCGATTGCACCCACATATTTGAAAAATTACTTGTTTCTTTAGTTCAATGGAAGTATGCAAAGTTTCAACAAAAATGTGACCGCAATTTGTTATTTTTATGCGTAAATCTTGAATTGTTTGGAATGCTGATATGTGAATTGGGTGAATATGAATGAATATTGGACCTTTTATGTTTAGATGAATGATTAGAATTGCTTTAGTAATGAATGAATAGTATCAACCCTTGAATCTTGAACTAACTTACCAATTGCAGCGACACTATACTAATAAAAGACACTCCAATGTGAGTGCATTGTGACTTGTCAAGGGAGAATACTCTGTTGTATGTGTTAGAAAAATCATCTAGCCAAAGGCTATCACTGCAAGAGTGTGTGTCGGTGCAATTACATACCTCTTGGGGGTTTACTGCACCCCATCGTTACTACCCAGGAACAAAGGTAGAGTAAAGCAATGGCATCTCTTAGTCACTTATAAAAAAAATTCATAAAAAGAAAGAAAAATAAAAGAAATATATTGCCATGAATGTTATATTAGTTAAGGAAGGGTTAAGATTTAAAGCATGTTACTAACATTGGTGAAGTTGCAGTTTTAATTATTCATGTTTATAAATTGTCGGCGCATTATTCTATCATGTGAATGCAATTTATATATTAGAATTCCAAACAATTTAAGTGGGTAGAATATTGATTACGGTGACATGTTTGCTTGTGAAGTTTGCTAATTTTTGTTTACTTGAGGACAAGTAAAAACTCAAGTTTGGGGGTGTGATAGCATTAGAAATGACACCTATTTTCTCCCTAAATTTGTGTATTAATTCTCTTTTGTAGCATATTTAGCATGCATGATAGACATTTCATATTTAGTATTTATATTTTCTAACTCATTGTTGTTTGGCTTAAATTCTCGTTATTTTAGCTCTTTTATGCACTAATGCCGGCGAATGCAGAATATGCTCACAATTGTCAGCACAGGGATCCATCTTAGAAGATCAATGCTAGAAAGAATTTAAAAATGTAGCCACAAGTTAGCTTGGAATTTTGTCCAGAGATGTCAACGCATAGAAACCTTTACTTTGTATGGGTGAATTCACGCTGCAAGCACATTTGGAAGCACCACACGATGTCGTCGCAATTAAGGATTATAGATCGTGCCTAAAAATGCGACGATAATTTGTAGATTTATGAAGATCACACCAGATCTGTTTGAGTGCACAGCTAGATTTCAACAAACTTTGATAGCTACATAAGAGGTTGGATCAGAGAGGAGATGAAATTTACAATTCTTGAAGCCTATAAATAGAGGAAAGAAGAAGAAGAAAGATATCAAGAAGTGAAGGAATTAATTGTGCAAATACTTTGAGTTTTTTAAGCTTTATGCTAGAGTCCGATGAGCTGACCGATCAAGCGAGCAGCCACTTCTGACGATAAGTGCTGGTGCGACATAAGAGGAACAGTTAAGAGATAATCCTAGTAGCCTAGGGATAGTATGCTTCAGTTATCTGTTAATTCCTTTGTTTTAATGCTGATGAATTCTAATGACATTTGATTGTATATGAGAATAACTTTCAATGTTAGATTATTTTGATTCAAAATTAGTTCTTCTCATCTATTTTTTTTGGATTTAACTGCTTGACCACAAGAGTGTAATTGTAGTCTACCGATACTGAGAGGTGCGGTGACATGTTCAATTAACAAGCAAGTCAGCGAGAGTTGCTTGAGAGTAGAAGGGATTCTGTCACTTGTTCTTAGGTGTGAAGCAACTGCAGCACTAAGAGGTGTGGTACTTGTAAGCGCTTGAGTCTTGATTAGACAGTGAGTTGTTATTGGTATGATTTCATTGGAACTTCATTGCTGCGACAATTCATCTATAAAATACCTTGTTGACGGATCTAGCATTGCTACTCAGTGAAAGTAGTGATCCATTCGAATCCTTTACAATTGATCACACTTTACTTTTAAGCATTTAAATTCTCTAAACTTCAATAACTATTTGATTTACTTTCAGTTGCTCTGACAATTAAATTTTATAATTACATTGACAATTCTAACTAGTTTAACTATGGAGTTCTGATTTAATTGCGTTGACATCCTTACTAGGATTTCCTTTAATTTTAGCTATAGTTGCTTCGACAAGTTAACATCAAGAACTCATTCCTCGTGGGATCGATATCTGATAGAGCAATCTATCAACTATACTTGCATCGACGTGTGTTCGCTTGCACAATTGCTGTGACATTACAGGTCGATCAGTGATGTATTGAAGATTGCATTCAGGACTCGATACAGACATTATGAGTTTTTGGTAATGCCATTTGGGTTGACTAATGCACCGGAAGCATTTATGGATTTAGTGAACAGAGTCTTTCAACATTAATTAGATAGCTTTGTTATGGAATTTATCAATGTTATACTAATCTACTCTAAGACGGAGGATGATCATAGACAACATTTGAAAGAAGTGTTGCAGATTCTACGAGAAAAATAGCTGTATGAAAAATTCAGTAAGTGTGAGTTCTGGCTTAGAGAAGTTGGATTTCTAAGGCATGTTGTATCTTCGGAAGGGATTTGAGTTGATCCGAGTAACGTTTTTGCTATTCTCAACTAGAAAGTTCCGAAGAATGTTTCTGAGGTACGCAGTTTTCTAAGGTTGGCGAGCTATTACTGTCAATTTGTTAAAGGTTTTTTTATCATAGCTTTGCCAATGATAAAGTTACTTTAGAAGAATGTTCAGTTTGTCTGTTTAGAAAAATGTTAGTAGAGTTCTGATCAGTTGAAGAAAATGTTAATAGAAGCTCTAGTGTTGACACAACCTGAGACAGGGAAAGAATTTTTCGTTTATAGTGATGCGTCATTGAATGGATTGGGATGTGTACTAATGCAAGATGGGAAAGTGATAGCATATGCCTCTTGACAGTTTAAGTCGCATGAGAGAAATTATCTGACTCGTGATTTGGAGCTAGCTGCTATTGTCTTTGCATTGAAGATTTGGCGACACTACCTTTATGGTAAGAGATGTCATATATTCACCGATCACAAAAGCTTGAAGTATTTGATGACTCAGAAAGAACTAAACTTGAGGTAATGTTGGTGGTTGGAACTATTGAAAGATTATAATTTAGTGATTGATTACCATCCGAGAAAAGATAATGTTGTTGCATATCCCTTGAGTCGGAAATCATTGTTTGCTTTGAGAGTGATGAATGTACATTTGTCACTGGAGGGCGATGAATCAGTTGTAGTTGAACTCAAGACGAGACCATTATTTCTACAGCAGAGTGGGGAATTACAGAAAAATGATCTGAAACTTGTAGCCAAGAAAGAATAGATTTAAAACTATCTTACCACTGGATTCATTGTTACCGATAAGGGTATGATGTATTTTCGAGACAGAGTATGTGATCCTAAAGATCTGGATTTGAGGTGAGATATTCTGTTAGAGACTCATAGTAGCTTTACTCCATTCATCCGGGAAGCGCAAAAATGTATAACGACCTGAAGAAAAATGTACTGGTGGCTAGGTATGAAACGTGAGATTTCTGAGTTTGTGACTAAATGTTTGGTGTGTCAACAGGTGAAAGCTGAGCATCAAGTATCATCTGGGTTTCTGCAGCCTATTTCCATTCTTGAATGGAAGTGCGAATGGGTTACTATGGATTTTGTTACAGGATTGCTGGTGACACCAAGGAAGAAAGATTCAATCTGGGTTATAATAGATAGGTTGACTAAGTCAACTCACTTTATCTCTATCAGTGTGGATTATTCACTAGAGAAGTTGGTTGAGTTATATGTATCTAAGATTGTACGATTGCACGAGGTGCCGGTATCTATTATCTCTGACAAAGATCTATGTTTTACCTCAAGATTTTGGCGGTAAGCTACATGAAGTTTTGGGAACTAGGTTGAATTTTAGCATTACATATCATCCGCAGACAAATGGTCAGTCCGAGTGGGTAATAAAAATTTTGGAAGATATGTTATGGCGTTGTATACTTGAGTTCGAGGGTAGCTTTACCGTTGGTAGAGTTTGCTTACAATAACAACTATCAGTTCAGTATTAAAATGGCATCGTTTGAGGCACTATATGTTAGAAAATGCAGAACACCCTTATATTGGTCAGAGTTGAGTGAGTCAAAGTTGGTTGGGACTGACTTGATACATGAGGCAGAAGATAAAGTTTAGGTAATTCATGATTGTTTAAAGGCAGCGTTTGACCGGCAGAAGTTGTACACAAATCTTAAGAAAAAAGATATAGATTTCGCCATTAGGGATCGAGTTTTTCTGAAAGTCTCACCTTGGAAGAATGTGTTACGGTTTGGCAAAAAAGGAAAGTTGAGTCCGTAATTTATTGGATCGTATGAGGTCCTCGATAGAGTGGGCCTTGAAGCCTATAAGCTGGCTTTACTACTGGAACTTGAGAAGATTCATAATGTATTTCATGTTTCGATGCTGAGATGATATAGATCAAATCCTTCTTATGTGATTTCTCCTTGTGAGGTTGAGATACAATCGGATTTTTCGTATTCAAAGGAGTCAATTAGGATTCTAGCTTGTGAAGTAAAAAAAATTATAAAACAAGAGAGTACCACTGGTAAAGGTTTTGTGGAATTGACATAGGTTGGAAGAGGCCACATGGGAAACAGAGGCTTTAATGAGATCACAATACCTAAATCTGTTCACTGGTAAGAAATTTCGGGACGAAATTTCCCTAAAGGGGGAGAGTTGTAACAACCCGGTTTTCAATGGTGTCAGAAATAGTGATTTCGAAAACAATGATTTTAAAATCACAACTCCGACGAGTCGGTCGTAAATTTTATTTATTTTGATAGTTATGATGTCGTAAGCATCGTATTAAATTTTGGTTGAGAAATTTTATCGTTTAGATAGTTAATTAAGTAAAAACGATTAAATCATAAAAGGTCCAAAAGTCAAATTCCATTCATAAAAGGTATTGATTGTTAATTAAAAAGTGAGAAAAAGGCCTAAAAGGGTAATTAGACCAGTCCTAAGGAAGTGGACAGTAAAGGGCTTACAAATTGTTAAATTGGTGACTATTTAAGCAAGGGTAATTTAGTAATTAGAACATAAAATAAAACTAAGAAAAAAGAATGATAATTTAGTCATCTTCTTCACTTAAACAAAATTAGAAAAGAAGAAACCTAAGAGAACAAGCACCATATTCAACCAAGCTTAGATCCTTCATTTGAGTAAGTAAAACTCATATGTTTTTAGTAATTTTTATATTTTTGAACCCGTATTAGATTAATCTAACTAACCCAAAGACTAATTTGTGAATCTGTCAAATGTTGTATACTTTTCAATTGATTAATGAACTTATTCTTGGAAGTTTATAAAGGTTTTGGAAGTTTGGATGTAGGATTGGTTGATTTTGTAAAGTGATTTTTGATGATTTTAGGGTTTGAGGACTAAATTGCTAAAATTATCAAATAAATGTACTTGATGTGAAATAAATTGTATGTATGAGTTGAGAATGTATCTTTGTGTATTCGACTGGCATGGGTTGAACTTGGAAATGGTTATTTTGCTTGTTTGAGGTTTAAGGACTAAATTGAATAAAAACGAAAGTGCAGGGGGTAATTTTGTAAATTTATCAAAAAGGACATAAATGCAAGAAGTGATTTAAATTTCATGATTTAATTTAGAATTTAATGATTTGTTGATTTAGATCACGAGCGGGTTATAGATCGAGGAAAAAGGAAAATTGTAGAGTAATCTTTGAAGTTTAGCCATAACTGCAATCACATCCAGTAAGTTCGTGTGATCATAATACTATTTAATGAATTCTATTCTTTATTGTCTTTGTTATATTCTTGACGGGGAAAACATGATGGAAGGCGATGAAGACACTCTGAATTCTGGCTCGAAAGAGTAATATTTTGTTTGGCTCGTAAGAGCGATATTCTAAATCCTGGCTCGAAAGATCAATATTATGTTTGGCTCGTAAGAGCGTATTTCTGTCTGGACTCATAAGAGCTAAACTCTATCAAGGCTCATTTGAGTTAAATTTCTAGAAGACTTGAAGAGATCGACTCGATGCAATGTCACGGGATATTGGAGTTGTTTAATTACTCTTTTTATAACCAAATATAATATTCTATAAGTTAACTGTTCTACGAACTTACTAAACTATGTAAGCTTACCTGTGTATTTTGTTCCTTGTTTTGTAGATTATTTTGCAAGATCAGATCCTCACAGAAGAATTACACTATCTTAGGAGTTCGATCAGTAGTCTTCGTATCACTTGGCTTATATTTGCATGTAGTAGGATTGTGAGCTTGATATGTTTTGATGTATAAGGATTCTAGAATAATTTCAAACTTGATTTTTCTCTTAATTGTATTTTGTGGTTTAGATGAGCTTGTATCAACTTGTTATAACCTACATAGAATTGTTTTGAATGTTCAGACATAATGCACATGCCTATGAAAAGTCTTGTTATGGTTAGGTACAATACTTTGAAGAAATTTGGTGTATTTTTGGAAGTCTGCTTAATTGTTTTAGTAGTTCTCATGCATGTATCAGTAGAAGTATAGAGTAGGAGAGAGGTTGGTTATGGACTTGCATTGTATCGATAGTAAAATTTGAAGTTTTGGTACTTCTGATCATAGTAGTATCGGTAGTTCGAATACTTGTATCAATAGAAGTTGCAGGGTAAACTTCCTAGCTCTTTGGATTTTGTTATATCAGTAGAAACATGAGTTGTTTCGGTAGAAGTCATATTTGTATCGGTAGAACCTCCACAGCTACCAGTAGGAACCTGCACCTGTTGTCAATTATCTCTTTGACTTGACTTCTATCGATACTAGTTCAACAGGTACCAGTAAAAGTCCCCCTTATTTGAAAGATGACATGTTTGCCCTTAATGCTTCTATTGTTAATTAATATTTTATTTAATTTCGTGCATGTTATTTTTATGTTATTGAAAATATGAGTTATTGAGAATTTACTTAACGGTATTTGATCAAAAAGACCTCGGGACCCTAACCAATGATAGTAACGGGTTTTGGGTGTTACAGTTTAACTAGAAACATTATTTCAATTTCTTGTTTAGACAGAATTGGTTTTGAGATAATTATTAAGAATAATTTTTGTTCATTTTATCTCCATAATGTTTTCTATGGTTTGACACAATTAGTTAATGACCTCTACATTTTGCATCAAGATATGCCCATTTATAACGTAAATACCAAAAGATAAAAAATAAATGACTCTAATCAAACTTATCTTTAGCATTGTCGTTTGGGCCATATAAGTGAGAAGCGAATATCAAAACTCCATAAAGATGGGTTTTTGGATTCTTTTGTTTTTGAACAAATTGATAAATGTGAGTCTTGCATGTTGGGTAAAATGACCAAAACTCCTTTTAATAGTAAAAGTGAGCGAGCTAATGACCTATTAGGCTTAATACATAATGATGTATGTGGCCAATGAATACACAAGCCAAAGGGGATTTTCAATACTTCATTACTTTCACTGATGACTTTAGTAAATATAGGTATATTTATCTTATGTGCCATAAATCTGAAGCCCTTTAAAAGTTCAAGGAATTTAAGAATGAAGTACAAAATCAACTAGGCAAAAGTATTAAGGCACTTCGATTAGATCGAGGAGGAGAATACTTAAGCTTTGAGTTTGATGAGGTTTTAAAAGAGTGTGGGATTGTCTCGCAACTTACACCTCTTGATACTCCATAATGGAACGGAGTTTTTGAGAGGCTAAATCAAACATTATTAGATATGGTTCGATCAATGATGAGTCATGTTGATCTTTCTACTTCCTTTTGGGGACATGCACTTGAGACAACTGCCTTCACACTAAATCGTGTTCCATCTAAATCGGTTCAAAAGACACCATATGAGATGTGGACTAAGAAGTGTCCTAGTATGAATTTTATGAAGATTTGGGATTGTGAAGCTAATGTTAAACGTCAGACATCTGCAAAGCTCGAACCTAAATCTAAAAAATGCATATTTGTGGGATATCCTAAAGAAACTAAAGGATATTATTTCTTCAATCTTACCGAGAATAAAGTGTTTGTTGTTCGGACAAGAGTCTTTCTTGAAAGAGAATTTGTCTTTAGAAAAGGAAGTGTTAGAAAGATTGAACTCAGAGAAATTCGAGAAGAACAATAGATTACTGAACCAGAGATTAAACAACAACAGGTTCCACAAGTTGTTGCAGAACAGTCAACTGTTGTGGAAACACAACCACCGCGAAGATCCTTAAGAGAACATCATGTACTTGAGAGATGTGGATTTCTCATTACAACACATGGTGATGTTTTGCTTATGGATTAAGATGATCCTAGGACTTATCAAGAAGCGATGGTGAGCCCAGACTCTGAGAAATGGCTAAAGGCCATGAGAACTAAGATGGATTCCACGTTAGAGAAACAAGTATGGACCTTAATTAACCCACCTAAAGGGGTTAAACCCATAGGGTGCAAGTGGGTTTTCAAGAAGAAAATCGACATGGATAGTAATGTACAAACATACAAAGGGTGATTGGACCCACCTGAAGGGGTTAAACCCATAGGGTGCAAGTGGGTTTTCATGAAGAAAATCGACATGGATGGTAATGTACAAACATACAAAGCATGATTGGTTGCTAAAGGTTTTAGCCAAGTTCATGGTGTCAACTATGATGAAACCTTTTCTCTTGTTGCTATGTTTAAATCCATCTGGATCTTACTCACAATAACTTCATTTCATGAATATGAAATCTGGTAGATGGACGTTAAAACAGCTTTCCTTAATGGGAAACTAGAAGAGGATGTGTACATGAGACAACCTGAAGGTTTTGTTGATTTGAAGGATGCTGGAAAGATATGTAAGCTACAAAGATCCATTTATGGATTGAAGCAAGCTTCTTGAAGTTGGAATCTTCGTTTTAATGATGCAATAAAAGAGTTTGGTTTTATTAAACTTGAAGATCAGCCTTATGTTTACAAGAAAGTTAATGGGAGCACTATTGTATTCCTGATACTGTATGTAGATGACATACAATCTGTTAAAACGTGGTTAGGATGTTGTTTTTCTATGAAGGACTTGGGTGAGGCCACGTACATTTTAGGAGTCAAAATCTATAGAGATTGATCAAGGCGACTCATAGGTCTAAGCCAAAGTACATACATAGATAAAGTATTGAAGAGGTTTAATATGGAAGAATCTAAGAGAGGATTCTTACCTATGAGACATGATATTTCACTTATGAAGGAAATGTGTCCTTCAACTTCTCAAGAGAGAGAGTGAATGAGTAAGATTTCATATGCTTCTGCTATTAAGTCTATCATGTATGTCATGCTACGTACTCGTCCAGATGTATCATATGCTTTAACCATGACGAGTCAGAATCAAGTAGATCCTCGTGAAGGCCATTGGGTAGCAGTTAAGAATATCCTTAAGTACTTACGAAGGAACAAGGATACATTCCTTATATATGGAGGTAAGGAAGAGCTAACTATAAAAGGTTACACTAATGCTAGCTTTCGAACCGACAAGGATGATTCACGATCACAATCGGGTTTTGTGTTTTGCCTTAATAGTGGTGCTGTGAGCTGGAAAAGTTCAAAGCAAGGTACAATTGCTGATTCTACAATAGAGGCTGAGTATATTGCAGCTAGTGAAGCTGTAAAAGAGGCTGTTTGGATCAAGAAGTTCATAACTGAACTAGGGGTTGTGCCTAGTATATGAAATGCTATAGAACTTCATTGTGACAACAACGGAGCCATTGCACAAGCAAAGGAACCCAGATCTCACCTGTGAACCAAACATATACTTAGGCGTTTTCATCTCATTCGAGAAATTATTGATTGAGGAGATGTGGAAATATGCACAGTACCAATAGATGATAACATCGAGGATTTGTTGACGAAGCCTCTGACATAGTAGAAGCATGATCGTCACACTAAGTCACTTGGTATTAGATATATGAATGATTGGTCTTAGTACTAGTGGGAGATTATTAGAGTATGCCCAAAGACCAATCATGAGTGATTGTAATCACATACTCATTTTACCTTTTTTATTAATAAAAGACATTGTCATTGTTATTTCTTTTTTTGTGTATTTAAATAAAATGATTTATAATAATGTCTTGAGGATAATATGATTATTCCTAAAAGGTCCTAAGTCAAATATTATTCTAGGCTTGGACAATAATAATGCATTCAGACTAATATGTAGTTGATTGATGACAAAGTGTTGTCACTGACATAGGGATGTCAAAATCAATACATGAGTATGTGTTAGAGAATGACATATTGGACTGACACGCTATTAGTATGTTTCTTGGATTATTATGTAATAGTCAAGACATTACTCATAGTGATAACTATGTATACATTCCTTACACTTGAGATAATCATTATCCCAACATAGTGAATCATATATTTTGATACAATCAAACGTCTATTGTAACAAGTTTGACTATAAAGATTGATGTTGGGTATGCCATAATCTATTTAGTGGGATATGATTAATCAAGGTAGAATTTGTCCCTCCTACATAATGGGAGCAATATCTTAGGCCACTTGATGAAGTGAGAGTAGAAATGCATGGCCATGCTCAAATAAGTTAATATGAGATATTACACTTATTTGTTTATTTTAGTCTACTTCGGATATCAAAAAACATGAGTTTGGACTTTGCAAGTGTGACTACTCCATGACTTGTGTCCAATCTAGATATAAAGGACAAAAAGATATAATACATATGAATTTATCACAGAAAGTTTATGTCAAACCACAACTTATTGTAACTTGGGTAGTAATGATGCATTGCTAGATGCCACTCATTTTTTGTAATATTAGAATAATTCTAATATTGCTGCTAATGTTACAAGAACCTACAGGATCACACCCTATGGTTGAAACGAACGGAATCCAAACACAATTGGTGTTATGTTTAGCTATCACATAATTTATATTAATTATTAAATTAATTTAATTTGACAGTTAAATATTAAACACATTATGTGTACAAACTTGTTGTATGCGAATAGAGGACATAATTAGTATTAAGATACGAATTTGATTCATATAAAACTTTAATATTTACTAAATATATTTAACGCAATTATAATTTTTAATTATAATGATTTCGTTAAATATTAAAACATGGAAGTTAATATCCTTTTGGAAAATATATAATGTTTTAATAAACCTTCCATATATTTCTTTAACGGAATATTTTCATTTTAATATGAGATATTATATAAAAGGAAATTGAATATTAAAAACATGGAAGTTAATATCCTTTTGGAAAGGATATAATGTTTTAATAAACTTTCCAAATATCTCTCTAAAGATATATATATTTCCATTTTAATATGAGATATTAAAATAAAACGAAATGATATTTTTCTATTCGTTCTTGACCAGGTGGACTACGTAGAGACCGGGATGATTTTGTTGTGGCCTGAGATCGACACCGTGCAGAGGAGGATATCCCAACATCGTTTTCAGGGATTTTCCATATTTAAAAGGTATAATTTCGAACCTTTCCTTCTCGATTTGTTCCTCATACATGGATCCAGGGTTAAGGACCACCGAAGTAAGAGTAAGATAAACATGTGAATAGTGATAGAATTATAAAGTCACCAATGAGACGAAAAAGAAAGAAATCTTACGCAAAAAATCAAAAAGAATGAAAATACTCATAGGCTAGCTAAAGGGATTATTTTGTTTTGAGAATCCTAAAATGGAGGGAAAAGGATGATGAGAGAAGGAAAAATAAGGGGGTGAGATGGAGTGGGACATAAAGGGGAAGAATAGGGAACAATGAAATGTGCCAAACTATTTTCATGTTTGTAACCTTTTGCGCTTGATTGTTCATGTTTGTAACCTTTTGCGCTTGATTGTTCTTTGAAATTCATACCTATCCTAAGCCTCAGCACGTTACAAGCTGAAAAGCCCTATGTGACTTAAACAACTTTATGCGTGAATAAATAGGCAATTGCATGATTTCATTATGGTTGTCTGTATTGTACTAGGATAATTAAAATACTTATATGTGGCATTGATGGATAGTGTTGATAAAACCTTAATATATGTATTTCTTATAACCTACTGAACTTATATTATTTCTAATTAAAAATGATAAAGTTGCTTAATTATCATGCCAAAGTTACTAAGAAATATATGATACCTAGGCTACATGTTATGAGTCACTCTTTGTATATCTATAAACTCAAGCTCTTCATTTTTTTTATTTTTGTTTTGTTTGCTTGAGGACAATTAATGACTTAAGTGTGGGTGAGTTTGATTTGTCGATTTCATACCTAACAGATTGAACTAT
Source organism: Kokia cookei (assembly GCA_039519145.1). Lineage (NCBI taxonomy): Eukaryota > Viridiplantae > Streptophyta > Magnoliopsida > Malvales > Malvaceae > Kokia > Kokia cookei. Next base: position 33,277,833 of record CM076902.1, read on the forward strand.
TTGTCACACTTGAGCTTGAAATCAAGTGTTTTCATAATATTTTCATAGTATTTAGTTAGATTTCTTATTTCAAATAAATTGTGTAAACAAAGTGTTAAAATGATAATTTATTTGTCTTTAAGGCCAAATAAGGCCTAAAGGTTAGGTAACATATTTAGTAAGTGTGCAGGAGACCACAAAGAAGTGCACTAAAAGAAAACTGATCACTTCGTCACGACATAAGCTGAGCTACATCGCAACCAAGGGACCATACTTAAGGAATTTGACATTTGACTTCTTTATCGCTACAACACAAGAGCTATGTCGTGACAACGCCTACAAACTAAATCTTCACAAGGAAATTGATGCCTATGTTACGACAATAGACCTAGTGTGTCGCGACATCGACCCTGGATGCAGATCTCACATTTAACAAGGGGCGTTTTGGTCTTTACAGTGCCACTTAAACACGAGAAACAATAGCTAACCTAGGGTTTAGGAAAAATGGTCATGTAAAGCTATAAATAAGACCTTTAGCACTAGGGTTTACACATAATTACTTAGTCTTTAATTTTCAAGTTTTAGTTTACTTTATTTTTAGCTTTTGAAACGAGATTATAGAAATTCACGTAAATGATCGAGGAATTTTTCCCGATAGATCGCTCAATAAAATTTAGTTTCTTTTTCATTCAATTCTTGATTTACATTTTTTCCTATATTATGTTATTGGTGAATAAAGAAAACATGAGGAACTAATTCCATTTTAGGGAATTAGGGAGTGGACATATGAATAATTGATTGTTGTTTTACAGAGGCTTTACCTTTCGAATCAACTGTTTAGGAAAGGAAGAACATCAAACAAACACTAGGCCTAACAACTCTAAAAAGTCATTTAGGTGGGAATAAACACAAAATTGGTATTGTCCATCTATGAACACCTTTTCCCCAAACCAGTTTAGATTGTGACATCTAGAGATAAGTAATCTCTATCGACTCACTATATCGGTGGAAGATCTAGAGGTCCAATAGGGGTAGTGACTATTGATTGAAGGAAATTCCTCAAAAACCCAACAATTAAAGAAATCATACGGAAACGACCTAATCTCCCCGAAGACGTTTATAAGAATTTTTACAACTCTTCTCTACTTTATTTTATTTTATTTAATTTTGATCTCTTTATTTTCATGCTTTCAACAAACTCTCTTATTTTCCCTCGTACTATAAACCCTAAAACTAATAGTAATTAAATTTATTATTTATAGGAATTCCATTTACTATCGCTTTAAGCCTCCTTGCGGTACGATCCTCGGAATACTTCCAAGTGTTCCGTTATGAACACACTATATTTACAACCTGACCTATATACTTGCAGAAGCCAAAATCTACACTGAATGGGAGTACGTTCGAGAACGATCACCTTAGGGGTAAAGTGTTATGGCTGAAACATCGCCTCATACTCATCCTCTGTTTCAAGATACTCTTAGGTGGCTTCCTCTTCTTCCTCATCATCTCTTTCCTCCTCTTACACTGGTTTTGACTCAAACATGTTTGGGGGGTAGTTTGGTGCACGAAGCCCATACATCTTCGTGAAGTTCATGAGTAATGGCCCTGTTTTCTACATCCATCAAATCATGCCATCAAGTTTACCTTCCATGTTGCTAGCACGTCCTCCCCGAGTTGTTGCTTTGTCTTTCCTTTTCAGAGATGCAGACACGTCCATCTTTTTTTTCGTCCTTTGGTTCCATTCGTTGATTTTCTTTCGTTAAAGATCAACGTATTGTTTATTCATGGGATCCCCAATTATACTCCTTGTTAGCTTCAAAAACTGCTTGTTCTTAGCCATCAACACTCCTGCTTTTTTGCAAATTTCATCACCAAGTGTGGAAAGAAAAGTCTGGTTTTTTGGCTCTGTGTGCATTGATTCATTTATCTGTAGATCCATCGCTCTACACAAATTTGTTTGTGCTACAAAATACCATATAACACAACAGTTCAAAAGTATTAACGTTAGAAATATTCAATGCAGGTACAATTTGGGATTTGTAACACCCAAAACCTATTACCGTCACCGATTAGGGTCTCGGGATCTTTTCGATCATTTAACTATGACTATTTTCCCAAAATACTTCAATTAATATGATTTTTTTAAATTAATATATTATGCACAACATAAATAATCAAATCACATAACAACATAATCCGTTCAGGGAAAAAATGTCATTTTCACAATTCTGGGAGACTTCTATCGGTACTTGTTGGACATGTATCGGTAGAAGTCAAGTCAGTAAACAATTCAGAAATAGCTGTAGTTTCCTACTGGTAGTTGAGAGGGTTCTGTCAATACAAGGGTGACTTCTATCGAAACAACTCATGCTACTACCAATACCAAAAACTCAGTCTACGAATACTTCTATGAACAAAACTACCGATACTTCTTGTGATACTACCGATACAATGCAAGTCAGTAGCTAACGTCTCCCCTACCTTGTACTTCTACAAATACATGTGAGAGTTCTACCGAAACAAGTATACAGATTTCAAATATTCACACAAGTTCTCAAGTTTAACAAAAATTCTTCATTTTTATAACCTCATCATACAATAGAAATAACCTAAGTGATCATAGATTCACATGTCTTTACATTTCAAAGCATAATGCTTACTTCCAACATTAAGCACATCATCCAAAATATATTCAACATTCAACTACAAGATTCAACAAAGAACGAATCAATCCAAAATCAAGTATTATATAAATTAGCATCATCCTAGTACATGTCATATAACCAAGTGATGTAAATACTACCGAACGAGCTCCGAGATAGTGTGATTTCTTTGAGATAATCTGATCTTCAAGTAGCAAAAATAGAATCTACAAAACAACAATAATATCACAAGTAAGCTTCATAGCTTAGTAAGTTCGAAGAGTTTAAAACGAGTTACCAATCATATGCATTGAACAACTCATAACCCAACCGAACAAGAATAAGAATTTGCTTCTACGAGCCATAACTATCATTTCAACTTCTTGTCTGTATCGTCTCTGTTACTGATACACGATGCTGCTCACATGAGTTGTCGAGGACTCGCAACATATGAGGTACCTTAGCCATCCGTACGGCTTCTATATGTATAACTATCCCCTAACGATGCTACTCATACAAGCTATCGAGAATATGCATTTAAGCATAAATCCCAGCCATCATAGAGCCTACAATTCATTCTTGGATACATTTCACTTTTCCCAACTCACGATCATGCTCGCACAAGTTGTCAAGGATTTGCGACATATGCGACACCCTAGCCATCGCGTCGATTTTAGTTTACCGACTTAAAGTCTACTATCTTTGTCGATCCTTTTCTTTACAATCTCTTTGATTCCAAGTGCTATCATTTTTTGTAACAAGTATGAAATAGATACAAGTAATATCTAAATACAAATTTTACATTACGAACTTACCGGACTGAATTATAGTGACAGAAAGGCTATAGGGACTATTCTACTAATTTCCCTTTTTCGCGATCCGTGGCACGATCATAATCTATCACAATAAATTATCCAAATTTCTCATTAAGTCATGCAAAAATATATCATTTAATGCAATTTGATCCTTTTTTGGAAATTTATGAAACTACCCCTAACATTTCACTTTTATTTAATTTAGTCCTCAAACACAAAACATGCAAAATAACCATTTTCTCTTTAAACCCATACCAGCCATTTGTTCAACACTTCCATACAATACCTTACATTTCAACCATTTCACATCAAGTACCCAAAATTTCATCATTTTACATTTGAGTCCTTAAACCCTAATTTCATAAAAAATCACTTTACAAAAAGATCAAATCCAATCATCTAACATACAAATCCATCAAAAGCTTTCAAGAACAAGCATATTCAAAAATGTTGAAATTTTTAACATTTGACATATTTATAAATTAGTCCTTAGGTTAGCTAGATTAAGCTAATAAGAACTCAAAAACACAAAAATTACTAAAAACGATTATCATTTGCTTACGTAAACCAAAGCTCAAGATTGAAAAGGGGAAACCCTATTTTTTCTTCCTCTTGGCCGAATGTAGGAGAAGAAGGTGTGAAAATATAAGGATTTTTATCATTTTTCTTTCTTTAATTTCATATATATATATTAATGACAATTTTGTAATTCTGTAACTTTCATAACTAAACTTTCTTAATCATTTTTAGTCTTAATTAACCACTCCATTAACACCTAAATCCCATGATATTCCACTATCTCATTATTTATGGCTAATTTACCTATTTAGTCCTTTTAATCACTTAACTCCAGCTTTGCACCTTTTACGATTTAATCCTTTCTACCTAATTAACTATCTAAACGCTGAAATCTCGTAACCAAATTTTAGTGCAATGATAATGACATTGTACATTAAAATAAATAAATTTACGACTCGACACATTGGAGTTGTGATCTCAAAATCATTGTTTTAGGAACCACTAAAAACCAGGCTGTTACAAGATCGAATAAACTGCAACCAAATTTTAGCAATCGAAAACATTATGGCTTGATTAAAATTAGAAGGTAACCTCGTATATGACCTATAGTTCCAAACCTCTTCTATATCTATGTTCCTAACCTTTCTATATCAATGTTATTTATATAATCTTATTACTATATGGTCTTCAAGAGATGCATAAAATTCTTGAACCATAAGTATAATAGTATTACTTGTTGGGGTAACACAAAACTATTCCCATTGGTGATACCTTACCAAAGTCCATGTTTCTTTACATAGTATCATGGAGGGCTCGAAGCCACGTTCCTGAATCAAAGGTCATCCTTGTAGTGCAAGAAAGTATCTCTTGGTTTCGATGTTCCAAAATCGTTCAGGATTTGAGACATCCAGGGATTATTGAACCATAGTTTTCTTGCTCTCTCTTGGAGGCATTATGGATAATCAATGAATAGTAATAAATGTAATAGTAAAAATCTAGAAATACATGAACCTCATTTTCCTATTTCTAAACCTTTATGATTGCTTTGCCAATGTTGAAACTGTGGTCTTGGATTCCTTTTACTTGAACAATAGAGATGAGGTTTTAGAGATTTTGAAGAAGGAGTTAGGAAACTAAGGATTTTGGAAGAGTTTTTAGAGTGTTTAAGTGTTGCTAAAAGGTTAGGCCAAGTTCAATATATATAAGGTGGTCAAAAATTAGGGTTTTAGGGTTAAAAAGTCGAGTAAATTGTCTTAAGCAATCCGGTTACGCAATCGAGTCGGTTGACCTTGCAGAAATTGCAAACGATGTCGTGATAGAGGGGATATGGTGTCATGACATACTTCTCAATGTACTTTTTTCGCGACATAGACACCCTTTTGTCATGACATACCTTCCAGCCTTGAAATTTCTTGTAATGCTAGCATTCTACCTTCTATGTCGCGCCATTAAGGTATTTTGGCCGATTTGAGTAGTCTGGTTGCTTGGTTGCAACACAGGTAAGAAGTGTTGCGACAGCCACGTTAGTTTCTGTCAATGTCTTTTGGAGATTAGCCTGAAACAAAATTTCTCAATGTTAGTTTAGACGTAAAATAGAAATACTTTATTAATGGATGCCAGAACTATCTGGTAGTTCGATCAGTGTGCATTTTGGCATTTGAAGGGATTTGTTCTATTACTATTGGTCCAACATCCAACATGCCACGCTATCCATTGGCATTTATCTCTCTCTAAACTTTCCCTTCCAACCAGCATTAATTACAAATGCTTCTTTCCATCAGTCATATTTATTAATGACTGGTATGGATTGGAACTACCACTCAATTCTGTAGTTACTTTCTCTGTTGCACCAATAGCAAAAATATATCTTTGATTGTGGTGCCTCAATAGCTACTCAATTATTTCTCTTAGAAAAAATAATCTTCTCGATAGATTTTCATGTGATTGCATTAATATTGGTGCAGTTGTGGTACTTCCTAAACTCCTTTTTCAATTGTCTTCAAACATTCCCAATGGATTAAACGTTATCTCTTCACATTGTTCTTAAAACCATCGAAAGTTTTGAACTTTCCATGGAGATGTTTCCTTATTAGGTAATGACATAATTACTTTGTCATCTAAAGAGTTATGTGATGGTTCGTGGATGTATATTCTTCCTGTTATCTAAAGTGTATGAAAAATCCCAATATTATAGATCTCTCGGAGAATTTGCTTTAAAAGTGAGATATTGAATGAAACAACTAATTCCCATTCAAGGCTTAATCCTTTATCTTCGGATTCTTCAAATTCCAAAACTTCGTTGGCACAATCTTCCAGAACAATTGTTAGCTGAAAACCCATACTTTGTAGGTCTAGGTTATCCATAAGCCCTGCATTAATCGAAGAAACCAATTCATCACCATATTGATACTCACTCTTGATTCTCAAAATATGTTCAATTTCTTCCTCCGATGATGTCTCTTCTATATGCTCAATGGATTCGAGAATATGTTCTATAGAAGATTCTATCTCTTCGTCCTGAACAAGAACTATCCTCTCCTCTTGTTGTAATTCCTGATCGGGCTTGTTTTATTGTCTTTTCAAATATTCATCACACTTTTGATTAGGTATTAGGATTTCTACTTGAAGTTAACTCAACACGAGCTTCAATATACTCTAATTTTCCTATATCTCCCAATCCTTATAGAATCCATCCTCGTAAATATCATCATCATAGTCTTGTTCCTCATCTGACCACATGTACTAGTACTTTTCCATGGCATAAAGTTATCGTAGGATTACTGATGGTAGTGATTGATCTAAAAATGAATAATTGTTAGTATTGTTAAATGATAATCATAACTATATCCTAAAAATTTCCTAATTATTCTTCTTAACAATGCAAAAACTAAAATCACTAAAGACATTGCATCCTTGGCAATGATGCCAACAACTTGACCGCCTCTGAACGTACTCCCATTCAATGAGTATTTTGGGCTTTCGCAAGTATACGGGTCTAGTTGTAATATAGTTACAATGAAGTAACGAGTACTTTCAAGATCGTATCCAAAGGAGGCGAAGTACAAGTAACTTTAATTTCCTGCACAAAAAAGGTCTAATTAGTACTCTTCTTAGGATTATAGTACGAAACTAAAATAAAATTTTTGGGTTTTATAGTAATAATAAAAAACATAAAGATAAAATAAAATAATGGAAAAGAGATGAGAAAATTCAATAAAAAGATTTATGGGGATTAACTCACTTCGACATGATTTCTTACACTATTCCTTTTGGGGTTTTTATCAATCAACTTATTGCTACCCTAACAGTATCTTTCGATCTTCCACTAATAAAACGAGTCAAAAAGAACCACTTATCTTTCCACCTCACAGTTTAAATTGGTTTGGGGTAAAGGACTAACAACTCAATTTTTAGTGGAGTCGAAAATAGTGGTTTCGGGACCACAACTCCGATAGGTCGAGTCAAATTTATTTATTTTTATATGTATGATGTTATTAGAATCGTATTAAAAATTTGGTTATGGAATTTTAATGTCTAGATAGTGAATTGAATAACAAGGATTAAATCGTAAAAGATGCAAAAGTTGAGTTGCTTAATTAGGAAGACCAAGTGAGCAAATTGACCTAAAGTATTTTAGTGGTTGGATTAGCATGAGTTATATTAATTATAAATAGGTTTAATTAAGACTAAAAATGGTTAATCAAAGCTAAATGATGAAAGTCTCAAAATTTACAAAATTTTCATTTTTATATAAATAAAAATATTAAGAAGAAATTTGTATTTTCTTCATTTCTCATCTTTTTCGTACGGATAAGAGGGGAGACCTAGGGATTTCCATTGTTCAAACTTTAAGTTTTGATTTGGGTAAGTAAACCTTGATCATTTTTAGTAATTTTTTTGCTTTCGAGTTCGTATTAGCTTAATCTAGCTAACTCAATGACTAATTTGTAAATCTGTCAAATGTTATAAAACTTTCCATGAATGAGTAAGATTATTCTTGAAATCTTTTGACGGATTTGTGTGTTTGATGGATAGATTTTATGAATTTGTAAAGTGATCTTGATGAATTTAGGTTTTAAGGACTAGATTGTGAAAATAGAGAAATCACATGTCCTTGATATGGAATAATTGAATGAATGAGTTGAGAATATATCCTAGAGTGTTCTGCTGGTATGGGTTGAAATTGGGGATGGTTATTTCGCATGTATTGACCTTAAGGACTAAATTGAATAGAAATACAAAAGTTAAGGGTAATTTTGTAATTTTCTCGAAAAAGACTTAGATGTGTAAATTGATTAAATTATATGATTTAATGGGAGAATTTATTTATTGTTGTGATAGATCAAGATCAGGCCACAGATCGCGGGAAGGGGAAAATCATAATATAGTCCCTGAAGTTTCACCTAAACTGCAATTTAGTCCGGTAAGTTCGTTTGTTAATTTTTATATTTGAACTGCTAATCGTTATCTATTGAGGAAGTACTTGAAAAACTTGATGTATAAATGAAAGACTTGTGTCTTGGGTTGAGCATGAGAGTTTATACAAAAAAGAAGACTCGTGACTCAGAATGAGCATGAGAATATGTTAAAGGAAGACTCATGTCACGGGATGAGAATGAGATTATGATAAAGGAAGACTCATGCCTTGGAATGAGTGTGAGATTATGTTTAAAAGGAAGATTTATGACTCGGTAGAGCATAAGATTGTTTTAAAAGTAAGACTTATGAACCTATGAAGTATGAGATTGGTTAATGAGGAAGTTTCTTCGACTCTAATGTTAATTGTCGTTACTATGCTTAATGTTGAGCTATGACACCTTGTTTACGAACTTACTAATCTAGAAAGCTTACCTGTGTATTGTTGCTGTTTTTTAGATTTCGTTTTGGTTGGTTGAAGATCGGATTACCCCAAAGACATCACACTATCCGGAAGCTAGTTCGGTAGTTCTTACATCACTTGGTTATATGGCATGTACTAGGGTGATATTATTTTGTGAATGCTTTATATCAGAATTGAATGATACTTGAATGCTTGATTAATGTTGTACTATCTAGTACTTGAATGTAATGTTAGGTGTTATTTTTGAATACGATATTGTTGTCCATTTACACCTTATGTTTATGAAATGAAGTTTTGTGGATGAACTTGTATGAATATTAGAATTCTGATACTTGTTTCGGTAGAACTCATGCATGTATCGATACAAGTACAAGGTAGGAGAGAGATTGTTTAGTGACTTGAGTTATATCGGTAGTTACATAGTAGGTATCAGTAGATCTGTGTATGTTTGTATCAGTAGTTAGGATGCTTGTATCGGTAGAAGTTGTAGGGTAGGACTTTCGAGCTCTCTAGAGATTCTATACCAATAGGAGCATGACTTGTTTCGGTAGAAGTTACACTTGTATCGATAGAACATTCACAAGTATCAGTAGAAGTCTACACTGTTTCTAAATTGTTTACTGACTTGACTACTACCGATACTTGTCCAACAAGTATGGGTAGAAGTCTCTAAAAATCATGGAAATAACATTTTTTCCCTTTTTGAGTTATGTTGACTTTCAATTGATGATTCACGTCGAGCTTATTACATTATTCTATTGAAATATGGTTAATGGAACAGTAACGTGAGATAAAGTGTGGTAGATGATTGAAAGGACACCGGAACCCTAACCGATAGCGGTATCGAGTTTCGGGTGTTACAAAATGTGTTCACGAATAGACATTACCAATTTTGGGTTAATTCCCACCTAAATGACTTACTTGGGTTGTCAGGCCTAGGGTTTGTTTCACGTTCTTCCTTTTCCAAATAGTTAATCTATTGAAGATCCTTAAACAATAATTAAATGATTATAACACCAGTCCCTAATCCCCTACAATGGGATTAGTTCCTCATGGTTTCTTGACACATTATAAATGTCACCCAAGTATTAATATCCCAAACTCCTTTAATCAAGTTATAATGTCTCTTGAAGCTAAAATGTGGATTCAATTCTTATGCACACGAGTTGTTCCTACTTCAAATGTGTCTAATGTCAATATTTTTTGAGCGGTTTTGCTTTATGTCATTTTATAGAACAAACATGTATGCATCATGAAATGGATTTAACAAAACATGAAGAGAAGCTTCAATGGCCAGAAAGTAGGAGTTTTCTTTCTGCACTTAGTGACTAATATATGCAAAAGAGTAGGCATTCCGATAGCATCCACAAAGCATTTAATAAAGCCATCTTGAAGTGTTATAGGCGACACTTTGTTTACACAGTACATTGAGCTTCGAGCAAAATAGATAAAGCAGTGGAACAAAAGCCAACAAGAGGCGACAGCCACTCTGGCTTTGTCTTAAAGGAGGGAAAAATCAAATGCTCCAAAAGAAGTAGGCGAGCGCAATCATCCGAAGCTAAATTGGATGATACATTGGATGCAGGAATCAGGCCCTATCTTTCAAAAGTTTGTATGGCAAAACAATATTAGGGTACCTAATTATTTGCCAGATTTTGGGGCAACCTAAGCAGGGAGAAGAGGAACATGAGAGTGAAGAGGAAGGAGGAGATGACGATGAGATGGATTTCGAGGAGGATGATTGAACTATTTTTTTAGGATTGTATTAAAAATTTGGATGATTTTTAATTTATTTCAATTGTTCAATATAAAAGTAACAATAGATTATTAGCTATTTTTTCTATTCTAATTTTCTACGTAGGAACCCCACATGGAAGAGGCATAATAATTTTAAGCCTTCAATGAAAAAAGGAGGAGGTACCCATCAATAGGCTACGGAACTATCATAATTAATTGAGTACCTTCTTCCATTATATTTTTCAAGGCTACACATTGAGGACAATGTGTTATCTAAAGTGTGTGGGGGGGCTAACATAAAAAAAACTTTTTATATTTTTTTTATGCTTTCTTTGATTTTTCTTGTCAATTTGTGCTTGACCTTGTAAAAATACGAGTGATTGGTTAGGAGCATGTACCTAGGTTGCTTATATTTACAGTCAATTTGGCATGATGATAGATGATTTTAAATTTTTTATTATTAGACTAATAAGTTCTATATATTACACTGTAAATATACATTAAGCAATCAAATGTACCACATGATATTGAAAATACAAGAAAACGAGCATGCTAGTATGAATTATATATGTTGAATTTGTGTTTGTTTGGTTGATTAAATTCGTGCATATTGAAATACTTAGGGATGACCTAAGGCATTATTTTGAACACATCCCGAGCCAAAAAGCTAACCCTTATTTTTTCATCCTGAGCACCTATTTTAAGCCTATCAACACTTCTTGATGAACCCCTATGCAAAACCCAAGCCGAAAAATGATAATTTGTACTTAACCTTTTCGTTGGTCCTGAATTGCATGATTATAGATTTCTGGCCAACATATTGAGGGTTAAATATATATATTATGGTGGTTTTGTAAAAATAGAATTATCGGAAAGACTAGTGTATTATAGTGATTAGAGGTTACCATAAAAGTGGAAAACAAAAGAAAAATCAAGGAAGAAAATAAAAAACGAGTAGAAAAAGTACATGAATGACAAAGCATTTATGAGTAAGGAACCCTAAAAAAGAAAAGTTACAAAGTCACAAAAATAGAAAAACTCATTTATTAGTGCACAAAAACTCGTAAGCTAGCATAGTTACTATATGAAGTTGTAATTTCCTATAAGGAGAAATAAGGAAGGTGAGAGAATGAGAAATAAGGTGGTCAACGGGAAAGGTTCACTAAAGGGGAGAATAGGGAACAATATGATGTGCCAAACTATTTTCGTGCTTAAAACCCTCTTAATGCTTACTATTCTTGATTTCCATACCTATCCTAAACCTCAAAACATTTAAAGCAAAAAATTCATATGTGGTCTAGGTGTCCTTATGCATGAATGGACATCACATTAGACAATTACATGTGCAACTATTTGTATTATGCTAGGATAATTAAATTATTTGTATGATTTGTTGATGGACTCCTACATTTGAGACCCTTAATGCTTGTATACTTTGTAAAGTATTGAACTTCGATGTTTGGTTTCAAAAGTAGTAAGTCAACTATTTACCATGACAAGATTATGTGTAACTTGAAATGCCTAGTCATGTCCTCCGAAGCTACCACTTGTATCATACTTGCTCAAGGGTCATCATTTCTCCATGTTGTGACATAACGACCAGTATTGAGTTAGTACACCTTCTAATAGTCTCCTGCACACGCACAAAGCATATTAGCTCACCCTTAGGCCTTATACAGCCTCTAAGGTCAATAAAAGACTCAAATGACACAATTTTATTAATTTACCATAAATTATGACAACATAACTAAAACTTAACTAAATTGCTTGTATTCCAGCTCCTTAATTGTGAAAATGTGTTTAATTTGCTACACCGAATTATGGCAGATCAAACTCCCCCACACTTAAGTCATTGCTTGTGTTCAAGAATGGCAAAGAAAATTAGAAAATAGTTCAATGTCGCAACATAGGAAGCATAATAGAATAATTTCAAAACTATCTTCAATGTCGTGCCATAAACTGAGGATGTCGCGACATACCCCTGAAGATACCTTGAATATGAGCACACTACCTTCGTTGTTGAGGCACAATTTATAGTGTTGTGACGTCGACTTTGTACAAGAAAACACCACGAGCTAGGGGCGTTTTCATTCGCACAGTTAAACATTAAGATCGAAAGCATCAGCTAACCTAGGGTTAAGGATGACGAAGTTTATAAATAGGCTCAGCCAACACATGTTAAACACACCTTTTTCTTTAGTTTAGAATTTTCCCTGTAATTCTAGTTTTAGTTTTTCTTTTTTTTCTTAGGCTTTAGGTTTTATTTCAGTTTCGTTCTTTCTTTTATCGAGAGATCTAATTTGTGAACGCAATCAAACTCTGTGGGATTCGACATTATTTCTAATACAAATCAAGCTTTTCCTAAACTCTATGTTCTTGATCTGTTCTTCATGTCTAATCTTTATATCATTTTTATATTGTTTATGAAATCCATGAGGAACTAATCCTTCTATAGGTGATTAGCAAGTGGAGGTATAATTAATTAATTGTTTTGTAGGGTTGCTTAACAGATCAGATGTTCGAGATAGGAAGAACCTAAACCCCAGGCTTGACGACCCTAGGAAGTTATCAAGGTGGGAATTAACCTAAAATTTGTATGGACTATCTGTGAACACTTTAACCCGAACCAGTCTGGACTGTGAGGTAAAGAGATAAGTAGTCCTTGTTGACTCATTACTGTAGTGGAAGACCGAAAGATCCTGTTAGTGTATTGACTAGTTAATTGAATGAGAAGCCCGGAGCAACAGTTGGTTATAATTACCGAAGGGAGCTAATCTCCCATGATCAAATTTGATAAATTTCCCTATTTGATTTCCCGATATTTTTTTGGTTTTATAACTTATTATTATTATTATTATTATTATTATTATTATTATTATAAAAACCCTAAAACAACTTCTCTTTTATTTTTTATTTGTAATATGATCTCCTCAAAGTACTAACCTACTTTGTTGTAACTATATTACAACCTAACTCAGATACTTGCAGACACCGCCTATTTAATACATTTGTGAAGGTTTCTCACTATAGACGTTGGTACGTCTAGAGGCGGTCAACCTGCAATATTTCAACAATGCGGTGATGATTATATTTACTAATATGGTTAGAAATTTTTTTTGAGGTATTCATAGATTATTTTTCTGTTTTTGGTAATACTTATGATATTTATTTGAGTAATTTCGCTAAGGTACTTAAGAGGTGTGAGGAGAGAAATCTTGTCTTTAACTGGGAGAAATGTCACTTTATGGTTAAGGAAGGAATTGTCTTAAGACACAAAATTTCCAAAAAAGGGTTCGAAGTCGACAAAGCAAAGGTGGAAGTAATTGAGAAATTACCACCTCCAGTCACTGTTAAAGGAGTTAGAAGTTTTTTGGGTCATGCTAGTTTTTACCGAAGGTTTATCAAGTATTTCTCAAAAATTTCCAATCCTTTGTGCATGCTATTAGTGAAAGACCCAAATTTTGAGTTTAACAAAGCATAATTGGAAGCCTTTGAAGAATTGAAAAATCGATTAATCTCATAACTAACTATCATTACACCAGATTGGAACTCTCCTTTTGAGTTGATGTGTGATGCTAGCAATTTTGTTGTGGGGGCTGTGATAAGTCAAAGAAGAAACAAAGTATTCCATCTGATCTACTATGCAAGCAAGCCTAACTAAATTACACGATAATTGAAAAATAACTCTTTTCTATACTTTTTTCTTTTGACAAGTTTCGTACATATCTTATAGGTACAAAAAGAGTTTACTGATCATGCATCCATCAAATACTTACTCACGAAGAAAGATGCTAAACTGAGATTGATTCTGTGGGTATTTTTTCTCTAAGGATTTGACCTTGAGATCCAATACAGAAAGGGAGTTGAAAATCAAGTAGTAGACCATCTGTCAAGGTTGGAACAAAATGAGGTAACTTACTCACTTTTTTCTTTCAATAAAAATTTTCCAGATGAGCATATCTTCGAGGTAAGTCAAATCCATGAAACTCCTTGGTTTTCCATTTATGCAAACTATTTAACATGTGGAAAAATGCCTCTTGGAATGACATACCAACGAAGGAAGAAATTCCTTCATGATAGTAGGTGTTACTTCTGGGAAGAGTCGTTTCTGTTTAAGCAACGTGTAGATAATATAATCAGGAAGTGCGTAGTTAGGATGATGAAGTTGAGCGAATTGATAATTTGTTCAATTTAATAGACCGTTGATTATTTATGTAATTAATTTGAATAAATGACATACTTATAAAAACTTTTCTTAGATTAGTACTTTAAATTAATTCTATCTAAAGAAGATTAAAACTTAAGCGGGACCATTTGTGATCCCTCCAACCTTTCCTATGAATTTAGTTTAATGTAATTTTTGAGAAAATTTAATTAGCCTAAAAGAATTTTTTAATTGTTATTTTCAAATTTTATTTTATTTTTTATGTTAAATAAGAGGGTCAAGTTGGCCCAAGTAATAATCAATTTATCTTTTGGTTTAGTTTAATTTTTCAATACAAGAAATATTTACAGTTTGGGCTCGAGGACCAGAACTGTGAAGAGAAGGAAAATACCCAATACATGTCGCCCTTAAAAGACTTATAAAACCCTAGTTTTGTTGCCACTTATTTCCCTCTATACCTTGTCGCCCAATCATTCCCTTTAGCTAAATATTTCTAAAAATTTTCCCTAGTTTACCATTATAAAAACACTTTAACACCATCTTAATTTTCACAATACTCAAGCCATTAGCCTTAATTTTTCCCTTTATTTTTCTTCTTTTAGTCGTCAACCTCAAAGCTCAAAAGCTCCCTCTTAATTTTCTTTTTATATCTTTCTTTCTAGTTGTCGCACTACCCTTCAACGCAACAAATCTCCCCCACCGTCGTCGTAACCCTCTTGTTGTAGCAACTATCTTCACTCCTAGCCAAGTTTTTCCACAACTTCTACATCCAACTTTTCCTTTTGTCTCCGCAAAGACCATTGCCTTTATTCCATTGTCGCCCTAAGTCAGCACCTCGAATTCCCGAATCTTTTGCTCAACTTCTTTCGAGAAAAATCATCATGACTCGAAAGAGAAATAGATCTTCAAAGATTTCTGTCGAAAATCCAATTGTGATTCAAGATTTGATTCCATCTTCAAAAATTAACCCATGATGCCAAAAAAAAGTTACAATTTGGAAAGAAATGATAAGATGATTGTGCCATTGCTAATTCGAAAAATAATTGAGTCTTTAAAGTGAAATTGGTTTTATGATGCACGATCACTACTTGAAGAGGAATTAGTATGAGAATTTTATGCAATTTAACTGTGTCAGACACTTTTGAAGTTCTTATTCGTAAAAAGAAGATGTCCCTTTCATATAAATCCAATTAATGATTTGTTTAATCTGCCTGGTGTTGAACAAAATGAATACTCTCCCATGATGACAATTATCAATTGGTATTTTCTTTAACAAGTACTCAACGTTGTTGCAAATTCGAAATCTCAATGGATAATAAGAAGATACTGCAGTCATTCTTGTTGAAGGGAGTACTTAAGATTAGTGGCTAATGTATGGTTCTACTTTGTACGATATAGCTTCACGCCTATCTCACATAGTTTCACCATCTCAATGGAAAGAATTCTTTTGTTATATGCAATTATAACAGAGAAGTCAATCAATGTTAGGAAAATTATTCTCAAAGAAATCCAAGATTGTGCTAAGAAAAAGGTAAGAAGTGCTTATTTTCCATCATTAATTACTTTACTTTGTTTGTGAGCACAAGTGGAAAAAAAAAAAGCAAACTTGAAAGGTCGTTATGTTCAAGGCTGCATAACAAGACACGATCTTAAAAGGTTAGTGGAGAAAGTAGAACAGTTGAATCAGAACAAGCCAGATGAACAAGAATCTAATGAGTCGTCAACCAAATCTGAACCAGAAGCTGATTTAGTAAATGGAATAGAACAAGCAGTATGAAGGAGAACCAAAAAGCCCTAAACTAAGAGTGGAACCAAATATTGTTGAACCAAATGTTAATCTTGAGTTGACCATTTCGATGACCACTTCTTCAAACACTATGAATAAGTCAGAATTTTCAACTATGATGGATATGTGGAAATTTATGCATAACCAACAACATGCTTATTGGAAATATGCAAAAATTAGAGATGATTCCATAAGGAATACTTTTAAAAATATTTCTAACAATTTAATTCCTGAGTTCCCAAATCATATCTTTAAGTCATAGCAAGAAGATGTAACGAATACAAGCGAGATTGAGAAGGCAAAGGAACAATAAAAAAAAAGGATGATACTGATTAATAAAAGGAGTGAATTTCTTTTTCTTTTTCTTAGTATTGCTTTTAAGACAATTATTTACTTTAGGAATATTTTATTTATGCACAATAAAGTTGAATAATTTGTGATCTATGAATAAACTAAGTCATGCCTTTCTATTAATTTTCTTCTCAAGTAAAAAGTATAGTAGTGTGGTAATATGAATGTACATGACTAAGGATTGGATTTTCAAGAAAGACTTGGTACTTTCATGACTCACCTCTATTTTTTGTAATCCTACTTGGTGTGCAGTTTTCATTCACTATCTTTCTTTTTTTTTTGCAATGAAGACATTGCTTCTTTTTAAAGGGGGGTAAGGCCCAATATTGTATGATTTTAAAAAAAATTCAATTTTCACACATAAGTATGATGAAATAAAGTAATGCTTAGAAGCAATTTTTGTTAATAAGTTAGCTCATATGCACGTATAATTTCTGATTTTATTTAAGCTTTTTTATGTTAGCTCAATTATGATTTAATTTCTTGTATAGTCATATATAGTCTTTGCCATGAAAATTAATTTTCTTTAGAAATAAACATGCATGAAGGTTTAACTCTTTAGAATTGTCTTAGTAACTTTCTAGAGGTGAAATCCTAGGAGGCATAAGAATTTAAACATGATTTAGGCACATTTTCTTCGGATCATTTGAGCCTTTCAAGTCTACCATATGAATTTAACCCTTGAAACCTTAATTTGAGCTATATGGCCTACTTTATTGTTATTTACCTACATCATAAGCTATATTGTCATCTTTTTAATTTTTACCCTATCTTGCACCAAACTTAACAATACTTGTCTTAGTGATTAAAATTTGAGGGAGAATTCAAAAAGATAAACTTATGATGAAAAAAAGAATAAAAAAATTTTGCTCAAATGTTTAGATGTATTGTTGAGCATAAGTTTCAAATTAAGTTTGGGGGCGTTAAAACCCATTAGTAGGAGGAGTATGCCCAAAATATCCAAGACAAAGTTAGGGTTAATATTATTTATCCTAAAAATCACTTCTCTTTATCCCTACCTTGAGAATTTTGTCTTTTGAGTATGACTCATATTTCAATCAAATTTTAGAAATAATCTTTCAGTTAAACTCTATTTCTTTGTTTCAATCAAACTTTGATTACTCTAGATTATTTATTATTATTTGACTTAGGAATTTAGCCTATAAATAGGCTCTTTTACAACATTAGAAAATACACCCATTAGAGATTAGAACTCATAACATTTTAAGAGAATTTTTTATTTATGTTTTGAGGGCCCTTTATTTTCGGGTTTTGGGTTTAGTTTTATCTCCATCTTTTGTATTCTTCATTCTTTAGCAATTATAGTAAATTTATCTTTACCCGTGGTTTTTTTTAACCTATACGGAGGGGTTTTTCCACGTTAAATTCGTGTGTTCAATTTCTCAAAATTTTTCGCTAGTTTTACTTTCGTTGCCTAATCGGGTCGATCCCTAACAATGTTGAATACATTAGTGGAGATAAATTATTAAGTTCAACATATGTAGACCATTAATTAAACCTTAGATTGTTTTGTCTAATTAGATAAGGAAAATTTATTGAATGGTGGATTTTATATATGACTTTGAAATGCATGCAAATTATGACTTATGATAGCATTTTCTTTTCCTTAATATAAAATTATGAAATAATGTCTGCATGTGAGTAACTTATTAGCAAGAAGAGCTTGTGAGCATAAATTTGTTGATGCATGATTATGTGAAAAGTTGATTCAATGTAAATATTGTGCAAGAATTATATAGGTTTATTTAACACCTTTTTACTTAGAATTATGAAAATTCTAAGCATGTGGATAGCTAATTGTGTAACTTTAGTTCATATTGAGACATTGGGCATAATTTAAGTAAAGTTTGTATTTTAAAATAATTAGGTGTTAATTTAACATAATTTTGCTAAATTATGCTACATGATAATTTCTTTCTTAAAATGTTGCAATATGGACCATTAAATTGCTCAATGTTGGGAGCAAGTAAGGAAACACATTCAAGTGAGCTAATTATCCAACAATATGGACGACAAAGTTGATGAATTGGGCTCATAAAAATTGCCTTGACCCAGTTTGGAAGATGGTTGCTGAAAAGAATTAATCAACTTTTTAATTGGATTGCCAAACCGTCCAGTAGGGGAGGGAGCCCAAATTCGAAAAAGACATGAAAGAGTAGCCCAAATCAGCTTTGGAACAATTGGAGGAAGGTTCCTCCATGTTTGGAAGAATTAATTAGCCCCAACTAAGTTCCTTGATTACCGTCCAACCCCATGCCATGAATCAAAGGAGAATCGATCACAAATCAAACAACCAATAACCCTTCATCCCAAAAATCATGGTCAACCATGAATGGTAGATTCTCAAGGGATTTGCATGCTATTTTTAGCAATCTCTCCCTCAAGTATAAATAGCACCTACCATTCACCTTTCAAATCATCCCTCACATCCCTCATTTCTCATTCTTCAATCATCTTTCTCTCCTCTCTTCCATGCCTAAGCTCTCTATCTTTCCATTTCTTTAGCAAGCATTTCCTTGAGAAAAAAATCTCTTTGTCGGCACCTGCAGGAGCAATTTGCAAAGGAGCAACCATTGAAATTGGAAGTAACCACCACGAACAGTCTTCAAGGAATCATCAAATTCATCAAGAGTTTCGTCTTCCTTTATCTTTAATTTGTTCTTAATTTTTAAACATGGTTGCAAGTTGTTTGATTATTTTTCCATTAATGATAATGAATTAAATTGTTTCAACTAGAATAATTGCAATGATTTGACTAAATTCATCAAATTCATGTTTTTATTGTTATGTGTCTTAGTTGTTCATGATTCCAATTAAAATCATTTATGTTATTCATGCATTAAAATATATTTGGATGCATTAGAAATAGTTGTTTAATTTGAACTAGATGGTGATTAATGGACATAATAATTGGAAGGTGCATGCCTAATTTATATCCGATCCAAAATAAATTAAAGGTTCATAATGATTCCAAAAGAATTTTTTCCAACTGATCCAACCCCTATTACTTCACATAAATTCTAAGGAATCTTTAGTTAAATATGGACATAAAAATATACATGTTTTCCTAAGTATAAGACTTTGAAAGAACTTATATTAGATTCCAAGTTAATGAATGTTCGAGTTGCCATGGAATTTTTTTAGGACATTGTTAAACATAATAAAGAATGAATTGAGTCAAGTGTTGTAATTGTTTTAGCTTATTCATGTTATTGTTGTTAAAACTTGTGAATTGTTGTTAAATCATTTCATTGAATTTACATTAATTCATTTGCATATAGTTGATTAATTTAATTTCAACATCAATCACCATAAAAATATTGTGTTTCCTAAACCAATTTGTAAATTTTTAATTTTACAATTACTGATTATCAAAAACAATCCCTATGGAAACAATACTCTTTTAGTTACTTATTACTTGATAATGACTATGTACACCTGCACATTCCGTCGCAAACCAAACCCTCAATCAATTTAGATGGAAAGAAGCCAAATATTTTCTTGGTTGCTTCATCAAGATGAAAGAAGATGTCTAATCCTTCAAACCCTCGCCAAAGAAAATAGCGAGAATAAGGCTTTATAATACTTTTCATTATCCCACCAGGGAATATCCTAGAGGAAGTATTGCTTATGGAAGGTGAACTTTGAAAAGGTCCACCAGATGTTGGGAGAACACCAACAAAAGAAGAATTTGTTGAAACCCTTGAAACACCAATAGAATGAGGAATTGGTGAGTTTTAAAAGTTAAAGAAGGAGCAATTGATAAAGAAGATGAGTTGAAGCTACATGTATTATGGTGGATATATTAGAGATAGAACCTATGAGAGAAAATCATATCAAGATGATAATTTTAAATAAAATAATGGGTAGACTAATGAAGCGGATAATACATAATAATAGACTTATTACTAGAAAAACTTGAGGAAAAATAGCTGCTAAGTAAGTTTTGCGAACTTGGAGATTAGCCAGCCAAAGGAGCAAACTCATTGCATAAGCTTGATGGAAAGGAAGGAATAACATGAGTAATTTGGATAGAGCTACTTGAAGAAAAGGTAGAAGAGGTTTTTTGTGGTTGAAATCTTAGAGCTTGCTTTCTTGTGAGGTACAATCTTTTTTTTATTTCTTCTGTTGCTGATCCTTGGGAGGAATAGGAGGCCTCTAGTTTATTAGTTCACTTCTCATGACACTTAGACTTTGAGTAATTGATTCTTTAATGCCTAAGTCTGAAGTGGCTAAGATCAGTGAATTAGAAAAAAATTGAAGCAAGAGTTGTTGAAGTAGAGCTTGTTGAGGTAGGAGAGAGGAACATGCGCTTGAGTTGTAGGAGAGGTTGAAGTAGGTATAGTGGAAACAATAGGAACAACATGGACTTTAGGTTTAATGGAAATACCCAAATTATATCCTGCAGGAGAACTTCCATCTTTGCATAAGTCCTCTATATAACAAACAAGAAGAAACTAATAAATTCTAGCAAACAAATAAGCAATAAAAGCAACACACACTAGAACTACTACTAGAGGACCAATTAAAATTGTAACACCCCATACCTGACCCGAGTCTGAGCTACAGGATGCCACACTCGTTCTTCGGAGCAACTACGAATAAATAAAATCAATTTATACCATTATACATTTAAATATAAGTAAAATATGTGTATTCAACAAACATAATCAAATTTCGAGTCTTACACGAGCTTA